>CM059431.1:142414727-143850569 GCA_030390025.1 Squalus acanthias | reverse complement strand
GAGGGGAGGGAGCACGGTCACTGACGACCGCCACTCCCTCAGCTTGCCCAGTGTGGAAACTCTTGAGCCGACGCAGCTCGAGCCAGCCAACGTCTTGATCCGCACCCATGATTTTAACCGGCGGCGCGGACGGGACACGACGAGCAGCGCCAGCTCCGACCACTTGTCGGGGCCAGCGGATCTTCTTGTGACGACCCTGGCTCATGGCCATAAAATCCCGGAGTTCCCCTACGGGGATGAGGGGAGAGGTCGGTGAAGGGCACGAGGGCGTCCATCACCTCGTTGCCGATGGACTCCAAATCGTCCTCGATGCCCACCACCGAGTCCCCTCCCTCCTCCGGGAGGTCGTCACCCCGGCGGCCGACCCGTCCGTCGCACAGGGTTGCAGCGAACGGCTCGGCCGCACCGGCCGGCCCCGCCTCCGTCACGATCCCACCCCCAGGATCGGTGGCAGAGGAGTCCACCCTGGGCTCCTTCAGGGGCGCCGGGCCGGGAGGCGGCGGCGGAGGTTTGGGGGCCCCCCCCGCCTCAGGCGCCAGGGCGACCGGAGAAACCGGGGAGAAAATAATCCCAAATTCCTCCAGCACGTCCGGCGCCAACAACAGAGACGGAGTCAGGGGGCTTTCCGTCTCCCCGCCACCAACCTCCGACCCAGCGGGCTGGGGATTGCTACACTCCTCCACCAGGTCGAGCAGTCCCTGGGAGATGTCTGGTTTATAAAAAGGCGGGCTCGGCTTCAGCCTCTTGGCCTCGCCCGCCCCAGTCCCCAGGACGCCCGACCCGGCGAGGAGCAACGGTTCCGGAACTACATTTCCCTCCGCGGGTTGTTCCGCGCCCCCCCCCATGGGCAGGGTCTCTTCCCCATCCCCGGGAGGCACAGGTCGGACAGACTCGGCTGTCTCACCCTCCCGAGGGACAGACGACCCCTGCCGATCGCGCGCGACGATGACGGTGGTGGGGTGGGGCGCAGCACCCGTGGCGGGCGACTGCCCCCCTTTTGCGGAGGGACCTTCCTCCTCGCAGTCCTCCTGCTGAGGGCGGAGCTTTCTTTTAACAAGTTGGGGCCCGGAGAGGGGGAGGCCTCCATGTCTGCTGGGGCCTCCCTCTCTGCCCCCTTCCGACGACTGGGTTTCTTGGGCCCCTCGGGCCCGAGCCCGGCTGCAGGTATTGATTTAGCTGCCTCAGCAGTTGCGGTCACGGTCACGGGCCCGGGCACGAGGACCCCCCCAGTCTCATGCGTCCCGACCAACTCCGCGATGTACTCGGGCGTGAGTTCGGTCAACTCCGATGTTTCCTCCACGAGGGGATCCGCACCTAGGTGCTTATTTTTCCTACGCGCCTTCCTTCCCCCCGGACGCTCTCCCTCCCCCCCGCCGGAGGCCGTGGTGGTGTTGGCCTCCGATTTCGACCACGCATCCGTCGCCGTCGACGCGCGGACAGTATCATGGGGAGGGGGGGCGGCGGCGCCAACCCTGGCCGCGCCAGGTGTCGTGGCGGTCTTGGAGGCGGGGCAGTTTTTGCGGACGTGCCCCACCTCCTTACAGGCGTAGCACCGCACGCCGTCCGAGGTCCAGAAGACGCGGTGGGCGGTCCCCCCGTGGAGCACCGTGAACCCGCCATCCGCGTCCTCCTCCCGCGCCAGCCGGACGAAAAGCTGGCGCCGGAAGGAGAAGACGTGCCGAAGGCTGGCTTCCCGGAAGCCGAGCGGGATGGGTGTGATCCCCGACCTCACCTCCCCCAGTTGACGTAGGTGGGGGAGGAGGAGCTCACCCGGAACAAAGGGCGGGACGTTGGAAACCACAATCCTTTGCGCGGTGGCCTCAAGGGCGTCCACCGGCAGGAAGGTCCCGCCCACGGTGAGCCCCTTCTCGATGGCCAGGGACACCGCCCGCTCCGACCCGAGGAAGAACACAGCCTTGCCGTACATTTTAGAGGCGGCGACGATGGCTGAAGGGCCGACAACCCCAGCCATGGCTTTTACGCACGCCTCTATTGTCATATTGGGGTGAGTGTAGCTCTTGACCCCATTCTTCCTCGTAAGGAGGGTAAAAGGTGACGGGGTAACAGGAGGACTCGTGGCTGCGGCCGTGGCCGCGGCTGGCGCGCTCGCATACGTCCACGCTGCCCCCGCCACCGACTAAGATGTACCCGCCATAATGGGGGGTTCTTTAAGGGCTACACTCACCCCAAGTCACAGGCCTGAAGGTGTTAATGGCCTCGGTTTTTTTTGTTTTTGTTTTCCCCTGAGCAGAGGGAGCTCTTAAATTGAAGGCACACCTCTCCCTTTAGTTGATTGAGTTGGGAGAGGGGCCTTCTCCCCTCTGCTCAATGGGTACTTAATTATAAGCAAATTGAGGTGCCTCTTCGAGAGAGAGGCAGAGAGAAACAAGAGACAAAGAGAGAGAGAGAGAGAGGGGGTGGGAAGGAGGGAAGCCGCAAGGGCAGGGTCGCCACTCAGGATGGTGGGTGGGTGGGTGTTGGCAGGGGGGTGCACTCTCCGATGTAATAAAAGTCTTTGGTGGTGGTCTTCTGGTGGGGGGAGAAGATGTCTTCACCTGGGACAGCTGGAGATGCCCAGGCTCAGTCCTGCACCAGGTCTTAACGATGCCCAATAAGATTAAATTAATTGGGGATTTCACCTAAGCAGCTCCAGCTGTCCCAGGTCAGGCAATGGGAAAGGGGTGTTTAATATGGTGTGTGCGGCCTAGCTTTTACAGAAGCCACACACACACACACACACCCCTTGGATGTTCCGGCCCTCTTCTTTTCTTCTTTCCTCCCCCGACCTACAAAACAAAGTCTCTGGGAGAGTGCCCCAGAATCACACCCACTTGTAGCTGTTGTTCTTTCCTTCCTTCCTCCTTCCAAACAGTTGATGGTGTGATGTTTTCTCCCCTCTCTCCCTCGCCTAAAATGGAGGCCAATTGAGGAGGCAGTGTGGAAAGGCCTCTCCTCTGATGTTTGATGGCCTTGGCCTTCCCTTCTTCTCTTTCTCCTCTCCTGTCCTCTCTCTCCAGGCACCTCAGTAGTGGTTGTTGGTTGTTGGTGGTGGCCTGCTGTCTGGTCCCCTTCTCCTTCTCCTCTTCCTGGTCACAGAGACCACCACTCTGCTGCTGCTGCTGCTGCTTCGTCAGCAGCTCCGAAAGCTTGTGATTTCAAATAAAGCTGTTGGACTATAACCTGGTGTTGCTCTTTTTGGTTGGACAAATCAGGTTGGACAAATCAGGTTGGACAAATCAAAATTTACTGTAAATCAATTAAAACTTTAAATGAAACTTAATAAATCAAATCAAAATTTGGAAGTCCGGGGTGACGATGCACTCCAGCCCCCGCGGCGCCCACCGGTCGCGGAAAAACTCAAGCGTGCCGGCGGACACCGCGTGCTCCATCTCCAGGGCCACCCGGGCGCGAACATGGCCGCGGAAGAGAGGCAGGCAATCGGGCCGAACGACCCCCTCGACCGCCCGCTGCCTGGACCAATTAATGGCTTTCTTGGCCAGGCCCAGGAGCAGTCCTACGAGGAGGTCCTCTGACCTACCCGCTCCCCTCCGCACCGGGTGACCGTAGATCAGGAGCGTGGGGCTGAAGTGCAACCAGAAATTGAGGAGCAGCCCCTTCAAATAATGAAAGAGGGGCTGCAACCTCTCACACTCAATATAAATGTGATAGACGGACTCCTCCAGGCCGCAGAAATGGCAAGCAGCCTGGGAGTCCATAAACCTATTTAAAACCCTATTGCACGGGACTGCTCCGTGCAACAACGTCCAGGCCAAGTCCCCAATAGAACAAGGGAAGACTCCCGCGTAGAGAGCCTTCCAATGGGGACCTTCGCCTCCGCCGGACGGCAGGATGGAACGCCAAGGCGTGTCCGGACGGCAGACGAAGATGGCAAAGTGGAGAGTGTGCAGGACCAGCCCGTACAGGAAACGCCTCCGTGCGGATTGAAAGGGCACGGAGGGTATTTCTCCGAGAAGGCTCAAGTGCTGAGGCGGCGGCTCCCGAGGGAGGATTTGGGGCCGGGCGCCGATAAGTAATTCCGTCCGAGCGGGGGTCAGTTCGGACGGGATCGCCCCACGTGCTTGAGCCTCCTCGACACACCTAGTGGAGACGGGGCCCAGTGCCACTTTTAGCGACTCGATGGCTTTGACCACGAGCCGGACGTTGACCCAGGACATGCGCCTCGCCAACTCCTCCGGCGCCATCCAGCCCGCTCCTCCGCCATCGAGCAGGTCCCCGACTCTGGTCACCTTACCGGGCACAGCCCTGCCCTCCGCCAGCCAGCCGAACCCACGGTCGTGGAGGTGCGGATTCCTGAACAGCGGCTCCCGAAGGACGGCCGCCGCTCCTGACGGGGGAGAACTGCGCTCGGAGGCGACGCTGTTCCAAACCCATAGCAGTTCCTGGTAGAAGACAGGCAGCTCCCGCAGGCTGGCACACGTGCCACCCACTCTCACAAACAGGAGCTGCGTGTCGTAATTGAGGCTGTGCAGCTGGCGGAAGAAATACGTCGCCAGCGCACGCCACCTAGGAGGATTCTCTACGTACAGGTATCTCTGCAGCGTCTGAAGATGGAAAGTCGCCGCCTGGGTGCGAAGGCACACCAGCGCCTGACCGCCCTCCCTAAGCGGGAGACTCAAAACCGCGGCAGAGACCCAGTGCTTCCTTCTGTCCCAGAAGAAGTCGACGAGCTTCTTCTGCATCTTGGCGACAAACGCAGGGGGAGGGATCAAAGTGATCAACCGGTACCACAACATGGCGGCCACCAGCTGGTTTATGACCAGCGCTCGACCCCTGTATGACAACACTCGGAGCAGTCCTGTCCAGCGTCCTAGACGAGCGGTGACTTTGGCCTCCAGCTCTTGCCAGTTCGCCGGCAAGGCGTCCTCGGCCGGGCTGAGGTAGACTCCCAGGTAGAGGAGGTGCGTGGTGCTCCAGGCGAAAGTCCCGAACTCCTCCGGCAGGGAGTCCACCCGCCATGGGCCCACCAGGAGTCCAGAACATTTCTCCCAGTTGATCTTGGCGGAGGATGCGTCCGAGTAAATCTGCTGGCATTCTCGCATCCTCCGCAAGTCGACGGGATCCGTGACCGCGAGGAGCACGTCATCGGCGTAAGCCGAGAGGACCACCTCCATGCCCGGCCCTTGCAGAGCCAGTCCCGTCAACCTCTTCCGCAAGAGGCGCAGGAAAGGCTCCACGCAAACGGCGTATAACTGACCGGACATGGGGCATCCCTGACGCACCCCCCTCCCGAAGCGAAGGGGCGCCATCAAAGACCCGTTAACTTTAATCAGACACTCCGCGGCGGCGTACAGAAGTCGGATCCGGGCGACGAAATGCGTCCCGAACCCGAATGCGCGCAGAGTCCCGAAAAGATACTCGTGATCCACCCTGTCGAACGCCTTCTCCTGATCCAGGGAAAGGTTGGCAACCGACAGACCAGCCCTCTGGGAATGGTGGACCAGGTCCCGGACCAGATGGATGTTATCGTGGATGCTCCGGCCCGGGACCGTGTAGGACTGGTCGGGGTGGATCATGCGGGCCAGCACGGTGCCAAGGCGAGCAGACATAGCCCTGGCGAAAATTTTGTAGTCCGTGCTGAGGAGGGAGACCGGGCGACAGTTCTTAAGTAGGCGGAGATCGCCCTTCCTGGTCAGCAGGACGATGACCGCCCTGCGCCAAGAGAGGGGCATCTCCCCGGTCGCCAGACTTTCCCCCAGGACCCGCGCGTAGTCGTCCCCCAAGACGTCCCAGAACGCCCTGTGGAACTCCACGGTCAGCCCGTCCAGCCCCGGGGACTTGCCCCTCGAGAGCTGGCGCAGGGCGCCGGTCAGCTCCGCCAGGCTTAGTGGAGCTTCTAAATTCTCGGCACCCTCCGGGCCGAACTTCGGCAGGTCCTCCCACAAAACTCTGCGCGCATCCTCGCTGGACGGATCCGAACAGAACAGAGCCCCGTAATAGGTCCGAGCCTCCGCGCTGATGCCCTCCGGATCCGAGACCAGAGATCCGTCATCGGCCAGCAGCCCCAAGAGCTGCTTACGGACCCCCCGTCTTTTTTCCAGCGACTAGAAGAAGGGGGAGCCGCGGTCCAGGTCCCGCAGGAACTGGATCCGCGACCTCACGTACGCGCCTCGGGACCCGACCAGCTGCAGGTCCTTCAGCGCGCCCTTCTTCTCTTCGTACACCTTCCGCAGGGCCGGGTCCTCGACGACTTGACCGAGACGGGACTCCAGGTCGAGCACTTCTTTCTCCAATCGCCCGACCCGGGCCTCCCGCCTCTTGGTCGACCCCTTCGCGTACTCCTGACAGAAGACGCGGACGTGAGCCTTGCCCACGTCCCACCATAGCCTCAAGGAGGGGAAGCCTCCCAGATTCCTTCTCCAGTCGGCCCAGAACCGGCGAAACGAATCCCGGAACCGCGTGTCCTCCAGCAGCAGGTTGTTAAAATGCCAGTACGCGGACCCCCCCCGCGTGCGCAGCGGAGCGAGCTCCGCCCACACCAGGTGGTGGTCCGTGCACGGCACCGGCCGCATGGAAGCCGCCGGAACGCAGGAGACGTACGCCCGGGAAATGTAAAGGCGGTCAATTCTGGACCTTCCTCCTCCAGACCTCACGCTCGTGAAGGCGCTGGAGTCGGGATGGAGATTTCGCCAGACGTCCACCAAGTCGAAGGACCCGACCAGGTCCCGCAACTTCTCCATCGCCTCCGGGCTTCGCGGGGGACCCGACCGGTCCCGCGCCTCGAGGGTACAATTGAAATCCCCCCCGAGGATGACGCACTCGCCCACGTCAATGGAGCCCAGAAGAGCGAACACTTCTCCGAAGAAGCGCACTTGCTGCGCACCGGTCCGGGGGGCGTACACGTTCACTAAATGGAGCGGCACGCCTCCCAGGCGAACAGTGACCTGGAGCAAGCGGCCCGGCACGTGCTCCTTGACCCTCAAGATCTCCGACTGAAAATGCGGGGCCAGCAAGACAGCCACCCCGCAGGAATTGTTAGAGAGGTGACTCATGCTGACCCCTCCTTGCCACTCCAGGAGCCACATGGCCTCGTCTCCCGGAATGGTGTGGGTTTCTTGCAGGAAGCACACCGCATATTTCCCGTCCCGAAGGACCGAGAAGTTATTGACTCTACGGCGCGCCTCCCTGCTGCCCTTGATGTTGAGGCTGGCTATGGTTATCTTCATCTCAGAAGCATAGTGCAACCTCTACCTAACGGAGGGGAGGGAGCGCGGTCACTGACGACCGCCACTCCCTCAGCAGCCCAGTGTGGAAACTCTTGAGCTGACGCAGCTCGAGCCGGCCAACGTCCTTGTCCGCGCCCATGATTTTAACGGCGGCGCGGACGGACACGACGAGCAGCGCCAGTTCCGACCACTTGTCGAGGGCCAGCCGGATCTTCTTGTGACGACCCTGGCTCATGGCCATAAAATCCCGGAGTTCCCCTACGGGGATGAGGGGAGAGTCGGTGAAGGGCACGAGGGCGTCCATCACCTCGCTGCCGATGGAATCCAAATCGTCCTCGATGCCCAACACCGAGTCCCCGTCCTCCTCCGGGAGGTCGTCACCGGCGGCCAACCCGTCCATCACACAGGGTGCAGCGAACGGCTCGGCCGCACCGGCTGGCCCCGCCTCCGTCATGATCCCACCCCCAGGATCGGTGGCAGAGGAGTCCACCCTGGGCTCCTTCAGGGGCGCCGGCCGGAAGGCGGCGGCGGCGGTTCGGGCCCCCCCCCCGCCTCAGGCGCCGGGGCGACCGGAGAAACCGGGGAGAAAATAATCCCAAATTCCTCCAGCACGTCCGGCGCCAACAACAGAGACGGAGTCAGGGGGCTTTCCGTCTCCCCGCCACCAACCTCCGACCCAGCGGGCCGGGGACTGCTACACTCCTCCACCAGGTCGAGCAGTCCCTGGGAGATGTCTGGGTTATAAAAGGCGGACTCGGCTTCAGCCTCTTTGGCCTCGCCCGCCCCAGTCCCCAGGACGCCCGACCCGGCGAGGAGCAACGGTTCCGGAACTACATTTCCCTCCGCGGGTTGTGCCGCACCCCCCCCCACGGGCAGGGTCTCTTCCCCATCCCCGGGAGGCACAGGTCGGACAGACTCGGCTGTCTCACCCTCCCGAGGGACAGACGACCCCCGCCGATCGCGCGCGATGATGACGGTGGTGGGGTTGGGCGCAGCACCCGCGGCGGGCGACTCCCCCCCTTCTGCGGAGGGACCTTCCTCCTCGCAGTCCTCCTCCTCCTAGGGGCGGAGCTTTCTTTTTAACATATTGGGGCCCGGAGAGGGGGAGGCCTCCATGTCTGCTGGGGCCTCCCTCTCTGCCCCCTTCCGACGACTGGGTTTCTTGGGCCCCTCGGGCCCGAGCCCGGCCGCAGGTCTTGATTTAGCTGCCTCAGCAGTTGCGGTCACGGTCATGGGCCCGGTCACGAGGACCCCCCCAGTCTCATGCATCCCGACCAACTCCGCGATGTACTCGGGCGTGAGTTCGGTCAACTCTGATGTTTCCTCCGCGAGGGGTTCCGCCCTTAGGTGTTTATTTTTCCTACGCGCCTTCCTTCCCCCCGGACGCTCTCCCTCCTCCCCGCCGGAGGCCGTGGTGGTGTTGGCCTCCGATTTCGACCGCGCATCCGTCGCCGTCGACACGCGGACAGTATCAGGGGGAGGGGGGGCGGCGGCGCCAGCCCTGGCCGCGCCAGGTGTCGTGGCGGCCTTGGAGGCGGGGCAGTTTTTGCGGACGTGCCCCACCTCCTTACAGGCATAGCACCGCACGCCGTCCGAGGTCCAGAAGACGCGGTGGGCGGTCCCCCCGTGGAGCACCGTGAACGCGCCATCCGCGTCCTCCTCCCGCGCCAGCCGGACGAAAAGCTGGCGCCGGAAGGAGAAGACGTGCCGAAGGCTGGCTTCCCGGAAGCCGAGCGGGATGGGTGTGATCCCCGACCGCACCTCCCCCAGTTGACGTAGGTGGGGGAGGAGGAGCTCACCCGGAACAAAGGGCGGGACGTTGGAAACCACAATCCTTTGCGCGGTGGCCTCAAGGGGGTCCACCGGCAGGAAGGTCCCGCCCACGGTGAGCCCCTTCTCGATGGCCAGGGACACCGCCCGCTCCGACCCCAGGAAGAACACAGCCATGCCGTACATTTTAGAGGCGGCGACGATGGCTGAAGGGCCGACAACCCCAGCCATGGCTTTTACGCACGCCTCTATTGTCATATTGGGGTGAGTGTAGCTCTTGACCCATTCTTCCTCGTAAGGAGGGTAAAAGGTGACGGGGTAACAGGAGGACTCGTGGCTGCGGCCGTGGCCGCGGCTGCCACGCTTGCGTATGTCCTCGCTGCCCCCGCCACCGGCGAAGATGTGGTCGCCATGATGGGTTGGTCTTTAAGGGCTACACTCACCCCAAGTCACAGGCCTGAAGGTGTTAATGGCCTCGGTTTTTTGTTTCTGTTTTCCCCTGAGCAGAGGGAGCTCTTAAATTGAAGGCACACCTCTCCCTTTAGTTGATTGAATTGGGAGAGGGGCCTTCTCCCCTCTGCTCAATAGGTACTTAATTAAAATAGATTGAGGTGCCTCTTAGAGAGAGAGGCAGAGAGAGACAAGAGACAAAGAGAGAGAGAGAGGGGGTGGGAAGGAGGGAAGCCGCAAGGGCAGGGTCGCCACTCAGGATGGTGGGTGGGTGGGTGTTGGCAGGGGGGTGCACTCTCCGATGTAATAAAAGTCTTTGGTGGTGGTCTTCTGGTGGGGGGAGAAGATGTCTTCACTTGGGATAGCTGGAGATGCCCAGGCTCAGTCCTGCACCAGGTCTTAACGATGCCCAATAAGATTAAATTAATTGGGGACTTCACCTAGGCAGCTCCAGCTGTCCCAGGTCAGGCAATGGGAAAGGGGTGTTTAATATGGTGTGTGCGGCCTAGCTTTTACAGAAGCCACACACACACACACCCCTTAGATGTTCCGGCCTTCTTCTTTTTCTTCTTTCCTCCCCCCACCTACAAAACAAAGTCTCTGGGAGAGTGCCCCAGAATCACACCCACCTGTAGCTGTTGTTCTTTCCTTCCTCCCTCCTTCCAAACAGATGATGGATGTTGTTGTTGTTTTCTCCCCTCTCTCCCTCTCCTAAAATGGAGGCCAATTGAGGAGGCAGTGATGGAAAGGCCTCTCCTCTGGTGTTAATGGCCTTGGCCTTCCTTTCTTTTCTTTCTCCTCTCCTGTCCTCTCTCTCCAGGCACCTCAGTTGTAGTGGTTGTTGGTGGTGGTCTGCTGTCTGGTCTCCTTCTCCTCTTCCTGGTCACAGAGACCACCACTCTGCTGCTGCTGCTGCTGCTCCTCAGTCAGCAGCTCCTAAAGCTTGTGATTTCAAATAAAGCTGTTGGACTATAACCTGGTGTTGCTCTTTTTGGTTGAACAAATCAAAATTTACTGTAAATCAATTAAAACTTTAAATGAAATTTAATAAATCAAATCAAAATTTGGAAGTCCGTGGTGACGATGCACTCCAGTCCCCGCGGCGCCCACCGGTCGCGGAAAAACTCAAGCGTGCCGGCGGACACCGCGTGCTCCATCTCCAGGGCCACCCGGGCGCGAACATGGCCGCGGAAGATGGGCAGGCAATCGGGCCGAACGACCCCCTCGACCGCCCGCTGCCTAGACAAATTAATGGCTTTCTTGGCCAGACCCAGGAGCAGTCCTACGAGGAGGTCCTCCGACCTACCCGCTCCCCTCCGCACCGGGTGACCGTAGATCAGGAGCGTGGGGCTGAAGTGCAACCAGAAATTGAGGAGCAGCCCCTTCAAATAATGAAAGAGGGGCTGCAACCTCTCACACTCAATATAAATGTGATAGACGGACTCCTCTAGGCCGCAGAAATGACAAGCAGCCTGGGAGTCCGTAAACCTACTTAAAATCCTATTGCACGGGACTGCTCCGTGCAACACCCTCCAGGCCAAGTCCCCAATAGAACAAGGGAAGACTCCCGCGTAGAGAGCCTTCCAATGGGGACCTTCGCCTCCGCCGGACGGCAGGATGGTACGCCAAGGCGTGTCCGGACGGCAGACGAAGATGGCAAAGTGGAGAGTGTGCAGGAGCAGCCCGTACAGGAAACACCTCCGTGCGGATTGAAAGGGCACGGAGGGCATTTCTCCGAGAAGGCTCAAGTGGTGAGGCGGCGGCTCCCGAGGGAGGATTCGGGGCCGGGCGCCGATAAGGAATTCCGTCCGAACGGGGGTCAGTTCGGACGGGATCGCCCCACGTGCTCGAGCCTCCTCGACACACCTAGTGGAGACGGGGCCCAGTGCCACTTTTAGCGACTCGATGGCTTTGACCGTGAGCCGGACGTTGACCCAGGACATGCGCCTCGCCAACTCCTCCGGCGCCATCCAGCCCGCTCCTCCGCCATCGAGCAGGTCCCCGACTCTGGTCACCTTACCGGGCACAGCCCTGCCCTCCGCCAGCCAGCCGAACCCGCGGTCGTGGAGGTGCGGATTCCTGAACAGCGGCTCCCGAAGGACGGCCGCCGCTCCTGACGGGGGAGAACTGCGCTCGGAGGCGACGCTGTTCCAAACCCATAGCAGTTCCTGGTAGAAGACAGGCAGCTCCCGCAGGCTGGCACGCGTGCCACCCACTCTCACAAACAGGAGCTGCGTGTCGTAATTGAGGCCGTGCAGCTGGCGGAAGAAATACGTCGCCAGCGCACGCCACCTAGGAGGATTCTCCACGTACAGGTATCTCTGCAGCGTCTGAAGACGGAAAGTCGCCGCCTGGGTGCGAAGGCACACCAGCGCCTGACCGCCCTCCCTAAGCGGGAGACTCAAAACCGCGGCAGAGACCCAGTGCTTCCTTTTGTCCCAGAAGAAGTCGACGAGCTTCTTCTGCATCTTGGCGACAAACGCAGGGGGAGGGATCAAAGTGATCAACCGGTACCACAACATGGCGGCCACCAGCTGGTTTATGACCAGCGCTCGACCCCTGTAGGACAACACTCGGAGCAGTCCTGTCCAGCGTCCTAGGCGAGCGGTGACTTTGGCCTCCAGCTCTTGCCAGTTCGCCGGCCAGGCGTCCTCGGCCGGGCTGAGGTAGACTCCCACGTAGAGGAGGTGCGTGGTGCTCCAGGCGAAAGGCCCGAACTCCTCCGGCAGGGAGTCCACCCGCCATGGGCCCACCAGGAGTCCAGAACATTTCTCCCAGTTGATCTTGGCGGAGGATGCGTCCGAGTAAATCTGCTGGCATTCTCGCATCCTCCGCAAGTCGACGGGATCCGTGACCGCGAGGAGCACGTCATCGGCGTAAGCCGAGAGGACCACCTCCACGCCCGGCCCTTGCAGAGCCAGTCCCGTCAACCTCTTCCGCAAGAGGCGCAGGAAAGGCTCCATGCAAACGGCGTATAACTGACCGGACATGGGGCATCCCTGACGCACCCCCCTCCCGAAGCGAAGGGGCGCCGTCAAAGACCCGTTAACTTTAATGAGACACTCCGCGGCGGCGTACAGAAGTCGGATCCGGGCGACGAAATGCGTCCCGAACCCGAATGCGCGCAGAGTCCCGAAAAGATACTCGTGATCCACCCTGTCGAACGCCTTCTCCTGATCCTGGGAAAGGAAGGCGACCGACAGACCAGCCCTCTGGGAATGGTGGACCAGGTCCCGGACCAGATGGATGTTATCGTGGATACTCCGGCCCGGGACCGTGTAGGACTGGTCGGGGTGGATCATGCGGGCCAGCACGGTGCCAAGGCGAGCAGACATAGCCCTGGCGAAAATTTTGTAGTCCGTGCTGAGGAGGGAGACCGGGCGCCAGTTCTTAAGTAGGCGGAGATCGCCCTTCTTGGGCAGCAGGACGATGACCGCCCTGCGCCAAGAGAGGGGCATCTCCCCGGTCGCCAGACTTTCCCCCAGGACCCGCGCGTAGTCGTCCCCCAAGACGTCCCAGAACGCCCTGTGGAACTCCACGGTCAGCCCGTCCAGCCCCGGGGACTTGCCCCTCGAGAGCTGGCGCAGGGCGCCGGTCAGCTCCGCCAGGCTTAGCGGAGCTTCTAAATTCTCGGCGCCCTCCGGGCCGACCTTCGGCAGGTCCTCCCACAAAACTCTGCGCGCATCCTCGCTGGACGGATCCGAAGAGAACAGAGCCCCGTAATAGGCCCGGGCCTCCGCGCTGATGCCCTCCGGATCCGAGACCAGAGATCCGTCGTCGGCCAGCAGCCCCAAGAGCTGCTTACGGACCCCCCGTCTTTTTTCCAGCGAGTAGAAGAAGGGGGAGCCGCGGTCCAGGTCCCGCAGGAACTGGATCCGCGACCTCACGTACGCGCCTCGGGACCCGACCAGCTGCAGGTCCTTCAGCGCGCCCTTCTTCTCTTCGTACACCTTCTGCAGGGCCGGGTCCTCGACGACTTGACCGAGACGGGACTCCAGGTCGAGCACTTCTTTCTCCAACCGCCCGACCCGGGCCTCCCGCCTCTTGGTCGACCCCTTCGCGTACTCCTGACAGAAGACGCGGACGTGAGCCTTGCCCACGTCCCACCATAGCCTCAAGGAGGGGAAGCCTCCCCGCTTCCTTCTCCAGTCGGCCCAGAACCGGCGAAACGAATCCCGGAACCGCGCGTCCTCCAGCAGCAGGTTGTTAAAATGCCAGTACGCGGACCCCCCCCGCGCGCGCAGCGGAGCGAGCTCCGCCCACACCAGGTGGTGGTCCGTGCACGGCACCGGCCGCATGGAAGCCGCCGGAACGCAGGAGACGTACGCCCGGGACATGTAAAGGCGGTCGATTCTGGACCTTCCTCCTCCAGACCTCACGCCCGTGAAGGCGCTGGAGTCGGGATGGAGATTTCGCCAGACGTCCACCAAGTCGAAGGACCCGACCAGGTCCCGCAACTTCTCCATCGCCGCCGGGCTTCGCGGGGGACCCGACCGGTCCCGCGCCTCGAGGGTACAATTGAAATCCCCCCCGAGGATGACGCACTCACCCACGTCGATGGAGCCCAGAAGAGCGGACACTTCTCCGAAGAAGCGCACTTGCTGCGCACCGGTCCGGGGGGCGTACACGTTCACTAAATGGAGCGGCACGAGTCCCAGGCGAACAGTGACCTGGAGCAAGCGGCCCGGCACGTGCTCCTTGACCCTCAAGATCTCCGGCTGAAAATGCGGGGCCAGCAAGACAGCCACCCCGCAGGAATTGTTAGAGAGGTGACTCATGCTGACCCCTCCTTGCCACTCCAGGAGCCACGTGGCCTCGTCTCCCGGAACGGTGTGGGTTTCTTGCAGGAAGCACACCGCATATTTCCCGTCCCGAAGGACCGAGAAGTTATTGAATCTACGGCGCGCCTCCCTGCTGCCGTTGATGTAGAGGCTGGCTATGGTTATCTTCATCTCAGAAGCATAGTGCAACCTCTACCTAACGGAGGGGAGGGAGCGCGGTCACTGACGACCGCCACTCCCTCAGCAGCCCAGTGTGGAAACTCTTGAGCCGACGCAGCTCGAGCCGGCCAACGTCCTTGTCCGCGCCCATGATTTTAACGGCGGCGCGGACGGACACGACGAGCAGCGCCAGCTCCGACCACTTGTTGAGGGCCAGCCGGATCTTCTTGTGACGACCCTGGCTCACGGCCACAAAATCCCGGAGTTCCCCTACGGGGATGAGGGGAGAGTCGGTGAAGGGCACGAGGGCGTCCATCGCCTCGCTGCTGATGGACTCCAAATCTTCCTCAGTGCCCAACACTGAGTCCCCGTCCTCCTCCGGGAGGTCGTCACCGGCGGCCGACCCGTCCGTCGCACAGGGTGCAGCGAACGGCTCGGCCGCACCGGCCGGCCCCGCCTCCGTCACGATCCCACCCCCAGGATCGGTGGCAGAGGAGTCCATCCTGGGCTCCTTCAGGGGCGCCGGGCCGGGAGGCGGCGGCGGCGGTTCGGGGCCCACCCCCGCCTCAGGCGCCGGGGCGACCGGAGAAACCAGGGAGAAAATAATCCCAAATTCCTCCAGCACGTCCGGCGCCAACAACAGAGACGGAGTCAGGGGGCTTTCCGTCTCCCCGCCACCAACCTCCGACCCAGCGGGCTGGGGATTGCTACACTCCTCCACCAGGTCGAGCAGTCCCTGGGAGATGTCTGGGTTATAAAAGGCGGGCTCGGCTTCAGCCTCTTTGGCCTCGCCCGCCCCAGTCCCCAGGACGCCCGACCCGGCGAGGAGCAACGGTTCCGGAACTACATTTCCCTCCGCGGGTTGTTCCGCGCCCCCCCCCCCACGGGCAGGGTCTCTTCCCCATCCCCGGGAGGCACAGGTCGGACAGACTCGGCTGTCTCACCCTCCCGAGGGACAGACGACCCCTGCCGATCGCGCGCGACGATGACGGTGGTGGGGTGGGGCGCAGCACCCGCGGCGGGCGACTGCCCCCCTTTTGCGGAGGGACCTTCCTCCTCGCAGTCCTCCTCTCTGGGGGCGGAGCTTTCTTTTTAACATATTGGGGCCCGGAGAGGGGGAGGCCTCCATGTCTGCTGGGGCCTCCCTCTCTGCCCCCTTCCGACGACTGGGTTTCTTGGGCCCCTCGGGCCCGAGCCCGGCCGCAGGTCTTGATTTAGCTGCCTCAGCAGTTGCGGTCACGATCACGGGCCCGGGCACGAGGACCCCCCCAGTCTCATGCGTCCCGACCAACTCCGCGATGTACTCGGGCGTGAGTTCGGTCAACTCCGATGTTTCCTCCGCGAGGGGATCCGCCCTTAGGTGTTTATTTTTCCTACGCGCCTTCCTTCCCCCCGGACGCTCTCCCTCCTCCCCGCCGGAGGCCGTGGTGGTGTTGGCCTCCGATTTCGACCGCGCATCCGTCGCCGTCGACGCGCGGACAGTATCAGGTGTCGTGGCGGCCTTGGAGGCGGGGCAGTTTTTGCGGACGTGCCCCACCTCCTTACAGGCGTAGCACCGCACGCCGTCCGAGGTCCAGAAGACGCGGTGGGCGGTCCCCCCGTGGAGCACCGTGAACGCGCCATCCGCGTCCTCCTCCCGCGCCAGCCGGACGAAAAGCTGGCGCCGGAAGGAGAAGACGTGCCGAAGGCTGGCTTCCCGGAAGCCGAGCGGGATGGGTGTGATCCCCGACCTCACCTCCCCCAGTTGACGTAGGTGGGGGAGGAGGAGCTCACCCGGAACAAAGGGCGGGACGTTGGAAACCACAATCCTTTGCGCGGTGGCCTCAAGGGGGTCCACCGGCAGGAAGGTCCCGCCCACGGTGAGCCCCTTCTCGATGGCCAGGGACACCGCCCGCTCCGACCCCAGGAAGAACACAGCTATGCCGTACATTTTAGAGGCGGCGACGATGGCTGAAGGGCCGACAACCCCAGCCATGGCTTTTACGCACGCCTCTATAGTCATGTTGGGGTGAGTGTAGCTCTTGACCCCATTCTTCCTCGTAAGGAGGGTAAAAGGTGACGGGGTAACAGGAGGACTCGTGGCTGCGGCCGTGGCCGCGGCTGCCACGCTCGCGTACGTCCTCGCTGCCCCCGCCACCGGCGAAGATGTGGTCGCCATAATGGAGGGTTCTTTAAGGGCTACACTCACCCCAAGTCACAGGCCTGAAGGTGTTAATGGCCTCGGTTTTTTTGTTTCTGTTTTCCCCTGAGCAGAGGGAGCTCTTAAATTGAAGGCACACCTCTCCCTTTAGTTGATTGAATTGGGAGAGGGGCCTTCTCCCCTCTGCTCAATAGGTACTTAATTAAAATAGATTGAGGTGCCTCTTAGAGAGAGAGGCAGAGAGAGACAAGAGACAAAGAGAGAGAGAGAGGGGGTGGGAAGGAGGGAAGCCGCAAGGGCAGGGTCGCCACTCAGGATGGTGGGTGGGTGGGTGTTGGCAGGGGGGTGCACTCTCCGATGTAATAAAAGTCTTTGGTGGTGGTCTTCTGGTGGGGGGAGAAGATGTCTTCACCTGGGATAGCTGGAGATGCCCAGGCTCAGTCCTGCACCAGGTCTTAACGATGCCCAATAAGATTAAATTAATTGGGGACTTCACCTAGGCAGCTCCAGCTGTCCCAGGTCAGGCAATGGGAAAGGGGTGTTTAATATGGTGTGTGCGGCCTAGCTTTTACAGAAGCCACACACACACACACACACACACACACCCCTTAGATGTTCCGGCCTTCTTCTTTTTCTTCTTTCCTCCCCCCACCTACAAAACAAAGTCTCTGGGAGAGTGCCCCAGAATCACACCCACCTGTAGCTGTTGTTCTTTCCTTCCTCCCTCCTTCCAAACAGATGATGGATGTTGTTGTTGTTTTCTCCCCTCTCTCCCTCTCCTAAAATGGAGGCCAATTGAGGAGGCAGTGATGGAAAGGCCTTCCTCTGGTGTTAATGGCCTTGGCCTTCCTTTCTTTTCTTTCTCCTCTCCTGTCCTCTCTCTCCAGGCACCTCAGTTGTAGTGGTTGTTGGTGGTGGTCTGCTGTCTGGTCTCCTTCTCCTCTTCCTGGTCACAGAGACCACCACTCTGCTGCTGCTGCTGCTGCTCCTCAGTCAGCAGCTCCGAAAGCTTGTGATTTCAAATAAAGCTGTTGGACTATAACCTGGTGTTGCTCTTTTTGGTTGAACCCAAATTTACTGTAAATCAAATTAAAACTTTAAATGAAACTTAATAAATCAAATTAAAATTTGAAAGTCCGGGGTGACGATGCACTCCAGTCCCCGCGGCGCCCACCGGTCGCGGAAAAACTCAAGCGTGCCGGCGGACACCGCGTGCTCCATCTCCAGGGCCACCCGGGCGCGAACATGGCCGCGGAAGAGAGGCAGGCAATCGGGCCGAACGACCCCCTCGACCGCCCGCTGCCTGGACCAATTAATGGCTTTCTTGGCCAGGCCCAGGAGCAGTCCTACGAGGAGGTCCTCCGACCTACCCGCTCCCCTCCGCACCGGGTGACCGTAGATCAGGAGCGTGGGGCTGAAGTGCAACCAGAAATTGAGGAGCAGCCCCTTCAAATAATGAAAGAGGGGCTGCAACCTCTCACATTCAATATAAATGTGATAGACGGACTCCTCCAGGCCGCAAAATGACAAGCAGCCTGGGAGTCCGTAAACCTACTTAAAATCCTATTGCACGGGACTGCTCCGTGCAACACCCTCCAGGCCAAGTCCCCAATAGAACAAGGGAAGACTCCCGCGTAGAGAGCCTTCCAATGGGGACCTTCGCCTCCGCCGGACGGCAGGATGGTACGCCAAGGCGTGTCCGGACGGCAGACGAAGATGGCAAAGTGGAGAGTGTGCAGGAGCAGCCCGTACAGGAAACGCCTCCGTGCGGATTGAAAGGGCACGGAGGGCATTTCTCCGAGAAGGCTCAAGTGGTGAGGCGGCGGCTCCCGAGGGAGGATTCGGGGCCGGGCGCCGATAAGGAATTCCGTCCGAACGGGGGTCAGTTCGGACGGGATCGCCCCACGTGCTTGAGCCTCCTCGACACACCTAGTGGAGACGGGGCCCAGTGCCACTTTTAGCGACTCGATGGCTTTGACCGCGAGCCGGACGTTGACCCAGGACATGCGCCTCGCCAACTCCTCCGGCGCCATCCAGCCCGCTCCTCCGCCATCGAGCAGGTCCCCGACTCTGGTCACCTTACCGGGCACAGCCCTGCCCTCCGCCAGCCAGCCGAACCCGCGGTCGTGGAGGTGCGGATTCCTGAACAGCGGCTCCCGAAGGACGGCCGCCGCTCCTGACGGGGGAGAACTGCGCTCGGAGGCGACGCTGTTCCAAACCCATAGCAGTTCCTGGTAGAAGACAGGCAGCTCCCGCAGGCTGGCACGCGTGCCACCCACTCTCACAAACAGGAGCTGCGTGTCGTAATTGAGGCCGTGCAGCTGGCGGAAGAAATACGTCGCCAGCGCACGCCACCTAGGAGGATTCTCCACGTACAGGTATCTCTGCAGCGTCTGAAGACGGAAAGTCGCCGCCTGGGTGCGAAGGCACACCAGCGCCTGACCGCCCTCCCTAAGCGGGAGACTCAAAACCGCGGCAGAGACCCAGTGCTTCCTTTTGTCCCAGAAGAAGTCGACGAGCTTCTTCTGCATCTTGGCGACAAACGCAGGGGGAGGGATCAAAGTGATCAACCGGTACCACAACATGGCGGCCACCAGCTGGTTTATGACCAGCGCTCGACCCCTGTAGGACAACACTCGGAGCAGTCCTGTCCAGCGCCCTAGGCGAGCGGTGACTTTGGCCTCCAGCTCTTGCCAGTTCGCCGGCCAGGCGTCCTCGGCCGGGCTGAGGTAGACTCCCAGGTAGAGGAGGTGCGTGGTGCTCCAGGCGAAAGGCCCGAACTCCTCCGGCAGGGAGTCCACCCGCCATGGGCCCACCAGGAGTCCAGAACATTTCTCCCAGTTGATCTTGGCGGAGGATGCGTCCGAGTAAATCTGCTGGCATTCTCGCATCCTCCGCAAGTCGACGGGATCCGTGACCGCGAGGAGCACGTCATCGGCGTAAGCCGAGAGGACCACCTCCACGCCCGGCCCTTGCAGAGCCAGTCCCGTCAACCTCTTCCGCAAGAGGCGCAGGAAAGGCTCCACGCAAACGGCGTATAACTGACCGGACATGGGGCATCCCTGACGCACCCCCCTCCCGAAGCGAAGGGGCGCCGTCAAAGACCCGTTAACTTTAATCAGACACTCCGCGGCGGCGTACAGAAGTCGGATCCGGGCGACGAAATGCGTCCCGAACCCGAATGCGCGCAGAGTCCCGAAAAGATACTCGTGATCCACCCTGTCGAACGCCTTCTCCTGATCCAGGGAAAGGAAGGCGACCGACAGACCAGCCCTCTGGGAATGGTGGACCAGGTCCCGGACCAGATGGATGTTATCGTGGATACTCCGGCCCGGGACCGTGTAGGACTGGTCGGGGTGGATCATGCGGGCCAGCACGGTGCCAAGGCGAGCAGACATAGCCCTGGCGAAAATTTTGTAGTCCGTGCTGAGGAGGGAGACCGGGCGCCAGTTCTTAAGTAGGCGGAGATCGCCCTTCTTGGGCAGCAGGACGATGACCGCCCTGCGCCAAGAGAGGGGCATCTCCCCGGTCGCCAGACTTTCCCCCAGGACCCGCGCGTAGTCGTCCCCCAAGACGTCCCAGAACGCCCTGTGGAACTCCACGGTCAGTCCGTCCAGCCCCGGGGACTTGCCCCTCGAGAGCTGGCGCAGGGCGCCGGTCAGCTCCGCCAGGCTTAGCGGAGCTTCTAAATTCTCGGCGCCCTCCGGGCCGACCTTCGGCAGGTCCTCCCACAAAACTCTGCGCGCATCCTCGCTGGACGGATCCGAAGAGAACAGAGCCCCGTAATAGGCCCGGGCCTCCGCGCTGATGCCCTCCGGATCCGAGACCAGAGATCCGTCGTCGGCCAGCAGCCCCAAGAGCTGCTTACGGACCCCCCGTCTTTTTTCCAGCGAGTAGAAGAAGGGGGAGCCGCGGTCCAGGTCCCGCAGGAACTGGATCCGCGACCTCACGTACGCGCCTCGGGACCCGACCAGCTGCAGGTCCTTCAGCGCGCCCTTCTTCTCTTCGTACACCTTCCGCAGGGCCGGGTCCTCGACGACCTGACCGAGACGGGACTCCAGGTCGAGCACTTCTTTCTCCAATCGCCCGACCCGGGCCTCCCGCCTCTTGGTCGACCCCTTCGCGTACTCCTGACAGAAGACGCGGACGTGAGCCTTGCCCACGTCCCACCATAGCCTCAAGGAGGGGAAGCCTCCCCGCTTCCTTCTCCAGTCGGCCCAGAACCGGCGAAACGAATCCCGGAACCGCGCGTCCTCCAGCAGCAGGTTGTTAAAATGCCAGTACGCGGACCCCCCCCGCGCGCGCAGCGGAGCGAGCTCCGCCCACACCAGGTGGTGGTCCGTGCACGGCACCGGCCGCATGGAAGCCGCCGGAACGCAGGAGACGTACGCCCGGGAAATGTAAAGGCGGTCGATTCTGGACCTTCCTCCTCCAGACCTCACGCTCGTGAAGGCGCTGGAGTCGGGATGGAGATTTCGCCAGACGTCCACCAAGTCGAAGGACCCGACCAGGTCCCGCAACTTCTCCATCGCCGCCGGGCTTCGCGGGGGACCCGACCGGTCCCGCGCCTCGAGGGTACAATTGAAATCCCCCCCGAGGATGACGCACTCGCCCACGTCGATGGAGCCCAGAAGAGCGGACACTTCTCCGAAGAAGCGCACTTGCTGCGCACCGGTCCGGGGGGCGTACACGTTCACTAAATGGAGCGGCACGCCTCCCAGGCGAACAGTGACCTGGAGCAAGCGGCCCGGCACGTGCTCCTTGACCCTCAAGATCTCCGGCTGAAAATGCGGGGCCAGCAAGACAGCCACCCCGCAGGAATTGTTGGAGAGGTGACTCATGCTGACCCCTCCTTGCCACTCCAGGAGCCACGTGGCCTCGTCTCCCGGAACGGTGTGGGTTTCTTGCAGGAAGCACACCGCATATTTCCCGTCCCGAAGGACCGAGAAGTTATTGAATCTACGGCGCGCCTCCCTGCTGCCGTTGATGTTGAGGCTGGCTATGGTTATCTTCATCTCAGAAGCATAGTGCAACCTCTACCTAACGGAGGGGAGGGAGCGCGGTCACTGACGACCGCCACTCCCTCAGCAGCCCAGTGTGGAAGCTCTTGAGCCGACGCAGCTCGAGCCGGCCAACGTCCTTGTCCGCGCCCATGATTTTAACGGCGGCACGGACGGACACGACGAGCAGCGTCAGCTTCGACCACTTGTCGAGGGCCAGCCGGATCTTCTTGTGACGACCCTGGCTCACGGCCATAAAATCCCGGAGTTCCCCTACGGGGATGAGGGGAGAGTCGGTGAAGGGCACGAGGGCGTCCATCGCTTCGCTGCCGATGGACTCCAAATCGTCCTCGTTGCCCAACACCGAGTCCCCGTCCTCCTCCGGGAGGTCGTCACCGGCGGCCAACCCGTCCGTCACACAGGGTGCAGCGAACGGCTCGGCCGCACCGGCCGGCCCCGCCTCCGTCACGATCCCACCCCCAGGATCGGTGGCAGAGGAGTCCACCCTGGGCTCATTCAGGGGCGCCGGGCCGGGGCAGCGGCGGCGGTTCGGGGCCCCCCCCCCGCCTCAGGCGCCGGGGCGACCGGAGAAACCGGGGAGAAAATAATCCCAAATTCCTCCAGCACGTCCGGCGCCAACAACAGAGACGGAGTCAGGGGGCTTTCTGTCTCCCCGCCACCAACCTCCGACCCAGCGGGCTGGGGATTGTTAAACTCCTCCACCAGGTCGAGCAGTCCCTGGGAGATGTCTGGGTTATAAAAGGCGGGCTCGGCTTCAGCCTCTTTGGCCTCGCCCGCCCCAGTCCCCAGGACGCCCGACCCGGCGAGGAGCAACGGTTCAGGTTCTACATTTCCCTCCGCGGGTTGTTCCGCGCCCCCCCCCCACGGGCAGGGTCTCTTCCCCATCCCCGGGAGGCACAGGTCGGACAGACTCGGCTGTCTCACCCTCCCGAGGGACAGACGACCCCTGCCGATCGCGCGCGACGATGACGGTGGTGGGGTGGGGCGCAGCACCCGCGGCGGGCGACTGCCCCCCTTTTGCGGAGGGACCTTCCTCCTCGCAGTCCTCCTGCTGGGGGCGGAGCTTTCTTTTTAACAAGTTGGGGCCCGGAGAGGGGGAGGCCTCCATGTCTGCTGGGGCCTCCCTCTCTGCCCCCTTCCGATGACTGGGTTTCTTGGGCCCCTCGGGCCCGAGCCCGGCCGCAGGTCTTGATTCAGCTGCCTCAGCAGTTGCGGTCACGGTCACGGGCCCGGGCACGAGGACCCCCCCAGTCTCATGCGTCCCGACCAACTCCGCGATGTACTCGGGCGTGAGTTCGGTCAATTCCGATGTTTCCTCCGCGAGGGGATCCGCCCTTAGGTGTTTAGTTTTCCTACGCGCCTTCCTTCCCCCCGGACGCTCTCCCTCCTCCCCGCCGGAGGCCGTGGTGGTGTTGGCCTCCGATTTCGACCGCGCATCCGTCGCCGTCGACGCGCGGACAGTATCAGGGGGAGGGGGGGCGGCGGCGCCAACCCTGGCCGCGCCAGGTGTCGTGGCGGCCTTGGAGGCGGGGCAGTTTTTGCGGACGTGCCCCACCTCCTTACAGGCGTAGCACCGCACGCCGTCCGAGGTCCAGAAGACGCGGTGGGCGGTCCCCCCGTGGAGCACCGTGAACGCGCCGTCCGCGTCCTCCTCCCGCGCCAGCCGGACGAAAAGCTGGCGCCGGAAGGAGAAGACGTGCCGAAGGCTGGCTTCCCGGAAGCCGAGCGGGATGGGTGTGATCCCCGACCTCACCTCCCCCAGTTGACGTAGGTGGGGGAGGAGGAGCTCACCCGGAACAAAGGGCGGGACGTTGGAAACCACAATCCTTTGCGCGGTGGCCTCAAGGGGGTCCACCGGCAGGAAGGTCCCGCCCGACGGTGAGCCCCTTCTCGATGGCCAGGGACACCGCCCGCTCCGACCCCAGGAAGAACACAGCCTTGCCGTACATTTTAGAGGCGGCGACGATGGCTGAAGGGCCGACAACCCCAGCCATGGCTTTTACACACGCCTCTATAGTCATGTTGGGGTGAGTGTAGCTCTTGACCCCATTCTTCCTCGTAAGGAGGGTAAAAGGTGACGGGGTAACAGGAGGACTCGTGGCTGCGGCCGTGGCCGCGGCTGCCACGCTCGCGTACGTCCTCGCTGCCCCCGCCACCGGCGAAGATGTGGTCGCCATAATGGAGGGTTCTTTAAGGGCTACACTCACCCCAAGTCACAGGCCTGAAGGTGTTAATGGCCTTGGTTTTTTTTGTTTAGTTTTCCCCTGAGCAGAGGGAGCTCTTAAATTGAAGGCACACCTCTCCCTTTAGTTGATTGAATTGGGAGAGGGGCCTTCTCCCCTCTGCTCAATGGGTACTTAATTAAAATAGATTGAGGTGCCTCTTAGAGAGAGAGGCAGAGAGAGACAAGAGACAAAGAGAGAGAGAGAGGGGGGTGGGAAGGAGGGAAGCCGCAAGGGCAGGGTCGCCACTCAGGATGGTGGGTGGGTGGGTGTTGGCAGGGGGGTGCACTCTCCGATGTAATAAAAGTCTTTGGTGGTGGTCTTCTGGTGGGGGGAGAAGATGTCTTCACCTGGGATAGCTGGAGATGCCCAGGCTCAGTCCTGCACCAGGTCTTAACGATGCCCAATAGATATAATTAATTGGGGACTTCACCTAGGCAGCTCCAGCTGTCCCAGGTCAGGCAATGGGAAAGGGGTGTTTAATATGGTGTGTGCGGCCTAGCTTTTACAGAAGCCACACACACACACACACACACCCCTTAGATGTTCCGGCCTCTTCTTTTCTTCTTTCCTCCCCCCACCTACAAAACAAAGTCTCTGGGAGAGTGCCCCAGAATCACACCCACCTGTAGCTGTTGTTCTTTCCTTCCTTCCTCCTTCCAAACAGATGATGGTTGTTGTGTTGTTTTCTCCCCTCTCTCCCTCTCCTAAAATGGAGGCCAATTGAGGAGGCAGTGTGGAAAGGCCTCTCCTCTGGTGTTAATGGCCTTGGCCTTCCTTTCTTTCTTTCTCCTCTCCTGTCCTCTCTCTCCAGGCACCTCAGTTGTAGTGGTTGTTGGTGGTGGTCTGCTGTCTGGTCTCCTTCTCCTCTTCCTGGTCACAGAGACCACCACTCTGCTGCTGCTGCTGCTGCTCCTCAGTCAGCAGCTCCGAAAGCTTGTGATTTCAAATAAAGCTGTTGGACTATAACCTGGTGTTGCTCTTTTGGTTGAACCCAAATTTACTGTAAATCAAATTAAAACTTTAAATGAAACTTAGTAAATCAAATCAAAATTTGAAAGTCCGGGGTGACGATGCACTCCAGTCCCCGCGGCGCCCACCGGTCGCGGAAAAACTCAAGCGTGCCGGCGGACACCGCGTGCTCCATCTCCAGGGCCACCCGGGCGCGAACATGGCCGCGGAAGAGAGGCAGGCAATCGGGCCGAACGACCCCCTCGACCGCCCGCTGCCTGGACCAATTAATGGCTTTCTTGGCCAGGCCCAGGAGCAGTCCTACGAGGAGGTCCTCCGACCTACCCGCTCCCCTCCGCACCGGGTGACCGTAGATCAGGAGCGTGGGGCTGAAGTGCAACCAGAAATTGAGGAGCAGCCCCTTCAAATAATGAAAGAGGGGCTGCAACCTCTCACATTCAACATAAATGTGATAAACGGACTCCTCCAGGCCGCAAAAATGGCAAGCAGCCTGGGAGTCCGTAAACCTACTTAAAATCCTATTGCACGGGACTGCTCCGTGCAACACCCTCCAGGCCAAGTCCCCAATAGAACAAGGGAAGACTCCCGCGTAGAGAGCCTTCCAATGGGGACCTTCGCCTCCGCGGACGGCAGGATGGTACGCCAAGGCGTGTCCGGACGGCAGACGAAGATGGCAAAGTGGAGAGTGTGCAGGAGCAGCCCGTACAGGAAACGCCTCCGTGCGGATTGAAAGGGCACGGAGGGCATTTCTCCGAGAAGGCTCAAGTGGTGAGGCGGCGGCTCCCGAGGGAGGATTCGGGGCCGGGCGCCGATAAGGAATTCCGTCCGAACGGGGGTCAGTTCGGACGGGATCGCCCCACGTGCTTGAGCCTCCTCGACACACCTAGTGGAGACGGGGCCCAGTGCCACTTTTAGCGACTCGATGGCTTTGACCGCGAGCCGGACGTTGACCCAGACATGCGCCTCGCCAACTCCTCCGGCGCCATCCAGCCCGCTCCTCCGCCATCGAGCAGGTCCCCGACTCTGGTCACCTTACCGGGCACAGCCCTGCCCTCCGCCAGCCAGCCGAACCCGCGGTCGTGGAGGTGCGGATTCCTGAACAGCGGCTCCCGAAGGACGGCCGCCGCTCCTGACGGGGGAGAACTGCGCTCGGAGGCGACGCTGTTCCAAACCCATAGCAGTTCCTGGTAGAAGACAGGCAGCTCCCGCAGGCTGGCACGCGTGCCACCCACTCTCACAAACAGGAGCTGCGTGTCGTAATTGAGGCCGTGCAGCTGGCGGAAGAAATACGTCGCCAGCGCACGCCACCTAGGAGGATTCTCCACGTACAGGTATCTCTGCAGCGTCTGAAGACGGAAAGTCGCCGCCTGGGTGCGAAGGCACACCAGCGCCTGACCGCCCTCCCTAAGCGGGAGACTCAAAACCGCGGCAGAGACCCAGTGCTTCCTTTTGTCCCAGAAGAAGTCGACGAGCTTCTTCTGCATCTTGGCGACAAACGCAGGGGGAGGGATCAAAGTGACCAACCGGTACCACAACATGGCGGCCACCAGCTGGTTTATGACCAGCGCTCGACCCCTGTAGGACAACACTCGGAGCAGTCCTGTCCAGCGTCCTAGGCGAGCGGTGACTTTGGCCTCCAGCTCTTGCCAGTTCGCCGGCCAGGCGTCCTCGGCCGGGCTGAGGTAGACTCCCAGGTAGAGGAGGTGCGTGGTGCTCCAGGCGAAAGGCCCGAACTCCTCCGGCAGGGAGTCCACCCGCCATGGGCCCACCAGGAGTCCAGAACATTTCTCCCAGTTGATCTTGGCGGAGGATGCGTCCGAGTAAATCTGCTGGCATTCTCGCATCCTCCGCAAGTCGACGGGATCCGTGACCGCGAGGAGCACGTCATCGGCGTAAGCCGAGAGGACCACCTCCACGCCCGGCCCTTGCAGAGCCAGTCCCGTCAACCTCTTCCGCAAGAGGCGCAGGAAAGGCTCCACGCAAACGGCGTATAACTGACCGGACATGGGGCATCCCTGACGCACCCCCCTCCCGAAGCGAAGGGGCGCCGTCAAAGACCCGTTAACTTTAATCAGACACTCCGCGGCGGCGTACAGAAGTCGGATCCGGGCGACGAAATGCGTCCCGAACCCGAATGCGCGCAGAGTCCCGAAAAGATACTCGTGATCCACCCTGTCGAACGCCTTCTCCTGATCCAGGGAAAGGAAGGCGACCGACAGACCAGCCCTCTGGGAATGGTGGACCAGGTCCCGGACCAGATGGATGTTATCGTGGATACTCCGGCCCGGGACCGTGTAGGACTGGTCGGGGTGGATCATGCGGGCCAGCACGGTGCCAAGGCGAGCAGACATAGCCCTGGCGAAAATTTTGTAGTCCGTGCTGAGGAGGGAGACCGGGCGCCAGTTCTTAAGTAGGCGGAGATCGCCCTTCTTGGGCAGCAGGACGATGACCGCCCTGCGCCAAGAGAGGGGCATCTCCCCGGTCGCCAGACTTTCCCCCAGGACCCGCGCGTAGTCGTCCCCCAAGACGTCCCAGAACGCCCTGTGGAACTCCACGGTCAGCCCGTCCAGCCCCGGGGACTTGCCCCTCGAGAGCTGGCGCAGGGCGCCGGTCAGCTCCGCCAGGCTTAGCGGAGCTTCTAAATTCTCGGCGCCCTCCGGGCCGACCTTCGGCAGGTCCTCCCACAAAACTCTGCGCGCATCCTCGCTGGACGGATCCGAAGAGAACAGAGCCCCGTAATAGGCCCGGGCCTCCGCGCTGATGCCCTCCGGATCCGAGACCAGAGATCCGTCGTCGGCCAGCAGCCCCAAGAGCTGCTTACGGACCCCCCGTCTTTTTTCCAGCGAGTAGAAGAAGGGGGAGCCGCGGTCCAGGTCCCGCAGGAACTGGATCCGCGACCTCACGTACGCGCCTCGGGACCCGACCAGCTGCAGGTCCTTCAGCGCGCCCTTCTTCTCTTCGTACACCTTCCGCAGGGCCGGGTCCTCGACGACCTGACCGAGACGGGACTCCAGGTCGAGCACTTCTTTCTCCAATCGCCCGACCCGGGCCTCCCGCCTCTTGGTCGACCCCTTCGCGTACTCCTGACAGAAGACGCGGACGTGAGCCTTGCCCACGTCCCACCATAGCCTCAAGGAGGGGAAGCCTCCCCGCTTCCTTCTCCAGTCGGCCCAGAACCGGCGAAACGAATCCCGGAACCGCGCGTCCTCCAGCAGCAGGTTGTTAAAATGCCAGTACGCGGACCCCCCCCGCGCGCGCAGCGGAGCGAGCTCCGCCCACACCAGGTGGTGGTCCGTGCACGGCACCGGCCGCATGGAAGCCGCCGGAACGCAGGAGACGTACGCCCGGGAAATGTAAAGGCGGTCGATTCTGGACCTTCCTCCTCCAGACCTCACGCTCGTGAAGGCGCTGGAGTCGGGATGGAGATTTCGCCAGACGTCCACCAAGTCGAAGGACCCGACCAGGTCCCGCAACTTCTCCATCGCCGCCGGGCTTCGCGGGGGACCCGACCGGTCCCGCGCCTCGAGGGTACAATTGAAATCCCCCCCGAGGATGACGCACTCGCCCACGTCGATGGAGCCCAGAAGAGCGGACACTTCTCCGAAGAAGCGCACTTGCTGCGCACCGGTCCGGGGGGCGTACACGTTCACTAAATGGAGCGGCACGCCTCCCAGGCGAACAGTGACCTGGAGCAAGCGGCCCGGCACGTGCTCCTTGACCCTCAAGATCTCCGGCTGAAAATGCGGGGCCAGCAAGACAGCCACCCCGCAGGAATTGTTGGAGAGGTGACTCATGCTGACCCCTCCTTGCCACTCCAGGAGCCACGTGGCCTCGTCTCCCGGAACGGTGTGGGTTTCTTGCAGGAAGCACACCGCATATTTCCCGTCCCGAAGGACCGAGAAGTTATTGAATCTACGGCGCGCCTCCCTGCTGCCGTTGATGTTGAGGCTGGCTATGGTTATCTTCATCTCAGAAGCATAGTGCAACCTCTACCTAACGGAGGGGAGGGAGGGCGGTCACTGACGACCGCCACTCCCTCAGCAGCCCAGTGTGGAACGTCTTGAGCCGACGCAGCTCGAGCCGGCCAACGTCCTTGTCCGCGCCCATGATTTTAACGGCGGCGCGGACGGACACGACGAGCAGCGCCAGCTCCGACCACTTGTCGAGGGCCAGCCGGATCTTCTTGTGACGACCCTGGCTCACGGCCATAAAATCCCGGAGTTCCCCTACGGGGATGAGGGGAGAGTCGGTGAAGGGCACGAGGGCGTCCATCGCCTCGCTGCCGATGGACTCCAAATCGTCCTCGATGCCCCACACCGAGTCCCCGTCCTCCTCCGGGAGGTCGTCACCGGCGGCCAACCCGTCCGTCACACAGGGTGCAGCGAACGGCTCGGCCGCACCGGCCGGCCCCGCCTCCGTCACGATCCCACCCCCAGGATCGGTGGCAGAGGAGTCCACCCTGGGCTCCTTCAGGGGCGCCGGGCCGGGAGGCGGCGGCGGCGGTTCGGGGCCCCCCCCCCGCCTCAGGCGCCGGGGCGACCGGAGAAACCGGGGAGAAAATAATCCCAAATTCCTCCAGCACGTCCGGCGCCAACAACAGAGACGGAGTCAGGGGGCTTTCCGTCTCCCCGCCACCAACCTCCGACCCAGCGGGCTGGGGATTGTGAAACTCCTCCACCAGGTCGAGCAGTCCCTGGGAGATGTCTGGGTTATAAAAGGCGGGCTCGGCTTCAGCCTCTTTGGCCTCGCCCGCCCCAGTCCCCAGGACGCCCGACCCGGCGAGGAGCAACGGTTCCGTAACTACATTTCCCTCCGCGGGTTGTTCCGCGCCCCCCCCCACGGGCAGGGTCTCTTCCCCATCCCCGGGAGGCACAGGTCGGACAGACTCGGCTGTCTCACCCTCCCGAGGGACAGACGACCCCTGCCGATCGCGCGCGACGATGACGGTGGTGGGGTGGGGCGCAGCACCCGCGGCGGGCGACTGCCCCCCTTTTGCGGAGGGACCTTCCTCCTCGCAGTCCTCCTGCTGGGGGCGGAGCTTTCTTTTTAACGTATTGGGGCCCGGAGAGGGGGAGGCCTCCATGTCTGCTGGGGCCTCCCTCTCTGCCCCCTTCCGACGACTGGGTTTCTTGGGCCCCTCGGGCCCGAGCCCGGCCGCAGGTCTTGATTCAGCTGCCTCAGCAGTTGCGGTCACGGTCACGGGCCCGGGCACGAGGACCCCCCCAGTCTCATGCGTCCCGACCAACTCCGCGATATACTCGGGCGTGAGTTCGGTCAATTCCGATGTTTCCTCCGCGAGGGGATCCGCCCTTAGGTGTTTAGTTTTCCTACGCGCCTTCCTTCCCCCCGGACGCTCTCCCTCCTCCCCGCCGGAGGCCGTGGTGGTGTTGGCCTCCGATTTCGACCGCGCATCCGTCGCCGTCGACGCGCGGACAGTATCAGGGGGAGGGGGGGCGGCGGCGCCAACCCTGGCCGCGCCAGGTGTCGTGGCGGCCTTGGAGGCGGGGCAGTTTTTGCGGACGTGCCCCACCTCCTTACAGGCGTAGCACCGCGCGCCGTCCGAGGTCCAGAAGACGCGGTGGGCGGTCCCCCCGTGGAGCACCGTGAACGCGCCATCCGCGTCCTCCTCCCGCGCCAGCCGGACGAAAAGCTGGCGCCGGAAGGAGAAGACGTGCCGAAGGCTGGCTTCCCGGAAGCCGAGCGGGATGGGTGTGATCCCCGACCTCACCTCCCCCAGTTGACGTAGGTGGGGGAGGAGGAGCTCACCCGGAACAAAGGGCGGGACGTTGGAAACCACAATCCTTTGCGCGGTGGCCTCAAGGGGGTCCACCGGCAGGAAGGTCCCGCCCACGGTGAGCCCCTTCTCGATGGCCAGGGACACCGCCCGCTCCGACCCCAGGAAGAACACAGCCTTGCCGTACATTTTAGAGGCGGCGACGATGGCTGAAGGGCCGACAACCCCAGCCATGGCTTTTACACACGCCTCTATAGTCATGTTGGGGTGAGTGTAGCTCTTGACCCCATTCTTCCTCGTAAGGAGGGTAAAAGGTGACGGGGTAACAGGAGGACTCGTGGCTGCGGCCGTGGCCGCGGCTGCCACGCTCGCGTACGTCCTCGCTGCCCCCGCCACCGGCGAAGATGTGGTCGCCATAATGGAGGGTTCTTTAAGGGCTACACTCACCCCAAGTCACAGGCCTGAAGGTGTTAATGGCCTTGGTTTTTTTGTTTTAGTTTTCCCCTGAGCAGAGGGAGCTCTTAAATTGAAGGCACACCTCTCCCTTTAGTTGATTGAATTGGGAGAGGGGCCTTCTCCCCTCTGCTCAATGGGTACTTAATTAAAAATAGATGAGGTGCCTCTTAGAGAGAGAGGCAGAGAGAGACAAGAGACAAAGAGAGAGAGAGAGGGGGGTGGAAGGAGGGAAGCCGCAAGGGCAGGGTCGCCACTCAGGATGGTGGGTGGGTGGGTGTTGGCAGGGGGGTGCACTCTCCGATGTAATACAAGTCTTTGGTGGTGGTCTTCTGGTGGGGGGAGAAGATGTCTTCACCTGGGATAGCTGGAGATGCCCAGGCTCAGTCCTGCACCAGGTCTTAACGATGCCCAATTGATATAAGTTAATTGGGGACTTCACCTAGGCAGCTCCAGCTGTCCCAGGTCAGGCAATGGAAAGGGGTGTTTAATATGGTGTGTGCGGCCTAGCTTTTACAGAAGCCACACACACACACACCCCTTAGATGTTCCGGCCCTCTTCTTTTCTTCTTTCCTCCCCCCACCTACAAAACAAAGTCTCTGGAGAGTGCCCCAGAATCACACCCACCTGTAGCTGTTGTTCTTTCCTTCCTCCCTCCTTCCAAACAGATGATGTTTGTTGTTGATGTTTTCTCCCCTCTCTCCCTCTCCTGAAATGGAGGCCAATTGAGGAGGCAGTGTGGAAAGGCCTCTCCTCTGTTGTTAATGGCCTTGGCCTTCCTTTCCTTCTCCTTCTCCTGTCCTGTCCTCTCTCTCCAGGCACCTCAGTAGTGGTTGTTGGTTGTTGGTGGTGGTCTGCTGTCTGGTCTCCTTCTCCTTCTCCTCTTCCTGCTCACAGAGACCACCACTCTGCTGCTGCTGCTCCTCCGTCAGCAGCTCCGAAAGCTTGTGATTTCAAATAAAACTGTTGGACTATAACCTGGTGTTGATCTTTTTGGTTTGACAGAACGCAAATTTACTGTAAATCAATTAAAACTTGAAATGAAACTTAATAAATCAAATTAAAATTTGAAAGTCCGGGGTGACGATGCACTCCAGTCCCCGCGGCGCCCACCGGTCGCGGAAAAACTCAAGCGTGCCGGCGGACACCGCGTGCTCCATCTCCAGGGCCACCCGGGCGCGAACATGGCCGCGGAAGAGAGGCAGGCAATCGGGCCGAACGACCCCCTCGACCGCCCGCTGCCTGGACCAATTAATGGCTTTCTTGGCCAGGCCCAGGAGCAGTCCTACGAGGAGGTCCTCCGACCTACCCGCTCCCCTCCGCACCGGGTGACCGTAGATCAGGAGCGTGGGGCTGAAGTGCAACCAGAAATTGAGGAGCAGCCCCTTCAAATAATGAAAGAGGGGCTGCAACCTCTCACATTCAACATAAATGTGATAAACGGACTCCTCCAGGCCGCAAAAATGGCAAGCAGCCTGGGAGTCCGTAAACCTACTTAAAATCCTATTGCACGGGACTGCTCCGTGCAACACCCTCCAGGCCAAGTCCCCAATAGAACAAGGGAAGACTCCCGCGTAGAGAGCCTCCAATGGGGACCTTCGCCTCCGCCGGACGGCAGGATGGTACGCCAAGGCGTGTCCGGACGGCAGACGAAGATGGCAAAGTGGAGAGTGTGCAGGAGCAGCCCGTACAGGAAACGCCTCCGTGCGGATTGAAAGGGCACGGAGGGCATTTCTCCGAGAAGGCTCAAGTGGTGAGGCGGCGGCTCCCGAGGGAGGATTCGGGGCCGGGCGCCGATAAGGAATTCCGTCCGAACGGGGGTCAGTTCGGACGGGATCGCCCCACGTGCTTGAGCCTCCTCGACACACCTAGTGGAGACGGGGCCCAGTGCCACTTTTAGCGACTCGATGGCTTTGACCGCGAGCCGGACGTTGACCCAAGACATGCGCCTCGCCAACTCCTCCGGCGCCATCCAGCCCGCTCCTCCGCCATCGAGCAGGTCCCCGACTCTGGTCACCTTACCGGGCACAGCCCTGCCCTCCGCCAGCCAGCCGAACCCGCGGTCGTGGAGGTGCGGATTCCTGAACAGCGGCTCCCGAAGGACGGCCGCCGCTCCTGACGGGGGAGAACTGCGCTCGGAGGCGACGCTGTTCCAAACCCATAGCAGTTCCTGGTAGAAGACAGGCAGCTCCCGCAGGCTGGCACGCGTGCCACCCACTCTCACAAACAGGAGCTGCGTGTCGTAATTGAGGCCGTGCAGCTGGCGGAAGAAATACGTCGCCAGCGCACGCCACCTAGGAGGATTCTCCACGTACAGGTATCTCTGCAGCGTCTGAAGACGGAAAGTCGCCGCCTGGGTGCGAAGGCACACCAGCGCCTGACCGCCCTCCCTAAGCGGGAGACTCAAAACCGCGGCAGAGACCCAGTGCTTCCTTTTGTCCCAGAAGAAGTCGACGAGCTTCTTCTGCATCTTGGCGACAAACGCAGGGGGAGGGATCAAAGTGACCAACCGGTACCACAACATGGCGGCCACCAGCTGGTTTATGACCAGCGCTCGACCCCTGTAGGACAACACTCGGAGCAGTCCTGTCCAGCGTCCTAGGCGAGCGGTGACTTTGGCCTCCAGCTCTTGCCAGTTCGCCGGCCAGGCGTCCTCGGCCGGGCTGAGGTAGACTCCCAGGTAGAGGAGGTGCGTGGTGCTCCAGGCGAAAGGCCCGAACTCCTCCGGCAGGGAGTCCACCTGCCATGGGCCCACCAGGAGTCCAGAACATTTCTCCCAGTTGATCTTGGCGGAGGATGCGTCCGAGTAAATCTGCTGGCATTCTCGCATCCTCCGCAAGTCGACGGGATCCGTGACCGCGAGGAGCACGTCATCGGCGTAAGCCGAGAGGACCACCTCCACGCCCGGCCCTTGCAGAGCCAGTCCCGTCAACCTCTTCCGCAAGAGGCGCAGGAAAGGCTCCACGCAAACGGCGTATAACTGACCGGACATGGGGCATCCCTGACGCACCCCCCTCCCGAAGCGAAGGGGCGCCGTCAAAGACCCGTTAACTTTAATGAGACACTCCGCGGCGGCGTACAGAAGTCGGATCCGGGCGACGAAATGCGTCCCGAACCCGAATGCGCGCAGAGTCCCGAAAAGATACTCGTGATCCACCCTGTCGAACGCCTTCTCCTGATCCAGGGAAAGGAAGGCGACCGACAGACCAGCCCTCTGGGAATGGTGGACCAGGTCCCGGACCAGATGGATGTTATCGTGGATACTCCGGCCCGGGACCGTGTAGGACTGGTCGGGGTGGATCATGCGGGCCAGCACGGTGCCAAGGCGAGCAGACATAGCCCTGGCGAAAATTTTGTAGTCCGTGCTGAGGAGGGAGACCGGGCGCCAGTTCTTAAGTAGGCGGAGATCGCCCTTCTTGGGCAGCAGGACGATGACCGCCCTGCGCCAAGAGAGGGGCATCTCCCCGGTCGCCAGACTTTCCCCCAGGACCCGCGCGTAGTCGTCCCCCAAGACGTCCCAGAACGCCCTGTGGAACTCCACGGTCAGCCCGTCCAGCCCCGGGGACTTGCCCCTCGAGAGCTGGCGCAGGGCGCCGGTCAGCTCCGCCAGGCTTAGCGGAGCTTCTAAATTCTCGGCGCCCTCCGGGCCGACCTTCGGCAGGTCCTCCCACAAAACTCTGCGCGCATCCTCGCTGGACGGATCCGAAGAGAACAGAGCCCCGTAATAGGCCCGGGCCTCCGCGCTGATGCCCTCCGGATCCGAGACCAGAGATCCGTCGTCGGCCAGCAGCCCCAAGAGCTGCTTACGGACCCCCCGTCTTTTTTCCAGCGAGTAGAAGAAGGGGGAGCCGCGGTCCAGGTCCCGCAGGAACTGGATCCGCGACCTCACGTACGCGCCTCGGGACCCGACCAGCTGCAGGTCCTTCAGCGCGCCCTTCTTCTCTTCGTACACCTTCCGCAGGGCCGGGTCCTCGACGACCTGACCGAGACGGGACTCCAGGTCGAGCACTTCTTTCTCCAATCGCCCGACCCGGGCCTCCCGCCTCTTGGTCGACCCCTTCGCGTACTCCTGACAGAAGACGCGGACGTGAGCCTTGCCCACGTCCCACCATAGCCTCAAGGAGGGGAAGCCTCCCCGCTTCCTTCTCCAGTCGGCCCAGAACCGGCGAAACGAATCCCGGAACCGCGCGTCCTCCAGCAGCAGGTTGTTAAAATGCCAGTACGCGGACCCCCCCCGCGCGCGCAGCGGAGCGAGCTCCGCCCACACCAGGTGGTGGTCCGTGCACGGCACCGGCCGCATGGAAGCCGCCGGAACGCAGGAGACGTACGCCCGGGAAATGTAAAGGCGGTCGATTCTGGACCTTCCTCCTCCAGACCTCACGCTCGTGAAGGCGCTGGAGTCGGGATGGAGATTTCGCCAGACGTCCACCAAGTCGAAGGACCCGACCAGGTCCCGCAACTTCTCCATCGCCGCCGGGCTTCGCGGGGGACCCGACCGGTCCCGCGCCTCGAGGGTACAATTGAAATCCCCCCCGAGGATGACGCACTCGCCCACGTCGATGGAGCCCAGAAGAGCGGACACTTCTCCGAAGAAGCGCACTTGCTGCGCACCGGTCCGGGGGGCGTACACGTTCACTAAATGGAGCGGCACGCCTCCCAGGCGAACAGTGACCTGGAGCAAGCGGCCCGGCACGTGCTCCTTGACCCTCAAGATCTCCGGCTGAAAATGCGGGGCCAGCAAGACAGCCACCCCGCAGGAATTGTTGGAGAGGTGACTCATGCTGACCCCTCCTTGCCACTCCAGGAGCCACGTGGCCTCGTCTCCCGGAACGGTGTGGGTTTCTTGCAGGAAGCACACCGCATATTTCCCGTCCCGAAGGACCGAGAAGTTATTGAATCTACGGCGCGCCTCCCTGCTGCCGTTGATGTTGAGGCTGGCTATGGTTATCTTCATCTCAGAAGCATAGTGCAACCTCTACCTAACGGAGGGGAGGGAGGGCGGTCACTGACGACCGCCACTCCCTCAGCAGCCCAGTGTGGAACGTCTTGAGCCGACGCAGCTCGAGCCGGCCAACGTCCTTGTCCGCGCCCATGATTTTAACGGCGGCGCGGACGGACACGACGAGCAGCGTCAGCTCCGACCACTTGTCGAGGGCCAGCCGGATCTTCTTGTGACGACCCTGGCTCACGGCCATAAAATCCCGGAGTTCCCCTACGGGGATGAGGGGAGAGTCGGTGAAGGGCACGAGGGCGTCCATCGCCTCGCTGCCGATGGACTCCAAATCGTCCTCGTTGCCCACCACCGAGTCCCCGTCCTCCTCCGGGAGGTCGTCACCGGCGGCCGACCCGTCCGTCGCACAGGGTGCAGCGAACGGCTCGGCCGCACCGGCCGGCCCCGCCTCCGTCACGATCCCACCCCCAGGATCGGTGGCAGAGGAGTCCACCCTGGGCTCCTTCAGGGGCGCCGGGCCGGGAGGCGGCGGCGGCGGTTCGGGGCCCCCCCCCGCCTCAGGCGCCGGGGCGACCGGAGAAACCGGGGAGAAAATAATCCCAAATTCCTCCAGCACGTCCGGCGCCAACAACAGAGACGGAGTCAGGGGGCTTTCCGTCTCCCCGCCACCAACCTCCGACCCAGCGGGCTGGGGATTGCTACACTCCTCCACCAGGTCGAGCAGTCCCTGGGAGATGTCTGGGTTATAAAAGGCGGGCTCGGCTTCAGCCTCTTTGGCCTCGCCCGCCCCAGTCCCCAGGACGCCCGACCCGGCGAGGAGCAACGGTTCCGGTACTACATTTCCCTCCGCGGGTTGTTCCGCGCCCCCCCCCACGGGCAGGGTCTCTTCCCCATCCCCGGGAGGCACAGGTCGGACAGACTCGGCTGTCTCACCCTCCCGAGGGACAGACGACCCCTGCCGATCGCGCGCGACGATGACGGTGGTGGGGTGGGGCGCAGCACCCGCGGCGGGCGACTGCCCCCCTTTTGCGGAGGGACCTTCCTCCTCGCAGTCCTCCTGCTGGGGGCGGAGCTTTCTTTTTAACAAGTTGGGGCCCGGAGAGGGGGAGGCCTCCATGTCTGCTGGGGCCTCCCTCTCTGCCCCCTTCCGACGACTGGGTTTCTTGGGCCCCTCGGGCCCGAGCCCGGCCGCAGGTCTTGATTCAGCTGCCTCAGGCAGTTGCGGTCACGGTCACGGGCCCGGGCACGAGGACCCCCCCAGTCTCATGCGTCCCGACCAACTCCGCGATATACTCGGGCGTGAGTTCGGCCAATTCAGATGTTTCCTCCGCGAGGGGATCCGCCCTTATGTGTTTATTTTTCCTACGCGCCTTCCTTCCCCCCGGACGCTCTCCCTCCTCCCCGCCGGAGGCCGTGGTGGCGTTGGCCTCCGATTTCGACCGCGCATCCGTCGCCGTCGACGCGCGGACAGTATCAGGGGGAGGGGGGGCGGCGGCGCCAACCCCGGCCGCGCCAGGTGTCGTGGCGGCCTTGGAGGCGGGGCAGTTTTTGCGGACGTGCCCCACCTCCTTACAGGCGTAGCACCGCGCGCCGTCCGAGGTCCAGAAGACGCGGTGGGCGGTCCCCCCGTGGAGCACCGTGAACGCGCCATCCGCGTCCTCCTCCCGCGCCAGCCGGACGAAAAGCTGGCGCCGGAAGGAGAAGACGTGCCGAAGGCTGGCTTCCCGGAAGCCGAGCGGGATGGGTGTGATCCCCGACCTCACCTCCCCCAGTTGACGTAGGTGGGGGAGGAGGAGCTCACCCGGAACAAAGGGCGGGACGTTGGAGACCACAATCCTTTGCGCGGTGGCCTCAAGGGGGTCCACCGGCAGGAAGGTCCCGCCCACGGTGAGCCCCTTCTCGATGGCCAGGGACACCGCCCGCTCCGACCCCAGGAAGAACACAGCCTTGCCGTACATTTTAGAGGCGGCGACGATGGCTGAAGGGCCGACAACCCCAGCCATGGCTTTAACGCACGCCTCTATAGTCATGTTGGGGTGAGTGTAGCTCTTGACCCCATTCTTCCTCGTAAGGAGGGTAAAAGGTGACGGGGTAACAGGAGGACTCGTGGCTGCGGCCGTGGCCGCGGCTGCCACGCTCGCGTACGTCCTCGCTGCCCCCGCCACCGACGAAGATGTACTCGCCATAATGGAGGGTTCTTTAAGGGCTACACTCACCCCAAGTCACAGGCCTGAAGGTGTTAATGGCCTCGGTTTTTTTTTTTGTTTTCCCCTGAGCAGAGGGAGCTCTTAAATTGAAGGCACACCTCTCCCTTTAGTTGATTGAATTGGGAGAGGGGCCTTCTCCCCTCTGCTCAATGGGTACTTAATTAAAAATAGATGAGGTGCCTCTTAGAGAGAGAGAGGCAGAGAGAGACAAGAGACAAAGAGAGAGAGAGAGGGGGGTGGGAAGGAGGGAAGCCGCAAGGGCAGGGTCGCCACTCAGGATGGTGGGTGGGTGGGTGTTGGCAGGGGGGTGCACTCTCCGATGTAATACAAGTCTTTGGTGGTGGTCTTCTGGTGGGGGGAGAAGATGTCTTCACCTGGGATAGCTGGAGATGCCCAGGCTCAGTCCTGCACCAGGTCTTAACGATGCCCAATAGGATTAAATTAATTGGGGACTTCACCTAGGCAGCTCCAGCTGTCCCAGGTCAGGCAATGGAAAGGGGTGTTTAATATGGTGTGTGCGGCCTAGCTTTTACAGAAGCCACACACACACACACACACCCCTTGGATGTTCCGGCCTTCTTCTTTTCTTCTTTCCTCCCCCCACCTACAAAACAAAGTCTCTGGAGAGTGCCCCAGAATCACACCCACCTGTAGCTGTTGTTCTTTCCTTCCTCCCTCCTTCCAAACAGATGATGTTTGTTGGTGATGTTTTCTCCCCTCTCTCCCTCTCCTAAAATGGAGGCCAATTGAGGAGGCAGTGTGGAAAGGCCTCTCCTCTGTTGTTAATGGCCTTGGCCTTCCTTTCTTTTCCTTCTCCTCTCCTGTCCTCTCTCTCCAGGCACCTCAGTAGTGGTTGTTGGTTGTTGGTGGTGGTCTGCTGTCTGGTCTCCTTCTCCTTCTCCTCTTCCTGCTCACAGAGACCACCACTCTGCTGCTGCTGCTCCTCGTCAGCAGCTCCGAAAGCTTGTGATTTCAAATAAAACTGTTGGACTATAACCTGGTGTTGATCTTTTTGGTTGAACCCAAATTTACTGTAAATCAAATTAAAACTTTAAATGAAACTTAATAAATCAAATTAAAATTTGAAAGTCCGGGGTGACGATGCACTCCAGTCCCCGCGGCGCCCACCGGTCGCGGAAAAACTCAAGCGTGCCGGCGGACACCGCGTGCTCCATCTCCAGGGCCACCCGGGCGCGAACATGGCCGCGGAAGAGAGGCAGGCAATCGGGCCGAACGACCCCCTCGACCGCCCGCTGCCTGGACCAATTAATGGCTTTCTTGGCCAGGCCCAGGAGCAGTCCTACGAGGAGGTCCTCCGACCTACCCGCTCCCCTCCGCACCGGGTGACCGTAGATCAGGAGCGTGGGGCTGAAGTGCAACCAGAAATTGAGGAGCAGCCCCTTCAAATAATGAAAGAGGGGCTGCAACCTCTCACATTCAACATAAATGTGATAAACGGACTCCTCCAGGCCGCAGAAATGGCAAGCAGCCTGGGAGTCCGTAAACCTACTTAAAATCCTATTGCACGGGACTGCTCCGTGCAACACCCTCCAGGCCAAGTCCCCAATAGAACAAGGGAAGACTCCCGCGTAGAGAGCCTTCCAATGGGGACCTTCGCCTCCGCCGGACGGCAGGATGGTACGCCAAGGCGTGTCCGGACGGCAGACGAAGATGGCAAAGTGGAGAGTGTGCAGGAGCAGCCCGTACAGGAAACGCCTCCGTGCGGATTGAAAGGGCACGGAGGGCATTTCTCCGAGAAGGCTCAAGTGGTGAGGCGGCGGCTCCCGAGGGAGGATTCGGGGCCGGGCGCCGATAAGGAATTCCGTCCGAACGGGGGTCAGTTCGGACGGGATCGCCCCACGTGCTTGAGCCTCCTCGACACACCTAGTGGAGACGGGGCCCAGTGCCACTTTTAGCGACTCGATGGCTTTGACCGCGAGCCGGACGTTGACCCAAGACATGCGCCTCGCCAACTCCTCCGGCGCCATCCAGCCCGCTCCTCCGCCATCGAGCAGGTCCCCGACTCTGGTCACCTTACCGGGCACAGCCCTGCCCTCCGCCAGCCAGCCGAACCCGCGGTCGTGGAGGTGCGGATTCCTGAACAGCGGCTCCCGAAGGACGGCCGCCGCTCCTGACGGGGGAGAACTGCGCTCGGAGGCGACGCTGTTCCAAACCCATAGCAGTTCCTGGTAGAAGACAGGCAGCTCCCGCAGGCTGGCACGCGTGCCACCCACTCTCACAAACAGGAGCTGCGTGTCGTAATTGAGGCCGTGCAGCTGGCGGAAGAAATACGTCGCCAGCGCACGCCACCTAGGAGGATTCTCCACGTACAGGTATCTCTGCAGCGTCTGAAGACGGAAAGTCGCCGCCTGGGTGCGAAGGCACACCAGCGCCTGACCGCCCTCCCTAAGCGGGAGACTCAAAACCGCGGCAGAGACCCAGTGCTTCCTTTTGTCCCAGAAGAAGTCGACGAGCTTCTTCTGCATCTTGGCGACAAACGCAGGGGGAGGGATCAAAGTGACCAACCGGTACCACAACATGGCGGCCACCAGCTGGTTTATGACCAGCGCTCGACCCCTGTAGGACAACACTCGGAGCAGTCCTGTCCAGCGTCCTAGGCGAGCGGTGACTTTGGCCTCCAGCTCTTGCCAGTTCGCCGGCCAGGCGTCCTCGGCCGGGCTGAGGTAGACTCCCAGGTAGAGGAGGTGCGTGGTGCTCCAGGCGAAAGGCCCGAACTCCTCCGGCAGGGAGTCCACCCGCCATGGGCCCACCAGGAGTCCAGAACATTTCTCCCAGTTGATCTTGGCGGAGGATGCGTCCGAGTAAATCTGCTGGCATTCTCGCATCCTCCGCAAGTCGACGGGATCCGTGACCGCGAGGAGCACGTCATCGGCGTAAGCCGAGAGGACCACCTCCACGCCCGGCCCTTGCAGAGCCAGTCCCGTCAACCTCTTCCGCAAGAGGCGCAGGAAAGGCTCCACGCAAACGGCGTATAACTGACCGGACATGGGGCATCCCTGACGCACCCCCCTCCCGAAGCGAAGGGGCGCCGTCAAAGACCCGTTAACTTTAATCAGACACTCCGCGGCGGCGTACAGAAGTCGGATCCGGGCGACGAAATGCGTCCCGAACCCGAATGCGCGCAGAGTCCCGAAAAGATACTCGTGATCCACCCTGTCGAACGCCTTCTCCTGATCCAGGGAAAGGAAGGCGACCGACAGACCAGCCCTCTGGGAATGGTGGACCAGGTCCCGGACCAGATGGATGTTATCGTGGATACTCCGGCCCGGGACCGTGTAGGACTGGTCGGGGTGGATCATGCGGGCCAGCACGGTGCCAAGGCGAGCAGACATAGCCCTGGCGAAAATTTTGTAGTCCGTGCTGAGGAGGGAGACCGGGCGCCAGTTCTTAAGTAGGCGGAGATCGCCCTTCTTGGGCAGCAGGACGATGACCGCCCTGCGCCAAGAGAGGGGCATCTCCCCGGTCGCCAGACTTTCCCCCAGGACCCGCGCGTAGTCGTCCCCCAAGACGTCCCAGAACGCCCTGTGGAACTCCACGGTCAGCCCGTCCAGCCCCGGGGACTTGCCCCTCGAGAGCTGGCGCAGGGCGCCGGTCAGCTCCGCCAGGCTTAGCGGAGCTTCTAAATTCTCGGCGCCCTCCGGGCCGACCTTCGGCAGGTCCTCCCACAAAACTCTGCGCGCATCCTCGCTGGACGGATCCGAAGAGAACAGAGCCCCGTAATAGGCCCGGGCCTCCGCGCTGATGCCCTCCGGATCCGAGACCAGAGATCCGTCGTCGGCCAGCAGCCCCAAGAGCTGCTTACGGACCCCCCGTCTTTTTTCCAGCGAGTAGAAGAAGGGGGAGCCGCGGTCCAGGTCCCGCAGGAACTGGATCCGCGACCTCACGTACGCGCCTCGGGACCCGACCAGCTGCAGGTCCTTCAGCGCGCCCTTCTTCTCTTCGTACACCTTCCGCAGGGCCGGGTCCTCGACGACTTGACCGAGACGGGACTCCAGGTCGAGCACTTCTTTCTCCAATCGCCCGACCCGGGCCTCCCGCCTCTTGGTCGACCCCTTCGCGTACTCCTGACAGAAGACGCGGACGTGAGCCTTGCCCACGTCCCACCATAGCCTCAAGGAGGGGAAGCCTCCCCGCTTCCTTCTCCAGTCGGCCCAGAACCGGCGAAACGAATCCCGGAACCGCGCGTCCTCCAGCAGCAGGTTGTTAAAATGCCAGTACGCGGACCCCCCCCGCGCGCGCAGCGGAGCGAGCTCCGCCCACACCAGGTGGTGGTCCGTGCACGGCACCGGCCGCATGGAAGCCGCCGGAACGCAGGAGACGTACGCCCGGGAAATGTAAAGGCGGTCGATTCTGGACCTTCCTCCTCCAGACCTCACGCTCGTGAAGGCGCTGGAGTCGGGATGGAGATTTCGCCAGACGTCCACCAAGTCGAAGGACCCGACCAGGTCCCGCAACTTCTCCATCGCCGCCGGGCTTCGCGGGGGACCCGACCGGTCCCGCGCCTCGAGGGTACAATTGAAATCCCCCCCGAGGATGACGCACTCGCCCACGTCGATGGAGCCCAGAAGAGCGGACACTTCTCCGAAGAAGCGCACTTGCTGCGCACCGGTCCGGGGGGCGTACACGTTCACTAAATGGAGCGGCACGCCTCCCAGGCGAACAGTGACCTGGAGCAAGCGGCCCGGCACGTGCTCCTTGACCCTCAAGATCTCCGGCTGAAAATGCGGGGCCAGCAAGACAGCCACCCCGCAGGAATTGTTGGAGAGGTGACTCATGCTGACCCCTCCTTGCCACTCCAGGAGCCACGTGGCCTCGTCTCCCGGAACGGTGTGGGTTTCTTGCAGGAAGCACACCGCATATTTCCCGTCCCGAAGGACCGAGAAGTTATTGAATCTACGGCGCGCCTCCCTGCTGCCGTTGATGTTGAGGCTGGCTATGGTTATCTTCATCTCAGAAGCATAGTGCAACCTCTACCTAACGGAGGGGAGGGAGGGCGGTCACTGACGACCGCCACTCCCTCAGCAGCCCAGTGTGGAACGTCTTGAGCCGACGCAGCTCGAGCCGGTCAACGTCCTTGTCCGCGCCCATGATTTTAACGGCGGCGCGGACGGACACGACGAGCAGCGTCAGCTCCGACCACTTGTCGAGGGCCAGCCGGATCTTCTTGTGACGACCCTGGCTCACGGCCATAAAATCCCGGAGTTCCCCTACGGGGATGAGGGGAGAGTCAGTGAAGGGCACGAGGGCGTCCATCACCTCGCTGCCGATGGACTCCAAATCGTCCTCGTTGCCCAACACCGAGTCCCCGTCCTCCTCCGGGAGGTCGTCACCGACGGCCGACCCGTCCGTCGCACGGGGTGCAGCGAACGGCTCGGCCGCACCGGCCGGCCCCGCCTCCGTCACGATCCCACCCCCAGGATCGGTGGCAGAGGAGTCCACCCTGGGCTCCTTCAGGGGCGCCGGGCCGGGAGGCGGCGGCGGCGGTTCGGGGCCCCCCCCCGCCTCAGGCGCCGGGGCGACCGGAGAAACCGGGGAGAAAATAATCCCAAATTCCTCCAGCACGTCCGGCGCCAACAACAGAGACGGAGTCAGGGGGCTTTCCGTCTCCCCGCCACCAACCTCCGACCCAGCAGGCTGGGGATTGCTACACTCCTCCACCAGGTCGAGCAGTCCCTGGGAGATGTCTGGGTTATAAAAGGCGGGCTCGGCTTCAGCCTCTTTGGCCTCGCCCGCCCCAGTCCCCAGGACGCCCGACCCGGCGAGGAGCAACGGTTCCGGTACTACATTTCCCTCCGCGGGTTGTTCCGCGCCCCCCCCCCACGGGCAGGGTCTCTTCCCCATCCCCGGGAGGCACAGGTCGGACAGACTCGTCTGTCTCACCCTCCCGAGGGACAGACGACCCCTGCCGATCGCGCGCGACGATGACGGTGGTGGGGTGGGGCGCAGCACCCGCGGCGGGCGACTGCCCCCCTTTTGCGGAGGGACCTTCCTCCTCGCAGTCCTCCTGCTGGGGGCGGAGCTTTCTTTTTAACAAGTTGGGGCCCGGAGAGGGGGAGGCCTCCATGTCTGCTGGGGCCTCCCTCTCTGCCCCCTTCCGACGACTGGGTTTCTTGGGCCCCTCGGGCCCGAGCCCGGCCGCAGGTCTTGATTTAGCCGCCTCGGCGGTTGCGGTCACGGGCCCGGGCACGAGGACCCCCCCAGTCTCATGCGTCCCGACCAACTCCGCGATATACTCGGGCGTGAGTTTGGCCAATTCAGATGTTTCCTCCGCGAGGGGATCCGCCCTTATGTGTTTATTTTTCCTACGCGCCTTCCTTCCCCCCGGACGCTCTCCCTCCTCCCCGCCGGAGGCCGTGGTGGCGTTGGCCTCCGATTTCGACCGCGCATCCGTCGCCGTCGACGCGCGGACAGTATCAGGGGGAGGGGGGGCGGCGGCGCCAACCCCGGCCGCGCCAGGTGTCGTGGCGGCCTTGGAGGCGGGGCAGTTTTTGCGGACGTGCCCCACCTCCTTACAGGCGTAGCACCGCGCGCCGTCCGAGGTCCAGAAGACGCGGTGGGCGGTCCCCCCGTGGAGCACCGTGAACGCGCCATCCGCGTCCTCCTCCCGCGCCAGCCGGACGAAAAGCTGGCGCCGGAAGGAGAAGACGTGCCGAAGGCTGGCTTCCCGGAAGCCGAGCGGGATGGGTGTGATCCCCGACCTCACCTCCCCCAGTTGACGTAGGTGGGGGAGGAGGAGCTCACCCGGAACAAAGGGCGGGACGTTGGAGACCACAATCCTTTGCGCGGTGGCCTCAAGGGGGTCCACCGGCAGGAAGGTCCCGCCCACGGTGAGCCCCTTCTCGATGGCCAGGGACACCGCCCGCTCCGACCCCAGGAAGAACACAGCCTTGCCGTACATTTTAGAGGCGGCGACGATGGCTGAAGGGCCGACAACCCCAGCCATGGCTTTAACGCACGCCTCTATAGTCATGTTGGGGTGAGTGTAGCTCTTGACCCCATTCTTCCTCGTAAGGAGGGTAAAAGGTGACGGGGTAACAGGAGGACTCGTGGCTGCGGCCGTGGCCGCGGCTGCCACGCTCGCGTACGTCCTCGCTGCCCCCGCCACCGACGAAGATGTACTCGCCATAATGGAGGGTTCTTTAAGGGCTACACTCACCCCAAGTCACAGGCCTGAAGGTGTTAATGGCCTCGGTTTTTTTTTTTGTTTTCCCCCGAGCAGAGGGAGCTCTTAAATTGAAGGCACACCTCTCCCTTTAGTTGATTGAATTGGGAGAGGGGCCTTCTCCCCTCTGCTCGATGGGTACTTAATTAAAAATAGATGAGGTGCCTCTTAGAGAGAGAGAGGCAGAGAGAGACAAGAGACAAAGAGAGAGAGAGAGAGGGGGGTGGGAAGGAGGGAAGCCGCAAGGGCAGGGTCGCCACTCAGGATGGTGGGTGGGTGGGTGTTGGCAGGGGGGTGCACTCTCCGATGTAATACAAGTCTTTGGTGGTGGTCTTCTGGTGGGGGGAGAAGATGTCTTCACCTGGGATAGCTGGAGATGCCCAGGCTCAGTCCTGCACCAGGTCTTAACGATGCCCAATTGGATTAAATTAATTGGGGAACTTCACCTAGGCAGCTCCAGCTGTCCCAGGTCAGGCAATGGGAAAGGGGTGTTTAATATGGTGTGTGCGGCCTAGCTTTTACAGAAGCCACACACACACACACACCCCTTAGATGTTCCGGCCCTCTTCTTTTCTTCTTTCCTCCCCCCACCTACAAAACAAAGTCTCTGGGAGAGTGCCCCAGAATCACACCCACCTGTAGCTGTTGTTCTTTCCTTCCTCCCTCCTTCCAAACAGATGATGTTTGTTGGTGATGTTTTTCTCCCCTCTCTCCCTCTCCTAAAATGGAGGCCAATTGAGGAGGCAGTGTGGAAAGGCCTCTCCTCTGTTGTTGATGGCCTTGTCCTTCCTTTCTTTTCCTTCTCCTCTCCTGTCCTCTCTCTCCAGGCACCTCAGTAGTTGTGGTTGTTGGATGTTGTTGGTGGTGGCCTGCTGCCTGGTCTCCTTCTCCTTCTCCTCTTCCTGGCCACAGAGACCACCACTCTGCTGCTGCTGCTTCAGCTGCTCACTCTCCTTCTACTGGCTGCTGAGGCTATAACCTGGTGTTGTGCGACTTCTCACATTTGTCCACCCCAGTCCAACACCGGCATCTCCGCATCAAATCTCAAATAACAAGGATCAGCTCCAATTACCAAACTGTGATTGGCAGGAAGAAAACCAGGAACAGCCTCCTGATTGGTGGCAATGAGTTTACAAACACTCGCACCCAGAAATTCAGGTCGGAGGCTTCCCGCGGGTGCAAGCCCCTGACCTGCACTTACCTAGCATGCCTGCCGTTGTGCTGTGGGCCCGCGTGGAATTCCGATCCTGGGCCTCCTCCAGCTGCCGGTGTGCATTTTATTTTAGAGTAAAACTGTTCACAGCGGCAGAGAACGTGCACTGACAGGCTGTGGTGTTGTCACGCTAAGGGATTTATCCAAACATGAGGAAAGGGTCGAGCAGCTGTTTGGATTTAGTAGCGGGTGCCCCTGGGCTGGTGTAGAATCAGACATTGGGATACGTAAACGTGCGTTGCTCTGGCCAGCTATATGTTTAAAACTGTTAGGTGTGTGTTGAATATCAGCTTCTGTGATGTGGCAGATCATGCTTTACCTTTGCAAATGTTTAATGTTTCCTTTCCACAGGTGGACAGCATACCTCTGACACACGTGATGAGCAGTGCGTTGAGTCTGCGGCCGCAGAGGGCATTGGGGAAGGGGTTACTGATACAGTGGGAGCAGTGAGTGAGGTGGAGGAGGAGCAGGAGCAATTTGCGCTTTGTCAGCTAGTGGAAGAGGAGGGTATGGAGCCTGGGTTGCTGCACAGTACCTCTCCATCTCCTGGCCCCTCTGGCTCTGTGCCAGGCACAGATGACTGTTGTTCCACAGACAGACACCAGCCTGATACTGCAGAGCAGGTGGGAGAAGCAGAAAGACATTCAACAGAACGGAATGACTTACAAGCTCAGGTGCAACAGATTGAAGGGTTGAGGCAATCGATGTGTTCTCTTACTGAGAAGAAAGTTGACTCTCTTGCCTTCATCAGGCAGGGAATTGATGATCTTGGTAAAGATGTTAACATGTCACTTAATGAGATAGTATTGCAGTTGCAAAAGCCAGATGTTAATATGGCGCTTAATCAGATAGTATTGCAGTTGCAAAAACAAGATCATGTTACAGTGGCGCTTAATCAAATAAATGAGTCTCTCGTTCGACTCTTGCAGTTGCTTGAATGCAGAACCGCCCTTACCTGCTCCCAGCGCAGAAACAGTGCGGGCCCAAGAGCCAGCTGCTCCGCCAGTCGTGATGCAAGCAAACGTTGCCTTGCAGCAGCAGCAGCAGCAGCCCTGTCACGAGCCAATTGCTGAAGGGCCAGAGATGGTACACAGGGGCCTTTCACTTGGCATCAGAGGGCTCCGGTCACGGGGAGGGGGAAAGCGCAGGAGACAGTAGGTGTCACCTTTTGCACAATCTACCTCCTTTGACCCTCAGGCACAGATGCGAGGGGGCAAATCGTTCAATTGTTTAATTTTTCATTTTATTTAAATGTTAAATGTTGTCGTTGCTTTTTTTATTGAAATATATATTTGGGACTGAAAGTGTATGTAACCTTTTCCTTTAAAAAGTACAGCCTCTAGTCACCTTGAAAAAAAATTCAACTTTTTTTATTTGCAAAAATATTTAAAATTACAACTGTTTGAAATTTAGAAAATAGCTAGTTTCCATCTTGAATGTCTTTATTGCACTAAGAAACCAAAAAAGTCACTTTAAACTGTTTACAAATTTTATTCTAAACTATTATGTTTGCGAATGTTTGAAAATAGAAAATAGCTAGTTAACATTTAAAAGTTATAAACTATGTACATCAAAACTGAACCTCAAAAGTCTTTGATGCTGCAATAAAAGTTCACTGTTTCACTTTAAATTGTGTCTGTTCCTTTGTTTGCCTTGCTGGGGGAGGGAGAGGTACAAGGCGACACTACCTCGTGAAGGTGTTGCCTACTACCTGTACCCGAGCAGCCTTACTTTCAGCAGCACTTGGCTCCTCCACATCAGGCCTGGCCACAGGCACATCGGCATCGTCCATGTCCTCCATTTCAGCAGGGAGTTCCTCTGCAGGGTTAAGGGTCAGTCCTTCCCGCAGGGCAAAGTTATGCAAAGCACAACAGGCCACCACAATCTTTGCCACTTTCTGAGGAGAATACTGCAAGATCCCCCCTGACCTGTCCAGGCACCGGAAGTGTGATTTCAGAAGTCTGATTGTCCTCTCCACCACTTGCCGTGTGGACACGTGTGCCCGGTTGTATCTCTCCTGAGCCTCATTATTGATCTTGCGGTAGGGAGTCATCAGCCATGGTCTTAGCGGGTAGCCCTTGTCGCCCAATATCCATGCGGATCCTGGAGGCAATGTGCTGAGGGCGCCATATAAGTTCGAGTTATGGAGGATGAAGGAGTCATGATTACTTCCCCGGTGCTCTGCATTCACATTTAGGATCCTGAGTTGCGCATCACAGACTATCATGACATTCAATGAATGAAACCCCTTCCTGTTGATGTATGTCACAGGTGCACCCAGTGGTGCCTTCAATGCAACATGGGTTCCATCAATGGCCCCAATCACTTTGGGGAATCCAGCAATGCTATAAAATGCAAGGGCCATCTCCTTTTGATGGCGAGTGGACAAGTCAAAGTCAATGAACTCTGAAGCCCTACGGAAAATGGCAACTGTGACCTGGTGAATGCAGGCCCTCGCAGCATTCTTGGAGATGTTGGTAATGTTACCGGTGCTTGACTGATATGACCCACTTGCAAAGAAGTTCAGTGCTGTGGTTACCTTCATATTCATTGACAAGGCAGTGACGGTCTTCGAGCGTGTTTGAAGGTCCTCCTTTAACATGTCACATAGTCGGCCGATTGCCTCTTTACTGAAGCGCAGCCTCCTCACACACAACTCCTCCGACAGCATCTCAAATGACAGCCTCTCCCTGTACACTCTCTGGGGTGGGTAGTAGTTTCTCCTGATCTGGAGACGGTTATGGTTCCTCAGTCTTCTTTCTTGTTCCCTGGCGTTTCCAATTCTCTGAAGCAAAATCGCACCGAGGATCAGGGCAACATCCTCAAAGGGCATGTTTCTCCCTCACAGGCTTCCTCTTTAAACAGATAAAGTACTTGTAAGGAAAAAATGGAAAGAGTTGTAAAAGTAATTTTAATAAAGTGAGTGGCTAGAAAATCAAGTGGGGCTCTGGTGTGAAACGTGCGGTATCGGATCGGGTACACCTCATACCCGCCTGATCAATATCACGTGGGGCTCTGGTGTGAAACGTGCGGTATCGGATCGGGCACACGTCATACCCGCCTGATGAATATCACGGCCCGAGATGATTTTCCAATAACTAACATTTTCAGAAAGTCATACATACATACTTAAAGGAATATAATTGATATTTTCTTCTTTTAAACTTTTGTAAATATTACAGAATTCATTTTTAAACAGTCATTTTCACATTTAAGAAAAAATATAATTCAATAAGGTCTTGCACGCAGCAAGAGTTGCTCCTTATAACTACACAACTCAAAACATGGTCCAAACCCGTTTTTTACAAATTTTTAAAGTTGGAAACTTACCTCAGACTTTCTGAAAAGAACTTTGCTCCCTTTCACAATTAAAAATTTTCTGTTTAGTAGCCCCACTGCTGAAAGAGTTCTTCCTGATTGTCCAGGAGCTTCTGCCAAGGCTGTACGCCTGCTTTTTCCACGCGCAGCTGCTAGGGACTTACCCGCACTGCACCAACTGAGAAAAACACGGAAGTTCCAGGTCTACGCGCTGCCTCTCCGGCGCAAGCGTTTGACCTGTGAATCCCTTCCTTCAAGAGAGCGGAAGTTCCGGTTTCCAGCGCTTGCGCGAAAGCGGCACTTCAGTTGGCCCTAAGGGTGAGTACACAGCGCGTACACACCCCCGGGGAACGGAATTTCAGGGCCTTTAAATTTGCAGCCGGTGTCCAGTGTCTAACTTTAATCTCCCTGTTTAAAGACGGTGTCTCCCGGTGAGATCGATGGGCCAGAAATTCAGGTCGAAGGCTTCTCGCGGGTACAAGCCCCCGACCTGCACTTACCTAGCGCGCCTGCCGTTGTGCTGTGGGCCCGCGTGGGATTCCGATCCTGGGCCTCCTCCAGCTGCCGGCGCACAGTGCTCGCGTATCCCAGGGGCGCAGTTACTTCGAAGCGTCCCCTGGGATCACGTGGGCCATGGAGAGCCAATCGGAGCAGGGCATCTCCATTCATAGATTTGACAGGAAGACCTGTCAAATCTATGAATAGAGATCGGCCCCAAAACCTAAGTAAAACTTAAAATAAATTTTTTTTAAAATCACATTTTTAAAATAACTATAAATTACATAAATTAACTATTTTAAACAATAATTTACATTTTTGAAAAAATTAATTACAGTTTTTAACGGGGCTAAAAATAAACTTACCTTTCGTTAAAGTATTTAAAAAAGATAACCTGTGGGGAAAATGTTATAATTTTAGTTAATTCCCCACTTACCTTGTTAAAAGCAGGCCTTGACTTACCCTCACTCCAAAACCTGTAAAAACCGAAAGTTCGCTGCGCGCGCGCAGCTTCTCCCGCACACGCGGTTGACCCTTGAACCCCTTCTTTCACCAGACCGGAAATTCCGGTTTCCCGGGCATGCGCAGTGGAATCTCCGAGCAGAAAGCGGCTTTTCACCAGAGGGTGAAACTCGGGCCCAAATCTCAACAACAAGGATCAGCTCAAATGATCAAACTGTGAGTCGCTCCATGAAAACCAGCCATTGGCTGCAGTGAATGTCCACAGACGGAGCTTGCAGAGAGACGGAGAATCCCGGGGACCAGGGTAATGTGAATGGAGCTCTGAACCTGTATTCTGTCTCACTCGGCATTGATTCTTTACTCTACCCGTTTAAAGCCGGGCTCTCCCGGGGAGATTCTGTTCCACGGGCCGCTGTGGCCAATCCATTCCCGGGCGGCTATCGCCATTCTCTGTGTCCGCTCGGACAGTGACCGAGGGCGGTCTGTCCAACACTGGGACCCTCGGCTCAACCTGCTCCCGTTCCCCACCATCCCTCTCATTGTTCAGAGGGGTCGAGCGAGAGTGACCAGGAACACGGGCTCCACAGTGTCCGCCAATCCTAGGCTGGTCAGGTAGACAGTGGTGGGATTGTGGAAGGAGTTTAATGTAACACAATGTGGGACAATACACTCTGGATTGAAGAGTTACAGACTGGAATACAGCGTGAATAGGGAATGACTGGGAGAGGGTCACACGGAGTTCACTCTAGATACAGAAATCACTGAACCTTGGATTCCAGCTCTAAACAACACTCGAGGTCACTGCAGTTGTTCAGTGAGCTGGAACTCGGTGTGTTGAGCTTGGGACGCCTGTCCCAGGAAGGACAGATTGGCTCTGGAGGGAGTCCGGCTGGAATTGTTCAGGGTGAGAGCTGAGATGAAGGGACTGAGCTATGATGAGAGTCTTGGTTAACTTTAGTAAAATGGTTAAACATAAAGTGAGAGGAAATCCTATTAAAAATGAGTTAAACTGTCTGTACAGCAATGCACACAGTGTCCGTAATAAAACAGGGGAGCTGGAGGCAATCATATGTCGTGAGGAACCAAACATAATCGTGATTACTGAGACATGGCTACAGAAAAATCAGGACTGGGAATTAAACATTGCACGGTATAACATATTTAGAAAAGATAAAGGGGGTGTGGAGTATCTGTACTTATTAGGGATAACATAATGGCAGTAGATAAAAGTGGCGCAGATATCAGCAAGACAAAATAGAATCCATATGGATAGAGATAAAATATAATAAAGGATCAATCACACTAATAGGCGTAGTCTACAGACCACCTAATAGTGGAAGGAGGTGGAGGAAGAAATATGCAGACAAATTAGGGAAATGAGTAAAAAACAGAATAATAGTCATGGGGAATTTCAACTACCCCGATATTAATTGGACAGAAGAGGTAGGTGAAGGGGATAAGGGAATGGAGTTCCTACAATGTGTACAGGACTCCTTTCTAACCCAATATGTAAAAAGCCCAACCAGGGAGAATTCAATATTGGATCTAGTAATGGGGAATGAACCAGAGCAGATAAGAGAAGTAAAGGTAGGGGACCATATAGGCAATAGTGACCATAATATAATATGCTTTAAGATGATAATTGAGAAGGACACAAGTATGATGAAAACCAGGTTAATAGATTGGGTAAAAGTTGATTTTGAGGGGCTGAGAATAGAACTTGGGGAAACAAAAATGGGCAACAATATTTGCAAGCAACGATGCAGAATAGCAAATGGAAACATTAATGGGAAACATTTGAAATGGTGTTCAACAGAGTGCAGGAAAAATATATTCCACTAAAAGGAAAGAACAAACTAAACAATAATGAGACTCCGTGGATGAATGAAGCCATAAGGGCACAATTGAGGGTAAGGAAAGAGGCATACATTAAGTACATAGACAGCAGGGGAGTACATGATAAGAGAGAATACGAAAAGATTAGGAGAGAAGTCAAAAATCAATTCGGGAGGCAAATAGGAACTATGAAATTAAATTATCAGGGACCAAACAGTAAAATATTTTATAGGCACATCAATAAAAAATTGAAGGTTGTGATGGGAATACGGCCATTAAGGGATAGTCAGGACAATACCACAGGTAACGATAGAGAGATGGCAGAAATATTAAATAATTATTTTGCTTCAGTATTTCCCAGGGAGATAGAACAGGTGGACATGACATTGGATGATGAGATTAGAAATGATAGAAGTGAATTTAAAATAATAAATGTGATATATTAAATAAATTAATCAAACTCAAAGAGGATAAAATCCCTGGTCTGGATGGATTGCATCCACGCATTTTAAAAGAATCCTAGGGAAGAGATAGCAGAGGCATTATTACACATATTTAATAATTCGTTAGAAAAAGGTATAGAGCCAGAGGACTGGCGGATAGCTAACATAATACCAATACTTAAGGGGGATAGAACATGTCCAGGGAATTATAGACCAGTCAGCTTAACATTGGTGGTAGGAAAAATAATGGAATCCCTACTAAAGGAGAAAATAGAACATCTAGAAACCAAAAATAATAATTAATATACAACATGGGTTTCAAAAGGGAAAGTCCTGCTTGACCAACCTTATTGAATTTTTTGGAGAGGTAACCGAGAGAGTAGACAATGGTAATGCAGTAGATGTAATTTATCTGGAATTTCAAAAGGCCTTCGATAATGTACCCATAATAGACTGATGAACAAGGTCAGCGACTGCGGAGTCATGGGACAAGTAGCAGAATGGATTGCTGGCTGGCTTCAGGACAGAAAGCAGAGAGTAGGAGTAAAGGGTAGCTATTCACAGTGGCAGAAGTGGTGTTCTGCAAGGATCAGTGCTGGGACTAATGCTGTTCACAATTTACATTAACAATTTAGACTTGGGAATCAAAAGCACAATTTCTGAATTTGCAGTTGATGCCAAACTTGGGGGGGGGGGGGGTGTTAGTCATTACTGAGGAGGACTGCAACAAGATACAGGAGGACATTAATAAACTTGCTGAATGGGCATATAATTGGCAAATGAAGTTCAACACCAATAAATGGGAGGTATTACATTTTGGTAGGAAGAATAGTGAGGTCACATCACTTGGAGGGTAGAGGAACAAAGGGATCTAGGAGTACAAATCACTAGAAGTTGCGACACTGGTTAACAAGGCCTTAAACCCTAGTTCTTGGTTTGCTTTTTTTATTTCTAGAGGATTAGAATTAAAAAGTGAGGAGGTTATGCTAAACCTGTATCGAAGCTTGGTTAGACCACATTTGCAGTACTGCGTACAGTTCTGGTCGCCATGTTATAAAACGGATATAGAGGCACTGGAGAGGGTGCAGAGATGATTTACAAGGATGATAACAGAAATGCGAGGGTATACATATCAGGAAAGGATGAACAGGGTCTCATTTTCCTTGAAAAAAGAAGGCTGAGGGGTGACCCAATAGAGGTATTTAAAATAATGAAAGCTTTTGAAAGTGGAAACATTCTCTCTGTATCCACTCTTTTGGGAGGAGCATAACTAAAGGCCATCAATCAATGATAGTCACCAAGCAATCCAACATGGAATTAAGAAAAAAACTTCTTTACCCAAAGAGTGGCGAGAATGTGGAACTCGCTGCCACAGGGAGTGGTTGAAGTGAAAAGTATAGAGGCATTTAAGGGGAGGCTAGACAAGCATATGTAGGAGAAGGGAATAGAGGGTTATGCTGATCGATTTCGATGAGGAAAGGCGGGAGGAGGCTCGAGAGGAGCATTAAAGACGGCATAGCCTGTTTGGGCCGAATGGCCTGTTACTGCGCCTGTATATCCGATGTATGTGATCCTCTTGTCTCTCGCTCTCCAACACGGGGACAGTTCAGTCTGAGTGTTCCTGCACTGAGCCACAGTTAATGCTGGTTCTGATTGTTGAATATTCTGATTAAGATGCCTCACTTATCGCTAGAAACCTTCCTGCCCTGCCCCGCACAGCCAAACACAGCCCGCCTCTGTCATAAAGGGAGAGGGAGGTAGACCCATTGACTCAGATACACGCTGGTGCTGGAGATGGACCGAGGAGAAAGGTCAGAGAGAGTCCCATTGACTCAGATACATAGAAACACAGAAAAATAGGAGCAGGAGTAGCCAATTTGGTCCTCCGAGCCTGCTCCGCCATTCAATATGATCATGGCTGATCCTCTATCTCAATAGCATATTCCCGCTTTCTCCCCATACCCCTTGATGCCTTTTGTGTCTAGAAATCTATCTATCTCCTTCTTTCAATATATGCAGTGACTTGGCCTCCACAGCCTTCTGTGGTAGAGAATTCCACAGGTTCACCACCCTCTAAGTGAAGAAATTTCTCCTCATCTCAGTCTTAAATGTCCTACCCCATATCCTGAGACTGTGACCCCTCGTTGTAGACACCCCAGTCAGGGGAAACATCCTCCCTGCATTCAATCTGTCTAGCCCTGTCAGAATTTTAAACGTTTCAATGAGATCCCCTCTCATTCTTCTAAACTCTTGTGAATACAGGCCTAGTTGACCCAATCTCTCCTCATACGACAGTCCTGCCATCCCAGGAATCAGTCTGGTGAACCTTCGCTGCACTCCCTCTATGGCAAGTATATCCTTTCTTGGGTAAGGATACCAAAACTGCACACAGTACTCCAGGTGTGGTCTCACCAAGGCCCTGTACAACTGCAGTAAGACATCCTTGCTCATGTACTCAAATCCTCTTGCAATGAAGGCCAACATACCATTTGCCTTCCTAACTGCTTGCTGCACCTGCATGTTTGCTTTCCGTGACTGGTGTTCAAGGACACCCAGGTCCCTTTGTACATCAACATTTCCCAATCTATCACTATTTAAATAATACTCTGCCTTTCTGTTTTTCCTACCGAAGTGGAAAGCTTCACATTTATCCACGTTATACTGCATCTGCCATGTATTTGCCCACTCACTCAACTTGTCTAAATCGCCTTGAAGCCTCTTTGCATCCTCCTCGCCACTCACAATCCCACTTAGGTTTGTGTCGTCAGCAAACTTGGAAATATTACATTTGGTTCCCTCATCCAAGTCATTGATATATATTGTGAATAGCTGGGGCCCAAGCACTGATCCCTGCGGTACCCCACTAGTCATCGCCTGCCACCCCGAAAAAGACCCATTTATTTCTACTCTCTGTTTCCTGTCTGTTAACCAATTTTTAATCCATGCCAGTATATTACCCCCAATCCCATGTGCTTTAATTTTGCACACTAACCTCTTATGTGGGACTTTATCAAAGGCCTTCCGAAAATCCAAATTAACCACATCCACTGGTTCTCCCTTATTTATTCTACCAGTTACATCCTCAAAAATCTCCAGTAGGTTTGTCAAACACGATTTCCCTTTCATAAATCCATGTTGACTTTATCTAATCCCGTTGATATTTTCTAAGTGTCCAGTTATCACATCCTTTATAATAGTCTCTAACATTTTCCCTACTACTGATGTTAGGCTATCCGGTCTGTAGTTCCCTGTTTTCTCTCTCCCTCCTTTTTTAAATAGTGGGGTTACATTTGCCACCCTCCAATCTGCAGGAACTCTTCCATAATCTATAGAATTTTGGAAGATGACAACCAATGCATCCACTATTTCAATGGCTGCCTCTATTAGTACTCTGGGATGCAGATTATCAGGCCCTGGGGATTTATTGGCTTTCAGTCTCATTAATTTATCCAGCACTATTTTTTACTAATGCTAATTGCCTTTAATTCTTCCTTCTCACTAGACCCTTCGTTCCGTAGCATTTCTGGGAAGTTATTTGTGTCCTCTTCCATGAAGACAGAACCAAAGTATGTGTTTAATTGCTCCGCCAATTCCATATTCCCCATTATAATTTCTCCCGTTTCTGACTGTAAGGGACCTACATTTATTTTCACTAATCTTTTTCTTTTTACATACTTGTAGAACCTTTTACAATCCGCTTTTATGTTCCTTGCAAGTTTACTCTCATACTTATTTTTCCCCTCTTAATCAATCTCTTGGTCCTTTTTTGCTGAACTCTAAACTGCTCCCAATCCTCAGTCTTGCTACTTTTTCTGGCAACTTTATATGACACCTCTTTGGATCTAATACTATCCTTAATTTATTTTGTTAGCCATGGTTGGGCCGCTTTTCCTTTTGTGATTTTGCGCCAGAAAGGAATGTATAACTGTTGCAATTCATGCATTTGTTCCTTATATGTTAGCCATTGCCTATGGTGTTGGAGATGGACTGGGGAGAAAGGTCAGAGAGAGTCCCATTGAATCAGATACACACTGGTCCTGGAGATGGACTGTGGAGAAAGGTCAGAGAGAGTCCCATTGACTCAGATACACACTGGTCCTGTCGACAGTCCTGAAAGATTACACGGTAAGGCAGGAACTGGTGAGAATGAGACTGGGAGAGTCTGAACAGTGAGCACAATTATCCAGCATGAGGCCGTGCAATGGAATTTGAAGTGAGATCAGTTTCTGTCTCTAAACACACAGTCACACTGAATCTTGTGTTTTTTATTGTAAATGAAGTAGCAGAGAGGGTTGATGAAGGGAGTGCAGTAGATGTATCTATGGACTTTCAAAATCCATTTGATGAAGGGCCACCTATCAGACTTGTTTGGAAAATAGAAGCGCATGGTATTAAAGGGATGGTGGTAAATTGGGTTCCTTATTGTCTGAGTGATAGGAGGCGGAGAGCAGTGGTGAACGGATGTTTTTCTGACTGGAGAGAAGGATGCATTGGGTCATCCAGGGCCTGGAATTGGGACCTTTGGTTTTTTAAATATTTTAAATGTCCTGGACTTCGGTATAGGGAGTGGACCTTCGAGTTTTGCTGATGATACAAAGTTTAACTGTTGTGAATGGTGAGCAGGATAGTAGCAGACTTTAGAAAGACAAAGACTGACTGGTGAAATGGGCAGACACATGGCAGATGCAATTTAATACAGATCAGTGTGAACTTACTTGACTAGTGTATTGAGGGGGTACAATAACAGAGAGATCTGGGGGTGCAGACTCAGAAATCTTTGAATGTGGGAAGATAAGTTGAAAAGGCATTTGAGAGTGCTTGGGAGATTTTGCTTTGTAAATGGGGCATTGAACACAAAAACAAGGAGGTCAATGATAACCCATTACAATTCACTGGTTGGGCTGGAGTATTGTGAACAATTCTGGGCACCGCACTTTAGGAAGGATGCCAAGGTCATGTAGAGGGTACAGAGGAGTTTTACCAGGATGGTACCAGGGATGACGGACTTCAATTATGTGGAGAGATCGGAGAAGTTAGGATTCTTGCCTTTAGAGCAGAGGTGAGGGGGAGACCTAATAATTCAAAATTATGAGGGGTTTTGATGGAGCAAGTAGGAAGACATGTTTCCTTTGGCAAATGGGGCGTTAACAAAAGGTCACAGTTTTTAAATAATTGGCAAAAGAACTGGAGGAGAAATTAGGAGAATTTGCTTTACACAGAGGTTTAAGATCTGGAATGCACCACCTGATAAACTGATGGAAACACATTCAAGAGGAACTTTCCAAAGACAATTGGACCTGTACTTGAAGAGGATGAATTTGCAGGGTTATGGGGAGAAAGCTGGGGTGTGGGACTAGTTTTGACATCTTTTCAAAGAGCCGGCACAAGCACTGTGGGCCAAATGACCTCCTGTGTTGTAAGATTGGAAGGGGTTTGATCCAAGAGCCCAGCAGATATTAACTGTCTCCCCGCCCCCAGCACCAACTTGGAAAGAACTGACTTTTATGTTCCCCATAATATCGATATTATACTGCATGTTAAGGTAGTACCAGACACTCAAATATATTTCAGATCCAACTCTCAATAAATAATCTAGGCCATTAAGGGGTGGTAGAATCATCGTTACGGCACAGTAGGAGGCCATTCAGCTCGTCGAACCCGTGCCGGATTTCTGCAAGAGCACTTCAGCTCAATCCCCCGCTCTTTCCCTGTCGCCCTGCAATTTTTTTTCCTTCAGGTAATTATCATGTTCCCTTTGGATGGTGGAAAGGATTTCTTCACACACAGTGTGGTGGAAATCTGGAACTCTTCCCCCAACAACCTGTTGAGGCTGGGGGTCAATTGAACATGTCAAAACTGAGATTAATAGATGTTTGTTGGGCATTAAGGATTACGGAACCAAGGCAGGTCCATGGGGTTAAGACACAGATCAGCCGTGTTCTAATTGAATGGTGGAACAGGCTGGAGGGGCTGAATTGCCTCCTCCTGTTTATATTTTCCTGTGTAGTCCTCCCGCCACTGGTGGCGCTGGAGTGATGCAGCCACGCTCCGTTGCTTTCTGGCGCAGTTGCAATGCCGCTCCCTTACCCTCCCGCGCAGGCGCAGTGCCGCTCCTTGCTCTCCCGTGCAGGCGCAGTGCCGCTCCCTTGCTCTCCCACGCAGGCGCAGTGCCGCTCCCTTGCTGATCCGGGGATGTGCAGTGGGCGGGGTTTGCTGTGTGACGGGCCGGGCGGCGCGGGCCGGTGTGTGAGTGACGGTAAGAAACAGGATGGTTGCCCGGGTTACAGGGGCCGCGCTCTGTGACTGAGGGAACTCGGCTCCATTCAGCACACGGCCTGACAGCGCGGCTGCTCAGCCCAGAGTTTAGATCACAGCGAGGGAGGGAGGGGCTTCACAGTGTCACAGATTCGCTTTGTAACTCGGCAGAGAAACGGAGGGGAGATTCCTGTCAGCATCAGCTCCCGGGAAATGTGCTGAACCGGCTCACAATACAGGGGCTGGGCCGGGGGTGGAGGGCGCGGTGGGTTCAGGCACTTTGGACACAAAATGGCGCATTTCCGCCCAGAGCAGTGAGAATGGGGGAGTCTCAGGCGGCCGGAATTTACTGTGAGGAAAATCTCCAAACTAAGCACACAGCCCGGAACTGAGGATCTGAGGAAAGGGACAAAATCAAACAAATACTCGGCCTGGAAATTTAATTTTTAGTAAGCAGAAGAAAAGTCTACATTACATTATTTCAGGCTTTCAATATTCTCATTTTCTGCCCTACCATAATTAGATCTCCCGGTGAATGATGGAGTGATTGAGGATGGTCCACAGCTGGAAGTAAACAGGGATTGTAGACTGAGGAACAACATCAGTTGAACCAGCACAGGACTGTGAGAGCGCCAAACAGAGAGAACCCTTCCGATTCAAAGAGCTTCCAGAGATCGACAGGAGATAAAGGTAAGAGAGAGTTCCATTGACTCAGATACACACTGGTCCTGTCGACAGTCCTGAAAGATTACACGGTAAGGCAGGAACTGGTGAGAATGAGACTGGGAGAGTCTGAACAGTGAGCACAATTATCCAGCATGAGGCCGTGCAATGGAATTTGAAGTGAGATCAGTTTCTGTCTCTAAACACACAGTCACACTGAATCTTGTGTTTTTTATTGTAAATGAAGTAGCAGAGAGGGTTGATGAAGGGAGTGCAGTAGATGTATCTATGGACTTTCAAAATCCATTTGATGAAGGGCCACCTATCAGACTTGTTTGGAAAATAGAAGCGCATGGTATTAAAGGGATGGTGGTAAATTGGGTTCCTTATTGTCTGAGTGATAGGAGGCGGAGAGCAGTGGTGAACGGATGTTTTTCTGACTGGAGAGAAGGATGCATTGGGTCATCCAGGGCCTGGAATTGGGACCTTTGGTTTTTTAAATATTTTAAATGTCCTGGACTTCGGTATAGGGAGTGGACCTTCGAGTTTTGCTGATGATACAAAGTTTAACTGTTGTGAATGGTGAGCAGGATAGTAGCAGACTTTAGAAAGACAAAGACTGACTGGTGAAATGGGCAGACACATGGCAGATGCAATTTAATACAGATCAGTGTGAACTTACTTGACTAGTGTATTGAGGGGGTACAATAACAGAGAGATCTGGGGGTGCAGACTCAGAAATCTTTGAATGTGGGAAGATAAGTTGAAAAGGCATTTGAGAGTGCTTGGGAGATTTTGCTTTGTAAATGGGGCATTGAACACAAAAACAAGGAGGTCAATGATAACCCATTACAATTCACTGGTTGGGCTGGAGTATTGTGAACAATTCTGGGCACCGCACTTTAGGAAGGATGCCAAGGTCATGTAGAGGGTACAGAGGAGTTTTACCAGGATGGTACCAGGGATGACGGACTTCAATTATGTGGAGAGATCGGAGAAGTTAGGATTGTTGCCTTTAGAGCAGAGGTGAGGGGGAGACCTAATAATTCAAAATTATGAGGGGTTTTGATGGAGCAAGTAGGAAGACATGTTTCCTTTGGCAAATGGGGCGTTAACAAAAGGTCACAGTTTTTAAATAATTGGCAAAAGAACTGGAGGAGAAATTAGGAGAATTTGCTTTACACAGAGGTTTAAGATCTGGAATGCACCACCTGATAAACTGATGGAAACACATTCAAGAGGAACTTTCCAAAGACAATTGGACCTGTACTTGAAGAGGATGAATTTGCAGGGTTATGGGGAGAAAGCTGGGGTGTGGGACTAGTTTTGACATCTTTTCAAAGAGCCGGCACAAGCACTGTGGGCCAAATGACCTCCTGTGTTGTAAGATTGGAAGGGGTTTGATCCAAGAGCCCAGCAGATATTAACTGTCTCCCCGCCCCCAGCACCAACTTGGAAAGAACTGACTTTTATGTTCCCCATAATATCGATATTATACTGCATGTTAAGGTAGTACCAGACACTCAAATATATTTCAGATCCAACTCTCAATAAATAATCTAGGCCATTAAGGGGTGGTAGAATCATCGTTACGGCACAGTAGGAGGCCATTCAGCTCGTCGAACCCGTGCCGGATTTCTGCAAGAGCACTTCAGCTCAATCCCCCGCTCTTTCCCTGTCGCCCTGCAATTTTTTTTCCTTCAGGTAATTATCATGTTCCCTTTGGATGGTGGAAAGGATTTCTTCACACACAGTGTGGTGGAAATCTGGAACTCTTCCCCCAACAACCTGTTGAGGCTGGGGGTCAATTGAACATGTCAAAACTGAGATTAATAGATGTTTGTTGGGCATTAAGGATTACGGAACCAAGGCAGGTCCATGGGGTTAAGACACAGATCAGCCGTGTTCTAATTGAATGGTGGAACAGGCTGGAGGGGCTGAATTGCCTCCTCCTGTTTATATTTTCCTGTGTAGTCCTCCCGCCACTGGTGGCGCTGGAGTGATGCAGCCACGCTCCGTTGCTTTCTGGCGCAGTTGCAATGCCGCTCCCTTACCCTCCCGCGCAGGCGCAGTGCCGCTCCTTGCTCTCCCGTGCAGGCGCAGTGCCGCTCCCTTGCTCTCCCACGCAGGCGCAGTGCCGCTCCCTTGCTGATCCGGGGATGTGCAGTGGGCGGGGTTTGCTGTGTGACGGGCCGGGCGGCGCGGGCCGGTGTGTGAGTGACGGTAAGAAACAGGATGGTTGCCCGGGTTACAGGGGCCGCGCTCTGTGACTGAGGGAACTCGGCTCCATTCAGCACACGGCCTGACAGCGCGGCTGCTCAGCCCAGAGTTTAGATCACAGCGAGGGAGGGAGGGGCTTCACAGTGTCACAGATTCGCTTTGTAACTCGGCAGAGAAACGGAGGGGAGATTCCTGTCAGCATCAGCTCCCGGGAAATGTGCTGAACCGGCTCACAATACAGGGGCTGGGCCGGGGGTGGAGGGCGCGGTGGGTTCAGGCACTTTGGACACAAAATGGCGCATTTCCGCCCAGAGCAGTGAGAATGGGGGAGTCTCAGGCGGCCGGAATTTACTGTGAGGAAAATCTCCAAACTAAGCACACAGCCCGGAACTGAGGATCTGAGGAAAGGGACAAAATCAAACAAATACTCGGCCTGGAAATTTAATTTTTAGTAAGCAGAAGAAAAGTCTACATTACATTATTTCAGGCTTTCAATATTCTCATTTTCTGCCCTACCATAATTAGATCTCCCGGTGAATGATGGAGTGATTGAGGATGGTCCACAGCTGGAAGTAAACAGGGATTGTAGACTGAGGAACAACAGCAGTTGAACCAGCACAGGACTGTGAGAGCGCCAAACAGAGAGAACCCTTCCGATTCAAAGAGCTTCCAGAGATCGACAGGAGATAAAGGTAAGAGAGAGTTCCATTGACTCGGATACACACTGGTCCTGGAAATGGACTGGGGAGAAAGGTCAGAGAGAGTCCCATTGACTCAGATACACACTGGTCCTGGAGATGGACCGGGGAGAAAGGTCAGAGAGAGTCCTATTGACTCAGATACACACTGGTCCTGGAGATGGACTGTGGAGAAAGGTCAGAGAGAGTCCCATTGACTCCGATACACACTGGTCCTGGAGATGGACTGGGGAGAAAGGTCAGAGAGAGTCCCATTGACTCAGATACACACTGGTCCTGGAGATGGACTGGGGAGAAAGGTCAGAGAGAGTCCCATTGACTCAGATAGACACTGGTCCTGGAGATGGACATGGTATTAAAGGGACGGTAGTAAATTGGGTTCCTAATTGTCTGAGTGATAGGAGGCGGAGAGCAGTGGTGAACGGATGTTTTTCTGACTGGAGGGAAGTAGGCATTGGGTCATCCAGGGGTCGGAATTGGGACCTTTGGTTATCCTTATATTTTAAATGACCTGGACTTCGGTATAGGGAGTGGACCTTTGAGGTTTGCTGATGATACAAAGTTTGACTCTTGTAAATGCTGAGCAGGGTAGTAGCAGTCTTTAGAAAGATACAGACAGTCTTGTGAAATGGGCAGACACATGGCAGATGCTTTTTAATGTGGATCAGTGTGAACAGATTGATTGTCATATTTTGAGGGGGTACAATAGCAGAGGGATCTGGGGTTGAATATTCAGAAATCTTTGAAGGTGGCGGGATAAATTGATGAGGCTTTTAAGAGAGTGCGTGGGAGATTTTGCTTTGTAAATGGGGCATTGAACACAAACAAATCACTGGTAAGGCTGGAGGATTGTGTACAATTCTGGACACCACACTTTAGGAGGGTGCCAAGGCCATGGAGAGGGTATAGAGGTAGTTTAGCAGGATGATACCAGGGATGACGGACTTTAATTATGTGGAGAGATCAGAGAAGCTGGGATTGTTGCCTTTATAGCAGAGAAGGTTAAGAGGAGACTTAATAGAGATATTCAAAATCGTGAGAGTTTTTGATCGAGCAAGTAGGAAGAAATGTTTCTTCTGGCAAGTGGGGCGTTAATGAAAGGTCACAGTTTTCGAATAATTGACAAAAGAACTGTTGGGGAATTAGGAGAATTTGTTGTACACAGAGGTTTAAGATCTGGAATGCACCACATGATAAACTGATGGAAACAAATTCCATAGGAACTTTCCAAAGGCAATTGGACCTATACTTGGGGAATGAATTTGCAGGGTTATGGGGAGAAAGCTGGGGTGTGGGACTAGTTTGGACATCTTTTCATAGAGCCGACACAGGCACCGTGGGCCGAATGGCCTCCTGTGTTGTAAGATTGGAAGGGGTTTGATCCAAGAGCCCAGCAGATATTAACTGTCTCCCCGCCCCCAGCGCCAACTTGGAAAGAACTGACCTTTATGTTCCCAACAATATCAATATTCTACTGCGTGTTAAGGTAGTTCCAGACAGTCAAATATATTTCAGATCCAGCTCTGAATAAATAATCTAGGCCGTTAAGGGGTGATAGAATCATTGTTACGGCACAGTAGGAGGCCATTTGACTCGTTGAGCCCGTGCCGGCTCTCTCCAAGAGCACTTCAGCTCAATCCCCCGCCCTTTCCCCGTAGCCGTGCAAGTTATTTTCCTTCAGGTACTTATCTAGTTCTGTTTGGATGGTGGAAAGCATTTCTTCACACAAAGGGCGGTGTAAATCTGGAACTCTTCCCCCAACAATCTGTTGAGGCTGGGGGTCAATTGAAAATGTCAAAACTGAGATTAGAGTTTTTTGGGCATTAAGGGTTACGGAATCAAGGCAGGTCCATGGGGTTAAGACAGATCAGCCATCGTCTAATTGAATGGTGGAACAGGCTGGAGGGGCTGAATTGCCTCCTCCTGTTGCTGTCTAGTCCTCCTAGCACTGGTGGCGCTGTAGTGATTCATTCTCGCTCCCACTCTTCCCCGCGCAGGCGCAGCGCCACTCCCTTGGTCTCGCGCAGGCGCACTGTCGCTCCCTTGCCCTCCCGCGCAGGCGCAGTGCCGCTCCTTGCTCTCCCGCACAGTCCGCTCCCTTGCTGATCCGCGGATGTGCAGTGGGCGGGGTTTGCTGTGTGCCGGGCCGGGCGGCGCGGGCCGGTGTGTGAGTGACGGTAAGAAACAGGATGGTTGCCCGGGTTACAGGGGCCGCGCTCTGTGACTGAGGGAACTCGGCTCCATTCAGCACACGGCCTGACAGCACGGCTACTCAGCCCAGAGTTTAGATCACAGCGAGGGAGGGAGGGGCTTCACAGTGTCACAGACCCGCTCTGCCATAATTAGATCTCCCGGTGAATTGAGGAAGGTCCACAGCTGGAAGTAAACAGGGATTGTCGACCTGAGGAACAACAGCAGGTGAACCAGCACAGGATTGTGAGAGCACCAACCAGAGAGAACCCTTCCATTCAAAGAGCTTCCAGAGATCGACTGGAGATAAAGGTCAGAGAGAGTCCCATTGACTCAGATACACACTGGTCCTGGAGATGGACTGGGGAGAAAGGTCAGAGAGAGTCCCATTGACTCAGATACACACTGGTCCTGGAGATGGACTGGGGAGAAAGGTCAGAGAGAGTCCCATTGACTCAGATACACACTGGTCCTTGAGATGGACTGAGGAGAAAGGTCAGAGAGTCCCATTGACTCAGATACACACTGGTCCTGTAGACAGTGCACAATGGTTACAGGGTAAGGCAGGAAATGGTGAGAATGAGACTGGGAAAGTCTGACCACTGAGCACAATTATCCAGCATGAGGCCGTGCAATGGGATGTGAAGTGAGATCAGTTTCTGTCTCTAAACACACAGTCACAGCGAATCTTGTGTGTCTTTTAGAGTAAAGGAATTTGATCTGAGAGGTGACTCCAGTCTGGGGCAGAGCCCAGCAGATGGACACGTGTCTGTTTATTAGGTGGGGCTGAACTCACACCGACACCATCAGATCTCAGTGTTAAAATAGCTCCGATCTGGTGAAAAATCAAGGGGAAAGATTGAACAGAGAAACTAATGATAGTCAATTAATTGAACACGATGCAGAGACAAACCTCAAAGATCAGCACGGCCTGTGACCAGCGGGTACAGAGTATTGTCAGATAGTGAATGCTGAGCACAGCTTCATTACCTTTGGATATCCCCAGTGTTTAGTACTGGGGACGGTGAAAGACATTAAACGCCGGGTGAGTGTTTGCCTCCTGTTTCATTGGTCACAGACACACACAATACAGAATGTGCTTCCAAAATCAACGTCAGATACACAGCTAGCATCAGATTCCCAGTGTATTCTGAAATGGTGAGAACCCAAACCAAGTAAAACACAGAATATAGTCTGAAATGGGGATGGGTAATAATATTAGAAATAATAGCTGAAAATGCTGGAAACACTCAGTGGGTGAGGCAGCGACTGTGGAGAGAGGAAGGTGGGGTTAATATTTCAGATCCTGAACCTGTTCTCAGGAAAGGTCATTGACCTGAACCGTTAACCCCACCGTCCCTTCCCCACAGACACTGCCTGACCCGCTGAGTGTTTCCAGCATTTTCAGCTTTTATGACAGATTTCCAGCATCTCCAGTATTTTGCTGTTAGTAATAATATTAGAAGTTGGTTTTAATATTAGAAGAGATGTATGTTTCCTCCATTGTACAATGTCTGTTATATTCAGGGTAAGACTGTCCAGACTGCAATAAATTCCTGTCCCCACTCTGCCCCCTCTCTTTCCTCTACCTCTACCCTCGCCACACTGACCAAACCCCTGTGCCCGCTGGACGCCCAACCCCTCGGCCTGTGAGAGTGATCAGGCTTTCTATTGTAAGTGTTTCCTAGACCGTGCACCCTGCTGATGTGTGGAGATGCATGAAAAGCATCAACTAGCTGTGTTAGTGGGAGGGATTCTCCTGGGTGAGCAGCACCTGTGGGACAGGTAGACAGGGAACATTAGCCATTGTATTCGGTTCCCGCCACGAGCTGTGTTCCCGAAGCATCGACTCCATCCCTCTCCCTGCCCACTGTCTGAGGCTGAATCAGACAGTTTGCAAACTTGCTGTCGTATTTGACCGTAGCATAAGCTTCTGACCACATATCCACTCCATAGCCAACACCGTCTACTTCCAGCTCCATAACAGCACCGGTCTCTGACCCTGCCTCAGCTCATCTGTTGCTGATACCCTCATCCATTCCTTTGTTACCTCTAGACTTGACTGTTCCAAGGCTCTTCTGGCCGGCCTCCCTTTTCCACTCTCCATAAACTTGAACTCATCCAAAAATCTGCTCCGTGTATTCTAACTCGCAACAAGTCACGTCCCTCCAGTGTGAACACTATCGGTTCACAACTACAGTCTGTTTTCTGTCCTTTCGCCAATTTAGTGTCCACGCTGCCACTGCTCCTTTAATATCATTGGCTTCAATTTTGTTAACCAGGCTATTATGAGGTAGTTTATCAAACGCCTTCAGAAAGTCCATATACAGAGCATCAACTGTACTACCCGCATCAACCCTCTCCTATTTCATCGCTTAACTCATTCAAGTCAGCCAGATTTGATTTGCCTTTTTTAAAAAAAATCCATTTTGGCTGTTGCTAATTAACCCATGTTCTTCCAAGTGACAATGAATTTTGATTTTGATTTTTGTCCCTAGAAGCTTCCTCAACACCGATGTTAAGCTGAGTCGCCTGTAGTTATTTGGTTTATCACCCTCTCCTTCTTTGATCAGGGAAGTAAGGTTTGCAACCCTCCAGTCCTCTGGCACCTTTCCCATATCCAAGGATTGGTAGATTGTGGCAGAGCGGGTGACATTTCTACTTTGAGCCCTTCCAACCGATTTAGTAGATTTTCCTAATTTATTTATATCCTCTCCAATTTCTCTACCATCTCCTCCTTTACTGTACGATTGGCAGCATCCTCTCCTTTAGTGAATATGGAGGCAAAGTGTTAATTTAGTACCTCAGCCATGTCCTCTGCTTCCACAAGATGATTGCCTTTTTGGTCCCAAATCGGCCCCACATTTCCTTGGACTATTCTTTCACGCTTTATATGTTTATAAAAGGCGTTGGTGTTCCCTATTACGTTACCGCTAATCATTTCTCATACATTCTCCTTGCCCCTCTGTTGTTGCTGTTGTTTATTTCCTTGTCGCAGCGTTAGTGAAACAGCAAAGTACTGAATTTTACAAAGTCTCAAACTGGTTGTAAATTAACTGAATCGCTTTGACATTTCCACAGTGGGGAAAGGAAAGGCCGCTGATTGATAGCTTCAATGGCCGACACAAATGGATAATTCTGATTGTAAAACAGCAGTCAAATCTACCACTTGTATATTCGTGGTGTTTTCTGAGATCCCAGAGCTAACAACTGCTGTACTGATGGGGGAGGAGGGACTTGAAATCATGTTTAACAAGGCAATGTTCTCCTTCTCATTTCAATTTTTTTCGTCTAACCCTCCTATTAATATTCTATTTGTTCCAGAGCATCAGAATCTGGAACGCCTGTCACCACCATGGCTGAAGGTCCAAACAGAGGAGAAGGTCCAACATCTTCAAAAAAAATGAGAATGGACACAGGTAGGCTCACAAAATACTTTAAAATACAATTTCTGTCCTGACAAAAGGTCCGGATCTTGTGCATGAACCTGCAGCTCACACAGGAAGAGGGAACAGGACATGGGACGATTACAAAGAGGGAAGTGAGTGACCATCTAGAGGGACACCGCAGTCACAGGTGGAGGGAGCCCCTGAGTACTCGAACTGTCTAATGGATACCTGGTATTGTAGAGTGTAAGGTGGATAGAGACAGTGACTCGGAGGAGGGTCTTCCTGAGCAACAGTGTGGTACCAGGGAGCAGGAGGCCACCCCGAGTGGGGCGGGGGTGAGAGGCAGGTGGGGCACAGGTATAGGAGAGCGATACTGGTGGGAGATTCTATAGTCAGGAATAAACAAGCTCTTCTTCAGCCCTGAGCAGGTGCCGAATGGTTAGTTGCATCCCTGGTACCAGCAGGAAGAACATCCTGGAACGGGTGGGAATACCTCTGGGAAGGAAAGGAGAGCAGAAAATAGCCATGGTCGGAACCAGTAACACGGATAGAAATACGTTTATAGAGGGACTATTAACACTTAGGCACTGAACTAAGAAACCAGGCCTCAAGCTGCTGATCTCCAGATTGTTTTGCACTGGGCTGCGTCAGGAGGGAAATATGAGGCTGGTCAATGTGCGGCTGCAGGGCTGGAGCAGGAGGGAAGTGTTCACGATCTTCGGGCACGAGGGTGAGTTCAGGGAGAAGGGAAGGGACGGCTGCGATCTGTACTGACAAACAATAATGGTTTTACTGAAAAGGCGAATGGAGCAGTGGGAGGGTATCAGGCGATGTGACTGGAGAGTGGGAAATATCCGGATCTGAGACTAGAGAGTGGAATTAATAAAAATGTTGGAGCTGAAACAGAAGATTTAAGAAATAGTGAAAAGTTATTGGCAAGAAAAAGGAAGGAGGATTTGAAATAGTGAGAGATAAAGTCACTTGATTTAAAAAAATAAATAAATAAACCGGGACTAGTCAACATTCCAAACGTTGGAGCTAGTATTCAGTGTTGTGTGTGTGAGTGTACAAATCATTCCAAACATTCAGAAGCATGAGAGATGTGATCTAGTATCTATAAGACAGGGCCTGGGTTTTCACAGATTCAGAGGGAGATGTTCCTGGTGATAACATATTGAGGGAAGTGCAAACAAGTTGTGGACGCCAATATTAATAAAGCATTCTATGACAGCGCAAGAACAACAACAAGAACAAACTTGCGTTTATATAGCGGCATCAATGTTGTAAAACGTCTCAATGTGCTTCACAGGAATGTTATCAATCAAAATTTGACACCGAGTCACATAAGGACATATTAGGAAAGGTGAGCAAAAGATTGCTCAAAGAGGTAAGGTTTCAGGAATGACTGAAAGGAGGAGAGCGAGAGAGAGAGAGAGGCGGAGAGGTTTAGAACATACGGGTGTTCCAGGGAGCTATGATAAGATGGAATCCATATGTATGCAGTTCAGCAATAGGAAGGGAGACAGTACAATTCTCAGTGGGTTTTGCAGGCCAGCAAGCAGTGGAGGTGAGATAGAGGGGGGGCCTGGGGAAACTAGTTGTGGAGGATGCAATTTTGGGGAGATACAAAATATTTCCTTTACTTTCTAAAATGATGGTTGAAGTGAGAATGTTGTTGTACTAGAGGAGGATGTGGATCCACAGTGAAGATCACTGTAGAGAAGGATTTGGATCTGAGTAAAGTAGCCGAGGTGGAGAAGTCACTGGGCTCAGAAATAATGCACCCCAGACTGTTAAAGGAAGTCAGAGAGGAGATAGGAGGGACTGAGCACAGCATTTCAACCCACGTTTGATATCAAAAATATTCAGGTGGACTGAAGGAGCCCAAGTGATGATTCTGTTATAATGTGGAGAGAGGATCAATCTGGTAACCAGAGACTATTGTGTCAAAACTCCTCAAATCTGTTAATCCAGTTCGAATTCATGAGCATTTAGCGATAAAGAGGGTGATGAGGGGAGGCTGGAACGGATTAGCTGTAGAAAAGTCGTATATGACAATTTTACGAACAATGACGGAGAGGTGAAGACCCTTTGGTCCATCCAGACTTTCCCAGGCAATTGCAATACTTTGTCATACTTTGTTCTAGCTGTCCCAAACAGAACCATGTGATCTCCTGGGTGAGGTGGAAACAAACAGGTAAAAACACAGGCCAAATTGGGGGATTAAAATACGGGGAATTCCTCTCCGACCATCTAGGCGATTGAAACTAGTCCAGCAGATCACTCTTGCACTGAATTCCCGGAAGTGTCTTCCTGTTGTAAGAGGTGATGTCCGCCCCAAACAGGAACAGGTCCAGCTCTCGCCTGAAGGAATTCAGCGAGTCAGCGTCCACCGCAAGAGAAGGCATCCTGTTCCTGAAGTTGACTATTCTCCTTGGAAAAGAACCACCTCCTGACATCTAACTTAAATCTGGCCTTGCACAACTTAAAATTGTGACCCCTGTCCCTCCCTAAGCTGTCAACTGGAACACAATCTATTCCCTTCATCATCTTATAAACCTCAATCAGATCACCCGTAAATCTTTGCTTCTCTAAAGTGTAGAGTCCAAACTCTTAGCCTATCTTGGTAACTAAGTTGCTTTATAGTGGGAATTAGTCTAATTTCCCTCCTCTGCAACAGTTTCAAAGCCTCAATATCACCCACCATGTGCGGAGACCAAAACTGGACACAGTATTCCAAGTGAGGCCTTTACCAAGGTCTTGTACTAGGACAAAATAGGTCGTCTTATACCCAACTGTCCTATGAATGCACCCCAACACCCTCTTAGCTCTAGCATCGCTTCACGGCATTGCTCCAGTACCTTTAGAGATGTCTGCACTTCCTTTCTCCCCCTTCTTTAATGCTTCTCCATGAAGGGTGTATGAATGTTGAGCATTCGCCCTGTCCACAGGCATAACATGGCACTTATCCAAGATAAACCGCACTTGCCAGTCATGAGGCCAATCTGCCAACACATTAAGATGCAGTTGTGTTGAGACGTGACTATACAGGTCAAAGGAATGTCGTACATGACGTGCGTATGGGTTTTCTGAAGGTGTTTGATAATGTGGCTTACAGGAAGCTTTAGCCGTTTGGTATAAGATGAAATGTAGCAGCTGGGCAGAAAGTGGATAATGTGTTTAGTTTTCTCCATTTGTGTTCACAGATCCGAACTCTACAATCACTGAGTTCTTGACAAAGTGCGACGATTACCAGCTGTTCCAGTTCACGAAATTCTACCGGGCCAGACTGGAACAGGCGATTGAAGGAGGGGTGGACGGAGTCAGCTCGTTGTTAACATATGAGAGGCATTTCAGTGGACAAGAACATCGGGTGAGTGGGAGGGACACAGAATGAGTTTGAATTATTCAAACATCACAGAACTGACAGGAAATCAGATCTTAGAATCATAGAATGTTACGGAAGAGAAACAGGTCAAATAGGAAAGAAATGTATAAAACTGAAAATATTGTGAATCTGAAGCTATGATATGAAGAGGTGAAAATACCCAGCGGATCCGACAGTATCTGTACAAAGGACAGGGGAACAGTTCCGATACAACTCTTGTGTGGACTGAAAACAAAGGGAAACAGTTTTAGTGGGACTGGGAAAAGGAGAGACCAGAGGCAACTAACCGGGATTAAATGGAAGGTCATGAGTTTACTGACCTGGAACTACTTAATGGAAATTAAGGAACTGAGAGATGAGAAGAATAATCTGCGCAGTAAATGAGAGGCTCTTCAAGAACAAAAACAAAAGGGTAAAATGGCTAAAATGTATGAGACCCAAACAGGACAACTAACCCCCAAAAAATGAGGATTGAAAACCCGAGGCTGTGCAGGTTTTTCCTCCCCCTGCATCACCGGGGGTCAATTCCAACTTCGGCAGAGACTCAATCCGGGCGGTAGAACCTGTCGTGGAACGTCACTCCCTGGGACATCACTTCAGGAAATTACAGCAAGCAGCCTGTAATGTTCTGTCAGTTACCTTTAATGGAATAGAACTAAATGGAAATGATAATCGGGCAGGGTGTATAATGGACAGTCGACCTGATACCAACTTTCCAAGTTGATAATCTAGGCAATTTACTCTCATCCCAACCTGCTGCTCACTACCCATTACTGTTAATATCCCACCTAGTCTAATCCCAACCTCCTGCTCACTACCCATTACTGTTAATATCCCACCTAGTCTAATCCCAACCTCCTGCTCACCACCCATTCCTGATGATATCCCACCTAGTCTAATCCCAACCTCCTGCTCACTGCCCATTAGCGTTAATATCCCACCTAGTCTAATTCCAACCTTCTGCTCACTGCCCATTACTGTTAATATCCCACCTAGCCTAATCCCAACCTCCTGCTCACTACCCATTACCGTTAATATCCCACCTAGTCTAATCCCAACCTCCTGCTCATTCCCCATTACTGTTAATATCTCACCTAGTCTAATTCCCAACCTCCTGCTCACTGCCCATTGCTGTTAATATCCCACCTAGTCTAATCCCAACCTCCTGCTCATTCCCCATTACTGTTAATATCTCACCTAGTCTAATTCCCAACCTCCTGCTCACTGCCCATTACTGTTAATATCCCACCTAGTCTAATCCCAACCTCCTGCTCACTACCCATTACTGGTAATATCACACCTAGTCTAATCACCAGCTCCTGCTCACTGCCCATTACCGTTAATATCCCGCCTCGTCTAATCCCAACCTCCTGCTCACTACCCAATACTGTTAATATCCCACCTAGTCTAATCCCAACCTCCTGCTCACTGCCCATTTCCGTTAATATCCCACCTAGTCTGATTCCAACCTCCTGCTCAGTACCCATTACTATTAATATCCCACCTAGTCTAATCCCAACCTCCTGCTCACTGCCCATTACCGTTAATATCCCACCTAGTCTAATCCCAACCTCCTGCTCACTACCCATTCCCGTTAATATCCCACCTAGTCTAATCCCAACCTCCTGCTCACTGCCCATTACCGTTAATATCCCACCTAGTCTAATCCCAAACTCCTGCTCACTGCCCATTCCCGTTAATATCCCACCTAGTCTAATCCTAACCACCTACTCAGTATCCTTTACCGTTAATATCCCTCCCAGTCTAATCCCAACCTCTTGCTCATTCCCCATTACTGTTAATATCCCACCTAGTCTAATCCCAACCTCCTGCTCACTGCCCATTTCCGTTAATATCCCACCTAGTCTAATCCCAACCTCCTGCTCAGTACCCATTACTATTAATATCCCACCTAGTCTAATCCCAACCTCCTGCTCACTGCCCATTACCGTTAATATCCCACCTAGTCTAATCCCAACCTCCTGCTCACTACCCATTCCCGTTAATATCCCACCTAGTCTAATCCCAACCTCCTGCTCACTGCCCATTACCGTCAATATCCCACCTAGTCTAATCCCAACCCCCTGCTCACTACCCATTACTGTTAATATCCCACCTAGTCTAATCCCAACCCCCTGCTCACTACCCATTACTGTTAATATCTCACCTAGTCTAATCCCAACCTCCTGCTCACTACCCATTACTGTTAATATCTCACCTAGTCTAATCCCAACCTCCTGCTCACTACCCATGACCGTTAATACCCCACCTAGTCTAATCCCAACCTCCTGCTCACTGCCCATTACTGTTAATATCCCACCTAGTCTAATCCCAACCTCCTGCTCACTGCCCATTACCATTAATATCCTACCTAGTCTAATCCCAACCTCCTGCTCGCTACCCATTACTGTTAATGTCCCACCTAGTCTAATCCCAACCTCCTGCTCACTACCCTTTACCGTTAATATCCCACCTAGTCTAATCCCAACCTCCTGCTCACTGCCCATTACTGTTAATATCCCACCTAGTCTAATCCCAACCTCCTGCTCACTGCCCATTACCATTAATATCCTACCTAGTCTAATCCCAACCTCCTGCTCACTACCCATTACCGTTAATATCCCACCTAGTCTAATCCCAACCTCCTGCTCACTACCCATTACTGTTAATATGCCTCTGGATCTAATGACAATTTCCTGTACATTTGGTGTCCTTAAAAAAGCCCATCTAATCCCAAACTCCTGCTGCCCGCATTATGATTAGTATCCCAATGAGTCCAGGTGCAATCTTCTGTTCACTCTCGATACTCCAGCATTCCTTTCTATCCATGCAGCAATAGAAATAGAATTTTTCAAAAAATTGTCGACTTGCTTCCACAATAGTCTGTGCGATTGGATTATGCTTTCTAACCGCCTCGAGTTTAAATAAATTTATCAACCTTCACCGCGAATTCTTCGAATTAGCCGAAATATGTGCCCTATGACCAATCAGTGGAAACTATCAGTAACAATTTTTTTGATCGTAACTTCAGAATCTGAAGACTTGCAGCAACTCCTCACTTAATCTGCTCACCTCTAGTGGAATGAGTCCAACGTTCTCAAATCGCAGTCTCTAACAGTAACTCCACAGCCCTGCTAACATCCTAGTGCAATGGCACGCCAGTTTTTCCATTGCTTTTACATTGTATAAATAGATTGTCCAAAATTATACACTACTGGGTAAATTACCAGCCCCTGTGCTCTTGGTGTGGGACGTCACCTCCCAGGGAGGAACATCAGGAAATTGAGATTTCTCAGTCTGTCATTTTCCGTCCGCTCACTTTAATGGTTTGGTTTCTGTATCATTTTGTTCAGAGTGAGTGACTGGGGGATGAAATATTGTTAGTTTCATATTTTTGTAACAGACCAGATTTTGCAGTAGAAATAACGGTGGGGCTAACAGCGCTCACTGTTATTAAAGTGTAAATTGGACAGTAATTTCCAGCGACCGCACATGCGGAGTTAAACACGAAAATCAGGAAGGTCCTGTCCGAGTTTCCCTGCTGCTCCAAAAGCTGCGCGAGAATGGTATCTCGCCGAGAGACTCGCCATTGAAATGCATGGAACGGCGTAACATTACTGTACTTACCTGATAGATACACAGGAAACTCGCCAGGAAAAGTCAGGGCTTGCCTATTCCAGTGTACTTATTTGTTTAACGGTGTGATCATTCTTAACTAATGTCAGACAACCTCTCTGGCACAGAAAATTAACTTTTACAAGTGTGTAATCTCATTCCTTTGGATTGTAATTATTGTTGGAGCTGTACAAACAAAAAAGAATCAATGTCTGTACCTTTTCCTTCTGTCTCTATTTTCGCTCCCTCTAAACATAAAAACATGAATAGGCCATTTGTCCCTTCGAGCCTGCTCCGCCATTCAATAAGACCATGGCTGATCTTCCACCTCATCTCCACTTTCCTGCACTATCCCCGATATCCATTGATTCCCTTAATATTCAAAGATCTATCGATCTCTGTCTTCAATATATCCAACGACTGAGCCTCCACAGCCCTCTGGGGTAGATAATTGCAAAGATTCACCAGCCTGTGAGTGACGAAATTTCTCCTCACCTCAGTCCTAAATGGCCGACCCCTTATTCTGACATTGTGACCCCTGATTCTAGATTCCCCAGCCAGGGAAACATCCTCCCTGCATCTACCCTGTCGAGCCCTGTAAGAATTTTGTATGTTTCAGTGAAATCCAATCTGAATCAATCTTTCTTTCCCTCTTTATTTCACTTTCTGCACGTGATCTGTCATTCAATTCTTTATCCTAACTGAAAGTTTCTGGTTCAGACTTTGCGAGCATCAGTAAGGATTCCTCAATCTGATTGGTTAAGGAAACATTCTGTTGCTTGTCCTGTTCCCTCTGTAGCCGGCGCTGGGCCTTTTGGCTCTCAATTTACAGTGACGATGAAGGAACGACGATATATGTTCAATTCAGGATGGTCTCTGACTTGAAGTAGAACTTGCAGCTGATGGGGTTCCCATGCACATGCTGTTCTTGTCCTTCTAGGTGGCAGAGGGCACGTGTTTGGGAGGTGCTGTCAAAGAAGCCTTGGTGAACTGCTGCAGTGCTTTCTGTAAATAGTACACACGGCAGCTATGGTGCACCGTTGGTGGAGGGAATGGCTGTTTAAGGTGGCGGGTGGGCTGCCGATCAAGTGTATTAATTTGTCCTGGATTGCGTGGATCTTTGAGTGTTGTTGCAACTGCACCTATCCAGGCAAGTGGAGAGTTTTCCATCACACACCGCAGTTGTGCCTTGTAGGTGCAGGAGAGGCTTCTGGGTGGCCAGGAGGTGAGACACTCTCCACAGAATACCCAGCCTCTTACCTGCTCTCGTAGCCACGAGATTTATGTGGCTAGTCAATGGTAGGGAATAGACGTTGGCAATGCCACTGAATGACAAATGGACATGGTTGGACACTCTTGTGGGAGATGGGCATTGCCTGGCATTTGTGTGGCGCGAATGTTACTTGCCACTTGTCCGCCCAAGCCTGGATTTTGTCCAGGACTTGCTGCATGCGACCATGGACCGCTTCATTATCTGACGAATTGAAAATGGAGCTGAACACTGCAATCATCAGTGAACATCCCCACTCCTGGCTTTATGATGGAGGTAAGGTAATTGATGAAGCAGCTGAAATAGTTAGTCCGAAGACTCTGCCCCGAGGAACTCCTGCAGTGATGTCCTGGTGCTGAGACGATTCGCCTCCAACAACCACACTCCATGGTGCCACACACGTCGAACACTGCCTTGATGTTAAGCACCGTCACTCTCACCTCAGCTGGAATTCAGTTCTTTGGTCCATGTTTGGAGCCAATTGGTCCTGGTGGATCTCAAATTGAGCCTCGGTGAGCAGTTTATTTGTGATTAAATGCTGCTTGATAACACTGTTGATGACTCCTTCCAACACGTTCATGATGATTGAGAGCAGGCTGATAGGGCGGTAATTGCATGGGTTGGATTTGTCCTGATTTTTGTGGACAGGACATACCTGGACAATTCTCTGCATTGTTGGGTAGACACCAGTGTTCTGGATGTACTGGAACAACTTGACTAGAGGTGCGGTTAGTTCCAGAGCACAGATCTTCAACACTACAGCCGGAACGTTGTTGGGACCTGTAGCATTTGCTGTGCCCAGTGCATTCATTTTTTTCTTGATATCGAATTAGCTGGGAAATAGACATGAAATCTCCCACCTAATGTACATTCTGCACCTTTTGGTACCTGTAGTGCTTCCTTCAAGTTGTGTTCAAAATTGAGGAGTACTGATTAATTGGCTGAGGGAAGGTGGGAATCAACAGGAGGTTTCCTTGCACATGTTTGACCTGAAGGCATGAGATTTCATTGGCTCCGGAGTCAATGTGTAAAAAGAAAGAGGTTAGTAAAAACAAACGTAGGTCCCCTGCAGTCGGAAACAGGGGAAGTCGTAATGGGGAACAAGGAAATGGCAGATCAATTGAACAAGTACTTTGGTTCGGTGTTTACTGTGGAGGACACACACAACCTGCCGGAAATAAAAGGGGTCAGAGGATCTGGTAAGAGGGAGGAGCTGAGGGAAATCCTTATTAGTCGGGAAAAGGTATTGGGGAAATTGATGAGACTGAAGGCTGAAAAATCCCCGGGGCCTGATGGTCTGCATCCCAGAGTACTTAAGGAGGTGGCCTTGGAAATAGTGGATGCCTTGACGATCATTTTCCAACATTCCTTAGACTCTGGATCAGTTCCGATGGAGTGGAGGGTGGCCAATGTAACCCCTCTTTTTAAAAAAGGAGGGAGGGAGAAAGCAGGGAATTATAGACCGGTCAGCCTGACATCGGTCGTGGGTAAAATGATGGAAGCAATTATTAAAGATGTCATAACAGACCATTTGGAAAGTGGCGACATGATAGGTCCAAGTCAGCATGGATTTGTGAAAGGGAAATCATGCTTGACAAATCTTCTGGAATTTTTTGAGGATGTTTCCAATAGGGTGGACAGGGGGGAACCAGTAGATGTGGTGTATTTGGACTTTCAGAAGGCCTTCGACAAGGTCCCACACAAGAGATTGGTGAGCAAAGTTAAAGCACATGGGATTGGGGGTAATGTGTTGACGTGGATTGAGAACTGGTTGGCACACAGGAAACAAAGAGTAGGAGTAAATGGGTACTTTTCAGAATGGCAGGCAGTGACCAGCGGGGTACCGCAGGGTTCGGTGCTGGGACCCCAGCTGTTTACATTATATATTAATGATTTGGACGAAGGGATTAAATGTAATATCTCCAAATTTGCGGATGACACTAAATTGGGAGGCAGTGTGAACAATGAGGAGGATGCTAGGAGGCTACAGAGTGACTTGGACAGGTTGGGTGAATGGGCAAATGTATGGCAGATGAAGTACAATGTGGATAAATGTGAGGTTATCCACTTTGGTGGTAAAAATAGAGAGGCGGACTATTACCTGAATGGTGGCAGATTAGGGAAAGGGGACGTGCAACGAGACCTGGGCGTCATGGTACATCAGTCACTGAAGGTGGGAATGCAAGTGCAGCAGGCAGTCAAGAAAGCAAACGGAATGATGGCCTTCATAGCAAGGGGATTTGAGTACAGGAGTAGGGAGGTGATGCTGCAGTTGTACAGGGCCTTGGTGAGGCCACACCTGGAGTATTGTGCGCAGTTTTGGTCTCCTAACTTAAGGAAGGACATTCTTGCTATTGAGGGAGTGCAGCGAAGGTTCACTAGATTGATTCCTGGGATGGCCGGACTGACATATCAAGAAAGATTGGGTCAACTGAACTTGTATCCTCTGGAGTTCAGAAGAATGAGGGGGGATCTTATAGAGACATTTAAAATCCTGGCTGGTTTAGACAAATTAGATGCGGGCAGAATGTTCCCAATGGTAGGGAAAACTAGAACCAGGGGTCACAGTCTAAGGATTAAGGGGAAGCCATTTAGGACCGAGCTGAGGAGGAACTTCTTCACCCAGAGAGTGGTGAATCTATGGAATTCTCTTCCACAGAAGGTTGTTGAGGCCAGTTCGCTAAATATATTCAAAAGGGAGTTAGATATAACACTCACAACTAAGGGGATCAAGGGGTATGGCGAGAAAGCAGGAATGGGGTACTGAGGTAGCATGTTCAGCCATGAACGCATTGAATGGCGGTGCAGGCTCGAAGGACCGAATGGTCTACTCCTGTACCTATTTTCTATGTTTCTATGTTTCTATGTCAAAGTTAATGATTCCCAGGGCACTTGCACCTGAGGGTATATCACTGTGACCCACCACTGGTGGGTCTGTCCTGCGGTGGGACAGGAAATACCGATGAATGCTGATGGAGGAGCCTGAGACGTTGGCTGATAAATATGATTTTATAACTATCACTACATCAGAACGTTGCTTGACTATTATGTGGTCCACTGCTCCCTACTTTGGCACCAGTCTCCAGGAGTTAGTGAGGAGGGTTTTGCAGGGTTGACTGGGCTGGATGTCCCTTTGTCGTCTCTGAATCCAGTGCCGAAGCCGAGCGGTCTGCCTGGTTTTATTCTTCTATATCTTTCTTTCTAGAGGCTTTCTCCGCCATTTGAGAGGCCACCACATTGGTGAAGGACTGGAGTCACGTATAGACCAGACGTAAAGGACATTAGGTTTTACGACAATCTTTACTAATACCAGCTATTTATTTCGAAATGTTTCAGATTCGAATATAAATTCAAATTCAGGAAACGACAACGAATTGATTTGAACCATTATACCTGGATTACTCGTCCAGTAACTTAATCAGCACGCTCTCGTCCTCGACGCCTCGCCGTCTCTGTGTCCATTGTCTGATTGCACCTCTGTGAAGTGCCTTTCGACGATTTATGTTCTGCTTTAAAGGTGTTATATAAATCTAAGCTTTGAGGAAGAAAGTCCTGACTATACCAACCCCATTGCTGATATCTGTTCCCGGTTACCGAGGTTTCATACCGGCAGCGGATGTGTCAAATAATGGGTGCCATTTTAATTACCGAGGGAACAAATGATTTGATTTCTCATCTTTATTTTAATTGGTCGATTCTCCGGCCCGATACATCAACAGTGATTGTTTCAATTAGTCAGCGATAATTTCTCACAGTTTTCGAGCTGCTTCTCTCACTTCAGATTCGTTCCTTCCCTGTAACTGGAGTTCTGACTCGCTACTGCTTTATTTCTAATTAAATCACAAAGTGCGGCAGCAGGAAAAAATGTGAGAAACGAGTGTATCATATCGTCAATCAGTAATCTGATGTCACGTTGGACACGAAAGGAGAGAGAAAACTAATCACATTAAAACTGCTGCAAATTCTCAGTGATTCCTTTCTCTCCTGGAAGTATAATTCATCACATTTCTTTTCCGTTAATGGTGGATCATGATGTTTACAGAATATTCAGCCCATGTTCAGAATGTGTCAGTACCCGGCCCAGTGATTGCTTTCTCAGCTCAAAACAACTGGGAGATCCCATCACAAAGCAGATCCTATCCCTCTCATTCTCCGCTCCTCAATATATTCATTATTATACTTTACAGAAAGTCACTGATCTCGTGGAGAAGGGAAACTGGGCGGGCAGTTCCAAACTTCTCCTAAACCTGGTGATGGAGAAAGGCTCTAGGGCCCGAAGAGTGATGTGGGAATCCTTTGTGAAAATGCGCCACGGGGTACCAAAGCTGGATAAAATACTGAAAGAAATACAGGAACTCGGTACGGTAAAAACACACACTCAATTCAAGTACTAATTTAAACACTGAAGACTTTACTATAATATTACACAGATCTGATTTCATGAAAGTTAATTGATTTAAACAGGTTCTGGTCCATTTGATTATATGAACATCGCACGAGGTTTATCCGAAATACCCATGCACCTGAAAGGTAATTGAGGAAATTAAGATTTAAAAACTATTATCTCACTTCTGAGAATCAGAATGTTTGACTGTAACGGATTCTTTAGAGGTTGTCAGAATCTGGGAAGCAGAAGTTCAAAGACTGGACAAATAGGATTGGACGTCATTTAGATTTGTCATCAATCCAAAACTATTCTGTGCAGGTTCAAGATACAATTCAGACCATTTCTGACATTTCCTGTAAATATGCGGACGTTACTATCATTTCACAAAATCCAGCTGCTGATTTCTATCACTTGTGAAGTCCTATAGACACCTGGCAGGACCCCGATACACCGTGAAACCCCATACAGACCTGACAAGATCCTGATACACTGTGAAACCCCATACACACCTGGCAGGATCCTGATACACTGTGAAACCCCATACACACCTGGAAGGATCCCGATACACTGTGAAACCCCATACACACCTGGCAGGATCCCGATACACTGTGAAACCCCATACAGACCTGGCAGGATCCTGATAGACTGTGAACACCCCATACACACCTGGCAGGATCCTGATACACTGTGAAACCCCATACAGACCTGGCAGGATCCTGATACACTGTGAAACCCCATACACATCTGGCAGGATCCTGATACACTGTGAAACCCCATACACACCTGGCAGGATCCTGATACACTGTGAAACCCCGTACACACCTGGCAGGATCCTGATGCACTGTGAAACCCCATACACAACTAGGAGGACCCTGATACACTGTGAAACCCCATACACACCTGTACGGAACCTGACATTGTGAATCACCAGACACAACTTGCAGGATCCTAAAACATGAACCCCTGGCAGCATCCTGATACACTGTGAAACTCCATAGACACCTGACAGGATCATTATACCCTGTGACATAGGTCCTTGAGCCTGATGTGGAAGTTACTCTGCCCCTGGGTTTCTATCCAGCACAAACTGTCGGAAGAGTGGCCGAGAAATGGGAAAGATTTAAGTATTACCATTGTGCCTCACGTCATGAACCGTCTGATAGTGTTCAATCCAATCTGAGAAGCTCTACAGATGTTCACTCAATCAAACATTAACCGAGGAGGTACATGAGATAAAGGCAATGTTATGGGTAATTAGAAACTGATTGGACCGATTCACACTGGCAGTGAAACAGACAAACTAGGCACAGAGAAACTTGTTGTATTGAAGGAAGCGTCCTTTCATTCAGGAGGCTTTTGATTCCCAATTTACTGATTATCAGAAACATATTTGTAATTTTCAAAACTACATTGTAGGAAACTCGTATCCAAATGAAACGATGGAATGTAATAATTGTAACTGTTGAAATTAACTCTGTCTTCCGTGACGTAATACTGAGTGAAGTGGGCGGTAGTTCTATTTTTGATTCTGATCGGTTTTCTGACGAGACAGTTATATAAAAATAATATAGGTGTAAAATTACTGCAAAACTGTTCACATTTTCTGAAACACAACAGGAGGATGTTTAGGGGAACAAAAGGTCACTTTGGTCCAAACAAGTCTGTCCCTGTTAGAGATGAGCCCACCTGCCCCTCCTCTGAGTATCCACAGAAACACAACCAATTGTCTCTTTCCACTATTACAATGCCCCTTAGTGTCCTCCCTGGTAACTGGTCTCCCGCTCTATTACCCTTTGGTGAAAAAGATTACCCGGACTTCCCTTCTTACTCCTGGCGTCTTAGTGTCAGTTTTCTCTTTTTTTTAATTGTGATCATTATTTTTCTCATTCCGGCATTAATTTTGTGAATTCCGTTAGAATTTCTGATCAATAATTCAATATCCAAAGTCTCTAATTACAAATGAACCAAATCTAACACCGCACCCTTTTCTCTGCCTTAATTGTGGCTTAATCATCTTATTTCTCTCTGCATCTTCACCATTGCAATAACATTCTTCCTGTGATTAGGTAATTAGAAGCACACAAAGGACCTGACACACTAACGGTGGAAGTTCTCTCCTTTCACAGTCTGACCCTCTCCCAGTGTCCTCAATAACCTAGATATCCTGCCCAGGACCTGACACACTATCGGTGGAACTTCTGTACATTCACAGTCTGTCCCTCTCCCAGTGCCCACACCAACCCAGATAACCTGCCCAAGGCCGGATAGAGTAACAGTGGATCTTTTGCACATTGCCCCTCTCGATGAGCAACCAATCCATTGCGGCAGAAGGGAAGCTCCACTGACCGTTTCACATATTGATCCACCAGAACCACTGCTGTCATATAACCAGGATCATGTGTGGCTTTATAATGAGATTTCTATAGCACAGGGCAGGTCGGACAGTATTAACCATCAGAGGGAAAAAATCACCTTCATAGTAATCTCCATCTTCAGTGAATGTTAGAATCAAGTGAGGATTTGAAATTTTTCTCAGCCATTGCTCACTTTAAAGCCAGGTTTCCATTAACTGAGTTTAATTTCTATCCACACGTCTATTAAAGCTGCAAATTCATACTTGCAACATTTCAATGAATAATAAAGGGGTGTTGAGAAGTTGTTTTTTTGTCAATACAACTAACATTGAGAACCACTTTCTGTCTCTTCTAATTGAAGATGTTCAACAGAAACACAAGGAAACACTCCGGGTACAAACTGAAACACTGAGAGTGAACACTATCCTAATAAAGGAGAAGGTTAAGGTCTTCCAGCTGGTTGATCGATACGCTGAGCTAACGGTCATTTCTAGTGTTCGAGATCGGACACTTGTAGAACATGAACTGCTGGCAAGAGGCCGAGACCATGAAGAGTGGAGAGAGCAACATCTCCGAGAGAGCTGGAAAAAATCCGAACTGATCAATTGTTCCAGAGCAGTTTTTCCGGAGAGGAGGTTTGTTCCAGAAAATTCAGAGTTTCTTCCGGCAATCCAATTCTGGGAGTTCAGCAGCAGTGAGCGGAGTCCCAGGGATTGGAAAAACAACAATGGTACAAAAGATTGTTCATGACTGGGCCACTGGGAAAATATACCCACACTTTCAATTTGTTTTCAGCTTTAAATTCCGGGATTTGAACGCTATTAACTGTGGAATAAACCTGAGGAATCTGATACTGGATCTGTATCCTTACTTTGGGAATATTCTGGGAGAGCTCTGGAAGAACCCAGAGGGACTGCTGTTTATATTCGATGGTCTGGATGAATTCAAGGACAGTATCGATTTTGCTGACAATCGGAGATACACAGAACCTCAGCACATGTGCACAGATCCCGAAGACTGGTGTGAAGTGTCTGACATTGTGTACAGTTTAATACAGCACAAGCTGCTCCCAGGATGTTCAGTGCTAGTGACCAGCCGCCCCACTGCATTACATTTATTGGAAAAGGCTGAGATCAGTGTCTGGGCTGAAATCCTGGGATTTGTTGGTGAAGAACAGAAGGAATATTTCAACAAGTTTTTTGAAGATCAGACGGTGGCAGCAGCTGTTTTCAAACACGTGGAGGAGAACGAGATCCTGTACACCATGAGCTACAACCCTTCCTACTGCTTCATCCTCGGTCTGGCACTGGGCCCCTTCTTCACACAAAGAGACAGGAATCAGCAGCGAGTTCCCAAGACCATCACCCAACTATATTCCTACTATATCTACAACATTCTGAAAAACCACGGTCGAGAGATTGAAAGCCCCCGTGATGTGTTACTGAAGCTTGGTGAGATGGCCTTCACAGGAGTCTCCGAGAAGAAGATAGTGTTTAGAAATGGAGATTTGATCAAGTACAATCTGCAACCTTCCCAGTTCCTGTCTGGGTTCATGATGGAACTTTTGGAGAGAGATGATTCTGCCCAGAGCGTGGTGTACACATTCCCGCACCTCACCATCCAAGAGTTTGTAGCCGCACTCGACACAATTCCTGACTCCAGATCCCGGGGACATCCTGAAACTCCTCAGAGAAGCCCACAGCAAGGAAGATGGGCGATTTGAGATATTTCTGCGTTTTGTTGCTGGTCTCTCCTCTCCACAGGCAGCCCGGCCCCTGGAGGAGTTTCTGGGGCCATTTCTTCATCAAACCACCTGCCGAGTGATTGACTGGGTGAAGGAGAAGGTTGAAGGACAGATTGGAAACACAGAGAGTGAAACTGGTAAAAGGAACCTCCTGAACACATTCCACTACCTGTTTGAGTCTCAGAATAAAGCACTGGCTCGGATAACAGTGGGATCTGTGGAAGCGCTTGCATTTAGTGGCATGACACTGACTCCGATTGACTGTGTGGCCCTCTCGCATGTACTTGGACTCTGTGATACAATAAAACACCTCGATTTACGGGAGTGCTGCATTCAGTGTGAAGGACTCCAGCGGCTGGGACCCGAACTGCACAAATGCCAGGTGTTGAGGTAACTGTTTATTTGTCTCTAACTGTTGGGCGAATTGTAGAACAGTCACGGATTGTGTTGTTGCTCTGTAATGAAGGGAAACAAACAGTTCAGTTAAACCAGAGAGAAGCAGATTCAACACAAATATGACCAATAATAAGAGGATGGTTAGTAATTCCCTGATTACTGGAGAATCTAAAATTGATGCTTGTGAACATGTACGGATGTTATACTCTTGATCGGACCAGCAAATGCAGGTCACCTGAAACAGAAGAGTCTTCGCGCAGCACTTGCGTCTTTGCGACAGAAGGTCGTGGATACGGGCCCAACGGTGGTAATCCAGACCGACACTTCAGTGAAAAGGTTCCAATCTAACGTGTTGTGGGGTATTAGCCCTGGAGTACAGACACACACCGGCCAGCGGTGGGGCCTCGCACACAGTGGGCGGCTCCTGGGTAAACCGGGGGCAGTGAACCCGGGAATTCCCCATAATCCGCCCCCTGTTTGTGAGGCCCCGCTCCGGGAGGGAACTTCCGAAAATTCCCCAAAACTGTTGGGCCAGTTACACCTGAAATAAATGCAGAGCCAGTTTAATGGGGAATGAAGTGAGAGACTCTCCTCCCCAATAAACTAGGAGCACAGGGACATTTAAAACTTGTAACGGGACAGAATAAACTCTCCTTGTTATAAAATCCTGGGGGCCGGATTTTACAGCAGCTGTTAGCGTTTCGCAATATAACACCCCGAGATATTATTCAGATTAATATAATGCACAGAGTATAAAGTACAGAGAATCACCACTTTATCATTTAATTCGGGGAAAATCGCCCCATTCCCATAAAATCCTGGATTTAAGGAGCAGCAGAAATGAGACATGTTTCCCCAACTTGACGAAGCCGATCACTGAGCTCCAGGAGGGTAATTCTGATCATCAGGGAATGAGACCAGACTGAGGGACATTTAAAGGCTTCACACAGACAGCACTTTATTCAACAAATACATTTATTGACAGTCCCTGAATATATGGGGAGTTGGACAGAGTGAGATTCATTCCCAGTGACAGGAAAATCTATTGATTAATTTCTTGAAGTTTCTTCAATGTGTTCAGTAATATCCGAGAGAGAAAATTTTAATCCACGTTTTGATTCAGTTTGTTTCTCATTCTCTGTCTGTTTGTCTTTAGATTGGAGAGCAACAAACTGGGAGATTCGGGAATGAAACTACTGTCTGAGGCTCTGAGGAACCCGGACTGTAAAATACAGGAACTGCGGTAAGTATCAGACTGTGAGATTGTGTTTATAATAACTGGATGTCTAACACTGTACATTATTATTAGTATCAGTAATAGTGTTATTAAGAAACACTACATTATTACAATATAAGTAATAGTGTTAATAATCATTGATTATTTACCTTGTTTGATGTGATTTCTTTTTCTGTCCCACCCACCCCACCCACTCTCTCTGTTTCTCTTTAGAAACAGAGGAATAGGAGCAGCCCATTTAGCCCGTCGAGCCTGATCCGCCATTCAATGAGATCATGGCTTATCTGCGACCTAACTCCATATACCCACCTTTGGCCCACATCCCTAAACATTTGGTTAACGGAATTATATCAATCTCAGATTTAAAACTAAGAATTGATCTAACATCAATTGCTGTTTGTGGAAGAGAGTTTCAAACTTCTGCCATCATTGTTGTGTCGAAGTGTTTCCTAATTTCACTCCTGAAAGATCTGGTTCTATTTTTTAGATGATGCCTCCTTGGCCGAGATTCCCCCAACCAGTGGAATTAGTGTCTCTCTCGCTACAACATCTGTTCCCCTTAATATCTTGAAGACTTCGATCAAATCACCTTCTACATTCTAGGGAATACAACCCTATTTTTTAATCTCTCCTCGTAATTAAACCCTTGGGATCCGGGTATCATTCTGGTAAACCTACGCCAACTCCCTCCAAGGCCAATACATCCTTTCTAAGATGTGGGGCCCATAACTGTTCACAGTAACACTAGGTGTGGTATAACCAGGGCTTTGTATAGCTGCAACATAACTTCTATCCCCTTGTACTCTAGTCATACATAGAACATAGAAGAGTACAGCACAGTACAGGCCCTTCGGCCCTCGATGTTGTGCCGAGCATTGTCCGAGACCAAGATCAAGCTATCACACTCCCTATCACTCTGGTGTGCTCCATGTGCTTATCCAATAACCGCTTGAAAGTTCCTAAAGTGTCCGACTCCACTATCACAGCAGGCAGTCCATTCCACACCCCAACCACTCTCTGAGTAAAGAATCTACCTCGGACATCCCTTCTATATCTCCCCCCATGCACCTTATAGTTATGCCCCCTTGTAACAGCTGCCTCTACCCGAGGAAATAGTCTCTGAACATCCACTCTATCTATCCCCCTCATCATCTTATAAACCTCTATTAAGTCGCCTCTCATCCTCCTCCGCTCTAAAGAGAAAAGCCCCAACTCCCTCAATCTTTCCTCATGAGACCTTCCCCCCAAACCAGGCAGCATCCTGGTAAATCTCCTTTGCACTCTTTCCAATGCTTCCACGTCCTTCCTATAGTGAGGTGACCAGAACTGCACACAATATTCCAAATGTGGTCTCACCAAGGTCCTGTACAGTTGCAGCATAACCTCCCGGTTCTTAAACTCAAACCCTCTGTTAATAAACGCCAACACACCATAGGCCTTCTTTACTGCTCTATCCACTTGAGTGGCAACCTTCAGAGATCTGTGGATATGAACCCCCAGATCCCTCTGCTCCTCCACGTTCCTCAGAACCCTGCCGTTGACCCTGTAATCCTTATTCAAATTTGCCCTACCAAAATGAATCACCTCGCACTTATCAGGGTTAAATTCCATCTGCCATTTTTCGGCCCAGCTCTGCATCCTATCAATGTCTCTTTGCAGCCTACAACTGCCCTCCACCTCATCCACTACTCCACCAATCTTGGTGTCATCAGCAAATTTACTGATCCACCCTTCAGTCCCCTCCTCCAAGTCATTGATAAAAATCACAAACAGCAGAGGACCCAGCACCGACCCCTGTGGCACACCGCTGGTAACTGGTCTCCAGTCCGAAAATGTTCCATCCACCACCACCCTCTGCCTTCTATGAGATAGCCAGTTACTTATCCAATCGGCCAAATTTCCCTCTATCCCACAACTCCTTACTTTCTTCATGAGACGACCATGGGGAACCTTATCAAACGCCTTACTAAAATCCATGTATACGACATCAACTGCTCTACCTTCATCTACACACTTAGTTACCTCCTCAAAGAATTCAATCAAATTTGTTAGGCAAGACTTACCCTTCACGAATCCGTGTTGACTATCCCTGATTAAGTTGCCCCTTTCCAAATGGTCATAAATCCTATCCCTCAGGACCTTTTCCATTATCTTACCAACCACCGAAGTAAGACTAACCGGCCTATAATTACCAGGGTCATTCCTATTTCCTTTCTTGAAGAGAGGAACAACATTCGCCACTCTCCAGTCCTCTGGCACCATCCCCGTGGACAGTGAGGACCCAAAGATCAAAGCCAGAGGCTCTGCAATCTCCTCCCTTGCCTCCCAAAGAATCCTAGGATATATCCCATCTGGCCCAGGGGACTTATCGACCCTCAGGTTCTTCAAAATTGCTAAAACATCTTCCCTCAGAACATCTACCACCTCCAGCCTATCCACCTTTATCACACTCTCATCCTCAAGAACATGGCCCCTCTCCTCGGTGAACACTGACGAAAAGTATTCATTCATCACCTCTCCTATCTCTTCTGACTCCATGCACAAGTTCCCACTACTGTCCTTGACCGGCCCTACCCTCACCCTGGTCATTCTTTTATTTCTCACATAAGAGTAAAAAGCCTTGGGGTTTTTCTTGATCCGACCCGCCAAGGACTTCTCATGCCCCCTCCTAGCTCTCCTAAGCTCTTTTTTTAGCTCATTCCTTGCTACCTTGTACCCCTCAATCGACCCAACTGAACCTTGTTTTCTCATCCTTACGTCCTCTAGACATAAGGGCTAGCAGTCCATCAGTCTTTTTGATTATTGTCTGTACCTGTTCGTGACATTTATTGATCTATGTAGCTGGACCCCAAGTCTTTTTCGACCTCCGCTGCTTTTAGCGTTTTATCATTTAGAAAGTCTATTCTTTTTTACGCCCAAAGTGGATATCCTCGTATTTGCCTACATTGAAATCCATTTGCAACAGTTTTGCCCATTCACTTAATCTGTCAATACGCCATTGCAATGTAATGCTTTAATCTCACTGCCACAATACCACCTATCTTTCTGTTATCAGCAGATTTGGATAAATGGCTTTCTATGTCATCATCTAAGTCGTTAATAAATACTGTGAAAGTTGAGGCCCAAAACAGATTCTTGCGGGACACCACTAGTCACATCCTGCAAAGGGTAGCACCTGTCCATTGTCCCTACTCTCGTTTTCCTGCCGCTCAGCCAATTCCTAACCATGTCAATAATTGACCTTCAATTTCGTGCTCTTCCGCCTTCGTTAGCAGTCTCTTCTGCGGGACTTTATTAAATTCCTTCTGGTCGTCCATGTGAACAACATCCATAGACATGCCCCTGTCCACTACTTTAGGCACCTCTTCAAAAAATTCAGGCAGGTTTGTCATGCATGACCGACCTTTCACAAACCCATGGGGGATATCTCTGATCAGCTGAAAATGTTCAAAGGTGTTCAGTCACCCTATTCTTAGTTATAGACTCCAGTCATTTCCTGACATCTGATGTTAGACTAACTGGTCTATAATTCCTTGGTTTCAATTTCTCACCATTCTAAATAGCGGAATGACATGCATAAATTTCCAATCTAAAGGGACGGTTCATGAATCTAGAGAACTGTGGAAGATTATAGTTATGGCATGTACAATCTGCTCACGTGTTTCCATTAATCCCTGCGATGGAAAGCATCTGGTCTTGGGGATTTGTCAATCTTTATTGCCATTATCATCTTCATTACTGCTATTTTGCTTGCGTTAATTTTATTCAGTCCTTGTCCCTGATTCAATATTAGTCTCCTTGGGATGTTCGGCATACTATCTCTTCGTCTACTGTAAATACTGACGCAAAGTAATTATTCAACATGTCCGCCATTTCCTTATCATAGACGATATCACCGATATCAGTTTTCAAGGGGCAAACATTGCTCCTGACTACCCTCTTTTCCCTTATGTAATTGTAAAAATGATTTGTGTTGATTTTGATATCCCTTGCAAGTTTCTTTTCATCATCTCCTTTTGTAGCTCTTACTCTCTGTTTTGCTGCCCTTTGCTGTTCTTTGTATCTTTCACATTCACCTGGACCTGTGCTTTTTTGCATTATTGTATGTGTTTTATTTTAGTTTGCTGTCTCTTACCTCTTTAGATCCTTGCCCCTCATGTAATAAGTCTGATTCTGCATCATGTTAAATTATTTTTTAAGATGTCCCACGGAGCCTCTGTCGTTTTACCCATTAACAGATTTGTCCAGTTTACTGTGAGAGTCTCGGTCTCAGCCCGTTGATGTCGGCCTCACCTAAACCTAGAATTTTAGTACAATAGCAAAATACTGCGGAAGCTGGAAATCTGAATTTTAGTAGCTGTTTCGCGTTTCTCCGTTCAAACACTACGTTAAACTCGATCATGTTATGATTGCAATTGGATAAATGATCACACACCGTTAGACTGTTAACTAATCTGGCTCATTATTAAATCTAAGCCTGTCCACTTTTTGGTTCGAGAACATATTTTTGTAGAAAACTTTCCCAGACACACTCAAGAAATTCACTACCTTTCTGACAGCTGCAGTTTGCTTATTCTAATCGATATAAAAGTTGAAGTCCCCCATTAAAACCACTCTGCCTTTGCTCCACGCGTCTCTTAACTCTGCATTTATACAATCTAGCACTTCACAGCTGCTACCAGGGGGACGCTACACAAGTCCCACTACAGTTTCAAATCCTTTCCTATATCTTAATTATTCCAATAAAGTCCCCAGTGTCTGCTGACCTCTCTCTTCATTGATATGATTTCATCCTTAATCACTAAGGCTAACACACCTCCTCTACCATGTTTCCTGTCTTTGCTGTAGAGCTTATAACCAAGTATATTTTAGTTTCTAGTCCTGAACGTCTTGCAGCCATGTCATAACGTCCAAGTTTAATTTCAACTTCCAGTTCATTCAATTAATTGTTTATACTCCGTGCATTTGTATAATGACCGCTTTTTTGCGCCACCCTCCCTAACCTTTCCTTCAGCTCGAATGTTATACTCACATGTTTCTTATTTCTGTCTCCTGGTTTAATCAATTTATATATTTTAGTTTTCCCTTTACCTAAAGTACGATTTCTGACTGTTCTCTTCTCTCTTCCCTTTCGTTTTTTTTTTAACTATTATTGGTACCACAATTTCCACTTCAGCCCTCCCCTATTTGCTAATTTAAAGTCGTTAAGACCGCCCTATTATGATTTCCACTACCTCTCTTATCTCCAGACTGGATGAAAATGATCTCACCGCTTCCTGTGCCGGGGATCTCGCCTCCGCTCTCAGTATAAACCGGTCACTGATGGTTCTGGACCTGGGTACTAACAAATTGGGAGATTCAGGAGTGAAACTATTGTCTGCAGCTCTGAAGAACCCAGACTGCAAAATACAGAAACTGCAGTAAGTACCAAACTCTGTGAGATTGTGTTTATAATAACTGGATGTCTAACACTGTACTTATTATTAGTATCAGTAATAGTGTTATTAATAAAAACTGCACATTATTCCTTTCATGGACAGTTTTCATTTTTAAGACTATTACTTATACTAATGATAACGTAGAGTTTTTATTAACATCAGTATGTTTATTTATAAACCCTTAATAGCATTAAATGTACACTGTATAACAGTAATAGTTATTAATAAACACTGTATATAATTTGTATTATCTGTTATTTATATTTCTCTCTTTATTTTTTACTGATCCCTAGGCTGTATGATAATGGTCTCTGAGCTGTTTGCACCAAGGATCTCGCCGACGCTCTCAGTACAAACCGGTCACTGACGGAGCTGGACCTTGGTACAAATAAACTGCGAGATTCAGGAGTGAAACTACTGTGTGCGGCTCTGAAGAACCCGGACTGTAAAATACAGAGACTGCGGTAAGTACCAGACTAATAAAAATAAAGGGGGTGCAGGGATTGAGAGACATGGGGGTGTACTTACTTTGAAGACAGCAGGACTATCCGACAAAGCTGGAACCAACATCAGTACAACAGGTAATCTGGTCATTATTAGGTTGCTGTTTGTGGGAGTTTGCTGTTCACAATGTGGCTGCCGTGTTTCCTACATTACAACAGTGGAGGCATTTCAGAAGTACTTCAATAGCTGTCAAACACTTCGGGGTTTCCTGAGGTGGTGAAATCTGTGATAGAATGCAAGTCCGGCCTTCCTTTCTCTTTCGTTTATTTTTTATTTTTCTATTCCTTCCTCCTTTCTTCTTCTTTCTTCCTTCCTTTTACTTTTCTTTATCTTCCTTCTTTCTACCTTTCTTTCCTTCTCTTTTCAGTAATAGTGTTATTAATAAACATCGCACATTGACATTAATCAGCAGTACTGTTACTAATAAACACTGGGGATTCACTCTGATTCCTGTTATTTCTCTCTCTCATCCCCAGGTTGGATGATGCCCGTCTCACAGATTCTTGTGCTGAGGATCTAGCCTCCGCTCTCGGACAAACCGGTCACTGACGGTTCTGAACCTGGAGTTAAACTCCTTCACAGACCAATCTGTCCCCGCTCTCCGCCGCCTCATACTGACCTGCAGGAGTCTGGAGCGGATCGTGTGAGTGTTTGTGTTAATGTTTAATGTCAAATAAAATATAAACGGGATTCAGTCACTATCGATAATATTTGTCTGTAATTATTATTGAAATATTAACCTCAGTCTCCCTGTTATTTACACTGTTGTTCACTCTGTTAATTTCCTGTTTAATCTTTAATCTGTTTGAGGCTGTGGAAGAATCGGTTTAGTTCAACCGGACAGAATCAGCTGGAATTGCTGAAGGGAACAAGACGCGGACTGAGTGTGGAAGTGTGAACATTTCAAATAATGACCATCACTGGTTTCATTATATGACCATTGTGGGCCGATTTTCTGCCCCTCCCCTTTAAGCGGCCGTGCTTCAGGATTAAATCCTATCGGCCCCTTTAAGTGTTTCCAGCTCGAGCTGAGCGCATGTCATCTCCCATTGTGAGGTCAGAGGCCCAGCCACAGGGTCACGGGACTCAGCCGCCCGGCCCCACAGCGCTGCTTCTGCAGGATATCCGGGGCTGAATGTTCCCCAATGGGGCACTGGGGAAATGCACAGACAGGAAGGGCCCAGGGTGGGGCTCAGTCTGAGCTGCAGTGGATCACTGACAATTGCACTCAGTATTCCTGGGTGTCTCTCCCAGTGAGGCGTCATCTCCCATTGTGAGGTCAGAGGCCCAGCCACAGGGTCACGAGACTCAGCCGCCCGGCCCCACAGCGCTGCTTCTGCAGGATATCCGGGGCTGAATGTTCCCCAATGGGGCACTGGGGAAATGCACAGACAGGAAGGGCCCAGGGTGGGGCTCAGTCTGGGCTGCAGTGGGACACTGACAATCTCACTCAGTATTCCTGGGTTTGGGGTAATACTGCGCGGGAACCCTGGGTAATATCAGTGCCCAGTGACCCTGCTGGGAAGCGAACATGTGTGGATTCAGGATGGGGACAGGGTTTGTTCAGCTGGGATGGATCCCACTGCTCGATAGGGACCAACGCCCACTGTCCGGTGTGAACCAGGGAGAGTATCCTATTGGGGAGGTTCCTGTGCATAGTGTACCCATGGAATCGGAACTTTATTTTAAATGTTTACTGCCTCCCCAAAATAAGGAATCAATATTTGCTGAAGCAATGCATTTAGTGTAGAATCAGTTCCATCGCTATTCCTGTTATTTGCACACTGAAGGGTGAATTTCACACACACTGGAGAGTGTCCAATAAAGAAGGTGAAGTGGCAAATTTACCCACCCACTCAATGAGTAACAAGTTGTGAAAGTTCAGTGAACCAGTGGAAGCTACACCACAGTAAATGGACAGGGCCCATTATCTGAGCCACTCTGGGCCTAAAAACGACAGTGGTCTAAATACAAAGCAGGATCGGCAGCGGAGAGAGGATAGGTTGATCTGGATCATGCTGGTTGTGATGTAACTCTTTTGTAATTAAATTATTTTCCAGATACAGACTGACCTCCTGTACATTATAATTTTTTCTGTTTTCTTTTACATTCCCACCATATGCAGTTTTACTCTTTCTTTCCTCACTCTAGTATAATAAATAGCGAAGTTTCACTGTATTCAACAGATGTCAAAAATCAAGGGATGGGAACCAATAATACATTGTAATCGCTAATGACTAGATTGGAACAACAAGCACACAACGATATTGACCCGATGTTAGATATCACCTGGGCCACAGACTGACAGATCGAGGGGCCGAGGGACTAGACTCTGGTTTAACTTAAATATCAGAAGTCAGACATGTGTTAATATCTATTCACTAACATAAAATATATAAAAATGAGAAGTCGCACAACACCAGGTTATAGTCCAACAGTTTTATTTGAAATTACGAGCTTTCGGAGCGCTGCTCCTTCGTCAGGTACAGTGAGGGAATACAAATCGATTACACAGTATATATAAACAGAGAACAATGTGTCTGCAGAGATACAATCCGTCAGGGAGGTATTACATCAAAGACACATCAGAGTACAGCTAAGACAATGAGGTGGGTCACAGGGGGTCCAACGTGTCAAATGCTGCCGTCTGCAGTTAAGCTTTTAACTTTTTTATTTTTTTTAAAAACTGGAAAAACAGACAACGATGTCGAGTCACGTTCTATAGCGTGACATGAACCCGAGATCCCGGTTGAGCTTGTAATTTCAAATAAAACTGTTGGACTATAACCTGGTGTTGTGCGACTTCTCATATACACAGTGAGAAGAACAGGTAATCGGAGGAAGAAAGAAACTTGTATTTTATAACACATTTCACTTACTTTTGAGGCACAGTCACTTTGGTAAGCAATTCGTGCTCAAAGCCCACAAATTGCAGTGGGTTAAATGGCCAGTTAATGGAGTAGATTTCAACTATCAGGATAGGGTAGTGTTGTGGTTAGGTTACAGGACTAGTAATCCAGAGACTGCTAATAATCCAGACAACATGAGTTCAGATGGCAGTTTGCGAATTTGAATTCAGTTTAATAGAAACTGGAATTTAAAAAAATATCAGTGACCATTATTCTGGCCGAGTTTTGGGAAGGAAACCTGGCGTACTTACCTGGCCTGTGTATTACTCCAGTTTCTCACCAATGTGGTTGACTGTTATGTTAGCTTATAGGGCCTATTAGAGATCATGATGGTAATCTGAGTGTGGAGGCAGGAGACACCAGTAGGGTTCTTAATGAATACTTTGCGTATGTTTTCATAAAGGAGAGGGGCGAAGCAGCCATTGCTGTCAGGAAGGACTGGTGTGAAATATTAGATGAAATAAACAAAGTGAGAGGAAGTATTAAGGGGTTTAGCAGCTTTAAAAGTGGATAAATCCCCAGGCCCGAATTAAATGTATCCCAGGCTGTTAAGCGAAGCAAAAGAGGAAATAGCAGAGGACCTGACCATCATTTTGCAATCCTCTCTGGCTTCAGGTTTGGTGCCGGAGGACTGCTAATGTGGTACCCTTGTTTAAAAAGGGAGAAAAGGATAGACCAAGTAATTACAGGCCAGTCAGCCTAACCTCGGTGGTGGGAAAATTATTGGAAAGAATTCTGTAGGACAGGATAAATCTTCATTTAGAAAGACACGGATTAATCAAGGATAGTCAGCACGGATTTGTTAAGGGAAGGTCGTGTCTGACAAATATGATTGAATTTTTTGAGGAGGTAACAGAGGGTAGATGAGGGTAGTGTGTTTGATGTAGTGCATATGGACTTTAGCAACGCTTTTGATAAGGTTCCACATGGCAGTCTGGTCAAGAAGTTAAAATCCCATGGGATCCAGGGCAAAGTGTCAAGTTGGATTCAAAACTGACTCGGAGACAGGGCGCAGAGGTTAATGGTTGATGTGTGTTTTTTTTTTGACTGGCAGGCTGTTTCCAGTGGGGTTCCGCAGGGCTCAGTAATGGGCCCCTTGCTTTTTGTGGTATATATCAATGATCTAGACTTGAATATAGGGGGTATGATTAAGAAGGTTGCAGATGATACTAAAATCGGCTGTGTGGTTGATGCTGAAGAAAGAAGCTGTAGACTGCAGGAAGATATCAATAAATTGGTTAGGTGGGCAGAACAGTGGCAAATGGAATTCAATCCGGAGTAGTGTGAGGTACTGCATTTGGGGAGGGCTAACAAGGAAAGGGAATACACATTAAATGGTTGGACACTGAGTAATGTAGAGGAACAAAGGGTCCTTGGAGTGCATGTCCACAGATCCCTGAAGGTAGCAGACCAGGTAGATAAGTTGGTTAAGAAGGCATACGGAATGCTTGCCTTTATTAGCCGTGGCATAGAATACAAGAGCAGGGGGTTATGCTTCAACTGTATAAAACACTAGTTAGGTCTCAGCTAGAGTACTGCGTACAGTTCTGGTCACCACATTACAGGGAAGATGTGATTGCACTAGAGAGGTGATGTGGAGATGCCGGTGTGGGGCTGGGGTGGACAAATGTGAGAAGTCGCACATCACCAGGTTATAGTCCAACAGCTTTATTTGAAATCACAAGCTTTCGGAGCGCTGCTCCTTCCTCAGGTGAAGTCACTTGACGATCGAGCAGCGCTCCGAAAGCTTGTGATTTCAAATAAAGCTGTTGGACTATAACCTGGTGATGTGCGACTTCTCACATTTGCACTAGGGAGGGTACAGAGGAGATTTACAATGATGTTACCGGGAGTAGAGAATCTTAGCTATGAGGAAAGACTGGATAGGCTGGGTCTGTTTTCCTTGGAACAGAGGAGGCTGAGGGGCGACTTTATTGAGGTGTATAAAAATTATGAGGGGCCTAGATAATGTGGATAGAAAGTATCTATGTCCCTTAGCAGCGGGGTCAAAAACCAGGGGGCACAGATTTAAAATAATTGGGGGAAGGTTTAGAGGGGATTTGATGGGAAATGTCTTCACCCAGAGGATTGTGGGGGTCTGAAACTCACTGCCTGAAAGCGTGGTAGAGACGGGAAACCTAACCAAATTAAAAAAGTACTTACATGTGCACTTGGGATGCTGTAACCTGCAGGGCTACGGACCAAGAGCTGGGAAGTGGGATTAGGCTGGATAGCACTTTGTTGGCCGGCGCGGACACGATGGGCTAAAATGGCCTCCTTCCGTGTTGTAACTTTCTATGATTCTAACTGCCCTCTGAAGTGCCGCAGTGGACCACTCAGTTGTATCAAACAGCTACATTAACGGTTCAAGAAGAACCTTCTCAGGCTAATTGGAGTGGGTAATTAATTGGGCCTTACCACCGACACCCACAGCTCGAGAAAGAATGGGGAAAACTTGTCACTGTGGCGTAAAACTGTTGTTTGGAATTATTGAAATGAAATTGAACGGTTTCTGTGAGGCCGCAGATTTCTAACACTAAGTTTCACACCCAAGCAGCAAGTTGAGGGATAGGTATTCTTCACTGGGCAGCTCCCCATCTCTTCTTGTATCATTGCTGTTGGATCTGTTAGATCCACTTGAACAGATAGACGAAGTCCTGGGTTAACATCTCATCGGTGGAAGCAACAGTCAATGAGAAAGAGAATCGGGCGAGTGCACAATGTGCTGCCGATTGGGTTAAAGCCACAGTCAATGGGAAAGAGAATCGGGCCCAGCGCACAATGAGCCGCCGATTCGCTATCGCCCGAGGTGAATTTCTCCTCCAATCTGTTCCACAGTCTGGTGATCTAATGCTGTTAATTCATCAGATCCCCAAATAGTCAATCCGCAATTAATCTACCCAGTCTGCAGTCATCTCACACACTGATCTCAACTAGAATGTGATAATCAGCGATCCAGCTAATGCTGAATTACGGTGATACACTGAGCTGATTATAAAACCTTTCTTATTCATTGTGTTAATTGTCTGCCTATTAATTGGGTGTTATTAAAATTGCTAGGCGAACCTGTCTACAGCTGTTTCTACTTAATTATTATTATACCCAATGTATAAATAATGATAATTATGATTTGGGAGTCAGTAAACAGTTGTGAGTGGATGATTTGCTTTCTGACTTCTTTGAAGATTTGGCAAGAAAGCTTTAAATCATTCACTCAATAGCTTGTGGGGATCCTAATCGAGAGTCGGTGAGGTGAACTCATACTCAGTCGGAACTGGGAGATATAAGACAGTTCAGCGAGCAATATTAGGCATCATTCACTTCTAGACATAGGCTGGGAGGTAAAACCCTGACGGCCCCTCACTGAGGAGGTAAGTTTAAAGGTTAATCTGCTCCCTTGACATGTATTTGTTGGGACAATGAATACCAGCGTCTAACAGGGGCTTATAACACACAGCCCTCTGGTTTAGAAGCGAATGTGCTATCACTGATCCACAGCTAACGGGATTAAATCTAAATCCATCTGCATGATGAGACATGCAGCAGATGTCAAGCTATGAATAGGATTGTAGGTACAATGTACATAAAGATCTCAGAGAAACAGCATGTGGTCTAGGTGAATACCCCAGGTTCAGTACTGAGTATTGAACCAGTGCCTGGCGGGTGACCGGATGGGAAAAGCCGAACCTCAGGTGTACAGATACAAACCCAGGGGTCAGTCCGCCCAGTGAGGAGAAGAGGACACAGCTGCTCATCTCAAGTTATCCAATCCTCTATTGGCATCAACAACCCAACCTCAATATTTCCGGATCAAATGAGAAAAATCTTTCCTTGTTGGTTATCTGCTTAACCAGAGACCAAATGCTAAACCTGCTCTGACTCTCTGGTAACATGCAGCTGAACCCCCCGCCCCTTCCCCCTCCCCCCGTCCCCACCGCCACCGAACTCAACTATCGAATGAGAGCCTCTGCCTGATCTAACCAAGCACTCTCAGCCGCAGTTATGCCACAATAGAAACAGTTCACGCTTTCTGGAGAACCACGCGGAGGGAGAGCGGGAAGAGCTCTCTCTTTCTCTTTCTCCATCTCTATTGGTTTACCTCTCCCCTATTCCTATCTTCTCTCATCCCTCTCTGTTTTTCCTTAAATATCTTTTTCTCTCTTTCTTTGCTATTGTTTCCTCTAATCTTCCAGCTCTCTCTTTGACAGTCACTCATTTTCTTTCTCTGTCCCGCTCTATCTTACCGCCCCTCTCTATCAATTCTCTCTCTATCTCCTTCTATAGGTAAGAACTGGGCAATTCAGCCCATTGAGCCTGTTCTGCCATTCAATTAGATCATGGTTGATCGCTATCCTTATTCCATCTACCACCTTGTTTCCTTAACCCAACAAGAATCGATCTATCACAATTTTGAACATTTCGACTGAACCCCAGCCTCAACAGCTTTTTGAGGAGAGAGTTCTGGATCTCCACTGTCCTCTGTGTGAAGAAGTGTTTTCTGGCATCACTCCTGAATTTTCCTAGCTCTAATTGTTCTGGTCTCTCCCACCAGAGGAAATGTCAAGAATTGCCTGAACTAAGCCACAGCTCCTCCAAAAGGCAAGGTTGTGACGGTGAGGGAATGTTCATCAATAGACCAAAAGCAAACCATCTCTCCATGTCTGGCCCTCGCTGTTCATCTGACGGTCAGTCACCCTCGGGTGCTAAGGGAAATAAATCTTTCTGCTTCCCTTTACAACACGGCTATACCTGATCTCATCGTAACCTGTGTATCTCAATTTGAGGTCTTTCTGAAAAGCTCTAATGTGCAGAATATATTTCAGTCTCTACACGTTGGGATCTGTTTGGAGCGGGGCTTCAACCCTTCACCATCTGACTCAGAGATGGAATTACTATCTCTAAAACAAAAACTCACTCCTGCACTCAGTATTTGGCCATTTAACTCATTGCTTGTGGGACCTTTTCTTTAGAAATTGGCTGCCGCGTTTCAACAGTGAATACACTTAAAAATATTTCATTGTCCTCTAAACACTTTGCGACGCCCTGCAAGGTGCCATTTAACTGCAAGATTTTATCTTCTGTCTTTCCCGGTATCAAGATGTTATAGGTTCTTCTTCCACCCATGTTATCCTTCAAGTATTCCTTACAACATTATGTACAAAAATAATCCTGAACATTTTCTTGCCATCTTTTGCTGATGATGGTAGCCTTGAGGAGGAGTTCATAGAGTGTATCCAGGATGATTTCCTAGAACATTATATAATGAAACCAACCAGGGAGCAGGCTATCTTGGATCTGGTACTGTGCAATGAGACATAATGAATAAATGATCTCATAGTAAAGGATCCTCTAGGAAAGAGTGATCATAGCATGGTTGAATTTCAAAGTCAGTTGGAGGGTGAGAAAGTTGTATCTCAAACCAGTGTCCTGATCTTAAACAAAGATGGCATGAGGGCAGAACTGGCTAAAGTGGACTGGAAAAATAAGTTAAAGGTAAGACAGTTGAAATGCAGTGGTGGACCTTTAAGGAGATATTTCATAACTCTCATCAAAAATATACTCCAGTGAGAAAGAAAGATTTTAAGAGAAGGGAGCACATTTCTTGGCTAACTAAGGAAGTAAAGGTTGGTATCAAATTGAAAACGAAGACATACAATGTTGCCAAGTTTGGTGGGAGGCCAGAGGATTGGGAAATTTTTAAAAACCAGCAAAGGATGACTAACAAATTAATAGAGAGAAGATGAATTATGAGAGTAAACTAGAAAGGGATATTAAAACAGATAGCAAGAGCTTCTACAGGTATATAAAAAGGAAGAGAGCAGCTAAAGTAAACGTTGGTCCCTTAGAGGATGAGACTGGGGAATTAATATTGAGGAACGGGGAAATGGCAGAGACTCTGAACAAATATTTTGTATCTGTCTTCATGGTAGAAGACACTAACAACATCCCAATAATGGATAATCAAGGGGCCACAGGGAGGGGGAACTAAAGACAATCACTATCACTAAGGAAAAAGTAATTGCTGAAATAATGAGACTAAAAGACGACAAGTCCCCTGGACCAGATGGCCTGCATCCCAGGGTCTTAAAATAAGTGGAAGCAGAGATAGTGGTTGCAATATACCAAAATTCCCTGGTCTCTGGAGAGGGTCCAGCGGATTGGAAAACCGCAAATGTAACACCTCTATTTAAGAAAGGAGGGAGACAGAAAGCAGGAAACTATAGACCAGTTAGCCTAACATCTGTCGTTGGGAAAACGCTGGAGTCCTTCATTAAGGAAGTAGTAGCAGGGCATTTAGAAAAACATACTGCAGTCAAGCAGAGTCAGCATGGTTTTAGGAAAGGGAAATCATGTTTAACACATTTGCTGGAGTTCTTTGAGGATGTAACGAGCAGGGTGGACAAAGGTGAGCCAGTGCATGTGGTGCATTTGGATTTCAAGAAGGCATTCGATAAGGTGCCACATAAAAGGTTACTGCATAAGATAAGAGCTCACGGAATTGGGGGTAATGTATTAGCATGGATAGAGAATTGGCTAACTAAAATAAAGCAGAGAATCGGGATAAATGGTCCATTTTCCGGTTGGCAAACGGTAACTAGTGGGGTGCCACAGGGATCGGTGCTGGGGCCCCAACTATTTACAATCTACATTAATGACTAGGATGAAGGGTCCAAGTGTAATGTAGCCAAGTTTGTGTATGATACAAAGATGGGTGGGAAAGCAAGTTGTGCAGAGGACTCAAATAATCTGCAAAGGGATTATAGATAGGCTAAGTGAGTGGGCAAACATTTGGCAGATGGAGTATAATGTGGGAAAGTGCGAGGTTATCCACTTTGGCAGGAAAAATAAAAAAGCAAATCATTATTTAAATGGAGAGAGATTGCAAAATGCTACAGTTCAGAGTGTCCTGGGGGTCCTTGTGCATGAAACACAAAGTTAGCATGCAGGTACAGCAATTAATCAAAAAGGCAAATGGAATGTTGGGCTTTATTGCAAGGGGGTTGGAGTTAAAAAGCAGGGAAGTCCTGCTACAACTGTACAGTGTATTGGTGAGAGCACACCTTGAATACTGCGTACAGTTTTGGTCTCCTTATTTAAGGAAGGATATACTTGCATTGGAGGCAGTTCAGAGACAATTCACTAGGTTAATTTCAGAGATGAGGGGGTTGACTTATGAAGAAAGGTTGAGCAGGTTGGGCCTATACTCATTGGAATTTAGAAGAATGAGAGGTGATCTTAATGAAACATATAAGATACTAAGGGACTCGACAAGGTAGATGCAGAGAGGATGTTTCCCCTCGTGGGAGTTTCAGAATAAAGGGTCGCCCTTTTAGAACTAAGATGAGAAGGAATTTCTTCTCTAAGAGGGTTGTAAGTCTGTGGAATTCTCTGCCCCAGAGAGCCGTGGAGGCTGGGTCATTAAATACATTTAAGGCGGAGATAGACAGATTTTTGCAAGATAAGGGAGTGAAGGGTTATGGGGAGCGGACTGGGAAGTGACTTTGAGCCCAAGTTCAGCCATGATCTTATTGAATGGCGGAGCAGGCTCAAGGGCTCAAGTGGCCTATTCCTGCTCCTATTTCTTATGTTTTTATACCGACTTGGACATACATCACCGTATCTTCATCGTCGCTGTGCCAAAATCCTATAACATCCTAACTAACAGGACAGTGGGAGTACCTTTGCCACATGGACTGCAGCGGTTGAAGAAGATGGCGGCCCACCACCACGTTCTCAAGGGGCAACTTGGGATGGACAATAAACTTGGCCTTGCTGGCGATGCCCATGAGACTGACATTAAAACAGTACAACTCCTAAATGTACTTTTGAACACATTTCCCGGTTAGTAATGCTAGCGTAATTATACGTGTGATCTTCCTGCAGGTGTTAACAATTTTGCTCGGAATAGAGACAGGAACTAATCTTCATCTTCGAGAAAAAGGATAATGTTTGAAACCTAGTTTTGAAAAAAAAATTCCTCCAACTAATTATTGGGAAGAATGAAACCAATGTCTTTGGTCCCTGCCACAAACTCCGTTCCCTCGCCACTGACCCCATCCCTCTCCCTGACAACTCTCTGTGGCTGACCTAAACCGTTCGCAACATTGGGTTCGTATTTGACACTGAGATGAGCTTCTGACTCGCACACCAACATTGACGCGGTCTGGCAATGCCTCAATTTTAAAATGTTCATCCTCGTGCTCAAATCCCCCATGGCCTCGCCCCCTCTCTATCTCTGTAACGTCCTCCAGCACTACAACCCTCTGAGATCTCTGCGCTCCTCCAATTAAGGCCTATTGTTCATCCCCGATTCTAATTGCTGCACCATTGGTGGCCGTGCTTTCAGCTGTCTGAGCCCTAAGCTGTGGAATTCCCTCCCTGAACCTCTCCACCTCTCACTCTTCTCCTTTCAGATGCTCCTAAAAACCTACCTTTCTCAACAAGCGTCTGGTCAACCGGTCCTAATATCTCCTTCTGTGGCTCGGTGTCACAGTTAGTTTGATAACGCCCCTGGGAACCACCTTGTGACATTTCACTACGTTAAAATCACCATGTCATTCTATCGCCCTCTGCTGCTGACTCTCTGTATCACTCACTGTACTCAGTCACACCTTTATCTATATCCATCGGTTTGGATCTTTCTGTTTCACTCACTGAACTCAGTTATACCTTAATCATAGAATCAGAGAACGGTACAGCACAGAAAGATGCCATACGGCCCATCGTGTCTTTGTCCATTCAGCTGCCCTTTGGCACTGCAAGTTTGGCCACTTTACGTATATATCCAATTCCATTTTAAATGTTACTATTGAATTTGCTTCCAAACAGTGAAAAGATTCACCTAATAAGCTGGCTCATTAAGCGTGTTAGTTGTGCCTCAGTTGGTAGCAATCTTGATTCAGAACCTTGCGTTAAAGTTCTGCTCCAGAAACTTGAGCACATAATTCTAGGCTGACACTTCAGTGCAGTGCTGAGGGAGCGGCGCACTGTCCGAGGTGTCGACTTTTGGAGAGAACTTAGAATTAAGTGCTCTCTCAGGTGGAAGTAAAAAATGCCACTATTTCAAAGAAAATTATCGGAGTTCTCCCCGGTGACCTGGCCAATATTTATCCCTTGAAAACACTAAAAACGGATGATCTGTTTATTCATCTCATTGCTGTTTGTTGGACCTCGCTGTGCACAACGTGGCGGTACCGTTTCCTAAATTGCAACATTAACTACACTTCAAAAAGTACTTAATTGGCTGTAAATCGCTGAGGTCGTGAAATGCGCTGTATGTAGGAAATATCTCTGTCTGTCTGATTTTCTTTCATTCTTCTTTCTTCTTTCATCAGTGCCGTTGCTGAGTGGGGAGTTCCCTGCTTCCATTGTTGGTGATTTATAAATTAGATTCTGTTGACAGATTCCTATGAATTGCTGGAGGGGGATCGGCTCCACTTGACGGGAAGTTCTCAGCCGTGGATTAATTTTACTGGTGATTGACGCCGAGCCATTGTTAAGGCGCCTCTCCCCTGCATTGGGTAAGTAGGTTGCCGTGTCCCATTGGGCACCTGTCAGGCAAGATCCGTGTCTGGTTACTTCAGAAGGAAGTGGCCGAGATAAGGCTGCCAATTATAGGGAATCTGCTGCGAAGGGGTAACTTTTAACATCTCATTATTCCACCAATATCACTGAACACTGAGAACTTCTGCTGAAGGCAGAGTTTAGGAAAAAGACAAGCAGTATGTCTCTTTACACAGAGGGGAGATTGACAGCTTGACAGTACCTTACCAATGTCAAACTGTCTAAGAGGTAAAATATGATTTAACCGCTGCACCTGCGAAGTACATACAGGTCGGGAGTGAAACTGTGCGCTGGTCATCCCACACCCTGAGGCTAAGATTATCCTTCACCAGCAGTGCAAAACGGGTTGAATCGCATCGGCCGCCCCTACACTCCCCGCCTGATGTTTAGTCCCATTATCGGCCGCCCTACACTCCCTGCCTGATATTCAGCCCTATTATCGGCCGCCCTACACTCCCTGCCTCATATTCAGCGCCATTATCGGCCGCCCTACACTCACCGCCTGATATTCAGTCCCGGTATCGGCCGCCCTACACTCACCGCCTGATAGTCAGTCCCGGTATCGGCCGCCCTACACTCCCCGCCTGATATTCAGCGCCATTATCAGCCACCCTACACTCCCTGCCTGATATTCAGTCCCATTATCAGCTCCCCTACACTCTCCGCCTGATATTCAGTCCCATTATCGGCCCCTTCACTCCCGCCTGATATTCAGTCCCATTATCGGCCCCTACACTCCCCGCCTGATATTCAGTCCCATTATCGCCCCCTACACTCCCCGCCTGATATTCGGGCCCATTATCGGCCCCTACACTCCCCGCCTGATATTGAGCTCCATTGGCTTCACTAGAATTGAATATGAAGCGGCGGGTACAACAGGCAGCCAGTGCGATAGAGTCCCTGTAGAGCTGACCTCCAAGAGGAATTTGTACACATGAATTTGAATTTCGGTAGATGTTCTAAACGACCGATGTGGAATTAGCTGCCTGATTTTCCTTAACATTGAATGGAATGGGATGGAAAATCAGGTGCAGACTTTAACAGGCGGCTGATTCGATTGAGCCTCTGATCCTCTTCCAATATTGCGGTGGGATATTTAGTGTCCACCGGGGAGGGCAGACGAGGCAACGATTTAACATCTCATCAGACTTTTAATCTGAGTGTCAGGGTTCAAGTCCCTGTTCGGGCGCTGCTTTTAAATCCAGATTCTCAATCCCCACTTTCTTGCAGCCCCATGAAACAGAACAATTCACCCTGATATTTGCCGCAGTTTTGTTTTTACTCAGAACTACAATGGGTTAAATTCATTGAGAGGTCGCACAACACCAGGTTATAGTCCAACAGTTTTATTTGAAATCACAAGCTTTCGGAGCTATCACTCCTTCCTCAGGTGAAGTAAATTGGATTAAATTCATTGGACAGGTCGCATAAACTAGCCTTGAATTCCCTTGTATTTAGAAGATTGAGGGTGATCTCATCGAGATGTTTGAAATTATAAAATGTTCCGATGTGGCAGATAGGGAGAAACAAGATCCTTTGGTGGGGGGATCTAGAACAAGGGGACACAAACTTAAAATTGGAGCCAGGCTGTTGAGGAGTGAAATCAGGAAGTGTTTTTTCACAGACTGGGTAGTGGAAATCTGTAACTCGCTCCCCCAAAAGGCTGTGGATGCTGGGGATCAATTGTAGATTTCAGGACTGAGACCAAAATGTTTCTGCTGGGTCAGGGCACCGCCGGATATGGAGCAAAGCCGGGTGAATGGAGCTGAGGTGCAGATCAGCCATGATCTGACTGAAGAGCGGATCAGGTTCAAGGGGCTGAACAACCTGCTCCTGTTTTTAATGTTCCTAAACACATTTCCTATACCGCTGTTCCTGAAAGACTGCGCAAAACAAAGCAAGTTAAACACTCGGTGGCATTGAGTGAGAAACCGTGAGGCTGCCTCAGTTTACAGGGATTGTTTCTGGTGCCTGGCAGTGAGCGCGGAGTGGGTGTAACCTGCTGTTCAGATGAAATAAATTGAATTCCAGTGACGGAGCACTCCCGAAATGACCCGATTTCTGATATCACCACAGACTGCTTCACTCCATCACACTTAAAGCCCGCCTCCGACCGCCGCGTTAAAAGGTGAAACAGCCCACTGAGCCAATCCGTCCAGTTTCCCGGTTACAATCCGAGTCACGCTGCCCAGTCTACCTCCCTACTGCACTCAGGAGGGCCTAAAACAGGGCCCGCGGCTCGCGGTCAACAATGCCCCCGGTGATGACCCTCACACTCCTGCTCTTCAGTGTCTCGTACCCGGCAACATCTCAGCAATGCAGTAAGTGCGATCTGTTGATTAGTTCCCAGTGTTGAACCTAAACCTGATGTTTATCCTTTAACTGAGTTCTTTCGTAATTTAGAATCAAAGAATTATAGAATCATGGAACCTTAAGTGCAGAAGGAGCCCATTCGGCCCATCGTACCTCTGTCTGCTCTCTGAAAGAGCAAATAGTCCACCCACCCTGCTCTTTCCCCAAATTCCTGCCCCTTTTCCTCTTCATGTATTCATCTAATTCCCCTTTTGAAATTTAGTATTGAATATGTTTCCATCACCATTTCAGGCAATGCATTCCAGATCGCAGCAACATTGCTGAATTGTTTTTAAATCTCTTTAATTCCACCCCTCCCCCCACACCGCCATTCCCCGATGTTTCTTCTGCCAGTTACTTTAAGTGTTTGTCCTCTGACACTGAATCTTCTGCCAGTGGAAGTAGTTTCTTCTTATTTACTCTATCAAAACTCTTCAGGATTTTGATCACCCCTATTAAATCTCCCTTTAACCTTTTCTACTCTAAGGAGAACAATCCCAGCTTCATCAGTCTCTCCACATAACTGAAGGCCCTCATCCCTGCTACCATTCTTGTAAATCTCCTCTGCATCCTCTCCAAGGCCTTGACTAAAGTGTGTTGCTCAGAATTGGACACAATGCACCAACTGAAGCTTAACTAATGATTAATAAACCTTTGCCACAAATTCTTTGCTTTTCTACTCTGTGCGTCTATTTAGAAATGTGAGAAGTCGCACAACACCAGGTTATAGTCCAAGAGCTTTATTTGGACTATAACCTGGTGTTGTGCGACTTCTCACATTTGTCCACCCCAGTCCAACACCGGCATCTCCACAACATCGCTTCTATTTGGAAAGCCAAGGATCCCGCCATGTTTTATTTAAAGATTTGTCAATAAGTCCTGTCACCTTCAGAGATTTGTGTACGTGAACCCGAGGTCTCTCTCTTCCTGCGCCCCGAATACAATTGTACTATTTGGTTTATATTACCTCTCCTCAGTCTGTCTGTGTCCTCCTGAAGTCTGCTACTATCCTCCTCACTGTTTACCACAATACATGTTCTTACTGTATGTTCATATGTTGTGTTCACCGGCCACATGCGCCTTCTGATTATCCTCAAGCTCTTTAAGTGTTACTGCTATCTTAATGTTCATTACACGCGAGTGGATTAATAATTGGGTTGTGGATTCCAGCGGCTCCAGATAATCAGCAGAAATCACTTCTCCGGAGTATAGAGAGGAAACTGAGTGATCTGTCCGTGGAGCCAGACCCCGGGGCTTTCATTGCCCTGCGCCTGGGGAGTGAGCATGATCTGCAGAGTGAACAAGACATTCTCCGAAGGCTGAGTGAGGCGGCTGTTAGAAAGGTTGGATCAGGTAAGGAGTCAACTATTAGGTAATGTGGATGTATCTGGATAAAATCTTTATTACTGTTGACAGGATGAGTGGCTGGCAAACTATTGTTAATGAAGGAAATTGGAACCTAGAAATGGCCCCATGATAATAGTGACCCAACTTCTAGCCCGTTCATGTCGTATTGCTCTGTTTGACATTAAAACGTAACATTTGAGATAGAGTATATGTGTAATTTGAGACTTTACACATGGTCAGTGTAGCGTGCTTGGGAGGAACAGGTGATTTTGTATCTATGGTTCACAAAGCTCTCCAGCACCGGGTATTCCTCGCCTCGTGTCTGTGTCTGTTATAAACTAATTTATAGAGACTGATTACGATGATTATACAACAACCTCAATGTCATTGTATCATGCGACTACAAGGATGGTAGACGAAGAATTAGAGGCACCTTTGTCTTTAGTCACCCCAGCAATTCCAATGTTCCGAATAGAGGATTTCGTCCATTTAAAATAAACAGGGTAATTTAAAAATAGCAGCTAATATGACTGTCGGTGGCGCCTATTTTGTGAGAGCCAATGTTGAAAGTTCACACACCTCATGCGATTCTCCTTCTTTTCCCCAGTGCAGTTCATTTTATTACAGTCTACAATTTCACAACCATTTGAATCAAGATCCCAGGGATTAATTTGCAGCAATGTGCCATTGAAGTTTCTGTATATGTGTGTGTGTGTTTGTGTGTATATGTATATGTGTGTGTGTGTTTCCATGTTTCTTTGTGTATATCTTTCTGTGGGTTTCTTTGCGATTGTGTGTGTGTATGTCTCTGCGTTTCTGTGTGTCTGTGCTTCTGTATGCATATGTGTGTCTGTGTGTGTATACGTGTCTGAAAGTGTTTATATGTGTATGTGTGTACATATATATCCGAGTCTGTACGTTTCTGTGTGTATGTGTATGTGTGTGTGTGTTTGAGGAAGAGAAAGAGTGAGATGGAGAAAGAGGGAAACTGACACATACAGAGGAAGATGAAGAGAGGGAGGGAGGGAGACTTCTCGCTGGAATTCTGCCCTCAGGTGAATGGGCCGAGCAGTCATTTATTGCACCACCTTTGTTCATGATACTATTATGGAAATTATTTCGCAGGTCTAAACATTCCGATGTTCTTCCACCTAAACCCTATATTCCCCCATCCTGCACGGTGGTTCTGCTTCTTGCTCTCTCGTTGTTTTGAAATCAGAAATCATTACACTGTCCCCTGCTCTAAGTTGCATCAGCTGCCCTTTTACACCACGCTTGATTTTCCATTGCAATGTAGGTGAAAATCGGGCGGGATCTTTAATCGGAGGCCAATTCGGTGTCGCCTATTTTACAATATCGTCTGAATCTAAAATTATCCCCAGAATCTTTTCTTGTGGAATTTGAAGCTGACACGGCTTTATTGGAACAAGAAGGGAGAATGCTGCCGGGGACTTGGCCAACATTTATTCCCCAGCTAACACCCAAAGTAGTTTAAAGAGAGAGGAGAGTGAAGAGGGAGAAACTTACATTTCTGTCGTGCATTTGCTTCACAGCCAATGAAATGCAGCCACTCTTCTTTCATAGACAACCTCGACAACCAATTGGACACAAGATGTCACAAGTACCAATGAAATACATTACCAGTTAATCCATTTACCGTGTCGCTAGTTAAGAATTTAGAACTGGTTAACTACTTCAGTGCTGTTTGTGGGATATGACTGTCCACAAAATGGCTCCCGAATTGGTCGATATAACAAGGGTAGCTGCACTTCAAATAATTTATTGTACTTGAAGCACTTTGAGAGTTAGAATAAGGTGGAATATTAATACAAGTCTTCAGAGTGCAGAAGAGGAATTTATAATCACTAACCAGTTAGGTATTGATGGACCCAGTCAGAACAAACTGAATCTCGTTTGTTCCTCTGCCGCCAGGTGAACACTTCCCCATAGACCAGTTGGTTTACCACATCTTAGCCTTCAGATCCTCTTGTCGGAACTCCGCCAAGATATCGGCAGGGAACAAGGAGGTGAATTTGGTGGAGATGCTACATGAGAGGCTGTACAGTGAACTGCATCACATACCTAGGATAACAACTTCTAAAGGTAAATGTAGACTCATACTTTAGCCATGTTATTTGCATAGAGATTGAGAAGCATCTTTCAGCAAACACAAGCTGAAAACCAACAAACACAGTCACATCTCAGTCTGTACCTCTCTCCATAACCTCCAATCACAGTCCCATCTCAGTCTGTACCTGTCCCCATAACCAGGAATCACACTCACATCTCAATCTGTACCTCTCCCCATAACCAGCAATCACACTCACATCTCAGTCTGTACCTCTCCCCATAACCAGCAATCGCACTCACATCTCAGTCTGTACCTGTCGCCATAACCAGGAATCACACTCACATCTCAGTCTGTACCTGTCCCCATAACCAGCAATCGCACTCACATCTAAGTCTGTACCTGTCCCCATAACCAGGAATCACACTCATATCTCAGTCTGTACCTGTCCCCATAACCAGCAATCATATTCACATCTCAGTCTGTACCTGACCCCATAACCTCCAATCACACTCACATCTCAGTCTGTACCTCTCTCCATAACCTCCAATCACACTCACATCTCAGTCTGTACCTCTCTCCATAACATCCAACCACTCTCCCATCTCAGTCTGTACCTCGCTCCATAACCAGGAATCACACTCACATCTCAGTCTGTACCTGTCCCCATAACCAGGAATCACACTCACATCTCAGTCTGTACCTGTCCCCATAACCAGCAATCACACTCACATCTCAGTCTGTACCTGTCCCCATAACCAGGAATCACACTCACATCTCAGTCTGTACCTGTCCCCATAACCAGGAATCACACTCACATCTCAGTCTGTACCTCTCCCCATAACCAGGAATCACACTCACATCTCAGTCTGTACCTGTCCCCATAACCAGGAATCACACTCACATCTCAGTCTGTACCTCTCCCCATAACCAGGAATCACACTCACATCTCAGTCTGTACCTCTCCCCATAACCAGGAATCACACTCACATCTCAGTCTGTACCTGTCCACATAACCTCCAATCACACTCACATCTCATTCTGTAACTGTCCTCATAACCTCCAATCACAATCATATCTCAGTTTGTACCTGTCCCCATAAATTCCAATCACACTCATATCTCAGTCTGTACCTTTCCACATAACCTCCAATCACACTCATATCTCAGTCTGTACCTGTCCACATAACCTCCAATCACACTCATATCTCAGTCTGTACCTGTGTACATAACCTCCAACCACACTCATATCTCAGTCTGTACCTGTCCACATAACCTCCAATCACACTCACATCTCAGTCTATACCTGTCCCCATAACCAGGAATGACACTCACATCTCAGTCTGTACCTCTCTCCATAACCTGTAATCACACTCCCATCCCAGTCTGTACCTGTCTCCATAAATTCCAATCACACTCATACCTCAGTCTGTACCTGTCCCCATAAACTCCAATCACTCTCATATCTCATTCTGTACCTGTCCACATAACCTCCAATCACACTCACATCTCAGTCTGTACCTCACACAATACCCTCCAATCACACTCACATCTCAGTCTGTACCTCTCTCCATAACTTCCAATCACACTCACATCTCAGTCTGTACCTGTCCCCATAACCTCCAATCACACTCACATCTCAGTCTGTACCTGTCCCCATAACCTCCAATCACACTCACATCTCAGTCTGTACCTGTCCCCATAACCTCCAATCACACTCACATCTCAGTCTGTACCTGTCTCCATAACCAGGAATCACACTCACATCTCAGTCTGTACCTGTCTCCATAACCAGGAATCACACTCACATCTCAGACTGTACCTGTCTCCAAAACCAGGAATCACACTCACATCTCAGTCTGTACCTGTCCCCATAACCAGGAATCACACTCACATCTCAGACTGTACCTGTCCCCATAACCAGGAATCACACTCACATCTCAGTCTGTACCTGTCCCCATAACCTCCAATCACACTCACATCTCAGACTGTACCTGTCTCCATAACCAGGAATCACACTCACATCTCAGTCTGTACCTGTCCCCATAACCTCCAATCACACTCACATCTCAGTCTGTACCTGTCCCCATAACCTCCAATCACACTCTCATCTCAGTCTGTACCTGTCTCCATAACCAGCAATCACACTCTCATCTCAGTCTATACCTGTCCCAATAACCAGGAATCACACTCACATCTCAGTCTGTACCTGTCTCCATAAATTCCAATCACACTCATACCTCAGTCTGTACCTGTCCCCATAAACTCCAATCACTCTCATATCTCATTCTGTACCTGTCCACATAACCTCCAATCACACTCACATCTCAGTCTGTACCTCTCTCAATAAGCAGCAATCACACTCCCATCTCAGACTGTACCTGTCCCCATAACCTCCAATCACACTCATATCTCAGTCTGTACCTGTCCCCATAACCTCCAATCACACTCATATCTCAGTCTGTACCTGTCCCCATAACCTCCAATCACACTCACATCTCATTCTGTACCTGTCCCCATAACCTCCAATCACACTCATATCTCTGTCTGTACATGTCCACATAACCTCCAATCAAACTCACATCTCAGTCTGTAACTGTCCCCAAAACCTCCAATCACAATCATATCTCAGTTTGTACCTGTCCCCATAAATTCCAATCACACTCATATCTCAGTCTGTACCTGCCCCCATAACCAGGAATCACACTCACATCTCAGTCTGTACCTGTCCCCATAACCAGGAATCACACTCACATCTCAGTCTGTACCTGTCCCCATAACCAGGAATCACACTCACATCTCAGACTGTACCTCTCTCCATAACCTCCAATCACACTCACAACTCAGTCTGTACCTGTCACTATAACGAGGAATCACACTCAGATCTCAGACTGTACCTCTCTCCATAACCTCCAATCAAACTCACATCTCAGTCTGTAACTGTCCCCATAAACTCCAATCGCACTCATATCTCAGCCTGTACCTGTCCCTATAACCTTCAATCACACTCACATCTCAGTCTGCACCTCTCTCCATAACCCCCAATCACACTCATATCTCAGTCTGTCTCTGTCCCCATAACCTCCAATCACACTCATATCTCAGTCTGTACCTGTCCCCATAACCTCCAATCACAGTCATATCTCAGTCTGTACCTGTCCCCATAACCTCCAATCACACTCATATCTCAGTCTGTACCTGTCCCCATAAATTCCAATTACACTCACATCTCAGTCTGTACCTGTCCCCATAAATTCCAATTGCACTCACAGCTCAGTCTGTACCTCTCTCCATAATCATGTGGATTGGATAACCATGCTGGAGAGCAGTAGTCCGCTGTAGAGTCAGTACTAAAAACAATGGGGGATTCAGGAGAAACTTATTTTCCCGATAGAGTGGCGAGAATGTGGAATTTGATAGCACAGGAGAAGTTGAGGCGAATTGTATAGATGTATTTAAGGCGAAGTTAGACAAGGTCACGAAGGAGAAAGGAATTGCTCCCTCGGGTAAGCTGCTCCAGTGAGATGAAGTAAGGTTCATGTGGAGCATAATTAGACCTGTTGGGCCGAAAAGCCTCCTTCTGTGCTGTAAATTCTACACCAATTCTATTTAATTCATTTAAATCCTTGGCCTGATTTCTGGCACACAGAGATGATCGAGAACGAACTAGTGAGGAATTCTCACATCTGTTGTTCCCGTTATTCAGATGTGGAGCACATCACTAACATTGGAGTCTGTCACTGTATTTACAGAAAACGCTGGATATTCTCTCAAGGCCTTTACTGAAGCCAGCCTGGCGATCCTGGCGCTGTGTCAGGAGGAGGAACCTGTCCCGGGCTTTCTCATTCATAATTTCATCCGGGCTCATCTCAGGAAGATCGCTCAACACGGGAAAGAATTAACTGTAGGTGTGTCTGAGCAGACAAGACGTTTCAATTTATAATTTCTAAAATATCCATTTGAGGGAGATTTGAAAGCGGTTATCCGGGTTCAGAGGTTACGGTTAGTGAAGATATCCATTTGATGGAGTTTTGAACGAGGTTACCCGGGTTCACAGGTTACGGTCGGGGAAGATATCCATTTGATGGAGTTTTAGAAAGAGGTTACCGGTGTTCACAGGTTACAGTCAGTGAAGATATCCATTTGATGGAGTTTTAGAAAGAGGTTACCGGGGTTCACAGGTCACGGTCGGTGAAGATATCCATTTGCTAGAATTTTGAAGGAGGTTACCTGGGTTCACGGGTTACGATTGTTGAAGATATCCATTTGATGGAGTTTTGAAAGTGGTTACCTGGGTTCACAGGTTACGATTGGAGAAGTGTGGGCGCTGTAATTGGACCTGGGCGGGGCCGCAAAACGGCCAATAGAACTAAATAACGCTCGTAAAATGCGATTTCGCCTGAATTGATTTCCCGCCCAAATGCCATTTCACCCCTTGCATGTTTTATTACAAGTAGCATTTCATAATCTCAGTCTTGTCCCCATTACCCCCAATTCAATTTCTAGCTAAGACCCGTACAGTTCTGTTTCGGGACAAGGCCGTGTCACTGCAATCAATGATTGGTAAACTTGTGCTGGATGGAGTCCATTGGTCACCGGCTGTGAGTAAAATGATTGGAAATTTGGGAAGCGTCTCTTCATCAATGGGTTCTCGGATCGCTCGTGCCTTGTCGGCTTCGGACATCATAGAATCAGCCAAACTTACAGAAGGAGGCATGTCGGCCCATCTTACCTGTGGAGGCTCTTTGAAATAGCTCCCCAATTAATCCCACTCTCCCTTCTCTTTCCCCATAGGCCATAACCCTGTATTTGTATCCTTATCAAGTATATATCAAATTCCCTTTTTAAAGTCACCATTGAATCTGCTTCCACCCCCCGTTCAGGCAGTCCATTCCAGGTTATATTCGCTGCATAAAAAATAAAAATGACTCCCCATGTCCCCTCAGGATCTTTTGTCAATATCGTACATCTGTGTCCTCTCGTTACCGACCCTCCTGTCAAATTTACTCCATGAACCGATGGTAATTGTTTCCTGTGTTGTAGATACAATGGCCACCGCGGCACTTAGTCTGAGGTGTTGGATACACTCGCAACAACCAAGAGGCAGATCTCGGCTTGACATCGCAAAGGCATTAATGTGGATAATGAGGCGGATTCTAAGTGAAGTGAGAGAGGACGGGACCATTGGGAGCTTGAGCAGTACAGGGCTGGCCATGCAGGTATGGTGATGTGAAATTAGAAAATAGGTTTCTAGTTTAATTAGCGCTAAGGGCAGTTAGTAATTAACAGCTTCTTCGCAACATATTAAGCGATGGACCATAAACAATTAGAGCATAGAAACGATATTGCCATATTGGTGTATCGGTGCTTAATGTGTTCAGATGACGTTCAGTGTGAAGCAATGCAAAATACAGCCTGTTGGAAGATTCTGAGACACCTCGATATCTTTCATGGGATAGAACTCGCCAGGAGCGGAGGGCATTGGTTGAAATAGATTTAAGGGGTGATTTTAACTTTTGGTGAAGGTGTAAAATGGGTAATATCCAATTGCTCTCTAATTTACAGGCGCCAGATTTTACCTTCCATGGATTCAATGCAAAGGAAAATCGGGCGTGGTATACAATGGGCGGTTAATTCAAAATTGGCCATTGTGCATCATCGCTCAAAGTTAAAGTTACCACAAAAGAAAGCGAATGACTCAATGCTCATTAAATCAATACACTGAAGTGACGATAAGCAATGTAAACAGGATGGTTTTGTTATATTGAGAAACTAGTTGACTTCAAATTCAAAGAGGACAATCTTTAAATGGAATGTTCAGTACAGAAACAGGCCTTTCGTGTGTTTGTGGGCCACACGAGGCTCCTCCCGCCCTATTAACCCTATCACCATATCCTTCTATTCCTTTCTCCTTCATGTAGATTTCCCTTAAATCAATCTTTGCTATTCGCCTCCTCTGCTACTCCTTGTGATAGCGAGTTACAATTTCTATCCACTCTCTCGTTAAGAAGTTTCTCCTAAATTCCTTGTTGGGTTTATGAGTGGCGATCTTATATGTATGGACCCTAGTTTTGGACTCACCCTGCAAGTGGAGACATCTTCTCTACGTTTACCTTATCAAATCCTTTCATAATTTTGAAGACCTCTTTTAGTTCACCTTTCAGTAATAGAATCAAAGATTAATAGAGACATAACGGCACAAAACGAGGCCATTCGGCCCATCGAGTCCAATCCGGCTCTCTGTAGAGCAATCCAGTCAGTCCCATTCCCCCGCTCCATCCCCGTAGCCCTGCAAGTTTATTCCATCAAATGCCTACCCAGTCTCCCCGTGAAAGCATTGAGTGTCTCCGCTTCCACAACTTTCGTCGGCAGCGAATTCCAGGTCTTCGCCTCTCGCCGCATAAATTTTTTTTTCCTCACATCCCCCTTGTACCTCTTGCACAAAACCTTAAATCGTTGTCCCCTGGTCCTTGTATCATCACCTAGTGGGATAAGCCTTTCCCCGTCTAGCCTATCCAAACCCGTCATAATCTTGTAAACCTCCATCAAATCATCCCTCAACCTCCTTTGCTCTAATGAAAACAAATCCAGCTTTTCCAAACTGTCCTTGTAGCTAAGATCCCCCATCCCCGGAACCATTCTGGTAAATCTCCTCTGCATTTTCTCAAGGTCCTTCATATCCATCCTAAACTTTGGTGACCACAACTGGATGCAATACACCAGTTGTGGTCTAACCAGCGCCTTAAAGAGGCTGAGCATAACTTTTCTACCTTTGTGCTCAATACCTTTATTTATGAAGCCCAAAATCACATTGGCATTGCTAACCACTCTCTCAATATGTCCTGCCACCTTCAGGGACCTATGACATTAACCCCCACGTCCCTGGGTCACTGCACACTCTTTAAGATTGTGCCATTAAGTGTATATTGCCTTTCCCTGTTCCTTCTGCCAAAATGCATCACCTCACACTTCTCTGTATTAAATTCCATCTGTCACTTCACTTTCCATTCTGCTAGCCTTTCTATGTCCTGTTGCAGCCGATTGGTATCATCCTCACTGTTTGCCACACCACCCCCACCCCTCCCCCGCCAAGTTTGGTGTCATCAGCAAATTTAGAAATTCTACTTTGTATTCCAATATTCAGGTCATTTATATATATCAAGAAAAGCAGTGGCCCCAGCACTGACCCTTGGGGAACACCACTGTCTACCATCCTGCAGTCTCAAAAATAGCCATTTACCACAACTCGTGGTTTTCTGTGCTTAAGCCAATTCCTTATCCAAGCTGCCACTGACCCATCTAATCCATGAAACTCAATTTTGTTAACCAGCCATCTATGTAGACAACATCCATTACATTCCCTTTATCAATCCTCCCTGTTACTTCATCAAAAATTTCAATTAGATTAGTGAAACATGATCTGCCTTTTACAAATCGTGTAGGCTCTCCTTAATTAGGTTAAACCACTCGTTGCCCGTTAATTTTTTCCTTGAGTATTGTTTCTAAAACGTAACCCACCACTGATGTTAAACTGACCGACCTATAGTTACTTGGATTGTCCTTAAACCCTTTCTTGAACAATATTGTCACATTTGCCATTTTCCAATTCTTAGGCAACTCCCCCGCATCTAGCGAAGATTGGAAAATTATGGCAAGCCCTTCTGCTATATCCTCCCCCAATTCCCTTTGCAACCTGGGATGCAAGCCATCTGGACCAGGCGACTTATCCACTCGCAGCATACCCTGTCTTTCTAGTAGGTCCTGTCTATCAATGTTCACCCCTTCCATTGCTTCTACCTTTTCCACTTCTACCGATATTTTGTCAGCATCCACCTCTTTAGTAAACACCGATACAAAGTACTATTTGAGTATTCTAGCCTTACCCTACGCCTCTAAGCATATATCACCTTCTTTGTCCCTAATAGGCCCCAGCCCGCCTCTTACTACCCGCTTAGTGTTTACATGCTGGTAGAAGATTTTTGGGTTCCCTTCTCTTTTCTATAGAAAAACACCCAAACTGATAAAACTTTCCTAATAGTTATAACCACAGAATTCTGGTATAATCATTGCCAATATTTTTATTGCACCTTCGAGATGTGCCTTTACTTCCTTTTAGTAATATGGAGAACAGAGCAGTGCACGGTACTCTAATTGTGGTCTAAACCAGAACTATTCACAGTACTGTAAGTGTGGTCTCACCAGACCAGAACTATTCACAATACTCTAAGTGTGGTCTCACCAGACCAGAACTATTCACAATACTGTAAGTGTGGTCTCACCAGACCAGGACTATTCACAATACTCTAAGTGTGGTCTCACCAGACCAGGACTATTCACAATACTCTAAGTGTGGTCTCACCAGACCAGGACTATTCATAATACTCTAAGTGTGGTCTCACCGGACCAGGACTATTCACAATACTCGAAGTGTGGTCTCACCACACTGCAATCTAATCTAAACTGTACCCTGGTCAGAACGCACGTGGGGTAGGATTTGAGTTTGTGCGATGGTGTAAAATGGGTGATGACGAATCTGCAGCCCGATCTCTCCCGATTTTTATTTCCAATGACTCCCACTTTATGCTACAGAGCTTTGAAACAGAGTTCATATGTGCTCACACTAAATGATCTCCGGATCATTAACATTGAATATTCAAAATATTGTTACCTTCTTTACACTCCAGGCCCTGGACGAAAACATAAACGTGTTCACCTCACGTGTCTATAATTGCACCAAGTCTGTGCAGAAAATGGTGCAAGAAATTTCTCGGGGAAACTGGGAAAACCTTACAACAATGTCACAGGTGGCGATAGCCCTGGGAGGAAAGAGTTACCTGGACGTGAACAAGATAACCTGTCCTGTATATAAAGGTAAGGGTACAGCAACAGACCGGACTAAGTATGGGAGACGGTGAAATTCGACATTGGCGAGGTCGCAAAACGAACGGTGTCGCATCAGGCGTCCGATATCCGCTCCGCCCGATATTCGGTCCAATTGACTTCAAAAGAACTGAATATCGGGCGTGTATATAATGGTTGGTGAGAGCGATTCCTCCTGTGTCGCGTCCCCATCCCCATCGAATTTCACCACGCCTCTCAGCTTTAAGAGCTGCATAGGCGGGGTAAATAAGGGAGAATGTGACGGGAAGGTTACACGGCCCGAACAGAAGCTGCAACGAAAATAACGGAAGGAAAATCGGGCAGGTTCCGTTCCCAGAATGCAAAGCTGAGATCAAGAATTTCCTGGATGCGCTGCTCCCAGGCTGTACAGATGGGAAGCTACTCGCATGGGGTTAGGAATCAAAATGCAGAAGAAATAGCCAATGGAAATGAATCATGGAAGGAAACAGTGTAGAATGAGGCCATTCGACCCATAGTGCCTGTGTCGGCGCTTCGAAAGAGCAATCCAATTAGTTCCAGTGCCCTGCCCTCTCCCCATAGTCCTGCAGTTTTCCTCTATAAATATTTATCTAAATCCCCTTTGAAATGACTTTGAATCTGCTTCCACCACACTTTCAGTCAGTGCATTCCAGATCATAACAATTCATCGTCTGTTAGTTTTAAATCACCGTCCAGTTTCATGATATTTTCTCCAGGGTATTTGCCAGGAGCACTGAAGCTGGGATTTTACCCATTCACACCTTGACCTTCCTGAATCCTTTATGTTTGCTCAGTTTTCTAAGTGAAATAATTGGACGCCCTGAGCCATCTGCTTGGCCTCACTCCCAGCGGGAGGTTCACCAATGTAGATATCCTCAGGGATCTTCACATATGACAATGGTCGCACTAACTGGAATGCAGAGCTGGTTTGTGCCTGAGCTCCACTTTTCACATGCGCTGATTCTGAGCGTGTCTCCAGAAGTTGTGGGTGAAATTCGACAAGAGCAGGGCCGCAAAACCGACGGTATGTCATCGGTCGCCCGTTTCTTTCTTTATAAACCCCGATATTCATTCCACTATTTCCAACAGAACCGAATATCAGGCGTGTTGCAAAACGGTTGGCAAATGTGATTCCCCCAGTTTTCCGTCTTCGCCCATGTCCAACTTTACTGCCCGTTGCCTCCAATAATCTATTGACATTGTTTCTCCTACTTTGCACAGTGACAACTATGACCAGAGCGCATTCCGCGACCAATGGGCTGCCGACGCTCAGCGAATCCCAGAATCCACTTTCTATCAACTCCAGGATTGTGAACCACCGCATCAAAAGTACAACCACGTCCATGAGAAGTTCAACTGCGCCTCGATCGCCCAATCACCCTGCATCAATGGAAACCTCCTCTTCCCTTGGTAGATCAGGTCAACAGCCCAGTTCAACAGCCCAGCCTCCAACTTCTACAGCATCCTTAGTGGCTTCCAGTTTATCCACAATTATGGATTCTTGGATCAGTGCGATTGTGCCCTTCATGACCAGTGTGACCATTCCCATCATGACCAGTGAGACTGTGCTCATCGTGACTAGTGAGACTGTGCCCATCGTGACCAGTGAGACTGTGCCTATCGTGACCAGTGAGACTGTGCCCATCGTGAACAGTGAGAATGTGCCCATCGTAACCAGTGAGACTGTGCCTATCGTGACCAGTGAGACTGTGCCCATCGTGAACAGTGAGAATGTGCCCATCGTAACCAGTGAGACTGTGCCCATCGTGATCAGTGTGACTGTGCCCATCGTGATCAGTGAGACTGTGCCCATCGTGACCACTGAGACTGTGCCCATTGTGACCAGTGAGACTGTAGCCGTCGTGACCGGTGAAACTGTGCCCATCGTGACCATGGAGATTCTGCCCATCGTAACCAGTGAGAATGTACCCATCGTGACCAGTGAGACTGTGCCCATCGTGACCAGTGAGACTTTGCACATCGTGACCAGTGAGACTGTACCCATCGTGACCAGTGAGACTGTGCCCATCGTGACCAGTGAGACTGTGCCCATCGTGAACAGTGAGACTGTGCCCATCGTGACCAGTGAGACTGTGCCCAACGTGACCAGTGAGACTGTCCCCATCGTGACCACTGAGACTGTGCCCATCGTGACCAGTGAGACTGTGCCCAACGTGACCAGTGAGACTGTGCCCATCGTGACCAGTGAGACTGTGCCCATCGTGACCAGTGAGACTGTGCCCAACGTGACCAGTGAGACTGTGCCCATCGTGACCAGTGAGACTGTGCCCAACGTGACCAGTGAGACTGTCCCCATCGTGACCACTGAGACTGTGCCCATCGTGACCAGTGACACTGTGCCCATCGTGACCAGTGAGAATGTGCCCATCGTGACCACTGAGACTGTACCCATCGTGACCACTGAGACTGTGCCTATCGTGACCAGTGAGACTGTACCCATCGTGACCACTGAGACTGTACCCATCGTGACCAGTGAGAATGTGCCCATCGTGACCAGTGAGACTGTGCCCATCGTGACCAGTGAGACTGTGCCCAACGTGACCAGTGAGACTGTCCCCATCGTGACCACTGACACTGTGCCCATCGTGACCAGTGACACTGTGCCCATCGTGACCAGTGAGAATGTGCCCATCGTGACCACTGAGACTGTACCCATCGTGACCACTGAGACTGTGCCTATCGTGACCAGTGAGACTGTACCCATCGTGACCACTGAGACTGTACCCATCGTGACCAGTGAGAATGTGCCCATCGTGACCACTGAGACTGTACCCATCGTGACAACTGAGACTGTGCCCATCGTGACCAGTGAGACTGTACCCATCGTGACCACTGAGACTGTGCACATCGTGACCAGTGAGACTGTACCCATCGTGACCACTGAGACTGTACCCATCGTGATCAGTGAGACTGTGCCCATCGTGACCAGTGAGACGGTGCCCATCGTGACCACTGAGACTGTGCCCATCGTGACCAGTGAGACTGTGCCCATCGTAACCAGTGAGACTGTGCCTATCGTGACCAGTGAGACTGTGGCCATCGTGACCAGTGAGACTGTGCCCATCGTGACCACTGACACTGTGCCCATCGTGACCAGTGAGACTGTGACCATCGTGACCACTGAGACTCTGCCCATCGAGACCAGTGAGACGGTACCCATCGTGACCAGTGAGACTGTGCCCATCGTGACCACTGAGACTGTGCCTATCGTGACCAGTGAGACTGTACCCATCGTGACCACTGAGACTGTCCCCATCGTGACAAGTGAGACTGCGCCCATCGTGAACACTGAGACTGAGCACATCGTGACTAGTGAGCCTGTGCCCATCGTGAACACTGAGACTGTGCACATCGTGACCAGTGAGACCGTCACCATCGTGAACACTGTGACTGTGCCCATCGTGACCAGTGACACTGTGCCCATCGTGAACACTGATGCTGTGCCCATCGTGACCAGTGAGACTGTACCCATCGTGACCAATGAGACTGTGCCCATCGTGACCAGTGAGACTGTGCCCATCGTGACCAGTGAGACTTTGCCCATCGTGACCAGTGAGACTGTGCCCATCGTGACCAGTGAGCCTCTGCCCATCGTGACCAGTGAGACTTGGCCCATCGTGAACACTGAGACTGTCCCCATCGTGACCAGTGAGACTGTGCCCATCGTGACCAGTGAGACTTTGCCCATCGTGAACACTGAGACTGTCCCCATAGTGACCAGTGAGACTGTACCCATCGTGACCAGTGAGACTGTGCCCATCGTGCCCAGTGAGACTGTGCCCACCGTGAACACTCAGACTGTGCCCATCGTGACCAGTGAGACTGTGCCCATCGTTCCCAGTGAGACTGTGACCATCGTGCCCAGTGAGACTGTGCCCATCGTGACCAGTGAAACTGTGACCATCGTGACCACTGAGACTGTGCCCATCGTGACAAGTGAGACTGTGCCCATTGTGACCAGTGAGACTGTGACCATCGTGACCAGTGAGACTGTGCCCATCGTGACCACTGAGACTCTGCCCATCGTGACCAGTGAGACTGTGCCCATCGTGACCACTCACACTGTGCCCATCGTGACCAGTGACACTGTGCCCATCGTGACCAGTGAGACTGTGCCCATCGTGACCACTCACACTGTGCCCATCGTGACCAGTGACACTGTGCCCATCGTGACCAGTGAGACTGTGCCCATCGTAAAAATTGACACGGTGCCCATCATGACCAGTGAGACTGTGCCAATCGTGAGGAGTGCGAGTGTGCCCATCGTGAAAACTGAGCCTGTCCCCATCGTGACCAGTGAGACTTTGCCTATCGTGCCCAGTGAGACTGTGCCCATCGTGATCACTGAGACGGTGCACATCGTGACCAGTGAGACTCTGCCCATCGTGCCCATTGACACTGTGCACAACGTGACTAGTGAGACTGTGCCCATCGTGACCAGTGAAACGATGTCCATTTTGAACAGTGGGACTGTGCCCATCGTGAACAGTGAGACTGTGCCCACCGTGCCCAGTGAGACTGTGCCTATCGTGAGCAGTGCGAGTGTGCCCATTGTGACCAGTGAGACTGTGCCTATCGTGAGCAGTGCGAGTGTGCCCAGCTTGTACAGTGTGAATGTGCCTCCGTCTTCCAACAAGGCAAGGGCCCCATCATCGACCGAAAACAACAATGTGTTTCCACCCTCCCTGACAGGTAGAACCATGCAACAGTCATCAGCTGTCACTATGAGACCAATGCTGCTTCCGGCTTTAAATTCAGCGTCGACATTAACTTTTGCGGTATCTAAAACATCGCAGGACAGTGCTAGAGTCCGTTCATCATCTATAAAGCAGACCACACCATCCCAGGTCAATATAACAACATCATCCTCTATAAATCAGACTACACCATCCCAGGTCAATGCAGCACCATCATCATCTATAAATCAGACTACACCATTCCAGGTCAATACAGCACCAGCATCATCTATAAATCAGACTACACCATTCCAGGTCAATACAGCACCAACATCATCTATAAATCAGACTACACCATCCCAGGTCAATACAGCACCACCATCATCTATAAATCAGATTACACCATCCCAGGTCAATACAGCACCACCATCATCTATAAATCAGATTACACCATCCCAGGTCAATACAGCCCCATCATCCTCTATAAATCAGATTACACCATCCCAGGTCAATACAGCATCACCATCATCTATAAATCAGATTACACCATCCCAGATCAATACAGCACCATCATCATCTATTAATCAGGCTACGCTATCCCAGTTCAATATAGTACCACTCTCATCTACTAATCAGGCTACAACATTCAGGTCCGTACTACAGCACGTTCATCATTCCTAAATCAGGATACATCATCCCCAGGCCAGTAGAGTAACAGCTTCATCATCTATTAATTCAGAAACATCATCTCCCAATTTCAATAGCAGCTCAATATCTTTAAGCATAGATTCTTCTTCCCTGATGAGAAGAGTAGCACCTTCACCATCTACTAAATCAGATGCACCTTCTATGGTCAGTGCAATAACAATCTCACCATCTACTAAGTCAGATAGATCATGTCTGGTAAGTACAAAAACAGCTTCACCAACTACTATTCCAGAAACATCTTCTCTGGTCAGTAAAAATAACAACTTCACCATCTACTAAATAAGATACATCTTATCTGGTCAGTACAATAGCACATCGAACATCTAATAAATCAGATACATCTTCTCTGGTCAATCCTTAACAATTTCACCATCTACTAAATCAGATACACCTTCTCTGGTCAGTACAATAACACCTTATTCATCTACCAAATCAGATACATTTTCTCTGGTCAGTACAATAACATCTTCAACAACTACTAAATCAGATACAACTTCACTGGTCAGTACAATAGCACCTTCACCATATACTAAATCAGATACATCTTCTCTGGTCAGTACAATAGCACCTTCACCATCTACTAAATCAGATACATCTTTACTTGTCAGTATAATAGCACCTTCACCATCTACTAAATCAGATACGACAGCAAAATAGTGCGGATGCTGGAAATCCGATATAACAACAGAAAACGCTGGAAAGACTCAGCGGCCAGGCAGCATCCGTGGAGAGAGTTAACTCAGTTCTCACAATCTACTAAATCAGATACAATAAAACATTCAACATCTACTAAATCAGATACATCTTCTCTGGTCAGTGCAATAACACTCTCACCATCTACTAATCAGATACATCTTCTCTGGTCAGTACAATAACACCTTCCCCTTCTACTAAATCAAACACATCTTCTCTGGTCAGTACAATAACACCGTCACCATCTGTTAAATCAAATACATCTTCTCAGGTCAGTACAATAACACCTTCCCCATCTACTAAATCAGATACACCTTCTCTGGTCTGTACAAAAGCACCTTCACCATCTATTAAATCAGATATATCTTCTCTGGTCAGTACAATAACACCTTCACCATCTACTAAATCAGATACATCTTCTCTGGGCAGTAGAATAGCACCTTCACCACCTACGAAATCAGATACATCTTCTCTGGTCAGCGCAATAACACTCTCACCATCTACTAAATGAGATACATCTTCTCTGGTCAGTACAATAGCACCTTCACCATCTACTAAATCAGATACACCTTCTCTAGTTGACACAATAGCACCTTCACCATCTACTAAATCAGAAACACCTTCCATGGTCAGTACAATAGCACCTTCACCATCTACTAAATCAGAAACACCTTCTATGGTCAGTACAATAACAACTTCACCAACTACTAAATCAGATACATCTGCTCTGGTCAGTAAAATAACACCCTCACCATCTACTAAATCAGATACACCTTCTCTGGTCAGTACAATAACACCTTATTCATCTAACAAATCAGATACATTTTCTCTGGTCAGTACAATAACATCTTCATCAACTACTAAATCAGATACATCTGCTCTGGTCAGTAAAATAACACCCTCACCATCTACTAAATCAGATACACCTTCTCTGGTCAGTACAATAACACCTTATTCATCTAACAAATCAGATACATTTTCTCTGGTCAGCACAATAACAACTTCACCAACTACTAAATCAGATACATCTGCTCTGGTCAGTAAAATAACACCCTCACCATCTACTAAATCAGATACACCTTCTCTGGTCAGTACAATAACACCTTATTCATCTAACAAATCAGATACATTTTCTCTGGTCAGCACAATAACATCTTCATCAACTACTAAATCAGATACATCTGCTCTGGTCAGTAAAATAACACCCTCACCATCTACTAAATCACATACATCTTCACTGGTCAGTACAATAGCACCTTCACCATCTACTAAATCAAATACATCTGAACTGGTCAGTATAATAGCACCTTTATCATCTACTAAATTAGATACGATAGCAAAATACTGCGGATGCTGGAAATCCGAAATAACAACAGGAAACGCTGGAAAGACTCAGCGGCCAGGCAGCATCCGTGGAGAGAGCTAACTCTGTTCTCACAATCTACTAAATCAGATACACCATCTCTGGTCAGTACAATAAAACCTTCAACATCTACTAAATCAGATACATCTTCTCTGGTCAGTGCAATAACACTCTCACCATCTACTAAATCAGATACATCTTTTCTGGTCAGTACAGTAACACCGTCACCATCTACTAAATCAGATACATCTTCTCTGGTCAGTGCAATAACACTCTCACCATCTATTAAATCAGATACATCTTCTCAGGTCAGTACAATAACACCTTCCCCTTCTACTAAATCAGATAAATCTTCTCAGGTCATTACAATAATTCCTTCCCAATCTACTAAATCAGATACATCTTCTCAGGTCAGTACAATAACACCTTCCCCTTCTACTAAATCAGACATGTCTTCTCTGGTCAGTACAATAGCACCTTCACCATCTATTAAATCAGAAACATCTTCGCTGGTCAGTACAATAAGACCTTCACCATCTACTAAATCAGATACACCTTCTCTGGTCAGTACAATAACACCTTTACCATCTATTAAATCAGATACACCTTCCCTGATCAGTACAATAGCACCTTCACCATCTACCAAATCAGATACACCTTCTCTGGTCAGTACAATAACACCCTTACCATCTACTAAATCAGAAACATCTTCTCTGCTCCGAACAAAACCACCTTCACCATCTACTAAATCAGAAACATCTTCGCTGGTCAGTACAATAAAATCTTCACCATCTACTAAATCAGATACATCTTCTCTGATCAGTACAATAGCACCTTCACCATCTACTAAATCAGATACATCTTCTCTGATCAGTACAATAACACCTTCACCATCTGCTAAATGAGATACATCTTCTCTGGTCAGTACAATAGCACCTTCACCATCTACTAAATCAAATACATCTTCTATGGTCAGTACAATATAACACCTTCACCATTTACTAAATGAGATATATCTTCTCTGATCAGTACAATAACCACCTCACCATCTACTGAATCAGATACACCTTCTCTGGTCAGTACAATAACACTCTCACCATCTACTAAATCAGATACATCTTCTCTTGTCAGTACAATAAAACCTTCACCATCTACTAGATCAGATACATCTTCTCTTGTCCGTACAATAACACCTTCACCATCTATTAAATCAGATACATCTTTTCTGGTCAGTAAAATAAAATCTTCACAATTTACTAAATGAGATACACCTTCTCTGATCAGTACAATAACAACCTCACCTTATACTAAATCAGATACACCTTCTCTGGTCAGTGCAATAGCACCTTCACCATCTACTAAATCATATATGCCTTCTCTGGTCAGTAAAATAGCACCTTCACCATCTACTAAATCAGATACACCTTCTCTGGTCAGTACAATAACACACTCACCATCTACCAAATCAGATACACCTTCTCTGGTCAGTACAATAACACCTTCAAAATCTACCAAATCAGATACACCTTCTCTGGTCAGTACAATAACACCTTCAAAATCTACTAAATCAGATACATCTTCTCTGGTCAGTACAATACCACCCTCACCATCTACTAAATCAGATACATCTTCTCAGGTCAGTACAATAACACCTTCACCATCTACTAAATCAGATACATCTTCTCTGGTCAGTATAATAGCACCTTCACCATCTACTAAATCAGATACACCTTCTCTGGTCAGTACAATAACACTCTCACCATCTACTAAATCAGAACCATCTTCTCTGGTCAGTACAATAGCACCTTCACCATCTACTAAATCAGATACATCTTCTCTGGTCATTTCAATAACACTCTCAACATCTACTAAATCAGATACACCTTCTCTGGTCAGTACAATAGGACCTTCACCATCTACTAAATCAAATACATCTTCTATGGTCAGTACAATATAACACCTTCACCATTTACTAAATGAGATATATCTTCTCTGATCAGTACAATAACCACCTCACCATCTACTGAATCAGATACACCTTCTCTGGTCAGTACAATAACACTCTCACCATCTACTAAATCAGATACATCTTCTCTTGTCAGTACAATAAAACCTTCACCATCTACTAAATCAGATACATCTTCTCTTGTCCGTACAATAACACCTTCACCATCTATTAAATCAGATACATCTTTTCTGGTCAGTAAAATAAAATCTTCACAATTTACTAAATGAGATACACCTTCTCTGATCAGTACAATAACAACCTCACCTTATACTAAATCAGATACACCTTCTCTGGTCAGTGCAATAGCAAATTCACCATCTACTAAATCATATATGCCTTCTCTGGTCAGTAAAATAGCACCTTCACCATCTACTAAATCAGATACACCTTCTCTGGTCAGTACAATAACACACTCACCATCTACCAAATCAGATACACCTTCTCTGGTCAGTACAATAACACCTTCAAAATCTACCAAATCAGATACACCTTCTCTGGTCAGTACAATAACACCTTCAAAATCTACTAAATCAGATGCATCTTCTCTGGTCAGTACAATACCACCCTCACCATCTACTAAATCAGATACATCTTCTCAGGTCAGTACAATAACACCTTCACCATCTACTAAATCAGATACATCTTCTCTGGTCAGTATAATAGCACCTTCACCATCTACTAAATCAGATACACCTTCTCTGGTCAGTACAATAACACTCTCACCATCTACTAAATCAGAACCATCTTCTCTGGTCAGTACAATAGCACCTTCACCATCTACTAAATCAGATACATCTTCTCTGGTCATTTCAATAACACTCTCAACATCTACTAAATCAGATACACCTTCTCTGGTCAGTACAATAGGACCTTCACCATCTACTCAATCAGATACATCTTCTGTGGTCAGTACAATAACACCTTCACCATCTACTAAATCAGATACACCTCCTCTGGTCAGTACAATAACACTCTCACCATCTACTAAATCAGAAACACCTTCTCTGTTCAGTACAATAACACTCTCACCATCTACTAAATCAGAAACACCTTCTCTGGTCAGTACAATAATACTCTCACCATCTACTAAATGAGATACATCTTCTCTGCTCAGTACAATAACACCTTCACCATCTACTAAATCAGATACATCTTCTCTGGTTAGTACAATAGCACCCACACATTCTACTAGATCAGATACATCTTCTCTCGTCAGTAAAATAGCAACTTCAAAATCTACTAAATCAGAAACATATTCTCTGGTCATTACAATAACAACTTCGCCATATACTAATGCAGCAACATCTTCTCTGGTCAGTACAAAAGCACCTGCATCACTTTCTAAATCAGATACATCTTCTCTGATCAGTACAATAACAGCCGCACCATCTACTAAAGCAGAAACATCTTCTCTGATCAGTACAATAGCACCTTCATCATTTACTAAATCAGATACATGTTCTCTGGTCAGTACAATAGCACCTTCACCATCTACTAATTCAGAAACATCTTCTCTGATCTGTGAAATAACACTCTCACCATCTACAAAATGATACATCTTCTCTGGTGAGTAAAATAGCACCTTCACCATCTATTAAATCAGTTACATATTCACTGGTCAGTACAATAGCACTTTTATCATCTACTAAATCAGATACATCTTCTCTGGTCAGTACAATAACAATCTCAACATCTATTAAATCAGATACATCTTCTCTGGTCAGTACAATATCAATCTCAACATCTATTAAATCAGATACATCTTCTCTTGTCATATCAGCCTGTGTAACGTCATTAGTGATGCGAATAACTGTTACAGGTGAATCAATTCCTTAAGTATTTAGTCTTATTACTCCATTACCTTTTACACATTTACCAAGTGCATCATTGCTACCAAATTGACACAATACCCTGAATGGATTGTGCGTTTTCGGATTTCCACAGTCTGATTTATAGGTCGATAGGTATTTGAAATAAACTATTAGTTTTTCCTTGTATAACCAACGTTTTAGTTTTGAAATATAACATGATAAACTATATTAAAATAAAATATCACCGTTTAAAGATGGCGTGCATTGTCTTCTTGGCAGTATAGGAAAATTAATTCAGTAGATTATTTGCCTTTTATTTATAATGGGTTTCTAAATAATTTCAAACCTTATGAGTCGCAATAGGAAGAAAATAAATAAATAAATACATTTATGTTGCTTTAATTGTGAAGGAGAACCAGAAAATGCTACAAACATTCAGCATCTGTGGATACACACACACAACAACAATATCAAATTGCATTTAAGCATCGACTTTAATGTAATAAAACGTCCAAGACATCCACAGGATCGTCATCAGACAAGAATTTAACACCAAGACACATAATGAGATAATAGGACAGGTGATCAAAAGCTTGATCGAATAGGCAGGTTTTAAGGAGTGTTTTAAAGAGGGAAAGAGAGAGTTAGAGAGCGGAGAGGTTTAGGGAGGGAATTCGAGAGCTGAGGACCTCGGCAGCTGAAGGCACGAATGCCAATGGTGGAGCGACTGGAATCAGGGAAGCGCAAGAGGCCGGAATTGGCAGAGTGCAGAGGTCTCGGAGAGTTGTAGGACGAGCGGAGGTAACTGAGATAGGGAAGGGCGAGGCCATGGAGGCATTTGAAAAAAAAGTTGAGAATTTTTAAGTCGATGTGTTGCCTGACCGGGAGCCAATATAGGTGAGCGAGCACAGGGGTGATGAGCGAACGGGACTTGGCGGGAGTTAGGTTACGGATAACAGAGTTATTGGATGAACTCAAGTTCACGGAGATTGCAAGATGGGATATTGGCCAGGAGAGCATTGAAAAGATACGTTAATACTTCAATGCTGAGCCTCAGACAACATTTCAATTTGTTTCCAGGGAGAATTTGAAGCTGAGCAACACATGGGAGTCCGAGAGACTGAGCAGCGGACTGTGTTCATTGATCAGTTCGCTGTCCACCTGATTTAGTGACATGGAGTTATATAGTACCTGCAGTATTTTGCTATGGAGTTATATAGTGTTTATAGCACAGAAAGAACCCACTCGGCCTAACTGGCCGGTGTCGGCATTTATGCTCCAGACGAGCCTCTTCCAACCCCTCTTCATTTAAGACTACCTGCATATCCTTTTATTCTTTCTGTCTCTTGTGCTTATACAGCTTCCCCTAAAATGCATGCATACTAATTGCCTCAAATACTCAATATTATAGCAAGTTCCACATTCTAACCAAACTCTGGGTAAATAAGTTGCTCCTGAATTCCCTATTGGATTTATTCGTGACTATCTTATTTTGATGGCTCCTGGTTATGGACTCTCCGACAAGTGAAAACATTTTCTCTCCATCTACTCTGTCGAACCTTTCATAATCTTAAAGACTCCTATCAGGTCACGCCTCGGCCTTCTCTATTCTGGAGAAAGCCTTGGGCAGTACAGTCATCAAACTGTGTGAAGATCCGGAAAGTAGTCGGGCTGTCCTCTCCTGATGGTGCTGCGCTCCACACTGCTATAACTTGCCATTCTAGTTGAATGCGATTCTGTAATTGTAGTAACGTTGCATTAAGAGCAATTTAAAAATTGTTAGATATACATTACAACTATTCTCAAGTCACATTAATGCTTTAGAATATAATGCAGTATATGGATTTCTGCTGGTCGTTACTGACATTATAAACAGGGAGGGAGGAATTTCTAAATTCACTGATTCAAGCAATACGTATCAAAGCGTTTTAAAAGCAGGCTTTCATGATTTTATTAGGAATAGCAATCAGAGGAAACTTACCTACCACGTGCACGATGATGCTAACATGTAAGGGAAAGGAAATATAATTTCATAAATTTTTATCTCAGGTTTTTTTCTGTCCACATGCTTTAAAAATGTAATGCGGAAAAAATAAAGCCCATTTCTGTTGATTGATGGGTTGTTTCCATTGAGTAATTATGCCCCAATTGTTCTTAACTTGACATTTTTGACTTGTTGGCAAGGTCAAGTCAACTGGCGAGGGTGTTGAGTCATTAATATTTCACTGCTGAATGTGACAAGGCTGAGGGATGTTCCCACCCACCATTGTTCAAACTCATCAGGGTATGAATCTAATCAAGGCCGCTCACTGTTTTCTGAAAATAATGATATATCGATGTCAAGGAAGTACTCGGGAGGTTAGCGTTGAACAGGATGCTTATTTTTATTCAAACGTCGACTTAAAAGTGAAAAATATGGAGCATTTGAATTGTGAGCCCATGAATTTGATTCTTTCTGATAAACGCTAGTAATTACGGGTGACTAGTCAAGGAGCACATGCATCAGAGAGAAGGTAAAAATGTCCCTACTCTGCCTGTAATTTACATACAATACCTCAACATCATGTTAGTATCCCGGTTGCAGTGTAGGTGATCAAGGTGGTTACTTTACGAACATAGGAATTATTAGCCGACTAAATATTTAGGGCCATCTAGTTCGCCTTCTACCATCCTGGGAGTCACACGATACAGCGATAATGGATTTGTTGACTGATAATTGCAATCGATCTTTATCAATTAGTCTACAACAGACCCAGACATGAGGTGAGGACAACCCTCAGTGGTGGAGAGCTTTGGGTATCATAGGTTCAAAATATTATCTGTTTCTCCCAAGCATGCTGCACAACCCACATGTAATGTCTCAAATTACCCATATACTCTATCCCAAAATGTGAGTTTATAAAGAAATTTATCTAACTTTATTCAATTTATCAATACTAATTACTCCCTCCGTCTCCCTCGAGAGCCTGTTGCATAGATTGACCACGCGCGCACTGAAATATTGATTACGCAGATTAGTTTTGAATTTAACCCCTTCAAGTGCAGGTCATATCCTCTGGCTCTACTGCCTTGCACAAGGTGAACTGGTTTGTCATGGTCAACTTTATCTAGTCCCATTAGGACCCTAAAAAGAGGGAACATATCTCCTCTCAATCTTCTCTTTTCCAGTGACACAATACTGACCCTGTTCACCTTCACAGAGTGAGATCTCCGACTTACATGACGAACAATCAATATTGTCTCATGGGCAATATTTATCCCTCATTCAACGTCACTGAAAACAGATTATCTGGTCATTATCACATTGCTCTTTGTGAGATCTTGTTGGGCGCAAATTGGCTGCTGCCTTTCCTACATTACAACAGAGACTAAATTTCAAAACTTTCTTCATTGGCTGTAAAGTGCTTTGGTTCGTCCGATGGTCGTGACAGGCGCTATATAAATGCAAATCTTTCTTTCCATTAACAATTAATATTGGCGATATTAAATAGGATGGCATCGATATTCAAAAGGAGGTGGAAGGTGTGTAAGTTAGGCACTAATCCACTCGCATCACCACAATGTTGTACTGACTATGTGAAGTTTTGCCACTGCCCTGCCCTCAGATCATAATACGAACACTTCGGGGTGAATTTTCAGGAGGTTTTCCTGGTCGCCCGCCATAAATGTTCATGGCATTTACACCCAAGATTTCTGTGGGCCATCCGTCAAAGCAATCGCGGACGGTCGAGTGAGCCTCGCGGATATTCGACCTCTTATCTCCCTGAGGTCACCCCTTTGAGACTTGTTCTGTGACAGAGCTTCTGACGCCAGATCTTTCTTCATTCCAAAGTGGATGACTTCACACTAGCTCTCATTGAAGTCCAATTGCCCTAGTTTTGCCCAGTCACTTATTCCGATGGCCAAAACTGAACACAGTACTCACGATGGGACTATTCAATGTTCTATACATCGGAAGCATAACTTCCTCCCCTTTGGACCCAAGCGCTCTTGAGAAAAGTGAAATTGGACACATGAAACACGAGAAATTCACGATATTTCCTGCTGTCTCCACAAAACAGTTTTCGAAATTTTGCAGGAAAGCCTGATCTTTCTCCGTCTTGAAAGCTCCAAGTGTCCCAAGATTCTAGTCTTTTTGAGGACTGAGTTCCAGATTTCCAACTACCATTTGTGTGAAAATATGCTTCATGAGTTCGCTCCATAATGGCCTCGATCAAATTTTAAGATTATTGAAGCTTTTTTTGATTTCGGTATCATTCTGGTGAATCTGTACTGCAACCCCTCCAAAGCCAATATATCCTTCATGAGATGTGGTGCTTGAAAGTGAATGCAGTACTCCCGATGGGACTTTGCAAGGTTCTATTCAACTGAAACATAACAATCATTGTATTCCTGCACCCTTGAGAAAAAGTAAGACATTCCATTAGCTGTTTTCATTGTTTCTTGTATATGTCCATTTGCTTTTAATGATTAAGAACTCAGACTTCCAAACTCTGCTCCCCTTTGCTGGCTTTGAACCTTTTAGAAAATTCTCCGATTTATAATTTTTGGTTCCAAAGTGATGGACTTCACATTTTCCGAAACCAAGCTCCTGTTAATATAGTTTTCCCAACTAACTTAATCTGTCTCAGTCCCTCAGAAACTTCCCGCTCTCGTTACAAAGAATTACCCTCCTTCCGAACTGAGTATCATCTTCAAACTTAATTAGGCAGCTTAGTATTGCTTCATCCAAGTCATTAATAAAATTAATTTGAGGCCCCACTACAGATCTCTGGGAAGCAGCGCTTGTCAGATCAGACGCGGCTGTTAATGAGAGTGTGGGAGGAGGGAGGGAGAGTGTTTGTGAAGCTAATACTGTGGGAGGCAGTGTGTGAGTGAAATGCTGCGGATAGGCGGCGCTACGACAGCAGGAATTGCAAAATGTGCAGGGTGTATCATCCATATCAGCCAGGGAAGGTCGCTTTGTGAACCCCGCAAAGCAAATACTCGGCAGCTCAGTCGGTAGAACATTAGACTTTTAGTCAGATGTCCGGGTTTCAAATCCCTGTCCCGGCAATGCTTTTTCTCAATTCCCATTTTCATGCAGCCGCACAATGCACGAGCAACTCACGATGATATTTCCTGCCGTCTCAATCAAACAGATTAATATATTTCCAAACTTTGCAAGGCAGCCTGGTTCTTTCTCAGTCTTGAAAGCTCCAAGTGTCCCAGCTTCCACTGTCTTTTTAGGGACTGAGTTCCAGATTCCTAGCTATCCTTTGTGTGAAAAAGTGCTGCACGACATCGCTGCAGAATGACCTAGATCTCATTTTAAGATTATTTCCCGCTTTATTTGATTCGGCCGCCAGAGGAAATAGTTTCTCCGGACATCTGTCTTATCAAATCCCTTTTAGATTTTAACACCGAGATCAGATTACCAATAACTCTTCTATACTCAATGTAATAAGAACCTGGTATCCGCGAGGTGTCCTCATAATGTAACCCGCTAAGCTCCGGTGTCATTCTGTTGAATCTGTGCGGGACCCTCTGCAACGCCAGTATATCCTTCCTGGGAAGGGCTGCCCAAATCTGAATGAAGTACTGGGAATGATCGAGGCTCCGAACAACTGAAGCGTCACCTCCGTCGCATTCCAGCACCCTGAAGAAATAGGTCAATATTAAATTTGCTTTTTCCAATGGCCCAGAAATTAAACAGGGAGCCTTCGTGCGGGGGTAAGGCTTCCCCGCGTTATCTCACTGCGGGCCGGCTTTTTCATTCCGAGCTCGCACGAACTTGATTTTCTAGACAGCAGCTGGGCAGTGCTTGCGTATCCCACAGGCGCAGTTAATTCACGCGAGCTGTGGGATCACGTGATTCAGTTAGAGCCAATGGCAGTACACCATCTTTCATTCATAGTTTTCTCCTCAAGTGCTGTGAAAGCTATGAATCTATACCACCCCAAAAGAACAGCTAAACCTCAATTATTTTTTTTAAAAACCCATCACATTAATAAAATAAGTATAGTTAAATAAAATAACCACTTTAAACAAAAAATTAAATTTTTGAAAAAATTTAAAATCTTTTAAAAAGTTATAAAAATAAACTTACCTTTCTTTAAAGTCTCTAAAAATGATATACCTGTTGAAAAAAATTCAAAATAATACTGAATTAACTACTTACCTTGTTAAAAGAGGGTCTTACGCCTCCTTTCCTTATGTGCAAAATCTTCCATGCTTACCTGCGCGTTCAAAGCACTAAGTGCACTGCGTGCGCGCAGCATGTAGCGCGCATGCGGTTCACTTAGGAACCGCCCCCTTTTGAAATCACCAAGTGCCAGTTTTCAGCGCATGCGCAGTGCATGCAGAAAACCGGCAATTGGAGACAGAATACACGAGAGTACACAGTGCGTACTCTCGCGTAGATGCACTAATTTTTGGGACATTGTCTTTTGTTTATGCCTAGTAAGGAGGGAGAGAGAAAACGGGGAACTACAGAGCAGTTAGCCCGACATCAGTAGTAGGGAAAATGCTAGAATCTACTTTTGAGGGCGTGGTAACAGGGCACTTAGAAAATAACAATAGGATTGGGCAGAGTCAATTAGGATTTTTGAAAGGGAAATCGTGTTTGACAAACCTGTTAGAATTTTTTGAGTTTGTAACTAACAGATTAGCTTTTTGGTAACCAGTGGATGTGGTTTATGTGAATTTTCAGAAGGCATTCGATAACGTGCTGCACAAGAGATTTTTCAACAAAATTAGGGCTCTTGGGACGGGGGGTAATATACTAGCATGGATTGAGGATTGGTTAACGGCCAGAAAACAGAGAGTAAGAATAAACGGGTCATTTTCGTGTTGGTGGGCTGTAACTAGTGGGGTACCGCAAGGATCAGTGTTTGGGCCTCAGCTATTCACAATCTACTTCAATGATGTGGATGAGGGGACTAAATGTAACATATCCAAGTTTGCTGATGATACAAAGTTGGGTGGGAATGTAAGTTTTGAGGAGGATGCAAGGAGGCTTCAAGGGGATATAGACAGTGTAGGTGAATGGGCAAGGTCATGGCAAATCGAAGAAAATGTGGAAAAATGTGATGTTATCCACTTTGGTAGCAAAAATAGAAAAGCAGAGTATTTTTTAAATGGTGAGAGATTGGGAAATGTTGGTGTTCAGAGGGAGCTGGGTGTCTTTGTAGACGAATCATTAAAGTTAACATGCAGGTTCAGCAAGCAATTAGGACAGCAAATGATATTAAAAAAGGATTTGAGTATAAGAGTAAAGACGTCTTACTACAAATATATTGGGCCCTGGTGAGACCACACCTGGAGTATTGTTTACAGTTTTGGTCTCCTTACATGAGGAAGGATATATTTGCCATAGAGGGAGTGCAAGGAAGGTTCACCAGACTGGTTCCTGGGTTGAGGGGATTGTCGTATGAGAACAGATTGAGTACACTAGACCTATATTCTCTAGAGTTTAGAAGAATGAGAGGTGAGCACATTGAAACATATATAATCCTTACAGGACTTGACAGTGTAGATGCAGGGAGGATGTTTCCCCTGGCTGGGGAGTCTCGAACCATGGGTCACCGTCGCAGAATAAGGGATCGGCCATTTAGGACTGAGATGAGGAGAAATTTCTTCACTCAGAGGCTATGAATCTCTGGAATTCTCTACCCAAGAGGGTTGTGGAGGCTCAGTCGTTGAGTATATTCAAGACAGTGATCGATAGATTTTTTGAATATTAAGGGAATCAAGGGATATAGGGATAGTTCATGTAAGTGGACATGAGGTACAAAATCAGCCATGATCTTATTGAATGGCGGGGCATGCTTGAAGGGCCAAATAGCCTACTCCTGCTCCTATTTCTTTTGATCCGATGTACTTGTTATCAATGATTTAAGAACTTGAAATTCTGAATCTCATGCTCCACTACAGTTTCTAGCTTAATAGCCTTTAGAAAATACTCCGAGTTATCTTTCTTGGTTTATTGTGGATGTTTCACACTTGCCGACATTTAACACCATTTGATATAGTTTTGCTAACTCATTTAATCTTTCTATGTCTCTTTTTAACTTCTCGATCTTATTGGCACAACTTATGCTTCAACCGAACTTAGTGTCATTTTCAAACTTGGATACATGGCGGTCTATTATTTCATCGAAGTCATTAATACATATGGTGAAAATGTCTGGCCCTTGTACAGAAACCTGGGAGTCAGCCCTTTTCACAAAGGAATGTTGGAATCGGATCTATACCAGAATTTTAGTGTATGGACATCACCATTAATGCTAGAGAGGAGCGTCACCAGTAATGCTAAATTACGGTTGACACAAGTACATTAGATAAGGTGCAGCACCAATGATGTTAGAGTAAGCTCACCAAGAGTAATATTATAGTATGTTCACCACCAGTAATGTTAGCGAAGGATCAGCACCAGTAATGTTAGAGTAGGATCATCAAGATTAACGTTAATGTAGCGCTGGTACCATTAGCGCTTCAGTAGGGTCAATAGCAGCAAAATTACAGTAGATTCATCATCACTAATGTAAGAGCGGGGTCACCACCAGTAATGTTAGAGTAAATTCACCACCAGTAATGTTAGAGTAGGTTCATCACCAGTAATGTCAGAGTAGGATCACCACCAGCAATGTTAGAGTAGAGTCACCACCAGTAACGTTAGAATAAAAACACGACCAGTAATGTTGGAGTAGGTTCATCACCAGTAATGTCAGAATAGGATCACCACCAGTAATGTTGGGTCAACATCAGCAATTTTACTGCAGGGTCATCAGCAGTAATGTTAGAGTAGAGTCGCCAATAGTAACGTTAGAATAGAGGCAACACCACTCACGTTAGAGTCGGGTCAGCACCACTAATGTTAGAGTAGGGTCACCACCAGTAATGTTACAGTAGGGTCACCACCAGTAATATTAGAGTAGGGTCACCACCAGTAATGTTGGAGTAGGGTCACCACCAGTAATGTTAGATTAGGGTCACCACCAGTAATGTTAGAGTAGGGTCACCACCAGTAATGTTAGACTCGGGTCACCACAAGTAATGTTATTGTAGTGTTACCACCAGTAATGTTGGAGTAGGGTCACCGCCAGTAATGTTAGAGTAAAGTCACCACCAGTAATGTTAGAGTAGAGTCACCACCAGTAATGTTAGAGTAGGGTCACCACCAGCAATGTTAGACTAGGGTCACCACCAGTAATGTTAGAGTAGAGTCAAAAACAGTAATGTTGGTGTAGTGTCACCACCAGTAATGTTAGTGTAGGGTCACCACAAGTAAGGTTAGAGTAGAGTCACCAACAGTAATGTTAGAGTAGGGTCAAAAACAGTAATGTTAGAGTAGGGTCACCACCAGTAATGCTAGAGTACAGTCACCACCAGTAATGTTAGAGTAGCGTCACCACCAGTAAGGTTAGAGTAGCGACACCACCAGTAAGGTTAGAGTAGGATCACCACCAGTAAGGTTAGAGTAGCGTCACCTCCAGTAATGTTAGAGTAGAGTCACCACCAGTAATGTTAGAGTAGCGTCACCACCAGTAATGTTAGAGTAGCGTCACCTCCAGTAATGCTAGATTAGAATCACCAGCAGTAACATTAGAGTAGCGTCACCACCAGCAATGTTAGAGTAGGATCACCAGCAGCAAAGTTAGAATAGTATTCTGAGCAGTAATGTCAGAGCAGGATCGCCACCAGTAATATTAGAGAAGAGACAACACTAGTAATATTATAGTAGAGTCACCACCATCAATTTTAGTGTAGTTTCATCAATAGTAATGTTAGAGTGGAGTCGCCACTAGTAATTTCAGAAGAGGATCAACACCAGTAATGTAAATGTACAGTCACCACTTTATTCATGTTAGAGTAGGGTCATCACCATAGAGTAGAGTCACCACCAGTAATGTCAGAGAAGCGTCACCACCAGGTATGTTGCAGTAGAGTCACCACCAGTAATGTTAGAGAAGCGTCACCACCAGGTATGTTACAGTAGAGTCACCACCAATCAGGTTAGATTACGTTCGCAACCAGTATTGGTAGAGTAGGGTTACCACCCGTAATGTTAGAGTAGATTCACCACCAGTAATGTTAGAGTAGAATCACCACCAGTAATGTTAGAGTAGGGTCAGCACCAGTAATGTTAGACTAGAGTCACCACCAATAATGTTAGAGTAGGTTCACCACCAGTAATGCTAGAATGTGGTCAACACCAGTAATGTCAGAGTTGTTCACCACCAGCAATGTTAGAGTAGGATCACCAGCAGTAATGTTAGATTGGTGTCAGCAGCAGTAATGAAAGAGCAGGAACACCACCAGTAATAATAGAGAGGAGACAACACCAGCAATGTTGGAATAGTGTCACCAGCAGTAATGTCAGATCAGGATCACCACCGGTAATATTAGAGAAGAGACAACATCAGAAATGTTAGAGTTGAGTCACCAGCAGTAATGTTAGAGTAGAGTCATTAGCTATAATGTTATATTTGGTACACCACGAATAATGTTAGAATTGCGTCATCCCCAGTAATGTCCGAGTAGGATCACGACCAGTAATGATAGAATAGTGTCATCTCCAGCAATTTTAGAGTAGGTTCATCAACAGTAATGTTAGTGTATAGTCGCCACCATTACGTTTAGCAAAGTGTCTACACCAGTAATGTTAGAATAGGGTTACCACCAGTAATGTTAGAGTACAGTCACCACCAGTTATGTTAGAGTAGAGTCACCACCAATAATGCTAGACTAGGGTCACCATCAATAATGTTATAGTAGAATCAGCACCAGTAATGTTAGAATAGGGTCACAATGAATCTGCCAAGACTCGGTTTCACAGCCACATTACTTTCCTCAGCAACTGTCTCCGGTTCCGACTTATCCCACGTGGATTCCAACTAAACTTCCACCCTTCGTGTTTCGGATCAACCCAGGATTACATATATCTCCAAGATATTCAGCGTTCCTCGAACTACTGCTCTCGCCGCATCTTGAGATCCATGCTCAACGCCATGCGGCGCCACATGAACACTCTTGACATCTCTCTTCAGCAGCACCGACGCACTCTATCTCAAAGCTGTCCGGGTCCACAGTTCCATTTCATCCTTAGACTCATCTGACGCTTCAACAAAAAACTTTTCATCTTCCTTTCCGATGTCAAGGATCGCAAGCTTCAACAACACTTGGACACTAAAGCCCCTCCGGAACCTTCTTCCCCTTCACTTTCCTCTGACCCCCCTTCTCCCAATCTCACCCCCTGCCGCGTTTTCACTATCCCCTCTGACCTTCCCCTCTCTGACTCCGAACGATCAGTCCTCAGCAAAGGCCTGAGCTTCATCCCCTTACGCCCCCATCTCAATGAATTTCGAGCTCGGCACGATGCTGAGCTCTTTTTCCGCCGCCTCCGTCTCCATGCCCACTTCTCTGGCCAGGAGTCTTCCCCCCGCATGGCTGACCCTTTCTCCCGCCTTCAGAATTCTCGTTCCACCTGGACCCCTCCCTCTGGCCTCTTACCCTCTCTAGATCTTTTCATTGCTAACTGCCGCCGTGACACCGGCCAGCTCAATTTCTCTGCTCCCCTCACTCACTCCAACCTCCCTCCCTCTGAACTTGCAGCACTCCATTCTCTCAGATCCAACCCCGACATTGTCATTAAACCTGCTGACAAGGGTGGTGCTGTTGTTGTTTGGCGAACCGACCTCTACCTAGCGGAAGTTGAACGCCAACTCTCCGACACCTCCTCCTACCTCCACCTGGACCATGACCCCACTACAGAACATCAAGCCACCGTGTCCAAGACTGTCACTGACCTCATCTCCTCTGGAGATCTTCCCCCCACGGCCGCCAACCTCATAGTTCCCCAACCCCGCACAGCCCGCTTCTACCTCCTTCCCAAGATCCACAAACAGGACTGCCCTGTTAGACCCATCGTTTCAGCCTGCTCTTGCCCCACGGAACTTATCTCTTCCTATCTCGATTCTACTTTTTCTCCCCTTGTCCAGTCCCTTCCCACCTACATCCGCGATTCCTCTGACGCCCTCCGCCACTTTAACAGTTTCCAGTTTCCTGGCCCCAACCGCCTCCATTTCACCATGGACGTACAATCCCTCTAAACCTCCATCCCCCACCAGGATGGCCTGAGGGCGCTCCGCTTCTTCCTTGAACAGAGGCCCAACCAGTCCCCATCCACCGCCACCCTCCTCTGCCTGGCTGAACTTGTTCTCACCTTGAACAACTTCTCCTTTGACTCCACTCATTTCCTCCAAATCAAAGGTGTTGCTATGGGTACCCGCATGGGTCCTAGCTATGCCTGCCTTTTCGTGGGATATGTGGAACACTCTTTGTTCCAGTCCTACTCGGGTCCCCTCCCTCACCTCTTTTTCCGGTACATTGACGACTGTATCAGTGCCGTTTCCTGCTCCCGCCCCGAACTAGACAATTTCATTCACTTTGCCTCCAATTTCCACCCTTCCCTCACCTTCACATTTTCCATCTCCGATTCTTCCCTCCCCTTCCTCGACTTCTCCGTCTCCATCTCTGGGGATAGGTTATTGACCAACATTCACTACAAGCCCACTGACTCCCACAGCTACCTGGACTACACTTCCTCCCACCCCGCCTCCAGTAAGGACTCTATTCCCTTCTCCCAGTTTCTCCATCTCCGCCGCATCTGCTCCGACGATGCCACCTTCCATACCAGTGCTTCCGACATGTCTTCCTTTTTCCTCAACCGAGGATTCCCCTCTACCGTGGTCGACACGGCCCTCGACTGTGTCCGTTCCATCTCCCGAACTTCTGCCCTCACCCCGGCCCCTCACTCCCGGAACCACGATAGAGTTCCCCTTGTCCTCACCTTTCACCCCACCAGCCTCCACATTCAACGGATCATCCTCCGCCATTTCCGCCACGTCCAACGTGATCCCACCACCAAACGTATCTTCCCCTCACCTCCCCTTCCAGCATTCCGTTGGGACCGCTCCCTCCGCGACACCCTAGTCCACTCCTCTATCACCCCCAGCACCCCTTCCACTTCACCCGGCACCTTCCCGTGCAAGCGCAGGAGATGCAACACCTGCCCTTATACATCCCCCCTTCCCACTCTCCAGGGCCCCAAACACCCCTTCCAGGTGAAACAGCGATTTACTTGTACTTCTTGCAATCTAGTATACTGTATTCGCTGCTCACGATGTGGTCTCCTCTACATTGGGGAGACCAAACGCAGATTGGGTGACCGCTTTGTGGAACACCTCCGTTCAGTCCGTAAGGGTGACCCCGAGCTTCTGGTCGCTTGTCATTTTAATTCACCCCTCCACGCTCACTCAGACCTGACCATCCTCGGCCTCTTACATTGTACCACGGAAGCGCAGCGTAAGCTCCAGGAACAGCACCTCATCTTCCGTTTAGGCACTTTACAGCATTCCGGACTCAATATCGAGTTCAACAATGTCAGATCATAACCCCGGCCCCTACCACATATGTATACATTTTATCCACTCTTTTGGTCCGTGCCTTTTTCCTTTTTTTTCTCTCTCTCCCCCCACGGCAGCTGTCTCTGATTCTGCCAGCATTTCACACCTTACCTTTTGTTTCTCAACCTGTCCCATTACCATCTCGTCTTGCCTTGAGCATCTCTCAATGTCTCTACTTACTAAAGACCATCCCTTTTGTTCTTTTATTCCTCCCCCCAGCCTCCCCCTTGCATTTTTATCTGTTTATTTATTGCTCTTTCAGTTCCGACGAAGGGTTTCGACCTGAAACGTTAACTCTCTTTCTCTCTCCACGGATGTTGTCTGGCCTGCTGAGTTTTTCCAGCGTTTTCTGTTGTTATTTCGTCACAATGAATAATGTTAGGGCATGTTCACAACCAGTAACGTTACAGTTGATTCATCACCAATAATGTTAGATTAGCGTCCCCACCAGTAACGTTAGAGTAGGATCCCCAGCAGTAATGTTAGAGTAGAGTCACCAGCAGTAATGTCAGAGCAGGAACACCACCAGTAATGTAAGAGTAGAGTAAACACCAGTACTGTTAGTGTAGAGTCAACACTAGTAAAGTTATATTAGGTGCAACACGAATAATGTTAGAGTTGGGTCATTACCAGTAATGTCGGAGTAATATCACCAAAAGTAATGTTAGAGTACGGTCACCAGCAGTAATGTTAGAGTCGGGTATCCACCACTAATGTGTGAATAGATTCAAAACCATTAATGTTAGTGTACAGTCACCACTTTATTAATGATAGGTTAGAGTAGCTTAACTACCAATAATGTTAGAGTGAGTCACCACCAGTAACATTAGATTTGATTCACTACCATGCATGTTAGAATATCGTCATTACTCTTAATGTTAGTGTAGGATCTTCGCCGGTAACGTTACAGCCGAGTCCTTAGTGGTTATCATTTCAATACATAACAAATTTAAATTAAGCAATGTATGAGTGTAGGTTTCATCGAATTAATGTGAGACTCCAAGATCCTAACGCAGTGTCCGGGAGGACTGTTCCCTTGAGGGTTTATGGGACATGCGTAGGGCACATTACTTCTGGGATTACTTTCCGTTCATTGATTTTAATGGACGGAATTTCATGGACTGAGCTGTTCAATTTCCCCAGTGGCGGCCCGGGCGCCCCGAAGGGGAAAATCCCCTGTTGTTTGTTAAGTTACTGTAACTAACGCCAATTATAGGGTAACCTGATTTTCTCACCGGGGCAGCGATTGTTCTATAAAGATGGATGAATTTCTGGATCTCAGTTAAACTCCAGTCGGTGCCGTTATGCTGCACAGAATTCGCAGATTCTTCCAAAAATGGAACTGCCAACAATGGTACAGCTAAACAACATTTACTATCCTATTCTCGCAGCCTTTGCGGTTCCCGGTAAGTCAATACATCCTGTTACCTAATAGCTGTTGACTATCTCAGTGTTAATGTAACAAATTCCGAGCATGTCCTCATTGCTGAGTCATTTATTCAACGGGTTCAGTTGCTGAATATCAGCGGGAATCGTATCAGTCCGCGCGGCCACTGAGGCGCTGTTGTGGTCGGTAGACCAGAGCTCAATCTTCCTCCCTGTACTGAGGGAGGGCGAGGCTGATTCTCCGGCCCCTCCAATAGTACATAGATCATGAAAGAATGTGTTGCTCAGTGTCCATGGTAATCCTTTCATCTGTACCGTTGTACCCTGTCTAGATTAATTTGATAATTCCTTGTACTGCAGCCACCTCCACCCATCAGAGGATTGTGAATGATATTTGGAGCAATAATTGCCGCTCAGGAAGCTGCTCCCCTCCCCTCGGCTGTAAAGAACCTTCGCGGCTCCTCCAGCTCCCGCTCTGTTACCGAGCAGCTCCCTCGGGGCCATTAGAAATAGAAAAAGCGCAGAGTTTCGACCTACATCAGATGTTTGTGTCTCAGCTGAATGTATTATTTGAATTCATATCTTTCCAGTCATTGTTTGTAAATTATATTTAATACGTGACGATGTCTGACTGCTGGAAATAGCCGACATTCAGCCCCTCTATCGCCAGGGTTCTATGTTTTATCTCTTTTAAACAAATTGTCCAACGATCCGCTATTTTATAAAGAAATAATCAGTGTCGATGACCCTATGTAGGGACACTTCAGAACATATCCCCACAATGTGCTGTTAGATTTATCCGAGTGTCCCCGTTACTGACCTCTTCTCCCTCTTTCTCACAGCGAACCTACTGACAATCGTGATTCTCTCCAGAGGAAACTGCGGACTTTCCAAATGTATTTCTGTCTACATGGTGGCCATGGCAACAGCAGATCTACTGTTCATTGTCTTTCATGTAATAGCGTATCAAACTTTCAGTTATCACTTTCCACATTCATTCCTGAACTACACTGCCGTTTGTAAGTTAATTCTGTGTATGAATCCTGCTACCCTGGATATGTCGGTGTGGTTTACCGTCTCCATCACATTTGATCGATTTGTAGCTATATGTTGTCAGAACTTTAAAACAAAGTATTGCACTGTGAGAACTGCGGCCGCGGTTATAACAACGGTCTCTGTCCTGATCTGTTTAGAGAACATCCCCTTTTGGTTTGCATATGAAACTGAGCGAATAAGTAACAATGTTCTGTGGGGTTGCCGCTACAGTGTGACCTTTTTTATTTCGCTTGCAGGTGTAGCATACTGCTGGATAAAAAGTATTTTACTTCCATGGCTTCCTTTTGCATTGATATTTCTGTTTAATTGTTTGACAGTCCGGCGCATTTTGGTGTCCAGTAGAGCACGCAGGGCACTCCTGGGTCACAGCAGTGAGAATCAGAGCGATCCCGAGATGGAGAAACGAAGGAAATCCATCATTTTACTGTTCAGTGTATCGGCCAGTCTTATTGTGTTGTGGCTGACAGCTTTTTAACTACCAAACTGACAAACACGGCGCAGTATCGAGGCGATTATATATCCCTTGCATACATTGCCACTGAAACCGGATATATGCTCATGTATTTGAGTTCCTGTACAAACACATGTATTTATACAGCTACACAAACTAAATTCAGGGAAGAGCTAAAGAACGTGGTGAAATCTCCTTGGACATTCATTCTGAATTTAGTTAAAAAATGAAAAATTAAAGCAAACCTCACTTAAATATCTCTGACATTTCTTTTATCTATGGTCGTTAGTTTTTGATATCTCAGCTAATGGAATCCGTCTGCTTCTATCTTTTTAACTTAAATCCCCTGGGCACCACTCGCCAAAATATACTAGTCTGTTGTCAATGCACAATCTAGTGAAATTCAGGAAAATTTACTTAAGATAGTTAATTGATAACTTTCTCTCGGAGATTGTTGTGAACTTGCTTGTACTGAACAATGAGAAGAATGTATTTGATAGCTTGGTCACTCACTACACGAAAAATTGTGACCATTCAAGGGGAGATTCTAAAGAAGCAACTCCAGATCGCCGATCGTTTGATGGATCTTGTACTGGATGATGTGTGTGGAGAAGTGACGTATTGTAGGTGAAGCAACCAGCATGTGATATGTATGATGAAATGCCCCGGAGCACGGGTCCATGACATGGTCAGTTACGCTGACATCACCACGACATGAAATGGTTAATGTGGCTCCAGAGAGTGCGAACATGTGTAAAAATAATAGGTAGAGATCTGCGCCATAGAATAGGTCGAGATAGAAATATGATGCTGTTAGGATGTTATTTTGTGATGGCCTTAAATACTCTAACGCCAATAGAGGGGGTTTTTATGAAGTAAGGGTCAGTCAGACTGTCCTGAATCTGCTAATGTTATATTGCATTGGTTCAAAATGCCAAACCCCTCATGGTTTCATTTCCCGTGGAGCCCGTGCTCTGCCAGTCCGGTTGGCATCCAGCTTCAGAATGAAGTGGTGTTGAATTGCGGGCTGTTCTGTGTAATAGGCACATTCTCATTTAACTGGATTCAGACGGCCAACAGTATTTAAGTCACGAGTCAGGCAGCAGGCAGGGGTTTTAATACTATCAGTCAGCGATGCATCTGCACCCAGTTACAATCGTGAGAAGGCGATGTGTAATCAACCTCATCATCTAATATCAACATGTAAAATAGAGAGCAAAGAATGAACAGGTTAACCATTACATTACCGTGTCAAATTCAGTCCCATATGGTTGGGATTCTCCTGCCCCCTGTTCCTAATTCAACAGTGTCCGTGTTCCCTTAATTTCTCTATTACTCAGTACAGTCGCTGTGTTTTCCGGACATTCCCGTGACGTAATTTTGTTATTCAACAGTTGCTGTCTTCCCTGTCACCTACTTGGACATACATTGCTGGTACGTTCCACGGGCCCCAGTTTCTAATTACACAGTTACTGTGTTCCCCTAAATTCCCATCTTCTCTATTTCTAATTTAATAGTTACTGTGTTCCTGTAAAGTTACCTTTACTTTATTTTAATTAAATTATTGCTGCATTCCTCAAAATGACCTTGTTCTCTATTTTTAATTAAACATTTACTGTGCTTCCCTATAGTACCCGTTATTCTACTAATAAGTAAGCAATTGTTGTATTCCCCTTAAGTCTCCTTTCTTCTATTTTAATTAAAGAGTTGTTGCATTCCCCTAATTTTACCTGTCCTGTAATTAAATTAAACACTTACTGTATTGCCGTTAATTCCACTATTACCCATCGTGTAAGCTCATGTTGTCCACGAACACCACCTCCTGCTGCTTGAACCCCATTCACACTAAACTGCTGACCATCCAGTTTCTCTTCCTCGCCCCAGGTTATCTGATATTGTGAACGGTTCCCTCTGCTCTGGTACTGTCCCCCTCGCTTTCACATCTGCCGCCATTAGTCACTCCTGACAAATCCACCCTGGACTCCTCTGACTTTTGCAAGCTACCGCCCCATTCCATCATCATATTCCTTTCTAAATACTTGAAATTATTGTCGCCTCCCAAATTTGTGTCCATCTATCCCGCAAGTCCCCTGCTTCAATCTATCCAATCAAGTTTCTTCCTTTGCACAGCACCTGAAACGGCCCTTTACGAAGTCACAAATTATATCCCCAGTGTCTGTGACCATGTTGCATTATTCCTCTTCATTCTTTCCGTCTTTGACTCGGCTAACCACACTAATCTTCTCCACGCCTCTCCTCCATTTTCCAGCTGTGTGGAACTGCCCTCGTCTGGTTCCACTCTTACCGATGCAGTCTGAGCCAGAGAATAGCCTGCAATGGCTTGTCCTCGCGCTCTCGGACCGTTACCTCGAACCCCAAAGGTATACTCATTGATCCTTCTATTTCGCATCTACATGCTGCTCCTTGGCGACATCAGCCGGAAACACAACATCAGATTCCACCGCTTTGCGGAACACCTCCGTTCAGTCCGTAAGGGTGACCCCGAGCTTCCGGTCGCCTGTCATTTTAATTCACCGCTCCATGCCCACTCAGACCTCACCGTCCTCGGCCTCTTGCATTGTTCCATGGAAGCTCAGCGTAAGCTCGAGGAACAGCACCTCATCTTCCGATTAGACACTTTACAACCTTCCGGACTCAATATCGAGTTCAACAATTTCAAATCATAACCTCTGCCCCTACCATATTTATATATTTTTAATCCACACTTTTGGTTTGTGCCTTTTCCTTTTATTTCCATCTCCCACATTGCAGCTGTCTTTCATTCTGCCAGCGCATTTCACACTTCATCTTGATCCATCTATTGTTTCTTATCCTGTCCTATTACCATCTCGTCTCACCTCGAATATCTCTTAATGGCCCAGAAATTAAACAGTGAGCGTTCCCGCGGGGGTAAGACTTCCCCGCGATATCTCACTCCGCGCCTACCTTTTTCCTCCGGACCCACATGAACTTTAGATTCAAGCCCTCTGCCACATGCAACTGTGCAGTGCTTGCGTGACCCAGAGACGCAATTAGTTCGTGCGAGCTCTGGGATCACGTGATTCAGTTAGAGCCAATGGCAGCACACCATCTTTCATTCATCGTTTTGACGGCAAGAGCTGTCAAAGCTATGAATATTACAAACCCCCAAAAGAACAGCTAAACCTCAATTAAATTAAAGAAAAAACCATCACATTAATAAAATAAGTATAGTTAAATAAATTAACAACTTTAAACAAAAAATTTAATTTTTGAAAAAATTTAAAATCTTTTTAAAAGTTATAAAAATAAACTTACCTTTCTTTAAAGTCGCTAAAAAAGATAAACCTGTTGAAATTTTTTTTTAAAAACACGTAATGAACTACTTACCTTGTTAAAAGGGGGTCCTACGCCTGCTTTCTTTATGTGTAAAATCTTCAACACTTACCTGCGCGTTCAAAACTGAAAAAATAACTAAGTGCACTGCGTGCGCGCAGCCTGTAGCGCGCACGCGGTTCACTTAGGAACCGCCCCCTTTTGAATTCACGAAGTGACGGTTTCCCGCGCATGCGCAGTGCATGCAGGAAACCGGCAATTGGAGACCTAAAATGCGAGAGTACACAGTGCGTACTCTCGCGTATTAGGTCTAATTTTCGTGCCATTGTCTCTTTACTTCTCACTTACCTTCCCTTTTGTTCATTTATTCCCTCCCCCAGCCTCCAATCATGCTTTTTCATCTGTTTCATTTCCTGCTTTTTTCTCAGTTCTGACGAAGGGTCTTCGACCTGAAATGTTAACTCTGTTTCTCTCTCCACGGATGTTGCCTGGCCTGCTGAGTATTTCCAGCGCTTTCTGTTGTTATTTCAGTTTTCCAGCAGCCGCAGTATTTTGCTATTGTTCCAGATTCCACGTGTATGCTGAAGACACACAACTCTACCTCACCACCAACTCTCTTAACTCCTCCACTGTCTCTGTGTTGTCAAATAGCTTGTCTGCACTACATTCAAGGATGAGCAAAAATTTCCTCCTGTGTATCCTCCACATTCTTCGCCCCAACATTGGCAGCCGTGCCTTTAGTTGTATACGTTCTAAAAACCGAAATTGCCTCCCTGAAACTCTGCATTTCTCCTCTCCTTTAAGACTCTCCTTAAAACCTACCTCTGATCACGCTTTTGGTCACCTGCCCACCTGTCTCCTTCTTTGGGTCCTTAGCCCTTTTGTGTCTGATTACGCTCATTGGAAGCGCCTTGGGGCGTTTTATTAATTTAAATGCGGTATATAAATGAACGTTGCTGTAATAAGCAGGCCATGCTGGCCTGTCCCCTCAAACAGATGCATCTAGGTAGTTTGGTCCATTTATAATGAAGAGGTTGATGGGAGGGGGGACGTTGGGCTGCAGAGATCAATCTATTATAATGAGCAGAGCATCATAGTTAAGTTTCTGGTCAATGGAGAACCCCAGGATATTGATGCTGGGGTATTCAGTGATGATAATGTCGTTGAATGTCAAGGGGCGGTGATTAAAATCTCTCTTGTTGGAGATAGCGATTGCCTGGCACTTGTGTGGCGCGAAAGTTACTTGCCGCTTATCAGCACAAGTCTTCAACGTTGTCCTGGGGCTGTGATGATTCATCTCCAACCCCCACAAACATCTTCCTTTGTGCTAGGTATGATTCCAGCCAGTTGAGATTTTTCCCCTGATTCCCATTGGCTTCAGTTTTACTAGGGCTGCTTGAAGCCAAACCGGTCAAATGCTGTCTTGATTTCAAGGGCAGTCACTCTCACCTCTCCTCTGATTTCAGCTCTTTTGTTCATGTTTGGACCAAGGCTGTAATGAGGTCTGGAGCCCAGTGGATCTGGCGGAACACAAACTGAGCATCGGTGAGCAGGTTATTGGTGAGTAAGTGCCACTTGACGACTTGACACCTTCCATCACTTTGCTGATGATTGCGTGTAGACTGAACGGGCGGTAATTGGCCAGGTTGGATTTGTCCTGCTTTTTGTGGACAGGACATACCTGGGCAGCTTTTCATATTGTTGGATAGATACCAGTGTTGAAGCTGTACCGGAACAGCTTGGCCAGAGGCGTGGCTAGTTCTGGAGCACAAGTCTTCAGCACGATAGCCGGAATTTTGTCGGGGACCATAGCTTTTGTTGTATCCAGAGCGCTCAGCCGTTTCTTGGTATCAAGTGATGGAATCGAATAGGAAGAAGACTAGCTTCTCTGATGGTGGCGACCTCAGGAGGACGCCAAAATTGAACATCTACTCGGCACTTCTGGCTGAAGATTTGTGCAAGCCTTGTCTTTTAGCCTCACGTTCTGGGCTCCGCCATCATTGAATATGGGGATATTCATGGAACCCCCTCCTCCCGTTAGTTGCTTATTTTTACACCACCATTCACGACAGGAGGTGGCAGGACTGAAGAGTTTTGATCTGATCCGTTGATTTTGGGATCGCTTAGCTCTGTCTATAGCAGGCTGCTTCCAGTGTCCTGTGTTGAATCTTCCCAAGTTTGGCAACTGATTTTTCGGTACGCATGGTGGTTCTCCGGCAGGCTCTTTTGCACAACTTATTGAATGAGGGTTGGTCCCCTGGCTTGATGATAATGGTACAATGAGGGAAATGCTGGGCATGAGGTTACAGATTGTGATGGAATACAATTCTGCTGCAGCTAATTGCCCACAGCGCCTCATGGATGCCCAGTTTTGAGTTGCTAGATCTGTTCCGAATTTCCCATTTAGCACGATGGTAGTGGCACACAACATGATGGAGGGTGTCCTCAGTGTGAAAACGGGACTTCGTCTCCATAATGACTGTGTGGTGGTCACTGCTACCACGGACAGATGCATATGCGACTGGTAGATTGGTCAGGACGAGGTCATGAAGGGTTTTCCATGCTTCGCTCACTATTTGCCGCAGGCCCAGTCTGGAAGCTATATCCTTCAGGACTCGGCCAGCTCGGTCAGTAGTGGTGCTACCGAGCCGCTCTTGGTGATGGACAATGGATACCGCCACCTAGTGTACATTCTGTGCCTTTGCTACTCTCAGTGCTTCTGCCAAGTGGTGTTCAACATGGAGGAGTACTGATTGATCAGCTGAGTGAGGGCGGTAGATGTTAATCAGCAGGCTGTTTAACTTGCCCATGAGACTTCATGGGGTCCGGAGTCAATGTTGAGGACACCCAGGGCCACTCCTTCCCGATTGTCTCGCCACCTCTGTTGGGTCTGTCCTGCCGGTGGAACAGGACAGACCCAGGGATGGTGATGGAGGAGTCTGGGACATTGGCTGAAAGTTATGATTCTGTTAGTATGACTTTGTCAGGCTGTTGCCTGACTAGTCTGTGAAACAGCTTCTCCCAATGTTGGCACAAATCCCCAGATGTTCCTGAGGAGGACTTTGCAGGGTCGACTGGGCTGGCTGTGCTGTTGTTGTGTCCGTAGACGGTGTGAAGCCGAGTGGCCCGTCCGGATTTATTCTTATTCATAGCGGTTTGTTGCAACTGAGTGACTTGCTAGTCCATTTCAGAGGGCACTTAAAAGTCAAGCACATTGCTGTGAGCTGGAGTCATATATAGGCCAAACCAGGTAAGGACGGCAGATTTCATTCCCTCAAGGACATTATTGAATCAGATTTTTTTTACAACAATCCGATAGTTTCACGGTCACTATTACTGATACTAGCTTTTTAATCCAGACTTTTATTTGATTAACTGATTTTAAATCCCTCAGCTACCATGGTGGGATTTGAACTCTCGTCTCCAGATCATTATCACAGGCCTCTGCATTACTAGCCCAGTAACATAAACACTGTACCACCGTGCGCTCATGGCAGCCCCGAGTTAGAAATCGTATCATATTAATGTCTCACTTTCCAAAGTCCTACTGCTGGTCAGTTTTAGCTCAGTTCCTGTTCAGAGACACACTGATAGAGGTACATCTCATAGAGCTGTGCATGAAACAAAGAAAGGAGTGTTCCCGTGTTAATAAAGGAAATTCAAGAATGAATTGCATCAAAAACTGGAATGTCTGGTGAAAGTAATTGTCGAGAAACAGATATGCAAGTACAGAAGGTAAATACGGGGCCACTAAAAGGCAAATGTAATGCAAATGTAGATTCAGAGAAGAAAATAGGTAGAGTTTTAGAATTAGAGAGAGGACAGGAAGACATGGAAAATTCATCTTTTTCTCAACCACAACACATTGCACATAAATGAGAAGTCGCACAAAACCAGGTAATAGTCCAACCGATTTATTTAAAATTACGAGCTTTCGGAGCTGTTGCCCCTTTGTCAGGTAAAGGTACAATGAGGGAATCTACAGTATTACACAGTATATAAACACAGAAAGCAATTTGTCTGCAGAGATACAATCTTTCAGGGAGGCATTACATCAAAGACACACCAGAGCACAGCCAAGACAATGAGGTGGCTCACAGGGGGTCCAACGTGTCAAATCCTGCCATCTGCAGTTGAGCTTTTAACCTTTTTTTTTGGTTTTCTTTATTTTGTGTTTTTTTTTTAAATTGGAAAGACAGACAACGATGTCGAGTCACCGTCTGTAGCGTGACATGAACCCGAGATCTCTATTGAGGCCGTCGTCATGGGTGCGGAACTTGGCTATCAGTTTCTGCTCGATGATTTTGCGTTGTCGTGTGTCTCGAAGGCCGCCTTGGAGAACGATAACTCGCAGATCCGAGGGTGAATGTCCTTGACTGCTGAAGTGTTCCCCGACTGGGAGGTAACAATCCTGCCTGGCGATTGTTGTGCAGTATCAGTTCATACGTTGTCTCAGTGTCTGTATGGTCTCGCCGATATACCATGCTCTGGGGCATCCTTTCCTACAACGTATCAGGTAGACAACGTTGGCCGAGTCACATGAGTATGTACCATGTACCTGGTGGGTAGTGTTCTCACGTGTGATGATGGTATCTGTGTTGATTATCTGGCATGTCTTGCAGAGGTTGCCGTGGCAGGGTTGTGTGGTGTTGTGTTCGCTGTTCTCCTGACAGCTGGGTAATTTGCTGCGAACGATGGTATTTTTGAGGTTAGGTGGCTGCTTGAAGGCGAGTAGTGGAGGCGTGGGGATGGCCTTAGCAAGGTGTTCGTCGTCATCGATGACATGTTGAAGGCTGCGAAGAACATGGCGTAGTTTCTCCGCTCCGGGGAAGTACTGGACGACGTAGGGTACTCTGTTGGTTGTGTCCCGTGTTCGACTTCTGAGGAGGTCTATGCGGTTTTTCGCTGTGGCCCGTCGGAACTGTCGATCGATGAGTCGAGCGTCATATCCCATTCTCACGAGGGCGTCTTTCAGTGTCCGTAGGTGTCCATTGCGTTCCTCCTCGTCTTAGCAGATCCTCTGTATTCGCAGGGCTTGTCCATAGAGGATGACCTCTTTAACGTGGTTAGGGTGGAAGCTGGAGAAGTGGAGCATCGTGAGGTTGTCCGCGGGCTTGCGGTAGAGTGAAGTGCTGAGGTGTCCGTCTTTGATGGAGATTCGTATGTCCAAGAATGAAACCGATTCTGAGGAGTAGTCCATGGTGAGTTTGATGGTGGGATGGAACCTGTTGATGTTATTGTGTAGTCCTTTCAGTGATCCTTCGCCGTGGGTCCAAAGGAAGAAGATGTCATCGATGTATCTGGTGTACAGCGTTGGTTGGAGGTCCTGTGCAGCGAAGAAGTCTTGCTCGAACTTGTGCATGAAGATGTTGGCGTATTGGGGTGCGAATTTGGTCCCCATGGCTGTTCCGTGTGTTTGGGTAAAAAACTGGTTGTCGAAGGTGAAGACATTGTGGTCAAGGATGAAGTGGATGAGTTGTAGGATGGCGTCTGGAGATTGGCTGTTGTTGGTGTTGAGTACTGAGGCTGTCACAGTGATGCCGTCATCGTGGGGGATATTGGTGTAGAGTGCCGATACATCCATCGTGGCGAGGAGTGTTCCTGGTTCAACTTTTCCATGGGTGCTGAGTTTCTGCAAGATGTCTGTAGTATCGCGACAGAAGCTGGGGGTTCCCTGTACGATGGCTTTCAGGATGCCCTCGACGTACCCAGAGAGGTTCTCACACAGGGTTCCGTTGCCTGATACGATAGGACGTCCGGGTGTGTTGGCTTTGTGTATCTTTGGGAGGCAGTAAAAGTCTTCTACGCGGGGAGTACGTGGGATGAGAGCGCGTAGGAGGCTTTGAAGGTCTGGATCGAAGGTCTTGATCAGACTATTGAGTTGACGGGTGTGTTCTTTGGTCGGATCTGCGGGTAACTGTCTGTAGTCTTCCTGGTTGCCCAGTTGTCGGTATGCTTCTTTGCAATAGTCCATTCTGTTCTGTATGACGGTTTGCTTCTAGTTTCTTTTTCTCCTTCATCGATAGGGTAGTTTTGGTGCTGAAAAATGCAGGAAGAAAATCAGCACAGCCCAGGATACCATGTGTGGATGAGCAGTTTCCTCGTCTCCTCAGTCACAATTTAGCATTATTTTACATCTGGCAAACTGCACCTGCAGAAATCTTCCTCCATGGTTAAATACCTACCCCTCCACTGATAATAGTCTCCTTCAAACTCTCTCTCTCTCTCTCGCTGTATCTCTCTTGTCTCAAAATCTCGTTCGCTCTCTTTCTTTCTGCCTTTCTTTTTTTTCCTGCCGTTCTCTTGGACTCCTCGCTCTCTTTTTCTGTACCTGCCTTTCTTCTCTCTCTCTGCTTCTTTATATCTCTGTCCCACTGCTTCGCCTGTATTTCGCTTTAAGCCCCCTCTCTCTGTTTCTGTCTCTCCTTGTCTCTGTGTTTTTCTCTTAGGTCTCGCTGTCTATTTGAGGATGTCTGTCTCTCTTTCTGATACTATCTAGCTTCCTTCATCTATTTCTGCTCTCTCTCCCTGTATCTGACTCTTTCAGTCTCCCTAGTATTATCCCTTTACGTCACTTTCCCTTTGTTTTTGTTCCACTGCATCTTCCGCTGTCAGAGTAACATTTACCTGGAGTAGCATTTTGAAAGGAACAGCGAAACGAACATGAATCCGATCAGCATAATCAGCGCCAGAGCGTAACTGTCTCCGGTTAACCAGTTCCAGGTTGTAGATACACACCAGTAGCCAGAAGAGAAGAGGAGCAAAGTGTCACATTGAGCAGGTCTGTAATAAAGGTGGAGTAAAACTCTCCCATTGCAATCTTTGTAAATCACGTTTATGGTAACGTGTTACCACGGTCCATTGCAGGTCAGATTGAGCTTCTCTTGATAAAATAAAGCGCTGGACCCTATTACATGACAAGCACTTTCAGTTCTTGAGAAATCTAGAAGTAAGTCAAAGGCCGAACATCTGAGCTCAACATAGCTAAAAATGAGCATGTGAAGTGGACATCAAAGCAAATCTGATTTCCAACCTTAATTTGCAAGATTGAAAATGACCGGAGAAGTGGAACAACCTCATTATTTCTAAGAAATATATAAAATTCTTCTCTACCAACACCTCATTCTATGCCCAGAGAAAATGCTAGAATCTTATGTGCCTAAGCAAGACTAAGATCAGCTACACCTACCATCAATTACCATCAGGCTAGGTACAGTAGGAGTTTGACACACAGTAAACCTCCCTCTACACTGTCCCACCAACACAGGGCAGGTACAGCACGGGTTAGATACAAACCAGAGCTCCCTCTACAATGTCCCATTTAATATTTCCAGGGCAGGTACGGCACTGGTCAGATACAGAGCAGAACTCCCTCTACAATATCCCATGAAACGCACACATCAACTGCCGTCAGGATATAAACAGTAAGGGTTAGATAAAGCATGCGTCAGATACAGAGTAAAGCTCCATCTATACTGTCCCATAAAACACGCCCAGGGTAGGTACAGCATAGGTCATATACGGAGTAAAGCTCTCCCTACACTGTTCCCATCAAACACTCACAGGGAAGGTGCAGCATGCGTCAGATACAGAATAAAACGTCCTGTACAATACCCAATCAGACATTCACATCAACTAACATGAGGTAAAGTACAGTATGGGTTAGATAAAACATGCGTCAGATACAGAGTAAAGCTCCATCTATACTGTCCCATTAAACACTCCCTGGGTATGTACAGCACAGGTTAGATACAGTTTGAAGCTTTCGATACAATGTCCCATCAAAACCTCCCTGGGAAGGTATAGCACGGGTTAGATACAGAGTAAAGCTCTTTATACACTGTTTGGGTGAGAATACGGGTTTGATACACAGTTAAGCTCCCACTGTATTTTCTCCTCAAAGACTCACGGGGCAGGTACAGACCGAGATATGTAATAGTGATCCATCTATGCAGTCCAATCAAACATATAGACGCCTAACACTTGCAGATATTCAATGGTTAGACTCAGGATATAAAAAGAGAGTCATACCGCACAGATCAGCGAAATGTGGGCCAAGTCCTCTCCCATTATATCGTGATGCGGAGATGCCGGTGTTGGACTGGGGTGGACAAAAGTGAGAAGTCGCACAACACCAGGTTATAGTCCAGCAGTTTTATTTGAAATCACAAGCTTTCGTCACCTGACGAAGGAGCGGTCGCTCCGAAAGCTTGTGATTTCAAATAAAACCCATTATATCGGCGAGGCTTTCTCTTGATGTGTTGAAAATGATGAAACTTGTCAGCAGTGAGAGTGGTGCCAGGTATGTCAAGGAGCTGAAGAACATGCGCTTGATCCAGGCTTTCCTGTTCTGAGATGCCTGCTCACTGAAATGGAATCAGAATCATTATCTTCAGTAACTGGTGGAAAACAGCTTCCACACGTCCAGCAAATCAGTGTAATAATGGAAACTCAGCAACGCAGGACACCAGAAATCAACAACAGTGATCCGAAGCTGGATCATTTCTTAATATATGAGATCAGCTATCATTACCATACATTCATCTCAATTAGACTCCATGGGGGTAATTTTAACTTTGGGCGCGGGTGCAAAATGGACGTTATTGAATTGGTCGCCATTTTATGCCACGCCCAATTTTCCATTCGATTGACTTCATCGTGTATATTGGGCGGATAATTCTATATCGTCCATTTTATACCATCACACAATGTCATAATTACCCACCACCGCATACATTATTCCTGATCGGTCCTACCCTGTCTAACTAATTGTTTAATTTTGTATATTTAAAAAAGCCCTCACTATTTGCTGTTATGCTACCTGTTGTCAGCTCAATACCCTGTTTTAAACCTTCCACTCTCCCGTTTGAAAACGCCATTAAACTTTTTACATTCCACTTGATTATATTTAACATTAATAGCCCCAAACTTCATCAGACGCCTTCATTTGAAGTTTCACATTGTGGGTAATTTTAACTCTGGGCGATAGTGGTCAATGGGTGATGTCCATTTAGCCGCCCATTATAGACCCGTTCGAATTTCCTTGCCCTGGGAGTAATTCTGGCGGAATTTCGTAGTGAAAAACGAGTGATAGTGAATCGGCAGCCGGTTTTACATCTCTCCCGAATGACTTTAATTGAAAGGAAAATTCCGTGAGGTTTATCACGAGTGGTCCAACCGATATCATCCGTTTTACATTATTACCCAAAGTTAAAATGGCCAACATTCTGATGCGCCCCTTTCTCCAACATGTGGTGGTCACTATTTCCAAGTTGCTCGCCTACTCTCAATGCAGTTATTTACTACACTCAAATTTACAGAATGAAACCAAGCGATGTTTATTTTCTTGTTGAATTGAAACATGCTGAACTGACAAGCAGTCCCGTATCCATTCTAAAATGTGTTCTCCACTTTGACCACGCATATTCAGTTTATCCCTGTTTACCTTGGGATAGATACAATCTCCCAATATTATTAAGCTTTTGTTCTTACATTATCCTTTGAACTGGCTGCAATTCCCCCCTTCTATCATATACGCTTACCGTTCGGTTATGTACATCGAGAATTGTACTTTGGCTTTACCTAATCCTTAACCCTCTCCTTGTGAATTCTGTCTCATTGCAACGTCTGTGATGTCATTGTTTCCTAGCGCTGTAATTTCATGATTCACTAACACTGCCACTCCAACACCTTGTACTGCTCCTTTTCTATGACACTGCGAATAAAGGCAATCATACCGTTTGAATTCTTAACCACCTTATCTACCTGGCCTGCTACCTTCAGGGATCTGTGGACATGCACTCCAAGTTCCCTTTGTTTCACTACATTACTCAGTGTCCTACCATTTAATGTGTATTCCCTTTCCTTGTTAGCCCTCCCCAAATGCATAACCTCACACTTCACCGGATTGAATTCCATTTGCCACTGTTCAGCCCACCTGACCAATTTATTGTTATCTTCCTGCAGTCTACAGCTTCCTTCTTCGGTATCAACCACATAGTCGATTTTAGTTTCATCTGCAAGCTTCTTAATCATACCCCTATATTCAAGTCTAGATCATTGATATATACTACAAAAAGCAAGGGACCTAGTACTGAGCCCTGTGGAACCCCACTAGAAACTGCCTTCCAGTCACAATAAAAACATCAACCATTATCCTCTGCTTCCTGCCTCCGAGACAGTTTTGAATCCAACTTGACATTTCCCCCTGGATCCCATGGGCTTTTAACTTCGTGACCAGTCTGCCATGTGGAACCTTATCAAAAGCCTTGCAAAATCCATATACACTATACCAAACGCACTACCCTCATCTACCCTCCTTGTCACTTCCTCAAAAATTTCAATCAAATTTGTCAGACACGACCTTCCCTTAACAAATCCGTGCTGACTATCCTTGATTAATCCGTGTCTTTCTAAATGAAGATTTATCCTTCCCTTCAGAATTTCTTCCAATAATTTTCCCACCACCGAGATTAGGCTGACTGGCCTGTAATTACTCGGGATATCCCTTTCTCCCTTTTTAAGCAAAGGTACCACATTAGCAGTCCTCCGGCATCACACCTGAAGCCAGAGAGGATTGGAAAATGATGGTCAGCGCCTCTGCTATTTCCTCTTTTGATTCGCTTAACAGCCTGGGATACATTTCATCCGGGCCTGTGGATTTATCCATTTTTAAAGCTGCAAAACCCCTTAATACTTCCTCTCTCAATATGTTTATTTCATCTATTATTTCGCACTCCTCCCCCCTAATAGCAATCTCTGCTTCGCCCCTCTCCTTTGTGAAAACAGGCGCAAAGTATTCATTAAGAACTCTACCGACGTCTTCCACCTCCACACACAGATTACCCTAATTATCTCTAATAGGCCCTAACCTTTCTTTAGTTATCCTCTTAATGTTAATATATTTATAAAACATCTTTTGGTTTCCCTTGATTTTACTTGCCAAGAATTTTGCATGCTCTATCTTTGCTTTCCTAATATCGTTTTTAATTGTACCCTGCACTTTCTATACTCTAAAGATTCTGGAGTATTTAGCACTCGGTATTTGTCATACGCCTCCCTTTTTTTCTTTATCCTACCCTGTATGTCCCTAGACATCCAGGGGGGCTCTAGATTTGTTAGCCCCACTTTTTTTCTTTAAGGGCACATGTTTGGTCTGAACCCTCCGGATCTCCTCCTTGAATGCCTCCCACTGCTCCGACACTGATTCACCTTCATGTAGCTGTTTCCAGTCCACTATGGCTAAATCCTCTCTGAGCTTAGCAAAATTTGCTTTTCCCCAATTGGGAATTTTTATTGCTGGTCTATACTTGTCCTTTTCCATAACTACCTTAAATCTAACTGACATATGGTCACTAGCACCAAAATGCATTGATACACCTTCTAACTGTCCAGCTTTATTCCCTAAAACTAAGTCCAGACACGTCCCCTCCCTTGTTGGGCTTGCTACATACTGGCTAAACAAGTTCTCCTGGAAGCATTTTAGGAATTCCACAACCTCTATACCCTTCTCACTAATTTTATCCCAGTTAATACTGGGGTAGTTGAAATCCCCTACTATTACAGCCCTATAGTTTTTGCACTTCTCAGAAATGTGTCTACATATTTGTTCTCCTATCTCCCTCTCATTGTTTGGGGGTCTGTAGTACACTCCCAGCTGTATGATGGCCCATTTTTTGTTTTTCAATTCGACCCATATGGCCTCGTTTGATGATCCCGCCAACATATCATCCCTTCTCACAGCTGTAATAGTTTATTTAATCAATAGCGCTACTGCCCATCCCTATTTACCTCCCCCTCTATCCAGTCTGAAAATCCTGTAACCAGGAATGTTGAGCTGCCATACCTGTCCCTCTTTCAGCCACGTCTCTGTAATAGCTATAATACCATAGTCCCAATTATCTACCTGTGCCCTCAGCTCATCTGCCTTGTTCGCTATACTCCTTGCATTGAAGTATATACCATTTAGTACAGGCAAACCTCCTTGTTGACTACTGTCTAGTCCTTGATTCCTCTGTCCTTCCAATTTGCTTTCTACGTTTTTGTTTTCCGATTCCAGTTTTTCTTCCCTCCCGATTCTATTCTTATGTTCCCATCCCCCTGCCAAGCTAGATTAAGCCCTCCCCAGCAGCACTAGCAAACCCTACCGCGAGGATATTGGTCCCGTTCCCGTTGAGCTGCAGCCCTTCTGGCTTGTAGAGACCCCACCTCCCCCAGAAACTGTTCCAATTCCTCAGGAATCTAAAGCACTCCCTCCTACACCATCTCTCCAGCCACGCATTCATCTGCTCTATATTCCTCTTTCTGTACTTACTAGCACGTGGCACTGGTAGTAATCCGGAGATTAATACATTTGAGGTCCTGCTTTTTAACCTCTATCCAGCTCCCTAAACTTTGCCTGCAGAATCTCAACCCTCTTCCTACCTATGTCGTTGGTAGCGTAATGGAGCACGACCTCTGGCTGTTCACCCTCCCCCCTCAGAATGCCCTGCAGCCGTTAAGTGACATCCTTGACCCTGGAACCAGGGAGGCAACATACCATCCTTGGATCGCGTCTGTGGCCGCAGAAACGGCTGTTTGCTCCCCTATCTATTGAATCCCCTATCACTATTGCTCTCCCTCTCCTCCTCGCCCCCCTCCTCCCGTGCAGCTGAGCCTTTCTTGGTGCTGTGGACTTGGCTCTGGCTGCACTCCCCAGAGAAACCATAGCCCTCACCAGTACCAGCTCCGAATACTGGTTGTTGAGCAAGATGGGCTCAGGGGACTCCTGCACTACCTACCTGGTCCTCCTCTTCTGTCTGACAGTCAACCATTCCTTCTCTGCCTGCACACTCTTAAGCTGCGGGGTGACCACCTCTCTCACGTAGCTCTCAGCCTCGCGGATGCACAACAGTGACTGCAGCCGCTGCTCATGCTCCGTAACCCGGTGCTCGAGCTGCTGTAGCTGGCGACACTTCACGCACATGTGGTCGTCCAGACCACGGGAGGTATCCAGGACTTCCCACATGGCACAGGATGGTCATTCCACGGGTGTGAGCTGCCCTGCCATACGTCTAATTAACAGACTATTTACTAACCTAGCTGGAATAAACTTAAAAGCTTTGAGAAAGCCAAGTATAAATACTTACCAGATTCTCACTTTTGAATTCTGACATCACTCTATGAAAATTCTGCCGGTGCTGAGTTGGTGCCGCCGCTGACGCCTCGCCGTTCCTCCCAGGTCCGCACTGCCGCCGCTGCTGCTGCGGCTGTGGGGCCTACCTGTGGCTCGGGCTTACTTTATACCACCGCTGCCGCCTCGCCGCTCCTCCCAGGTCCACACTGCAGCCGCTGCTGCTGCATAAGTTATACACCAGTGTATAACTTCCTCCAGTCCAAATCATCTGTGATGATTTTATAATCGTGTGTAAGAATTAAATGTAGACATCTGTTATCATCAATTTTATGCAATGGTAACCTGAATTATATATGATATGTAATCCTTTTGCTTATAATTAAAACTCTGTGATTTAGCTGTAACCTGACAGCCTGGGTGAGAAAGAGGATTGCTATAGCCGAATAGGGAGGCTGTGGGTGAAAGATGGATATTAGCCACAGTAAGGATGAGACATAGAGAGCAGCTAGCCTGGGAAGCAAGGTAAAGGTTTAGCTGCCAATGTGTTGGGATATAAGAACATAAGAACATAAGAAATAGGAGCAGGAGTAGGCCAATCGGCCCCTCGAGCCCGCTCCTCCATTCAATAAGATCATGGCTGATCTGATCCTAACCGCCAATCTACTATAACAGAACCATCTCCTGAACCTAACAGAATTGGACACACAAAATAGGAGCAGGATCAGGCTACACGGCCCCTGAGCACGCTATGCTACCCATAGGGCCATGACCGATCCGAACCTAGACTCATGTCCAAATTCCTGCCCGCTCCCCGTAACACTTAATTCCCTTTACTTCTAGGAAACTGTCTATTTCTTTTTAAATTTATGTAATGATGTAGCTTCTACAGCTTTTTGGGGCAGCATATTCCATGGGCCTACCACCCTCTGAGTGAAGTAGTTCCTCCTCATCTCAGTTTTTAAAGAGCAGCCCCGTATTCTAAGACTATGCCCCCTTGTTCTAGTTTCACCCATCATCGGAAACATCCTCCCCGCATCCACCCGATCCAACCCCTTCACAATCTTATATGTTTCAATAAGATCGCCTCTCATTCTTCTGAACACCAATGAGTAGAGTCCCAATCTACCCAACCTCTCCTCATATGTCCACCCCCTCATCCCCGGGATTAAACGAGTGAACCTTCTTTGTACTGACTCGAGAGCAAGTATGTTTTTTCTTAAGTACGGACACCAAAACTGTATGCAGTATTCCAGGTGCGGTCTCACCAATACCTTGTACAACTGAAGCAATACCTCCCTATTTTTATATTCTATCCCCCTAGCAATGAAAGCCAACATTCCATTGGCCTTATTAATCACTTGCTGCACCTGCATACTAACCTTTTGAGTTTCGTGCACCAGGACCCCCAGATCCCTTTGTACTTCAGTACTTTCCAGTTTCTTGCCATTAAGATAATAACTTGCTCTACTATTTTTCCTGACAAAGTGCATAACCTCACACTTTCCAGTATTGTATTCCATCTGCCAAATCTCTGCCCACTTACTTAGCCTGTCTATGTCCCCTTGCAGATTTTTTATGTCCTCCTCATTCACTACTTTCCCTCCCATCTTAGTATCATCTGAAAACTTTGATATGTTACACTCGGTCCCCTCCTCCAAATCATTAATATAGATTGTAAAGAGTTGGGGACCCAGCACTGACCCCTGTGGAACACCACTAGTTACCGATTGCCAGTCTGAGAATGAACCATTTATCCCAACTCTCTGCCATCTGTTAGATAGCCAATCCTCTATCCATGCCAGAATATTACCCCCAATCCCATGATTTTTTATCTTAAGCAATAATCTTTTGTGTGGCACCTTGTCAAATGCCTTTTGGAAGTCGAAATACACCACATCCACTGGTTCCCCTTTATCCACCCTGTATGTTACTTCCTCAAAGAACTCCAGCAAATTTGTCAAACATGACTTCCCCTTCAGAAAACCATGCTGACTTTGTCCTATTTAATTATGATTATCCAAATGTCCCGTTATTGTCTCCTTAATAATGGACTCCAAAATTTTACCTACCACAGATGTTAGGCTAACTGGTCTACAGTTTCCAGCCTTCTGTCTACTGCCCTTTTTAAATAAGGGTGTTACATTAGCAGTTTTCCAGTCTGCCGGGATCTTTGCTGAGTCCAGGGAGTTTTGGAAAATTATTACCAATGCATCCACAATCCCTACCGCCACTTCTCTCAAGACCCTAGGATGTAAGCCATCAGGTCCAGGTAATTTATCCGCCTTGAGTCCCATTATTTTACCGAGTACCACTTCCTTAGTGATTTTGATCGTGTTTAGCTCCTCCCCCCCCCCCCCTTTAGCCCCCTGTTGGTCCAGTGTTGGGATATTCTTAGTGTCCTCTACTGTAAAGACTGATACAAAATATTAATTCAGTGTATTTGCCATCTCCATATTTCCCACCATTAATTTCCCGGTCTCATCCTCTATGGGACCAACATTTACTTTAGCCACCCTTTTACTTTTTATATAACTATAAAAACTCTTACTATCTGTTCTTATATTTTTTGCTAATTTACTTTCATAATCTATCTTCCCTTTCTTAATCAATCTTTTTGTTATTTTTTGCTGTCTTTTAAAGTTTTCCCAATCCTCTATCCTCCCACTAGATTTGGCTACCTTTTAATCCTTGTTTTTAGTCGAATACTATCCTTAATTTCTTTACTGAGCCATGGATGACTGTCGTTTCTTTTACACCCTTTTCTTCTCAGTGGAATATATATTTTTTGGAAGTAGTAAAATAACTCCTTAAATGTACACCACTGATCTTGTATCGTCTTACCCTTTAATCTATTTTCCCAATCCACTCTACTCAATTCTGCTCGCATACCTTCATAGTCTCCTTTATTCAAGCTTAGCACGCTTGTTTGAGATCCAACCTTCTCACCCTCTAATTGAATATGGAATTAAACCATGTTATGGTCACTCATTCCAAGGGGATCCTTTACTAGGACATTTTTAATTAATCCTGTCTCGTTACACAGGACCAGATCTAAGGTTGCTTGCCCCCTGGTCTGTTCAGTTACATACTGCTCAAGAAACCCATCCCTAATACACTCAATGAACTCATCCTCAAGGCAGCCCTGCCCAATTTGATTTGTCCAATTAATATGATAGTTAAAATCCCCCATAATTAAAGATGTTCCCTTATTACAAGCCTCAACTATTTCCTGATTGATACTCCGTCCAACAGAGTTGCAACTGTTCGGAGGCCTATAGACTATGCCCACTAGTGTTTTTTCCCCTTTTTATTCCTTATCTCCACCCAAACTGTTTCATTATCCTGATCTTTTGACCCAATATCATTTATCTGTATTACAGTGATTCCTTCCCTTATTAACATAGCCACCCCACCTCCCCTTCCTTCCTGCCTGTCCTTCCTGATCGTTAAATAACCTGGTATGTTTAATTCCCAGGCATTGTCACCCTGCAGCCATGTTTCTGTAATGGCCACAAGATCATACCCATATGTAGTTATTTGTGCCATTAACTCGTCTATTTTGTTACGAATGCTACGTGCATTCAGATAGAGAACTTTCAAATATGTTTTGTGACACTTAGTTCCTGCTTTTGCCCTTTTTATTACCTTACCTTTTACTCCATACCTTCTGCCCCTTCCTGACACACTCTGGTTTTAAATTTCCCCACTGCTACCTAAGTCTATGACCTTCTCTGTTGTCATGTTTATTATTTGCTCTCTAGGAACCTCCCCCACCACTAGTTAGTTTAAAGCCCTCTCTACAGCCCTAGTTATATGATCCGCCAGGACTCTAGTCCCAGCACTGGCCAAGTGAAGCCCGTCCCAACGGAACATCTCCCTCCTGCCCCAGTACTGGTGTCAGTGTCCCAGGAAGCAAAACCCATTTCTCCCACACCTATCTTTGAGCCACTCATTTAACTCTCTAATTTTATTTGTCCTATCCAAATTCGCTCGTGGCTCAGGTAATAATCCAGAGATTAATACCCTTGAGTTTCTGTTTTTTTTTATTTGACCCCTAGCTGCTCATACTCTTTTTATGAGCATTTTTATGGGATGTTATGATGTCTGCGGTGAAATTAAAACATAAACCTTTCACAGAAACAGCAAGGACGCCATATCTCTTCCCCCTGGAGGCATGTTCCGTTGTGTTGCCATAACTACCCCAAATATGATTCTTGATGGTCAAAAACAGATGATGTGTGTCGTAATATTAGAACCTGCGTAAGCCAAGTTGCTGCGAACGTGGCATTTCTGTGATTGGATTTGTGGGTTTGGATGTCAGCCAAAGATTGGTTCAGTAAAACTCCATGGCCTAGAAATTCGTCTCGGATGGTGGCGAGAAACGGGCGGTATCGGATCGGCCGCCAGTTATACGCAGCGCCTGATATTCAGTTCTATAGCTGTCAAAGGATCTGAATATCGGGCGCTGCGTATAACGGGCGGCCGATCCGATACCGCCTTTTTTTCGTCACTGCCCGAGACGAATTTCTAGCCAAAAAGGATTTGAATAACAGTAAGGGTATATCAAGGGAATCTTAACAGCCACAAATCTTAGAAGATTTCAGGAATATTCCAAGAGAAACCTGGGAGACAAAAAGAGAAGAGAGACCAGAGAGACAGGGTGCAGCTTCATCACGGTTGCGCTTCTACCCATAGGATACGGTGTAATATAAGTCGCAAGTGTCCACTGTAAACTGCTGCTCGAATACTGTAATGTATAAGGTCTTGTTTGTGCTGCATAAAGATAAATTACTGTCCACAGTACGGTTCATCCTCGAATCATTTGTAACCAGGGTCCCTCTGCGATCCTATCGGCATATCAATCACTCTGCCATTACCATCAAGCCAGGGGAACATCCCTGGTTCAATGAAGAGTGCAGAAGAGCAGGCCAGGAGCAGCACCAGACGTACCTGAAAATGTGATTTCAACCTGGTGAAGTTAAAGCACAGGACTACATTCATGCTAAATAGCGGTGCAACATGCTGCAGAATGAGCTAAGCGACCCCACAACCAATGCTTCAGATAAAAGCTCTGCAGTCCTGCCACATCCAGTCATGAATGGTGGTGGACAATTAAACAACTAATCGGAGTAGGAGGCTCCATGAACATCCCCATTCTTAATGGTGGCAGAGCCCAGCACGTGAGTGCAAAAGACAAGACTGAAAGGTTTGCAACCAACTTCAGACAGAAATGCCGTGCGGATGATCCATCTCGGCCTCCTCCTGAGGTTCCCAGCATTACAAATGACAGCTTTCAGCAAATTAGATTCACTCCTCGTGATATCAAGCAAGGATTCAGCGAACTGGATAAATTAAAGTCTATGAGCACCGACAACAACCAGGCTGTAGTTCTGAAGACTTGTGGCCCAGAACTAGCCACGCCTCCAGCAATCTGTTTCAGTACAGCTACACCAGCATATACCCGACAAAGTGGAAAATTGTCCAGGTATGCCCTGTCCACAAAAAGCAGGACAAATCCAATCCGGCCAATCACCGCCCCATCAGTCTACACTCAATCATTAGCAAAATGATGGAAGGTGTCGTCGACATTGCGATCAAGCGATACTTACGCACCAATAACCAACTCACCAATGCTCAGTTTGGAATCCACCAGGTCCATTCGGCTCCAGATCTCATTACAGCCTTGGAACAAACATGAAATAAAGACCTGAATTCAAGAGATGAGGTGGGATTTCATGCCCTTGTCATCAAGGCAGCGTTTATCAGCCCAGGTCTGAATGTTGTTCACTCTCCACCCTATTCAAAACCATGTGAGTTCTTGCGAGAGACGAAAACCCATATAGAGAACTCAGGCCAATTTGGGGACAAAATTCCGGGAAATTCTTCTCCAACTAGTCCAGGTGAACCCTCTGGTCCTGGATTCCCGGCAGTACGCACCTTTTGTAAGCCGGGATCTCCACCCCAGACAGAAACAGTTCCAGGTTTCTCTTGAGGGAAATCAGAGAATCGGCGTCCACCGCAGGAGAGAGTAGTCTGTTCAAGAGGTCCTCTATTTTCTGGGGAAAGAAACACTTCCACAAGGATCTGGACAATGCAAGGATCAGCTCAAATGCCAAATCTACGACTTGCTAATATAAAACAATGAACTTCTACCTCATCGATTGCAATGAAATGACATGGGTATAAATAGCAAGATTTGCAACGATTTTAAAATTAATGCTTCAGATGTGGCCGTCGCTGGGAAGGCCAGCAATTATTGCCCATCCATAGTTGCCCTTGAGAAGGTGCGGTGAGCTATCTTCTTGAACCCCTGGTGAAGGTGCTCTCTCAGTGTTGTTAAGTACGCATTCCCATGATTTTGATCCAGTAATGGTGAAGGAACGATGATATATGTCCAAGTCAGCATGTTGTGTTCTTGAAGGGGAACCTGGACGTGAGAGTGTTCCCGTGCTGTCTGCTGTCCATCTACTGGGCAGTAAAGACCACGAGTTTGGGAGGTGCTGTGCAAGAAGCCTTGGCGAGTTGCTGCAGTTCTTCCTGGAGTTAGTACACACTGCGGAGATGGTGCGCCAGTGATGGAGGGTGTGGCTGTTTAACATCGAACCATAGCAACAGGAGTAGACCATTCAGCCCCTTCAGCCTTCTCCACCATTCAATTACAGCATGGCTGATCGGTACCCTAACCATATCTACCCGCTTCCGCTCGATATACTTGGATACCCTTGGCTATCAAAAACATATCGATCTCAGGTTGAAAATTATTGGCCCAGTATTTTCAATCAGTGGCGAAGTGAAGGCATTCACCGCTGGCCCGGGATTAAGCTTCGCACAACGATCTTGCGATCTCTAGGTGGAGAAGTTCGGTTTTTCCAACATTTAATTCAAATCAGTTAAGAATAGCGGGGATCCCTTATGCAAGCCGCTTTGAGGTCAACAGGCTGTCTAAGCAGCCAATCCAAACGCAGAATTCTCACAGACAGCGAACACGGAAGTGAGTAAGCTCTTAAAATTCTAAATTTTAATCATGTTAGAGAGAGTAAAACAAAGATTGGGGTTTTTCACATTGGGAAAAGGAAAATCTGAAATGAAGATGTAAAAACTGTAAAACATGTTGGCCCAGAAATTGATCCGGCTGCGCGAGAGTACGCACAGTGTACACTCACGCAGCCAGACTTCAATTGCCGGTTTTCAGCATGCACTGCGCATGCACTGAAAACCGGCAATTGATCTTTCGAAAAGGGGGCGGGTCCTCAGTGCACCGCGTGCGCGCTACAGGCTGCGCGCACGCAGTGCACTTCATCGCTTGCGCACGCAGGTAAGTATTGAAGAATCTGGAAAAGAAAAAAGGAAGCGCAGGAGACTCTTTTAACCAGGTAAGTACACAATTAAGTAGTATTTAGAATTTTTTTTTACAGGTAAATCTTTAGTAGCGACTTTAAAGACAGGTAAGTTTATTTTTATAACATTTTAAAAGATTTAAAATTTTTTCAAAAATTTATTTTTTTGTTTAAAAAGGTTAATTTATTTAATTACACTTATTTTAATTATGTGATGGGTTTTTTTTTTAATTTAATGGAGGTTTAGCTCTTCTTTTGGGGGCTTGTTGTATTCCTAGTTTTCACAGCAGTTCAATGGCCGCTGTGAATTCTATGAATGAGAGCTTGGTGTGCTGCCATTGGCTGTAACTCAGTCACGTGATCCCACAGTACGCTCGAACTAACTTCGCACTGTGGGATCACGATGCACTCGCAGCTGATGGCTGGAACATGAAGTTCCAGCGAGCTGGGACTGAAAAAGCCAACGCGCAGTGAGACATCGCGGGAAGGGCTTACCCTCGCACGAACCCTCACACTGCAATTTCTGGGCCATTGTTTCAAAATATTCTTTAAAAATATATTTTTTATTAAAGTGGATAAATTTCACCCTGCCAAAATTAAAATTAGTTTTTCAGGCCCGTAACCTTTGTTTAGCAGTCAATACGGTGTCAAAAACCCCAGTTGCATCTAATCCATTTGGGTCTAAATTTTAGTGGGGACTTCAACAGAGTAATTACTCCGGTCCAGCCGAAGATTTAGTCAGTTTCTCTGATTTGAGTGATTACACTGACTGCTGGCTATGGCGGGGTGGAGAGGGGGGAGTAGCCGTGGGGAGTGGAGTGGGGGTGGGTGTACAGCGCAAGCTGTGTCGGAGCAGTGAATGACAGACCACAACTTCAGGATTTACACATACGCCTGTTCATGCGCCAATTCACGAATTTGCGGTCAGTTGCAAAGGCGGATTGACGGCAAATCCTGCCACTTGGCTGTCATCCCTACCACAAATTCTGCGCCATTAATTGCGCCAGCATGTACTGCATTTTGTGGGAGAGAGTTCCACACTTCCGCTAACCTTTATTGAAGAATTATTTCCAAACTTCTCTCTTAATATGTCCAGCTCTGATTGAAAGTTTATGTCCCCTATTCTAGAATCGCCCAACAGTGGAAAATTTTACTCTCTACCCTGTCAATCACTTCCAAAATCCTAAAAACCTCAAGTTACTTCAACCTTCATGGAAAAGCAGCCTAGTTTATGTAATCTCTCTTTATAATCTAACCCTTGGAGCCGCAGTAACATTCTGGTGAATCTGCGCTGCAATCCTTCATCAGTCAATATAGCCTTTCTAACGTGCGGTTCCCTGCGCTGTTCTTCAGATGTGGTCTAACGAGGGCTTTGTATAGCTGTAACAAAACATCTTACCATTTATATTATAGCCCTCTAGTTGCAAATGCTGGCATTCCATTAGCGTTTTGATTATTTTGTATATGACTATTACATTCTAGTAATCTGTGCACATGGACCCCGAAATCTCTTAGGACCTCCTCTGTTCCTATATTTTACAAATATTCAGATCTATCCTGTTTAGGTCCAAAATGTATACTCACATACTTAGGTTTATTGAAATCCATCTGCAACAGTTTAGCTCCTCCCTCAATCTATCAATAATTCTTCGTAATTTTATGCTCCGACTACATTACTTACTGTGCCACCCATCTTTGTTTTATCGACAAACTTGCATATGTGGGTCTTGATATTGTTATATAAGTCATTAATAAATAAAGTTAATAGTTGAAGGCCCAGCACACATCCTTGTGGATCACCACTAGTCACTTCCTTGCAATTCGAGTGCATACTCATTATTCCTACTCCCTTCTGCCGCTGAACCACTATCCTAACCAGGACAATAATTTACCTTCAATTCCATGAACATTAATTTGAGCGAACAGTGTCTTTGGCGGAACCTTCTCGAATGCCTTCTGGAATTCCTTATAAACTACATTAGCCTCTCAACCACTTTAGTTACTTCCTCAAAAAAATCAATCAGGTTCGTTATACCTGACCTACTATTTAGAAATCCATGTTTGCTCTCTCTAGTCAGCTCAATATTGTCTAAGTGCTCATTCACTCTGTCGTTAATTATAGATTCCAATAACTTCCCTATAACAAAAGTTAACTAAAAGATCCATGATTTCCTGGGTTCTTAAGAACATAAGAACATATTGGCCCAGAAATTCGGCCGAATACGGGAGAGTACGCACTGTGTACTCACCCGTATTCGGTCCCGAAGTGCCGGTTTCCTGGATGCACTGCGCATGCGCGGGAAACCGGCACTTCCGATATTGCGAAGGGGGCGGTTCCTAAGTGAACCGCGTGCGCACTACAGGCTGTGCGCACGCAGCACACATAGGTTTTTTTTCAGGTTTGAACGCGAGGGTAAGTGTGGAGGATTTTACACATGAATAAAGGAGGCGTAAGACTCCCTTTTAACAAGGTAAGTAGTTAATTAAGTATTATTTTAAATTTTTTCAACAGGTTTATCTTTTTTAGAGACTTTAAAGAAAGGTAACTTTATTTTTATCACTTTTAAAAAGAATTTAAATTCTTTCAAAAATTTAAATTTTTGTTTAAAGTGGTTAATTTATTTAACTATAGTTATTTTATTAATGTGATGGTTTTTTTTAAATTTAATTGAGGTTTAGCTGTTCTTTTGGGCGCTTGTTGTATTCATAGTTTTGACAGTTCTCCTGTCAAAACTATGAATGAAAGATGGTGTGCTGCCATTGGCTCTAACTGGCCCACGTGATCCCAGAGGTCGCATCGAACTAACTGCGCCTCTGGGACACGCACACACTGCGCGCCGGCACTAGGGAGAGGCCCAGGAACCGAAGTTCGTGTGGGCCCGAACCATAAAGGCAGGCACAGTAGGTAAGATCGCGCACGATCCTTACCCCCGCGGCAACCATCGAAGTCTAATTTCTGGGCCAATAACGTAAGAAATAGGAACAGGAGTAGGCCATTCGGTCCTTCGAGCCTGCTCCGCCATTCAATGAGATCATGGCTGATCATCTGCCTCACTCCATTCACCGGCCCTATCGCCATATCCCTTGATGCCCTTACTAGTCAGAAATCTATCGACTTCTGTTTTGAATATAACCAATGACTGAGCCTCCACAGCGCTCTGGGGTAGCGAATTCCAAAGATTCACCACCCTCTGTGTAAGGAAATGTCTTCTCATCTCAGTCCTGAATGGCCTACCCTTTATCCTGAGGCGGTAGGCCCTGGATCTAGACGCCCCAGTCAAGGGCAACATTCTCCCAGCATCCACCCGATCAAGCCCTGTAATAATTTTGCTTGCTTCAATGAGAACCCCTCTCATTCTTCTGAATTCAAGAGAATAAAGGCCTAATTTACTCAATCACTTCTCATACAACAGTCCCACCATCCCAGGAATAAATCTCGTGAACCTTCGTTGCACTCCCTCTAAGGCAAGTATATCCTTCCTTAAGGTAAGGAGATCAAAATTGTACACAGTACTCCAGTTGTGGTCTCACCAAGGCCTGTATAATTGGAGTAAGACTTCTTTACTCCTGTTCTCACATCCTCTTGTAATGAAGGCCAGCGTACCATTTGCCTTCCTGATGGCTTGCTGCACCTGCACCTTCACTTTCAGTGACTCATGTACAAGGACACCCAGGTTCCTTTAAGCATCTGCATTCCCCAATCTTTCACCATTTAGGAAATACTCTGCCTTTCTGTTTTTTCTACCAAAGTGGATAATTTCACATTTATCCACATTATATTCCATCTGCCATGTTCTCGCCCACTCATTGAGCCGTTGGAGATCCTCTTGAAGTCTCTTCACATCCTCTTCACAACTGACACTGCCACCTAGCTTTGTATCATCAGCAAATTTGGAAATGTTACATTTAGTCCCCTCATCCAAATCATCGATATACATCCCTGCGGTACCCCACTTGTCACAGCCTGCCATCCTGAAAAAGACCCGTTTATCCCTACTCTTTTTTTTCTGTCTGTTAACCAATTCTCAATACATGCAAGTATATTATCCCCAATTCCATTTCTCATAACTTTTCAAATACTAGAGTTACAGTTATAATTTTCCAACCTAAAGTGATAATTACTGAATCGCGATTGCTTTGGAAGATTATGGCCAACACAACTGCAATTTACTCACCTATTCCTTTAAAGCTCTGGCTGGGAAGCTTCAGATCCTGAGGACTTCTTAGACTTTAGAGCCATTATTTTTTCTAATATTGTTTTCTTGCTTATGTTAACTTTAGTGAGTTCCAGTCCTTGATTCACTATTAGTTTCGCTGTAATGTTAGGCACATTATCCGCTTCCCCTACTGTGAAGACAGTCACACATTAATAATTCAACAATCTGCTTATTTCTTATTTGCATTCGCAATATTACCCAGATACAATTCTAAATGGAACTCATTACTCTTGACTATGTATTTTTCTTCTAATATAATTGTAAAAACGTTTCGTGTTAATCTTGATAACCCGCACAAGTTTATTTTTGTACTCCCTTTTGCAGCTCTTACTATCATTTTTTATCTTCCTTTGTTGTTGTAGAATCATAATGGCACAGAAGGCGGCCGATCGAGTCCGTGCCGGCTCTCTGTATAGCAATCCAGTCAGTCCCATTCCACAGCTCCACACCCAGATCCCTGCAGGTTTGTTTCCCTCAAGTGCCTATCCAGTCTCCTCTTGAAAACAATGAGTTTCTCCGCTTCCACCACTTCCGTCGGCAGCGAGTTCCAGGTCATCGCCACTCGCTGCGTAAAAAAGTTTTTCCTCACATCCCTCCTGTATCTCTTGCACAAAAACTTAATTCTTTGTCCCCTCGTCCTTTTTCCATCAACTAGTGGGAAAAGCCTTTCCCCGTCCAGCCTATCCAAACCCGTCATAACCTTGTACAAATCTATCAAATCACCCCGCAAACGCCTTTGCTCCAATGAAAACAAATCCAGCTTCTCCAACCTGTCCTTGTAGCTAAGAACCCCATCCCAGGAACTATTCTGGTAAATCTCCTCTGCACCCTCTCAAGTGCCTTCACGTCCTTCCGAAAGTGTGGTGACCAGAACTGCACGCAATACTCGAGTTGTGGCCTAACCAGCACTTCATAAATGTTCAGCATAACTAGTCTTCTTTTGAACTCAATACCTCTATTTATGAAGCCCAAGATCCCATATGCTTTCCTAACCACTCTCTCAATATGTCTCTCCACCTTCAGGGACATATGCACATTAACTCCCCGGTACCTCTCTCCCTGCACTCTCTTTAAAACTGTGCCATTAAGTGTATATTGCCTCTCCCTGTTCCTTTTGCCAAAATGCATCACCTCACACTTCTCTGTATTACATTCCATCTGCCACTTGTCTGCCCATTCTGCTAGCCTTTCTCTGTCCTGTTGCAGTCAATTGGTATCATCCTCACTGTTTGCCACACGCCCAAATTTGGTGTCATCGACAAATTTAGAAATTCTACTCTGAATTCCAATATCTAGGTCATTTATATTATATAAAAAAAACAGTGGCTCCAGCACTGACCCTTGGGGAACACCACTGTCTAACATTCTCCATTCCTAAAAACAGCCATTTACCACAACTCGCTGTTTTATGTCATTAAGACAATTCCTTATCCAAGCTGCTACTGACCCATCTATTCCACGAGCCTCAATTTTGTGAACCAGCCTTCTATTTGGTACTTTGTCAAACGCCTTCCGAAAATCCATTTAGACAACATCCATTGCATGCCCTTCATCAATCCTCTCTGTTAATTCATCAAAAAATTCACTTAGATTAGTGAAACACGATCTGCCTTTTACACATTCGTGTTTGCTCTCTTAATTAGCTTAAACCTCTCCAAGTGCCCGTTAATTTTTTCCTTGATTATTAGTTCTAAAACTTTGCCCACCGATGAAGTTAAACTGACAGTCCTGTAGTTACTAGGATTGTCCTTACATCCTTTCTTGAACAATGGTATCACTTTTGCCACTTTCCAATCATCAGGCACCTCCCCCTCTGGATCTACACTATTCTTTGCAAGGTTTCACTCTATTTCCTATAATTTTATTTATCTCTCAACTCTATGTCGACCATTTCCGTTTTAATTGGTATGTAAAGCTCTTGCCCTTTAGGGGAATACACTGGTCTTGTATTAAGCTAAATTATTTTCTGAACACCTCCCACTTTTCATCTGTAGTCTTACTCGATAACAATTTTAACCAAATTGCTGTCGTCAGTCTCTGTTTCTTCCCGTTCATGTTACCAAAATGGAGATTCTTAAAATTGTGTTGCATTTCTCCTTCAAAACCGAGCATTGCATTCGATCATATTATGCTTACTGTTAGATGATAGTTCTCTTACTGTTATATTATTAACTAAGACTGGATCATTGTTCATTACTAAATGTATTAAATCTTGTTGGTTCTTCAACATATTGTTCCAGAAAACTATCTTCAATGTAATCAATATATTCACTACTTTTCCGACTTGAGCTACTCTGCTCTTCCCATATTAGCTGAAAATTAATGTCTCCAATTATAACAACCCTGCTTTTGCTGCAATCCGCTCTAATCTCTGAAGTTACACATGCAGTATCTTTATTGCTGCTATCGGGAAGCCTGTAGACAACTCCCGTTAAAGTTTTAAGTACTTGCTTATTCCTAAATTCCCAACACAGAATCCCAGCGGATTACTTTACCTTAACTATATCCTCTCTCACTAATGCTGTAATATACCTTTAATCATTGAGGCTGTCACTCCTCCTCTTACAGTTTCCCGATCCGTTCTACAGAACACTATAACTGGAGAAAAAGTACTAGGCAAACTAATGGGACTAACGATGAACAAGTCTCCTGTACCTGATGCCCAGCATCCTAGGGTCTTAAAATATTTGGCTGCAGAGATAGTGGATGCATTGTTTGTAATCCACCAAAATTCCCTGGACTCTGGAGAGGTCCCAACGTATTGGAAAACCGCAAATGAAAAGCCAGTATTCAGGAAAGGAGGGAGACAGAAAGCAGGAAACTATAGACCAGTTAGACTATCATCTGTCAGTGGGAATATGCTGGAGTCCATTATTAAGATATTAGCAGCAGGACATTTTGAAAATCATAATACAATCAAACAGATTCAGCAGTGTTTTATGAAAGCGAAATCATGTTTGACAAATTTGCTAGAGTTCTTTGAGGATGTAACGAGCAGTGTGGTTAAAGGGGAACCAGCAGATGTGTAGTATTTGGATTTCCAGAAGGCATTCGATAAGGTGCCACATAAAAGGTTACTGCCCAAGTTAAGAGCTCACGGAGTTGGGGGTAATATATTACCATAGTTAGAGGATTGGCTAACTAACAGGCAACAGAAAAGTCGGGAAAAATGGGGAATTTTTAGGTTGGCAAACTGTAACTAGTAGGGTGCCACAGGGATCAGTGCTGGGGCCTCAACTATTTACAATCTATATTAATGACTTGGATGAAGGGACCGAGTGTAATGCAGCCACATTTGCTGATGATACTAAGATAGCTGGGAAAGCAAGCTGTGTGGAGGACACAAAGAATCTGCAAGGGGATACAGATCGGTTAAGTGAGTGGGCAAACATTTGGCAGAAGGAGTATAATGTGAGAAAATGTGAGGTTATCCACTTTGGTAGGAAAAATAAAAAAAACAATTATTATTAAAAGGGAGAGAGACTACAAAATGCTGCGGTAAAGAGGGATCTGGGGGTTTTTGTACATGAAACACAAAAAGTTAGCATGCAGTTACAACAATTCATTGGAATGGAATGTTGGCCTTTATTGCAAGGGGATGGTGTATAAAAGTAGGTAAGTCTTGCTACAGCTGTACAGGGCGTTGGTGAGACCACACCTGGGGTACTGCGAACGCTTTTGGTCTCCTTATTGAAGGAGGGATATACTTGCATTGGAGGCAGTTCATAGAAGGTTAACTAGATTGATTCCTGAGATGAGGGGGGTGTCTTATGAAGAAATGTTGAGCAGGTTTGGCCGATACTCATTGGAGTTCAGAAGAATGAGAGGTGGTCTTATTGAAACATGTAAGATTCTGAGGGGACTTGACAGTTTAGATACAGAGAGGATGTTTCCCCTCATGGGGGAATCTAGAACTAGGCGGCCTAGTTTCATAATAAGGGCTTGCCCATTTTAAACGGAGACGTGGAGAAATGTATTCCCTTGGAAGGTCTTGAATCTTTGTAATTCTCTACCCCAGAGTGCTGTGGAGGCTGTGTCATTGAATATATTTAAGTTGGAGATAGACAGATTTTTGAACTATAGGGGAGTCAACGGTTATGGGGAGCGGGCAGGAAAGTGGAGTTGAGGTCTAGTTCAGATAAGCCATGATCTTATTGAATGGCAGAGCAGGCTCGAGGGGCCCAATGGCCTACTCCTGCTCCTATTTCTTATATTCTTATGTTCTTACAACCTGGAATTTTTAACTCCCGATCATGACCAGAATAAAGCATGTCCCAGTAATGGCCAACATGTCGTACCCTCTAAGCTGTATTTAAGAACATAAGAAGTAGGAGCAGGAACAGGCCATTCGTCCCTAAGAGCCGGCTCCGGCGTTCAATAAGATCAGAGCTGATCTGTTACCTCAACTCCACTTTCCCGCACTGTCCACATATCTCTTAAATTCCCTTCCTTCCCAAATATTTATCGACCTCTGTCTTGAATATACTCAACGACTGAGCCTCCACAGCCCTCTGGGGTAGAGAATTCCAAAGAAGCACCGCCGTCTGAGTGAAGAAATTTCTACTCATCTCAATCCGAAATGAACGACCCGTTATTCTGAGACTCTGTCCCTGGTTTTATACTCCCCAGCCAGAGGAAACCTCCTCCCATCATCTACCCTATCAAGCGCTGTAAGAGTTTTAAATGTTTCAATTAAATCACCTCAATTCTTCTAAATTATAGGGAATATAGGCCTAGTCTGCACAATCTCTCCTCATAGGACAATCCCCTCTTACCAAGCAATCAGTCTGTTGGACATTCGTTGCACTCCCTCTTGGCAAGTATATCCTTTCTTAGATAAGGAGACTAAAACTTTACACAGTATGTCAGGACTGGTCACTCCAAAAATGTGCGGGTTAGGTTGATTTGGCTATGATAAATTGACCCTTAGTGTTAGGGGGGGATTAAATATGTGGGGTTATGGGGATAGGATGGGATATGTTAGGGGGAATTAAATACGTGGGGTTACGGGGGTCGGGTGGGATATGTGTACTGTAGGGATTAAAGCAGGGACAGGGTACTGGATTTGGATGATCAGCCATGATCGTATTGAATGGTGTTGCAGGCTCGACGGGCCGAATGGCCTACTCCTGCTCCTAGATTCTATGTTTCTATGTTTCTATGACTCATATACTTGCATTAAGACTTATTTACTCTTATATTCCAATCCTTTTTTAATAAAGGCTAACATCCCATTTGCTTTCCTAATTGCTTGCTGCACCTGCAGGCTAACTTGCAGTGTACAAGGGCACGCAGTTCCCTCTGAATCCCAACATGGCCCGATTTTTCACCATTTAAAAAATTCTGTTTTTCTATTTTTCCTAACAAATTGAATAACCTCAGATTTGTCCATATTATATTCCATCTGCCACGTGCTTTCCCATTCACTTAACCTGTCTATATCACATTGCATCATCTTTGCATCCTGCTCACAACTTACTTTCCCACCTAGCTTTGTATCATCAGCAAACTCGGATCAATTTGACACATTTGAACCTCCAATTCGCAAACTTTCTTTCTTATAACCATACGTTCAGATATTAAACTCTTATTTGGGACAGAGATCCTAACCTGACCGTTTGACCTGATGCTGTCTTTCTTACACCGTTTAACTTAACACGTTGCTTATCTGTCACTTCTGCTTTAACTAACTGAATAATTTTAGTGGCGCAGATATTACGATCCCTACGGGTGTGTACAGGCTGTGTACCCACCCATAGGGACATCGGAAATGCCTGTTTCATGCATGCACAGCGCATGCGCTGAAAAGCGGCATTTCCGATCTGACAAGAATGCTCTTGACAGATCCTCCGCCTGCCCTGGAGAAGGGCCTCTGCGGGCGGATAGTTCCACGTGTTTGTGATCTTCCTACCCCAGAAAACCTTTACAATTCTTTCGCCTGGTAAAAGCACCTGTACCAGAATGGGACCAACAACCTTGTGGGGAGGGTTGCTAGTGCTGTTGGGGGCAGGGGTGTTAAACTAACTTGGCAGGGGGATGGGATACGGAGTGGAGCTATAGTAGGTGGTGATGCACAGCCAAATATAGAGGAAAAAACAAGTCAGTCTGGAAGGCAGAGCAAATATGTAACGGCACAAGGGAGTATGGCAAGGCTGGATGGCATTTATTTTAATACATGGAGTCTTGCGAGTAAGGCAGATGAATTGAATGTGTTGATTAACACATGGAAGTTTGATATTGTTGCTATCACAGAGACAAGGTTGAAGGATGGGCAGGACTGGCAGATCAATATTCCGGGGTATAGTATCTTCAGGCGAGACAGAGGGGTTTGTAAAAGAGGAGGGGTTGTCACAATTTTGATCATGGAGGCAATTACTGCAGTAAGGAGAGATGATATCTTAGCAGGTTCCTCTAATGAGGCCATATGGGTAGAACTTACAAACAAAAATGTGGCAAGCACTTTGCTGGGAGTGAACTATCGACCCCCAAACAGTCAGGGGGAGACAGAGGATCAGATATGTAGGCAAATCTCAGAGAAGTGTAGAAATAATTGGGTAATAATAGTAGGGGATTTCAACTTCCCCAATATTAACTGGGATAGTCAGAGTTTGAAAGGCGTGGAGGGTGCAGAATTATTAAAGTGCAGCCAGGAGAGATTTTTGAGCCAGCATGTAGAAAGTCCTACAAGAAAGGGGGCGGTACTGGACCTAATTCTAGGGAATGTAGCCGGGCAAGTGGCAGAAGTGTCAGTAGGAGAGTTTAGGTGACAGTGACCATAATTCGGTGAGATTTAAGGTAGTCATGGAAAGGGACAAAGATGATACGGAAATAAAGGTTCTAAATTGGGAGAAGGCCGATTTTAACATGATAAGGCAGGATCTGGCCAAATTGGACAGGGATCAGTTACTTGTAGTAAAATCCTCATCAGAGCAGTGGGAGGCATTCAGAAAGGAAATAGAGAGAGTACAGCGCCAACATGTTCCCGTAAAGGTCAAGGGTGGGACCAACAAGTCCAGGGAACCCTGGTGGTCAAGGGATATACAACAATGGATTAGGAAAAAAAGGGAGGCTTTTGGCAGGTACAAAGGACTAAAAACAGTAGAAGCCCTAGAGGAGTATAGAAAGTGCAAGGGGTACTTAAAAAAGAAATTAGGAGAGCGAAGAGGTGGCATGAAAAACCACTGGCGGGCAAAATAAAGGAAAATCCCAAGTTGTTTTATAAGTATATTAAGGGCAAGAGGATATCCATGGAAAGAGTAGGGCCAATTAGGGACCAAAGTGGCAATCTCTGTGTAGAGCCGGAAGATGTAGGTGAGGTTTTAAATGAAAATTTTGCATCTATGTTCAATATGGAGAAGGATGATGTAGGCATAGAAATCAGGCAGAGGGATTGTGATATACTTGAACAAATTAGCATTGAGAGGGAGTAGGTACTCGCGGTGTTAGCGGATTTAAAAGTGGTTAAATCCCCAGGCCCAGACGAGATGTATCCCAGGCTGCTGTGTGAGGCAAGGGATGAGAGTAAAGGGCCTCGGACACAAATGTTCAGGAACTCTCTGGCCACAGGGGAGGTGCCAGAGGACTTGAGAACATCTAACGTAGTACCATTATTCAAGAAGGGTAGTAGGGATAAACGAGGGAATTACAGGCCAGTCAGCATAACATCAGTGGTAGGGAAATTATTGGGAAAAATTCTGAGGGACAGAATAAGTCTCCACTTGGAGAGGAAAGGATTACTCAAGGATAGTCAGCATGGCTTTGTCAGGGGGAGAACCTGTCGAAACAATTTGATTAAATTTTTCCAGGAGCTGACTAGGTGTGCGAATGAGGGTAGTGCAGTTGATGTAATCTTCATGGACTTCAGTAAGGCTTCTGACATAGTCCCGCATGGGAGACTGGTCAAGAAGTTAAGAGCCCATGGGTTCCAGGGCAATTTGCCACATTGGATCCAAAATTGGTTTAGTGGCAGGAAGCAGAGAGTGATGGTCGAAGGTTGTTTTTGTTACTGGCAGCCTGTGTCCAGTGTTATACCGCAGGGATCGGTGCTGGGGACATTGCTGCTTGTAGTGTACATTAATGATTAGATTTGAATGTAGGAGGTATGATCAGTAAGTTCGCAGATGACACGAGAATTGGTGGAGTGGTAAATAACGAGGAGGGAAGCCTCAGGCTACAGGACGATATAGGCGGGTTGGTCAGATGGGCAGATCTGTGGCAAATGGAGTCTAACCCTGAAAAGTGTGAGGTGATGCATTTTAGGATGACTAACAAGGCAAGGGATTACACAATGAATGGTAGGACTCTAGGAAGGACAAAGGATCAGAGTGACCTTGGTGTGCATGTATATAGATTCCTGAAGGCAGCAGGACAGGTAGATAAGGTGGTCAGAAAGGCCTATGGGATATTGCCTTCATTAGCCGAGGCATAGAATATAAGAGCAGGGAGGTTATGATGAAGCTGTACAAAACACTAGTTATTCCACAGCTGGAATACTGTGTGCAGTTCTGGTCACCACACTATAGAAGGATGTGATTGAATTGGAGAGGGTGCAGAGGAGATTCCGCAGGATGATAGCTGGGCTGGAGCGTTTCAGCTATGAAGAGAGACTGGACAGGCTAGTGATGTTTTCCCTAGAGCAGAGAAGGCTGAGGGGGGACCTGATTGAGGTGTACAAAATTATGAGGGGAATAGACATCGTAGATAGAAAGGAACTTTTCCCCTTAGTAGAGGGGCCAATAACCAGGTAGCATAGTTTCAAGATAAGGGGCAGGAGGTTTAGAGGGAATTTGAGGAAAATCGTTTTCACCCAGAGGGTGGTTGGAATCTGGAACTCTCTGACTGAAAGTGTGGTAGGGGGAGGAACCCTCGCAACACACAAGAAGCATTTAGATAAGCACTTGAAACGTCATACCATACAAGGCTACGGACCAAGTGCTGGAAAATGGGATTAGAATAGATACGGCTTGATGGCCGGCGCAGACACGATGGGCCGAAGGGCTTCTTTATGTGCTGTATAACTCTATGACTCTATGAGCAGGCGTAAGGCCTGCTTTTACCAGGATAAGAGTTGAAAAAAGTTTTTAAAAGATGTTTCACTGATTTATCATTTAAAAATACTTTAAAGAAAGTTAAGTTTATTTTTAGCAACGGAAAAAAATTTGGGCCAGAAATTCGGCTCTTGTCGGGTGAGTACGCGCTGTGTACTCACCTGTAAGTCCACCTGAAGTTCCGGTTTCAGGAATGCACGGGAAACCGGAACTTCCGTTCCCCTGAAGGAAGGAATTCAGAGGTGGAACACGTGCGCAGGTTAGATTAGGTTCACCCCCAGTAATGTTACAGTAGGATCACTACCAGCAATGGTAGCCTAGATTCATGGCAGTAGTGTTAGCGTTGGGTCATCACCTGTAAGGTTATCTAGGATCAACAACATGAATGTCAGCAGCAGTAATGATAGAGAAGGGTCACCACCAGTAATGTTAGAGTAGCGTCACAGAATCACAGGATCACAGAATCCCCACAGTGCAGATAGAGGCCATTTCAGCCCATCGAGCCTGCACTGACACATATCCCACCCTATCACCGTAACCCCACGTATTTAATCCCCCCTAACACTAAGGGTGAATTTATCATAGCCAAATCAACCAAACCCACACATCTTTGGACTGTGGGAGGAAACCGGAGCACCCGGAGGAAACCCACGCAGACATGGGGAGAATGTGCAAACTCCACACAGACAGTCACCCGGGGCCGGATTCGAACCCGGGTACCTGGCTCTGTGAGGCAACAGTGCAAACCACTATGCCACCGTGTCACCATCAGTAATTTAAGATTAGAATCATCGTCAGTCATGTTAGAGCCGATTCATCATCATTCATCATCACAGTACAAAGCAAATCGTTGTACAATGGATGAGTGACGATTTCACCAAATTAACATGTGACTTCAAGAAGCTAATGCAGAGTCCTGGAGGGATGTTGCCATCAGTTTTCACCAGAGATTCGCAGAGCACATTCCCTCTGGGATTACTTTCCGTTCATTGTTTTTAATGGACGGAGTTTCATGGACTAAATTGTACAATTTCCCCAGTGGCGGCCGGGACGCACTGAAGGGGAAAATCGCCCCTTGTTTGTTAAGTGACTGTAACAAACGCCAATTATTGTGTAACATGATTTTCTCACAGGGGCAGCGGCGGTCCTATAAAGGGGGAGCATTTACGGATCTCCGATTGCCTCTAGTCGGAACCGTAAAGCCGCTCAATCTTCACACAAATCTACAAAACAATGGCACGGCCAGCAATTCTACAGATAAGGGACATTTACTATCATTTTCTCGGTGCCTTTGCCGTTCCCGGTAAGTCAATGTATCCTGCTCCCTAACAGCTGTGGAGTATCTGAGTGTTAATGCAACATCTTCTGAGAATGTCCTTATTGCAAATTCATTCATCCACCGGGATCAGTCGCTGAATATTAGCGAGAATCCTTCCAGACCGCGCGGGCGCTGTTCTGGTGGGCAGATCCATTGTACCGGACGCTCAACCTTCCTCCCTATACTGAGGGAGGGCGAGGCTAATTCCCCGGCCTCTCCAACCGTGCATAGATCAATAAAGAACGTGTTGCTCAGTGTCTATAACATTCACTTCATTTGTGCCGTTATTCCTTGTCTATATTAATGTGATAATTCCTCAGACTGCAGTCACCTCCACCCAACAGGGGACTTTGAGAAATAATTTCCACTCAAGAAGATGCTCCACTCCCCTCGGCGGAATTTGGACATGGATTGAACGTTTCTGTCTCAGCTGAATGTTTCATTTGAATTATATCTTTCCATTAATTGCCGTGAAATAATATTTAATATTTGACAAAGACTGAGTGAAGTATGCTGGAAGGATGATGGATTTTCAGTCCCTCTATATTGAATGTCCAATGAATAATTTATGTTAAACAAAATACATTAACCCTCGCCTATATTCATGCTAACAATCCGTGTGCATAACCCTAAGTAGGGACACATCTGAACATTTCCCCACAATATGCTGTGAGATTTAACTGAGTGACCCTGTTACTGACCTCTTCTCCCTATTTCTCACAGCGAACCTACTGACAATCGTGATTCTCTCCAGAGGAAACTGCGACCTTTCCAAATGTATCTCTGTCTACATGGTGGACATGGCAACAGCAGATCTCCTGGTCATGATCATCAATATATTAGTGAATCGCATTTTACGTTATCACTTTCCACATACATTCCTGTCCTACACTGTCGTTTGTAAGATCATTATATAGCTGCAATGTGTCGCCCTCTATTTGTCGGTGTGGTTTACAGTCTCGTTCACATTTGACCGATTTGTAGCTATATGTTGTGAGAAGTTTAAAATAAAGAATTGCACAGTGAGAACTGCGGCCGCGGTTATAACAACGGTCTCTGTCCTGATCTGTTTACAGAGCCTCCTCTTTTGGTTTGCATTTGAACCTGAGCGAATAATTAACAATGTTCACTGGGGTTGCCGACCCAGAGTGGAGTTTTCTTCATCGCCTGTTGGTGTGGCGTTTTCCTGGTTACGTAGCATTTGTTTTTCTTGGCTTAGTTATGTTTTGATATTACTGTTTAATTGTTTGACAGCCAGACGTATTTTAGTGGCCAGTAGAGCCCGCAGGGGACTCCGGGGTCACAGCAGTGAGAATCAGAGCGATCCAGAGATAGAGAACCGAAGGAAATCCATCGTTTTACTTTTCAGTGTATCGGCCAGTTTTATACTGTTGTGGCTGACAACTACCGTTACTTATTTAACTACCAGACTGACAAGCACCGTGCATTACAGAGGCGATTATGCAGCCCCTGCCTATATTGCCGCTGAAACCGGATATATGCTCATGTGTTTGAGCTCCTGTACAAACACGTGTATTTATGCAGCTACACAAACTAAATTCAGGGAAGAGCTGAAGCAGGTGATGAAAACTCCTTGGACATTTATTTGCAAATAAATGAAAAAATAAAACAAAGATTCCGGTCCTAACTAGAGTTCAAATAGTATGGTTTGCTTTTGTGAAAATTCAAAGGCATCAGAGAATATTTATCCCACTTTGTGCCGTGTCTCTGATGTGTGCTGCTTTCCCCGATGAACATAATCGATTCCCGCTAAAACAGCGCATTTCCCGCTCAAGATCCAAAGAGAACAGTCATGATTGAGCTTCAGCAGTGGAGTAGAACACGTGGGCGTCAGCGTTAATTGCATCACACCGCAGGTACTGGAATGATTCGCCCCAGTTTAATTAATAGTTACATTTTCTTTTAATGTTGAAACAAATTGTTACAATGGTGGTTTTCTGTAATTCTGTAATCTCGGTGTGAATGTTGCAGGCGCTGGTCTCCCCATCAGACTCCGCCCGCCATTGTCTCCTGGAACAATAGAACGGGGCCCTTTCTCCTGATCAGTGTCGAACGATGGAGACAGTAGGAACGTGACTCGTCAATGGGACATTAAACATCTTTGTTCACAGATGTTTACTTAAATTCCAAACTGGTCATCAAAATGTTGTAGAATTGATAACAGGGGAACAGATCATTTTTCCAAACCAGTCCGTGACCGCGTTTACACTGCACCCGAGAAAAAATTCCAATCACTTTACCCGCCTTATCTCAACATCCCATCAACCTATTTTTATTCATTGATAAAAGGAGCGCGGAGAGGAGGGCTGGGACCGGATCTGAGCGGCGGACCTGTGAGAGGCAAAGGGTCAGCGAGAGGAACTTAGCACAGGAGTGACGTCAGAATTCAGAAGTGAGGTGGTCAGAGGGGAGCGAATTGGTGAGTAGTTGGTGGGTATTTTCTGTTAAGTTTTTTGTTGAGTTTTAAGTGTATTTCTGCTGAGTAGTTCATAGCCCATTACTAGAGGGAGAGCGCTCATTGGGGATTTGCAGGTGAGTGTTTTTGTTAAGTTTTAAGTTTATTTCGCGCGCTTTTTTACAGGGGCCAGTGTCGGGAGCGGAGAGAGCAGCAGCACTGTGAATAGTTAAACTCACTTTCGCGGGCTTTATTGCAGAGGTCAGTGTCGGGAGCGGAGAGAGCAGCAGCACAGTAAGTTGTTAAACTCACTTTCGTGGGCTTTTTATAGAGGCCAGTGTCGGGAAAGTGCCCTTGAGTATATCATTTAATTGAAGTGAAATTGGTGGGAGTCATTTAATTTAATTTTAATGAATTAATTAAGGGTAAGTCATGGCAGGAGAGCTCTGCCCCGTGATATGCTCCTCCTGCTATATGTGGGAAATCAGGGACGCTTCCTGTGTCCCTGACAACCATGAGTGTGGGAAGTGTATCCAGCTGCAGCTACTGATAGGCTGCATTGCGGCGCAGGAGCTGCGGATGGATGCATATTGGAGCATTCGCGACGCTGAGAACGTCGTGGATAGCACGTTTAGCGAGTTGGTCACACCGCAGGCAAAGGGTGTACAGGCAGGAAGTGAATGGGTGACCAGCAGGCAGAGTAAGAGGTGCAGGCAGGTAGTGCAGGTGTCCCCTGTGGCCATCCCCCTCTCAAACAGATATACCACTTTGAATACTGTTGGGGGGATGACTTATCAGGGGAAGGCAGCAGCAGCCAACTTCCTGGCACCATGGGTGGCTCTGCTGCACAGGCTGGGAGGAAAAGGTGTGGAAGAGCTATAGTGATAGGGGACTCAATTGTAAGGGGAATAGATAGGCGTTTCTACGGCTGCAAACGAAACTCCAGGATGGTGTGTTGCCTCCCTGGTGCAAGGGTCAAGGAAGTCTCGGAGCGGCTACAGAATATTTTGGAGGTGGAGGGCGAACAGCCAGTTGTCGTGGTGCACATAGGCATCAACGATATAGGTAAAAAACGGGAGGAGGTCCTAAAAGCAGAATATAGGGAGGTAAATTAACAAATAGGAGCGCAAAGGTAGTAATCTCAGGATTTTCCCTTCGATTGACTTCATGGTGTATATTGGGCAGATAATTCTATATCGTCCATTTTACACCATCACCCACCACCGCATACTGTATTCCTGATCGGTCCTACCTTCTCTAATTAATTGATTAATTTTGTGTATTTATAAAAGCCCTTACTATTTGCTGTTATGCTACCTCTTGTCACCTTAATACCCCATTTTAAACCATTCTTTCTCAAGTTTGAAAACGCCATTAAATTTTTACATTCCACGTGATTATATTTAACATTATTAGCACTAAACGTCATCAGATGCCTTCATTTGAAGTTTCCCATTGTGGGTAATTTTAACTCTGGGCGATAGTGTTCAATGGGTGATGTCCATTTATCCGCCCATTATAGGCCCGTTCGATTTTCTTTGCCCTGGGATAATTGTGGCTGTGTGCCATGGTGTAAAACATGTGATAATGAATCGGCAGCCGGTTTGACATCTCTCCGGAATGACTTTAATTGAAAGGAAAATTTCGTGAGATTTATCACGAGCGGTCCAAGCGATATCGTCCGTTTTACATTATTGCCCAAAGTTAAAATGGCCAACATTCTGAGGCGCCCCATCTCCCAATATGGGTTGTCACTATTTCCAAGTTTCTCTCCTACTCTCAATGCAGTTATGTACCCGACATAAATCTCCAGAACTAAAGCAAGCGATGTTTCTTTCCTTGTTGAATTGAAACATACTGATCTGACAAGCAGTCCCGGATCCATTCTAATATGTGTTCTCCACTTTGACCACGCATATTCAGTTTATTCCTGTTTAACTTAGGATATATAAAACCTCCCAATATGTTTAAGCTCTTGTTCTTACATTATACTTTTAACTGGCTGCAGTTCTCCCCTTCTATCACATACGCTAAACGTTCTGTTATGTCCATCGAGAATTGTACTTTGGCCCTTGCTTATCCTTAACCCTGTCCAAGTGAATTCTTTCTCATTGCAACGTCTGTGATGCCATTGTTTCCTAGCGCTGTAACAGAATAATTCACTAACACTGCCACTCCACAACCTTTTGCTGCTCCTTTGTCTCATGAAAGCAGCAACAACTTGCATTTATATAGCGCCTTTAAATTAGTACAACGTCCTGAGGTGCTTCACAGGAACGTAATCAGATAAAATTGACACGGAGCCGAAGAAGGATACATTAGGATGACTGTTCAAAACCTTGATGAAAGAGATAGGTTTTAAGGATTGTATTATAGGAAGAGAGATTTGGAAAAGTAGAGAGGTTTAGGGAAGTATTTCCAGAGCTTAGGGCCGAGGTAGCTGAAGGCACAGCTACCAATGGTGGGTCGACGGAAGTGGGGGATGCAGAAGAGGGCAGAGTTGGAAGAACGCAGAATCCACAGACGGCTGTAGGGCTTTAGAAAGCTATCGAATAAGGATTAGCGAGGCCATGGAGAGATTTCAACAGGAGGATGATAAATTTAAAATCGAAGTGTTGCTGAACAAGGGGGCAATATAGGTCAGCGCTCACAGGGGAGATGGGTGCACGGGACTTGGTGCAAGTTAAGATAGGGGCCGCAGAGTTTACTATGAGCTCAAGATTATGGATGGTGAAAGAAGAGCGGCCAGGAGAGCACTGGAATAGGCGAGTCCACTCTGGAGGTAACAATAGCAGGATGAGGGTTTCAGCAGCAGATGGGCAGAGGCAAGGACGAAACCTCGGATATTAAGTTCCAAGGCCAGTCTAAATCTAAGATATGTTCCCACTACAGCAACATTCTATTCTCCATAATTATTATAGCTTCCAACTTCAACTGTGCTTCGAACTCTTTGTGCATCCACACACATATCCTTCAATCCTGACTCAAGGTTCCCTGTGCTGCTCGCTTCAATTCTCTTCCATGGAAAATTATTCCAGGATATCAGTTCACTTCGGATAAAACGGGTCATTCGATTTGTGTTCTTGCTCCTAACTCCCCGATTCTACCTTTCCTGCTTGGTATAGAAACATAGAAACATAGAAGATAGGAGAAGGAGTAGGCCATTCGGCCCCTCGAGGCTGCACCACCATTTAATGAGATCATGGCTGATCATCCAAATTCAGTACCCAGTCCCTGATTTCTCCACATATCTCTTGATCCCTTTAGCCTTAAGAAATATATCTAACTCCATCTTGAATATATTTAATGAATTGGCCTCAACTGCCTTCTGTTGTATAGAACTCCACAGGTTCACCACTCTCTGGGTGAAGAAATTCCTCCTCATCTCAGTCCTAAATGGCTTACCCCTTATCCTTAGACTGTGACCCCTGTTTCTGGGCTCCCCCGCCATCGGGAACATCCTTCCTGCATCTAGTCTGTCTAGTCCTGTTAGAATTTTATAAGTTTCAATAAGATCCCCTCTCATTCTTCAAAACTCTAGCGAATACAAGCCCCATCGTCCCAATCTCTCTTCAGACGTCATTCCTGCCATCCCAGTTATCAGTCTGGTGAACCTTCGCTGCACTCCCTCCCTGGCAGAGCATCCTTCCTCAGATAAGCCGACCAAAACTGCACACAATACTGAAGGTGTGGTCTCACCAAGGCCCTGTACAACTGCAGCAAGACATCCTTGCTCCTGTACTCGAATCCTCTCGCTATGAAGGCCAACATACCATTCGCCTTCCTAACTGCCTGCTGCACCTGCATGCTTACCTTCAACTACTGGTGCACAAGGACTCCCAGGTCTCCTTGCACTTCCCCTTTTCCCAATCTATTGCCGTTCAGATAATAATCTGCCTTCCTGTTTTTGCCTTCAAAGTGGATAACCTCGCATTTATCCGCATTATACTGCATCTGTCATGCATCTGCCTAATCACTCAACTAGTCCAAATCAAACAGGAGTTTCTCTGCATCCTCCTCACAACACACACGGCAACCCAGCATTGTGTCGTCTGCAAACTTGGAGATCAAGTTCCCTCGTCTAGATCATTAATATATATTGTGAATAACTGTGGTCCAAGCACCGATCCCTGCGGTACCCCACTAGACACTGCCTGCCACACGGAAAATACCCGTTTATTCCTACACTTTGCATCCTGTCTGCCGACCAGTTCTCTATCCAAGTCAGTACCTTTGCCCCCAATCCCATGTGCTTTAACTTTGCACGCTAATCTCTTATGCGGGACCTTATCGAAAGCCTTCTGAAAGTCCAAATACACCACATCCAATGGTTCTCCCTTATCTATTCTACCAGTTACATCCTCAAAAAATTCCAGTAGATTAGTCAAGCATGATTTACCTTTTGTAAATCCATGTTGACTTTGTCCGATCTTGTCACTGTTTTCCAAGTGCTCTGCTATTACATTTTTTATAATGGACTCTAGCATTTTCCCCACTACCGATGTCAGGCTTACCGGTCTATAATTCCCCGTTTTTTCTCTCCCACCCTTTTAAAATAGTGGTGTTACATTAGCTCATCTCCAATCCATGGGAACTTTTCCAGAGATTATAGAATTTTGGAAGATGACCAGCAATGCATCAACTATTTCATGGGCCACTTCCTTAAGTACCCTCGGATGTAGATTATCAGGCCCTGGTGATTTACCGGCCTTCAATAATGTCAATTTCCCTAACACCATTTCCCTACAAATACTGATTTAATTCAGTTCTTCCCTCTCATTAAACCCTATGTTCCCCGACATCTCTGGGAGGTTATTTCTGCCCCTCTTTTGAAGACATAACCAAAGTATGTATTTAATTGGTCAGACATTTCTTTGTTCCCCATTATAAGTCCCCCTGATTCTGACTGCAAGGGACCTACGCTTGACTTCACCAATCCTTTTATTTTCACATATCTATTGAAGCTTTTGCAATCAGTTTTTATTTTCCCAGCAAGCTTACTCTCATACTCTATTTCCCCCCTCTTAATTAATCCCTTTGGCAGCCTTTGCTGAATCCTAAACTGCTCCCAATCCTCAGGTTTGCTGCATTTTCTGGCCAATTTATCTGTCCTCTCCTTGGATCTTATGCTATCCCTAATTTCCCTTGTTAGCCATGGTTGCGTCACCGTTTTTGTTTTATTCTTATGCCAAACAGGGATGAACAAATTCTGTAGTTCATCCATGCGATCATTAAATGTTTGCCATTGCCTATCCACCGTCAACCCTTTAAGTAACGCTACCCAATCCATCCTAGCCAACTCACGCCTCATAACATCGTAGTTTCCTTTATTTAAATTCGGGACCCTAGTGTCTGAGCCAACTACTATGAACAGTTCACAATAATCTTTGTCAACTACCCCATTAACTTGAAATCTTGGATAGGATCATCTTGAAGTATAACAGCTGCTGAAGAAAATAAGTCAAATTTTCCTATCTATATTTTCATGATATAATAACAACAGCTTATATTTATATTGTGCTTATAATGTAGTTAAACGTCCCATGGCGCATCAAACATAATTTGACACCGAGCCACATAAGGAGATAATAGTGAACATGAAAAGTCTTTAACGAACCTCTTGAAGGAGGAAAGAGAATTAAAGCGGTGGCGAGGCTTAGAGAGGGAATTCTAAACCTTAGAGCCTCGGCAGTTGAAGGCAGGGCCGCCAATCGTGGAGCGATTAAAATCGGAGATGTGCAAGAACCCGGAATTAGAGGAGCTGAGAAAGGAATATCGATCCCAGTCTCTTTGTCCCGATGCCCTCTTCAGTTATAATACTTTTTTCTGTTACCATTTCTGACAATGTTGTTAATTCCCAGCCTTGTTTGCCCAGGCTTACTGCACCTGTCCTGAACACAACTCCCACTAAAGCCTCACCTGCTCTCCTCGAGCTGGCACCTGGTGATGCGGATGATCAGCTCGCAGTCCTTCTCCAGCTGGTTCAGCGTCTTCTGAACCGTCCGGCTTACCGTCTTTTCTATTGTCGTGCACACCTCTTGGATCTGATTGACGCAACGTGTTGGCAGCCAGTCCAAAAGACACAAACAGACATTGGAACTACCAACTGATAAATTAGAGGCATCTCATTCCAAAGGACACAATGTGCATTCTCTTATCCACATCGATGAATAACTGATCATTCTGCGACCTCTCTACCTCCAGGCTGTATTTAACTGAGAATTCGGGGCGCTGTTTCCGACACGAACACAATGGTATTCATTTTAACTGTGTCCAATAGTGGGAAACTGGCGATATGGGATCGATATCGGATAACTGCAATGGAAAGGAAATCGGGCGATTTGTATAGGACGGTCGATCCGCTATCGCCCGTTTAACTCTATCACTAACAGATAAAATTACCCTTAAGGACCCCAGAAACCAGAAGTTCCTTGCCCTCGTGACTATTTGTTTCGCGATAGAAAACACAGGCTTTTGAAACCCAAACCTGACGATGATTGACGATTATAATTCTGCTCTACTGCTCTTTTCAACATTCATCTGCTCCTTGTGCCTTTTACCAGGATGTTCAATAAAGGGAGTGATGTTAGGTATTAGAATATACAAACAAACACAGGAAAAAGTCTGATAATTGTCCTCTGATCCCTATACTCATCCCAAGCAGTCATGCTGTAGCCCATTAAGAATATCAACCTCCCACCAGCCGCCCCAAACCCCCACCATCCGCCTCCCAGTCATACGGTCTTTTGCGAGAGGTAAACACAGAGAAAAGAACAGTTGTAAATTGAGGAAAAACTCGGGGCTATTGTTTTCGACCCTCTGAGGTAATCGAGCAAAGCTACAGGAGGGTACAATAACCACGAGAACTCCAGCTAGCCCGTGACTTACCAATAACAGAACTGTACCGCTAACTCGCTAACTCGTTTTGCTCCGATTGGACTGTGATGAATCTACATTCACTGCATGGCTCAGTGATCTGTTCCAGAGTTTGAGGACTCTGGGCCCGAATGTCTAACCTAACACTTTGTCGCCGTGGTTTATACTCACTGTCCCTAGTTCTCCCAGGGATCGAATAACTCATACAACTGAGCAGAATTTAATCTCCTCAACGATTTACAGCCCTCAATGATATCTTCACCGATCTAACATTTCTCTTCTGAAAATCAGCTCAATTTATGAAGCCTATCCCAATAATAAAGTGCCCTTTGAATGGATATCGCTGTGATCGCTCTCCTCCTGCACCCTCACTATCTATGCCTACCAAAATGATCTGCAATATCCCAAGCGGAACCATGTCAAAGCCTCGTTAGAGTGTTTTTAATGTATATTGTACTATTGCAGCAATACAACCTAAATCTATATTTACCTCCCCACTGTCCTTGTAACACTGCTTGTGGATCGTCAATGATTTATTGTTTATGACACCACGTTTCCTCCCTGCCTGTCAGCCATTAACCGGTCCCGCTACATTGTCTACACATTCCTGGAGTATTTCATGTAAAAATGCTCCAGCCTACACTGATACACATTGAAGGATATCTGTGACACTGGGACGCATTCCCCAAATCGGCCTTAATTCGACCCACTACTAACCGCTGCACTACCGACAAAATGCAGCTGCTGTGTGTACGGTCCACAGGATGTACTGCAGCAACTCTCCGAGGTTTCTTCGACAACACTTTCCTCCTCCGAGAACTCGACCGCAAATAAAAACAAGAGCAGCAGAGTAATGGGAACACCAACATCCCCAATTTACCCTCCAAGCACACTTCACCCTCACAGGGACATATACCGCCATTTATTCACCGGATTGGGTCAATATCGTGAAATTCCTCTCCTGAAACCACCCTGGGAGCACGAGCATCAAAAGGCCTTCAGTGATTCAAAGAGAATGCCCGACATCGCCTCAAGGCATCTTGGGGGAGGGGGGGGGGGGGCAATAAAAGCTATTTATACAGAACCACCCGTATGTTGAGAATAACTAAAGGGGAAATTATTACAATTGGTAACACCAACGCACAAATATTTTGATAGGGAGGCTTGTTAACATTGCATCATCTCATTTAAATCACTTATGAAGTTGGTTAACAGCAGTCACCCAACACGGAGCACCGCATGACTGAAATTGTTATCTAGCTTCAGTTGGATTTACCCCATTGATGAAGGCAGTTTGTCAGCCTTTTTCTTATTCGTTCCTGGGATGTGGGCGTTGCTGGAAAGGTCGGCATTTATTGACACTCCCTAATTGCCCTTGAGAAGGTGGTGGTGAGCCGCCTTCTTGAACCGCTACAGTATTATTGTTTCTCGTTGCGTTTTTCTAAAGGAGTTAAGAGTCAACCACATTGCCGTGGGTCTGGAGTCACATATAGGCCAGACCAGGTAATGGCGGCAGCTTTCCTTCCCTAAAGGACATTAGTGAACCAGATGGGATTTTACGACAATCCGATAGTTTCAGTGGTTACAATTACTGCTACTAGCTTTTTATTCCAGATTTATTTAATTAGCTGAATTTAAATTCCCCACCTGCTGTGGTGGGATTCTGAACTCACGTCTCTGTATCATTAGTCCAGCTGTCTTGGAATTCTAGTCCAGTAACATAACCACTATGCTACCTGTTCCTTATCCAACATACACATTGGAAGCCGCGCGTGCTGCGTCTACAGGGCGTTGTTTCAGTGAGGTCTGTACATTCCTGATTAACTTTGAGAAATCACGGCCCTACCTTGTTGGCATCTGGGATGTAGATGGTCGGCATATCAAAGCCACATTTGTTCAGCCCGGGTCTCTTGCACAGCTCTTGTACTATCTGCATCATCACTCTCTGAGGAATGACACAAACATATTCCACTATAAATCTCAGCACATGTCCGGACATCAGTAAACAACATCCCCTCAGAAATAAATAAATCCTACTGTTATAGAGCATTTCAAATCCACAGAAAGTCCCGAACCACTTCACAGTTAATCAACTGCAGAAGTACAGTCATTGTTATTGTCAGGCAAACGCAGCAACAAAGCAATTTCCTGCAAACGGTATTGAGATAAATGACCACTTAAGTTATTTTTAGTGGCGTTGATTAAGGAATGAATATTCGCCAATATCACTACCTTCTTCAAATAGTGCCAGAGTAGTTTTTACGTTCACCTGAACAAGCAGAAGAGGCTTCAGTTTAACTTCTGATCCAAAAGATGATAGCTCCCACATGGCAGTACTCGCCCAGCACTGCACTGGGCGTCAGCCTAGATTATGGACATAACTTCTAGAATGAGTCATGAACCGGTGGTCTTCTGATTCCGAGGCGAGTGTTTAGGAATAAATGAGAGCCGCCTGTGCAATATGTGAGATATTGGTAAAGGCAATCAGTGCACTGCTCCGCTATCGACCTCAAAATGTTACTTTGGATCTGTAAAATTGTTATTTCATCTAAAGTCAAAGATTTACAATGACTATACTTATAACGTGGAACAAAGCAGGTCATTCTGGAGACGCAAAGCAGCTTCAAAAATAATTAGATTAGGAAACACAGTTTGCTGATTCAGATCCTTTATTTCGATAGAGGCATTGAACCCAAAATAAGCTTTTTGTTTCCTATTTCACACCCTATTAGGAATCATTGCTTTTGCTGCTTTATTTTGCTGTGAATGGGGGGATAATTGGACGATCTAACCGCTGATAAAGGAGTAGAAGTAGCAAAATCTGCGTTAAAAGCTTTCATGCATTACATTCTGCCCCCAGGTTTCATATCTCTGAGTGTCTTTACGGGATCACTGTGTAAATTTGCTCTCGCAGTGTAGCTGCATTTGTTGCCCATCCTGGGTTGCGATGGGGGCATTAAGATTTAGCACGTCGGAGTATATTTTGAATGTGTGCGATGGTGTAAAACCGGTGATTTTTTACTTCCGTTGAATTCAACGAAACTCAAAATCGGGGGAGATGAACGACATTCGGACGACGCGCTATTACACATTTTACTGTATCGTACAAAGTCGAAATCTACCCGGAACTAGAGTTATGTGTAATCCAAACCAGGTAGATGGGGGAGGCTTCTTTCCCTAAAGGACATTATGGCACCAGTTGAGTTTATAGAACAATCTTGAGGTTGAGATAAATGACCAGTTAATCTGTCCTTTTCGTGGCTTTAATTAAGGAATGAAGGTTAGCCAAAACTACAAGATTCATCAAATCCTGAGAGGGGATCCATTACCTCCTTCTGAACTTCAGTAACATTCACCATAATTTCCTTTGGCCCCAGTCCAGAAATTATCATATTTTATTGAATTCAATGGCACATCTTGCTGTGGTTGGTGTTTAAATCCCGACATTTGGATTGCTAGTGCGAGACAGCCAGACCCCCAATCTGTCCCATAGAGTCCAGCCTGGTATCTGTATTGCGCGACCTCCATTGCGCTCCAATCATTCTTTTAAATGCGTTGTTCATCTTATCCCAGAGCTCTGTTACTATACTTTGTGTTCATAGCTCTCCGCAAATGCTGCCGTGCCGTCAATCCTGTCCAGGTGCACAGTCAGGATGTTGTACAGTTAGTGATAAGGGGTGAAAAGCCTCTCAAAACCTTATACCTTGAATATTAGGACCTGGAAACTTGCTCTGTTATCATGCAAACCATTCCAACGCTGGATTCAAATCACGTTGTCAGATATTGCTACAGACAGCTATTGGCAAGTGTTAATCCTTTTATTATCTACGACCTATTCAAAACCTTATGCCTGCGTGTACTTCCTGTCAACAAAACCTAACTTCCTGTTGCCACATTCTCCATTTAAACATTCCTTGGTCCAAGTTTATACTTGAAACTGCAGAACCGCCTGTAACTATGCCCCGCCTGTGGTGGCGCTGTAGCGTCTCACATTTACGTCTCCACGCTCCTTAGCATCTCCGGCAGAAAACGTACAAGAAGCGTCAACAAAATCAACTTTCCAAATTGCAGTAAGCGTTACTATTTAATTATAAATAGCAATATCAAATCAAGGAATTATATCACAATAAGGACAACATGTATGACTTTCAATTGCGGAATCCTTATTCAATTAATGAGTTGGGTGGGTCTTTTTAAGAGTACTCTTTACTCATTCAAAAGGAACAACTCAATGTGTGTGGGAGGAGAGATTCGGGGTGATGTTTATAAAGAATCTCATTGTACGCATCGATTCCACATCGCATCTGCCTTTTATTAATTGGCCGCACTTTTCACTGGGCAGCGTGATCAAATCACTGAATTTGCAAATCCAGCCACGAAGGGGACTCTCAGGTGCAATAAAGTGAACTCTCTCTGTACCTGTCTGTCACTCTCATGACCAGCTTTATCGGATTTGCTCAGGTAGAACTTCAGTTTATCGCCATGTTTTTCGTTTAGCTTTTCCACCAAGTTCAGGGTCCGTTTACACAGGGCCTGACCCATCGGGTCAAAGAAGACAAAGATCAGATCGGCCTGTTCACCTGCAGACAGAAAACGAGTGAACAATTCGGAAACTTACACGGTGTTAGCAGTGTCTCAATAATGCTCAATAAATGACCACAATGGATGGGTGAGTGCTCTGAAAGGGGCGGGGCTGAAGCCTATGACGGTACAAACTTGCTTCACCTACTCTCTGCCGGGGTGCACTGGACGCTGCAACTTTACTGAGTGGGCCCTGGGTCAGTGAGGGCCAGTCAGCGACTGACTCCCATCGTTCATCCCTGGCTGTTTACTCCTTGCGCGTGCGGGTAAGGTGAGAGGAGCGAATGGGCTCCATTGTATCAGGTTGCAGCAAAGGAAGGCCAGCCCACGCACAGTGTCTTGGCTCAAATATGGAGAGTCTCTAATCACACCAGGTACCAGAGGGCACCCACGCCCGTGGAACAGAACCCGGCAAGAGTTATTCTCCAGAATGGAGAAAGCAGCCCAAAAGGGAAACAAAGAACGCTCCATTCATGAAGTGGGTGGTAGTGAAGTGGTCGTGGTACTGGACTAGAAACCCAGAGGTTGTGAATTGAAATCTCACCATGGTGAGTTCTGCAACAGAATGAAATAATTTGGTACCAAAAAAATGACCATGGAGGCTGCTGGAATATTATAACAAGCACTCACTAACATCACTTCGGAGATGCCTACCCGGTCTGGACTACATGTGACTCCAGTCCCACACTATGTGGTGAGACAGGCGCCGCTATACTGCAGGACACTCTGAGTGACCAGCCATCGCATTCTTTATTGGGAGATGAGGGGTAGTCTGTCATTGGTCGGCAGTGCGCTTCCGACTTCATTTCACAGGCCCTGCAGAACAAGGCAAGCTCACCACCGGCTGAGCAATCAGCAGGCCGTTTACCGGCGACCGGTTTTGGATCTACCCTACCCGGTGTGGATTCCTGAGTGGAGGTGGACTATGGAGAGTGAGTCGGATTGCAAACCAGGTAAAAAGAGAAGCACTACCTGAGTGGATTTTCAAATCCAGAAATCATGAAATGTAATATTGCCAACAGACGCTTCACAAGCTCATTTAAAATGTCGCCTCGCCTCCCACTTCCTTTTGCACTGAGTTTTGGTCGCCCATCACTCCCATCTTCACTGACCTACCCGGTTTCCATATTCTCCAGAGTCAGCGAGCTAGGAATTTCTCTCGGGCGGTGGCGCAAAGCGAGCGGTATCGGATCGGCCGCCCGTTTTACGCAGCGCCTGAAATTCAGTTGACTGCAATAGAACTGAATATCAGGCACGGCGAACAATGGGCGGCCGATCCGATACCGCTCGTTTTTGGCCACCGCCCGAGCCGAATTTCTAGGCCAAAGAATGTAAAATCCTCATCCTCGCCCACAGTTTGCTCTGCAGGCTTTACCCCACTCCTATTATCAAATACTTTATCACTCACTCAAACTCTCCCATTAAACTTCTCACTTGGCGATCCACCTTTAAACAGCTTATTTAATCTAATATTTAAATAGAAGTCTTTCTTCGGTTTCTGAACCCTATAACTGTTATCCATTCTTGTCTTTTCCTTTATCACTTGATTTATTTTTCTCTAACCTCGGTGAAGCGCCATTCGACATTTTCTGTCTAAAGCCGCTGTACAAATGGAACCTTCTGTCATTCTGGTTAATGCTGTTCCTGAACAAAGTTCTTCCTGTTTCCCTTTAATTATTAGCTCTTTGCGGGGAAGGCTGGACGTAGGTTCATTTCTGAACACAGATACAACGAAATAACTTAGAACAAGAACCTTCCTTGCTCATTGGTGTTCAGGCTCCCAGGTATCCCTCGGGGCTCTCCATGTTTCCTTTGTCATCCGATTTCCAGCATACATTGGGTTAGGTACGGCAGTGTAGTGTTTAACTTGCTGGACTAGAAATCGAGCAAAACATGCATTCAAATCCTACCACAGAAAATAAGAATTTGATTCATTTTTTTAAACAATCTGGAAAGAAAACGCTGATATTAGTAAACCTGAGTATAAGGCTGGCGGATTGTCATAAACAACTAACTGGTTTATTAAAGCCGTTTAGGGAAGTCAAACTGTCATCCTTACCCGATCTGGCATGCACGTGACTCCAGTCCCTCAGCAGTAGGTTTGACAACTCGACTCTGAAGTAAACTTGGAGTGGCTTAGTTACATCACAGAAAATATAACACCAATTCAAGAAGAAATTCCCCCACCACATTTTCAGGAGAACTAAGGGTCGGCGATCAATGCCAAGGTTGCCAGTGACGCTGACATCCCGAGAATGAATATAAAACCAAATTATCGAAATCTGCCAGATTTTGATATTGAAATGAGTTGACAGCAACTTCCAATGATCGAGCACTGGTGTGTTTCTCACGGTGCGGGTTGATCTCTTACCCAGCCAGATAAGCGCTTTATCAACATCAAACTCATAGGTCATGTCTCCATCCACAAGCCCTGGGGTATCGATAAAGGTCACCAGGTTAAACTGCTTCTGTTTGGACGTGCTGATCTCGGTGTCCAGGTAGTCTGCCAATCCTGTGGGAGAACAGAACGAGCAGTGAGCAGGAGCAGAAGTTGTTCCAGAATTCCAGGTTCAGCTGCGGGAATAGGACTTTCCAGTTCATGTTGGTGTGTCTGTAAGTCGCGAAAGGCTTTCTTTATTCATCAACCTCCCTTGATAGTAAATTAATTTAAATTCCAAAATAGATTTAATGATAATATCCCGCAATGGAATTGAAGAGATGGCTATATCATAAATATTACAAAAAAAGTCTTATGTCTGTGTACAATTCCTGTCTGCAACTTTTCCAAGGTCATGTTTCTGTAACACATTTCCATCAACATTTTACAAATTATAAATTTCTGTGTCCATTTTATAATAGAAACTGAATGGGAACATTATGCTGTAATTCCACCCTCCTGTCAGTGGCGGTGCTGTGGTACCTCAGTTTTTTTAATCTTTCAGCTCATCAACCTTTATGCACAGAAGAACGTATACTTCACCGACCTCTACTTCTCTGCTTCGCAAATTGTTCTATGTTTCATTCTATGCGTTGGTATTTTACTTGTTTATTCCCCATTTAGTTCATATTCCCCCTCACCTAAAACTCTGCTCCTCGTATCTTAAATGGCACCAAGTCCCGTTCACCCATCAACCCTATTCTTACTGACCGACTTTGCCGCCCTGTCTGCAAATGCCTTGATTTTAAAATTAACATCCATGTGTTCAATAAATCCCTCTTGGCCTCGACCCTCCCTAACTCTGTAATCTACTCCAGCCCTACAGCCCTCCGAGATCACTGAGCTCCATTAATTCTAGCCTGTTGCACATCTGCGCTATTCAAAGCTCCACTATTGGCGGCCGTGCCTCAGCTGCCTGGGCCCGAAGCTTTGCAATTCCCTCTGTAAACTTCTCCGCCTCTCTACCTCTATTTCCTCCTTTAAGCCGCTCCTTAAAACCTATCTCTTGGATAAAACTTTTGGTCATCTGTCCGAATATCCTAAATGTTGTCTCGGTATCAAAATGTGCCAGAACACGCTCTTGTTTAGTCCCCTATTCTCCTCTATATTTCCCATTTAGATTCTATTACACCTGTTCTTTCCCAGTTAGTCTGCATTCCGCCGTTTATGACACATTGTATTTCTATCCCGCTGTATATGACTCACTGATTTTACATTCTCCGTGAGTATTCCACGTGCATTTTTCAATTTAGTGTCTATTCCCTTGTTATTTCCCATTTAGTTTCTATTACCCTGATTATTCTCCATTTAGTTCCTATTCTGCAGTTGATTTCCCATTTAGTTTATATCCCCCCTGTTCATTCACCACTTAGTTTATAATACTCTGTTTGTTCCCCATTTAGTGTCGATACCCTGCGTTCATCTCCCATTCAGCACTCCCTCATTACTGCACTTAAATATCAGGCAACCTATGTGCTCGAGACCTGGAGTCCTTTAACCCACTGTCTTCTGACTCAGAGGTGATGATGCTGCCACGGAGCTCCGGCTGACCCGATAAGCCCTGTAATTCAAACCCAGCTCTTTGATGCGTGCTCCCAGCATCCCGGCCTTTGTATTACTTGCCACATAAAACCTACTGTAATAAAGGGTAAATCATCCCATATAGATTGGAAATAGATGGATCAGGACAATAAGCAAACCGCATCGCGGAATTTTACAGTGCAGGAGGTGGCCATTCGGCTCATTGTGGCTGCGCTTGCTCTCTGAAAGAGCAAACCCCTTAGTCCCATTTCCCCACCCTTTCCCAATTCCCATGTTTTCCTTTGCGAAATATGTATTCCCTTCCCTTTTAAAAACTATGCTGAATCTGTGTACCCAACTATTTCTGATAGATCACTCCATATCCTAACAACCACCTGCTTAAAACAACTCCTAACCACTCCCCTCTTCTGATTATAATCGAAAGCTTATAAGTTATAGATTCACCCACCTGTGGGAATAGTTTTTCTCCATTCTCCTTGCAACAATCCTGCAGAATTCTTAACCGCTAACTGTCTTTGTTCTAATGGAGAGAAACTTCTCTCAATCCATCCATATCTCTCTATCTATCTCCGTCTTTCTCTCTCTCTCTTCTCTCTGTCGCTCTCTCTCATCTTCTCTTTCTCTCTCTCTCTATCTCTGTTGTTTCCTCTCTTGTCTCTTTCTGGCTCGCAAAAGACCAAACTTTTTCCAGTAAGCACAGTTCAATCACCTGTCCATCAACCTACAACTTCAAGCACGAGTCACTCACACAAAATGTCTATCATCTTCACAGCTTGCATTCGATGCTTCACCTCCAATAGAGCACGTGCTCACTTTCCAAGGCTACATTGCTTAAACCTGCGGGTCCTAATTTCAATATTTAGGCACCGTCGATTAATCTGTCGGACATCCTGCCTGTGAAAGGCTCACAGTTCAACAGTGGAAACTTCACTGGATTGAGGGGAGAGAGAAAGTGAGCGTTCCCCCTCCTGTTGTCTGGAATACTGACAGTCGCTGTGAATTTACCTTCGATCTGTTCCAGAGCTTGAAATTGCGGGTATAGGTGGAGTGTAGCCTTGCCCTGTGAAAATAAAAACAAACATTAGAGGAAATAAATGCTCAGTCCTCGTAATTTGTTTAAAATGTTCCTTTTTGGAGCTGCTTTTAGTTGAATATTTCCCTGTGTAGTTACAAGACATATAAGTAACTCCCCATCTCTCTCACTGGTCCGTGCTGCGTTTCCTCATCTCAAAGCAGAATAACCACAACCCTTTGGGCTAGAAAGGTAGAAATTGCCCATGGTTCCTATACATACAGCTATGCTGTCAAATTCATGCTTGGGACGGAGGATGGGGCACAATAACCGAGTTTACACACTCTATTAATGGTATTTCCAGGGCTTCGGGTCGGGTAGGAGGGAGATCAGATCCCTCACACTTAGGCTCAGAAGACGGCATCCTCTAGTTCAGTGTTTATTGAAGTTCCTTCCCAGACAGTCCATCAGAGACACAGAATGAGCCAGGGCTCGGTGATGATTCATGAGATTACTCACTGTGAGCGATTCCCTTTTCCTGCCACTGGTGACGAAGGTAAATCCTTGTGTTTCTGTTGCAACTCCCGTTTTCTGTATATGTTCTTCAACATACCTACAAGACACAATGATTAGAGGTACAAATATTGAGGTTTGTCTAACTCGGTTCGCTCAGAATCATTCAGCAGAAAGCCGGTGAACAACCAGGCATCTGAGCAGACGGTTCAAGAGACCGACAGCAATGTAAAGGGGTAGAAAAATCTTCAGCTAATATATTAAGGAGGTGAAATACAGAGAAAGGCTGAAAGCATTTGTACCTATAATCCCACAACACAGTTTTAAGCCCCCATTATCTTTCTTTATCTCTACCTGTAATATGTGGAATTTCTATAATCTGTGTACACTTCCTGGCTGGAAAACCGTAATTCTGGTTGTCGCATTTAGTCATAATTTCAAGTTAAAATTTCCTCCTACAATGTAACAAAGTCGTGCTTTCCTAGATGATCTGCCTGTACTCTAGAGGAACCCCATACGTTCCACCAAACTCTGCTTCTCAAATTACCGTTGGCTTTGCAGTTTTATTTCAAATAATCAAAGTATTAGATAAAAATGAGGACAGAATTCTAAAATGAGAAGTGAAGTATATGAGTGCGCCGTGCTGCAATTATTCCCCAGCCTCTGAAGATGCTTCACATGAAGACCACACTTGGCTTCGACAATCCCTCTGCCAATAATATCCGAACATTATTTCAAACATTTCTCTTCAGGAAGACTTGAATAATGAGTTCAGTCTTTCTGCCAGAACTTTGCACATTTACAGGTCAATTGATCTCAGTTCTTCCTCCAATGTTTTCTTACAGTGACGGTGCAAACACGGCACTTTACCTTTACAGAGAAGTGAACAGAGCACAGTATTCCTCTCAGATGTATCACATAAACTATGGCACAGGCGGAATAGTGTGTGATAACAATTAATGCATGATTTACTTTTTAACATTGATCCCTGCTTTTGTCACCTCCAGACTCAACGGGGTGAAATTGGTCTCAGCCAGTTTCACGAAACTGGGTTACAGTGAACCGGGAGACACTTTTACACCGCAATCGATTTTCTTCTCCATTAACGTCAATGGACATATATTAACTTCATGGAATATATACTATTAATAGGTACGGCTAGCGAGCAGGAAAATTGAACTAGTCTGTATGGGATATTAAGTGCCATGGAGCAAGAGTAAACTAGTTGATATTTTTCAGGAGGTCACTAACATGCTAGAGAAAGGAACGCCCCTGGATGTTCTCTGCATGGACTTCCAGAAGGTAGTTGATCAGGTTTTGAACAAGAGATATTAGCAAAAATGAAAGCGTTTGGAATAGGCAGCAACCTTGTGAAAAGGGTTGTAATTTGGTTGGGAGGTCGGAGACAGAGAGTTTGGATAAATTGCAAATAATCTGATTGTCTTGATGTGACAAGTTCTGTTGCACATGGATCTATTCTGTGTCCTCATCCTTTCACCATATTTGTCAATGGTTTGGATGAAGGAATAGAGAGTTGTATATTACAAGTCTGCACTTAGTTGGCAGATACATTAGTATGTGTAGATGGGAGGAGGAATTTACAAAAGGACATACAACCGATGAAGTGAATAGGAACAACTGTAGCAAAATGATCTCAATTCGGGAAAGCGTGAGGCCATCACTCCAGATCCAGAAAACTAATTCGGAGGATGCTCTGTATGTGAGAAACTACGAACTATGTAGAATCAAAGATATATTCGGTATCCGTGCAGATATATCATTGAAAGCTAATAGACAGGTAACAAACCTAATCAAATGATTGATGGAATGTTGGCCCCTATGTCAAGGGGGCTGGAAGTCAAAGTGGAGAAAGTCATTCTCCAGTTGTGGAGAGCCTTGGTGAGGCCCCCATCGAGAGTATTGGTTCAGTTATGGACATCGCACCTCAGCAAGCATGTGTTGGCCTTTGAGGGGTACAGAACATATTCACCATCAGAAATGTGTGTTCCCCTGAGTATAGAACATTGAAGGAGATCTGATAGAAGCGTTCAAAATGATAAAAATATTCGGTAGGATGGATGCTAAGAAACTATGTCCTCCAAAAGAAGGGAGCGTAGCTTTAAAAATAAAGCTAGGTCATTCACGAGCAAAATCGGGAAGCACATCTTCCCACGAAGAATAATAGGAATTTGGAAGTCCCGACCCACCCCCAAACCATTTCCACCACCACTGAAGTGTAAAATAATGAGGACAGGCGGGTTTGCAATTATAATGAGTGAATTAATCGAGTTTTTTAAAAGGCTTAAGGCATTTTTTGAGGATGTAACTGGTAGAATAGATAAGGGGGAACCAGTGGATGTGGTGTATTTTGACTTTAAAAGGCTTTCCATCTAACTCCCATTCCCTCACTCTGCAAATCTTACTCCCACTCCCTCACTCTGTAAATCTCACTCCTATTCCCTCACTCTGTAAATCTCACTCCCATTCCCTCACTCTGTAAATCTCACTCCGATCCTTCCTCTTTCTGCTGCCCTGCTGTGCCCAGACCAGACGGAGCCAGTGCATCGTGAGCAACAAGAATCCTTAAAGCTTTAGTAAATCACAGAGCTCACGTTTCAAAATGTACAGATACATGACTGAATCATTATAGATATATATAAATACTCTTGAAAGAAAAATGTCTCAAACAAACACCTCTCTGAGAGCGAGTTCTGACAAATTTCTGCTGAAAGCAACATCATAAAGTTGAATTGCTGCCAACTCAGGCAGAGTGAAACCCGAGAGCCGAGTGACTCAGAAACACCGAAATAATGTTCTCAGTTGCTGCCTTTCACACACGCGGGCGAGGGACTGGGCCGTGTGCTGTAAATATATGTTGAAAATATATCTGAATGCTGTCCCTAAAACACTTGTCCCCAGTGTCTTACCGTGCTTTGAGTCGGTGTACAGCAAGTGACATTCCCTGAGGATCTTCTCATTAATGAAGAGGCTCACACTCTCCAAGGGGTTTGAAGCGGATCGCAGCCTCAGCCTTCCTGACATTGACCGTGCTGGGAGCTCCGTAGAATCCCTCAGCCTGGCCTGGGACAAGTAGGCTCACAGCTGACCAGACCATAATACTGGCCCGTTATGTAAAGCAGCAGGAGTTTTAAGTCCATGTGTGAGTGACAGACCGTGTGTGCGAGCCTCCTCACACCATCTGTTTAATCCCTCTGGGCCCCTGTCCAACAGGATCTTTAAATCGCCGCCGACCCCAATCCAGCAGCTGTCTCGGGTCAACACCCTTGTTGTTCTGTTTAATTGAAGTAGTTAAAACGGAGCCTGTTGTTAAGGTCTCAATGTTCTGTTTAATGTTATTTTAACCAAACATGTATTAGCAGTTCACTTTCATGTCTAATTCACTAACTTATTATATTTGAAGGCTTGATTAACCTCTCGGTGTCTAATCAGAAAGCAAAACAACAACCCATGAATAAAACTTCCATGTGCAGTCTCAAAGTAAATATAACAAACCCACAATTTGGAGTTCGATGGTTGCCGCGGGGGTAAGGATCCCCCGCGATATCGCACTCCGCGCCTACCTTTATGGCTTTGGCCCACACGAACTTCAGTTCCTGGGCCTCTCCCTGGTGCCGGCGCGCAGTGTGTGCGTGTCCCAGAGGCGCAGTTAGTGCGATGCGACCTCTGGGATCACATGGGCCAGTTAGAGCCAATGGCAGCACACCATCTTTCATTCATAGTTTTGACAGCAAGACCTGTCAAAGCTATGAATACAACAAGCGCCCAAAAGAACAGCAAAACCTCAATTAAATTTAAAAAAAGCCATCACATTAATAAAATAACTCTAGTTAAATAAATTAACCACTTTAAACAAAAATTTAAATTATTGAAAAAATTTAAATTCTTTTTAAAAGTTATAAAAATAAACTTACCTTTCTTTAACGTCTCTAAAAAAGATAAACCTGTTGAAAAAAATATAAAATAATACTTAATTAACTCCTTACCTTGTTAAAAGGGGGTCTTACGCCTGCTTTCTTTACGTGTAAAATCTTCAACACTTACCTGCGCGTTCAAACCTGAAAAAAAACTAAGTGCGCTGTGTGCGCGCAACCTGTAGCGCGCACGCGGTTCACTTAGGAACCGCCCCCTTTGCCATACACGAAGTGCCGGTTTCCCGCGCATGCGCAGTCCATGCAGGAAACCGGCTCTTCGGGACCTAATACGCGAGAGTACACAGTGCGTACTCTCCCGCATTAGGTCTAATTTTCGTGCCATTTTGAATCTATTAATGTAGCTCTGTCCTCTATCAAAAACAATAACTAGTTAAGATCAAATTATAATAAAAATATGGCTAATCCTTAGAGGTGCTACCTTATTCATTAACTAGTTATATTCAAGCCCCTTGTTAACCGCTTAGTGCCACTAACTACCGATCCTCCATTTAATGTTCAACCTCTTCATTGTGCGCTCGCAAACTGATGAAGCCCTGTTTCACTCAGATAAGTGCGGATGAGGCATGACGTTCGGTTCATCAAGCAGATCAATTCACTGGAACCCACAATCCCATCACCGCCTATAGCTGCTCCTTGAACGGTTCAACAGTCCCGACCCAGAATATCAATTCAGTGATCAGTCAGCACAAGTATGAAGCATTGACACATGGTCCAAGCTCTGGTCCTTTACCGCTCTGTACACTTAAACCTGATTAAGATATTCCTTGTTTACCACCCCTCGTACCTTGCCTAACTCCAGAGGTCCATAGTCTTAGAGGCGACCTGAGAGTTATATAAAATATTTAAAGCCAAGGATAGAGTTTCGAATGATAGGTTATTTGAGTTTGAGAGGATGAAGAGAACCAGGGGATAAGCGTTTAAATTACACTCTTGTAGTAATCGGCTGGATGCTCGGCTTTCCCAGAGAGTAGTGAGCGTTTGGATTGCGTTGCCAGTTTGTGCGGTGTGTGCTGACTCTCTGCATCCCTTCAGCAGGGAGCTGGACTGGTCTTGGATGGGCCAGAGATTGCTTCATATTAAACGTAAATGGTTTAACTATTAACGTGCGCCTGGCCACTGTGATCTACTGGACTGGACATGTCGGAGAGGATTTTCCCCCGTATTGGCCCTGTTTCTTTCCTAGTATTTCACCGCTCCCAGAAGATCACATGGAGGTAGAAAGCCCTGATGCTACAAGCCTGTGGGAGCAGGATTGCTGGGCCAGCTGGTCTTTTCTACCTTTCTGTGTTCTTGCACAGTCATTAATTTTTAACAGCGTGACTTTTCGCTGCACTTTCCCCGTGGCCGAGCTCTCTGTCACTGGATCTCAGCCTAGCGGTCTCCCTCTATCCCGCTCCCAGGAATGGATGCTCCTTTTGTACATGAGTGACCAGAAATAAGGTCAATACGCAGGGTCAGTACTGACTGGTGCACATCACAACTGCAGCATTGGAGCCTGAAACGTCATGTTTATTGGGCGTTGTATCTCAGTCCTCTGTGTGTTTGGTTGCTTGCTGCACAGCGCTCAATGTGCCCGCTCTCCTCAGTCACATCACCATTCATTAAATGCTCACTGCTTAATCTGTCCTGCACAATCCGAGAGCAGTTTTGCGTTATATGCTTATCAAAGGAAGCCTTGAATTGATAGAGCGCCATTCACCAGCTCAGGATATCACGAAGCAATTTACAGCCGATTCAGTACTTGTGAGGAGCGGCCACTGTTGTAGTGCAATACATGTGGTAGACAATTAGGGCACAGCATGCTCCCACACTGTAATAACTACCAGATAATCTGTTTTAATGTTGTTGATTGAGGTTAAATATTGGCGAGGTCGCCGGGGAGAATTCCACTGCTCTTCTTCTCAACAGTGCCATGGGATCTTTAACGTCCACCCAAGAGGTCAGAGAAGGCATCGATTTAACCTCCCGTCGGGAAGTCTCCGGCAACATAGATTGTTGATTCAAATCAACTTCTCATGGCAACCTTGATCCGCAGTAACTGGCAACATCATTGAATGATATTTAAAAATGTCAACGTTATGAATAGATTAGATAGGTGGTTGAACCCGCGACATCCTCCACCTAGGACAGTAGGTGCATGGGAAAACCACCATCTCCAAGTTCCCCTCCAAGTCACACACGATCCTGACTTAGAAGTATATCGCCGATCATTCATCGTCGCTGGGTCAATATCCTGGAACTGCCTACTAAAAGCACTGTGGGAGTACCTTCACCACACGGACTGCAGCGGTTCAAGAAGGCGGCTCACCACCGCCTTCTCAAGGGCAATTAGGGATGGGCAATAAATGCAGGCCTCGCCAGCGACGCCCACATCAATAAACGAATAAAAAAAGTAAAGTGGGATAAAGTGATATGGGAACCAGGTGGGCACATGTAATTTGGAGTGAATTAGCAACTATACGGAATGGTTGGGCCGATTCCAAGTTGTAATTTCCATGTAATTCTGACTTAGGAGACCCTGTTTATTTGGGGGAACTTGTTGCTCCCTTTGAATTAGCACTTTGGTTCCCTCAAACTTTCTTTGGACTTGAGCTATCACAGGAAGCAAAGGAAACACAGGGAACACGAATAAGGAAACTTAGGAGAGAGTAAGCACGAGGAAAAAGTGAAACAAGAGTAATAGGAAACAATAATTGCAGAGAAAAGGACGCAGTAAATATAGAAAGCAAGAAAATGGAACTCAGGAAACTTAGGGCACATTAAACTTAAGACTGTCTGTTCGAGTAATGTTAGAGTAGGTTCACTACAAGTAATGTTAGAGTAGGATCACAACCAGCAATGATAGAGTAGAGTCGCCACCAGTAATGTTAGAGTAGATTCGCCACCAGGAATGCTAGAGTAGAGTCGCCACCAGTAATGTTAGAGTAGGGTCACCACCATTAATGATAGAGTAGGATCACCACCATTAATGCTATAGCTGAGTTCCCACCTGTAATGTTAGAGTAGGGGCAACACCAGTAATGTTAGAGTAGGGTCACCGCCAGTAATGTTAGAGTAGAGTCACCACCAGTAATGTTAGAGTAGGGTCACTGCCAGTAATGTTAGAGTAGAGTCACCACCAGTAATGTTAGAGTAGTGTCACCACCAGTAATGTTAGAGTAGGGTCACCACCAGAAATGTTATAGTAGAGTCACCACCATTAATGTTAGAGTAGGGTCACCACCATTAATGTTAGTGTAGGGTCAACGCCAGTAATGTTAGTGTAGGGTCACCACCAGTAATATTAGAGTAGAGTCATCATCATTAATGTTAGAGTAGGGTCACCACTACTAATGTGAGAGTAGAGTCACCACCATAAATGTTGCAGAAGTGTCACCAACAGTAATGTCAGAGTGAAGTCTCCAACAGTAATGTTAGAGTAGGGTCACCACCATTAATGTTAGAGTAGGGTCACCACCAGTAATGTTAGATTATACTCACCACCAATAATGTGAGAGTAGAGTTGCCACCAAAAACGTGAGCTTAGTGCCACCACCAGTAATGTCAGAGTAGGGGCACCAGCATTAATTTTAGAGTAGGGTCACCACCATTAATGTTAGGTAGCGTCACCACCAGTAATGATAGTGTAGTCTCACCACCAGTAATGTTAGAGTAGAACCACCACCAGTAATGTTAGAGTAGAGTCACCACCAGTAATGTTAGAGTAGGGTCGCCATCAGTAACGTTAGAGGAGGGGCGCCGCCATTAATGTTAGAGTAGAGTCACCAACAGTCATGATAGATTAGGGTAACCACCAGTAATGGTACATTAGGATCACCACCAGTAATGTTAGAGTAGAGTCACTACCAATAATGTTAGCGTAGAATCCCCACCAGTAATATTACAGTATAGTCACTCCCTGTAATGTTAGATAGGTTCATCGCCAGTTATTTTTGAGTAGGGTGACCACCAGTAATGTTAGTGTAGTGTCACAACCATTAATGTTAGAGTAGAGTCACTACAAATAATGTTAACGTAAAACCCCAACAGCAATATTACAGTATGGTCACAACCTGTAATGTTAGATAGGTTCACCGCCAGTAATTTTTGAGTAGGGTCGCCGCCAGTAATGTTAGAGTAGGGTCACCACCAGTAATGTTAGTGTAATGTTACCAGAGTAATGTTAGAGTTGGGCCAAGGAACAGTAATGTTAGATTATGGTCACCATTATTATGTTGGAGTAGGGTCATCCCCAGCAATTACAAGTGGGATCAACACCAGTAATTTTAGAGTATATTAACCAGCAATAATGTTAAAGTGTGTCCTCAACAATTTTTTTTGTGTTGGGTTACCAGCGGTAATGTTAGATTATAATCACCACCAGTAATGGTAGAATAGGATCAAAAACCAGTAACGGTAGAATACGATCAACAGCATTAAAGTCAGCGTAGCCTCTTCGCCAGTAATATTAGAGTAGTGTCACCGCCAGCAATGTTAGAGAGGAGTCATCACTGGTAATGTTAGCGATGAATCATCGCCAGTATTGTTAGCGATTAATCATTTCCAGTAATATTAGAGCGGAGTCATCACTTGGCATCATTACAGTAAAAATACAAGTTTAGCTTATGCCATGGATGAGTAAAATTTTCAGAGAATAGATTTGAAAACTCAAGAACCTAACGTAGAGTTCAGGAGGGATGTTCCATTCAGCGTTCAGTGCCCATGCGCAGGGCAAATTCCCTCTGGGATTACTTTCCGTACAATTTTCCCACTGCGGGCCGGGGCGCACTGAAGCGGAAAATCGCCCCTTGTTTGTTAAGTGACTGTAACTAACGCCACTTATTGTGTAACATGTTTTTTTCAGACCGGGTCACAGATTGTTCTATAAATGGGGAGTATTTACCGATCTCAGATACATTCCAGTCCGAACCGTAAAGCTGGACAGATTTCGCACAGTTTTTTAAATGGAACTGCCAACAATTCTACAGATAAAGAACATTTACTACCCTATTCTCGCAACCTTTGGGGCTCCCGGTAAGTCAATGTATTGTGTTGTCTAATAACTGTTGACTATCTCAGTGTTAATGTAACCGATTCCGAGCATGTCCTCATTGCAGAGTCATTGATCCAGCGGGATCAGTCGGTGAATATCAGTGGGAAACCGACCAGTCCGCGCGGCCGCTGAGGCGCTGTTCTGGTCGCTCGATCGTGGCCACCGGAAGGTCAACTTCGCTCCGTCTACTGAGGGAGGGCGAGGTTGATTCCCCGGCCCCTCCAATAGTACATAGAACTCTAAAGAATGTGTTGCTTACTGTCCATGGTAATCATTTCATCTGTCCCGTTGTTCCCTGTCTACTTTAGGTTGATATTTCCTTGTACTGCAGCCACCTCCACCCATCAAAGGACTGTGAATGATATTTGGAGCAATAATTGCCGCTCAGGGAGCTGCTCCCCTCCCCTCGGCTGCAAAGAACCGTCGCAGCTCCACCAGCTCCCGCTCTGTTACCGAGCAGCTTCCTCGGGGCCATTATAAATAGAAAAAGCGCAGAATTTCGACCTACATCGAATGTTTGTGTCATAGCTGAATGTAATATTTGAATTCATATCTTCCCAGTAATTGTTTGTAAATTATGTTGAATATAGCTGACATCTGATGCCGCTCCCGAGATCCCCCTCGCCAATTAAACCGATGAGATTAAATGTAAAATTCCATCAATTGCTCCCTGGGGCCGCTGTAGTAACTCATCACATTGGCTCGGTGCATCACATGGTCCCAGCCTCATGGCGGGATGGTTTCAGCGCTCCACACTGCAATGCAATGTGTGTTTTTGTGTATGTAAGGCAATCCGCTTCTTTATTGACTGTGAAAATTAACAAGTTACAGAACCATTCAAGGTTGCCCTTTAAGGGACTTTAATCTGTAACTGTACCGTCCCTGCGAGATACTGTGTCTTGGCCTGGACCGCACAGTTAAAGTGTGAATGGAGCCTGAATGTATTTCTAACGAAAGGTTTCAACATGAAACGTAAACGTCGTTTTCCTCTCCACAGATAATGCTTGTCCTGCTGAGTATTTCCAGAATTTTCTGTTTTTATGCATTAATATAGTGTCAGTGGGGATAGCGATGCAGATTCATTCGGAAGAGATTTATCATGGACGGCTGATCCGGAGTCGTCCGTTTTACATTGCCTCCCAAAGTAAAAATCCCCTCCATTGAGCCATCAGTGCCTGGCTGTCGGTGGTGTTTGGGTCGCTACCCGTTACCATTGCCGATACTGAATACGAGCGATTCTCTCAGCACACACCCCCACCCACCAAACTGACACAGTCTGACTGAATTGTGCTGGAAGGACGGCGCCTTCTCACTCCCTCGATATTGAGTGTTTAATGATAACTTTCGTTTGAAAAGGTCTCTTGTCAAAGTTCGTCTATATAATAACGTGTGCATAACCTTCAGTAGGATCACATCGGTTTATCTCCCCACAATACGCTGTAAGATTTATCCGAGGGTCCCCATTACTTACTCTTGTCCCTCTTTCTTACAGCGAACCTGTTGACAATGGTGATTCTCTTCAGAGGAAAATGCGGCCTTTCCAAATGTATCTCGGTCTACATGGTGGCAATGGCAACAGCAGATCTACTTGTCATGATCGTCAATGTAATCGTATATCATATTTTGAGTAAACGCTTCCCAGATTCATTCCTGTCCTACACTGCCGTTTGTAAGCTCATGATGTACATGTGTTGTACCAACCTGGATATGTCGGTGTGGTTTACCGTCTCCTTCACATTTGACCGTTTTATTGCTATATGTTGTCAGAAGTTTAAAACAAAGTATTGCGCAGTGAGAACTGCGGCCGCGGTTATCACAATTGTCTCTGTCCTGGTTTATTTAGAGAACATCCCATTTTGGTTTGCATATGAACACAAACAAATAATCAACAATGTTCCCTGGGGTTTCCGCCCCAGTGCGGCCTTTTATTCATCGCCTGCAGGTGTAGCCTACTTCCGATTACAAAATATTTTCAATACGTGGCTTCCTTTTGTTTTGATATTCCTGCTTAATTGTTTGACAGTCAGGCGTATTTTAGTGGCCAGTAGAGCCCGCAGGGGACTCCGGGGTCACAGCAGTGAGAATAAGAGCGATCCAGAGATGGAGAACCGAAGGAAATCCATAATTTTACTGTTCACAGTATCGGGCAGTTTTGTATTGTTGTGGCTGACGTCTGCCGTGAGTTTTATAGTTAACACCCTAGCCGTGCATCACCGAGGCGATTACATAGATCCTGCTTACATCGCCACTGAAACCGGATATCTGCTGATGTATTTGAGTTCTTGTACAAACACTTGTATTTATGCAGCTACACAAACTAAATTCAGGGAAGAGCTGAAGAAGCTGGTGAAATCTCCTTGGGCATTTATTCGGATATTTGTTAAAAAAAATGAAAAGTCAAATCAAAGCTTCCTGTCCTAACTAGATTTAAATTATAGCGCGTGTTCTATTTTAGAAACTCTGTCTTTCTGTTAGGACGAAAGCAGATTGTTGTTGTGAGAATGAACAGGTATCAGAAAACATTTCTCCCACTTTGTGCCGTGTGTTTGATGTCTACTGCTTTCCCCCGGTGAACATAATCAATTCCTGCTAAAACAGCGCACTTCCCGCTCAAGATTCAAAGAGAACGGTCATGATTGAGCTTCAGCAGTGGAGTAGAACATGTGAGCGTCAGCGTTAACTGCCTCACACCGCAGGTACTGGAATGAGACGCCGCAGTTTAATTAACAGATAAAGTTTCCTTTAATGTAGAAACAATGTGTTACAATGGTGGTTATCTGTAATTCTGTAATCTCGGTGTGAATGTTGCAGGCTCTGGTCACCCCATCAGACTCCGCCCCCCATTGTCTCCTGGACCAATAGAACGGGGCCCTGTCTCCTGACCAATGTCTGATGATGGAGACAGGAGGAACTTGACTCGTCAATGTGACATTAGATATCTTTGTTCACAGATATTTACTGAAAATCACAACTGGTCATCACAATGTTGGAATGTTATAACAGTCCATTCGACCAAACCATTGCTTGTCGACTTTTATCCGCCACCCAAGCTAATAGTTCCAATCACTTCACCCACGCGGTTTCAACATCCCATCAGCCTCTTTATATTCAGTCACATTTGCAATTTAATCTTCAATATTGATATAATTTCTGCCTCCAGTATTTCCACAGTCTCACAACTCTCCATGTAAAGAGGCTTCTCCTACCTTTAGTTCTAAACCTCGTACATTTATCATTTAATCGCTGGCCGTTAGTTCTTGATCCTTCAACTAATGGAAGGTTCTGCTTCCATCTATTCTTTCCCATCCCTTCTTAACTTGGGTACGACTCGCCAAAAGATATGAGTCTGGTATCAATGCACAGTCTAGTTAAAATCAGGAAATTATAGTTAAGATGGTTAATTGCTAGCTTTCTCTGGGAGATGTTCGTGTCCTTTATTTAGCAGAAGAAAGAAAATAATATATTTGATAACCTGGCAAATACATGAAACCTCGTGACGCGTTGTGCATGAAGCAACCAGCATGCTCTATGCGTGATGAAGATACTCTGAGGAACGGATCCAAAACATGGTCAGTCACGCAGACAACAACACTACATGAAATTGTTATTGTGGCTCTGGAGTGTGAGAACATGTGTAAAAAAAATGGATGGAGATCTGCGCAGTAGAATAGGCCGAGATAGATATATGATGCTCGGGCGATTTTAGTGTTCACCTGAAATGCTCTAACGTCAACAAAGAGGGCGCGGTAAGGAAAGGGTTAATCAGTCTAGTCTAACGTATGCTAATATTATACTGTGTTGGTTTCTCTTTTTTTCTTTCTATTGTAGTAATCTTAATTTTTAGTATTTTCCTGTTAAGCAGAAAGTACAAGTCTATTTAAAGTGCCGCTTGGCTAATGGGCCAGATAATAAGCTATTTAATTAAATACATATCGTTGCAAGCAGATTCATCAATTTCAGAGAACTTTCTTGCTTTGGTAACAGTTTGGGAAGAGAGTTAGTTTTGCTAAGGAAAACATCGGGACATCCTTCATCATTTTCACTTAGTACGTTAGATACAGAATCAGGCAGTCTCACTATTAAAGTTCTCACTTGTTACCATCGCAATTAAAGGAGTGTATCCTATCTTTCAAATAAATGAATTAACTTATCTTTACGTGGAGTTTTATTTTAAGTTAGATATAATTGTGTAATGCAGAATTGTGAGGATTTTAAAGTACCGGGAGTGAGAAAAATGATTAACAACTGACAGTTTTGAAACATTATTCGGTTTGGTAAAGGCCTAAGATACTGAGCTCAGGACTGTGACATGTTTGGGTCACCACACCAATCATCATCAGGTGTGGTTCTAATTTTTACCTTTTAAGTGTGTGTGTAAGTACTATTGCATGTATTATATGCTTAATAAACCTCTGGCACCTCACTCCAATGTTCAAGAACATTATTGAAAATCTTATGCTGACAATAGCTTTTGTACTTTAATTGTGAATGGTCTTCAGTTACTAACTGGGATTAAGTGCCCCCTTTACCCGTCACTCTTTAACGTTCCACTTGACCCAGACGTTCTCCAAAACCAAAATCCTCTTGGTTGAAGGGCCCCGTGGAGCCCGGGCTCTGCCAGTCCGGCTGGCATCCAACTTCTGGGAAATTGCTCATTCGCTTCGGGCAGTTCTGTGTAACAGGCACATTCTCATTTAGCTGGATTCAGGCAGCCAACCATGTTTAAGGCAGGAGTCAGGCAACAGGCAGAGGTTTTAATTCCATCAGTCAGCGATGTTCTGCACCCAGATAGAATCGTGAGAAGGGGATGTGTAATCAACCACATCATCCAAAAATAACATGTAAAATAAAAAGCAAAGGCATGAATAATTAACCATTACATTACCGGGTCACATTCAATCTGATGTGGTTATCATTCCCCGTCCCCCGTTTCTAATTAATCAGTTGTTGTATTCCCTTGTGTTTCTGTATTTCGAATTAAACAGTTACTGTGTTTCCCTGACATTCCCGTCTCTTCTATTTCTAAATAAACAGTTACTGTCTCCCCAGCCCCCTAGTTCTAAAAAAATATTATTTACTGTGTTAACCCATGTCTCCTTTTATTCTATTTCTAATTCGACAGTAAGTTTACTCCCCTGAATCCCTTGTCCTCTATTTCTAATTGAACAGTTGCTGCCTTCCCCTGTCCCCTACTTCTAAATGAAGTGTTCCGCTGGTCTCTATTTCTAACATCAGTTGCCTTATTCCCCTGTCCCTCTATTTCTAATTAAACATTTACAGTGTTCCCTTGAATACCCCTTTATTCTATTTCTAATTTTGCTGCCCGTGTTCCCCTGAACTCCCCTGTTCTCTAATTTTAATTATGAAGATTAGGAAGGAAGCCTGTTCCACAGATAGACAGTCGCTCACTGAAATAATGTTTCCAGAGCTTAGTTTTGAATTTGCCCCCTTCAATCTCAGGTCGTTTCCTCTGGTTCTACTGTTCTGGACAAGGTGAAGCAGCTCGACATGGTCCACCTTATCGAGTGGATTAAGAGCAGTATCTCGCACACATTCAGGTCCCGGATATTCCTGGGATCTTTGTGTGTTTGTCATAGGATTTGTTAACATGAAAAGAGTAATTCAACTTCTGGTGCTGAGGTCACCAGTTTCAGTGGTTTTATATTACAATTCACGATCGAACAGCTTATATCTCAGGCCTGTATATAATACAAAGCAGACTAGCCCTGTTACTAAAATTTCACTATGGAAATCACACATACTAACATACTCTGCTTCACTACAAAGTCGCTAAAAGAAACTTTGTGAGTGGCCAGCCGGATCCCATTCGATTTAATGTTTGATGAATAAGTTGCTAGAGGTCCATTCAAAAACGCTGAAGGAATGTTGGCCTTTATCTCAAGCGGGCTGGAATACTAAGAGGAACAAGTTATGTTTCAGTTGTAACGAGGCTTGGTGAGACCCCATCTGGAGTGCTTCATTCGGTTTATGGCACTGCACCTGAGGAAGGATGTACTGTCTTTGAGGAGGTGTAGCTTAAACATCGCCTTAAATGTTGAAAACTATCAGAGGCACGGACGGGGGATGAACACGCGCTCTGCGGTTTATAAGACTGACTGTTTAACGCTGGATCACCGCAACACCTCCACGCCAAACATTTGCAATGTTAGTTTCTGAATTGATCTTCCACCACACGGAGCTGGGGTTCTGATTGGTATTCGTTACTTCTCTAGCTTCCCTTACAATGCATTAATGATATTCGCCTCAACATACTCCATGTGGCAGCGAGTCCCACATTCTAAACACTTTCTGGGAAAATGGTTAATCCTGAATTCCTGCTGGATTGATTAGTGACTATCTTATATGTATCAGCACTATTTTGGATACCCCACAATCATAAATATTTTCTCTACCTCTACCCACCGATAATTCTGGATCGTCTATTAGGTCGTCATTCAGCCTTCTCTTTTCTAGAGAAAAGGTTCCCTGCCTGTTCAGTCGTTCTTGAAAGTTATAACCTTTCAGTCAAGTAGACTCTTCCCCCGTTTGTTTTTCTCACCACCTGCCGCAAGTCCAGTCTTGTTTGCACCTTCTCCTGTGCCTCTACATCCTCTTTTGTAATATTGAGTCCAAACTGTGAACAGTACATCAAGTGTGATCTAACCAAGGTTCAATACAAGTGTAATACAACTTTACTGTTGGAGTATGTGGCCATCTTATTCCTCCTCCCAAAATAAAGCCCCACACGCATTTTATATTGAAATTAAATTGCCATGTACACTCCCATTCTGTAAGTTTGTTACCATCTTACTGTATGTTCTCGCAGTATTCTTCAGCATTAACTAAAACTGCCAATTTGGTGCCAACCGTAAATTTGATAGTCCACTTCAGATTATTGAGACCAGAAAAATTGTGCAAATGGTGAACACAGTGGTTCCAGCGCCGATCATTGTTGAAAGTCACTTCCGGCCTGCCGCCAGTCTGAGGAACCCCCGCTCTCTGTTTTCTTTGTAGCCAGTTTGTTTTCAATTCTTCTACTTGTCCCCTGACTCCACATGCGCGAATCTTAGTCTCGATCTACGATGTGGTACCTTAACAAAGGCCTTTTGCAAATTGAGTGGAGTGGGAGACTCAATTTTTCATGATCATATCAATGGATTGGGAAAGTCAATGGACTAGGATCTGTCAATGGATTGGGATAGTCAACAGACTACGATATATAAATGGATGAGCACTCTCGATGACTGTAAACATCAACGTTATCAGAAACAGCAGCAGATTACGTTAGCATAGTGGTAACGTTTCTGGCATAGAAATCCAGAGGCCTGGGCTAATTATCCGGAGACGTGAATTCAAATTCCACCGTGGCAGTTTGTGAATTTAAATTCAATTAATTCAATAAATCTGGAATATAAAGTTAATATTGGTATTGGTGGCCATGAATCTATCAGATTGTCATAAACACAACCGTTTCACTAAAGCCGCTTCTGGAAGGAAACATGCCATACTTACCTGCTCTGTCCTATATGTGACTCCAGACCCGCAGAAATATATTGCCCTTAGAAATGGCCTATCAATCCAATCAGTTGAATCGAACCGCTGCAAAAATAGAATAAAATGGGACATACCACTAAACATTAGATTACGACACGACAAGGATACGCCCAGCCCAGTGAACCATGTAAGTTCCTCCTCACTGACATCTGGGGACATGTGCCAAAATTGGGAGAGCTGTCCCACAGACTCGTCAAGCAACAGCCTGACATAGTCATACTCACAGAATCTTACCTTTCAGCCAATGTCCCCGACTCCTCCATCACCAAGGAAACCTCCGTCAGTTTACCACCTACCTCAACTGATGAATTATTACTCCTCCCTGTTAAATACCACAGGGAACAGAATATACTCTGGGTGGGGGAGTTCAATGCCCATCACTTAAAGTGGCTCGGTAGCACCATTACTGACCGAGCTGGCCGAATCCTGATGGATATAGCTGCCAGACTGAGCTTGCGGCAAGTGGTGAGAGAATCAACACGAGGGAAAATCCTACTTGAACTCGTCCTAAAAAGCCCCAGTAGCAACTCTCCATGACAGAATTGGCAGGAGTGACCACCGCACAATGTTTGTGGAGAAGAAATCCCGTCTTCACACAGAGAACACACTCCACCATGTAGTGTGGCACAACCACCGTGCGAAATTGGACAGATTCAGATCACTCCTGCCTTTCACCCAATTACAGAGCTTCCTTTTAGTACACCTACCCCCCCAACTCTCCCTGCCTCTGTACTTGCTTAAAACCTGTTACATCTCTATGATGCAAAACGATCGACCTGAAACGTTAAATCTGTTTCCCGGTAGATGATACACAGTGCAAACACGGTGCATTGATCGTGGAGGGAGTGAATGTTAAACGTGCTGGTTGAGGTGCCAATCAAGCGGGCTGCTTTGTCCTGGATGTTGTCGAGCTTCTTGAGTGTTGTTGGAGCTGCACTCATTCAGGCAAGTGATGAATATCCCATCATTCTCCTGAATTTTGCCATTCGATGGTGGAAAGGCTTTGGGGAGTCAGAATGTAAGTCACTTGCCGCAGAACACCCAGCCTCTGATCTGCTCTTGCAGCTGCAGTATTTATATGGCAGGTCCAGTTAAGTTTCTGGACAATGGATATTAATGGTGGGGGATTCGGCTATGGTAATAACATTGAATGTCAAGGGGCTGTGGTTATACTCTCTGTTGTGGGAGATATTCATTGCGTGGTCCATGTATGGCGCGAATTTTACTTGCAACTTGTCAGACCAAGCCTTAATGTCTTCCAGGTCTTGTTGCATTCGGGCATGGTCTCCGTCATTATCTGAGGAGTTGTGAATGGCACTAAACACTGTGCTATCATCAGTGAACATCCCGACTTCTGACCTTATTATGGAGGGAAGTTTATTGATGTAGCAGCTGAAGATGATTGGCCTGAGGACACGGTCCTGAGGAACTCCTGCAGCGATGTCCTGAGTCTGAGATGCTGGGCCTCCAATAACCACGACCAGCCAACGTTTTGCTCGGTATGATTTCCCTTTATTCCCGTTGACTTCAGTTTTACTAGGGCTCCTTGATGCCACACCCGGTCAAAAGCTGCCTTGATATCAAGGGCAGTCACTCGCCCCTCCCCACTGGAATTCAGTTATTTTTTCCATGTTTGGACCAAGTCTGGAGCCGCGTGGTCTTGGCGGAATCCAAACTGAGCATCGGTGAGCAGTTTATTGCTGAGTAAGTGCGGCTTGATCGCACTGTCGATGACACCTTCTATCACGTTGCTTATAACTGAGAGTATAATCAAAGGGCGGCAATTGCCCAGATTGGATTTTACCTGTTTCTTTGTGGACAGGAGATAACCGGGAAATTTTCCATTTTGTCGGGTAGATGCCAGTGTTGTAGCTGTAATGGAATAACTTGCATATAGGCGCAGCAAGTTCTGGATCACAAGTCTTCCGCACTTTCGTATGAGGAGATAAGGTCGACTAGGACTGTATTCAAGAGACTTTAGAAGAATGAGAGGGGATCTCATTGAAAAGTATAACATTCTGACAGGGCTAGACAGATTGAATGCTGGGAGGATGTTTCCCCTGGCTGGGGGGATCTAGAACGAGGGGTCACAGTCTCAGGATACGGGGTAGGACATTTAGGACTGAGATGAGGAGAAATTTCTTCACTCAGAGGGTGGTGAACCTCTGGAATTCTCTACCACAGACGGCTGTGGAGGCCAAGTCACTGAATATATTTAAGAAGGAGGTAGATAGATTTCTAGATGCAAAAGGCATCAAGGGGTATGTGGAGCGAGCGGGAATATGGTATTGAGATGAAGGAGCAGCCATGATCATATTGAATGGCGGAGCAGGCTCGAAGGGCCGAATTGCCTACTCCTGCTCCTAATTTTCTGTGTTTCTATGTTCTATGTTTCTAGAAACTTTCTAAAGGCAATTGGACATGTATTTGAAGGGAACTAATTCGCAGGGTTATGGGGAAAATCTGGGGTTTGGGACAAAATTGGACAGTTCTTTCAAAGAGCCGGCAGAGGCAGGACGGGCCGAATGGCCTCATTCTGTGCTGTAATATTCTATGATCCTAAGATTCTATGATTCTATGACTCCGGTCTCTTCACACTACAAATAGTCTGTCACAACCGGTCCTCACTGCCTGGAATTTCCTTCCCAAAACCTTCCGTCTCCTCCTTTAAGAGGCTCCTTAAAACCGTAAGCTTTGAGGAATCTTTTGGACAGACGTTTTAATAGCTCCTTGTTTGGATTGGGCTTCCATATTTTTGATCACACCTCTATGAAGCGCATTGGGAGATCGCCTGGAGTGGGGAGGGTGCCAGGGTTTATCAAGCTGTGTGGAACACTTTACTGAACACGTGTGTTTGTGTCTGTTTGTTACATTAAATAAATGAGGGCATCTGGCGCTTCTCTCGATGACATTGGGGAACTAGTGAGAAAGACTTCATTGAAAGGTTCTCTTTATTGTGAAAAAGCAAATAAATTATTCTTCCGGAATTATCCAGACTCCAATCAACGCTAAAAAGAAGCTCAGATCCTGACGTGATTTGAACACGCAGCCTTCTTGATCTAAGAAATCCGGCGCGCTTCCGTTCCGCCAAGAGGTCTGCGTTTGGATAAACGGAGGAGATGTTTCTATATATCAATGTTTCTCAAACATCGTGTCATTCTCCCGCAGAATCAGCACATCACAGGAAAATAAACCAGGAAACTGCTCAAAATACACAACAGGTCGAGCAGCTCTTGGAAATTAATTAAACTTTCGGTGTGTAGACAACAGTTAGAACTGTAAACAAGGCCGTGTGAAAATGTAAACTGTGGGTGTGTATATAGAATCAAAGAAACTCACAGCACAGGAGGACATTCGGCCCGTCGTGCCTGTGATGGTTTAGAAAGAGCAGCCGTGCTCAGTCCCACACCCCCGCTTTTTATCCCTAACCCTGTAAGTTCCTGATCCTCAAGTACCTGTGCAACTCCTTTTAAATTATTGATCAATCAGCTTTCATCATCTATTCATGTCGAGCGTTCCAGGTCCCGACAACTTACAAAATATGTTTGGAATGAAGACAGATGCCCCCCAATAATTGAATAATTATTACAGATACATGTAACTACATCTGCAAGCAGCAGATTCATGAATTGCATTTACTTGTGAAACAAGTTAAAAATCAAATTGCATCTAAAACGGATAGACACAATTATAATTAAAGTTATCCCAACAATTCGTTGCCACGTTCCCTGTTGATCTAATGGTCAGGATTCGGCCCTTCCGTCGCTTTAGGTTCGGGTTCAATCACCGTTGAGCGGATTGACTCTTGCAACAGTTGTTAATTCAAAGCTTTATCAAATTGACTACATGAATCCAATGTGAAAATAATGTTGTAATTGTCATGAATTAACAGATAAGTTTCGTTTGCAGTATGAAAGAAGGGAATGAGGGACAGTCGAAGCTTCAATAATTTAGTCTGCTCTTTGCATGTGATGAACATTTATCCCTATCACATTATACACACTGTATTTTGGAGCCTGGTTTGCAATGTTCTGTGCTTATGACTCCTGGAATCTGGTGCAACATTTTATTAAATTTAACAGGATTAGCTATTTCACAAAAAAAATCATTCTCTATCACAATATTTTTTGAAAATACACTGACGTGTCTTTCTTATGTCCAAAGTGGGTAATCAGATACTTCCCCACATTGAAATCCATTAATCACAGTTTTGTCCTCTCACATAATCCATCAATGCCCCTTTACAATTCACTGCTCCCATCTACACTGCATACTGTGCCCCCAACTAAGTGCCATCAGCAAACTTGGACATCAGGTTCACTATTTCTTCATCTAAGTAATTTATTCATATAGTGAAAAGCTGAGGCTGCAGTCCAGATCCCAGGGGACACCACTAGTCACATTCTGACAATTGGAGTACATACCATTTATCACTGCTCTGTGTCCCCCTACCTCCATGCCCATGTCAATACGTTGCCTCAAATTCCATGCGCTTTGATTTTTGCTCACAGTCTCATCAAAGGCCTGCTGGAAGTCATCATATTAAATCTAGTCAGTCCCTCTCTATGATTGAGTTTTCGTTTTCCCCATGTCTCTGGTAGTTTTTCTCTCCCTCTAATTTGAAGACCGATACAATGTGATTGTTTAACATGTCTGCCATTTCATTATTTTCAAATACAATGTCGCCTGCGTCTATCTTGAAGGGGTCCACATTATCCTTACTAACTCTGTGAGACGGTGAATACTTACATTAATTTCAATCAATAAACCCATTACTTCCTGTTGCAACTGAACGAAATGCTCATATGTTTGACGAGCGAAAGAGAAAATGTAATGGCGTTTCTGCTCTGCATGTCCTGAACATTTACCTTTCTCGTTTTGCGCACTGTATTTTAAGACTTTGTTTATAAATGTTCAGTGCTTATGACGCCAGGAATCTGCTGCAGCCGTTGTTAAATTTAAAAGGATTGTAGCCCCTTTGACACGAGAAGAAACGTTCATGAGGAGCAAGTTCCCACAAATTGTTTCCTCCCGGGGTTTCCCCATTCAGGCCCAAAGAAAGTTTCCCTCACTCCGGTATCTGTGAATGCTGCTAGAAGGCTGAGTGACCCGGAAGCCTGTACTGGGTGTACGGGGAGATTTGGCCCGGGCCGTGGCAGCTTGCATTCCAGGGATGGGCAGAAACCCGCTGAATGAGGCTGCATTCGTTGCTTTCCACAGGCGGCGGGGGATTGGAGAGTGCGGGGCCGGAATGTTGCTGCTTGTCCCGGCCTCAGTCACTCTGGAGCAGGAGAAGAGCGGATCATTGATGGGTTTGTTCCCGCGTCTGAAATGCGGCTTCGAACTGCTGCTGTTGACCGAGGCAGCGCTGCAGGATCCTTGAATCACAATTCAACTGATATCAGCCGGAATGTACAGCTTTGAGAGGCGCTTTCTGCACCGTCAGGGCTGGTGCCGGGAGCGAGTGAGAGAACATAGGAACATATGAACAGGAGGAGACCATTCATCCCCTCGAGCCTGTTCCGCCATTCAATTAGATCATGGCTGATCTGCAACCTAACTCCATATATCCGCCTTTGGCCCATATCCGTTAATACCTTTGATTAACAAAAAGCTATCAATCTCAGATATAAAATTATCAATTGATCTAGCATCAATTGCCATTTGCGGTAGAGATTTCCAACATTCTACCACCCTTTATGTGTAGAAGTGTTTCCTAATTTCACTCTTGCAATGTCTTTTGACTATGTCCCCTACTCCTAGAATCCCAAGCCAACGACAATAATTTCTCAATACCTACCCTATCTGTTCCCCTTAATACCATGAAAACTTCGATCAGATCACCCCTTCACCTTCTAAACTCTCGTGAATACCACCCCAATTTGTGTAATCTCTCCTTTTATCTTAACCCTTGAAGTCCGGGTATCATTCTGGTAAACCTACGCTGCACTGCCTCCAAGGCCAATATATCCTTCCTAAGTTTTGGTGCTCAGAACTGCTCACGGTGCTCCAGGTGTGGTCCAACCATGGTTTTCTATAGTTGCAGCAACACTACATACAGCGATACAGAAAAACTGTAGAGTTAGAAACGAACAGAGAAACAGCAAATGTAACACAGTTGTGAGATATTGTATATTGTTAATATCTAAACACAAATATGAATTATTCTGTTTTCCTAATATTTAATTGAACAAGTTCTCAAAATACTTCTGCCCATTTCCGAATCAGAGACATTTCGTGTGTTAAGCAAACATGATAACCACTGCACTACAGAAACACGGCAGCAAGAATGGTTTCAGGAACATAATTATCCGTGCTGCACTTCAGGAAATTGTTTTACAGAAATAGAATTTCGGTGCTCTATTGAGTAACGTTGTAGAGAATGGCAAACATTGAACTAGCAGTAGAATCATAGAATGACACAGCACAGAATATTTATTATTAGTAAAAAAAACAGTACTAGCAGAATTAATGGGACTAAAAGTCGATAAATCCCAAGGACTGGATGACCTACATCCTAGGATTTTGAAAGAGGTGGCCATTGGGATAGTAGACGCATTGGTTGTCATCTTCCAAAATTCTATAGATTCAGGAACGGTTCCTGCAGTTTGGAGGATAGCAAATGTTAGCCCGCTATTTAAGAAAGGAGGGAGAAAGAAAACGGGGAACTGCAGACCTGTTAGCCTCACATCAGTAGTTGGGAAAATGCTGGATTCTATCATAAAGGATACAATAACTGGGCACTTAGAAATTAATAGTAATTTTGTGCACAGTCAACATGGATTTATGAAAAGGAAATCCTGTTTGACAAATCTATTGGAGTTCATTCAGGATGTAACTAGTGGAGTAGACAAAGGGGAACCGGTAGATGTGGTGTATTTGGATTTTCACAAGGCCTTCGATAAGTTCCCATACAAAGGGTTGGTGAACAAAATTAGGGCACATGGAATTGGGGCTAATATACTAGCATTAATTGAGAATTGATTAACAGACAGAAAGCAAAGTGTAGCGATAAACGGGACTTTTTTAGGATGGCAGGCTGTGACTAGTGTGGTACCGCAAGGATCGGTGCTTGGGCCCCAGCTATTCACAATCTATATCAATGATTTGGATGAGGTGACTAATTGTAACATTTCCAAATTTGCTGATAATACAAAGCTAGGTGGCAGTGTCAGTTGCGAAGAGGATGTGATGAGGCTTCAAGGGGATCTCAACAGGCTCAGTGAGTATGCGAGAACATGGCAGATGGAATATAATGTGGATAAATGTGAAGTTATCCAGTTTGGTAGAAAAAAAGGAAAGCATAGTATTTCCTAAATGGTGAAAGATTGGGGAATGCAGATGCTCAAAGAGACATGGGTGTTCTTGTACACGAGTCACTGAAAGTGAATGTGCAGGTACAGCAAGCCATTGGGAAGGCAAATGGTATGCTGGCCTTCATTACAAGAGGATTTGAGTACAGGAGTAAAGAAGTCTTACTCCAATTATATAGGGCCTTGATGAGACCAAACTGGAGTACTGTGTACAACTTTGGTCTCCTTACCGAAGGAAGGATATACTTGCCATAGAGGGCGTGCAACGAAGGTTCACGAGATTGATCGCTGGTGTGGCAGGACTGTCGTATGAGAGAGATTGAGTAAATTAGGCCTGTATTCTTTTGAATTCAGAAGAATGAGAGGGGATCTCATTGAAGCAGATAAAATTATTATAGGGCTTGCTAAGGTGGATGCTGGGACAATGTTTCCCTTGGCTGGGGAGTCTAGAACCAGGGGCCACAGCCTTAGGATAAAGGGTAGGCCATTCAGGACTGAGAGGAGAAGAACATTCTTCACACAGAGGGTGGTGAATCTTTGGAATTCTCTACCTCAAAGGGCTGTGGAGGTTCAGTCATTGGGTATATTCAAAACAGAAGTCGATATATTTCTGACTAGTAAGGGCATCAAGGGATATGGCGATAGGGCCGGTGAATGGAGTTGAGGCAGAAGATCAGCCATGATCTCATTGAATGGAGGAGCAGGCTCGAAGGGCCAAATGGCTTACTCCTGCTCTTATTTCTTATGTTCTTAGAAGGAGGTAATTCGGCCATCGTGCCTGTGCCGGCTCCTTGAAATACCCCAATTAATCCCACTCCCCTGCTCTTTCTCCATAGACCTGCACATGTTTCCCTTTCAAGTAATTATCCAATTCCATTTTGAAAACTGAGAGTTTGGAAACACAATATTGTCAGAGGTGTTGGAGCCTCTGCCGTGTCGATACACAGTGAGCGGTGATTGACGAAGTTCCCCTGATTCACTGACACTGAAACTTGAACCCGGAATTCTTCCACAGTTTCGTTAAAAAAAATACTTATTTGTGGAATTGATTTCAAATCGAATTTTTTTAAGAGTTTATTTCAATCAGACGAGTCCTTATTTTGCCGAGTTGGTATATACAATTCAATCACATGAACATTATATTCTGTTACAGGGGCAGTTATTTAAAGGGGAGAAAGCTTTGCTTCAGCTGTACAAACACCTCTGGAGGACTCTGTACAGTTCTGAGCCAGGCACCTCAGATAGGATAGACATTGGCCTCGGAAGCAGTGCAGCACAGATCCACCAGAATGTTTCCAGGGTCCAATGGTTAGATTATGAGGCGAGATTACATAAACTAGGCTTGTATTCCTTGTAATATAGAAGGTTAAGCGCTGATTTCATTGAGGTTTTTAGAATTATGAAAGGAATTAATAGGGTTAAAAAAGTGAAACTTTTTTTCACTTGTTCATTGTGCACAGGACCCTTACTTAGAAAAATGATCGATAACTTTCAATGACGATGGAGTAATTTTGTTGTCATATTCTGCAAATTATGTCATCAATCTAGCCGCTGAAAGGCTCTGGTAGCACAGGGGTTGGACAAACTCCATGTGTCATTGTACAAGTCGGTTGCTTTACACGTGGTGCGTTGTGACCTCATCTTGAAAGGCGAGTCTCTTCAATATCCAATACAAAGTGAATTGCAAACTTGAAGGACAAGCATAGGAATACAAGTCACTCGTGAACACAAACCACATGCTGCTCATTTTCAAAATCATGGCGGTCAGCTTTTATATAAAGTGGAATAAATGTGCTTTGATAAGATTTGAAAATAGATGTTACTTGTATTTGTGTCTTTTGTTCTTCAATTTATTAAACTTTCTGGCGTCTGACTCCCGTTGAGTCTCTTCTTCCTCTATTGAATGAGAAAGGAGGTGTTTGACGTTGACCAGACCCGCACTGCGCCTGATATTTGTGAGCTCATTCTTATATTTAGTGTTTTATGCCCCTTTGCTCGGCGTCATTTACCTGATTACATTGTACAATTATGGAACTGTTAAGATGGTTGACCCAAACTGCTCAAAGCCTTCGGTTTTAAGGAGGGTCTGAAAGGAGGTGAGGGAGGGGTAAAGGTGGAGGGGTTTAGGCAGGGAGTTCCAGAGCATGACGCCTACACAGATATTGCATCATGTTCGCATGTGCCTGCTGTCAGACCGCAGTGTTTTACAACGTTTTACATTGAAACAATACAGTTATTAGATGCAGGAAAATTATCATAAAAATGGCCCAGCGTGTTTTTAATTGTTTTCCCTAATACCAGCTGTACAATAGCCACACATTCAATGTAGCCTCACACGGTGCGATGGCGTGTTCCAGTTCTATATATGTAGATACAGAATCAATTTCCATCAGTTTATTTGAACCCAATAACTTAATATATTTCTAACGTGTTGGATGGAGGTACATGATCCATCGACATATTTTTATCATTTGATTTCAATTGAGTGCTCATAAAAGTATTTGGGGGAATTTACTGGATAACAGCACAGCTGGCAATGCTTGCGGAATATTTTCCTGCAGTCAAAGCACACATTGATAACCTGGAACTGTGCGGCAATGAATCATAAAGGGGGAAAAAAGTTAAAATTTTCGTCTCTGGGTGGGCTCGAACCGCCAACCTTTCGGTTAACAGCCGAACGCGCAAACCGATTGCGCCACAGAGACGGCCGAGCATGCCCTTCCAAGATTCCCTAAACCAGGGTGTCGGTGAGATAAAGTTTCAGATTTCTGCGACCGGAATAGCAATTGCTCACTGTCAGTTTTACATTTCCAAATTCAAGAATGGGACATTCATTGTGGACACACAGATACTGTCTGGTCCCGCACACTGTAGACACACCCATGTCACCGTGAACCAGCTCTCCTGCAGCCGGTGCGGTCTACCTGCCAGCCTTTCGGCGCCTTGTTTGTTGCGATGTATTCTGATTGTCTTGACCCCGATGTTAGGTTTGAGTTCCTGATCTGTAGTAACGTGAATCCTTTAAGTAGTTCAGATCAGTCAATGTCACCGATAACATCAGAGTAAATGACCCAGCGTCTGAAACCAGGAAACGGTGTCTTAACCGCCTCTGGTCAATCGGGCGGTTCGCACTTCATTCTCCTCTGATTCCGTTTCCCAAAGCGGATCTAATGATTCACAAAGCTGGCGACGGTAGTTTAACATTTGTATCCTATCGATTTTCCCGCTTCCAACTGGCAATATTTTCCAAACTTCGTCGCTTTGTATCATGTCCAGGGAAGAGGGAATTCAGGGAGAGACGATAAAAGCTGGGATTGTTCGCCATAGAGCAGAGAAGGTTAAGCGGAGATTTAATTGAGGTGTTACAAATAATGGCCGGGGGAGAGGGGGGGGCGGTGTGGAATAGAGCAGAGAGGGTGAAGCTGTTTCCACTGACTAGAGGGTCGGTAACCAGAGGACACTGATTGAAGATAATTGGTAAAAAAAAACCGTGGCGGGGGAGGTGGTGTGGGGAGATTTTCCTTTACTCAACGAGTTGTTACGATCTGGGTGCGTGCCCTGCGTGAGAGGGCGGTGAAAGCAGATTTAATAATAACTTTAAAAAGTGAAGTTAAAATGAAAAGCATTGCAGGGCTATGGGGAAAGAGCAGGGGAGTGGGGATAATTGGATCGCTCTTTCAAAGAACCGGCACAGGCACAGTGGGTACTGTGCTGATTCTATGATTCTATGGCTGATCCTTGACAGCAGCCTCTACCCGCGGGTTCCCACCTCTCCAATGTTCCTATCGTTGTTTCAATGGCAGCAACCGTGACGTCACACTCTGAAACACTCACACCATCCAGGACGCTGGAAGCGCAACTGGGCAAAACCATTCCAGAGCTCAATGGGATTTTCGGCAGTAATCGAGATAATGATGCAGAATTTCAACAGCGTTAGTCTAAAAGTTGTGTATAGCAAGGATAAGAGAAAAGGCCAATATGATAAAGGAACCTAGGACTGTGGATGGAGTTAAACTACAGATTAACCATAATCTAATTAAATGGCGAAAGAGATTCGATTGGCTGAATTGCCTCCTCCTATATTCCGAACAACAACAAAAACAACTTGCATTCACAAAGCGCCTTCAACGCAGTAAAACGTCCCAAACCGCTTTGCATGACCGATTATCAACCACAATTTGACACCGAAACACGAAAGAAGATATTAGGGCAGATGTCCACAATCTTGGTAAAAGAGGTAGGTTTTAAGGTGCGTGTTAAACGAGGAAAGAGAGGTAGAGAGGCGAAGAGGTTTAGGGCAGGAATTCCTGAGCTTCGGACCTTGGCAAAATCAAGGCAAAGCCACCAATGGTGGAGCGATTAAACCGAGGATGCACAAGAGGCCAGCATTGCAGGAACGCAGAAATCTCGGAGGGTTGTAGGGCTTGGCGAGATTAAAGCGATAGGGAGAGACGAGGCCATCCAGGGATTTGAAAACAAGGTTGATAATTTTAATATCGAGGCATTGCTTAACCGGGAACCAATGTAGGTCAGCGAGTATAGTCCCGATGGGTGAACGGGACTTGATGCGAGTTAGGGCGAAATTAACATCCACGCGCGAAATTCACACAATTGATTAATAATCCATCGCTGAATCACTCGGCCACCACGTTCCAACCGAACACTTACACCAACTGCGTGTGCCCAATATTACTGAAGCTTAAATGTTAAGTGTCAGTGCCACAAAAACTTAAATAATCTTCCACACGCACAAGCCTTCAACCAAAACATTGATAAAGACCCACTCCACCTGGAATGTGATTCGACTAAAGAAGAGAGATTAACTTGGACTATAATTACCATGAATATAAAAGTTGATTGGATATTTTCATGGCATGTCGAACACTATTTGGAGAAAGTGGGTATGGAAACTGCGAAAATGTTGTCGGTCGGTCATTGAAGATTTGTGATAATTTTATTCAACAACTGAGGGTCAGAACTTTCATAACTTGGAATGAAAAAAGTAGGATAATACCAAAGACCCGACACAACAATACAGGAGCAGATGTCCGGTTCAGAATAGCTTTGACTCAGTACCAGCACCCTCATCTCCGCGTCAGAAGATCGTTGAGTGAAATTGGTCTACGCCAGCAGCGAACCCGCAGTAAGCATTTGAACACTTAAAAAGTAACACAAGTAGATGATGTTTGCACGGGGGAATATCTGTGTTGTACTATACAGTATTACACAGTATTTACAGCAGGGGAACAGGCCATTCAGCCCAACAGGTCCATACCCGTGTTTTTAGTCTCATGAGCCTCCTCCCATCCTACTTCATCTAACTCCATCAACATATCCAGCAGGTCAGGCAGCATCTGTGGAGAGTGAAACAGAGTTAACGTTTCAGTTCGATGACAATCAGAACACTTCGGAACAAACAAGGCAGGGAAAGGCTGGAAGGGAGACCGCACCGGTTGCAGTAGAGCTGGTTCGCGGTGCCATGAATTCATTTAAAATGTTGCTGATGTAAATCTGAAAACCAGCACCCTGGGATTGTCGGTTTACTAGTGATGAATTTGCAGTAAGTGGAATTGAGCATCTCGCTGAACAGTGTGTGTGCGGTGAAGCGCTGGTTTCCGGCTGGAGCGGTTATCACCTTCGCCTCACGCGCGGAATGTCCTGGGCCCGGGCGGGAACATTGTGTCAGAGAATATTACTGTCTGAGAAATGGCCGGTCCAGTTAAGTTTAACAAAAGTTGCACCAGATTTCTGGTGTTAGAAGCAATGAACATTTTAAACCAGACTCCTGTGTGTGAAATGAGATGTTGGTAACAGTTCATCACATAAAAAATATTGAAGTATCGACTCTCGGTTATTGATCATTTCTTTCATTCAGCAAAAGAAGGTCATCAGTTCATTAATGGGGATTAAAAGAATAGGTTTTTTTTCTCAAAGCAGATGCATGTAAATAATTGAATTAAAAGCTGCGCTTTAGCCTTTGACTGGGACTAGAACACAGGCCGAGACAATGAAAGTGCCGAATTCTAACCACTAGATCACCAAGGAAAAATAATTAAAATCACTGCGATAATTTTAAATATAATTGTGTCTATCCATTTTGGATGCAAATTTATTTTGATTATTTTACATGTAAATGTATTTCATGACTCTGCTGGTTGCAAATGTTTTCCCATGTACCTTTTATATTTATTCCTTTATTGGGGGACATCTGCCTTCATTCCAAATGTATTTTGTATATATTTATTTCTCAATATGGTACTTATAAATTACACAGAAATATATTTATACATAACAAAGACACACACAAACGCAAAAACAATGATAAATAACACAAAGATACACAAATATATTTATAACTAGCGCACAGATACAACCAAGTACATTTAGAATGATCACAGATTCAATTATATATATATCATATTATAAAAATAAACTTTAAACTGGCCCACATATAACGCATCGCACTCATCATATAAACACTAACTTTCTATATAAATATCACACACAGACAAGAGGCCTGTTAAGAAGATGGAAGCCCATGGAAGTAAGAGAAAAGTAATGGTGTGGATACAGAATTCGCTCAGTGACAGGAAGTAAAGGATGATGATGGATGGGTGTTTTTCAGATGAAAGGTGGTTTGCAGTGGTGTTCCCCAAGGGTCTGTTTTGGGTCCGTTACTCTTTGCAACTTTTATAAACGAACTTGACACGAGCAGCATTAAAAGGTTTGCAAATTTCACGAAATTGGACCCTTAATAGATAATGATGAGGATAGTTGTCGACTTCAGGATGATACAGACACGATGGTGAAATGGGCAGACGCCTGGCAGGTCGAGTTCAATGCGGAGAAGTGTGAAGTGATGCAATTTGGGAGGACTTATATGGAAATACAGCACGGCTGCTCTTTTTCAGCCAGCACAGGCAGGACGGGCCGAATGTCCTCCTTCTGTGCTTCTGAGTTTCTATCATTCTATATATACACACCCACAGTTTATATTTTCACATGACCTTGTTTGTAGTTCTAACGACTGTCTAGACGCCGAAAGTCGCCGCGGCGGACCTGCGGGAAACGAGGCGGCGGCGGCGAGGTTTAAAAGAGGCGGCAGAGACCAGGTAGGCTTACCAATCTCCGAGCTCAGAGGGAGGTGGAGAAGTAAAAAGTAATCGAAGTGTGACGTCACCAGAAAGCAGGTAAGTGATTGGTAGGTGAGTATTTCTCTCTTTTTAAACTTAAACTCTGTGGTTTTTAGTTTCTAAGCTCTCTGTGGTGTAGCGGGGACTAGTGGCAAACCAGGGCCCTTAAGTATATCTTTTAACTGGAGTGTAATTGGTGGAATTGATTTGATTTAATTTAATTTGAATTAATTAAAGGGTAAGTCATGGCAGGAGAGCTCGGCCCCGTGGTATGCTCCTCCTGCGCTATGTGGGAACTCAGGGAAACTTCCATTTCCCCTGACAACCATGTGTGCAGGAGTTGTATCCAGCTGTAGCTACTGGCAGATCGCATTGCGGTGCAAGAGCTGCGATTGGATACATACTGGACCATTCGCGATGCTGAGGACATCGTGGATATCACGTTTGAGCAGTTGGTCACACCGCAGGCAAAGGATGCACAGGCAGAAAGGGAATGGGTGACCAACAGACAGAGTAGTTGGTGCAGGCAGGTAGTGCAGGAGTCCGCTGTGGACATCCCCCTCTCAAACAGATATACCACTTTGAATACTATTGGGGGTATGTCTTATCAGAGGAAGGCAGCAGCAGCCAAATTCCTGGCACCAGGGGTGGCTTTGCTGCACAGGACGGGAGGAAAAAGAGGGGTAGAGCTATAGTGATAGGGGATTCTATTGTAAAGGGAAACGATAGGCGTTTCTGCGGCCGCAAACGAGACTCCAGGATGGTGTGTTGCCTCCCTGGTGCAACGGTCAAGGAGGTCTCAGAGCGGCTGCAGAACATTTTGGAAGGGGAGGGTGAACAGTCAGTTGTCGTGGTGCATATAGGTACCAACGATATAGGTAAAAAAGGGGATGAGATCATAAAAGCTGAATATAGGGAGTTAGGAGGTAAATTAAAAAATAGGGCTTCAAATCTCAGGATTGCTACCAGTGCCACGTGCTAGTCAGAAAAGAAATAGAATGATATTTCAGCTGAATACGTGGCTAGAGAAATGGTACAAGGGGGAGGCATTCAAATTCCTGTGACAGTGCAACCGGTTCTGGGGGAGGTGGGACCAGTACAAACCGTACGGTTTGCACCTGGGCAGGCCCGAGACCGATGTCCAAGGGGGAGTGCTTGCTAGTGCTGTTGGGGAGGGTTCAAACTAATTTAGCAGGGGTTTGGGCACGTGAGCAGGGAGACAGAGGAAAGGGAAACAAGGATAAAAGCAAAAGATAGGAAGGAGAATAACAAAAGTGGCAGTCAGAGAAATCAACGGTTTAAATCAAACATGGCCACAGTAAATAATAATTCTAATAGGTCTAAGTGCGTTAAAAAAACAAGCCTGAAGGCTTTGTGTCTTAATGCGAGGAGCATTAGGAATAAGGTGGATGAATTAGCTGCGCAAATAGAGGTAAACGAATATGATTTGATTGGGATTACGGAAACATGGCTCCAGGGTGGCCAAGGCTGGGAACACAACATCCAGGGGTATTCAATATTCAGGAAAGATAGGCAAAAAGGAAAGGGAGGTGGGGTAGCATTGCTGGTTATAGAGGGGATTAACACAATTTTAAGGAAGGATATTAGCTCTGATGATGTGGAATCTGTACATGTAGAACTGAGAAATACCAAGGGGCAGAAAACCTTAGTGGGAGTGGTATATAGACCTCCAAACAGTAATGCGGAGTTTGGGGATGGCATTAAAAGGGAAATTAGAGAAGCGTGCAATAAGGGCACAGCAGTCATCATGGGTGACTTTAATCTACATATAGATTGGGATAACCAAATTAGTAACAATTCTTTGTTGGAGGAATTCCTGGAGTGTTTACGGGATGGTTTCCTGGACCAATATGTAGAGGAACCAAACAGAGATCAGGCCATCTTAGACTGGGTATTATGTAATGAGAAAGGATTAATTAGCAACCTTGTTGTACGAGGCCCCTTGGGTCAGAGTGATCATAATATGATAGAATTCTTTATTAGGATGGAGAGTGAAGTAGTTGAATCAGAGTCTATGGTCCTGAATTTAAATAAAGGAAACTACGATGGTATGAGGCGCGAGTTGGGTAGGATTGATTGGGGAATGTCATTAAAGGGTTGACGGTGGATAGGCAATGGCAAACATTCAAAGACCGCACGGATGAACTACAGAATTTGTTCATCCCAGTTGGGCATAAGAATAAAACAAAAAAAGTTGACTCAACCGTGGCTAACAAGGGAAATTAGGGATAGCATAAGATCCAAGGAGAGGTCATATAAATTGTCCAGAAAAAGCAGTAAACCTGATGATTGGGAGCAGTTTAGGAGTCAACAAAGGAGGACAAAGGGATTAATTAAGAAGGGGAAAATAGAATATGAGAGGGAGCTTGCAGCGAACATAAAAACTGACTGTAAAAGCTTTTATAGATATGTGAAGAGGAAAAGATTGGTGAAGTCAAGCGTAGGTCCCTTGCAGTCAGAATCAGGGGCACGTATAATGGGGAACCAGGAAATGGCAGACCAATTAAATACATATTTTGGTTCTGTCTTCACAAAGGAGGTCACAAATAACCTCCCAGAGATGTCGGGGAACATAGGGTCTGATGAAACGGAGGAACTGAAAGAAATCAGTATTTGTAGGGAAATGGTGTTCAGGAAATTGACGGGATTGAAGGCCGATAAATCCCCAGGGCCTGATATTCTACATCCTAGGGTACTTAAGGAAGTGGCCCTACAAATAGTCGATGCATTGCTGATCATCTTCCAACATTCGATGGAATCTGGAACAATACCCATGGATTGGAGGGTAGCTAATGTTACCACACTATTCAAAAAAGGTGGTAGAGAGAAAACGCGGAATTATTGACCGGTAAGCCTGACATCGGTAGTGGGGAAAATGCTAGAGTCCATTATAAAAGATGTAATAGCAGAGCACCAGGAAAACAGTGACAGGATCGGACAAAGTCAACATGGATTTACAAAAGGTAAATCGTGCTTGACTAATCTACTGGAATTTTTTGAGGATCTAACTGGTAAAATAGATAAGGAAGAACCAGTGGATGTGGTGTATTTGGACTTTCAAAAGGCTTTCGATAAGGTCCCGCATAAGAGATTAGCGTGTAAAGTTAAGGCACATGGGATTGGGGGCACGGTATTGACTTGGATAGAGACTGCTTGGCAGACAGAAAGCAAAGATTTGGCTAAAACGTATCTTTTTCCGAGTGGCAGGCAGTGATTAATGGGGTACGGTAGCGATCGCTCCTTGGACCCCAGCTATTCACAATATATATTAATGATCTAGATAAGGGAACTAGATGTAATATGTCCAAGTTTGCAGACGACACAAAGCTGGGTGGGCGTGTGTGCTGTGAGGAGGATGCAGAGAAACTCCAGGATGATTTGGACAGGTTGGGTGATTGGGCAGAAGCATGGCAGATGCAATATAACGTGGATAAATGCAAGGTTATCCACTTTGGTGTCAAAAACAGGAAGGCAGGTTATTATCTGAATGGCAATAGATTGGGAGAAGGGGAAGTGCAACGAGACCTGGGCATCCTTGTGCACCAGTCGCTGAAGGTAAGCATGCAGGTGTAGCAGGCAGTTAAGAAGGCAAATGGTATGTTGGCCTTCATAGCGAGAGGGTTTGAGTACAGGAACAAGTATATCTTGCTGCAGTTGTACAGGGCCTTGTTGAGACCACATCTTGAGTATTGTGTGCAGTTTTGGTTGCCTTATCTGACGAAGGAGGTCCTTGCCATGGAAGGAGTTCAGCGAAGATTCACCAGGCTGATACCTGGGATGGCAGGAATGACGTATGAGGAGAGATTGGGTCGAATGGGCTGATACTCGCTGTTGTTTAGAAGAATGAGAGGGGATCTCATTGAAACTTATAAAATTCTGACAGGACTGGACAGACTAGATGCAGGAAGGATTGTTCCAGATGACCGGGGAGTCCAGAACCAGTGGTCACAGTCTAAGGATAAGGGGTAAGCCATTTAGGACAGAAATGAGGAGGAATTGTTTCACCCAGATCGTGGTGAACCTGTTGAATTCGCTACCACAGAAGACAGTAGAGGCCAATTCATTAAATATATTCAAGAAGAAGTTGGATATAATTCTTAAGGCTGAAGGGATCAAGGCATATGGGGAGAAAGCAGGGGCAAGGTTCTGAATTTGGATGATCAGCCATGATCGCATTGAATGGCGGAGCAGGCTAGAGGGGCCGAATTGACTACTCCTGCTCCTATTTTCTGTGTTTCTATGTTTCTAAGTTTAATTGTTTTTCGGAAGCTGGCCGACCTGTTGTGTATCCTGAGCTTTATTGCTGCCTGCTGTTATAACCCCGTGGTGCAACGCCAGCGCGTCTGACTCCGAGATCCGAAGACCTCGGTGTTCAAATCATGTCAGCGTCAGAATTTCTTGCCGTTGATTGGAGTCCGTTACTATATTTTAATTGCTTTTTCACAATAAACAGAACCATGCTGTAAAGTCCGTCTCACTAATTTCCGAGTGTCAGGGAGAGAAGCGCCAGATGCACTCATTTATTTACTGTAACAAACTGACACCTTCGTTTTCACATCTGAGGCCGCTGTTCAAGAGCGTGTCCTTTGTGGGAGGGAGACTGTTCCTGAATTGAAGCCGGTGGGGGCAGTCAGTCTGCGTTTGTGAGAGAAATGCGCTGTACAGCCGGGATTACTGGACAAGCAAATGCAATTGGTTGAGTGTTTAATGCAGTACGTGAGCCACTGAAAGTCGTTGTATGGTCCAGGCACAGCAGAGCCCGCATAGCATCAGACTTTTAATCTGAGAGTCCAGGGTTCAAGCCCCTGTTCGGGCTTTCCTTTTAATCGCGATTCTCATCTCCACTCGTGCAGCACCTTGAAACACAACCATTTCTCACTCATTATAGGAACAGGAGTGAGCCATTTACCCCCTCGAGCCTGTTCCGCCATTTAATTAGATCATGTGTGATCTGTGACCCAACTCCGTTTATATCCCTTTTCCCTATATCCCGGAGGTTAACAAAAAACGATCAATCTCATGTTTAAAATTAACAATTGACACAGCATCAACTGCCGATTGCGGAAGTGAGTTACAAATTTCTACCACCCATTTCATGTAGAAGTGTTTCCTAACTTCACTCCTGCAAGGTCTGGCTCTATTGTTTAGACTCCGCCCCCTCGTCCTAGACTCGCCAACCATCGGAAATAGTTTCTCTCTATCTACCCTATCAGTTCGCTTTACTATCTTGAATATTTCAATCAAATCAACCCTGAAGCTTTTAAATTCCAGGTAATACGACCCTAATTTGAGGAATCTCTCCTCGTAATTTAACCCTTGGAGTCTATGCATCATTCCGGTAAATCTAGGCTGCACTCCCTCCAAAGCTAATAAACCCTTCCTAAGGTGTGGTGACCAGAACTGAACACATTCAACCACATCCTTCGCCTCATCCGGCGCTTTAGCAAAACTCGTCAGCAGCTCCGACTCACTCTATCGCAAAGCTGTCCTGGACCGCAGTTCCATTTCATCCTTCGCCTCATCCGGCACTTTAACAAAAACTTTTTTTCCTACTTTCAGGTGTCAAAGCTCGCTAGCTTCAACAACTCTTGGACACAAACATCCCGAAGGCATCTTCTTCTCCTTCAAGTTCCTCTGACCCCATCCCTTCTTCCAATCTCACCCCCTGCCGTGTTTTCCCTATCCCCTCTGAACTTCCCCTCTCTGACCCCGAACGATCCGTCCTTAGCAAAGGCCTGAGCTTCATCCCCTTACACCCCATCTCAATGAATTTCGAGCTCGGCACGACGCTGAACTCTTTTTCCGCCGCCTTAGTCTCCGTGCCCACTTCTTTAGCCAGGAGACTTCCCCGCGCACTTTCTCCCGTTTTCATAATTCTCGTTCTACGTGGACCCATCCCTCTGGCCTCTTAACTGCTCTAGATCGTTTCATTGCTAACTGCCAGCGTGACAAAGGCGGTCTCAATTTCTCTGCTCCTCTCACTCACTCCAACCTACCGACCTCTGAACTTGCAGCACTCCATTCTGTCAGATCCAACCTCAAAATGTTCATTAAACATGCTGAGCAGGGTGGTGCTGTTGTTGTTTGGCGAACCGACCTATACCTAGCTGAGCGCCAACTCTCCGACACCTCCTCCTACCTCTGCCAGGAGCATGACCCCTGCCGAACATCAAGCCACCGTTTCCAAGACCGTCACTGACCTCATCTCTTCTGGGGAACTTCCCTCCACGGCCGCCATCCTCATAGTTCCCCAACCCCGCACAGCCCGCTTCTACCTTCTTCCCAAGATCCACAAACAGGAGTGCCCTGGTAGACCCATTGTTTCAGCCAGTTCTTGCCCCACGGAACATATCTCTTCCTATCTCGACTCTATTTTTTCTCCCCTTGTCCAGTCTCTTCTCACCTACATCTACGACTCATCTGATGCTCTCCACCACGTTCACAGTTTTCAGTTTCCTGGCCCCAACCGTCTCCTTTTCACTCTGGATGTACAATCCCTCAACACCTCCATCCCCCACCAGGATGGCCTGAGGGCGCTCCGCTTCTTCTCTGAACAAAGGCCCAAGTAGTCCCCATCCACCACCATCTTCCTCCACCTGTCTGAGTTTGTTCTCACATTGATCAACTTCTCCTTTGACTCCACTCACTTCCTCCAAATTAAAGGTGTTGCGATGGGAACCCGCATGGGTCCTAGCTATGCCTGCCTTTTCGTGGTATAGGTGGAACATTCTTTGTTCCAGTCCTGCTCAGGTCCCCTTCCTTACCTCTTTTTCAGGTACGTTGATGACTGTATCGGTGCTGTTTCCTGCTCTCGCCCTGAACTACAAAATGTCATTCACTTTGCTTAAAATTTCCACCCATCCCTCACCTTCACATCTCCATCTCCGACTCTTCCCTTCCCTTCCTCGACTTCTCTGACTCCATCTCTGGGGATATACTATTGACACACATTCACTACAAGCCCACTGACTCCAGAGCTACCTGGACTACACTTCCTACCATCCCGATTCCTGTAAAGATTCTATTCCATTCTCCCAGTTTCTCCATCTCCGCCGCATCTGCCCTGACGAAGACAACTTCCATACTAGTGCTTCCGATATGTCTTCCTTGTTCCATAACCGAGGATTCCCCTCTACTGTGGTTGAGATGGACCTTGACCGAGTCCTTTCTATTTCCCGCACTTCTGCTCTAACCCCTTCCCCTCCCTCCAGGAACCACGATAGGGTTCCCCTTGTCCTCATCTTTCACTCCACCAAATGCCGAGGAATAGACTAGTTTTAGAACGCAGATGAGGTGGTTGTTATATCTCCATCAACGCACCATTACATCAAACTGCATTTCACTGTCGAGAAAGGAGGGAGACGCTCTACTTGATATTATGTGAGGGAGTGTTTGTGGTGTATAATTCAAAAGGTGGACATTTGGGCCATTGAATAGTGGGACCTCATATTTGGAGGATAGGACGGAGAATGTGTAAGGGGCAATTTTGCGTGGTTGTGCTCCTTGCCTGGGATTTCAGTAGATGGAACCGGTCGGAGTCGGGACTGAATGAACAACATGTGTTCATCCCCAGTGAGACTGCACACCAGGTGCAGAGCATGGTCATGTGACCCTGCGACACCTCGACTGGGCGGAGCTCCGGCTGCTTTGTGGCATTGTTACTGGCTGCTGTTTGATTGGCTCCTGGCTGCTTTATGATATCACCTGGAAACAGGTGTCCGCACCTGGTTACGCCCCATTAGATTGGGCGGAGCTGGAGTTGGCAGGAGATATTGTTAGTGAGTACAGCCCCTATAAATAGGGGCAAGGACAGAAAAGAACATGTTAATATTAAAGTAAGTTATTCAACCAAACATAATTAATTGTAAATATATTCAAATTTAATATATTCATAGTCGCAACGTCAGTCCCATTGTATTCCGATCACAGTATATGGAATTAAAATGAATCATTTTTATATATTCGTGGTTCCTCGGAGTCAGCAGTATCTCATGACGGTGGAGGGAGAGAGAAGGCGAATCATCACCACACTAACTGGGATCGGAGAAATGTCATTGGTTTCACACAACATATCTGGTGGTACCATGTCTCCCAGAATCAAAGACGGGATAAAACAGAAAGCTTCTGCAATGATTTCATGAATGGGGAACTTTCCTGAGAATCCAATCAGTCCAGGATTTTGCCGAGGTGAGAATCGAACCCGGTATCGGCAGCTATTCAACATTTGCTGTACGTCTCGGCCTTTGATCCCGCAATCTGACTGGGGATTCACTCGTGTGTGAATCTTGCCCAAACCTCACCTGGGAGAGCTTGAAAATTACATGTACACGGAATTTTATTCTGTAACCGTACCGTGCTGTACCTGAGTTGATTTGCTTCATTGGCTAGTGTCTGAAGAGCTTTACGCTGCATTGAGCACATGCTGTAACTGAGTTGACTGTGCTTGATGAACCAAAATACAGCGATTTGCACTGTATGCAACCCCTGTCGTACCTGCCCTGGGAATATTTGACGGGACAGTCGGAAGGAAGCTTAATACTGCATCTAACCCGTGCTGTACCTGCCCTGGGAGTATTTGGTGGAAGAGTGTAGCGGGAGCTTTTCTCTATATCTAACAATTGGTCTACCTGTTATGGGAGTATTTGATGGGACAGTGTAGAGGGAGCATTACTTTGTATCTAACCCGTACTTTACCTGCAGTGGGAGTGTTTGAGGGGAGACTGTAGATGGAGCTTTACTCTGGAATAAACTCGTGCTGTACCTGCCCACGGATGGTTTGTTAGCACGGTGTAGATAGAGCTTTACTCTGTGTCTAACCGATGCTGTACCTGCCCAGCGAGTGTCTGATGGTACAGTGTTAAGGGAACTTTACCCTATATCTTACACGTGCTGCTCCTAACCCGATGTTTAAACCACTTCATACTACTGATGATCCCTCCACATGTTGTCTCTGATGCTCCTTATTGTTAAAGCGAGTAGACTACTTTAAGAACACAGAGGTGGTTGTAATATCACTGCCTCATCTCAGCATTATTACCTCAAACTGCCTCTCACTGCCAAAGCAGGTGGGAGACACGCTGCCTGATATAGAGAAGGGGGGTGTTAAAATTTATAAACAAGTGTTGGACATGGGGTCCATTAAATAGTGGGACTTCGCATTTGGAAGATGGGAGGGAGAATGCGTAAGGGGTAATTCTGGAGGCTGTGCCCCCTACCCCGAGTCACAGTAAATGCGGGGCGGGGTCGGTGACAGGAGTGATAGCGCAACATGTGTTCATGCCCAGTGAGACTGCGCACCAGGAGCAGAGCATGGTCATGTGACACTGTAACACATCGAGGGGGAGGGGCTCCGGCTGCTTTGTAACATCGTTACTGGCTGATGTGTGATTGTCTCCCTGACTCCTTTGTGATGTCACCTGGAGACAGCTTTCCGCCCCTGGTTACGCCCCAACAGTGTTGTGTTACTGTGGGCGGAGCTGGAGTTGGCAGCAGATATCGTGAGTGAGTACAGCCTCTATAAATAGGGTCCGTCAAAAGAGCTATGCATTATTAAAGTAAGTAACTCAAACAATTTGTAAATATTTTCAAATTAAATATATTTACACTCACCAAAATAGTCCCATTGTTTTCCTGCAACAGATTCTCTTATTAAGATGAATAATGTTTATTATAAAAATTTCTATGATTGAGCAGTATCCCACGAAGGTGGAGAGAGAGAATTCGAATAATCACTGCACTAACTGGGACTGGAGAAAGGTCGCTATGTTCAGAGAGGAGATCTGGTGGGATCAAAACCCGGGATTGAAGACCGGCATCGGGAAGCTTCCGTTGTAATTGATCTGATTGCAAATATGAGGAAGTTTACTGAGAATCTCTTCAGTCGATGCTTTTGCCGAGGTGAGTGTCGAACAAGCTATAGGGGAAGTTAAGCGTCGGGCGTAAAACTTAGTCTTTGATGCGACAAATTGCCTTCGGATTCACTGATATGTAAAGATCGCCAATATCTTTAGTTCTTTACCCACCCGTCAGAGGGAATCGTTTTTCTCTATCAAACCTCACATCATCTTGTAAAACTCTATTCGTTTTTTTTATTCGTTCACGGGATCTGGGCGTCGCTGGCAATTCCAGCATTTATTGCCCAACCCTAATTGCCCTTGAGAAGGTGGTGGTGAGTCGCATTCTTGAACCGTATAATCCGTGTGGTGAAGGTGCTGTTAGGTAGGGAGTTCCAGGATTTTGACCCAGCGACGATGAAGGAACGGCGATAAACTTCCAAGTCAGGATGGTGTGTGACTTGGAGGGGAACTTGGAGGTGGTGCTGTTCCCACGCGCCTGCTGTCCTTGTCTTTCTAGGTCGTAGAGGTCGCGGTTTTGGGAGTTGCTGTCGAAGAATTCTTGGCGATTTGTTGCAGTGCATCATTTAGATGATACGCCGGTGGTGGAGGGAATTAATGTTTAAGGTGTTGGATGGGATGCCAATCAAGCGGGCTGCTTTGTCCTAGATGGTGTCGAGCTTCTTGAGTGTTGTTGGAGATGCACTCATTCAGGCAAGTGGAGAATATTCCATCATGCTCCTTACTTGTGCCTTGTTGATGCCGGAAAGGCTTTGGGGAGTCAGGAGCTGAGACACTTGCCGCAGAATACTATCATCTGACCTGCTCTTGTTGCCACAGTATTTACGTGGATGGTCCAGTTAAGTTTCTGGTCAATGGTGACCCCAGGATGTTGATGGGGGATTCGGCGATGGTAATGCCATTGAATGTTAGCACTGTTGCCTCACAGCGCCAGGGACCCGGATCGAATCCGGCCTCGGGTGACTGTCTGTGTGGAGATTGCACATTCTCCCCGTGTCTGCGTGGGTTTCCTCCGGGTGCTCCGGTTTCCTCCCACAGTCCAAAGATGTGCGGGTTAGGTTGATTTGGCTATGATAAATTGACCCTTAGTGTTAAGGGGGATTAAATACGTGAGGTTACGGGGATAGGATGGGATATGTGTCGGTGCAGGCTCGATGGGCCGAAATGGCCTCTATCTGCACTGTGGGGATTCTGTGAATGTCAAGGGGCGTTGTTTAGACTCTCGCTTGTTGGAGATAGTCATTACCTGGCACTTGTGTGGCGCAAATGTTACCTGCAATTCATGAGCCCAACCCTGAATGTCGTCCAGGTCTTATTGCATGTGGCAATGGACTGCTTCATTTGTCTTGCTTTTTGTGGACAGGACAAACCTGGACAATTTTCCACATTGTCGGATAGATGCCAGTGTTGTAGCTGTACTGGAACAGCTTGGCTGGAGGCGCGGCTTGTTCTGTAGCACAAGTCATCAGCACAACAGCCGGGATATTGTCGGTGCCCATAGCCTTTGCTCCTCTTAACATTCTCTGTTCCAAGGAGAACAGTCCTAACTTTTCCAACCTCTCCTCATAACGAAGCTCCTCATCCCTGGTAACATCCTGGTAAACTTCCTCAGTTCCCTTTCTAAGGCCTTCACATCTTTCCTGAAGGGTGGTGCTCAGAATTGTCAACAATGCTCCAGCTGAGGATTTACCAGTGATTTATAAAATTCTCGCATGATCGCTTTGTTTTTATATTATATTCCATTATTTATAAACCCAATTAAATCATGTAATTTTTAACCAACTTTTCAAACTGCCCTGCCACCTTTAAGGATTTGTGTATATGGACACCAAGGTTCCACTGCACATTTAAACTTTTCAATATTGTGCCATTTACAATACACTGTCTTTCCATTTTAGTCCTCCCAAAGTGCATCACTTCACACTTCTCCGCATTGAATTCCATCTGCTCTTCTTCCCATTTCACCATCCTTGCTCTGTCAGCCTGAAGCCGGTAAGTACCCTCATCACTATCTACTTCTTTTCCAAGATTCGTATCATCTGCTAAGTGTGTAATGCTGCTGCCTATGTTGTTTATAAAACATGAAAAGTGTAATGGACCCAAAATTACTCTTGGTGAACAGCACGGCAAACTACCTCCCAGTCTGAAAAAACATCCATCCACGACCACCATTGGCTTCCTATCACTGAGCATATTTTGTTGCCATACGGCACTTTCCACTTCATTCCATGGGTTTCCATCTTCTTAACAAGCCGCATATCCAAACCTGATATCCAAGTTTGCCAATATGGGCGCAAATATAGGCGGCTTTGTAAAGAATTTAGATGGAAGTATGAAATTACAAACAGACATTAATAGATTAACTGACTGCACAAAACTGTGGCAAATGATTTTTAATCTAGGCGAGTGTGAGATTATCGACTTTGGACCTAAATAGTATAGATCGAAGTGATAAACGGTGAGAGGCGAGACACAGTGGAGGTCCAAAGAGACGTAAGGGTCCATGTACATGTATCATTAAAATTTCATGGACAGGTACAATAAATAATCAAAAAAGGTTCATGCAATGCTGCTATTTATAACTAGAGAACTACAGTATCAGGAGAGAAGTTAAGCTACAGCAATATAAAGCGCTGGTTAGACTGAGTTCAGTTCTGGGCACCACACATTCGGAAGGAAGTATTAACCTTGAAGAGTGAAGCGTAGATAAAGAGAGATCAGAATACATTCTAAACGAAGAAAACCTGGAACCAGTAGATGTCAAAAGAGATTTAAGGGTCCTTTTAAATTTTCATAAAAATGCCATGGACAGGTACAGAAAATAATCAAAAAGGCTAATTGAATGGTGTTCTTTATATCTATAGGATTACAATATAAGTGGGAGAAATTATGCTCTAGCTATACAAAGCTCTGGTTAAACCACACCTGGAATACTGTGTTCAGTTCTGGGCATCACACCTTAGGAAGGTAGTATTATGATTAAAGAGTGAAGTGCTTTATGAAGGTTCAGCATAACTTCCTTACTTTTGTGTTCAATACCTCTATTTATGTAGCCCAAGATCACATATGCTTTGTTTACCACTCTCTCAATATGTCCTGCCACCTTCAGGGGCATATGAACATTACCTCCCAGGTCCCTCTGTCCCTGCACATTCTTTAAAACTGTGCCATTAAGTGTATATTGCCGCTCGCTATTCCTTCTGGCAAAATGTGTCACCTCACACTTCTCTGTATTAAATTCCATCTCCCACTTATCTGTTAATCTTCTGCTAGCCATTCTATGTCCCATAGCAATCGAGCAGCTGTAAAAGGGGCATGTGTTCGGAAAGCATCGTCTGAAATATTCAGAGCTCGCGGAGGCACAGGATGGGAATCGAACATGAGCTCTTACGGTTTACAAGACCGACGCAAACCGACGCCTTACCGCTTGGCCACCACGCCCACTTATGCACCCATGTCCATTTATCATTAAATTGTCATGGACAGGTACAGAACATAATCAAAAAGGCTAATTGAATGTTGGTCTTTGTATCTATAGGATTACGATGGCCTGTATTTTCCGATGCCTACGGGTGTGTAGGAGCTGTGAACACAAACGCAGGGACATCGGAAATGCCGGTTTCAGGCATGCGAAGTGTATGCGCTGAAAACCGTCATTTCCGATCTGTTAAGAATTCTCTTGAGAGATCGGACGCCTGCCCTGGAGAAGGGCCTCTGCGGGTGGAGATTTCCGCTTTCTGCAGAACCTCCACCCCCTAAAAACCCTTAGAAATCTTACGCCTGGTAAAAGCAGGTGTAAGGCCTGCTTTTACCAGCATAAGAGTTAACATTTTTTAAAAAAAAGCTTTTCACTCATTTATAATTTTAAAATACTTTAAAAAATGTAAGTTTATTTTGAGTCCCGTAAAAAACTTTAATTATTTTTTTCAAAAAAATACATTTTTTTAATGTTTAATTTAATGTAATTTTGACTGTTTTTGAAAACGTGATGGTTTTTTTAAAATATATTTAATGTTTCAGAGTCTTTTTGGAGTGATCGCCATTCATACTATTCAAGGTCTATCTGTCAAAAGTATGAAAGGGGATTAACTTCTCCCATTGGCTCGCCTGTCCCACGTGATCCCAGGGACCCTAGCGAACCGCATGCGCCCCTGGGATACCTGGGCCCTGCGTCTTTCGACTTGGACAGGCCCAGCATCGGAAGTGTCAGGACCTCGGGAGCACCTCATGGAAGTGCGTAGATTTATTTTCCGATCGGAGGCATCCGCATGCAGGAAGCCTCCTATCCGAAATTACGGGCCATTATAAGGGGCAGAAATTATGGATAGACCACACCTGGAATACTGTTTTCTGTTCTGGGCACCAAACCATAGGAAGGTTGTATTAGGATTTAAGAGTGAAGCGTAGATTCACCAGAATGATACATAGAGTCCAAGGGATCAATTAAAAGGGAAGATTACACAATCTAGGTTGTAATCACTGGAATTTAGAAGCTTAAGGTGTGATATGATTGAAGTATTCACGATATTAAGTGGAACTGATAGGGTAGATAGAGGGAAGATATTTCCGATGATTGGCGAGACTAGAGTCATACCGGCACAGAAGGAGGCCATTCGGCCAATCGAGTCCGTGCCGGCTCTCGGTAGAGCAATCCAATCAGTCCCATTCCCCGATCTATCCCCGTAGCTCTACAAGTTTATTTCCCTCAAGTGCCTATCCAGTCTCCCCTTGAAAACATTGAGTTTATCCGCTTCCACCACTTCCGTCGGCAGCGAATTCCAGGTCTTCACCACTCGCTGCGCAAATTTTCTTTCCACACAACCCCCCTGTATCTTGTGCCCAAAACTTTAATTCCCTTTCCGCTATTCCTTGTACCATCAACTAGAGCGAACAGCTTTTCCCAGTCCAGCTTATCCAAACCCATCATAATCTTGCACACATCTATCAAATCACCCTTCAACCTCCTGTGCTCTAATGAAAACAAAACCAGCTTCTCCACCCTGACCTTGTAGGTAAGATCCCCCTTCCCAGGAAACATTCTATCTACTCTGCACTCTCTCAAGGGCCTTCTCATCCTTCCTAAAGTGGGGTGAACAGAACTGGAAGCAATACTCCAGTTGTGCCCTTAAAAGCGCTTTATGAAGGTCCGGCTGAATCCCCCACCATCAACAACCTGGGGGTCACCATTGACCAGGAACTTAACTGAACCAGACACATAAATACTGTGGCAACAAGAGCAGGTCAGAGCATGCGTATTCTGTGACGAGTGTCTGAGCTCGTTACTCCCCAAACAATTTCACCATCTACAAGGCACAATTAAGGAGTGTGATGGAATACACTCCACTTGCCTGGATGAGTGCAGCTACAACAACACTCAAGAAGCTCGACACCATCCAGGACAAAGCAGCCCATTCGATTGGCACTCCATCCACCACCTTAAACGTTCACTCCCTCCAGCACTGGCGTACCGTGGCTGCAGTGTGTACCATCTACTAGATGCACTGCAGCAACTCGCCAATGCTTCTGCGGGAGCACCTCCCAAACCCGCGACCTCTTCCATCCAGAAGGACAAGGTCAGCAGGCGCATGGGAACACCACCACCTCCAAGTTCCCTCCAAGTCACACACCATCCTGACTTGGAAGTTTATCGCCATTCCTTCATCGTTGCTGGTTCTAAATCCTGGAACTCCCTGCCTAACAACACTGTGGGAGTACATTCATCACACGGACTGCAGCGGTTCAAGAAGGCGGCTCACCACAACCATTTCAAGGGCAACTAGGGATGGGCAATAAATGCTGGCCTTGCCAGCGAAGCCCAGATCCCATTAGCGAATATAAAAAAGCATAACCTCTCTACTTTTGCACTCAATACCTCTATTTATGAAGCCCAACATCCCACATGCCTTGTTCTCCACTTTCTCAATATGCCTTGTCTCATTCAGGGACATATGAACATTAACTCCCAGGTCCCTCTGTCCCTGCACACTTTTTAAAACTGTGCCATTAAGTGTATATTGCCTCTCCCTGTCCCTTCTGCCAAAAGGTTTCACCTCACACTTCTCCATCTGCCAATTGTCTGTTAGCCATCTGTTAGCTTTCCATGTCCTGTAGAAATCGAGCGGTTGGTCATTGAGAAAGCATTGCCTGAAATATTCAAAAATAGCCGAGGCACGGACGGGGATCGAACCCGCGCTCTTCGGTTAAAAAGACCGATGACTAACCGCTTGGCTACCGTGCCCACATACATTTGTCGGTAAATTGTCATGGACAGGTACAGAAAATAATCAGAAAGGCGAATTGAATGCTGGTCTCTATATCTATAGGATTACAATATAAGGGGGAGAAATTATGCAACAGCTGTACAAAGCACTGGTTAGAACACACCTGGAATACTGTGTTCACTTCTGGGCATCACACCTTAGGAAGGTAGTATTAGGATTAAAGAGTGAAGCGTAGATTTACCAGTATGATACATAGGCCCAGAAATTGATCTCGCTCTGTTCCCGCGGGGGTAAGCCTTTCCCACGATGTCTCACCTCGCTTATGCTTTTTCTGATCCAGCTCGCACGAAATTGATGTTCCAGACATCAGCTGTGCTGGGCTTGCGTATCCCAGCGGCGTAGTTAATTCGTGCGAGCTGTGGGATCACGTGACTCAGTTAGAGCCAATGGCAGCACACCATCTTCCATTCATAAGTCTCACAGCATGGCTGAGAGACTTATGAATCTTACACCCCCCCAAAATAACAGCTAAACCTCAATTAAATTTTTTAAAAAAACCATCACATTAATAAAATAAGTATAGTTAATTAAATTAACCATTTTAAATAAAAAATTAAATTTTTGAAAAAATTTAAAATCTTTTAAAAAGTTATAAAAATAAACTTACCTGTCTTTAAAGTCTATAAAAAAGATATACCTGTAAAAAAAAATTCAAAAAAATACTTAATTCACTACTTACCTTCTTAAAAGCGGGTCTTACTCCTCCTTTTTACATTTCCAAAATCTTCAGTACTTACCTGCGCGTCCAAAGCATGAAGTGCACAGCGTGCGCGCAGCCTGTAGCGCGCACGCGATGCACTCCGGCCCCGCCCCCTTTTCGGAAGAGCAATTGCCGGTTTTCAGCGCATGCGCAGGGCATGCAGAAAACCGGCAATTGGAGTGGGAATACGCGAGAGTATGCAGTGCGTACTCTCGCGTCCCGGGATCAATTTTCGGCCCATAGAGTCCAAGGGATCAATTACATAGAAACATAGAAACATAGAAGATAGGAGCAGGAGTAGGCCATTCGGCCCCTCGAGCCTGCTCCGCCATTCAATGAGATCATGGCTGATCATCCAAACTCAGTACCCTGTACCTGCCTTCTCCCCATATCCCTTGATACCTTTAGCTTTAAGAAATATATCTAACTCATCCTTGAATATATTTAATGACTTCGCCTCAACTACCTTCTGTGGTAGAGAATTCCACAGGTTCACCACTCTCTGGGTGAAGAAATTCTTCCTCATTTCTGTCCTAAATGGTTTACCCGTTATCCGTAGATTATGACCCCTGGTTCTGGACTCTCCGACCATCGGGAACATTCTTCCTGCATCTAGTTTGTCCAGACCTGTCAGAATTTTATATGTTTCGATGAGATCCCCTCTCATTCTTCTATACTCCAGTGAGTATAAGCCCAATCGACCCAATCTCTCCTCATATGTCATTCCTGCCATCCCAGGTATCAGCCTTGTGAATCTTCGCTGAACTCCTTCATGGCAAGAACATCCTTCCTCAGATAAGGCGACTAAAACTGCACACAGTGCTCAAGGTGTGGTCTCACCAAGGCCCTGTACAACTGCAGCAGGACATCCCTGTTCCTATACTCAAACCCTTTCGCTATGAGGGCCAACATACCATTTGCCTTCTTCACCGCCTGCTGCACATGCATGCTTACTTTCAGCGACTGGTGCAGAAGGACACCCAGTTCTCGTTGCACTTCCCCTTCTCCCAATCTATTGCCAATCAGATAATAGTCTGCCGTTCTGTTTTTGACACCAAAGTGGATAACCTCGCACTTATCCACGTTATATTGCATCTGCCACGCTTCCGCCCACTCACCCAACCTGTCCAAATCATCCTGGAGTTTCTCGGTATCCTCCTCGCAGCACACACTCCCACCCAGCTTTGTTTCATCTGCAAACTTGGAGATATGACATTTAATTCCCTTATCTAGATCATTAATGTATATTGTGAATAGCTAGGTTCCAAGGACCGATCCCTGCGGTACCCCACTAGTCACTGCTTGCCACTCGGAAAAAGACCCATTAATTCCTACTCTCTGCTTTCTGTCCGCCAAGCAGTTCTCTATCCAAGTCAATACCTTGCCCCCAATGCCATGTGCCTTAACTTTACACGCTAATCTCTTATGCGGGACCTTATCAAAAGCCTTTTGAAAGTCCAAATACACCACATCTACTGGTTCTCCCTTATCTATTTTCCCAGTTACATCCACAAAAAATTCCAGTAGATTAGTCAAGCACGATTTACCTTTTGTAAATCCATGTTGACTTTGTCCGATCCTGTCACTGTTTCTCAAGTGCTCAGCTATTACATCCTTTATAATGGACTCTAGCATTTTCCCCACTACCGATGTCAGGCTTACCGGTCTGTAATTCCCCGCTTTCTCTCTACCACCCTTTTTGAATAGTGGGGTAACATTAGCTACCCTCCAATCCATGGGTACTGTTCCAGATTCCATCGAATGTTGGAAGATGATCAGCAATGCATCTACTATTTCTAGGGCTACTTCCTTAAGTACCCTAGGATGTAGATTATCAGGCCCTGGGGATTAATCGGCCTTCAATACCGTCAATTTCCCTAACACCCTTTCCCTGCAAATACTGATTTCTTTCAGTTCCTCCCTTTCATCAGACCGTATGTTCTCCAACATCTCTGGGAGGTTATTTGTGTCCTCCTTTGTGAAGACGACCCAAAATATGCATTTAATTGGGCTGCCATTTCTTTGTTCCCCATTATAACTTCCCCCGCTTCTGACTGCAAGGGACCTACACTTGATTTCACTAATCTTTTTCTCTTCACATATCTATAAATGCTCTTACAGTCAGTTTTTATGTTCCCAGCAAGCTTACTTTCATATTCTATTTTCCCCTTCTTCATTAATCCCCTTGTCCTCCTTTGTTCAATCCTAAACGGCTCCCAATCCTCAGGGCTACCGCTTTTTCTGGCCAATTTATATGCCCTCTCCTTGGTTCTTATGCTATCCCTAATTTCCCTTGTTAGCCACGGTTGAGTCACCCTTTTTGTTTTATTCTTATGCCACACTGGGATGAACAAATTCTGTAGTTCATCCATGCAGTCTTTCAATGTTTGCCATTGCCTATACACCGTCAACCCCTTGAGTGACATTCCCCAATGAATCCTACCCAATTCACGCCTCATACCATCATAGTTTCCTTTATTTAAATTTAGGACCCTAGTCTCTGATTCAACTACTTCACTCTCCATCCTAATGAAGAATTCTATCATATTATGATCACTCTGACCCAAGGGGCCTCGTACAACAAGATTGCTAATTAATCCTTTCTCGTTACATAATACCCAGTCTAAGATGGCCTGATCTCTGGTTGGTTCCTCGACATATTGTTCCAGAAAACCATCTCGTAAACATTCTAGGAATTCCTCCTCCACAGTATTTTTACTAATTTGGTTAGCCCAATCTATATGTAAATTAAAGTCACCCATGATGACTGCTGTGCCCTTACTGCATGCGTCTCTAATTTCCCTTTTAATGCCGTCCCCAATCTCCGTATTACTGTTTGGAGGTCTATATACCACTCCCACTAACGTTTTCTGCCCCTTGTTACTTCTCAGTTCTACACATACAGATTCCGCATCATCAGAGCTAATATCCTTCCTTTCAATTGTGTTAATCCCCTCTTTAACCAGCAATGCTACCCCACCTCCCTTTCTTTTTTGCCTATCTTTCCTAAATATTGAATTACCCTGGATGTTGAGTTACCAGGCTGGCCACCCTGGAGCCATGCTTCTGTAATCCCAATCAAATCGTATTCATTTACCTCTATTTGCACGGCTAATTCATCCACCTTGTTCCGAATGCTCCTTGCATTAAGACACAAAGCCTTCAGGCTTGTTTTTTTAACGCTCTCAGACCTATATGAATTATTATTTACTGTGACCATGTTTGATTTAAACCGTTGAATTCTTTGCCTTCTACTTTTGTTTTTCTCCTTCCTGTCTTTAGTTTGTATCCTTGTTTCCCTATCCTCTGTCTCCCTGCTCAGGTTCCCAACCCCCTGCCACATTAGTTTAAACCCTCCCCAACAGCACTAGCAAACACTCCCCCTAGGACATCGGTCCCGGCCCTGCCCAGGTGCAGACCGTCCCGTTTGTACTGGTACCACCTCCCCCAGAACCGGTTCCAATGTCCAAGGAATTTGAATCCCTCCCCCTTGCACCATTCCTCTAGCCACGCATTCATTGGAAATATCCTCCTATTTCTACTCTGTGTCCACGTGGACAGGAAGTCTCGAAAGCCGTTTCACTCGGCGGTCCAGGCAATCGCTTTCTGTTTCACTAATGTCTTCATCGTCGGAAAATAGGAGACGGTGACGTACGCCTCATGGTCCAGAGTTCAGGCTGAACTGAACTGTATGGAAGAGCTGCTGCGGAGCTCTGTCCCGTGGAGATACTTCATCAATGTTTGTGGAAAAGACTATCCAATAAAAACCAACCGGGAGATAGTGAACAGTCTCATGGCCATGAACAGCTCAAATGTTATAGTGTCGGACCCTCCACCGCGATACAAACAGGTAAATGATCCAGATCCATCCCGTGTGTCCATCCATTCATCCTGGTTTTTCATCCATCCATCCATCCATCCATCTATTCATCCAACCTTCCGCCCAATCATTCATGCATCCATCCATCCATCCATCCATCCATCCATCCTTCCATCCATCCATCCATCCATCCTTCCATCCATCCATCCATCCATCCATCCATCCATCCTTCCATCCATCAATCCATCTGTCCAACCATCCTTCCATCCATCCATCCATCCTTCCATCCATTCATCCATCCGCCCATCCATTCATCCATCTCTCCCTCCACCCTCCCTCACACTCGCTCAATCATTCACTCCATCCAGTTCACTCGCACTAGTATAGTTATCGCTCCCTGATCAATGTCGCCTATGTTTGTAGATCAGTAGCATTCTCCTCAATACATTTGCTTTCTTAAACACAGATGGTGGTGACCACGTGGGCTTCACCGCCCGGGAGGCAGCGGTTTCAGTTAAATGTAGTAATAAGTAACTGAATAGATATTTGAAGGAATGACACATTCTCATCATCAGACAGTGGACACACTACACATGCGGTGAAGCACAAGGGTTGTGAACCTGTCCCCTCAGGGGGTCTCACATCTCTCGCTTCACTGCATTGGACAGTCAAGTGCTGACCTGAATCTGCAGTTAGTTTTCCTCAAGCCCGAAATCGTATGTTTGAAATAACTTGGTATGGGTACGAGAATAGAAGGATGACATCATACTGTATTGGGCTCTCTTCCCGGGCAACTGAAGACGTGGCAGATGAACATTTATACAAAAGCAAAATAATGCAGATGCTGGAATCTGAAATAAAAGCAGAAAATTCTGCAAATACTCAGCAGGTCCGGTAGCATCTGTGGAGAGAGAAACAGGGTTAGTGTTTCAGGTCGATGACCCTTCGTCAGAACTGGAAAAAGCTGGAGATGGAACAGGTTTTTAAGCAATTCCAGAGGCAGGGAAAGGGGGGAGTGAACCAAAGAACAAAAGGGAAGATCTGTGATAGGATGGAAGGCAGGAGAGATTAAGAGACAAAAGGGATGATGGTGCAAGGCAAAAGGAGATGGTAATGGGACAAGTTAAGATACAAAAGATGGCTCTAGATGAAGTGTAAATGGCACTGGCAGAATGAAAGACAGCTGCCATGTGGGAGAGAGAGAAAAAGGAGCGGGGCTCGATGTTGAGTCCAGGAGTCTGTAAAGTGCCTCATCGAAAGATGAAGCGCTGTTCCTCGAGCTTACGTTGACCTTCCCTTTTTTTCTTTCCTCCTCTCCCACCTTTCCCTGCCCCTACACTTGCTTAAAAACCTGTTCCATCTTCAGCTTTTTCCAGTTCTGACGAAGGATCATCGACCTGAAACGTTAACTCTGTTTCTCTCTCCACAGATGCTGCCTGACCTGCTGAGTATTTCCAGCATTTTCTGTTTTTATTGCAGATGAACATTTGTTGTTTCCTACATTGATTTCAAAGCCCTGACATACATTCCTTTCAGGTGTGATGTTGATTGGCTTGTTTTATATCACATGTCTAAATGCGATGCTTGCGGGTGACCGGAGCGATTCTAAATAACCAATCTGAGCCAATCTTTTGAAATTTTTCACTCTTTTGATCTGCACTAGTTATCAACATTTTCCACGCAAAATTTATACAAGCAAAACAAAGTAGTTAAAGTTTAACTTCATTTAGAAAATGCACGTTTAACGTTACTGATGCTAGTCCTGGTGTGGCAGGTAAATGCGAATTAAGTTAGAAAATGAGAAACGATTGCTGTTGGTGTTGACTTTCAGAGACGATGGAAATTTCATTATGATGTCCGCAAGATTATGGTCAGAACGGATCGAACGAAGAGCCCCTCACCCAGACGCAGTCCCGTGTTTGTGGGGAGCGCATACGTTCTGGTCACCAGGGAATTTGCGAGTATTTTGTTTGTGAACCCGGATATCCAGGCATTCTTCAAGTGGTCGGAGGATACCTACAGCCCCGATGAACACATCTGGGCCACCCTGCAGAGAATGCCCGAGGTACCCGGCTCCATTCCATACACTCCCAGGCACCACAGGGGTGACGCACCAGTCCTTACTCGAGCAGGGAAGTGGTCTGTTAATGCTGTTGATATTGCGAAAGGAGCCTTATATACGCCTTGTGCAGGAAGGTACAGCCATCAGCTCTGTGTGAATGGGTCTGGAGATCTCCACTGGATCATCCAACAGAAACCTCTGTTCGCCAATAAGTTTAATCCAGTGCTAGACAACACAGCTTTGCAATGCATGGAGGAATATGTCCGACAAAGAGTGAATCATGGAACAGGAACTTACTAATGAAACTTAGCAGACCGTATCCTAACTCGCACAAATACCCATTCACCCATCGCCCCGATGCTCGCTGATCTACATTGGCTTCCGTTACGGCAATGCCTCGATTTAAAATTTTCATCCTTGTTTTCAAATCCCTCCATGTTTCTCCCCTTCATATCTCAGTAACCTCCTCCAGCGCAACAACCCTCCGAGATCTCTACTCTCCTGCAAATCCGGCCACTTGCCGATTCCCAAGCCTTCAATTGCCTGGAACCTATGATTTGGAATTTTCTCCATCAGCCGCTCCACCTCTGGACTGCTCTCTCCTCCTTCAAGATGCTGCTTAAAACCGACCGCTTTTAGCAAGATTTTGGTCGCCGATCCTAAACCCACCTTCTGTTTCTCGGTGTTAAATGTTGTTTGATAACGCTCCTGTGTAGTGCCTAGGGAAGTTTGATTACACTACAGTTTTTGTTGTAGTTCACACTGGAGCATTCTTCTTCATGTAGACTGGACAAATCAAATTGGCAAAGGTACTCTGGAGGACGAGTTCATGGAATCACGGGATTGGGGGTAATATTCTGGCATGGATAGAGGATTGGCTATCTAACAGAAAGCAAAGAGTTGGGATAAATGGTTCATTCTCAGACTGGCAATCAGTAACTAGTGGTGTTCCACAGGGGTCAGTGCTGGGTCCCCAACTCTTCACAATCTATATTAACGATTTGGAGGAAGGGACCAAGTGTAACATATCAAAATTTGCAGATGATACAAAGATGGGAGGGAAAGTAGTGAGTGAGGAGGACATAAAAAACCTGCAAGGGGACATAGACAGGCTAAGTAAGTGGGCAGAGATTTGGCAGATGGAATACAACACTGGAAAGTGTGAGGTGATGCACTTTGGCAGGAAAAATCCTAGAGCAATTTATTATCTTAATGGCAAGAAACTGGAGAGTACTGAAGTGCAAAGGGATCTGGGGGTCCTGGTGCACGAAACTCAAAAGGTTAGTATGCAGGTGCAGCAAGTGATTAAGAAGGCAAATGGAATGTTGGCTTTCATTGCTAGGGGGATAGAATATAAAAATAGGGAGGTATTGCTTCAGTTGTACAAGGTATTGGTGAGACCGCACCTGGAATACTGCATACAGTTTTGGTGTCCTTACTTAAGGAAAGACATCCTTGCTCTCGAGGCAGTGCAAAAAAGGTTCACTCGGTTAATCCCGGGGATGAGGGGGTGGTCATATGAGGAGAGGTTGTGTAGATTGGGACTCTACTCATTGGAGTTCAGAAGAATGAGAGGCGATCTTATTGAAACATATAAGATTGTGAAGGGGTTGGATCGGGTGGATGCGGGGAGGATGTTCCCGATGACGGGTGAGACGAGAACTAGGGGACATAGTCTTAGAATAAGGGGCTGCTCTTTCAAAACTGAGATGAGGAGGACCTACTTCACTCAGAGGGTGGTAGGTCCATGGAATATGCTGCCACAAAAAGCTGTAGAAGCTACAACATTAATTAAATTTAAAACAGAAATAGACAGTTTCCTAGAAGTAAAGGGCATTAAGGGTTACGGGGAGCGGGCAGGAATTTGGACATGAGTCTAGGTTCGGATCGGTCATGGCCCTGTGGGTAGTGGAGCGGGCCCAGGGACTGTGTAGCCTGATTCTGCTCCTATTTCGTGTGTGCAATTCTGTTAGATGCAGGAGATGGTTCTGTGATAGATAGTAGATTGGCGGTTAGGATCAGATCAGCCATGATCTTATTGAATGGCGGAGCATGCTCGAGGGGCCGATTGGCCTACTCCTGCTCCTATTTCTTATGTTCTTATTCGGGACAATTTCATAAGAAATAGGAGCAGGAGTCGGCCATTTGGCCATTCGAGCCTGCTCAGCCATTCAAAAAGATCATTAGTGATCTTCTACCTCAACTCCACTTTCCTGCACTATCCACATATCCCTTGATTCACTTAATATCCAAAAATCTCCAAAAATGTCCTAGAACAATACGTTATGGGACCAACCAGGGAACAGGCTATTTTGGATCTTGTATTGTGTAATGAGAAAGGGTTAATTAGCATTCTCATAGTAAATGATGCTCTGGGGCAGAGTGATCATAATATGATAGAATTTCACAAAGGGCCATATTTTGCGACCCGTACGGGTAACTGTGAGGTGTGTACGCACCCAAAGGGGCCGCGCACTTCCCAGGTTTAGGTATGTGATGCGCATGCACTAAAACCCGGAAATTGTGATCTGCTTAACAGATTAACTGCATCCACAGAAAAAGGCCTCCACAGGTGGAGAGTTGTGCTATTTGCCCAACTTCCGCCCGGTGAATGCCTGTGAAATTCTTGTGCCTGGTAAATACAGGGGTAAGGCCTGCTTTTACAAGGATAAGAGCTTTAAATATAGAAAAATAAAATTTTATCAATTATTTATACATTAAACACCCTGTCTAATAAAGACATTTATTTTTAGCCCGTTAAAACATATATATTTGTTTAATTAAATTTTTGTTAAAAGTATTGAACTGAGTGGCATTTTAATTCATTTAAAATATGAATATTTTAAAATTTATTTCAAGTGTTCGTGTATTTTTTAACAGATCCACATTCACACTTATGGGGACTCCGTCCGTACAGAACTCCCATAAGTATGAATGGGGATTCCCTCTGTTATTGGTTGGGCTTGCCGGCGTGATCCCAGGGACGCATGCGATTCGCAATCGCCCCTCGGATACGTGGGTCTCTACCCGCGGGTACTCAAAGAGGCCCAGGAGCGCAGTTCACCATACCTCCCAGACCACCAGATAAATTTGTAGATTTTTTACAGGTTGGAGGCATCTGTCAGCGGGAAGCCTCCGACCGCAAATTTTGGGCAATTAAGTTTGAGAGTGAGTTACCAAAGTCCGAATTTAAAGTCTTACATAGGTATGAGGATAGAGTTGGCTAAGGTACATTGGAAAAATAGATTAAAAGTTACGTTGGTAGATAAGCAGTGGCTAGCATTTAAGAAATATTTAATAATTCTCAACAAAAATACATTCCATTGAGAAACAAAAACTCCACGGGAAAAGTGATCCATCCGTGGATAATTGAAGAAGATAAGGATAGCATTAGATTGAATAAAGAAGCTTATAATGTTGCGAAGAATAATAGGAAGCCTGAGGATTGGTTAGTTTCAGAAACCAGCAAAGGTTGACAAAAAAAATGGATAAAAAGGGAAAAAATGGTATATGAGAGAAAACTAGCAAGAAATATAAAAACAGATTGTAAAACTTCTACAAGTATGTAAATAGTAAGAGAGCAGCAAAAAGTAAACATTGGTCCCTTAGAGGCTGAAGCAGTAGAAATATTATGGGGAATAAGGAGATGGCAGAAATGTTAAAAACATTGTATCTGTCTTCACAGTAGAAGACACAAAATGCATACCAAAAATAGTAGCAATCCAAGGGTCAAATGAGGGTGAGGAACTTAACGTAATTAATATAAGTAGAGGGAAAGTACGAGAGAAATTAATGGGACTAAAAGCCGACAAATCCCCTGGACCTGACGGCCGACATCCTAGGGTTCTAAAAGAGATCGCTGCAGAAATAGTGGATGCATTGGTTTAGATCTTCCAAAATTCCATAGATTCTAGAGTGGTCCCAACGGATTGGAAGGTAGCAAATGTAACACTGCTATTCAAGAAAGGAGGGAGACAAAAAACAGGGATCTACAGGCCAGAAAGCCTGACATCAATCGTTTGGAAAATGCTTAGAAAATCATAACATGATTAGGCAGAGTCAACATGGTTTTATGAAAGAGAAATTGTGTTTGACAAGTTTAGTAGAGTTAATTGAGGATGTAACTAGTAGGGTAGATAAAGGGGAACCAGTGAGTGTGGTATATTTGGATTTCCAAAAGGCATTCGATAAGGTGCCATATAAAAAATTATTACACAGCATAAGGGCTCATGAGGTTGGGGGTAATATAATAGCATGGATAGAGGATTGGTTAACGGACAGAAAACAGAGAGTTTGATAAACGGGTCTTTTCAGGTTGGCAGGCTGTAAATAGTGGGGTGCCGCGATGATCAGTGTTGGGGCCTCTGCTATTTACAGTCTACATTAATGACCTCGATGAAGGGACCGACTGTAACGTATCCAAGTTTGCTGACAATAAAGTGCTAGGTGGGACAGTAAACTGTGAGGAGAAAACAAAGAGTCTATAAAGGAATATAAATTGAGTAAGAGTGGGCAGTATGGTGGCAGATGGAGAATACTTTGTGGAAATGTGAGGTTATCCACTTTCGTAGGAAGAATAGAAAAACAAATTATTTTTTAAATGGTGAGAAACTATTAAATGTTTATTTTCAGAGAGATGTGGGTGTCCTCGTGCAAGAAACACAGAAAGCTGGCATGCAGGTACAACATGCAATAAGGGAGGCAAATGGGATGTTTGCCTTTATTGCAAGGGAGTTGGAGTATAAGAGTAAGGAAGTCTTACTACAATTGTACAGGGCCTTGGTGAGACCACAACTGGAGTACTGTGCACAGTTTTGCTCTCCTTATCTAAGGAAGGATATAATTGCCTTGTAGGCGGTGCAACAAAGGTTCACTAGATTGATTCCTGGGATGAGAGGGCTGTCCTATTATGAGAGAATGTGTCGAATGGGCCTATAATCACTGGAGTTTAGAAAAATGAGAGGTGATCTCATTGAAACATATAAAATTCAGAAAGGGATTGACAGCGTAGATGTTGTGAGATTGGTCCCACTGGCTGGAGTGCCTAGAACTAGGCGGCATAATCTCAGCATATGGGGTAGGCCATTTCAGACAGAGATGAGGAGGGATTTCTTTACTCAGAAGGTTGTGAATCTTTGGAATTCTCTGCCCCAGAGGGTTGTGCATGCTGAGTCTTTGAGTATATTCAAGGCTGAGATAGATAGTTTTTGGACTCCAGGGGAATCAAGGGTTATGGAGATCGGCGGGAAAGTGGAGTTCAGGTCGATGATCAGCCATGATCTTATTGAATGGCGGAGCAGGCTCGAGGGGCCGCATGGCCTACTCCTGCTTTTATTTCTTATGTTCTTAGCACTGAACCAATGGCTGCATCAATCGTTGAAACTGGCGCATTCTCCTGAGGATCTTACAGGGTTAGGGACAAAAAGCGGGGCAGTAGGACTGAGCACGGCTGGTCTTTCTAAACCAGCACAGGCACGACGGGCCGAATGTCCTCCTCCTGTCCTGTGAGTTTCTATGATTCTATATACACACCCAAGGTTTATAGTTTCACACGGCCTTGTTTGCAGTTCTAATAAGTTGCATGACCTGTTGTGTATTTTGAGCAGTTTCCTAGTTTATTTTCCTGTCATGTGCTGATTCTGGGTAACAATTAAACGGTGTTTGGGAAACATTGATATATATAACCATTCCTGCGCTGTGGCAAACGTTGAACTCGTGGCGCAATGACAGCGCGTCTGATTCCCGATCAGAAGGCTGCGAGTTCAAATCACGTCGGTTTCAAAGCTCTGTCTAGCGTTGATCAGAGTATTGATAATTACAGAAACAGAACCTGTTCCCCAGTGTCAGGGAGAGTAGCGCCAGATGCCCTCATTAATGTAACAAACAGACACAAACACACTTGTTCAGTAAAGTGTTCCACACAGCTTGATAAACCCTGGGCCCCTCCCCACTTGTTAGAGATCTCCCAATGCGCTTCATAGAGGTGTGATCAAAATAATGGAAGGCAAATCCAAAGAAGGATCCATTAAGATGTGTGATCAAAAGACTCCTCAAAGCTAACGGTTATAAGAGGATCTTAAAGCAGGAGATGAGAGGATTTGGGAAGGAAACTCCCGGCAGTGAGGCACAGGTTATGGCAGACTAATCGTAGTGTGAAGAGAAAGGGGGATGAACAAGTGGCCGGAGTCATAGAATCATTGAATCTTAGGATCACACAATCTGACTGCACAGAATGAGGCCATTCGGCCCGTCCTGCCTGTGCCGGCTCTTTGAAAGAACTGTCGAATTCAGTCCCACAACCCCAGCATTTAGCCCATAACCCTGCTAATTAGTTCTCTTCAAATACATGTACAATTGCCGTTTGAATGTTTCTATGGAATCTGATTCCACCATCCTTTCAGAAAATGTGTTACAGATCTTAACAACCCTCTGTGTGAAAAGAACTCTCCTAATGCCGCCTCGAGTTCTTTTGCCAATTATTTATAACCTATGACCTCTGGTTTTCGATCCACTCCGCAGAGAAAACATTTTCTCCCTACTTGCTCTATCAAAAGGCCTCATAATAAGGATCTGGGGGTCCTAGTGCAAGAAAATCAAAAAGTTAGTATGCAGGTGCAGCAGGTGATCAAGAAGGCCAACGGAATGTTGGCTTTTATTGCTAGGGGGATAGATTATAAAAACAGGGAGGTATTGCTGCAGTTATATAAGGTATTGGTGAGACCGCATCTGGAATACTGCATACAGTTTTGGTGTCCATACTTAAGAAAAGACATACTTGCTCTCGAGGCAGTACAAAGAAGGTTCACTCGGTTAATCCCCGGGATGAGGGGGTGGACATACGAGGAGAGGTTGAGTAGATTGGGACTCTACTCATTGGAGTTCAGAAGAATGAGAGGCGATCTTATTGAAACATATAAGATTGTGAAGGGGCTTGATCGGGTGGATGCGGTAAGGATGTTCCCAAGGATGGGTGAAACTAGAACTAGGGGGCATAATCTTAGAATAAGGGGCTGCTCTTTCAAAATTGAGATGAGGAGAAACTTCTTCACTCAGAGGGTAGTAGGTCTGTAGAATTTGCTGCCCCAGGAAGCTGTGGAAGCTACATCATTAAATAAATTTAAAACAGAAATAGACAGTTTCCTAGAAGTAAAGGAATTTAGGGGTTACGGGGAGCGGGCAGGAAATTGGACATGAGGCTGAGTTCGGATCGGTTGAGGCCCTGTGGGTGGCGTAGCGGGCCCAGGGGCTGAGTGGCCGGGTCCTGCTCCTACTTCTTGTGTTCTTTAGATTTGAGGTGAGGATCAGATCAGCCATGATCTTATTGAATGGCGGAGCAGGCTCGAAGGGCCGATTGGCCTACTCCTGCTCCTATTTCTTATGTTCTTATGTTCTTATAATTTTGAATATCCCTTTTAGGTCTCCCCTAAACCTTCTCTGCTCTCGGGAAAACCATGTCAGGGTTAGTTTTCTGATAGAATCATAGAATCATAGAAAGTTACAGCACGGAAGGAGGCCATTTCGGCCCATCGTGTCCGCGCCGGCCAACAAAGAGCTATCCAGCCTAATCCTACTTCCCAGCTCTTGGTCCATAGCCCTGCAGGTTATAGCGTCCCACGTGCACATCCAAGTACTTTTTAAATGTGATTAGGTTTCCTGCCTCTAGCACCCTTTCAGGCAGTGAGTTCCAGACCCCTACAACCATCTGGGTGAAGAAATTTCTCCTCAAACCCCTCTAAACCTTCCATCAATTACTTTAAATCTGTGCCCCCTGGTTTTTGAACCCTCTGCTAAGGGAAATAGGTCCTTTCTATCCACTTTATCTATGGCCCTCATAATTTAAATACACCTCAATAAGGTCTCCCCTCAACCTCCACTGTTCCAAGGAAAGCAGACCCACCCTATCTAGTCTTTCCTCATAGCTAAGATTCTCTACTCCCGGCAAAATCCTTGTAAATCTCCTCTGTACCCTCTCTAGTGCAATCACACCGTTCCTGTAATGTGGTGAACAGAACTTCACGCAGTACTTTAGCTGAGGCCTAACTAGTGTTTTATACAGTTGAAGCATAAATCCCCTGCTCTTGGATTCTATGCCATGGCTAATAAAGGCACGCATTTCGTATGCCTTCTTAACCACCTTATCTACCTGGCCTACTACCTTCAGGGATCTGTTGACTTGCACTCAAAGGTCCCTTTGTTCCTCTACACTACTCAGTGTCCTACAATTTAATGTATGCTCCCTTTCCTTGTTAGCCCTCCACAAATGCATTACCTCGCACTTCTCCGGATTGGATTCCATTTGCCACTGTTCTGCCCACCTGTCCAATTTATTGATATCTTCCTGCAGTCTACAGCTTCCTGCTTCAGTATCAACCACACAGCCGATTTTAGTATCATCTGCAAACTTCGTAATCCTACCCCCTATATTCAACTTTAGATCATTGATATATACCACAAAAAGCAAGGGACCAAGTACTGAGCCCTGCGGAACACCACTGGAAACTGCCATCAACCGTTACCCTCTGCTTTCTGTCTCCGAGCCAGTTTTTAATCCAACTTGACACTTTGCCCTGGATCCCATGGGCTCTTAACTTCGTGACCAGTCTGCCATGTGGAACCTTATCAAAAGCCTTGCTAAAGTCCATATACACTACATCAAACGCACTACGCTCATCACCCTCCTTGTTACCTCCTCAAAAATAGGAACACAGTGTCGAAGAAGCAGTTCCAGCTAATTCCATAAAATGCAATTGCACAGAGGAGTGAAAAGACCGGCATGTCTGGAGTGGGATTCATACCCACACTCCCAGAGGAGACAGTGACCTGAACGCAGCACCATAGTCCGCTCGGCCACCTGTGCTCAAGGAGAAACCTTTCAATAGGCCTGAATTTCCACAGAGAAGGCCCAGAGAAAGTTCCACCAATTCTGGTCCCCTGTAAATGCTGCTGGAAGGCTCAGTGACCAAAACAACATCACTTCTGTCCCACACTAAAAACTCTCAATCCTTCTACTCCGTTGCCATTTACAGACATTTCACTGATCGAAACCACACCAGTCACACAGGAAATTGATTGTTAAGTAATTAATGTTCTGAAGGCGCTCTCCAATTTTCCTCCCCCAATCTCCTGACCAGATCATTCTCGCCGGGTTCCTTTGAATAGAGTCATCGAATTATTTAATTATACAGAATAGAACGAAGTCATTGGGCCCATCATGCCTGTGCCGGCTCTTTGGTAGAGCTATCCCATTAATCTCAGTCCCCTGCTATGTCCTCATAGCCCTGTAAATGTTTCCCTTCAAGTATTTATCCAGTTCTCCTTTGAAAGTTGCTGCTGAATCTGCTTCCACCGCTCTGTCAGACAGTGCATTCCAGATCAGAAGTACTAGCTGTATAAAAAAAAGTTCCCTCTCGTTCTTCTTGGACCTGGACCGGCTGCTCTCGGTCCCCAGGATGTGGCCATTCTAATCTGTGACTGCAGCCAGTTTTGTTCGGACAGAATTTTGACTCGAACGTCACACTTGCTTCGCTAAGGGCAATGATGCAGGGAAGGTTGAAACCTCTGAAAGAATCTGAGGCCCGTCAGAAATGTTTCTGTATCTGAATCCCTAACACTTCCTGTTCCTTTTAAACGTTTTGCCATTTATTGTACATTATTGAAGGGAAAAATACAGGGCTGTGGGGAAAGAGCAGGGGAGTGGGATTAATGGGATAGCTCTGCCAAAGAGCCGGCACAGGCACTATGGGCCGAATGGTCTCATTCTCTGCTGTATCATTCTATAATTCTATGATAACGCGGCACCTACAATGTTGTCTCTGACACTTACAGTGAAGTGGAGGCCAGTTTTCACTCTTAAACCAGCAATTATATTATTCACATTTTCAGCGAAGTGACACTGCTGCAGGACTTCAGAGCTGGGGGTCGCCGTGAACTCAACACGAAAGGTTGAAAAAATATTCACCCAACGGGGAGCTGCAACCAACGACTCTGCAATTAAGAGGCTGATGCTCTTCCGACTGAACTCGCCGGGTCTGGTTAAACTTTCTGTCCTTGTCGCTTATTACAGCGAGGTGGCTATTGGATCCGCCCCACTGGTTCAACTTGTTTTACAAACCACGGACCGAGTCCTCCAGAATTCCAAGGTGTATAAGGAAGACAACCATCAAACCATTTACTGACCACAGGGTTCAGGCAATGTTCTGATGGCCTTTGTCCTTGTCAATATCTCTTGTTTATATCCCGGTGTTTCCTGATATTCTCTGTATAGCTGGCTGTGTTTATCTGTGTGTGTCCTCCTGCAGGTTGATTTTGAATGAATACCTGTGTTTGTGTCTGTTACATTAAATAAACGAGGGCTCCAGGCGCTTCTCTCCGTGGCACTGGGGAACTAGAGAGACAGACTTTAGAGTGAGGTTCTAGTTATGTCGAAAAGCAAAGAAAACATGTGTGTATCTGGACTTGGTCGAACACAAGAAACAGATTTGTAGTTGCAAACGATATTTTGGTGTCGGAATTGAACTGCTTACATCTCCTCAAACTACTAATTAATATCGTGGTAATTTTACTCTGCACCTGCTGTGATCTGTGGGGATTGTCCATGTTCTGATATGAATGAAGATGCAGTGTGAGGTGACAGAAAGGCCAGGTGTCAATTCCCGCAGTGAGTTCCGCTGGTATAGCCGGCCAAATGGGCTCCTTCTGTGCTGTATCATTCGAGGACTCTATGATTACGTAGCAGCGACAAATTTATCTCTGGCACTTTCGTTGGATAAATTCAAGGCTGAGCTAAATAATTTTTTAGACTCTGGCGGAATCAAGGGATGCAATTAAATTGAAAACAAAAGCATACAATGCTGCGAAGAATAGTGTAAGGCAATTGGCAAACTTTTAAAAAGCAGCAAAGGCCGACTGAAAACATGATAGAGAGAGATGATAGCTAGCAAGAAATATAAAAACAGAGAGTAAGAGTTTCTACAGGTATATATAAAGGAAGAGTGTTTCTAAATTAAACGTTGGTCTCCTAGAGAATGAGTCTGGGGAATTAATAATGGGAAACAGGGAAATGGCAGAGACTTTGAACAAATATTTTGTATCGGTCTTCATGGTATAAGAACGTAAAAGCATCCCAATAATGGATAATCAAGGGGCTATTGGGGTGGTGGGAGAACTTAAATAATCACTATCATTAGAGTGAAAGTACTAGGGAAGCTAATGGGACTAAAGGTGGGCAAGGGGAGTCCCCTGGACCCGATGGACTGCATCCTAGAGTCTTAAAGGAGGTGGCAGAGATAGTGGATGCATCGGTTGTAATCTACCAAAATTCCCTGGATTTGTAGACGTCCCAGTGGACTGGACAACCGTCAATGTAACACCCCTATTTAAGAAAGGAGGGAGACAGAAAGCAGGCAACTAACGACCAGTTAGCCTAACATCTGTCATTGGGAAAATGTTGGAGTCCATCATTAAGGAAGTGATAGCAGGACATTTAGAAAATCATAATATAGTCAAGCAGAGTTAGCATTTTTTTATGAAAGGGAAATCATGTTTAACAAATTTGCTGGAACTCTATGAGGATGTAACGAGCAGGGTGGATAAAGGGAAACCAGTAGATGTCGTGTATTTGGATTTCCAGAAGGCATTCGATAAGGTGCCACATAAAAGGTTACTACACGAGATAAGAGCTCACGGGGTTGGGTGTAATATATTCGCTTGGATAGAGGATTGGCTAACTGACAGAAAACAGAGAGTCGGGATAAATGGATCATTTTCACGTTGGCAAACTGTAACTAGTGGATGCCGCAGGGATCAGTGCTGGGGCCTCAAATATTTACAAACTATATTAATGATTGGATGAAGGGACTGAGTGTAATGCAGCCAAATTTCTGATGATACAAAGATAGGTGGGAAAGCAAATTGTGCGGAGAACGCAACGAATCTCGAAAGCAATATAGGTAGTCTATGTAAGTGGGCAAAAATCAGGCAAATTGAGTTTAATGTGGGAAAATGCTAGGTTATCCACTGTGGTAGGAAAAATAACAAAACGAATTATTATTTAAATGGGGAAAGATTAAAAATACTGAGGTACAGAGGGATCTGGGGGTCCCTGTACATGAATCACAAAATGTTAGCATGCAAGTACAGCAAGTAATTAGGAAGGCAAATGGAATGTTGGCCTTTATTGGAAAGGCAAAGGAGTATATAAGCAGGGAAGGCCTGTTACAACTTTACAGGGCGTTGGTGAGACCAGACCTGGAGTACTGCGTACAGTTTTGCTCTCCTTATTTAAGGAAGGATATACTTGCATTGGAGGCAGTTCAGAGAAAGTTCACGAGGTTGATCCAGGTGATGAAGGGGCTTTCTTATGAGGAAAGGTTGAGCAGGTTGCGCCTATACTCATTGGAGTTTAGAAGAATGAGAGGGGAACTTATTGAAACATATAAGATTCTGAAGGGGCTTGACAGGGTAGATGCAGAGAGGATGTTTTCCCTCGTGGGGGAATTTAGAACGAGGGGCATAATTTCAGAATAAGCGGGCACCCTTTTAAATTGGAAATGAGGAGGAATTTCTTCTCTCAGAGATCGTGAATCTTTGGAATTATCTTCCCCAGAGATCTGTGGAGGCTGGGTCATTGAATATATTTAAGGTAGAGAAAAACAGTTTTTTGAAAGGTAAGAGAGTCAAGGGTTATGGGGAGTGGGCAGGGTAGTGGAGTTGAGGCCAAGATCAGATCAGCCGTGATCTTATTGAATGGCGGAGCAGGCTCGAGGGCTCAAACGACCTAATCCTGTTCCTATGTCTTATGTTATCTTATGTAAGGGATATGGGGATCGGGCGAAAAGGTGGAGTTCAGGTAGAAAATCATCCATGTAATTATTGAATGATGGAGCAGGCTCGAGGTACCCTATTGTCTGGAGTGGAGAATTTGTCAAGAGCTGTTGGGGAGGGTTCAAACTAGCTTGGCAGGGGGATGGGCAGAAGCATATAGGAGTAGAAAAGAGGAATAAGGTGCATAAAAGAGTGAGTGTGTTGGATAGTACTAGAGAAGCTAGTACTCGAGTTGGTAGTAGTACCATATTAGATAGGAGTAGACTAAGAAAGACTGCGAAAAATTCAATCATTGAGTTAGAATGCATGTATGTAAACGTACAAAGTGTGCTGAATAAGGTTGGTGAGCTACAAGAACAATTAGTCGTGTGGCAATTTGATGTCGTGGCAATAACGAAAACGTGGCTTACAAACGGTGAGAACTGTGCACTGAATATTCAAGGATACAAGGTGTTCAGAAACGATAGGGAAGGAAAATAAGGAAGGTGGTGTGACAGTGCTGTTTAAGGAAGACATTGTAGCTTTGGAGAGGGAGGATGTTCTTGAGGGTACAAGGACATAAACAATTTGGTTAGAGTTGAGGAGCAAAAAGGGTATGATCATGCGTCCAAATAGTGAGAGCGAGGTAGCGGACCAAATCTGCAGTTAAATCGCAGAGATATGCAAGAGCTATAAAGTGGTGATATTGGGGGACTTTAATTTTCCAAATGTCGATTGGGATAATGCTAGGGTAATGGGAGAGGAGGAGGAGGAATTTATGAAATGTGTTCAGGAGAATTTCCTTGCCAATATGTTCTTGGCCCAACTAGGAAGGCGGCATTGCTGGATCTGGCGCTGGGGAATATGGTGGGCCAGGTCGACCAAGTGTATGTGGGAAAACACTTGGATACGTGTGATCATGGCATCATAAAATTTAGATTAGAAATGGAGAGGAGCAACGAACAATCTAGAGTGGAACATCTAAACTGGAATAGGGCTAACTTCAATGCGATGTGAAAGGATCCAACCAGGGCAAAATGGAAGCAAAGAATGACATGAAAAACTGTAATGGAACAATGGGTGATCATTAAGGAGGAGATGTTCCAAGTAAAGGCTAGTTAGATTCCAACAAGAGGGAAGGGAAAGGGAACCAAAATAAGGGCTCCTTGGATGCCGAGGAAGATAGAGAAGATGATGAAGCAAAAAACGAGGATGTATTATGCATGTCAGGTGAATTCTTCAAGGGAGAACCAGCCCAAATACAATAAGTTGAGAGCGGAAGTGAAGATCAAAAGCAGATTGGCAAAGAGAGAATATGAGAGTAGAATAGCGGTTAACATAAAAGGAACCCAAAATTCTTCTACTGGTATGTAAACAGTAAGCGGGTGGTAAGAGGCGGGCTGCGGCCTATTAGGGATAAAGAAGGTGGTATTTGCTCAGGGCCACAGGGCAAGATAAGAATACGCAATGAATACTTTGCTTCGGTGTTTACTAAGGTGATGGATGCTGACAAAATATCGGTAAATGTGGAAATGTTAGAAGCAATGGAAGGGGTGAAAATTGAGAGACAGGATGTACTAGAAAGGCTGGGTATGCTGAGATTGGATAAGTCGCCTGGTCCAGATGTCTTGCATCCCAGGTTGCTAAGGGAATTGTGGGGCGAGATAGCAGAAGGGCTTGCCATAATTTTCCAATGTTCCCTAGCTGCGTGGGAGGTGCCTGAGGATTGAAAAGTGGCAAATGTGACACCATTGTTCAATAATGGGCGTAAGGACAATCCTAATAACTATAGGCCGTTCAGTTTAACATCAATGTTGCTTAAATTTTAGAAACAATATGCAAGGAAAAAAATAACTGGCACTTGGAGTGGTTTAAGCTTACTTAGGAGAACCAACGCGGATTTGTAAAAGGCAGATAGTTTTGACTAATCTAATTACATTTCCTGGGAAGTAACAGAGAGGATTGATGAAGGGAATGCAATGGATGTTGTCTACATGGATTATCCTTGGCGTTTGAAAAAGTAACACATAGAAGGCTGATTAACAAAATTGAGGCTCATGGAATAGGTGGGTCAGTGGCAGCCTGGCTAAGGAATTGGTTGAAGGACAGAAAACAGCGATTTGAGGTAAATGGCTGTTTTTCGCACTGGAGGATGGTATTCAGTGACATTTTCCAAGTGTCAGTGCTGGGGCCACTGCGTTTTTGATATATATAAATGACCTGGATATTGGGATACAGAGCAGATTTTGAAAATTTGCCGATGACACCAAACTTGGGCGTGTGACAAACAGTGAGGATGCTACCAATCGACTGCAACAGAACATAGAACTGCCAGCAGAATTGGCAGACAAGTGCAGATGGATTCTAAAAAAGAGAAGTGTGAGGTGATGTATTTTGGCAGAAGGAACAGGGAGAGGCAATTTACACTTAATGGCTCAATTTTAAAGCGTGTGCAGGGACAGTGGGACCTGGGCGTTACAAGATTATGATGGGTTTGGATAGGCTAGAATTGGAAAGGCTGTTCCCATTAATTGATGGTACAAGGACTAGGGGACACAGATTTATGTTTTTGGGCAAGAGATACGGGGGGATGTGAGGACAAACTCTTTTATACAGCGAGTGGTGATGACCTGGAATTCGCTGCCGACGGAAGTGGTGGAAGTGGAGACACGCGATGTTTTCAAGGGGAGACTGGATAGGCACTTGAGGGAAATAAACTTGCAGGGCCACGGGGATAGAGCGGGGGAATGGGACTGACTGGATTGCTCTTCAGAGAGCCGGCACGGACTCAATATGCCGAATGCCCTCGTTCTGTGCCGTGTGCTCTATGACTGTATGATATCTGGTCCTAATTCTTATGTTCTTATGTAGAGTAGGGTTAGCATCAGAAATGTTAAATTGGCGTTATTACCGCTAATATTAGTATATAGTCATCAATAATAATGTTAGAATACGGTTACCGCCAAAAATGTTAGAGTTGACTGACCACCAGTAATGTTAGTGTAGAACCGCCATCGGTTATGTTATATAGTTCGGTCATCGTAAGTAATGTTAGATTAAGGTCACCTACAATGACATTATAAGAACATAAGAAATAGGAGCAGGAAAGGCCACTTGGCCCCTCGAGCCTGCTCGTGCATTCAATAACATCATGGCTGATCTTGGACTCAAAGCCACTTCCCTGCCCGCTCACCATAACCCTTCACTCCCTTATCTTGCAAAAATCTGTCTATCTCCACCTTAAATGTATATAATAACCCAGCATCCACAGCTCTCTGGGGCAGAGAATTTACAGATTTACGACCCTCTGACAGAATAAATTTCTCTTCATCTCAGTTCTAAAAGGACGACACTTTATTTTGAAACTATGCCCCCGAGTTCTAGATTTCCCCACGAGGAGAAGCATCCTCTCTGCGTCTACCTTGTCGAGACCCCTCAGTATCTTATATGTTTCAATAAGATTAGCTCTCATTCTTCATAACGCCAATGGGTATAGGCCCAGCCTGCTCAACCTTTCCTCATAAGTCAACCCCCACATCTCTGGAATTAACCTAGGGAATTGTCTCTGTACTGCCTCCAATGCAAGTATATCCTTCCTGAAATAAGGAGACCAAAACTGTACGCAGTACTCAAGGTGTGTGATCTCACCAATACCCTGTACAGTTGTAGCAAGACGTCCCTGCTTTAATACTCCAACCCCCTTGAAATAAAGGCCGACATTGCATTTGCCTTTTTGATTACTTGCTGTACCTGCATGCTAACTTTTTGTGTTTCATGCACAAGGCCCCCCAGGTCCCTCTGAACTGTAGCATTTTGTAACCTCTCTCCATTTAATAATAATTGGCCGTTTTTATTTTTCCTGCCAAAGGGGATAACGCCGCATTTTCCCACATTATACTCCATCTGCCGAATGTATGCCCACTCACTTAGCCTGTCCATATCCCTTTGCAGCTTTTTTGAGTCCTCTGCACAGCATGATTTCCCAGCCATCTTTGTATCATCCGCAAACTTGGCTACATAACACTCGGTCCCTTCATACAAGTGATTAATGACATTAGAATAAATGGGTAAAGGCTGGAAACTCTCCGCTGGCTGGAGTCATACCTACCACAAAGGAAGATGATTGTGATGTTTGAAGGCCAATCATTACAGCACAGGACATCGGTGCAGGAGTTCCTCAGGGCAGTGTCCTAGGCCCAATCATCTTCAGCTGCTTCATCAATGACCTTCCTTCCAACAAAAGGTCAGAAATGAGGATGTTCGCTGATGACTGAACAGTGTTCAGTGCCATTCACAAATCCTCAGATAATAAAGCAGCCCATGCCCGCATGCAACAAGACCTGGACGATGTTCAGGCTTGGTCTGATAAGTGGCAGATAACATTCGCGCCACAGAAGTGCCAGGCAATGACTACCTCCAAAAAGCGAGAGTCTACCCACTCCCCTAGACATTCAACGGTATTACAATCGCCGAATTCCTCACCATCAACAATCTGGGGAAAACCATTGAACAGAAACTTAACTCGACCAGCCACATAAATACTGTGGCAACAAGAGCAGGTCAGAGGCTGGGCATTCTGTGGTGAGTGTCTCACCTCCTGACTCCCCAAAGCATTTCTACCATCTACAAGGCACAAGTAAGGTGTTTGATGGAATACTCTCCACGTGCCTGGATGAATGCAGCTCCAAAAACACTCAAGAAGCTCGACACCATCCAGGACAAAGCAGCCCGCTTGATTGGCACCCCACCTACCACCTTAAACATTCACTCCATCCACCACCGGCGAACCCTAGCTGCAGTGTGTACCATCTACAAGATGCAATGCAGCAACTCGCCAAGGCTTCATCGGCAGCAACTCCCAAACACGAAACCTCTTCCAACTAGAAGGACAAGGGATGCAGGCGCATGGGAACACCACCACCTGCAAGTTCCGCTCCAAGTCACACACCATCCTTTCTTAGAAGTATATCGCCGATCCTTCATCGTCGCTGGGTCAAATCCCTGGATCTCCCTACCTAACAGCACTGTAGGAGTACCTACACCACACGGACTGCAAACGTTCAAAAGGCAGCTCACCACCAGCTTCTCAAGGGCAATTAGGGATAAGCAATAAATCCCATAAACAAACAAATACTGCCAGTATCGCTAAAGTATAGTCACCACTAGTAGGATAATGAGCAGTAATGCTAGAATTGAGTCCTCTAAACGCATATCAGTGCACGGCCATTACCATTAATGTTAGAGTAGGGGGATCAGCAGAAATTTTACAATAGGTATAACACCAGTAATGTTAGAGTAGGCCCACCATCTGCAATGGGTGACTTGGGTCACCGCCAGTAATGTTATTGTAGAGTCACCACCAGTAATGGTAGATTAAAGTCACCACCAGAGATGTTAGATTAGGGTCACCAGCATTTATGTTAGATTAGAGTCACTAACAGTAATATTAGAGCAGAGTCACCACCAGTAATGTTACAGTTGTGACACCACCAGTAATGTTTGTGTAAGGCCACCGTCAGTTATGTTAGAGTATGGTCAACACCAGTAATGTTAGAGTAGGGTCACCACCAGCAATGTTAGATTTGTGTCAACACCAGTAATGTTAGAGTACGGTCACCACCAGTTATGTTAGAGTAGGTTCACCGCCAGTAATGTTTGAGTCGGGTGACCACCAGCAGTGTTAGCGTATGGTTACCACCAGTAATGTTTGAGTAGAGTCACCACCAGTAATGTTAGAGTAAGGTCACCACTAGCAATATTAGAGTAGGGCCTCTGCCAGTAATGTTAGAGTAGCGTCACCACCTGTAATGTTAGAGTAGGGTCACCACTAGCAATGTTAGTGTAGGGCCTCCGCCAGTAATATGAGAGTAGCGTCAACACCAGTAATGATAGAGTAGGGTCACCACTAGTAATGTTAGGGTAGGGCCACCGCCAGTAATCTTAGTGCAGCGTCACCACCAATAATGTTAGAGTAGTATCACCACAATTATGTTAAAGTAGGGATAACACCAGTTATGTTAGAGTAGAGTCACCACCAGTAATATTAGAGTAGACCCACCGCCAGTAATGTTAGATTAGGATCACCACAATTATGTTAGAGGACTGTGAATGATATGTTGAGCAATAATTGACGCTCAGGGAGCTCCTCCCCTCCCCTCGGCTGCAAAGACCCTTCGCGGCTCCACCAGCTCCCTCTCTGTTACCGAGCATTTTCCTCGGGGCGATTAGAATTAGAAAAAGCGCAGAGTTTCGACCTACATCGAATTTTTGTGTCTCAGCTGAATGTATTATTTTAATTCATATCTTTCCAGTAATTGTTTGTAAATTATATTGAATACAGCTGACATCTGATGCCGCTCCCGAGATCCCCCTCGCCAATTAAACCGATGATATTAAATGTAAAATTCCATCGATTGCTCCCTGGGGCCGCTGTAGCAACTCATCAAATTGGCTCGGTGGATCACATGGTCCCAGCCTCATGGCGGGATGGTTTCAGCGCTCCACACTGCAATGACATGTGTGTTTGTGTGTATGTAAGGCAATCCGCTTCTTTATTGTCTCGGTATATGAACAAGTTACAGAACCATCCAAGGTTGCCCTGTAGTGGACTTTAATCTGTAACTGCACCATTCCTGCGAGGTATTGCGGCTTGACCAGAACCGCAGCGTTGAAGTGTGATTTTTTAAAATTCGTTTATGGGATGTGGGCGACGGTGGTAAGGCCAGAATTTATTGCCCATCTCTATTTGCCCTTGAGAAGGCGGTGGTAGTCGCCTTCTTGAACCTCTGCAGCCCGTGTGGTGAAGGTATTCCCAGAGTGATGATAATTCCAGGATTTTGACCCAGCGACGATGAAGGATCGGCGATATACTGAATGGAGCCTCAATGGATTTTAAACGAAGGTTTCAACATGAAACGTTAACTTTGTTTCCATCTGCAAAGATGATTCTTATCCTGCTGAGTATTTCCAGCATTTTCTGTTTTCATGCATGAATATAGTGTCAGTGGCGATAGCGATGGCGATTCATTCGGAAGAGATGGATAATGAACGGCTGATCCGAGATCCCCCTTTTCACACTGTAGCACAATGTAAAAATTCCCCTCCGTTGAGCCATCAGTGTCTGTCTGTCGGTGCTGTTGGGGGTCGCTATCCGATACCATTGCCGATACTGAATACGAGTGACCTTCCCAGCACCAACCCCCACCCACCGGCTTGACACAGTCTGACTGAAGTGTGCTGGAAGATCGGCGCATTCTCACTCCCTAGATATTGAGAGTATAATGATTACTTTCGTTTGAAAAATATATTGTCAACGCTCGCCTATATTATGAAAAGAATCGGGGTGCATAACCCTAAGTAGGAACACATCGGTTCATCTCCCCACAATACGCTGTAAGATTTATCCGAGTGTCCCCATTACTTACTCTTGTCCCTCTTTCTTACAGCGAACCTATTGACAATGGTGATTCTCTCCAGAGGAAAATGCGGCCTTTCCAAATGTATCTCTGTCTACATGGTGGCCATGGCAACAGCAGATCTATTGGTCATGATCATCAATGTAATCCTATATCACATTTTGAGTAAACACTTCCCATATTCATTCCTGTCCTACACTGCCGTTTGTAAGCTCATGATGTACATGTGTTGTACCAACCTGGATATGTCGGTGTGGTTTACCGTCTCCTTCACATTTGACCGATTTGTAGCTATATGTTGTCAGAAGTTTAAAACAAAGTATTGCACAGTGAGAACTGCGGCCGCGGTTATAACAACGGTCTCTGTCCTGGTTTATTTAGAGAACATCCCCTATTGGTTTGCCTTTGAACACAAACAAATAATCAACAATGTTCCCTGGGGTTTCCGCCCCAGTGCGGCATTTTATTCATCGCCTGCAGGTGTAGCTTACTTCCGCTTACAAAACATTTTAAACCCATATCTTCCTTTTCTTTTAATATTACTTTTTAATTGTTTGGCAGTCAGGCGTATTTTAGTGGCCAGTAGAGCCCGCAGGGGACTCCGAGGTCACAGCGGTGAGAATCAGAGCGATCCAGAGATGGAGAACAGAAGGAAATCCATCATTTTACTGTTCACTGTATCGGGCAGTTTTGTATTGTTGTGGCTGACATCCGCTGTGAGTTTTGTATTTAACTCCCTGGCCGTGAATCACCGACCCGATTATACATCTCCAGCATTCATCGCCACTGAAACCGGATATCTACTCATGTATTTGTGTTCCTGTACAAACACGTGTATTTATGCAGCTACACAAACGAAATTCAGGGAAGAGCTGAAGAAGGTGGTGAAATCTCCTTGGACATTTATTCTGATGTTGATTAAAAAAATGAAAAATTAAACTAAAGCTTCCTTTAACCAGAGTAAAATGACAGCCCGTGTTCCATTTTAGAATGGCCGTCTTACCGTTAGGACGAAAGCCGATTGTTGCTGTGAAAATGAACAGGTATCAGAAAACCTTTCTTCCTTTTTGTGCCGTCTGTTTTGTGTCTGCTGCTTTCCCTGGGTCAGCCGTGGCTCAGCTGGTAGCAACCTCGTGAGAAAGTTGAGACTTCAAGTCCCGCTCCAGAGACTCAATAATCTACCATAATCTATGCTGACACTCCAGTGCAGGGCTGAGGGAGTGCTGCACTGTCGGAGGTGCCCTCTTTCTAATTAGACGCTAAACTGTGGCTCCGTCTGCCCTCTCAGGTGGACGTAAAAGATCCCTTGCACTATTTCGAAGAGGAGCAGGGAGTAATCCTGGGTGTCGCAGCCAATATTTATCCCTCAATTAACATCATTAAACAGAAATTATCTGGTAATTATTACATTACTATTTGTGGGAGCTTGCTGTGCGCAAATTGGCTGCTGTGCTTCCTACATTAGAACAGCGGTTACACCTCAAAAAGCACTTCATTGGCTGTAAGGCGCTTTGGGGCGTGCGGTGGTCGTGAAAGGAGCTATATAAATAGAAATCTTTCCTTTTCTTTCTGTTACCCCGGGTGAATATAATCATTTCCCGCTAATCAGAATACCTTAAAGTCTGCTAATGTGATACTGTGTTGGTTTGTCTTTCCATTGTAGCAATGTTAACCTTTAGCCTCGTCCTGTTAAACAGGGAAGTACTGGTCTGTTTAAAGTACCACTGGGCTATTGGGACAGGGCTGACCCTGCAGCAATGCTCAGTTTCATGATGACGTAATAAGCGATTTAATTAAACTTATGTCATTGCAAACAGATTCAGCAATTTCAGCGACCTTTCATCATTTGGAAACAGTTTGGGAAGACAGTTGGTTCTGCAAAGGAAAACATCCGGGCATCCATCATCATTTTCAATTAGTACAAGAGATACAGAAACAGACAGGCTTACTGTTAAAGGTTTCACTTGGTGCAGTTGCAATTATATGGACCAAGAGTGAAATTATCGATCAGATAAATCAATTAAAATATATTTGTGTGGAGTTTTATTTTAAATTGGATATCATTATATACTGCAGAATTGCGAGGATTGTCAAGTACAGGGAGTGAGAAAAATGTATATAAATTTATTCGATATGGTAAAGGCCTAAGATACTGCGCTCAGGACTGTGACATGTTTGGGTCTCCACAAGTTTGTCTGTGTAAGGACTATTGTATGTATTATGTGCTTAATAAACCTATGACACCTCACTCCAATGTTCCAGACCATTATTGAAAAGCTTATGCTGACAATAACCTTTGTACTTTAATTGTGAATGGGCTCCATTTATTAACTGTGATTAAGACTCCGCTTTACCCGTCACTCTTTAACGTTCCCCTTGACCCAGACGTTCTCCAAAAACAAAATCCTCTTGGTTGCAGGGCCCCGTGGAGCCCGGGCTCTGCCAATCCGGCTGGCATCCAGCTTCTGGGGAAATTGGAGATTAGTGGCGGGCGGTTTTGTGTAAGAGGCACATTCTCATTTACCTGGATGTGGACAACCAGTAGTCTTTAAGGCCCGAGTCAGGCAGCCGGCAGAGGTTTTAGTTCCATCAGTCAGCGATGTTCTGCACCCAGCTACAATCCTGAGAAGGCGGCCTGCAGTCAAACACATCATCCAAACTCCGCAGGTAAAATGGAAAGCAAAGGCGTGAATAATTAACCATTACATTACCGTGCCACATTCAATCTGATGTGGTTGTGATTCCCCGTCCCCTGTTTCTAATTAACCAGTTGTTGTATTCCCTTGTGCTTCTCTATTTCTAATTAAACAATTACTGTGTTTCCCTGACATTCCCGTCTCCTCTAATTCTAAATAAACAGTTACTGTCTCCCCAGTCCACTGCTTTTAAATAAACAGTTATTTAATGTGTTACCCCATGTCTCCTTTTATTCTATTTCTAATTAGACAGTTAGTTTATTCCCCTGAATGTCCTTGTCCTCTATTTCTAATTGAACAGTTGCTGTCTTTCCCTGTCCCCTACTTCTGAATGAAGGGTTATTGTGTTCCGCTGGTCCCTATTTCTAATATCAGTTGCCGTATTCCACTGTCCTCTATTTCTAAATAAGCCATTACTGTGTTCCCCAATATTATTTTATTATATTTCTAATTAACAGTTCGTTGGTTCCACTTAATGTTCCTGTTCTACATTTCTAATTAAACATTTACATTGTTCCCCTGAATTCCCCTTTATTCTATTTCTATTTATGCTTCACGTGTTCCGCTGAATTCCCCTGTCCTCTAGTTTTAATTCTAAAGATTAGCAGCAAGTCTGTTCCATAGATAGACCGTCGCTCATTGAAATAACGGTTCCAGAAATTAGTATTGAATTTACCCCCACCAATCTCAGGCCATGTCCTCTGGTTTTACAGTTCTGGAGAAGGTGAAACAGCTCGTCATGGTTCACATTACCTAGTGGATAAAGAGCAGTGTCTCGCACATATTCAGGTGCCAGATATTCCTGTGCCCTTTTTATGTTTGTCATAGGATTGTTAACATGGAAAGGGTAATGGAACTTCTGGTGCTGAGGCCAGCGACAATTCAACAGTTTCAGTGGTTTACACGGGGCCGTATTTTGCGGACGTACGGGTGCGTACGACGTGCGCACGAGTCCGTAGGGGCCACGCAAGTTCCGGGTTTAGGCATGCGAAGCGCATGCGCTAAAATTGGAAATTGCGATCTCGCGCAGATTTGCGCTATTTGTCCAACTACTGACCAGCAGTTACTGACAAAACTGCAACGACAGAAAAAAAGCAGGCGGACAGCCAGCATTCTATCTAAAGAAGAAGCAGGAAGAAGACGTGGAGTCAGGGGGCTGGAAACCGGACTGTTTTAGCTTTTAAAGTTAACAAGGTTCTTGGTACAAAGCCTGGTTTAAGTTTATAATAAATTTAATTTGTTAAATATTTCATTGGTTTTGGATCTAGTTCTGAGGAGTGTCGGTGATTAGAAGAGGAAACTTTCGCTGTGGACAAGGTGAGCATTCCAATCAAATAGATTTATTTTTTAAACTTGAAAATGACTGTTTTAACATGATTTTGTTCACATTTACTCATGTTTAAAATTGTGCCAAAATATATGAATGTTTTAAATGTTAACTTTTTTATGCTGTTTACAAATTAATGTCTGACTTTGTAAAATGTTTTAAAAGTGTTAGACATTGTTCTCAGGCGGTGATATTGATCAGGCGGGTCTGACGGGCGGCCGATCCGATACCGCCCGTTTCGCATCACCGCCCGACGTGAATTTCTAACCACTCACTTTATTAATATGACGTTTACAACTCTTTCCATTTCTTCCCTACAGTTACTGCATCTATTTAAAGAGGAAGCCTGTGAGGGAGAAACATGCCTCCTGAGGAGTTTGCCCCGATCTTTTGTGTGATTCTGGCCCATACAATCGAAAACGCCAGGGAACAACAAGGAAGACTGAGGAACCATGACCGCCACCTGATCAGGAGAAACTACTACCCACCCAGAGAGGGTACAGGGAGAGGCTGTCTTTTCAGATGCTGTGGGAGGATTTGTGTGTGATGAGGCTGCACTTTTGTAAAGAGACATTTGACCGACTATGTGACATGTTGAATGACAGCCTTCAAACACGCTCGAAGACCCGCACTGCCTTGTCAGTGTCCATGAAGGTAACCACAGCACTGAACTTCTTTGCATGCGGGTCAATTCAGTCAGACACCTGTGACATTTCAAACATCTCCCAGAGTGCTCGAGGGCCTGCATTCACCAGGTCACTGATGCCATATTCCGCAGGGCTTCAGAGATCATAGACTTCGACTTGTCCACTCGGCAGCAAAAGGAGAGGCCCCTATATTTTATAGGATTCCTGGCTTCCCCACAGTGATTGGGGCCGTCGGTGGAACCCATGTTGAATTAAAGCACCAATTGATGCACCTCTGACATACATCAACAGGAAGGGGTTTCATTCATTAAATGTAATAATCGTCTGTGATGCGCAACTCAGGATCCTAAAAATGAATGCAGTTCACCGGGGAAGTGCTCATGACTCCTTCGTCCTCCGTCACTCGGACTTATATAGCGCCCACAGTACATTGCCTCGAGGATCCGCATGGATATTGGGTGACAAGAGCTACCCGATAAAACCATGGTTGATGACAGCATACCGCAGGACCAATAATAAGGCTCAGGGGAGGCACAATGGGACACACGTGTCCACACGGCAAATGGTGGAGAGGACAATCGGGGTTCTGAAATCACGCTTCCGGTGCCTGGACAGGACCGGTGTGGGGGGGCGGCGGGGAGTTAGCAGTATTCTCCTCTGAAAGCGGCAAGGATTGTGGTGGCCTTTTGTGCTTTGCATAACTTTGCCCTGCGGGAAGGACTGACCCTTAACCCTGCAGAGGAGCTCCCTGCTAAAATGGAGGACATGGAGGATGCCAATATCTTTGTGGCCAGGCCTGATGTGGAGGAGCCAGGTGCTGCCGAAACCAAAGCTGCCAGGGAACTGCTAGTAGCCAACACCTTCACGAGGTGATGATAGTGTCGCCTCCTACCTCCCCCTCCCCCAGCAAGGCACAGAAAAGAACAGACACAATTTAAAGTGAAACATTGAACGTTTATTGCACCATTAAAGACTTTGTTATACTGTTTTGATGTTCCTCGTCTTTAAATACAAATTGTTAGCTAGCTATTTTCTACTTTGTAAACATTTGCAAAGACAAATTGGTTGATAAATAATGTAAACCTTTCAATGTGACTTTTTGGGTTTCTTAGTGCAATAAAAACTTTACATTCAAGATGAAATCTAGCTATTTTCTAATTTTTTAATCAGTTGTAATGTTCAATTGAATGTTAATAAAACAAAGTTGAAAAAATAAATAAAGTTACTGGAGGCTTTACATATAAAACGAAATGGTTAAATACACTATGAGCACAAATATAAATTTCACGAAATGACACAACGCCAGCATTTAAGTAACAACAAACATTAAAAAATTGACAGATATCCCCTCGCATCTGTGCCTGAGGATCGAAGAGGTGAATTTTGTTAAAGGTGGCACCGTACTGTCTCCTGCGCTTTCCCCCTCCCCGTGACTGGAGCCATCTCAGGCCAAGTGAAATGCCCCTATGTACAATCTCTAGCCTTTAAGCAACTGGCACGTGACAGGGTTACTGCTGCTGCTGCTGCTGAAAGGCAACATATACATGCAGATTAAAACTACCTCTACACCATCCCATCAAACACTCCCAGGTCAGGTACAGCATGGGTTACATATAGTGTAAAGCATATTTAAACTGCTAAAAAATACTCCCGCGACAGGTCCAGCACGGGTCACATACAGAGTAAATCTCCTCGACACTATCCCATCAAAGACTCCCACAATAGGTCCAGCACGGTGTAGATATAGAGTGAAGCTCCCTCCAAACTATCCCATCAAAGTCTCCAAGGTCAGGAATAGCATGGGTTACATACAGAGTAAAGCTCCCAGCACATTTTCCCATCAAAGACTTCCACGACAGGTCCAGCACGGGGTAGATATAGAGTAAAGCTCCCTCCACACTATCCCATCAAAGATTCCCACGTCAGGAATAGCATGGGTTACATACAGAGTAAAGCTCCCTCCACACTATCCCATCAAAGATTCCCACGTCAGGAATAGCATGGGTTACATACAGGGTAAAGCTCCCTCCATACTATCCCATCAAAGACTCCAAGGTAAGGTACAGCACGGGTCGCATACAGAAAGCTCCCTCGACACTGTTCCATCAAACACTCACAGGGCAGGTAGGCAGGAGTTGGATACATTGTAAATCTCACTGTATTATCGTTCATCAAGCACAGTGAACTCAGATACAGCATGAGATCAAAGCAGCGCACAGTTCCTCTTAAACTACCCAATGAACCTCACCATCTCACGTACAGCATGGTATGAAAACAGGACAGAAATCACTGTACTGATGGGATTCGCAGCCTTTCCAATCATTGATGAAGCTTCCTGGTTTATGCCGTCTTGTCCAATGTGAGTGTTGGTCACACCAGGTCTGTTCTGTGAAACCAGAGACCTTTCTCTAGTCCCAGTTAGTTCATAAAATCAGCGTCAGTTCTTTATATTATCGGCCCGCACCACAAAAAACACTCCTGACCCCGCAAAAGTGGCAGGAAATCCCCCTTAGAGAGACCACATTGGCACGGGTGTGGGGATTAAATCCCTGTTGTACTGGGAGGCTCTCTGAGTCTGTTGCTGAGGCCCATGTGCTGTCTCTGGCCGATACTACAATGGGGCTGGTGTGGGGACTGAAACCATTTTGTACTGGGAGGCTCTCTGAGTCTGTTGCTGAGGTCCATGTGCTGCCTTTGGCCGACACTAGAATGGGGCTGGTATAGGTAATGAAACCATGTTGTACTGGGAGTCTCTCTGAGTCTGTTGCTGAGGTCCATGTGCTGCCTTTGGCCGATACTACAATGGGGCTGGTGTGGGGAGTGAAACCATGTTGTACTGGGAGTCTCTCTGAGTCTGTTGCTGAGGCCCATGTGCTGCCTTTGGCCGATACTACAATGGGGCTGGTGTGGGGAATGAAACCATGTTGTACTGGGAGTCTCTCTGAGTCTGTTGCTGAGGCCCATGTGCTGCCTTTGGCCGATACTACAATGGGGCTGGTGTGGGGAATGAAACCATGTTGTACTGGGAGTGTCTCGGAGTCTGTTGCTGAGGCCCATGTACTGCCTTTGACCGACACTACAATGGGGCTGGTGTGGGGAATGAAACCATGTTGTACTGGGAGTCTCTCTGAGTCTGTTACTGAGGCCCATGTGCTGCCTTTGGCCGACACTACAATGCCGTCCCAGCACAGTGTTAGAGTTTGAAAATGACACCCCGGGAGATGCTGGGTTGATTCAGATTATTGCAGAATGACTGGAACCAAGTGAACTCAGAAAGTCCACCAGTGGGTGAAAGCCCTTTGCTCCGGGTTGTAAAAGCCAAAATTCCCCTCTCGCAATCACTGGCCATGGCGGGAGCGGCTCGGCTTTGCTCAGAGAGGCCGGTAATCAGTGAATTCGGCGAAGAGGATCTGAGACCCTTTGATGCTGGGGCTGAATTTCCATCAATCGACACTGGACCTCAAGCTACCATTCAGCTGTGGACAGATTCCAAGAGCTGTGCCCATGGGTCGGGGATTTCTGGGACTATCGCTTTGTGTCCGGAATGGTCTGTCCGGAATGTTTCCTCTCTTTAAAGAGCCGGGAAAGAATCCTTCAGTACCTTGCACTCCCTCCATGGTCTGTGGGAGCTACAGCCCGATCCTCTGCTGGGATCCAGTGCGTCGTCTCACGGGAGCAGTCACAACCATCAAGGCCTTTCTCACAGTTTTACTCCTGAGCCCTCAGCCCCATGGGTTTAACTCTATGAACAGTAAGTTCAGGAATCTAATCCTTTTTAATCAGTAGTATTTCTCTATTTGGATTTCCAGCTCCTACTCACTCCCCTAGTTTACCGGGAGTTCACTGATCAGGTGTCCCAACATTTCTTTGCGATGGTTGTTATTTTCACCATCCTGTGATCGCCTGGTCTGCAGCAGCGGTCGCGGTTTGTGGTTATAATGTTTTGTGTCACAGCTGAATATTAACTGTGAATTCATATCTTTCCAGTAATTGTTTGTAAATTCTATTGAATACAGCTGACATCGGATGCCGCTCCCGAGATCCCCCTCGTCAAATAAACCGATGAAATTAAATGTAAAATTCCATCGCTTGCTCCCTGGGGCCGCTGTAGTAACTCATCAAATTGGCTCGGTGCATCACATGGTCCCAGCCTCATGGTGGGATGGTTTCAGCGCCCCACACTGCAATGGAATGTGTGTTTGGATGTATGTAAGGGAATCCGCTTCTTTATTGTCTCTCGAATATGAACAAGTTACAGAACCATCCAAGGTTTCGCTTCAAGCGGCTTTTATCTGTAACTGTACCGTCCCTGCGAGGTACTTCGGTTTGACCTGGACCGCACAGCTAGAGTGGGAATGCAGACTCAGTCTAGTGTCAGGGGCGATAGTGATTGAAATGACAATCGGAGAGATGTATGACGGACGGCTGATCCAATGTCGCCGGTTTTACATTATCTCACAAATTTAATAGCCTCCTATATCAGTGCCTGGGTGTCTGTGGTGGTGGGGATCGCTCTCCGTGTCCATTCCCGAGACTGAATCCGAGCGACCCACCTCCCCGCGCCGCCTGGACAACGCCTGACTGAAGTATGCTGGAAGGATGGTCATTCTCCGTCCCTCTATAGTGAGTGTAGAATGATGCGTTTATTTTGAACAAAATGTCGACAACGCTCACCGATATAAAAAATAATAGGAACACATCTCAACATTTCCCCACAATAAGCTGTGAGATTTATCTGAGTGTCCCCGTTACTGACCTCTTGTCTCTCTTTCTCAGAGCGAACCTACTGACAATGGTGATTCTCTCCAGAGGAAACTGCGGCCTTTCCAAGTGTATCTCTGTCTCCATGGTGGCCATGGCAACAGCAGATCTACTGGTCATGATCCTCAATGTAATAGTGTATCACATTTGCATAATCACTTTCCACATTCCTTCCTGTCCTACACTGCCGTTTGTAAGAAAATTATTTACATCCATTCTACCAGCCTGGATATGTCGGTGTGGTTTACAATCTTTTTCACCTTTGACCGATTTCTAGCCATGTGTTGTCAGAAATTTAAAACAAGTTATTGGAGAGTTAGAACTGCGGCTGTGGCCATAAAAACGGTTTCTGTCCTGATCTATTTACAAAGCATTCCAGATTTGATTGTCTATAAACCTGAACGAAACATTAACAATATTCATTGGGGTTGTTACTCCGGACTGGACTATTTTTCATCACCTGCAGGTGTCGGGTTCTGCCGGTTACAAGATATTTCAACGATGTGGATTCCTCTTGCTTTGATATTACTGTTTAATTGTTTGACAGACAGACGTATTTTTGAGGCCAGTATTGCCCGCTGGGGCAAAAGGGGTCACAGCAGTGAGAATCAGAGCGATCCAGAGATGGAGAATAGAGGGAAATCCATCACTTTACTGTTCACTGTATCGGGCAGTTTTATAGTATTGAGGCTGACAGCTGTCGTAAGTTTTTTAACTATCAGACTGATAAACAGTGCGCATTGCCGAGGCGATTATACATCTCCTGCCGACATCGCCACAGAAACCGGATATCTGCTCATGTATTTGAGTTCCTGCACAAACAAGTGTATTTATGCAGCTACACAAACTAAATTCAGAGAAGAGCTGAGGAATGTGGAGAAATCTCCTTGGACATTGATTCTGATATTGGCTAAATAAATGTAACATTAAGCCAAGGCTTCCTGTCCTTGCTAAAGTTCAATTACAGCCCGTGTTCCATTTTGGAATGCCCGTCTTTCTGTTGGGGCGAAAGCCAATTGTTGTTGTGAAAATGAACAGGTATCAGAAAACATTCCCTCTACTTTGTGCCGGGTGTTTGATGTCTGCTGTTTTCCCCGGGTGAACACAATCGATTCCCGCTAAAGCAGCGCCCTTCCCGCTCAATATTCCAAGAAACTTCCTATAAATGCAAGTTGTTATTGTAGTGTAATTGATCAGAGATTGTTTGCTAAGCTCAGTCAATAACTCAAGTTGTTGTTGTAGTGTAATTGATCAGAGATTGTTTGCTGAGCTCAGTCAATAACTCAAGTTGTTGTTGTAGTGTAATTGATCAGAGATTGTTTGCTGAGCTCAGTCAATAACGCAAGTTGTTGTTGTAGTGTAATTGATCAGAGATTGTTTGCTGAGCTCAGTCAATAACTCAAGTTGTTGTTGTAGTGTAATTGATCAGAGATTGTTTGCTGAGCTCAGTCAATAACTCCATTATCAACAATAACAAGATGTTAATGAGGCAGGTTAATAAGGCCAGAAAAAGCAAACCAAGCACTAGTGCTTATTTCTAGAGGAATAGAGTTGCAAAGCAGTTACGATATGTTAAACTTGTATCGAACCTTGATCAGACCACACTTGGAGAACTGTGCACATTTCTGGTCTCCATATTATAAACAAGGACATAAAGACAATAGAGGAGTTGTAAATAAAGATTTACTGGGATGATACGAGAACTGAGAGTTTATAACTGTCAGGAAAGATTGGACAGGTGGGGGCTCTTTTCCCTAGAAAGGAAAAGGGTGAAGGGTGACCTGATAGAGGTCTTTAAGATTATGAAAGGGTTTCATTCGTAGACGTAGGGAAGATGTGTCCACTTGCGGGGGAGACCAGAACTAGGGAGCATAAAAATAAGATAGTCAATAATGAATCCAATAGGGAGTTCAGGAGAAACTTATTTACCCGGAGAGTGGTGAGAATGTGAAACTCGCTACCACATGGAATTGTTGAGGTGAATAACATAGATGTATTTAAGGGGAAGCTGGATAGGCACATATGGCAGAAAGGGATAGAATGATATGTTGAAGGAGTTAGAGGAAGGAGGTGGGAGGAGGCTCGTGTGGAGCATTTTCACCAGCATGGACCTGTTGAGACGAATGGCCTGATTCTCTGCTGTAAATACTATGCAATACTCTGAAAGAACGGTCATGACTGAGCTTCAGCAGTGGAGTAGAACACGTGGGCGTTAGTGTTAACTGCCTCACACCGCAGGTACTGGAATGAAACTCAGTTTAAATAACAGATAATGTTTCATTTAGTGTAGAAACAATGTGTTACAATGGCGGTTATCTGTAATTCTGTAATTTTGGTGTGAATGTTGCAGGCGCATGTCTCCCCATCAGACTCCGCCCCCCAGTGTCTCCTGGACCAATAGAACGGGGCCCTGTCTCCTGACCAGTGTCTAATGATGGAGACAGTAGGAACTTGACTCGTCAATGTGACATTAGACATCTTTGTTCACAGATATTTACTGAAAATCTCAGCTGGTCAACACAATGGAGTGCTACGGCAGGAAAGAAAAAATGATTCGACCCAACCAGTCCTAGGCGGCGTTTAACCTCCACCCTAACAATTAGTTCCAATCACTTTACCTGCTCGGTCTGAACATCCCTTCAACATATTTGTATTCATCCATCTACCGTTATTGATAAAGGATAAGTAAATTAATTCTTCTCATACGAAGTAGCGGGAGTGAGGGCAATGTATAAAATGAGCTGTTTGTAATGAGTATTTGAAATTTTTAAAAGCCGAAGATACTGAGCTCAGAACCGTAAACTTTTGACTCCATCATCAAAACCATCATCAGGTATGGCTGTAATTTGTGCCTTTTAATTTTATGTGTAAGTACAATTGCACGTACTGTGGGATCAATAAACCAATGACACCACACTTCAAAGTTCAAGAACCTAATTTAAAACCTTACTCTAAAAATAGCCTCAGTACCTTAAATCTGAATGGGCTTCATTTATTAATTCTGATGAAGTGCCCCCGCTACCCGTCACTTTCTAACTTCCCGCCTCATCCTGAGGTTCTCCAAAAGCCAAACGTCACATGGTTTCATTTCCCCGTGGATCCCAAACTCTTCTAATCTGGCTAGCATCCAGCTTCTGTGGGAATTGATGGTGAGATCTGACTATTCTATGTAAGAGGCACATTCACATTAAACTGGATGGAGCTGATCTTCTCTAGGCAAGGATTGTAATTCTATCAGGCAGCGATGCATCTGAACCCAGCTCCAATCGTGAGAAGGCTATGTGTAATCAATCACATCATCAATATCAACATGTAAAATAGAGAACAAAGGCATGAACAAGTTAAACATTGGTGTCCAGGAAAGACAGGGAAGGAAAGAAATGAAGTGTGGTGGTGGTATTGATTAAGGAGAATATTAAAGTGCTGCAGAGAGGATGCCCTGGAGGGGTCAAGGACAGAATCTCTTTAGTTAGTGTTAATAAACAGTAGGGGTGCCATTACACTACTAGGTGTATTCTATAGCGCATCAACTAGTGGGAAGGATACAGAGGAGCAATTTGCATGGAAATTACAGAGAGGTGCAAGAACTACAGAATAGTGATAATGGAGACTTAGTTTATCCTAATATAGACTGGGATCGTAATAGTGTAAAGGGCACAGTGGGCGAAGAATTTCTGAAGTGTGTCCTTTCTTCATCAGTACGCTTCTGGCTCAACGAGGAAGTAGGCATTGCTGGATCTGGTTCTGGGTAATGAGATGGGTCAAGTGGAGCAATTGTCATTAGGGGCGTATTTAGGGAACAGTGATCATAGTATCATAAGGTTTAAATTAGCTACAGAAAAGGACAGGTAGCAATCTAGAGTGAAAATACTTAATTGGTGGAAGACCAATTTAAGTGGGGTGGGAATGGATCTGGCCCGGGTAAATTGGAATCAAAGATTGGCAGGCAAAACTGTAATTGAACGATGGGCTGCCTTTAAAGAGGAGAATGTTCGGGTATATTCGAGGTACATTCCACGAGGGGGAGAGGTAGGGTAACTGAAATCAGAGCTCCATGTACGATGAAAGAGATAGACAGTAAGATGAAGCAGAAAAAGAGCCCGTATGTCAGATGTTGGTTGAGAATATAAGTGATAATCAGACTGAAAATAGAAAGTTCAGAGGGAACATGAAAAAGGAAATAAGCGGGGCAAAGTGAGAGCGTGAGAAAGACTGGCAGCTAACATTAAAGGGGATCAAAAAGGCTTGTATAGGCATATAAATAATAAACGGGCAGTAAGTGGAGCGGTGGAGCCGATAAGAGAACAAAAATAAGATCTATGCATGGAGGCAGAGGGCTTGGCTGACGTACTAAATTAGTACTTTGCATCTGTGTTTACCAAGGAGGAAAATGCTGTCAAAGTCGTAGCGAAAGAGAAGCTAGTGGAGATACTGGATGGGATAAAAACAATGATAAAGTAGATGTGCTAGAAAGGCTGGCTGTAATTAAAGTAGGTACGTCTCCATGACCGGATGGGATGCATCCTTGGATGCTGAGGGAATTAATGGTGGAAATTGCGGAGATACTGACCATAATCTTACAATCCTCCATAGATACGGGGGTGGTGCCAGAGGACTGGAGAATTCAAATGCTACAAACTTGTTCAAGAAAGGGTGTAAGGATAAACCCATGAACTACAGGCCAGTCAATTTAACCTCGGTAGTGGGGAAGATTTAAGAAACGATAATCCGGGACAAACTCAACGGGACAAATGTGGATTAATTAAGGAAAGCCAGCACGGATTTGTTAAAGGCAAATCCTGTTTAACTAAAGTTGATTAGTTTTTTCATGAGGTAACAGAGAGGGTTGATGAGGGCAATGCGGTTGATGTGGTGAATCTGGACTTCCAAAAGGATTTTGATACGATGCAACACAATCGTCTTGCTAGCAAAGTTGAAGCCCAGGGAATAAAAGGGACAGTGGCAGCAGATATGGGCTAATTGACAAGAAACAGTGAGTAGAGGTGAACGGTTGTTTTTCGGACTGGAGGAAGGTACACAGTGGTGATCCCCAGGGGTCTGTTCTACGACCACTGCATTTATTGATATATGTTAATGGCTTGGATTTGGGTATACAGGGCATATTTTCCAAATTTGCAGGTGACACAAAACCTGGAAGTATAGTGAACAGTGGGGAGGAGAGTAATAGACTTGAAGAGGAGAGCAGACAAGCTGGTGGAGTGGGCGGACGCGGAGCAGATGGAAATTTTATGCAGAAATGTGTGAAGTGATATATTTTGGTAGGAAGAACGAGGAGAGGCAATATAAATTAAAGGGTACAATTCTAAGGGTCTGCAACATCCTGGGGGTATATGTGCACAAATCGTTGAAGGTGGCAGGGCAGGTTGAGAAAACGATTAAAAAGCATACGTGATCCTGGGCTTCAAAATAGAGGCATAGCGTAAAAATGCAAGAACATAAGAACATAAGAAATAGGAGCAGGAGTAGACCAATCGGCCCCTCGAGCCTGCTCCGCCATTCAATAAGATCATGGCTGATCTGATCCTAACCGCCAATCTACTATCTATCACAGAACCATCTCCTGCATCTAACAGAATTGCACACACGAAATAGGAGCAGAATCAGGCTACACGGTCCCTGGGCCCGCTCCACTACCCACAGGGCCATGACCGGATCCGAACCTAGACTCATGTCCAAATTCCTGCCTGCTCCCCGTAACCCTTAATGCCCTTTACTTCTAGGAAACTGTCTATTTCTGTTTTAAATTTATTTAATGATGTAGCTTCTACAGCTTTTTGTGGCAGCATATTCCATGGACCTACCACCCTCTGAGTGAAGTAGTTCCTCCTCATCTCAGTTTTGAAAGAGCAGCCCATTATTCTAAGACTATGTCCCCTAGTTCTAGTCTCACCCGTCATCGGGAACATCCTCCCCGCATCCACCCGATCCAACCCCTTCACAATCTTATATGTTTCAATAAGATCGCCTCTCATTCTTCTGAACTCCAATGAGTAGAGTCCCAATCTACCCAATCACTCCTCATATGACCACCCCCTCATCCCCGGGATTGACCGAGTGAACCTTTTTTGCACTGCCTCGAGAGCAAGGATGTCTTTCCTTAAGTAAGGACACCAAAACTGTATGCAGTATTCCTGTTGCGGTCTCACCAATACCTTGTACAACTGAAGCAATACCTCCCTATTTTTATATTCTATCCCCCTAGCAATGAAAGCCAACATTCCATTTGCCTTCTTAATCACTTGCTGCACCTGCATACTAACCTTTTGATGAACCTTTATAAAACACTGGTCCGAGCTCGACTGCAGCATTGTGTCCAATTCTGGGCATCCCAATTTAGGAAGGATTTGAAGGCCTTAGAGAGGGTGCAGAAAAGATTTACAAGAATGGATCCAGGGATGAGGGACTTCATCTACATGGATAGAATGGAGAAGCTGGGGTTGTTCTCCTTAGAGCAGAGAAGGTTGAGAGGAGATTTGATAGAGGTGTACATAATCATGAGGTGTCTAGACAAAGTAGATAGAAAATTAGTATTCTCATTGGTGGAAGGGTCGAGAACCAGAGGACACACATTTAAGTTGATTGGCAGAAGAACCAAAGGCCACATGCGAAAAAAGTTTTTTACGCAGTGAGTGCTTAGGATCTGGAATGCACTGCCTGAAATGATGGTCGAGGCAGATTCAATCGTGGCTTTCAAAAGGGAATTGGACAAGTACATGGAGGAAAAAACTGCAGGGCCAGGGGGTAAATTCGAGGGAGTGGAACTAGCTGAAATGCTCGTGCATAGAGCCAGAACGGGATGGATGAGCCGAATGGCCTCCAACTGTACTGTAGCCTTTCTATGATTCGATGATTCTATGATTCAACAGCTTAATCCCAGTTTACAGGGAAAGTTCAACACTTTCTAGGAAGAGGGGATATCCCCAGACCAGAAAAACACACAGGGGAGTTTGGAGAAGGGGAGGGAGGGTATGACAGCAGACAAGGAATACACACAGGGAGTTTGGAGCAGGTGAGGGAGGGAGGTCAAGTCCCCAGACGAGGAGTAGACATGGAGGGGTTGGAGCACGTGAGGGAGGGAGGGCATGACCGCAGACAAGGAATACACACAGGGGAGTTGAGAAGGGAGGGAGAGGGTATGACCGCAGACAAGGAATACACACAGGGGAGTTTGGAGCAGGTGACGGAGAGGAGGGTATACCGCAGACATGGAATACACACTGGGAGTTTGGAGCAGGTGAGGGAGGGAGGGGATTTCCCCAGACAATGAATACACACAGGTGGGTTTGCAGCAGGGGAGGGAGGGAGTGTAGCGGATGCGGAAGGAGTCCGTCCTGCGTCACACTGGCTTCTTCAAGCCCTGTCTGTGGGGTGTGGTGTGAGCTCTGAGTAGAAGTGATCTGTTTCAGCGGGTGCTCTTCTTGGTCCAGCCCTGAAGAGGGCCTGCGAGAGGGTTCAGTGTTTAGGACTATATAAAACTGCAGCCAAATTCTCAACAAATATTAAGTTTTCAAATCAACAAACATGTTTATGGAATGTACCTGGACAAAGCAGTCCGGTCCTGGACAACATTATCCGGATTAACATGAGAATGGGCTGAAACACAGAGCGTGCAAGAGCGAAAAACCAACATGTCAAAGGCTCAGGGGAGGAGTCCCAGCCTTCAGTCTACAACCTGTTCACCTGCGTGGGTGGGTCCCACTGTGTGGTGTGTCTCGTTTGGTGGGCCATTGGGTGGGACGGGGTCTGGGACCCAGTGTGGGGTGTGTCTCGGTTTGTGGGTCTTTAGGTGGGGTGGACTCTGGGTGGTATGGTTTCGAGGTGGGTCTGTCCCAGTGTGGGGTGGTCTCTTGCTGGGTTGGCGTAGGATGGGTCTGTCCAATATGGGGTGTGGCTCGGTTGGTGGGTCGCTGGGTGGGTGGGTCTCTCGGTGGGATGGTGTTGTTAGATCAGAATTTGGGACTATTTCACAGGGGCCCAATTCGAGTCCACCGGGACTAATTAAAGTCCTAAGAGGTCACCCTTGCTCCGGGTTTTAAACAGTTGCCCAATTCGAGTCCACCGGGACTAATTAAAGTCCTAAGAGGTCACCCCTGCTCCCGGCATCCCAATTACTCACCAACGGGCCTCACTGTTACATCGAATTTTGGAGAAAAACCAGACGGAGACGGAACTGAAGACAAAGTAAAAGTTTATTAGAAACTAGCCAGAAGGCTTTGTGCACAAAGGGAGAGAGGTTGATCTCCTCAGAATCGAACCCAACTCTCAAAGGAAAAACTACATACAAGCATTGATATACCTTTCAATGGGCAACACCCACAGTTTACAAAAGTGGGCATGCACCTACAAACATCATCAATACCATTACTCCGTTATTGGTTAATGATCAATCACTCAACTTTCATACATGGGGTCTTCTAGTCTCTAGGGGCGTAATTTACCAGGCTCCATGTTGTCTCGTAAACAAGGTCATACCACTAGTATCTTCCTGTTCCCATGCTGTTGTTCCTTACCAATACGTCATTAATTCTCGAGAAAAGCTTATTATGATAAACAAGGTCCGCTCCAAAGGGAGATGATGTGTTTGAGACGAAGAGAGAAATGGTCTACTCCCTGTACAGTTCAGTTTCCCTTATCTCTTCCAAAGGCCACCTACGTATAAACACTGCTTCTGTAGCACTGATAATGGCCTTCTAAAATGCATAGAAAATAAACTATGACTCCGACAATCTGGCTGCAGGGAGCAACACTTCTTTCAGCATTATTTAAAACGGTTAATATAATGAAGCAAATAGTCCACCATGCTTTGCAACTATCTAAAAGCTATATGTACGTATTGATATCTCTCTGTAAGTGAACTAACTATCCTTTAAACATGATTTCTAATATTACTGCCCTACAGCCTTGGTTAATATATATTTAAAGACTAGGGGATATAGGTTTAGTTTCACAGGCCTAATTTGCGATCCTACTGTCCCCCCTTTCAACCCCCGGAAAGGATACTTGAAGCGGGGTTGAGAAATGTGCTCTCTCTACAACTACGTTAATATGATAAACTGATGGATATATATATTGCAGAACCACTTATAGGTTTTCCCCAGCTCAAATTGCATGAATGATGAAGTTTTCCTGAATTCCCTCCCCCCTTTTTAGGCCTTTGGTTAATCCAGGTAGGCCGCCCATCTGTTGTATATGGTCTGGTGTGACTCCTGTCGGGGTGGCCACCCGTCTGGGCACCAGGTATGCATCAGATGAGTAAAGTTAATAGTTATGCAATCCCCGATTCATTATACCATTTCTTCAGTATTCATACACTTGATTTTTCTAACAAACGTCCAAAGTCGTCCCAGCTACGCGTGGGAGGGGCAGTGCATGCACTAACAGCTTTAATCATTTGTTTTGCCTTTCGTTTTGCCCGAATCCTCTTACATTTCTTACATGCCATACATAACAGACCGATAACCAGTATTAACTGCACCACGACCAATATGTGTGAAATTAGCCTGATCCACGGATGGATCTGTAAATTTAGTCCTCAGTCTCAAATGTCATCCCACCATGTGGTCACCTTGATCGCGTCCATATCTTTCTTCAGATTCTTGCTACGTTGTTGCAGGGTATAATACACCCGTTAGGAATGTTGAATCCTTCCCCGTAACTGCTTTAAATGTTCGGGCAGTGGGGTATCGGGTACCCAAAGTGTTGATGTAGTTTCGCAAGTCATTCTTAATGTCCTCGGATACTTGGAGAGAAGTGGTATCATACTGATGTATGCCCACCAGTTCCTCATGTCCAATTCGTACGATAATTTCTGGGGTGAAGCAGAACTCTGGGCGGGGAATATCACATGTTAGATTGCCGTAATATAACGTATTCAAGTTGGTCGTAACACGATATTCATCCCTACCGGCGTATGCCACCTGGGTGGGTTTGGCGGTGGAATCCAATGCTTCCATGGTGCAGTTAATCTCCAGGTCTGTGGTATTAAAACCGCACCGGCTCTGTGGGCTGTGGTTGATTGCATGCGGGCACATGATGATGGCATGTCGGGTAGTACATCCTTCTAGTCTTGTACCCACTAGATTTCCATTTATCATCACTGTGTAAGGTAACATATTATGGTGAGATATGAGCATGCCATCTTTTATTACACCAATATTTTGTACTTGGTATACCTCGCGTGCTTGAGTCTCCGGGGTCAGTAGCGGAATTACCAGCACTAAGCCCAGGAGCCCGCACCCCTTTTGCTTACATTCTACTTGGGTGGGGTATACCCGTATCATGGTCCTAAATTGACAGGTCGTTATGTTAAGGCTATCCAGAAGGCGTTTGGGTGTACCCTTCCCAGCATGCTCGTGGGTTAGAGTCCCTTTTAATTGCTGGTTGGTAATCCACAAGGGTACCTCCCCTCCCTGTATTTGGTCTAAATTCTCTTCGGTCTGCTCAACTCTCCAGTTACCATAGGTGCTGCAGGCATCGTTCGCCGCTGCCTGCTGTGAGAAATTGTGTTCTTCTTTGACAATCTTATTTATTGTCTACGCGTGTGCTTCTAGTACAGTGGCTATGTCCTGGAGGTAGAAGGTTAATATCTGATCCTCCCTTAATTCTTGACCCTCATTCTTATTCTGTTCTTGTAAAATGGCTTTGAGCCGTGAGCTCAAATGTCGAACCTTCTGGTCTAATGCAGCCAGATCGATGGTATTAACCACTGACGCGCCTGTATTAAAAACCGTCGCTGCATCATTTAGTAAATCCCTTTTCCGTCGCCATACCCGCCTGTTCCTTTTATTGTATCCACCTCCGCTGCGGATCGCGCCTTGTCTCAATACTTGTGTTATGAGATGCTGATACAATTGCTGGGTTTGTGACGAGCACCATACGGGTAGGGCGGTGTCGGTCAGGTTCAAGACTACTGGAACTCAATCGTGTCGTATGTTGTCATACAATATGTTTCCGGTTTGGGTGAACACCAATCCACTAACGGGTCCTTCCTTCATAAATGGGCAAATCAGTGGCCTGTAGGCCGGTGTCGGGTTAATGGCTTGGGGTGGATCTTGACCCCAATAACAGTGAATTATAGGGGGTGGAGGGCCATTCGGTACCATACCTTTACCATATTGTTGGCACTTGACTCAAATGGGCGTACATGAGGGGTGCCAAATGCGCTGGTTATTCTGACAGCATTGAGCCATTTTTTCCTCGGTCTCGTAATCTACACATACTCCTATTCGGCGGTCATCCATGTAACATGTATGGGTGCCGAAATCATTCCCACACCACTCCAGTTCTGTGGCGGCTGTGGTCTGTTTGACCACCAGCAGCCCTATTATTCTTAATAAGAGCCATCCCATAGTGTTTAATATAATACCACTTCAAGTCAAATGGGAGAATACTTTGCGTTGTTGGAGGGTCGGTATCCCTAGAAGTGGTAACGGTAATGAGGCCGGGTGGAACGTCTGTAAGAAAAACACAAGGCAAATAACAACTCGAAGACTCTATGTAATTTTCCGGACTTGGTCCTAATCAAACACTTGGAGGAAAATAAAGTTACTCGCATTATTAATAATCATTTGATAATTCATTGCCTCAGCTGACAGGCACATACATTGCATTCACTTCAATCAGATTTTTTTTTATGTAGCAACAACACTCTTCAGAAGAGAGAGAGAGAGAGAGAGAGAGAGAGAGCGCAGCCTGTGACCTTGAGAAGGAAAGCACAGGCTTTGAAAGTGACAGTACACTGAAAATGACAGAATCCAGTCTGCAGGGTTTTTTTTCTACTCCTCAGCCCTAGGGGTCGTGAGGGTCGGTGGAAATTCCTTCCCCGGGCGCCATCACCGGCTTAGTCTGGCTCCAGTGTCTCCACCTTAGATCTATTTTTTCTTGCAGACAAACGGAGGTTCCTGTACTAAGGAGGATCTGGAAAGGTTCATCCCACCGTGGCTCAAACGTACCTCGAACCGATCGCTGAACCATCACGCACTGTCCCACACTAGGTGGTATTTTCCAAACTCCCTCCATTCTTTTATCATCCTGTGCCTCCTGTAGATATTTAACCCGAAATTTATTGGCCTGATTTTCCAGGAAGGGAAATCTCCCACCATCTGGTCCTACTATTTCCAATAGGTGGTCACTTAAGAGCAGGTTTGCCTCTATCTGGTGCAAGACATCCATACCTAAAATGAGGCCCTCACTGTTGGGACCTATCCAAAGAGTGACCCACCAGGTTCGGCTTTCTGGGGATAATTGCAGTGCAAACGGAACACTCTGATGGAGGATCACACTTTCTCCACTGACCCCGCTTACTTGGATGGTTTGATCTATTGTAGGGAATTTCGAGTCGGTTATCGACACCGAGGCTACCGTGTCTATAAAAGCACAATACTGCCGGCCTCCTAACAGCACATTTAGACACGGTCGGGTGGCCCCCGGTCCTCCGACGGAGGAGACCGAGGTATCCTAATCGTGTGGAGGAGCTGGTGACGGGAGGAGGAGGGCCCGTAGTCCTTCCAACTCTCGGTCAGACAGCCCCCCCTCCCCTTGTGGTCCCTGTGATCCAAGTTTTCGGGGTCCCTGTTCCTCCCTTCCCCCACCCTTTTTGAAACAAGCAGCCCGAGTGTGTCCGAAGCGACCGCAGTTGGTACATGGTTTACCCGTCACCGGGCAATCTTTGGAAAAGTGGTCAGGTGAGCTACACCGATAACAGAGACGGTTCTCCTGGGCCGTCGCTACTGGTTTTGTCTTAATTTTGTTGGACTTCTAATGCACCAAAAATTCCCCCCCAATTCCTTAAATCCTCTAGATCCTCAGTCCCTACCGGCCCCAGATGCAAGAGACTTCGGACTCGGACCTTTGCCTCCTGAACAGGTCTCAAAAAGTCCTGTAGTGGGGACGGTTTTCCCATTTAGTCCACAATTATGGGTCCCATCTGGCTCAACCAACTGGCACACAAAACCGTCCCGTAGTTGGCTTGCTTCGTATCCTTTAGTTCCGCCCACCACTTTATTTGATCAGCTACTGGACTTATTTCTTTCCACTCATTTTTAATCATCTCACTCTGGTATTTCAGATCAACCTCTTGGACCCGCTTAACAACAGTGACAATGGTGGCCATAGCCGGAACTTCTGGTGAAAGGGGTTTCCCGACGTCACTCATACTTATAATCACATATATTCTTATGCTTTATCTTATACTTTAACTTACTTTAGTCTAATCTTATACTTTAATCGGCACAAACGTATCACCTTATGCTCTATCTTTTATTTTACTCTTACTCGTCACGGGATCACGATCCTGTGGTGTGTTCGAAGTTCCCTACACCAACTTGATCCTGGCCATCACGTGGGACTACGTCCTCTTAATTCAGGCTCAGGCTAGGTGTTTGAGATAGACAACCAACCACTCTTGTTCGTGTCGATCACCCGTGACTCTCAACAATGACACACACTCAATCAGAACAATGACAAACACTTATACTTTAAATCGGTATACACACAGTTAGGTCTAGTCAATTCCGTCAACCCGTGAGTCTCCGTGAGGAGTAATTTAACTACGTGGATAATTTAATACTGCGCCTGGCTGGTGCTTATTTTGCGAGCGCGACTCGCCAAGAGGGATATGCAACAGGGAGTCCAGGAAAAGCCCAACTCCAACAATTCTCTTAAGGAGTGACCCTCAACCACCGCACCCAACATTCCAGTCCAGTATCCCACTTCTGACACCAACTGTTAGATCAGAATTTAGGACTTTTTCACAGGGGCCCAATTCGAGTCCACCGGGACTAATTAAAGTCCTAAGAGGTCACCCCTGCTCCGGGTTTTACACAGGGGCCCAATTCGAGACCACCGGGACTAATTAAAGTCCTAAGAGGTCACCCCTGCTCCCGGCTTCCCAATTACTCACCAACGGGCCTTACTGTTACATCGAATTTTGGAGCAAAATCAGACGGAGACGGAACTGAAGACAAAGTAAAAGTTTATTAGAAACTAGGCAGAAGGCTTTGTGTAAAAAGGGAGAGAGTTTGATCTCCTCAGACTCGAAACCAACTCTTAAAGGAAAAACTTCATATAAGCATTTCAATGGGCAACACCCACAGGTTACAGAAGTGGGAATGCACCTACAAACATCATCAATACCATTACTCCGTTATTGGTTAATGATCAATCACTCAACTGTCATACCTGGGATCTTCTAGTCTCTAGTGGCGGAATTTACCAGGATCCATGTTGTCTCGTAAACAAGGTCATACCACTCCTAACTTCCTGTTCCCATGTTGTTGTTCCTTATCAATACATAATTAATTCTCGAGAAAAGCTTATTATGATAAACAAGGTCGCTCCAAAGGGAGATAAGGTATTTGAGACCAAGAGAGAAATGGTCAACTCCCTGTACAGTTCAGTTTCCCTTATCTCTTCCAAAGGCCACCTACGTATAAACACTGCGTCTGTAGCACTGATAATGGCCTTCTAAAATGCATAGAAAATAAGCTATGACTCCGACAATCTCGCTGCAGGGAGCAACACTTCTTTCAGTATTATTTAAAAGGGTTAATATAATGAACCAAATAGTCCATCATGCTTTGCAACTATCTAAAAGCTATATGTACGTATTGATATCTCTGTATAAGTGAATTAACTATCCTTTAAACATGATTTCTAATATTACTGCCCTACAGCCTTGGTTAATATATATTTAAAGACTAGGGGATATAGGTTTAGTTACACAGGTCTAATTTGCGATCCTGCAGTGGCTTGGTGGGTAGTTCCCACTTTGGGGTGTGTCTCGGGTGGTTAGTCTATATGTGGGGTGGTCTCTGTGTGTGGAAGTGTTGGATGGGTGGGTCTGTGGGTTGGGATGGTGTCTAGGTTGGTGGCTTCCAGTGTTGGGTGTGTCTCGTTTCGTGGGTCCTTGGGTCTCTGGGTGGGTTGTGTCTCGATTGCTTGGACCCTGGGTAAGTGGGTCCCTGTGTGGAATAGTATTTCTGTTGGTTGGTGCCAGGCTGTGTGGTCTCTCGATTGGTTGGTCCCTGGGTGGGTGGGATAGTATTTGTGTTGGTGGGTCCCATGGTGTTTGGTGTCTCGATTGATTGGTCACTGGGTGGGTGGGGTACTGGGTGGGATAGTATTTGTGATGGTTGGTCCCAGGGTGGATGGTGTCTCGATTGGTAGGAACCTGGGTAAGTGGGTCCCTGGGTGGGATAGTATTTGTGTTGGTGGGTCCCAGGGGGGTTGGTGTCTCGATTGGTGGGTCGCTGGGTGGGTGGGTTACTGGGTGGGATATATTTTTGTTAGTGGGTCCCAGGGTGGTTGGTGTCTCGATTGGTTGGTCGCTGGGTGGGTGGGTTTCTGGGTGGTGTGGTATTTGGATAGCTGTGTCCCAGGATGGGGGCCACAAGGTTGGGTGGGTCCCAATACAAACCGCCCCCCTCTCTGGAGGAAAAAAACGATGAGTCGTGTTTCTCCTGTGTGTCGTCAACGCATTTCTTGACTCTCAATCTTTTACTCTTCAGTTCCTTTGGTTTATAACTGGGAGTGGTTGGTACACGGTGTTGCTGAGAGATTGTCCAGAAAATTGAGTGAGAGAGAGGGAGCCTGGTCCCTTGCTGTGTCTTTGCTAATTCTAATTTGTTTCATCCAGTTATTTCCGCAGGCTTCTGAGTATTATCTTTGAAAACTGCAACGAGAGGATTTAGGGAAAGAAAATTTGGCGAAGAGGAATGTTGGACAAGAGCTTCCTCCAGAGGGGACCGACCGAGATTCCGCCAGAGGGGACTGACCCAGACCTCCTCCAGAGGGGAATGACCGAAACCTCCTCCAGAGGTGAATGACGGAGACCTCCTCCAGAGGTGAATGACGGAGACCTCCTCCAGAGGGGACAGACAGCGGCCTCCTCCAGAGGGGACCGACCGAGATTCTTCCAGAGGGTACTGACCGAGACCAACTCCAGAGGAGACTGACCGAGACCTCATCCAGTGGGTACTGACCGAGACCTCCTCCAGAGGGGACTGACCGAGACCTCCTCCAGAGGGGACTGAGCGAGACCTCCTCCAGAGGGGACTGACCGAGACCTCCTCCAGAGGAGACTAACCGAGACCTCCTCCAGAGGGGACTGACCGAGACCTCCTCCAGAGGGGACTGAGCGAGACCTCCTCCAGAGGGGACTGACCGAGACCTCCTCCAGAGGAGACTAACCGAGACCTCCTCCAGAGGAGACTGACCGAGACCTCCTCCAGAGGAGACTGACCGAGACCTCCTCCAGAGGAGACTAACCGAGACCTCCTCCAGAGTGGACTGACCGAGACCTCCTTCAGTGGGGACTGAGCGAGACCTCCTCCAGAGGGGACTGACCGAGACCTCCTCCAGAGGAGACCGACTGAGACCTCCTCCAGTGGGGACTGCCCGAGGCCTCCTCCAGAGGGGACTGACCGAGACCTCCTCCAGAGGAGACCGACTGAGACCTCCTCCAGAGGGGACTGACCGAGGCCTCCTCCAGAGGGGATTGACCAAGACCGTCTCCAGAGGAGACTGACTGAGACCTCCTCCAGAGGGTACTGACCATGGCCTCCTCCAGCGGGGATTGACCGAGACCTTCTCCAGAGGGGAAAGACCGAGACCTCCTCCAGAGGGGACTGTGCGAGACCTCCTCCAGATGTGACTGACCGGGGCCTCCTCCAGAGGTTGTACCCAATGGGATGCATATGATTTCTGTCTGTTTATTACCTGGGGTTCAATTTCCTCTCTGGGCTCTGGATTTGTTGCCTCGGCCTGACAAGTTCCTGTTCGATTGTGACCCTTGTGTTTTGAAGAGCTTAAAGCCTGGGGTTAAAAGTAGCCCGGCCTGCAATGTTACAAAAACATGTTAACTCGGTGCCTGATGAACAGGAGCTGAGAGGAAATTAAAGTCGAAACGTGACCACGTGGATGGACATTTCAAAATAATGCTTGTGTTTCCGAGCCATGCGACAACTTTGAGGGGACATGGAGGCCATTTGAGTGGTTGTGACAGATTAAATAGGGAGAAACTATTTCCGGGGCAGGAGGCAGGGTAACCAAAGGACACAGGTTTAAAATAATTGGCAAAGAAACAGAGCAGAGAAGGGGAGGATATTTTCTGCAACGAGTTGTTCTGATCTGGAATGCACTGTCTGAAAGGGTGGTGGAGGCAGATTGTACTTGTATACTTGTAAAGACACAGTTTGCATGGCTGCAGGGAGAAAGAGGGACTAATTGGATCGCACTTTCAAAGAGCGGGCACAGGCAGGATGGGCCGAATGGGCTGTATAATTCTATGATTTTTTGCAGATTGATGGGGGCCATTTTGTTGTAGGGTGATGTTGACCATTTTACGACAGGTTTATGGCGGCCATTTTCCGTTGCCTGTGGGGCGCCATTTTTAGAGTCCCAGCTGCGCTCTTTTGCCTGACACTCAGTCTCACCATCTTGTGTAAATTGTATATCCAGCCTCCCGAGTAAGACCACCCGCTTCAATAGACCGACAGGTCGCGTCTACAGTGTCGTTTGGAGAAGGTGGGATGTACTATTGAGGAACATTTATTTAATATATTTAAACAATGAAGTCAGTTTTTTATGAAAATAACGAGGAGACCATGCACGAGCTGAAGTAAGCGGTGGAATTTTATTAACACAACACAGGGACAACAACAATAACTTGCATTTATATAGCGACTTTAATGTAATGAAACGTCACAAGACAATTATCAGACAAAGCTTTACACTGAGCCACATAAAGAGATTTTAGGACAGATGACCAAAATCTCGCTGAAAGAAGTAGGTTTTAAGAAGCGTTTAAAGGAGGAGGAGAGAGAGGCAGAGCTGCAAAGAGGTTTAGAGAGGGATTTCCAGCGTTTAGGGCCTTGGCAGCTGAAGTCATGGCGCCAATGTGGAGCAATGAAAATCGTGAATATGCAACAGGTCAGAGGAGTGGAGAGATCTCGGAGGGTTGTAGGGGCACTTGTTACAGAGTCCGACTCGTCACTGGGAGAGAAACACACTGTACACAGTGACACTTGTTACAGAGTCGACTCCTCACTGGGAGAGACACACACTGTACACAAGGACACTTGTTACAGAGTCCGACTCCTCACTGGGAGAGACACACACTGTACACAGGGACACTTGTTACAGAGTCCGACACCTCACTGGGAGAGACACACACTGTACACAGGGACACTTGTTACAGAGTCCGACTCCTCACTGGGAGAGACACACACTGTACACAGGGACACTTGTTACAGAGTCCGACACCTCACTGGGAGAGACACACACTGTACACAGGGACACTTGTTACAGAGTCTGACTCCTCACTGGGAGAGACACACACTGTACACAGGGTCACTTGTTACAGAGTCTGACTCCTCACTGGGAGAGACACACACTGTACACAGTGACACTTGTTACAGAGTCTGACTCCTCACTGGGAGAGACACTGTACACAGGGACACTTGTTACAGAGTCCGACTCCTCACTGGGAGAGACACACACTGTACACAGGGCCACTTCTTATAGAGTCTAACTCTTCACTCGCAGAGACACACACTCTACACAGGGACGCTTGTTACAGCGTCTGACTCCTCACTGGGAGAGACACACACTGTACACAGGGACACTTGTTGCAGAATCTGACTCCTTACTGGAAGAGCCACACACTGCTCACAGGGACACCAGTTACAGTGTCTTACACCACACTGGGAGAGACACAAACTGTACACAGGAACACTTGTTACAGAGTTCGACTCCTCACTGGCAGAGACAGACACTGTACACAGGGACGCTTGTTACAGAGTCCGACTCCTCACTGGGAGAGACACACACTGTACACAGGGACACTTGTTACAGAGTCTTACACCTCACTGGGAGACACACAAACTGTACACAGGTACACTTGTTACAGAGTGTGACTCCTCACTGGGAGAGACAGAAAATGTACACAGGGACACTTGTTACAGATTCTGACTCCTCACTGGTAGAGTCTCACACTGTACACAGGGACACTTGTTAGAGCATCTAACTCCTCAGTGGGAGAGACACACTCTGTACACATGGACACTTGTTAAATAGTCTGACTCCTCAGTGGGAGAGACACACACTGTACACAGGAACACTTGTTACATTGTCCGACTCCACACTGGGAGAGCCACACACTGTATGCAGGGACACTTGTTACAGATTCCGACTCCTCACTCGCAGAGTCACACACTGCACACATGGACACTTGTTACAGAGTCCGACTCCTCACTTGTTTAGACACACACTGTACACAGGGACACTGGTTACACAGTCCGACTCCTCACTGGGAGGGACACCCAGGAATACTGAGTGCAATTTTCAGTGTCCCAATGCAGCCCAGACTGAGCCGCACCCTGGGCCCTTCCTGTATGTGCATTTCACCAGTGCCCCATTGGGCAACATTCAGTCCCGGATATCCTGCAGAAGCAGCGCTGTGGGGCCGGGTGGCTGAGTCTCGTGACCAGTGGCTGGGCCACTGACTTCACAATGGGAGATGACGCTCGCTCAGCTCGAGCTGGTAACCCTTAAAGGGGCCGATAGGATTAAAACCCGGAGCGCGTTCGCTTAAAAGGTAGGGTCAGAAAATCGGACAAAATGGCCATATAATGAGACCAATAATGGTCATTAATTGAAATGTTCACACAAATACTCTCAGTCTGGGTCTTGATTCCCACAGCGACTGCAGGTCCCCCTTTCCTTCTGAACTGAACTGATTTCCCAACAGCCTGAAATAGATTAAAGATTAAACAGGAAATAAACAGACAGGGAGACTGGGTTTAATATTTCAACGATAATTACAAAAAATATTATCCGTAAAAGTGACTAAATCCCTTTAATATTTTATTTATTACATTAAGCGTTTACACAAACACTCACCGGATCCACTTCAGACTCCTGCAGGTCAGTATGAGGCGGTGAAGAGTTAGGACAGATCGGTCTGTGAAGAAGTTTGATCCCAGGTTCAGATCCGTCAATGACCGGTTTGTACTGAGATCGGAGGCGAGATCCTCGGTACAAGAATCTGTGAGACCGACATCCCATAGCCTGCGTATCAGAGAGAAATAACAGGAAACTGTATAAATCCCAAGATGACTAATATCACTATTACTGATACTAATAATAATGTACAGTGTTTATTAATAACATTATTATTGATGCCAATAATAACATGCAGTGTCAGACATCCAGTTATTATAAACACAATCTCTCATAGTCTGGTACTTACTGCATTTCCTGTATTTTACAGTTAGGGTTCCTCAGAGCCGCAGACAACAGTTTCACTCCTGAATCTCCCAGTTTATTGCTCCTCAGTCTGAATACAAACAGAGAGTGAGAAACAAACTGAATTAAACCCGGGATCTGATATATTTTTATCTCTCGGATATTGCAGCAATCACTGAAAGTACTTCAGCAAATTAATAACCCGGTTTCCCCCCGCGACATCCCACCTTGGCGGGCCCGGTTGGGCCGGGGAAGGTGGCGGCTCCTGGTCCCGATCTGTCGAAGGACTTTCCCCTGATTGGCTTGGAAAACACGTCCAGCGCGTTTTCCGGCCAATTAGAGGAAGCCGGTCTGGTGCCGTCACTTGATGACGCGCCGGAAGCCGCTTTCCTTAAAGGGGCCATGAACAAATTTAGCTTATCATTTGTGCTGTCAGTGTTCTACAGCACTGAGGTGCTGCAAATACTGACAAGCACTGCACAAAGGTGCACGGCTGCACCCAGCACGCAGGGAGGTTCCCTTCACTTCCAATGGACGGAAGAGACCTCCCCAGGAGACCAATGCAGCCTGGTTGCACATTGCATAGGAGGACACAAGCAGGAATGTCGTCAGGAGGACCAGGCTGCAGTGGCACAAACCTTTCAATTATCTCAGTAGATCACAAAACGTTCCTGCAAAGCCACACTCAACCTCATCCTGCTGTGCCACACATCACATCCTCATCACTCTGCCTTCCCTACACTACTCCTGCACATTCTTACTCACACCAACTTACCTTGTACCTCCACCCAACCCTGTCTATCTACATATCACATCCCCATCTCACTCATCCTCATCCTAGTCCAATCATACCAACTAATAACACACGAGGGAAGGCAATTGTGTGTTTTAGCCAATGTTCATGTGAAGTTTCTGTTAATGCGCTGCTAAACATTGACATCTTTATTTTCAATACATTCCGTTCTTGGACAGATCTGTGTGCGCAGTTGAAAGTGGCTTAGAGAGTTGCAGTGAATGGTGAGAAATAACGGTAACCCCGCAATGCTGATGAGTATGAAAGGAATGGTTTGGGCATTGTAGTGATGCTTTATGTTGTTGGTGTGGGGTGGTGCCAAACTGGCGCATCATGTGGCAGCCAGGGTGTAAAGCGTCAAGTGAAGTAAATCTGGCCTTGTTGAGGCCATCCCTGTCGTCCCAGGCAGCAATGTGGACGAAATTAAATGAGAAGGTGGTGATTCCCTGTACTTTATACTCTGTGCATTATATTAATCTGTATAATATCTCCGGTTGAGTTATATTGTGAAACGGCGCTGACTGCTGCTGCAAAATCCCCCACCCCAGGTTTTTAACGTAACAAGGATAGTTTATTCTGTCCCGTTACAATTTTTAAATGTCCCTGTGCTCCTAGTTTATAGGGGAGGGGAGTATCTCAATATATTTCTATTAAACTGGGACTACATTTATTTCAGGTGTAACTGGCCCGACAGCTTTTGGGAAATTTTCTGAAGTTCTCTCACCGAGCAGGGCCTCACATACAGGGGGCGGATTATGGGGAATTCCCGGGTTCACTGTCCCCGGTTTACCCAGGAGCTGCCCGCTGTGTGCGAGGCCCCACCGCTGGCCGGTGTGTGTCTGTACTCCGGGTCTAATACCCCACAACACGTTAGAGTCGAACTTTTTTAACGGCAGAATTAAGATCTTGAATATCAATCTTTACTCAATGTTCAGGACTGTGTATAATTGTAAATATTTAAAGTTGAAAGAATTCCCTATTCCCCAATATTCCCAATCCAGGAAACCTCCTCCTCGACAAGACACAGCCTGCACGGTATTGGAGCAAATATCGAACAGTTAGTGATTTAAACTCGGGTTTCTGTACTGTTTCTAGTTGCAATGGTGGAGGAGGAAATATTTTTAATTCATTTTACCTTTACTGCCGGATTATATTTTCTGCTTATATCCCGTTGCCCCGCCTTATTAAATAAGATATATTGTAATTAAATTGTCAGACTCTCAGTGACCTGTATTTGCTGATCCGATAAAGGCTGTACAATCCCTACTTGTTCACAAGGATACATTTTAGATTCTCCAGTCCTTAGGGAATTACTAATCTATCCTCTTATATTTGGTCATATAAGTATAGAATCTGCTTCTCTCTGGTTTAACGGAACTGTTTGTTTCCCTTCATTACGGAGCAACAACACAATCTGTGACTGTTCTACAATTCGCCCAACAGTTAGAGACAAATAGACAGTTACCTCAATACCCGGCATTTGTGCAGTACGGATCCCAGCCGCTGGAGTCCTTCACATTGAATGGAGCAGCCTCCGAGATCGAGGTTTTTTATTGTATCACAGAGTTCAATGACATGAGACAGGACCGCACAGTCAATCGGTGTCAGTCGCAATCCACTAAATGTAAGTGTTTCCACAGATCCCACTGTGGCCCGAGCCAGTGCGTTATTCTGAGACTCAAACAGGTAGTGGAATGTGTCCAGAATGTCCCTTTTACGAGTTTCACTCTCTGTGTTCCCAATCTGTTCTTCAACCTTCTCCTTCACCCAGTCAATCACTCGGCAGGTGGTTTGATGAAGAAATGGACCCAGAAACACCTCCAGGGGCCGAGCTGCCTGTGGGGAGGAGAGACCAGCAACAAAACGGAGAAATATCTGAAATCGCCCATCTTCCTTGCTGTGGGCTTCACTGAGGAGTTTCCGAATGTCCCCGGGATCGGGAGTCAGAAATTGTGTGAGTGCGGCTACAAACTCTTGGATGGTGAGGTGCGGGAATGTGTACATCATGCTCTGGGCAGAATCATCTCTCTCCAAAGGTTCCATCATGAACCCAGACAGGAACTGGGAAGGTTGCAGATTATACTTAATCAAATCTCCATTTCTGAACAAAATCTTCTTTTCAGAGACTCCTGTGAAGGCCATCTCACCAAGCTTCAGTAACACATCACGGGGGCTTTCAATCTCTCGGCCATGGTTTTTCAGAATGTTGTAGGTATAGTAGGAATATAGTTGGGTGATGGTCTTGGGAACTCGCTGCTGATTCCTGTCTCTTTGTGTAAAGAAGGGACCCAGTGACAGACCGAGGATCCAGCAGTAGGAAGGGTTGTAGCACATGGTGTACAGGATCTCGTTCTCCTCCACGTGTTTCAAAACAGCTGCTGCCACCGTCTTTTCTTCAAAAAACTTGTTGAAATATTCTTCCCGTTCTTCACCAACAAATCCCAGGATTTCAGCCCAGACACTGATCTCAGCCTTTTCCAATAAATGTAATGCAGTGGGGCGACTGGTCACTAGCACTGAACATCCTGGGAGCAGCTTGTGCTGTATTAAACTGTACACAATGTCAGACACTTCACACCAGCATTCCGGATCTGTGCACATGTTCTGAGGTTCTGTATTTCTCCGACTGTCAGCAAAATCGATCTTTTCCTTGAATTCATCCAAACCATCGAATATAAACAGCAATCCCTCTGGGTTCTTCCAGAGCTCTCCCAGCACATTCCCAAAGTAAGGATACAGATCCAGTATCAGATTCCTCAGGTTTATTCTACAGTTAATGGCGTTCAAATCCCGGAATTTAAAGCTGAAAACAAATTGAAAATGTGGGTATATTTTCCCAGTTGCCCAGTCATAAACAATCTTTTGTACCATTGTTGTTTTTCCAATCCCCGGGACTCCGCTCACTGCTCCTGAACTCCCAGAATTGGACTGCCAGAAGACTCCCTTAATTTTCTGGAGCAATTTGCCTGTCCAGGAAAAACTGCTTTGGAAAAAGTGATCAGGTCGTATTTTCTCCAGTTCTCCCCGGAGATGTTTCTGCATCCACTCTTCATGATCTCGGCCTCTTGCCAGCAATTCATGTTCTCCAAGTGTCCGATCTCGAACAGTAGAAATGACCGTTATTTCAGCGTATCGATCAACCAGCTGGAAAACCTTAACCTTCTCCTTTATTAGGATAGTGTTCACTCTCATTGTCTCAGTTTGTAACCGGAGTGTTTCCTTGTGTCTCTTTTGAACATCTTCAATTTTAACAGGCAGCAAGAGGTTATCAATGTTAGTGGTATTGACAAAAAACAACTTCTCAATACTATTTAATGTTCAGTAAAATATTGCAAGATTTAATTCACTACTTCAATAGAGGTGTGCATAGAAATTAAATATCAGTTAATGGATACCTCATTTGAAAGTGAACAATGGCCGAGAAAAGTTTCAAATCCTGACTTGATTCTAATATTCACTGAACATGGAGATTTCTATGAAGGTGATATTTTCCCTCTGATGTTTAATACTATCCGGCCTGCCCTGTGCTATAGACATCTCATTATAAATGCACACATGATTCTGATTATACGACAGTAGAAGTTCTAGTGGATCAATCTCTGAAACTGTCAGTGGTGCTTCCCTTCTGCCGCAGTGGATAACGGGATTGATTGCTCACCGAGAGGGACAAGGTGCAGAAGGTCCACTGTTACTGTATCAGGTATTGGGCATGTTATCTGGGTTAGTGTGGGTACTGTGAGAGGGACAGACTGTGAATGGACAGAACTTGCACTGTTAGCATATCAACCCTTGAGCAGATTATCTGGGGTAGTGTGCGCTGGGAGAGGCACACGTTGAGAATGGGCAGAAGTTCCACAGTTAGTGTGCGAAATCCTCGGCAGGTATTGTGTGTGCTTCTAATCACATATCCACAGGAAGAATGTTATTGCAATGCTGAAGGTGCAGAGAGAAATAAGATGATTATGGCACAATTAAGGCAGAGGAAAGGGTGCGGTGTTAGATTTGTACAGTTTGGAATAAGAGACTTTGGAGACTGAATTACTGATCAGAATTTCTGACGGAAGTCACATAATTAATGCCGGTATGAGATTCACAATTAACACAATTATTTAAGAGAAAACTGACACTAGGAAGCCAGGACTAAGAAGGGAAATCAGTGTAATCATTTTCACCAAAGGGTAATAGAGCGGGAGACCAGTTACCAGGGAGGACACTAAGGGGCAGTGTAATAGTGGAAAGAGACAATTGGTTGTGTTTCTGTGGATACACTGAGAGGAGGGCAGGTGGGTTCATCTCTAACAGGTACAGACTTGTTTGGACAAAAGTGTCCTTTTCTTCCCCTAAACATCCTGCTGTTGTGTTTCAGAAAATGCGATCAGCTTTCAGTAATTTTACACTTATATTATTTTTAAATAACAATCTCATCAGATAACCGATCAGAATCAGAAACTGAAGTACCGCCGACTCCACTCAGTATTACGTTAGGGAAGAAAAGATTGAGAGTTCATTTCAACAGTTAGAATTACTAAACTCCAACGTTTCATTTGGATACGAGTTTCCTACAAAATAGTTTTGAAAATTATAAATATCTTTCTGATAATCAGTAAATTGGGATTCAAAATTCCCCTAAATGAAATGACGCTTCTTTCAGTACAACAAGCTTCTGTGTTCTTAGTTTGTCTGTTTTACTGCCAGAGGGAATCGGTCCAATCAATTTTATATCAGCCATAACATGGCCTTTTCCTCATGTTCCTGGGGATTCACAGTAAATTGGTATCCTGCCAGATGTGTTTGGGGTTTCAGGGTATATTAGGAACTTGCCAGGTGTGTATAGGGTTTGACAGTGTATCGGGATCCTGCCAGGTGTGTATGGGGTTTCGTAGTGTATTGGGATCCCGCCAGGTGTGTATGGGGTTTCACAGTGTATGAAGATCCTGCCTGATGTGTAGGGGGTTTCACAGTGTATCAAGATCCTGCCTGATGTGTAGGGGGTTTCACAGTGTATCAAGACCCTGCCAGGTGTTTATGAGGTTTCACAGTGCAGCAGGATCCTGCCAGTCTTGAATGGGGTTTCATGGTGTATCGGGATCCTGCCAGTTGTGTCTGGGGTTTCACAGTGTATCAGGATCCAGCCAGGTTTTTATGGGATTTCACAGTGTATCAGTATCCTGCCAGGTGTGTATGGGGTTTCACAGTATATCAGGATCCTGCCGGGTGTGTATGGGGTTTAACAGTGTAACAGGAACCTGCAAGGTGTGTATGGGGTTTCACAGTGTATCAGGATCCTGCCAGGTGTGTATGGGGTTACACAGTGTATCAGGATCCTGCCAGGTGTGTATGGGGTTACACAGTGTATCAGGATCCTGCCAGGTGTGTATGGGATTTCACAGTGTATCAGGATCCTGCCAGGTGTGTATGTGGTTTCACAGTATATCAGGATCCTGCCGGGTGTGTATAGGGTTTCACAGTCTATCAGGATCCTGCCACGTGTATGCGATGTGTGATGCAATCACTGGGGCAGACAAGATTTGCAAATTTACCAATAATTCAAAAATCGGCGTTAATTGTAAATTGAATCTATGCAGAACTGTTGTGGTTTAATCACTTATCCAAACAATGTTCAATCCTATTTCCCTAGCCTTTGAACCTCTCATTCCCAGATTCTGACAATCTTTAATCAATCGGTTCCTGTCAAACATTTGGATTCTATAGTGAAATAAATGTATTGAAATCTCCATTTCATCACTTACCTTTCAAGTGACTGGGTATTACGGATACACCTCGTGCGATGTTCAAGTAATCAAATGGATCAGAACCTGTTTAAATCAATTAGCTTTCATAAATTCTGATCTCAAATATTATAGTAAAATCGTTTTTGAATCTGAATTTGAATTCAGTGTGATTTTACCGCACCAAGTTCCTGTATTTCTTTCAGTATTTTGTTCAGCTTTGGCACCCCATGGCGCATTTTCACGAAGTATTCCCACATCACCCTTCGGGCCCTGGAGCCTTTCTCCATCACCAGATTTAGGAGAAGTTTGGAACTGTCAGCCCGGTTACCCTTCTCCACGAGATCAGTGACTTTCTGTAAAGAATAAAAATGAATATATTGAGGAGCGAAGTGAAAGATAAACACTGAGAATGAGAATAAAAGGATCTGCACAGTGATGGGCTCTCCCAGTTGTTGAGAACAGAAAGCAGTCACTGGACCGGATACTGATCCATTCTGAACAGGGGCTGAATATTGTGTAAGCATCTTGATTCAGTCATTAATGGCAGAGAAATGTGATGAATTAAAGTTCTCGGAAAGCGAGAAAGCACTGAGAATCTGCAGCACTTGTAACGTGATTAGTTGTCTCTGTCCTTCAGTGTCCAACATGACATCAAATTACTGAATAAACAATTCAGTAATGATATGATAAACTCGTTTGTCACATTTTTTCCTGCTGCCACACTTTGTGATTTATTGAGAAATAAAACATCAGCGAGTCAGAACTCCAGTTGCAGGGTAGGAACGAAGCTGAAGTGAGAGAAAAAGTTAAAAAACTGCCTGAGAAATTATCATTGACTAATCGAAACAATCACTGTTGATGTATATGGCGGGAGAATCGAACAATAAAGATAATGCTAAAAAATCATCACTTTTTCCCTCGGTAATTGAAATGTCTGACACCGCTTATTTTGCACACCCGCTGCCGGTATGAAACCTCGGCAACCGGGAACAAATATCCAGCAATGGGGTTGGTGTAGTCAGGAATTTCATCATCAAAGCTTATATTTATATAACACCTTTAATGCAGAAAAGAAAACGACGAAAGACACTTCACAGAGGTGCAATCAGACAATGGATATAAAGACGAGGAGGCGTCGAGAACAATAGCGTGTTGGTTATATTACTGAACGAGTAATCCGGAGACAACGGTTCAAATCCCATCGTGGTTGTTTCATGAATTTGAATTCAAATTCTAATTTGAAATATTTCGAAATAAAAAGCTGATATTCGTAAAGATTATCATAAAACCCAATGGTCGAAACGTGACTCCAGTCCTTCACCAATGTGATGGCCTCTGAAATGGCCTAGAAAGAATAAGGTAGAATAAAACCGGACGGACCGCTCGGCTTCAGCATTGGATTCGGACACGAAGAAGGAACACCAAGCCCAGTCAACCCGACAAAGCCATCCTCACTAACATCTGGGGACTGGTGCCAAAGTGGGGAGAAGCGGACCACATTAGTCAAGCAACTGTGTGACGCAGTGATACTTATAAAATCATAGTTATTAGCCAACGTCTCAGGCACCTACATCAGCATTCATCGGTATTTCCTGTCCCACCAGCAGGACAGACCCACCAGTGGTGGGGCACAGTGATATACCCTCAGATGCAAGTGCCCTGGGAATCATTAACATTTACTCCAGAGCCAATTAAATCTCATGCCTTGAAGTCAAATATGGGCAAGGAAACCTCCTGCTGATTACCACCTACAACCCTCCCTGAGCCGATGAATCAGTGCTCCTCCATTTTGAACACAACTTGGAGGAAGCACTAAAGGTGACAAAAGGTCCAGAATGCAAATTACATGTGAGTTTTACTGCCTAGTTGCCCCGCAATTCGATATCAAGAAACAAGTGAATGCACTGGGCACAGCAAATGCTAGAGGTCCCGTCAACATTCTGGCTTTAGTGTTGAAGATCTGTGCTCTGGAACTAACCACACCTCTAGTCAAGTTTTTCCTGTACATCCACAGCATTGCAATCTGCCCGGCAATGTACAGAATTGTCCAGGTGTGACCTGTTCACACAGAGCATGACAAATCCAACCCGACCAATTACCGCCCTATCAGCCTACACTCAATCATTAACACTGCTATCAAGCAGCACTTAATCACAAATAAGCTGCACACCGAGGCTCAAGTTGAGTTCCACCAGGACCAATCGAATCCAAACAAGGAATTCCAGCTGTGAGGTGAGAGTGACTGTGCTTGACATCAAGGCAGTGTTCGACGTGTGTGGCACCATGGAGTGTGGTTGTTGGAGGCGAATCCTCTCAGCAACAGGACATCACTGCAGGAGTTCCTCGGGGCAGTGTCCTCGGACTAACCATACAGCTGCTTCGTCAATTACCTTCCCTCCATCAAAAATCTCGGAGTGGGGATGCTCTCTGATGATTGCACAGGGTTCAGCTCCATTTTCAATTCGTCAGATGCATGCAGCATGACCTGGACAAAATCTAGGCTTGGGCGGATAATTGGCAACTAACATTCGCGCCACACAAGTGCCAGGCCATGCCCATCTCCATAAAGAGAGTTCAACCATGTCCCTTTATCATTCACTGGAATTGACATCGTCAAATCCCTACCATTGACTAGCCACAAAAAACTCGTGGCTACTAGAGAAGGTCAGAGGTTGGTTATTCTGTGGAGAGCGGCTCAAATCCTGGCCACCCAGGAACCTCTACTGCACCTATAAGTTACAACTGCGGCGTGTGATGGAAAACTCCCCACTTGCCTGGATCGGTGCAGCTGCAACAACACTCAAGAAGCTCCACGCAATCCAGGACAGAGAAATACGCTTCATCGGCAGCCCACACACCACCTTAAACATCCAACCCCTCCACCAACGGTGCACCATCGCTGCAGTGTGTGCTTTTTACAGAAAGAACTGCAGCAGATCGCCAAGGCTTCTTTGACAGCACCTCTTAAACTCGCGGACTCTGCCACCAAGAAGGACCAGAGCAGCATCCGCATGGAAACACCACCACCTCCAAGTTCCAGTTGAAGTAACATACGATCCTGACTTGAACATATATCGCCGTTCCTTCATCGACAGTGTAAATTAGAGCCAAACCGCCCAGCGCCCTCTACGGAGGGAACAGGAGAAGCGACAGTATGCTTCCTTAACCAATCAGCTTGCAGAATCCTTATGCAAAGTCTGAACCAGGAATTTTTAGTTAGAATATAGAATGCAATGTCAAATGACGTGCAGAAAGTGAAATAAAGAGAGGGAAAGAAAGATTGGATTCAGAATGCATCTCACTGAAACATACAAAATTCTTACAGGGCTTGATAGGTTAGATGCAGGGAGGATGCTTCCCCTGACTGGGGAGTCTAGAACCAGGGGTCACAGTCTCAGAAAAAGGGGTCGGCCATTTAGGACTGAGATGAGTAGAAATTTCTTCACTTAGAGGGTGGTGAATCTTTGGAATTCTCTACCCCAGAGGGCTGTGGAGGGTCAGTCGTTGAGTATATTCAAGACAGAGATCGATAGATTTTTAAATCTTAAGGGAATCAAGGGATAGGTGCAAAGTGCAGGAAAGGGGCGATGAGGTAAAAGATCAGCCATTATCTTATTGAATGGCGGAGCAGGCTCGAAGGGATAAATGGCCCACTCCTGCTAATATTTCTTATCTTCTTATGTTCAGAGGGAGCGAAAAAGAGACAGAAAGAAAAGGTACAAACATTATAGAATTTTTTGTTTGTACAGCTCCAACAATAATTAAAATCCGAAGGAATGAGACTAAACACTTGTAAAAGTTAATTTTCGGTGCAAGAGAAGTTGTCTGGCATTAGTTAAGACTGATCACGCCGTTAAACAAATAAGTACACTGGCATAGGCAAGCCCTGACTTTTCCTGCCGAGTTTCGTGTGTATATCTATCAGGTAAGTGCAGTAATGCTAAGCCGTTCCATGCATTTCAATGGCGAGTCTCTCGGCGAGATACCATTCTCGCGCAGCTTTGGGAGCAGCTGGGAATTCCGGACAGGACCTTCCCGATTTTCGAGTTTAACTCCGCATGCGAGGTCGCTGGAAGTTACTGTCCAATTTACACTTCAATAACAGCGAGCGCTGTTTGCCGCACCGTTATTTCTACCGCAAAATCTGGCCAATTACAAAACTATGAAGCTACCACTATTTCATCCCCAGTCACTCACTCCGTGAACACAATGGTGCAGAAACCAAACCATTAAAGTGAGCGGACGGCAAATGATAGACTGAGAAGTCTGAATTTCCTCATGTTCCCCCCTAGGGAGTGACGTTCCACACCAAGAGCACAGGAACAGGTAATTTACCCAGTTTTGTACAGGTCTGGACACTCCTTTTATAGAATGAAAAAGCAATGGATAAATTGGCGTGCAATGGCACTAGGATGTTACCAGGGATGTGGAGTTACTGTTAGAGACTACGATTTGAGAACGTTGGGCTCATTCCACTAGAGGTGAGCAGATTAATTGAGGAGTTGCTGCAAGTCTTCAGATTCTGAAGAGTTATGATCAAATAAATAGCTATTGATAGTTTCCACTGATTGGCCAGAGGACATATATTAAGGCTAATTCGAATAATTCGAGGTGAAGTTTGATAAATGAATTTACACACGAGGTGGTTAGAAAGCATAATTCAATCCCACAAACTATTCTGGAAGGAAGTTGACATTTTTTTGATAAAATCTATTTCGATTGCTGCGTGGAGAGAAAGGAATGTTGGAGTATGGGAAGTGAACAGAAGATTGCACCTGGACTATTGGGGATACTAACCACATGCGGTCAGCAGGAGGTTGGGATTAGACTAGGTGGGATATTAACAGTAATGGGTAGTTAGCAGGAGGTTGGGATTAGACTAGGTGGGATATTAACGGTAATGGGCAGCGAGCAGGAGGTTGGGATTAGACTAGGTGGGATATTAACAGTAATGTGTAGTTAGCAGGAGGTTGGGATTAGACTAGGTGGGATATTAACAGTAATGCGTAGTTAGCAGGAGGTTGGGATTAGACTAGGTGGGATATTAACGGTAATGGGCAGCGAGCAGGAGGTTGGGATTCACTAGGTGGGATATTACCGGTAATGGGTACGTAGCAGCAGTTTGGGATTAGACTAGGTGGGATATTAACGGTAATGGGGAGTGAGCAGGAGTTTGGGATTAGACTAGGTGAGATATTAACGGTAATGGGCAGTGAGCAGGAGATTGGGATTAGACTAGGTGTGATATTAATGGTAATGGGTAGTGAGCAGGACGTTGGGATTTGACTAGGGGGAGTGTTAACGGAAATGGGCAGTGAGCAGGAGATTGGGGTTAGACTAGCTTGCATATCAAAGGTAATGGATAGTGAGCAGGAGGTTGGGATTAGACTAGGTGGGATATTAACAGTAATGGGTGGTGAGCAGGAGGTTGGGATTAGATCAGGTGGGATATTAACGGTAATAGTTAGTGAAGAGGAGGTTGGGAGTATACCAGGTGGGATATTAATTTAATGGGTAGTGAGCAGGCGGTTAGGATTCGACTAGGTGGGATATTAGCAGTAATGGGTAGAAGGAAGGAGGATGGGATTAGATTAGGTGGGATATTAACGGTAATGGGTAGTGAGCAGGAGGTTGGTATTAGACTAGGTGGGATATTAACGGTAATGGGTAGTTAGCAGAAGGCTGGGATTAGACTAAGTGGGATATTAACGGTAATGGGTAGTGAGCAGGTGGTTGGGATTAGACTAGGTGGGATATTAACAGTAATGTGCAGTGAGCATGAGGATGGGATTAGACTAGGTGGGATAGTAACGGTAATGTGTAGTGAGCAGGAGTTTGGGGATTAGAGTAAATTTCCTAGATTATCATCTGGGAAAGTTGGCAGCAGGTCGATCGTCCATTATACACACTGCCCGATTATCATTTCCATTTAGTTCTATTCCATTAAAGGTGACTGACAGAACAATACAGACTGTTTGCTGTAATTTCCTGAAGTGCTGTCCCGGGGAGTGACGCTCCACGACAGGTTCTACCGCCCGGATTGAGTCTCTGCCGAAGTTGGAATTGACCCCCGGTGATGGAGAGGGAGGAAAAACCTGCACAGCGTCGGGGGTTAGTTTTCCTGTTCGGGTCTCATACATTTTAAGCATTTTACCATTTTGTTTTTGTTATTGAAATGTCTATCATTTACGCCACAGATGATGGTTCCTTAATTTACGTCAAGTAGTTTCCAGGTCAGTAAACTCATGACCTTCCCTTTAATCCCTGTCTTTTGCCTCTGGTCTCTCATTTTCCCAGTCCCACTAAAACTGTTTCCCTTTGTTTTCAGTCCAAACAAGAGTTATATACGAACCGTTCCCCTGTCCTTTGTACAGATTCTGACGGATCCGCTGGGTATTTTCACCTCTTCATATCATTGTTTCAGATTCACTATATTTTCAGTTTTATCCATTTCTTTCCGATTTGGCGTGTTTCTCTTGTGTAACATTCTCTGATTCTAAGATCTGATATCCTGTCAGCTCTGTGATGTTTAAATAATCCAAACTCATTCTCTGTCCCTCCCACTTACCCGATGTTCTTGTCCACTGAAATGACTCTCGTATGTTAACAACGAGCTGACTCCGTCCACCCCTCCTTCAATCGCCTGTTCCAGTCTGTCCCGGTAGAATTTCGTCAACTGGAACAGCTGGTAATCGTCGCACTTTGTCAAGAACTCAGTGATTGTAGAGTTCGGATCTGTGAACACAAATGGAGAAAATTAAACACATTATCCACTTTCTATCCAGGCGGCTACATTTCATCGTATACCAAACGGCTAAAGCTTCCTGTGAGCCACATTATCAAACACCTTCTGATAACTCACATATACAGCGCATTTAAAAATTCGATCAACCTGTAACGTCAATTCTCAACAAAACTGCATCTTAATGTGTTGGGAGATTGGGCACATGACTGGCAAATTATGTTTAGCTTGGATAAATGCCGTGTTGTGCCTGTGGGCAGTGCGAATGCTCAACATCCAAACACCCTTCATGGAGAAGCATTAAATAAGGGGGATAAAGGAAGATCCGGGCATTCTAGTGCATACATCTCTAAAGGTACAGGAGCAATGCCGTGAAGCGATAGCTAGAGCAAAGAGGGTGCATTCATAGGACAGTTGGGTATAAGAGGACCTATTTTGTCCTACTACAAGACCTTGGTAAAGGCTTCACTTGGAATACTGTGTCCAGTTTTGGTCTCCTCACATGGTGGGTGATATTGAGGCTTTGAAACTGTTGCAGCGAAGGGTCATTAGACTAATTCCCAGTATAAATAACTTAGTTATCAAGATAGGCTAAGAATTTGGACTCTACAATTTAGAGAAGCAAAGACTCAGGGGTGATCTGATTGAGGTTTATAAGATGATGAAGGGAATCGATTGTGTTCCATTTGACAGCTTGTTCCAATTAAATAGGTTTGGGAGGGCCAGGGGTCACAATTTTAAGTTGTGCAAGGCCATATTTAAGTTAGATATCAGGAGGTGGTTCTTTTCCCAGAGAATAGTCGACCTGTGGAACAGGATATCTTCTGTCGCGGTGGACGCTGATTCGCTGAATTCCTTCAGGCGAGAGCTGAACCTGTTCCTGTTTGGGGCGGACATCACCTCTTACAACAGGTTGGCACTTCCGGGAATACAGTGTAAGATTGATCTGCTGGACTTGTTTCATTCGCCTAGAAGGGTCGGAGAGGAATTTCCAGTATTTTAATCCCCCAAATTGGCCTGTGTTTTTACCTTTTTTTTTCACCTCACCCAGGAGGTGAAATGTTTTTCTTTGGGACAGCTAGAACAAAGTATGACAAAGTATCGCAATTGCCTGGGAAAGTCTGGATAGACCAAAGGGTATTTACCTGTCCGTCATTGTTCGTAAAATTGTCACATACGACTTTTCTACAGCTAATCCGTTCCAGCCTCCCCTCATCATCCTCATTCTCGCTAAATGCTCGCTAATTCGATCTGAATTAACAGATTTAAGGAGTTTCTACTCAATTGTCTCCAGTAACAAGGTTCATCCTCTCTCCACATTAGAACAGAAACATTACTTGTGCTCCTTCAGTCCACCTGTATATTTTTGACATTAAACGTGCGTTGAAATGTTGTGGTCAGTCCCTCCTATTTCCTCTATGACTTCCTTTAACAGCCTGGGGTGCATTATCTCTGAGCCCAGTGACTTCTCCACCTCGGCTATTTTACTCAGATCCAAATCCTTCTCTACAGTAATCTCCAACTGTGGACCCACATCCTCCTCTAGTACATCAAAACTTCACTTCCACCATCACTTTTATAAAGTAAAGGAAATATTTTGTTTCTCACCAAAATTGCATCCTTCACAACTAGTTTCCCCAGCCACCCCTCTATCTCACCTCAACTGCTTGCTGGCCTGCAAAACCCACTGAGAATTGTGCTATTTCCCTTCCTGTTGCTGAACTGCCTACATATGAATTCCATCTGAGCATAGCTCCCTAGAACACCCGTATGTTCTAAACCACTTCGCCTCTCTCGCGCTCTCCTCCTTTCAACATTCCTTAAACTTTACTTGTCCTAATATCTCCTTATGTGACTCGGTGTCAAATTTTGATTGATAACACTCCTGTGAATCACCTTGAGACGTTTTTCAACATTAATGCCGCTATATAAACGCCAGTTTGTTCTTGCTGTTGTTCTTGCGCTGTCTTAGAACGCTTTATTGATACTGGCGTTCACAAATTGTTTGCTCTTCCGTAAACATGTTATCACCAGAAACATCTCCCTCTGAGTCCTGTGAAAACCAAGGCTCTGTCTTATAGATACTAGATCACATCTCTCATGCTTCTGAAAGTTTCGAATGATTTGTACACTCACACACACACACAACACTCAATACTAGCTCCAACGTTTGAAATGTTGACTTTTCCCCGTTTCTTCGTTTTAAAAAAACAACTTTATCTCTCACTACTTCAAATCCACTTTCCTTTTTCTTGCCAACAACTTTTCACTATTTCTTAAATCTTCTGTTTCAACTCCAGCATTTTTATGAATTACGCTCTCTCGTCTCAGATCCGGATAATTCCCACACTCCAGTCATATCCCCTGATACCCTTCCACTGCTCCATTCACCTTTTCTGTAAAACCATTATTGTTGGTCGGTACAGAGGGCGACGGTCCCTTCCCTTCCAACGGAACTCACTCTAACGCCCCAAGAACGTGAAAGCTCCAGCCCTGCTCCAGCCCTGCAGCCGCACATTGACCAGCCTCATATTTCCCACATTAAGCAGCCAACTACAAAACAATCCGGAGCTCAACAGCGTGAGGTCTGTTTCTTAGGTTGATGCCTACGTCTTAATAGTCCTTCTCTCAACGTATTTCTATCCGTGTTACTGGTTCCGAACATGGCTATTTTCTGCTCTCCTTTGCTTCCCAGAGGTGGTCCCACCCGTTCAAAGATGTTATTCCCACTGGCACCAGGGAAGCAGCTAACCATTTGGAATATGCTCAGGCCTGCAGAAGAGGTTGTTTATTCCCCTGACTATACAATCTGCCAGTAGTATCGTTCCCCTATTCCTGTGTCCCACCTGCCTCTCATTCTCGCCCCACTGGTTGGTCTCCTGCTCTCTGGAGTCACACTGTTGTTCAGGAAGACCCTCCTCTGAGTCACTGTCTCTATCCACCTTACACTCTCCAATACCAGTTCCAGTACTCAGTGACTGCCTCCACCTGTGACTGTGGTGTCCCTCTCGATTGTCACTCACTTGCCTCTTTGTACTCCGTCCCTGTCCTGTTCCCGCGACCTATGTGAGCTGCAGATTCATGCACCAGATCTGGATTTTATGTCGGGACAGAAATTGTATTTTAAAATATTTTGTGAACCAACCTGTGTCCATTCTCATTCTTTTTGAGGATGTTGAATCTTCTCCCCTGTTTGGACCTTCAGCCATGTTGGTGACAGGCGTTCCCAGGCTCTGATGCTCTGTAACGAATATAATATTAACAGGAGGGTTCCAGGGAAATATTAAAATGAGAAAGAGAATGTTGCCGTGTTAAACATGATATCAAGTCCCTCCTCCCCCATCACTACAGCTCTGGGATCTCAGAAAACACCATGAATATACAAGTGGTAGAATTTACTGCCGTTTTACAATCACTATTCTCCACTTGTGTGTGTTCCCTCGCACGTGCGTCCATTGAAATTATCAATCAAGTCCTATCCCTTCCCCACTGTGGAAATGTAAAAGTGATTCAGTTAATTTATAACCAGTTTGAGACTTTATAAAATTTAGTACTTTGCTGCTTCACTAACGCTGCCACTAGTGTAATAAACATACAGCAGCAACAACAGAGGGGCAAGGAGAATGTATGAGAAATGATTATCGGTAATGTAATAGGCAACACTAAAGCCTTTTAGAAACATATAAAGCGTGAACGAATAGTCCAAGGAAAGTTGGGGCCGATTAACGACGAAAAAGGTAATCATCTTATGGAAGCAGAGGACATGGCTGAGGCACTAAATTAACACTTTGCCTCCGTATTCACTAAACGAGAGGATGCTGCCAACGGTTCAGCAAAGGAGGAGGTGGTAGAGAAATTGGAGAGGATATAAATAGATTTGGACGATGTACTAAAACGGTTGGCAATGCTCAAAGTAGAAAAGTCACCCGCTCTGCCCCAACCTCCCAATCCTTCGATTTGGGAAAGGTGCCAGAGGACTGCAAATGTTACTTCCCTGATAAAATAAAGTGGAGAGTGATGAACCAAATAACTACAGGCGACCCAGTTTAACATTGATGAGGAGGAAACTTCAAGGGAGAAAAATCCAAATCAAAATTCATTGTCACTTGGAAGAACATGAGTTAATACAAAGGAAGATGGTTGTTGTGATTGAAGGGAAATCATCACAGCCCCAGGACATCGCTGCAGTAGTTCCTCGAGACAATGTCCTCGGCCCAACCATCTTCAGCTGTTTCATCAATGATCTTCCCTCCAACATAAGGTCAGAAATGGGGTTGTTCGCTGATGATTGCACAGTGTTCAGTGCCATTCACAACTCCTCAGATAATGAAGCACCCCATGGCCACATGGAACAAGACCTGGACGACGTTCAGGCTTGGGTTAATACGTGGCAGATAAAATTCGCGCCACAGATGTGCCAGGCAATGACTATCTCCCACAAGCGAGCGAGAGTCTAACAATCGCCAAATTCCCTTCTATTAATATCCTGGGGGTCACCATTGACCAGAAACTTAACTGGACCAGCCACATCAATACTGTGGCAATAAGAGCAGATCAGAGGCTAGGTATTCTGCGGCGAGTGTCTCACCTCCTGACTCCCCAAATACTTTCCACCATTTACAAGGCACAAGTACGAAATGTGATGGAATACTCGCTACGTGCCCGGATGAGTGCAGCTCCAACAACACTCAAGAGGCTCGACACCATCCAGGACAAAGCAGTCCGCTTGATTAGCACTCCATCTACCACCTTAAAACGTGACTCCCTCCAGCACTGGCGTGCCTTGGCTGCAGTGTGTACCATCTACAAGATGCACTGCAGCAACTCGCCAAGGCTTCTTCGGGATCGCCTCCCAAACTCGCGGCCTCTTCCACCTAGAAGGACAAGGGCAGCATGCGCATGGGAACTCCAACACCTCCACTTTACCCTCCAATATCATCCTGACTTAGAAGTATATCGCCGATCCTTCATCGTCGATGGGTCAAACTTCTGGAACTCCCTACCTATCAGCACTGTGGGAATACCTTCACCACACAGACTGCAGCGGTTCAAGAAGGCGGCTCACCACCACCTTCTCAAGGGCAATTAGGGATGTGCAATAAATGCTGGCCTTGCCAGCGACGCCCACATCAAATAACCGAATACAAATAATAGCGACAGCCAAAATTGACTTTTTTAAAGGCAAATCAAATCTGGCTGACTTGATTGGGTTAATGGATGAAATAGGACAGGGTTAATGAAGGTAGTGCAGTTGATGTTCTGTATGTGGACTTTCAGAAGGCGTTTGATGAATTACCTCATGATAGACTCGTTACCAAAATTGGAACCAATGATATTAAAGGAGCAGTGGCAGAGTGGATACTAAATTAGCGAAGGGACAGAAAACAGACAATAGTTGTGAACCGATATTTTTCACTCTGGTGGGAAATATACAGTGGTGACCCCAGGGCTCGGTATTAGGGCTCCTGCTCTTTTTGATATATTAGTGACCTGGACTTGGGTATACAGAGCATAATTTAAAAGTTTGTAGATGACACGAATCTCGGAAAAGTCGTAAACCGTGAGGAGGACAGCAGAAGATTTCAGAAGGAAATAGACCGTCTGGTGAAATAGACAAACACATGGCCGGTGAAATTTTACGCAGAGAAGTGTGAAGTGATGAATTTATGTTTAGGGTTTTTAGAAGGAAGAATGAGGCAATATAAACTAAATGTTACAATTTTAAAGGGGTGGCAGGAACATAAATAAATGGGGGTACACATAGAGAAATCTTTGAAGGTGGCAGGATAGGACGATAAATCATTTAGAAAAGTATACGAGACCATTTGTTTATAAATAGTGGCATAGGAATATAGGAACATAGGAACAGGAGTAGGCCACTCATTAGTTCGAGCTTGTTCCTCCATTCAATTCGATCATGGCTGAGCTGTATCTTAACTCCTTTTACCCGCCTTGGTTCCATAACCCTAAATACCATTGCCTAACAAAAATCTATCAATGGCAGTTTTGTAATTTTCAATTGACCGAAACGCAACAGCTTTTTGAAGGCAGGTGTTCCAGATTTCCACTACACTGTGTCTGAAGAAGTGCTTTCAAACATCACCCCTGAGCGGCCGAGCTCTGTGTTTAAGTTTATGTCCCTTTTTCTCGACCCGTCCACCAAAGTTTAACTCCTTCTATCCCAGTTATTCCTTTGATCAACTTAAACACCTCAATTAGTTCACCCATTAATCTTGTATAACAAGGGAATAAAAGCTTCGTCAATGCAATCTATCCTCATAATTTAAAGCTTTTAGCCCCGGTATCGTTCTGGTGAATCTGAGCTGCACCACCTCCAAAGCCAAGATATTGTTGCCGAGGTGCGGTGCCCAGAACTATACACAGTTCTGTAAATGGGTCTAACCAGAGCTCTGTAAAGCTGGAACAGAACTTCTACCCCTTTGTATTCCAGCCATCGAGATAATGGCCAACATTCCATTCGACTTTTACTTATTTTTGGTACATGCCCACTAGCTTCTAGTGATTTATGTACTTGGACCCCTAGTTCTCTCTGCTCATCCATAGTTCCTATCTTCTAACCAATTAAAAAATACACTGATCTACGGTTTTTGGGTCCAACGTGAATGACCTCACACTTTCCCAAACTGATCTCCATCTGCCACAGTTGTACCCAGAGAGTGCAAAGCAAGGAAGTTATGCTAAACCTTTACCAAACACTGGTTCAGCCTCACCTGGAGCATTGTGTTCAATTCTGGTCACCACACTTTAGGAAGGCTGTCGGAGCTTTGCAGAGGGTGCAGAGGAGATTTACTAGAGTGGTAACAGAAATGAGGAACTTCAGTTACATGAAGAGACTAGAGAAGATGGGATTGTTCGCCTTAAATCAAAGGTTAAGACGAGATTTAATGAGGCGCTAAATTTCATGAAACGTTTCCCCATTTTCATAGAATAAATAAGGAGAAACTGTGTCTACTGACAGAAGGGTCGGTATAAAGAAGACACAGATTTAAAGCAATTGGCAAAAGTGCCAGAGGTGAAATGAGGAGATATTTTTAGGCATCGAGTTATTATATTTCTGGAATGCAATGCCTGAAAGAGTGGTAGAAGAAAATGCAATAGTACCTTTTAAAAGAGAATTGGATAAATAATTAAAGGAGAGACAATTGTAGGGCTCAGGGGAGAGAGCGGGGAGTGGGACTAATTGGATTGCTGTTTTACAGTTCTGGGACAGGCTCGATGGGCCTTCTGTGCTGAATGATTCTATGCTTCTATGACGTAGCCCTCTGACTCTTTGTTCCTAAGCGTGCTTTACATGATAAATGTAATTGAATACTATTTACAGCAGCAGAATTTTAGCGTGTGAAATTACATTGGAAGTTTTATTCTGTTAAATCACACAACTCCCAGTAAATTAATTTCTGATAATACACTTTTTGTTACCTGGCCATTATTGTCATGTTAACTTGTCTCTATCTTTGAACTACTGCACAAATAAACGGCGATTTCGCTACTTTGAAACGCAAACATTTTACTCAGGACATTCCGGGTCCTTACCTTGTGCTGCGGCTCCTGATTCTGGATCCAGAGAGTCCGGGTAAGTTAGCGTTGTGTGTTCTGCAAGTTAATGAACACATCCTGGGTAAATATAGTTACACATCACAGTCATAAACACGACCTTCAGCCTGATCAGTACAATCCCTCCCCGACCTGTTCTCTGATGCAGTGCCCGATCTGAATCACACACTGTCGCATTCAGTTTGAATTGTTCTGATAAATTACTGACCTTTGACCCAAAGTCATTAATCCTCTATGCGGTAACAATGACTACATTTCCCCACAGCTCTTCCATCTGCGGATCAGAAAACCCCGCAGTGAAACCGTTTTCTGTAGCCGGAATCAGTTTCAGATCCTCAACTATATTTCATTGCTCAGCAAAAAATTTGTTATTATAGGACCAGAGAAGGGCAGAGATGGGAAGGGACAAAGATCACTGATTACAATCTCTAACAACTAGCCTCTAGTTAATGAGTAACAGTCTGGGCCTTGACCAGGATGTTCACACCCATGAGTCGCAGGCTTCAGGTTTCAGTAACTGGAACTGAACCAGTCAATGTGGGCGGTAAACGAGTGAAAATCTGCTTCATCGACCTGTTAACTTTTAGTGGTCGTGATGCAATTTCACACTTTCTTATAATCTTTCAAATAACAGTTTAGCAGCGGATTATATTTATTATGAGACTGGGAAACTCTGAACATTGAATTCATTTGCTAATTAGCTCTTGTATTGAATAAAAGTATTACAAGTTCAGGCAACTGATTGCGACTGCTCCGTGTCTCAATTCCATTCCTGCTTCTCTGTGCTGCCGCTCCCAGTTTGGTTACAGCTCTCCCTGCTCCGTGTTTGAAATCCCTCCCTTTTACCGTCTGCTTCCCCCACCGGTGCTGTGCCTGGTCTTTAAAGTTTTCTTCCCCCCCCCCCCCCGACAGCTTCCGCATCTGTTTCTCCCCCTGTTTCCATTCCCAGCAGCTCTTTGTCTGATTCTTTACTAACTTCCCTTCCCCAGGTGCTCCATCCCACCTGCTCCATGCCTGAATGTCCCCTGCATCTGTAACTGCCTCCTACTCTACAACATTCCTCCACCTCTAACTATCTCCCGCTAACCCTTTATTCCTCTCCACCTGCTGCAATACTAATGTTATCATTGTCCTTTCTTTCCTCCTGCTCCGTGCCGATCTTCCCACACCTGTTTGCCCTCCTGCTCTATATCTGACTCTCCCGCTCCTTCACTGTCCACCTGCACCATGCCTGATTACCGTCCCTGCTTCCTTCCTCTGCGGCCTGTCTAAATACCCATCCACCACAAACAATGTATAAGAGCTGAAAATGCTGGAAATACTCAGCAGGTCAGACTGCATCTGTGGAGAGAGAAAGATTCAACGTTTCAGGCCGATGACCTTTCGTCAGATCCTGAAAACGTTCTCTCTCCACAGATGCTGCCTAACCTGCTGAGTATTTCCAGCATGTTGTGTTTCTATTTCAGAATTCCAGCATCCACAATATTTAGCTTTAATATTTAAAAAGCTATCTGAAGTACAGCTCAATCCAAAACCCATCCCATATTCTCTGCACCGAATATTGTTACAGACTCGAGAAATGGTCCCACAATAATGAACCAGCATCAACCTGCTGGATAATGTTACTCTTCAATATTTTTTTGTTTGATCACACATCTCCGTGTTTAAAATTCCACTTGTGGTACTTTGTCTTTGTTGTAATTTCACTAGGTTCGGGTCTCATTCTAAAGTTCTACTATCTCCCCATGTTCTTAATTCCCCGATCAGATGACATTGTTTCTCTCTATCTACCATATCGAAATTTCTTAACATTTGAACACCTCGGTCAGATCGTCCCTCAATCTTCTACACTCAAACACATACAAGTCAGGCTTTTGCAACATGTCAATCGGAGTGCATACCATTGATCCCCACTCTTTCTCCTAACTCCATAACAATATCTAATCCAAGTTAAATGGCTGCCTCTATTTCCATGCGCTCTCATTTATGCCAATTATCTTTGGTGTGGAACCTTAGCGAATGTCTTCTGCAAGTCCACATCGATAGCATCCAAAGGCACTCATTTGTCTACCTTATATGTGATCTTCTCAAAATATTCAACTCGAATAGTCAGACATGAATCAACTTCAATAAAGCCATGCTGGCTCTCTCTGATCAGATCCTTTTAATGTGTGAGTTTACATTTGGACATTTTATTCTGTTAAATGACGCAGCTCCAATTTCTAAAAAATGAAACAATGATTTCTTACCTGATCCAGTGTTGATACCTCAACTTTTCACTGATTGAACTACACCACCAGTAAATGGAACTGGGTCAGTTCTGCTACAATAAAACACTACAAAGGTGCTCAGTCTATTCCGGGTCCTTACCTTGTGCTGCGGTCCCTGATTCTGGTTCCAGAGAGTCCGGGTAAGTCAGCATTGTGGGTTATACAGTTTAATGAACAAACCCTGGGTAAAGATCAGTTACAGAGCACAGTCCTAAACCCGACCTTCAGCCTGATCAGTACAATCCCTCCCGCCCTGTTCTCTGGTGCAGGGCTCGATCAGAATCACACACGGTCTCATTCTGTTTGAATTGTTCTGATGAATTACTGATCTTTTACTCAAAGTAATTAATCATTTGTTTGGTAAAAATTATTTAATTTCCCCCATCTCTTCCATCTGCGGTTCAGAAGACCCCGCAGGGCAACTGCGTTCTGTATCCCGATTCATATCCGTGACCTCAATTCGGTTATATTGCTCACCATAAAACCTGTTTATTATTGGACTATGAAAGGGCACATAAGCAATGGACAAAGATCGCTGTTAGTTTCCTGGAATCAAATACCATAGGGAAGGGCAGAGTGAGCTCTTTGTGTTAACAAAACACACTTATTTGGAATTATCTTAAGTTGCGATTTTATCTGTTTCTTTGTCCCGATTCTAATTCTGTGGGAATGAACTACATTCGGATCACAGCTCTATTGATCTCGGTGTTATACGAAATATAATGTTAATCTGGTCTGGATACCCTAGATTTCTACAATTCCCGTCACAGGAATAGTACAGGTTATATTGCAGTGATAGTTATTTATTACCAATAGAGCAGTGATGATAAAATTCGGGAGATAGTTTCCAATTAATGCGTAATAGTCTCGGCCTTGAGCATCAGGCTCCGGCTTTCACTTACTGGAACTGATCAGTAAACGTGTGCGTTAAACAAGTGAATGTTCAGCATCGTTGGCCAGTTAACCTTCATACACAATGCTGAAATGTCTCCTGCTAATTTCCTCTTTCTATTTGATGTTTGATACCGGATCCAATTCATTGTGGGCCTCGCAAACTCTGAAAATTAAATTCATTGGCTCCTCGGTGCGTGTTAGCTCAACTGCTGAAAACAGCCTCTGTCTATTCATTAAAATTGAAAGTGAAGATGTACAATCCGAAACTAGGGTCCGAAATCTAAACAAAGTAAACTACGATGGTATGAGGACTGAGTTGGCTATAACAGATTGGGGAGCTTCATTAAAAGGCATGACGGTGGATAGGCAATGGCTAATATTTAAGGAACGAATGCATGAATTGCAACAGGTGTACATTCCTTTCTGGCGCAAAAACACAAAAGGAAAAGCGGATCAACCTTGGCTAACAAAAGAAATTAAGGATAGTATTAGATCCAAAAAGGAGTCATACAAAGTTATCAAAAAAGTAGCAAGCCTGAGGATTGGGAGCAGTTTAGAGTTCAGCAAAAAGGAACAAGAGATTGATTAAGAGGGGAAAAATAGGGTATGAGATTAAACTTGCAAGGAACATGAAAGCGGATTGTCAAAGCTTCTACAAGTATGTAAAAAGAAAAATATTAGTCAAGACAAATGTAGGTCCCTTACAGTCAGAAACGGGAGAATTTATAATGGGGAACAAGGAAATGTTGGAGCAATTAAACAGATACTTTGGTTCTGTCTACACGGAAGAGAACACAAATAACTTCTCAGAAATGCTAGGGGCCCAAGTGTCTAGTGAGAAGGAGGAATTAAAGGAAATTAGTATCAGTAAAAAACTAGTGCTGGAGGAATTAATGGGACTGAAAGCTGATAAATCCCCAGGGCCTGATAATCTGCATCACAGAGTACTAAAAGAGGTAGCCATGGAAATAGTGGATGCATTGGAAGTCATCTTCCAAAATTCTATAGATTATGAAACAGTTCCTGCTGATTGGATGGTGACAAATGTAAACCCACTATTTCAAAAAGGAGGGAGAGAGAAAACAGGGAACTACAGACAGGTTAGCCTGACATCATTAGTAGGGAAAATGCTAGAGTCTATTATAAAGGATGTGATGACAGGACATTGGAAAATATCAACGGGATTAGACAAAGTCAACATGGATTTATGAAAGGGAATTCGTGTTTGAAAAATCTACTGGTGTTTTTAGGATGTAACTGGTACAATAGATAAGGGAGAACCAGTGGATGTGGTGTATTTGGATTTTCAGAAGGCCTTTGATAAAGTCCCACATAAGAGGTTAGTGTGCAAAATTAAAGCACATGGGAATGGGGTTAATATACTGGCATGGATTGAAAATTGGTTAACAGACAGGAAACAGAGAGTAGGAATAAATGGGTCTATTTCGGTGTGGCAGGCGGTGACTAGTGGGGTACCGCAGGGATCAGTGCTTGGGCACCAGCTGTTCACAATATATATCAATGCTTTGGATGAGGGAACCAAATGTAATATTGCCAAGTTAGCTGACGACACGAAACTAGGTGGGATTGGGAGTTGTGAGGAGGATGCAAAGACGCTTCAAGCGATTTAGACAAGTTAAGTTAGTGGGCAAATACATGGCAGAGACAGTATAACCTGGATAAATGTGAAGTTACCCACTTCGATCGGAAAAACAGAAAGGTAGAGTATTATTTAAATTGTGATAGATTGGGAAGTGCAAATGTACAAAGGGACCTGGATGTCCTTGTACACCAGTCACTGAAAGCAAACACGAAGGTGCAACAAGCAGTTAGGAAGGCAAATGGTATTTTGGCCCTCTTTGCAAGAGGATTTGAGTACAGGAGCAAGGATGTCTTACTATAGTTGACAAAATTGAGAGGTCGCACAACACCAGGTTAAAGTCCAACAGTTTTATTTGAAATCACAAGCTTTCGGAGCTATCGATCGCCTGACTGTTGGACTATAACCTGGTGTTGTGCGACCTCTCAATTTTGTCCACCCCAGTCCAACACCGGCATCTCCGCATCATGATTACTATAGTTGTACAGGGCCTTGGTGAGACCACACCTGGAGTACTGTGTGCAGTTTTGGTCTCCTTACCTAAGAAAGGTATACTTGCCATAGAGGGGCTGCAGCGAAGGTTCACCAGACTGATTCCTGGGACGGCAGCACTGTCGTATGAGGAAAGATTGGTTCGACAAGGCCTGTATTCACTAGAGTTTAGAAGAATGAGAGGGATCTCATTGAAACGTATAAAATTGTGACAGGGCTAGACAGACCGGATGCAGGGAGGATGTTTACCCTGGCTGGGGGTTCTAGAATGAGGGGTCACAGTCTCAGGATACGGGGTAGGACATTTAGGACTGAGATGAGGAGAAATATTTTCAATCAGAGGGTGGTGAACCAGTGGAATTCTCTACAACAGAATGCTGTGGAGGCCAAGTTACTGAATATATTTAAGAAGGAGATAGATAGATTTTTTGACGCAAAAGGCATCAAGGGGTATGAGGTGGGAGCAGGAATATGGTATTGAGATAGAGGATCAACCATGATCATGTTGAAAATAAGTGAAGGTTCGAAGGGACGAATGGCCTACTCCTATGTTTCTATATTTCTATGTTTCTATTTCCCCACTTTTTTCTCTTTACCTTTCCTGTCATCATGCCTCTTTTCATTTCTCCCTTCTCGGGTACTCTGCTTTCCCAGATCACCACCATAACCCTTCAGCACTCCTCGACCTTCTCTCCTGCCGCTGTCCCAGGATTGACTCGCTCTTAGAAAAGCCTAAAGCTTCCTTCTGTGTCTCGATTAGCTTCCCCTGAAGGGCCCATCGAAGCCCTTGTCGCTGCCGCCTTATGAGCAGCAACCCCAACAGTCCCATCCTACTCTCTCGCCGCCTTCCCACCCAGCGCGACCGCTGGCGCCTAAAGTTACCAATCTCCTTCCCGTCCCACTGACCCCCCGCCCCCCACCCCCCCCACAATGCTGATCCTGTGGACTCTGCCACTGGATCAGCTTTCACCGCATCTCCCCCAGAATCTCTGTTCACTTGAGAACAAGGTCCTTGCAATCGTTGAACTTATTGTGGATGATTGCACCGACATCATGGCCTTGATGGAAACCTGGCAGAGTGATGATGATGATATTTTCCCCTTAATGAAACCTCCCCGCCCGGTTGTACCTTTCTCTGCACGCCCCGCCCAAACCATCATGGGGGCAGTGTGGCAAATCACACCTTGAGCTGTCCCCATAATCCACTGGCACCTCCTCCTCCTTGTCCCACCCTTTTCGCATCTCATTTAGAATCCTCATTCTCTACCGCCCTCCAAAGTACCATGTCAAATTTCTCACCGAGATTTCTTCACTACTTTGGTGTTGGGGGCTTGTCGCGCTGACGGAGGATACACAGACAGGGAGGGACCAGATCATAAAGGGATCTAAACTTGTGAATGACTGTTTTACTCAGCAGCCTCGGGCGGACCAGGATCTAATGTAGGTTCTCAAGGACAGGGGTGATTGCTGAGCAGGCTTTTTGATGTACTTAAATTTACGGAGGGTGAAAGGAGCAAAGCAGGCCCGAAGAGCATTGTAAAAACCGAGACTGCAGGCGATAAAACCGTGCACGAGGGATTCAATAGCAGGTGGGCTGAAGCAGGCCAAAGATGGACGATGTCATGTAGTTGGGAGAAGCCGGTCTTTGTGAGGAGAGGAGAACGAGTCGGAAGCTTAGCTTGGCACCAAATAGCACGCTGAGGTGGTGAACCGTCTGGTTCAATCCGAGACATTGGCTGGGACGGGGATGGAATCATTGGCGAGGGAACAGAATTCGTTGTGGGGCCGAGGACCATGTCGTCAGTCCTTCCAGTGTTCAAATGGTGAATTTCTAGTTCATCAAGGACTGGATGTTGGTCAAGCAGCGTGGGCAAGCAAAGGCAGTGGAGGGTTCGAGAGAGTTGGTGGAGAAGTAGAGCAGAGTGTTGTCAGAGTACGAGTGAAAGCCGAACCCCCTCGGATAATGTCTCCAAGGGGCAGCATGAAGATGAGAAATAGAAGTAGGTTGGGGGGGAGAGATAGATCCACAGGGGACTCCAGAAGTAACACTGCGGGAGCAGGAAGAGAAGCCATTGATGAAGATTCTCTGTCTAAGAGTGGATTGGTAAAAGGGGAACCAAGTGAGGGCGGTCTCACTGAGCTAGAAAACAGGAGATGTGTTGGAGGAGGATATTGTGCTCGATAGTGTCAAAGACTGCAGAGAAGAATGAGAAGGGATAGTTTACCACGGTCATTGTCATAGATGGTGTTATTTGTGACTTTGATCGTCATTTTAGTGTTGTGGCAGGAGCGGAAACCAGATTAGAGCGATTCAAACAAGGAGTCTTGAGAAAGATGGGCAGAGATTCAGGAGGTGACAAATCATCGAGAGGAAACGGAGGCTGGAGATGGAGATACACATGTCTAAATCTTTACCCACGTGTCAAACTGGGGGCGTCTCTGATCAAACCCTCTCCTCTGAAATACACAAGTCTCATGTGTGCTTTAATGTTGTAGAACAAGTTAAACTCCTTTCACTGTTACATAAATTTCCACGCTGGGAATCCCCCAGTTCCACCGGAGGAGTTTCGTTGCCGTAGGCTACAGAATTAGAGCCAAGCTTCCGAAATTCTCTTTGCACCAAAATGCTTCAGAAAATGTGTCAGCGTCACTTCCCTTTTCACACAGAATGTGCAGCACAGAAACAGGCCATTCCACCCGACTGGTCCATTTCGGTGTTCATACTCCACATGAGCCTCCTCCCATCTCTCTTCATCTAACCCTATCATCCTAACCCTCTGTTACTTTCTCCCTCATGTGTTTATCAAGCTTTCACATAAATGCGTCTTTTCTTTGCAGACAGGCTCTGTAACCTGGATCTTGCCTTCTCACAGACCCTGTACCATTTTCCAATTTTCCCTGGCGACAGCGCAGCCGGCTCACCGGATTTTAAAATCTGAAAAATGTGCAGGCGCGGTCCTTTAATGGGTCTATCACCCAGTCCCACACCAACACCCCAGTGACCGAGCATCACTCTCCACACACCCAGCCCCACACCCACACTCCACTGACACAGCATCACTCTCCACACACCCAGCCCCACACCCACACTCCACTGACACAGCATCACTCTCCACTCACCCAGCCCCACACCCCACTGACCCAGCATCAAACTCCACTCACCCAGCCCCACACCCACACTCCACTGACACAGCATCACTCTCCACTCACCCAGCCCCACACCCCACTGACCCAGCATCACTCTCCTCTCACCCAGCCCAACACCCACACTCCACTGACACAGCATCACTCTACTCACAGCCCACACCCCACTGAACCAGCATCACTCTCCACTCACCCAGACCCACACCAACACCCTACTGACCCAGCATCACTCTCCACTCACCCAGACCCAAACCCCAGTGACCCAGCATCTCTCTCCACTCACCCAGCTCCACAGCCAACACCCCACTGACCCAGCATCACTCTCCATTCACCCAGTCCCACACCCACACCGCACTGACCCAGCATCACTCTCCACTCATCCAGCCCCACATCCACACCCCATTCACCCAGCATCGCTCTCCATTCACCCAGTCCCACACCCACACCCCACTGACCCAGCCTCACTCTCCACTCACCCAGCCCCACACCCACACCCCACTGACCCAGCCTCACTCTCCACTCATCCAGCCCCACATCCACACCCCATTCACCCAGCATCGCTCTCCATTCACCCAGCCCCACACCCACACCCCAGTAACCCAGCATCACTCTCCACTCACCCAGCCCCACGCCAACACCCTACTGACCCAGCATCAATCTCCACTCACCCAGCCCCACACCAAAACCGCAATGACCCAGCATCACTCTTCACTCACCGAGCCCCACACACCACTGACCCAGCATCAATCTCCACTCACCCAGCCCCACACCCCACTGACCCAGCATCAATCTCCACTCACCCAGCCCCATACCACACTGACCTAGCATCACACTCCACTCACCCAGACCCACTCCAACACCCCACTGACCCAGCATCACTCTCCACTGACCCAGCCCCACAACAACACCCCACTCACCCAGCATCACTCTTCACTGACCCAGCCCCTCACCCACACCCCACTGACCCAGCATCACTCTCCACTCACCCAGTCCAACACCCACACCCCACTGACCCAGCATCACTCTCCACTCACCCAGCCCCACACCAACACCACAGTGACCCAGCATCACTCTCCACTCACCCAGCCCCACACCCACACCCCACTGACCCAGCATCACTCTCCACTCACCCAGCCCCACATCAACAACCCAGTCAACTATTTATTTGTTAAAAGTAGTAACCTCCTCCTGACAATTTCTGAGTCTGAATAAACTTCCTCCCTCTACAAATTCCTCCACTGCCTGTTCTCTTCTATCCCGAGTGGATGTCATTAACTTGGAAAGCTGACAATCGTCGAAAATGCAGCATCTCGGCAGCTGTGGGCTTTGAACTGTGAACAGCAAGTCAGGGAGAGAAAGGTCATGTATACTACCCATGTGAATTTCAAACTATATTATTGCTGGGGATTACAGCATTTTAGATTTAGTTAACAGCCATTTCAGCATAGCCTACTAATTCAGAGATTTAACTCATTTGAGGCCTGTTTATTGGGGTTTCTATGTATTTGTGGTCAGTTTTTTGTTGCTGCGGTTTATACCCAATTCAGTTAGATTAAGTTATTTACCAATGATTGATAGAGGCCTGGAGGGACTGGATAGAAACTCGCTGTGGAGACCAGAATAGGAGTCATAGTTAATTATTTAGAAGAGCTGATATATACTGGGAGTGGAAGTAGGCTCGGTGCTGTGGAAGTAGAAGAGAAATTTGGGGATACAGATTGAAAGGACATTAAAAGCAACACCTCAGGTTGAGAAAGTGGGAAAGAAGCTGATGAAATTCTAGGTTTCATCACGAGGTATAGAATATAAAACCCAAGAGGTAAGGATGAGCCTATATAAAATTTTTATAAGACCTCAGTTAGAATTACGTGTTTCAATATTGAACGTTGGTGTTTCTTTGGTTAAAACAACGCAGATTGTGGGGCAATATGATAGAAGTGTTTACAATTATGAATCGGTGGGACAAGGTTGGTGAACTTTGTAACTATCTGTGTTAGTTTAATAACGCCAAATGTGATACCCACTCGGAGGCAGCTTCGTGCCTGTTGATAATTTGTGTAGTTAGTTGTTAGCAACAGAGTAGTGATGGGGCTCGATTGAAAATGTGAGTAATTATTTTCATTTAAAGATTAGTAATGGAGATCCGCTTAACTTTTCGTAATTTGAGTCGTTTCTTTATATGTAAAGATTAGTCTTGGAACTAAATTCACACGAACAAATTAATTCACTGTTAGATGGAGAGTATGGGTAAATTGTGGGTTTGTGTGCAGGCGGCGTGCATTAATTGAGGTGCTTAAAATGATAAAAGCATTCTATAGAGAAGATCCAGAGAGAGATTGTCTCTGGTGGTGGAATCCAGAACAAAAGGGGACATTATTAAAATTAGATCTAGGCTGTTCAGGTGTGAAATCAGGAAGCATTTAATCACAGAAAGGGTAGTGGAAATGTGAATATCTCTCCTGCAAAAAGCTTTGGATTCTGTGTCAATTGAATTTTTCAAGAGAGATTTTTTATCAGGGAAGGGTATCAAGCGAAATGAATTCAAGGCGGGTAGCAGGAGTTGAAGCACAGATGAGTCATGATCTAATTAATTGGCAGAACTGGTTTGAGAGGTTGAATCGCCTCCGTCTTTTTTTATGTTCCTCCATTTACTCATCGGCTGGATGATAATTTCCAGCATTTGTTCAATGTGAAGATTAACCGGAGTTTCTGGACAATGACTTCAGCACTGGAGGGTTTGAACATCCCCTTTAAACGGATGTGATTGGCTGATTTTATTTAAGGCTTAGCTCCATCAGCCGTGAATTTCATAGAATTCCATGCCAGTAAAGATCAGATAACCGGTGCGGGACAATCGAGGAAAGCTTTGCAAAATATAGTTCAAAAAAATCACACGGATTGTGGCAAGTGAGATTTAAACAGTAAGGCCCGAAACTTACTTGAGATTTTATTTTAGGGTCGGTCAAAAGTTCAATAAAAGTGATTCTCTATCGATAGATTTTATATACAAATGTCCTGTCATTTCCGATTTCATGACCTGCTCAAACGCTAACCTGATGTGTTACAAGATGGGTCCTGGGCTGGCAGCTCCCTAGTCAGCACCTTTGCTGTGCAACTCAATCCTTGGCCATCCGTTGCCCTTTCTCCCCCAGTCTCCTCCCTTCCACTGGTTAATTTCCCCTGGCTCTAATAGTTGGTGCATTTTATCCCTAATTCGAAGTTAGCTGCTGGTTTAAAGTTACCTTAGCCAAATGCCCATCCCCCCACCATGCCTGCTCTTTGGTTCTCTGAGTGCGCTCTGCACCTTTGCTCAAATTCAGCTTCAAATTCCTGGTCTTCAACACTGCGCTTCTTTACTGGACTACACTGTAGTTCGCAGCTGCTGTGTCTCTGATCTGCTATTCATTTGCTAAGTTTTACGGTAACTTTGTCTAGCCTACAGCCCATCCTCCACCGCCGCTGTTACCTGTTGAGTTTATGATTGTCCGAATGATTTTTCAGCTTCAACTTGAGTCTGGTTTCTGTTCAGAAATTCACTCTCTTGGCCGAAGTCCACTTCTCTTCCGCCTCTGGATCTTATTCTGATCTCCAACTGCGCCAAAGTTTGTCTGCCCTGCTTCTGATCATCTTTCAACTCTTCACTCACATGGAAATACCTCCAGCAGTGCGTCCTCTGTTACTCTACCCTTTACACAGCTTCAGGACTCACTCACCCTCCACACATGGCTCCGAACCTGGACATCATTCTATCAATGCTCCAAGCTGAGTCCACCCTACCTACGGCAACATATCCCATCACGGGCCCTGTCACACTAACTCTGAGCTCCTTCCTATTGTCTCATCGCTATTCATCAACATGCAACCAGGCCTATGTAACTTGAGTATCCTGTGTCCATTCGCCTGCGCATTTTGGCTGCCGCTCCGGACACAAGCCCATCCCTCCTATTTTCCTATTATCCTATTTTACTGTTCGCTTTACCCCTTCTAGACCCCTTCTCCTGTCGTCATGCCTCATTTCATTCTTCCACTCTCGGGTACTCTTTACTCCCAGATCCCTACCATAACCCTTTAGCACTCCTCGACCTTCCTACTCTCCTGTCGCTTCCCCAGGATTCAATCGGTCTTAGAAAATCCTACAGCTTTCCTCTGTTTCCTTCTTGGCTTCCTCTGAAGGGCACATCAAGGCCCTTGTCGCTGTCTCCTTACGAGCAGCAACATTAACTGTCTCGTCCTACTTTCTCACCATCCTTCTCACCCAGAGCGCCCAAAGGGCAATAATCTTGCCAAGCTCCTTCCCATCCCACTCTCCCCTCCCAATGCTGATCCTGTGGACTCTGCCACTGGATCATCTGTCACCGGCCCTCTCCGCATCTCCCCCAGAATCTCCATTCACTTGTGAACAAGGCCGTGGCAATCCTTGAGCTTATTGTGGATGATTGCATCGACATCATGGCCTTGACGGAAACCTGGCAATGGGGTGATGACACTTTTCCCCTTAATGAACTCTCCCCGCCTGGTTATCCATTTCACCACTCACCCCACCCAAACCGGAATGGTGGCGGTGTGGCGCTCATCACCAAATCACACCTTGGTCTGTCTCCCTACTCCACTGGCACCTTCTCCTCCTTGTTTCACACTTCCTGCCTCTCATTTAAAATCTTCATCCTCTACCGCCCACACAAGTAACACTCCAAATTTATTAGAGATATCTTTACTGGTTTCATCTCGCAGCCTCTGCACAGAGGGATTTCTCATCCTCGGTGATTTCAACCTCCATCTCAACTCATATTGCTCTCTCTCCTCTGGGTTCACTGCTCTCCTATCCTTCCTTTGTCTGTCCCTCCATCTAAACTACTCTAACCATATTCACGGCCACCACCTGATGCTCGGCATCTCACGTAGCCTCGCTACTCCAATCATGTCACTCACTAATAAAGACATCTCTGATCACTTCCTTGTATGCTCTCCACTCACATTCCCATTCCCCCTCCCAACGCAAATTCCTTCGCTGTCTGCCCCTGTAAAAACTCTCCCCCAATCACTTACAACTGCATTTTCAAAATCCCAACTGTTTACCCTTTTGTCCTGCATTCAGGGAGCGGATGCGGGGGGAGAGGAGAGAGCGGAGGTCGTAGTTGAGATGGGGAGGAAATGAGGGAGGGGAAGGCAGACAGGGGCGAGAAGACGGTGGGGGGTAGAGACGGGGGCAGATGACGTCGGAGCAGACGGGGGGAGAAGGAGACGGAGGAAGATGGAAACGGTGGGTGAAGGAGACGTGGAGGAGCAAGGAGACGGAGTGGGAAGAAGGGGATGGGAGAGGAAGAAGACAGGGGACGAGGGAGACGGGGGAGCAGGAAGAGGGGCAAATGGACGTTACGGCGAGGAGACGGTGAAGTAGATGAGGCATGGAGATGGAGAGCGAGGAGAAGGGGTGTGAGGAAACAGGGGCGTGGAGACGGAGGGTGCGAGGAGCATGGGGAGGTGAGGAGACAGGGGGCGACGGGACAGGGAGACATATATGCATCAGGGTCCTGCCAGGTGTGTATCGGTTTTCATAGTGTATCAGTATCCTGCCAGGTGTGTATGGGGTTTCAATGTGTATCAGGATCCTGCCAGGTGTGTATCAGGTTCCACAGTGTATCAGGATTCTGCCAGGCATTTACGGGGTTTCACAGTGTATCAGGATCCTGCCAGGTGTGTATGGGGTTTCACAGTTTATCAGGATTCTGCCAGGTGTGTATGGGGTTTGACAGTGTATCAGGATCCTGCCAGGAGTGTATGGCGTTTCCGTGTATAGGCATCATATGATACACAGTGGACTTCACAAGACCGGCCATTGGTAAGATTTATTTACAGAGTGCAGGCCAACACCAGCATTATTCCTGAGTTAGAGAATATACTGAGCGAATTTTAAGCAGGTTTTTCATTCAATCGAACATAAGAACATAAGAAAAAGGAGCACGAGTAGGCCATTCGTCCCCTCGAGCCTGCTCCGCCATTCAATAAGATCATGGCTGATCTGACCTTGGCCTCAACTCCAAATTCCTGCCCGCTCCCCATAACCCTTGATTCACCTGTTTTTCGAAAAACTTCTCTGAACTGCCTCCAATGCAAGTATATCCTTCATTAAATAAGGAGACCAAAACTGTATGCAGTACTCCAGGTGTAGTCTCACCAACGCCCTGTACAGTTGTAGCAAGACTCCCTACATTTATACTCCCTCCCTCTTGCAATACAGACCAATATTCAATTTGACTTCCTAATTATTGCTGTACCTGCATGCTAACCTTTTGTGTTTCATGTCCGAGAACATCCAGATCCCTCTGTACCGCAGAATTCTGTAGTCTCTCTGCATTTAAATCATATTTTGCTTTTTATTCTTCCTAACAAAGTGGATAACTTCACTTTTTCCCACATTACACTGCATCAGCCAAATTTTTGCCCACTCACTTAACTATCTATATCCCTTTGCAGACTCTTTGTGTACTCCTCACAACTTGCTTTCCCACCTATCTTAGTATCGTCAGCAAATTTGTCAACAGTACACTCGGTTCCTTCATCCAAGTCATTAATATAGATTGTAAATATCTGAGGCCCCATCACTGATCCCTGTGGCACTTCACTAGTTACATTTTGCCAAGCTGAAAATGACCATTTATTCCAAATCTCTGATTTCTTTCATTCAATCTAATATATTACCCCAATCCTCTGTCCAATCTAATATATTACCACAACACCGTGAGCTCTTATCTTGTTCAGTAACCTTTTATGAGGCACCTTATCGAATGCCTTCTGGAAATCCAAACACACTACATCTACTGGTTCCCCTTTATCCACCCTGTTTGTTACATCATCAAAGAACTCCAGCTAATTTGTCAAACACGATTTCCCTTTCATAAAAACATGTTGACTCTGCTTGACTGTAATATGATTTTCTAAATGTCCTGCTATTACTTCCTTAATAATGGATTCCAGCATTTTCCCGATGACAGATGTTAGGCTAACTGGCCTATAGTTTCCTGCTTTGTGTCTCCCTCCTTTCTTGAATCGAGTTACTTTTGCGGTTTTCCAATCCACTGGGACCTCCACAGAATCCAGTGAATTTTAGTAGATTACAACCACTATCTCTGCAGCCACTACTTTTAAAACCCTAGTATGTATGCCATCAGGTCCTGGGGACTTGTCATCCTTTAGTCCCATTAATTTACCGTGTAAATTTTCTCTGGTGATAGTGATTGTTTTAAGTTCCTCCCTCCCCATAGCCCCTTGATTCACAAGTATTATTGGAATGCTTTTCGTGTCTTCTACCGTGAAGTCCGATAAAAAAAAATATTTGTTCATAGACTCTGCCATTTCCCTGTTTCCCATTATTAATTCCCCAGTCTCATCATCTCAGGGACCAACCATTACTTTAGCTACTCTCCTCTTTTTATATATCTGTAGAAGCGCTTACTGTCTGTTTTTATATTTTTTGCTACTTTACTCCCATAATCTATCTTCTCCCTCATAATTATTTTTCTAGTCATCCTTTGCTGGTTTCTAAAAAAAAAACAATCCTCTGGCCTACCACTAATCTTTGCAACATCGTATGCCTTTTCGTAAGAACAAAAGAAAATAATAAGTAAGAGAACGGCCTCTCGAGCCTGCTCCGCCATTCAATAAGATCATGGCTGATCATCGACTTCAACTCTACTTTCCCGCCCGATTGCCATATCCCTTGATCCCCCCAGAGTTCAAAAATCTATCTATCTCAGCCTTGAATATACTCAAAGATTCAGCATGCACAGCCATCTGAGGCAGAGAATTCCAAAGATTCGCAACCCTCTGAGTGACGAAATTCTTCCTCATATCAGTCTTAAATGGCCTACCCCTTATCCTGAGAATAACCCCCCTAGTTCTAGACACTCCAGCCAGCCGAAACAACCTCTCAGCTTCGACCCTGTCAATCCCCTTCAGAATCTTGTATGTTTCAATGAGATCACCTCTCATTCTTCTAAACTCCAGAATGTATCGGCCCATTCTACACAATCTCTCATAATAGGACAGCCCTCTCATCCCAGGAATCAATCTAGTGAGCATTCGTTGCACTGCCTCCAGGGCAAGTAAATCCTTCCTTAGATAAGGACACCAAAACTGTGCACAGTTCTCCAGGTGTACTTTCACCAAGGCCCTGTACAATTGTCACAAGATTTGCTCACTCTTATTCTCCAACCCTCTTGCAATAAAGGCCAAAATACCATTGCCTTCCTTATTGCTTGCTTTCTGTGTTTCTTGCACGAGGACACCCAAATCTCGCTGAACACCAACATTTGAAAGTTTCTCACAATTTAAAAAATATTCGGTTTTTCTATTCTTCATACCAACGTGAATAACCTCACACTTCCCTAAATTATACTCCATCTGCCACCTTACTTAACTTACTTAACTACATTCACTTAAGCTATATATATCCCTTTGCAGACTCTTTTTGTTCTCCTCACAGCTTACTGTCCCACCTAGCTTTTTATCATCAGCAAAATGTCCTTCAATTTCATACCATCCTTAACTTCCTTAGTTACCACGGATGCTTCATACTTCTCATAGAGTCTTTCTTTCTCACTGGCATAAACCTTTGCTGAGAATTATGAAATCTCTCCTTAAATGCCTGCCACTACTTTTCTACCGATTACCCTTTAATCTATTTTCCCAGTCCACTTTTGCCAACTCTGTCTTATTAGCTTTGTAATTGCCTTTATTTAAGTTCAAGAATTAACTCATCCTCCATTCGGTTTCACACTGTCTTGTGGTGTTTTGTTGTTTTTCTTGACAGATTTATGTTGAATATTTTTGATTTGTTGAGTTTTGATATTAAATTATTTTAATTTATGTTTGTGATTATTATCCACTCACTATATGTAGCTGGATGTGATCCCTCTGGTCATATAGGCAGTGACATTGCCCGTGCGTTCATGGAGATGTGTGCTGCTTGGTGCTTCTATTTGAATTTAGTCACCATATCTCTCATGGTGTCAGCACCTGATTAATGAGCACTGTAGGAGGTGAGGACATTTACCGCTGTTCCACTAATATTAACACTAATGTATAATGTTATGTATCATGTCAATTTAAAGAGTGAGGTGATCCACAGCATTAATTAGTGGAATATTGTGGGGTCTTGCAGAAAGAAAAAACGCAATAAATTGACAAGTGGTAGATTTAACTGCTGTTTTACAGTGAATATTCTCTACTTGTGCGCGTGTCTCGCTGTGTGTGTGTCCAAACATGAGGGTCCAATCAAACTCTCAATCAGCGTTCTTTCCGTTACCCACTGTGGAAACGTAAAAGTGATTCAGTCTCGGATCAGTAATTTTTCCAAACTATAGTGGAAGTTATTCCTTATTCCCTGGCATTAATATATAACCAAGTTTGAGACCTTGCGAACATCAGGTGTCCGCTGTTTCATTACGCTAACACTAGTATAATAAACACACAACAGAAACAACTTGCATTTCCTCAGCGCTTTAAACATTGAAAAACATCACCGGGCGCTTCACAGGAGAGGAACCAGTCAAACGAAGGGCGCTGAATAAAGGAGGATGAGGGCTGCTCAGAATGTTTCCAAATAAGTGAGTTTCTGGAGGGTCTTTAAAGGGAGGAGAAGGAGCTGGAGAGGCTTAGGTGGGGAATTGCAGAGCAGAGAGCCTGGACAGCCGAAATCACGGCCGCCATAGAAAGGATGACGAGAGGGTGAAACACAAAACAGAACAGAGACAGAGGATCAGAGAGATCTTGGAGGTGGTGGCTTGTAGGGCTGGAGGAAGTTCCAGAGACAGGGAGGGTCAAGATCTTTGCAGTTTGTAACTTGCCTTTTCAATGACCATTACAGTTCAACAATATTCCATTTAAGCTAGCAATCCCACACCTCGCTGAAGCAACCGCACACCGGAACAGCACTGAACCAGCCACACACTGCCATCCACTGACCCAGCTGAACACCCCAGTGACCAGTCCCACACCTACACCCCACCGGCCCAGCCCCACATCCCACTGACCCAACCCCACACCGACACCCCACTGACCCAGCCCCACACCGACACCCCACTGACCCAGCTGATCACCAATGTGACCCAGCCCCACACCTACACTCCACCGGCCCAGCCCCACATCCCACTGATCCAACCCCACACCGACACCCCACTGACCCAACCCCACACCGACACCCCACTGACCCAGCCCCACACTTACACCCCACTGACCAAGCCCCACACCCCAGTGACCCAGCCCAACACCTACAGCACACCGGCCCAGCCCCGCATCCCACTGACCCAACCCCACACCGTCACTCAACTGACCCAGCCCCACACCGACACCCCACTGACCCAACCCCACACGGACACCCCACTGACCCAGCCACACACCGCCATCCACTGACCCAGCCGCACACCCCAGTGACCCAGCCCCACAACTACAACACACCGGCCCAGCCCCACACCCCACTGATCAAGCCGAACACCCCACTGACCCATCCCCACACCCCACTGACCAAGCCCCACAACTAGACCCCACCGGCCCACCCCACACACCACTGACCCAGCCCCACACCCCACTGACCCAGCCCCACACCGAGACCCCACTGACCCAGCCCCACACCCCACTGACCCAGTCCCACATCCCACTGAAAAAGCCTCACACAGACACCCCAATTACCCAGCCCCACACAGGAACCCCACCGACCCAGCCCCACACAGGCACCACACTGACCCAGCCCCACACGCCACTGACACAGCCCCACACAGACACCCCACTGACCCAGCCCCACAGCGGCACCCTACTGAAATGTTACATTGCTAAAAGTAGTAAACTCCTCCTTACCATTTACGAGTCTGAATAAACGACGTCCCTCTACAAATTCCTGCACTGCCTGTTCTCTTCTCTTCTATCCTGAGTGGCCATCATGAACTTCGAAAGCTGGCAATCGACGAAAATGCAGCATCTCGGCAGTTGTGGGGCTTCGAACTGTGAACAGCTAGTCAGGGAGAAAAAGGACTGGTATATTAGCCATCTGGGCATTATAGCAGTTTGGAGTTAGTTTGTTAATACAGGAGGTTATCGACATTTAAGCATAACCTACTAATTTCAGAGATTTAACTCATTTGAGGCAGTTTATTAGGGTTTCTATGTATTTGTGGTTAGTTTAGTGTTGCTGTGCTTTATACCCAATTGAGTTAGATTAATTAATTTACTAATGTTTCACAGAGGCCTAGAGGGACTCGCATGGAAACTCGCTCTGGAGATTAGAATAGGAGAGAGAGTTACTTATTTAGAAGAGATGTAATCATACTCTGAATAGAAGACGGCTCGCTGCTGTGGAAGAGCAGAGAGATTTGGGGATACAGATTGAAAGGACATTAAAAGTAAAACCTGAGGTTGAGAACGTCGTGAAGAAACTGATGAAATTTTAGGTTTAAGCGCGAGGTATAGAATATGAAACCCAAAAGGTAAAAATGAGCCGATATAAAGCTTTAATAAGACCTCAGTTAGAGTTTTGTGTTTAGTATTCAGCTCCGCACTATAGGAAGGATGGAGACTTTAAAGATGATTAAACGCAGATTCACTGGGGGGCAGCCTGGTCTGAGGAACCACAAATATGCAGAAAGCTTTGAACGTTGTTGCTTCTTTTGGTTAAAACAACGCAGATTGTGGGGCAACATGATAGAAGTGTTTACAATTATGAATCGGTGGGTCAAGGTTGCTGGAGGTTGTAACTATTTGTGTTAGTTTAATAATGCCAAATGTGATAACAAATAGCAGGTAGCTTCGTGCCTGTTGGTAATTTGTGTAGTTAGTTGTTAGCAACAGAGTAGTGATGGGGCTCTAATGAAAATGTCAGTAATTATTTTCATTAAAAGATTAGTAATGGAGACCCGCCTACCTTTTAATAATTTGAGTAGTTTCTTTCTATGTAAAGATTAGTGATGGGACGCTCCTACCTGTTGGTAATCTGAGTAGTTCGTTTTTGTATAAAGGGCAGTGATGGAATCCTGCGACCTGATGGTAATGTGAGAGTCGGTGGGGAGACTGGTGAAGACCAGGAGTGGGTTTAGCCTCGATATCCACTGTGTAAAATGGACCTCCCTCAGTCACAGCCTGAGCCCACACTCACAGAAAACCTGCATCCCCGGCGCTGGCGAACACATCAGTCCGCGGGATACTGGCCGTAGAGAGGAAGGTGGAAATAAAATCAGAAAACACAGAAATGAAGCTTCGAAGCTACATTAACCTTACCTTCATCACGCGAGTTTTTTCTGTCTCTATTTCCGTGTTGTTTTTGCGAGTTATATCCTTGTTATTTCACTGCAACTAATCAGGTAGAAGTTCCTTGCTGATTTTAGCAAGTCACAAATTGTGAATTTGATCTGATCCTTGTTCTGTCTGACTCAAAGCTCCGCCCTCTGTGTGATATCTGCTGCCCGCCCTAAGGATGGATTTCAACTCAAACATTTATCTTTTGCTTCAGAACAGGGAACGGCCTTTCTGGTCAAATCAAATCCAACCGGTTTGACAATTCGATTCCGCCTAATCTATGAACAAAGTTAATTATAAATTTGACTTTATATCGTCTTATTCCAGGGAAGTTCAGTGAATCAGATACATGGTTAGAAATAAAATGTCACATTTCCATCTGGGATATTGTTTGCTAAAAGTCTCATCGATTTCCTGATGTTTGGGCTTTGAGCCCAGGCTCCCAGAGCCAGTGTCTTGTCAGTGAGCTGAGGGGAGGCTGTTTCTGTACATGAGGACATTAACCATTTAACCGCCGAATTAAACTGTCCCTGAGCATCAATCGACTCAGCTACTGGGGGAATGAGTACTGACTTTCCACAGTTACATTTAACATTGTAAATCTCCAGCAGACACACCCGTTACATTGTTAGACACAGAAAGGACCATTCCTTTGCTGTAGTTGTTATAAAGGTTGTTCTTTCCTCATTTTCAGGTTGGTTCTCTGACAATAATATATATCCCCTCCCCGGGATGCAAGTGCCCGAGTGGAAGTGTTTGAAGATAGTTTGTGGTGATAATTCCGAGGGCAGATTGCGATATTTCCCATTTTCTCGCTAATCTGCCCCTCGGAGTTATCAGCACCATCTACTCTCCAACACTTTCTCTCCGACACTTCCATCTCGGGAAGGGGATATTTATTACTGTCTGATAACCACCTTGAAAATGAGGAAAGTGTAACCTTTATAACAGCTACAGCACGTGGGTGATCTTTACTGTATAGTTTCATTCGGCGTTAAATGTTTGATGTCCTCACGGACAGAAACAGCCACCTCTCAGCTCACGGACAAGGCACTGGCTCTTGGGTCCTGGGATCAACGCGCAAACATCAGGAAATCGATGGGAATTTTAGCAAACACTATCCCAGATGGAAATGTAACAATTTATTTCTAACCATGTGTCTATTTTACTGAACTTCCCTGGAACAAGAAGAGATAAAGCTAAATCTATAACTAACTATGTTCACACGTGAAGTGGGAGCAAATTGTCAAACCGCTACAGTTTGCATTGTCCAGAAATGCCGCTCCCTGTTCTGACGCCAATGAGGAATGTTGGAGTTGAAATCCATCGCGCGGGGTGGCAGCAGTTTTCACACAGAGGGCGGAGCTCTGAGTCTCACAGAACAAGGATCAGATCAAATTCACAATTTGTGCGTTGCTCAAATAAAAACGTACTTCTACCTGATTGACTCTAGTGAAATAACAAGGATATAACTTGTGAAATCTACACGGAAATAGAGAGATGGAAAATTCTTGCGGGATCAGGGTAAGGTTAATATAAATTCTAAGAATACTTTCTGTGTTTTATTTCATTTCTCCCCTCTAAAGCCTAAATTTAACGGTCTGATGTGCTCCACAGCGCCGGGGATGCAGCTGTACTGTGAGTGTGAGCAAAGACTGTGAGTGAGGGCAGTCCATTTTACACCGGGGATTTCAGGGTTAAACAGACTCCTTTTATCCCCCTGTTTCCCGACAGACACATTTTAAAGCGGTTGCTGGACAGAAAACAGGAACGTGAAATATTGGGATTTACCTTATCCTCGAATTCACAGTTCAAACAGACAGAACAGTGCCCTTCTAACTCGTTATGATTCTTTTTATGTAATGCACTCACTAAACCGTTTGGTATCCAATATTTTTAATTGATCAAAGATGGGATCAGAAGTTCAGACCGAACAAAAAGTTCAGCTCAGTAAAGGGTAAACTATCGAGAGACATCAAAAAAGAATGTAAAAGCTTCTGTAGGACTGTAAAAACGGAAAGATTAGCGAAAGTAAATGTGGGTCCCTTACAGGCTGAGATAGGAGACATTATGAGCTGCACTGTCGGGGGCAGTACTGAGGGAGAGCTGTATTGTCAGTGAGCAGTACTGAGGGAGAGCCGCACTGTCGGGGGCAGTACTGAGGGAGAGCTGTATTGTCAGTGGGCAGTACTGAGGGAGAGCGGCACTGTCGGGGGCTGTAGTGAGGGAGAGCGGCACTGTCGGCGGCCCAGTACTGAAGAAGCTCTAGCCTACCGTATGGCTAATACTCAGTACGGCTGCGCTTGATGCATTACAACAGTGTCCGCACCATAAAAGTAATGATTGGTTTTGGGACATAATAAATAGCAAAAGTCACTATTAAAATGCAAGACTTTCTTTATTTTCACTCCCATGTTTAGCGCTGTGCCCTCTTGTACTAAACATGTTGTCGCTGTGCTCTCTTGTACTAAACATTCTGTGGCTGCTCTCTTGTAATAAACATGTTGTTGCTGTGCTCTCTTGAACTAAACATGTTTTCACTGTCCTCTCTTGTACTGAACATGTCGCTGTGCTCTCTTGTACTAAACATATTGTCGCTGTGCTCTCTTGTACTGAGCATGTTGTCACTGTGCTCTCTTGTACTGAACATGTTGTCGCTGTGCTCTCTTGTACTGAACATGTTGTCGCTGTGCTCTCTTGTACTGAACATGTTGTCGCTTTGCTCTCTTGTACTAAACATGTTGTCGCTGTGCTCTCTTGTACTGAACATGTTGTCGCTGTGCTCTCTTGTACTGAACATGCTGTCGCTGTGCTCTCTTGTACTGAACATGTTGTCGCTGTGCTCTCTTGTACTGAACATGTTGTCGCTGTGCTCTCTTGTACTGAACATGCTGTCACTGTGCTCTCTTGTACTGAACATGTTGTCGCTGTGCTCTCTTGTACTGAACATGTTGTCGCTGTGCTCTCTTTCACTGAACATGTTGTTGCTGTGCTCTCTTGTACTGAACATGTTGTCGTTGTGCTCTCTTGTACTAAACATGTTGTCGCTTTGCTCGTCCTCACCTGTTCGGATTTTGAATCTTTTATAAGATCCACCCCGAGCCTTCTCCTGCCTTCTGGAAGGAAACACTGATGGAAATGCGGAAGTTACTAGAAAGGAAATAATGAATGTGGAATCTGTGCACTCAGTGACAAAAGTTACATGAGGGGGAAACCTGCTCCCAGGACCTTTGTGAAGCAAACATTCCATTTCTGGGACAAGGAACTGAGAAACTGAGCGACACCCAATCACAAAGAGCGGAGAGAGTGAGAGTGAGGGAAGGTGTGAAGTCTGACCGAGCACAGAGACTCCCCGGAAATGGGGACAAGACACCAGGAGCAGGTGAGACCTGTCCAACAGGGCGGCCGGCTGAAAGGCAATGAATGCACACTTGCTGTGTTCAGCACCGAGCTTCAGATTTCAATTCATTGAATCCTGAACATTCAGCGCGTAATTTATTCAACTCCCTGAAGCAAAGTGTCACATTTTCGGGATCACAATTCCTCTATTTTCATATCTGCATAAGAATTATATCCGGAACATTTTGATCAGATAATGAGTATCAAACTCACCCCCCTCCCCCCACCCTCCGCGCCCCCCGCCCATGAGGAATTTGGAATTATATCGGGAACTTGGATAAAATGATAAGGTTTAAAACCCCCCTAGCCATGAGGAGCTTGGCGCGGTGTCCCTACAGGCGGCTGATACTGAGCTCAGTCTTGTGCGGACTCTCTCTCACTTTCCTTTGTCGATATTTGTGCAAGAGAGAAATTCCATTTGTAAACTACTGGAAAACAGTTAAACTAAAACAAGTTTACGATGCACGATATGAATCCAACGATCTGTCCGAGGAGAACTGGAGTTGTTGGAAGATAATTATTGGTGACCCGGAAGCAGGTCCATACTATCCAATAAAAACCAACCGGGAGATAGTGAAGAGCCTCAAGGCCATGAACGGCTCAAATGTTATAGAGTCGGACCCTCCACCGCGATACAAACAGGTAAATGATCCAGATCCATCCCGGGTGTCCATCCATTCATCCTGGTTTTTCATCCATCCATCCATCCATTCATCCATCCTTCCATCCATTCATCCATCCTTCCGCCCAAGCATTTATCCATCCATCCATCCATCCATCCATCCATCCATCCTTCCATCCATCCATCCATCCTTCCATCCATTCATCCATCCGCCCATCCATTCATCCATCTCTCCCTTCACCCTCCTCACACTCGCTCAATCACGCACTCCATCCAGTTCACTCGCACGAGTATAGTTATCGCTCCCTGATCAATGTCGCCTATGTTTGTAGATCAGTAGCGTTCTCCTCAATACATTTGCTTTGTTAAACAGAGATGGTGGTGACCACGTGGGCTTCACCGCCCGGGAGGCAGCGGTTTCAGTTAAATGTAGTAATAAGTAACTGAATAGATATTTGAAGGAATGGAACATTCTCATCATCAGACCGTGGATCACCACACATGCGGTGAAGCACAAGGGTTGGGAACCTGTCCCCTCAGGTGGTCTCACATCTCCCGGTTCAATGCATTGGACAGTCAAGTGCTGACCTGAATCTCCAGTTAGTTTTCCTCAAGCCCGAAAACCTATGTTTGAAATAACTTGGTATGGGCACGAGAATAGAAGGATGACATCATACTGTATTGGGTTCTCTTCCCGGGCAACTGAAGACGTGGCAGATGAACATTTATACAAAAGCCAAATAATGCAGATGCTGGAATCTGAAATAAAAGCACAAAATTCTGGAAATACACAGCAGGTCCGGTAGCATCTGTGGAGAGAGAAAGAGAGTTAACGTTTCAGGTGGATGACCCTTCGTCAGAACTGGAAAAAGCTGGAGATGGAACAGGTTTTTAAGCAATTCCAGAGGCAGGGAAAGGGGGGAGTGAAGCAAAGAACAAAAGGGAAGATCTGTGATAGAATGGAAGGCAGGAGAGATTAAGAGACAAAAGGGATGATGGTGCAAGGCAAAAGGAGATGGTAATGGGACAAGTTAAGATACAAAAGATGGCTCTCGATGAAGTGTAAATGGCACTGGCAGAATGAAAGACAGCTGCCATGTGGGAGAGAGAGAAAAAGGATCGGGGCTCGATGTTGAGTCCAGGAGTCTGTAAACCGTCTCATCGAAAGATGAAGCGCTGTTCCTCGAGCTTACGTTGACCTTCCCTTTTGTTCTTTCCACCTTTCCCACCTTTCCCTGCCCCTGCACTTGCTTAAAAACCTGTTCCATCTTCAGCTTTTTCCAGTTCGACCTGAAACGTTAACTCTGTTTCTCTCTCCACAGATGCTGCCTGACCTGCTGAGTATTTCCAGCATTTTCTGCTTTTATTGCAGATGAACATTTGTTGTTTCCTACATTGATTTCAAAGCCCTGCCATACTTTCCTTTCAGGTGTGATGTTGATTGGCTTGTTTTATGTCACATGTCTAAATGTGATGCTTGCGGGTGACCGGAGCAAATCTAAATAACCAATCTGAGCCAATCTTTTGACATATTTCCCTCTTTTGAGCTGCACTAGTTATCAACATTTTCCACGCAAAATTTAATACAAGCAAAACAAAGTAGATAAAGTTTAACTTCATTGAGAAAATGCACGTTTATCGTTACTGATGCAAGCTGTGTGTGGCAGGTAAATGAGAATTAAGTTGGAATATGAGAAACGATTGCTGTTGGTGTTGACTTTCAGAGACGATGGAAATTTCATTATGATGTTCGCAAGATTATGGTGAGAACAGATCGAGCGAAGAGCCCCCCACCCATACACAGCCCCGTGTTTCTGGGAAGCGCATACGTTCTGGTCACCAGGGAATTTGCGAGTATTTTGTTTGTGAACCCGGAAATCCAGGCGTTTTTCAAGTGGTCGGAGGACACCTACAGCCCCGATGAACACATCTGTGCCACCCTGCAGAGAATGGCCGAGGTACCCGGCTCCATTCCATATACTCCCAGGCTCCACAGGGGTGATGCACCAGTTCTTACTCGAGCAGTGAAGTGGTCTGTTAATGCTGGTGATATAGCGAAAGGAGCCTTATATCCGCCTTGTACAGGAAGGTACCGCCATCAGCTCTGTGTGTATGGGTCTGGAGATCTCCACTGGATCATCCAACAGAAACCTTTGTTTGCCAATAAGTTTCAGCCAGAAGTAGACAACACAGCTTTGCAATGTATGGAGGAATATGTCCGACACAGAGCGATTCATGGAACAGGAATTTACAAATGAAACTCAGCGGACCGTATTCTAACTCGCATCTATTTCCATTCACCCATCGCCCCGATGCTCGCTGATCTACATGGGCTCCCGTTACGACAATGTCTCGATTAAAAATTGACATCCTTGTTTTCAAATCCTTCCATGTTTCGCCCCTTCATATCTCAGTAACCTCCTGCAGCGCTATAACCCTCCGAGATCTCTACTCTACTGCAATTCCGGCCTCTTGCCGATTCCCAAGCCTTCAATTGCCTGGAACCTATGATTTGGAATTTGCTCCATCAGCCGCTCCCCCTCTGGACTGCTCTCTCATCCTTGAAGATGCTGCTAAAAACCGACCGCTTTGAGCAAGATTTTGTTCGCCGGTCATAAACCCACCTTCTGTGTCTCGGTGTTAAATGTTGTTTGATAACGCTCCTGTGTAGTGCCTTGGGAAGTTTGATTACACTACAGTTTTTGTTGTTGTTCACACTGGAGCATTCTTCTTCATGTAGACTGGACAAATCAAATTGACAAAGGTACTCTGGAGTACGTGTTCATGGAATGCATTCGGGACAATTTCATAAGAAATTGGAGCAGGAGTAGGCCAATTGTCCATTCGAGCCTGCTCCGCCATTCAAAAAGTTCATTACTGATCTTCTACCTCAACTCCACTTTCCTGCACTATCCAAATATAACTTGATTCACTTAATATCCAAAAACATCCAAAAATTTCATGGGCCTAACCAATGAATAGGCTATTTTAGAACTTGTATTGTGTAAAGAGACAGGGTTAATTAGCATTCTCATAGTAAAGTATCCGCTGGGGCAGGGTGCTCATAATATGATAGAATTTCACAAAGGGCCGTATTTTGCGACCCCTACAGGTAATTGCGAGGTGTGCACGCGCCCAAAGGGGCCGCGCACTTTCCAGCTTGAGGTATGTGATGCGCATACACTAAAACCCGGAACTTGTGATCTGTCAAGATTTTTCTTAACAGATTATCTGCATCCCCTGGAAAAGGGCCTCCACAGTTGGAGAGTTGCGCTATTTGCCCGACTTCTGCCCGCAGAATGCCTGTGAATTTCTTGCGCCTGGTAAATGCAGGAGGAAGGCCTTCTTTTACAAGGATAAGCTCTTTAATTTTATCACTTATTAACACATTAAAAACCCTGTCTAAAAAAGACATTTATTTTTAGCCCTGTTAAAACATATATTTTTTAATTAAATTATTGTTTAAAGTATTTAATTAAATGGCATTTTTATTCATTTAAAATATGGATTTTTAAAAATTTATTGCAAGTGTTTGTGTATTTTTTAACCGATCCCCATTCACACTTTTGGAGATTCCGTCCGTACGGAACTCCCATAAGTATGAATGGGGATTCCCTTCTGTTATTGGTTGGGCTTGCCGGAGTGATCCCAGGTGCGCATGTGGTTCACAAGCGCCCCTCGGATACGTGGGCCTCTACCCGCGGGTACTGAAAGAGGCCCAGGAGCGCAAGCCTCCGTACCTCCCAGACCACCAGATAAATTTGTAGATGTTTTACAGGTTGGAGGCATCTGCCAGCGGGAAGTTTCCCACCGCAAATTTTGGGGCATTAAGTTTGAGAGTGACTTGCCTAAGTCCGAATCTAAACTCTTACATAGTTATGAGGGGTGAATTAGCTAAGTTACATTGAAAAATAGATTGAAAGTTGTCACGGTAGATAAACAGTGGTAGTTAAAGAAATATTTCATAACTTTCAACAAAAATACATTCCATTGATAAACAAAAACTCCACGAGAAAAGTGATCCATCCGTGGATAACTGAAGAAGGTAAGAATAGCATTCGATTGAAAGACGAAGCTTATAATGTTTCGAAGAATAGTAGAAAGCCTGAGGATTGTTAAGTTTCAGAAACCAGCATAAGGTTGACCGAAAAATGGATAAAAAGGGAAAAAATGGTATATGAGAGCAAACCAGCAAGAAATATAAAAACAGATTGTAAAACTTCTACAAGTATGTAAAAAGCAAGACAGCAGCAAAAGTAAAAATAGATCCCTTAGAGGCTGAAACAGGAGAAATATTATGGGGAATAAGAAAATGGCAGAAATGTTAAAAAAATATTTTGCATCTGTCTTCACAGTAGAAGACGCAAAAAGCTTATCAAACATGGTGGGGAACCAAATGTAAAATGAGGGTGAGCAACTTAACGTAATTAATATAAGTAGAGAAAAAGTACGAGAGAAACTAATGGGACTAAAAGCCGACAAATCCCCTGGACCTAATGTCATCCATCCTTGGGTTCTAAAAGAGGTGGCTGAAGAGATAGTGGATGCATTGGTTTATATCTTCCAAAATTCCCTAGATTCTATAACGGTCCAAACGGATTGCAAGGTAGCAAATGTAACCCTGCTATTCAAGAAAGGAGGGAGAGAGAAAAAAGGAATCTACAGGCCAGAAAGCCTGACATCAGTCGTCTGGATAATGCTTAGAAAGTCATAACTTGATTCGGCAGAGTCAACGTGGCTTTTAGACAAAAGCAGAACTAGAATGGGTTTCGATAACATTGTAAGATTCTAATCAGGTTGTTTTTAGAGGCCCTGACTAAGGGCCACTCATGATTTAATAACTGCTGATGTTTGTACTTTCTGGCTTCTTGAAGTGTATAAAGAAGCTTGGCTGCTACTATTAAATTGAAAAGCTCTTCACTAGACCGCGGGGGCTATGACTCTTCTCCCAAGCGCTTTGAATAATAAACTGTGATCTTTTGCTTTGAGACAGCCTCGAGTGAATTAATTTTTCACCAACAACATACACTAGAGGTGACCATTCTCCTTCCGTAATGAAGTTACCCTACACTTTCTTATATGACTGTGTTGCTCTGGTACTAGTGATAGACCTGCATTAAGACTAGATGTGACGATGAATTCTGGTGCTAATGGGTCGCTACACTTACACTAGGTGTGACCGTGCTCTACCGGGACTGGTGGTACCCACACGCCTGCATTTGATGTGAGGCAGCTCCTTCAGTACTAATCGTACTCTTCCCTTTCATTAGAGCTGACTGCGGTCCACCAGGAATGGTAGCATAGTGGTAATATCACTGGGCTAATAATCCAGAGGCCTGCTCTAATGATTCAGAGATTGAGTTCAAATCCAAATTAAATTTAAAGTCAGTTAATTAAATAAATCTGGAATAAAAAGCTAGTATCATTAATGATAACCATGAAACTATCGGATTATCGTAAAAAACCATTTGGTTCACTAATGCCCTTCAGGGAAGGAAATCTGCCGTCCTTACCCGGTCTGGTCTATATTTGACTCCAGACCCACAGCAATGTGGTTGACTCTTAACTGCCCTCTGAAATGGCCTAGCAAGTCACTCAGTTGTAACTACAGAAACATAATATGAATGAAACCAGATCGACCTCGGCAACGGCTATGGACATGGCTAGAAGCATATTACCGATCCTTCATCATTGCTGGGTGAAAATCCTGGAACTCCCTACCTAACAGCACTGTTGGAGCACCTTCACCACACGGACTGCTGCGGTTCAAGAAGGCGGTTAACCACCACCTTCTCAAGAGCAACTAGGGATGGGCGATAAATGCTGGCCAATGACGCCCAGATGACATAAGCGAATAAAAAAAAAAGTACTGGTGGTCGCCCTACCTTTACACTCGAGTTACAGTGCCCCTCGAGACCTCGTGTTACCCGTACACCTAAAGTAGAGGTGACTGTGAACTTCTGATACTAGTGGCATGCCTACAGGAACACCAGATCTGACCATGCTCCTCCGGTACTAGTGGTATCATTACAATTTTTCTAGAGGCGACAGTGCTCCTTTGGTAAAAATTGTATGTTAAACTTACAGTAGAACTAAACATAATCCTGTGGTACTATTGGTTCCCTCAACTAATACTAGAGGGGACTGTTCTCCTTTACTACCAGCGGCACCCTACATTTGCACTACAGGTGATCGTGCTCCTCAGGTACCACTGATAACCTACACTTACACTACAGGTAAAGGTGATTCTCTTGTACTAGTAGTACCCTATAAATACAACAGAACTGGCCCTGCTCCTTCGATACAAGTGGTACCCTACACTTACACTACCGGTGATCGGGCTTCTCCTATTTATCATCTATACGCTGCCCCTCAGCGACATCTTGTGAAAACACAAAGTCAGGTTCAACATGTACGCTGATGACACCCACATCACACTTCTCCCAATCCCTCCATCTGTCTCTATTGTCAGAATACTTGTCCGACATCCATTACTGGATGAACAGAAAGTTCCTCCAACTAAATATCGGGAGCACCAAAGCCATTGTCTCCGGACGCCCCGCCCCCTCCCACAAACTCCGTTCCCTAGCCATTGACTCCATCCCTCTCCCTGGCAAGTGTCTGAGGCTGAACCAGGCTGCTCGCAAATTTGTTGCCATAATTGATTCGGAGATGCTCTTCTGAGCACATATCCGTACCATCACTAAGACCACCTATATCAACCTCCGTAACATCACCCGACTCCACCCCTGCCTCAGCTGATCTGATGCTGAAACCCTCATTCTAGGCTTTGTTACCTCTAGACTTGACTATTCCAACGCACTCCGGGCCGGTCTTACAACTTCAACCCTCTATAAACTTAAGCTTATCCAAAACTCGGCCGGCTGTATCCTGCCTCGCACCAACTCCCGATCACCCATCAACCCTGTGCTGGCTCCAGGTTAAGCAACACCTCGATTTTAAATCGTCATCCGTGTTTTGAAATCCCTCCATGGCTTAGCCCCTTCCTATCTCTATAATCTCCTCCAGCCCTACAACTCTCCAAGATAACCGCACTCCTCTAATTCTGACCTCTTACATATATCCGATTTTAATCATATCACCTTATGTGGCTCGGTGTCAGAGTTGGTTTGCTAACACTCCTGTGAAGCACCATTGAAAGTTTATTATGTGAAAGGCGCTATATAAATGCAAGTTGTTGTTGTTCATTGGAACTAGAGGTAACCCTACAGTTACACTAGTGGTGAGAGTGCTCCTCTGGTACTAGTGGTTAAACGACTCCTACTACAGAGGTGACCTTAAACCTTTGGTATTAATGGTACCTTCCCTTGATCCCTCCGTCATTGCAAACTACCGCCTCATCTCCAACCTCCCTTTCCAGTGCAAAGTCCTTGAACGTGTTGTCGCCTCCCAAATCCATGCCCATCTTTCCCACAATTCCATGTTTGAATCCCTGCAATCCGGTTTCCGCCCATGCCACTGTACCGAAATGGCTCTCACAAAGTCACAAATGACATCCTTTGTGACTGTGACAAAGGTAAACAATCCATCCTCGTCCTTCTTGACCTTTCTGCAGCCTTTGAAACGGTTCACCACTGCTTCCTTCTCCAACGCCTCTCCACCGTCGCCAGCCGGGTGGGACTGCACTTGCCTGGTTCCATTCTTATCTATCTAATCATAGCCAAAGATTCACCGGCAACGGCTTCTCTTCCCGCTCCCGCATCATTACCTCTGGTGTCCCCCAAGGATCTATCTTCTGTCTACTCCTATTTCTCATCTACATGTTGACCCTTGGTGACATCATCTGAAAACACAGCATCAGTTTCCACATGTACGCTGACGACACATACCTTTACCTCACTCCGTCTTCTCTTGACCCCTCCACGGTCTCTAAATTTTCAGACTGCTTGTCCGAAATACAGTTCTGGATAAGCAAAGATTTTCTCCAATTAAATATTGGGAAGACCGAAGCTATTGATTTCGGTCCCTGCCACAAACTTAGTTACCTAGCCACTGACAGAGGCGGCGGACCTGGGTGTAGCGGCAGCGGCAATGCGGAGCTCTTAAAAGGCGGCAGCAGACCAGGTAGGCCCACAGAGGCGGCGGACCTGGGTGTAGCGGCAGCGGCGAGGCAGAGCTCTTAAAAGGCGGCAGCAGACCAGGAAGTCATACGAATTTAACCTCCGAGAGCTGGAGAGAAAGAAGTAAAAATTAATCGAAGTGTGACGTTAGCAGAAATCAGGTAAGTGATTGGTTGGTGAGTATTTCACTCTTTCTCCTTTTTTTACACAACTTCAATTCCGTAGTTTATAGTTGCTAGGGTCTCTGTGGTGTAGCGGAGACTGCTGGCATAAAAGTGTCCTTGAGTATTGTTTTAATTTAAATTAATTAAAGGGTAAATAATATTAATAAATGTAATTAATTTCATAGAATGAGAGAGCAGGTGATGTGTTACTGCTACAATATGTGGGAGCTGGTGGACACCATTGATGTTCACGGTGATCACATTTGCAGTAAGTGTTGGCTGCTCGAGGAACTCCGGCTCAGTGTTGATGAGCTGGAATCCGAGCTTCAAACACTGCGACACATCAGGGAAGGGGAGAGTTACCTGCACTCTGTGTTCCAGGAGGTAGTCACACCAATAAGATTAACTAATTCAGATGTAGTCCGTGGTCAGGGACAGGAGGGTGTGACTATGAGTGAGCCAGGTACGGGGATCCAGGAGGTAGTGTTGGAGGAGTCGCAGCCATTGCTCTTGTCCAACAGGTCCGAGGGTCTTACTCCCTGTGAGGACGGGAGCAGGGACTGCAGGGAGGATGAGCCACCTGGCCACAGCACCGTGGTACGGGGAGCCATTCAAGTTGGGGGAGTAAAAAGAAATGTTGTAGTGGTAGGGGATTGTATCATTAGGGGGATAGATAGGGTTCTTTGCAGCCGAGAGCGAGAGTCCCGAAGGCTGTGTTGCCTGCCCGGTGCCAGGGTTAAGGACATCTTCTCTGGGCTGGAGAGAAACTTGAAGTGGGAGGGGGAGGATCCAGTTGTCGTGGTCCATGTTGGTACCAATGACATAGATAGGACAAGGAATGAGGTTCTACTGAGGGAGTATGAGCAGCTAGGGGCCAAATTAAAAAACAGAACCTCTAGGGTAGTAATCTCTGGATTACTACCTAAGCCACGAGCAAATTTGACTAGGGTAAATAAAATCAGAGAGTTAAATGCGTGGCTCAAAGACTGGTGTTGGAGAAATGGGTTTTGCTTCCTGGGACACTGGCACCAGTACTGGGACAGGAGAGAGCTGTTCCGTTGGGACGGACTTCACTTGGCCAGTGCTGGGACTAGAGTCCTGTCGAATCGAATAACTAGGACTGTAGAGAGGGCTTTAAACTAATTAGTGGGGGGGAGGTTTCAAGAGAGCAAAAAACAAAAATGTCAGCGGAGAAGGCAATAGAGCAAAGTAACAGTCGGGTAATTAAAAACCAGAGCGTGTCAGGAAGGGACAGAATATATAAAGATAAAGGTAAAGTAGTAAAGGGGGTAAAAGCAGGAATAAATTGTCACAAAACATATTTAAAAGTTCTTTATCTGAATGCACGCAGCATTCGTAACAAAACAGAAGAGTTGACGGTACAAATAACTACACATGGGTATGATCTGGTGACCATTACAGAAACATGGCTGCAAGGTGACCATGACTGGGACCTAAACATCCAGGGGTATTTGACTATTAGGAAGGAAAGACAGGAAGGAAAGGGAGGTGGGGTGGCTTTGTTAATAAAGGATGGAATCACTGCAATAGTGAGAAATTATATTGGGTCAAAGGACCAGGATAGTGAAACAGTTTGGGTGGAGATAATTAATAATAAGGGGAAAAAGTCACTAGTGGGCGTAGTCTATAGGCCTCCTAACAGTTGCAACTCAATTGGTCGGAGTATTAATCAGGAAATAGTTAGGGCTTGTAATAAGGGAACAGCTATAATCATGGGAGATTTTAACTTTCATATTGACTGGACAAATCAAATTGGGCAGGGCAGCCTTGAGGAAGAGTTCATGGAGTGCATTAGGGACGGGTTCCTTGAGCAGTATGTTACTGAACCAACTAGGGGGCAGGCAATCTTAGATCTGGTCCTGTGTAATGAGACAGGATTAATAAAAAGTGTCCTAGTAAAGGATCCCCTTGGAATGAGTGACTTTAACATGGTTGAATTCCAAATTCAGTTGGAGGGTGAGAGAGTTGGATCTCAAACCAGCGTACTAAGCTTAAATAAAGGAGACTATGAAGGTATGAGAACAGAGTTGACTAAAGTGGACTGGGAAAATAAATTAAGGTGTAAGACGGTACAGGAGCAGTGGTGTACATTCAAGGAGGTATTTCACAACTTTCAAGAAAAATATATTCCACTGAGGAAAAAGGGGCTTAAAGAAAAGACAGCCATCCGTGGCTAAGTAAACTAATAAAGGATAGTATCCGACTGAAAACAAGGGCATATAAAGTAGCCAAATCTAGTGGGAGGATAGAAGATTGGGAAGCATTTAAAAATCAGCAAAGGATAACTAAAAGATTAATTAAGAAAGGGAAGACAGATTATGAAAGTAAAGTAGCAAAAATTATAAAAACAGATAGCAAGAGTTTCTACAGTTATATAAAACGAAAAAGGGTGGCTAAAGTGAATGTTGGTCCCTCAGAGGACGAGACCGGGAAATTAGTAGTGGGGAACATGGAGATGGCAAATACGCTGAACAAATATTTTGTATCAGTCTTTACAGTAGAGGACACTAAAAATATCCCAACACTGGACAAACAAGCGGCTATAGGGGGGAGGAGCTAAACACGATTAAAATCACTAAGGAGATGGTACTCGGTAAGATAATGGCACTTAAGGCGGATAAATCCCCTGGACCTGATGGCTTACATCCTAGGGTCTTGAGAGAAGTTGCGGTAGGGATTGCGGATGCATTGGTGGTAATTCTCCAAAACTCCCTGTATTCGGGAAAGGTCCCAGCAGATTGGAAAACTGCTAATGTAACACCCTTATTTAAAAAGGGAGGTAGACAAAAGGCTGGAAACTATAGACCAGTTAGTCTAACATCTGTGGTTGGTAAAATGTTGGAGTGCATTATTAAGGAAGCAGTAACAGGACATTTGGATAAGCATAACTTAATCGGACAGAGTCAGCATGGTTTGATGAAGGGGAAATCATGCTTGACAAATTTGCTCGAATTCTTTGAGGACGTAACAAACAAGGTGGATAAAGGGGAATCAGTGGATGTGGTGTATTTGGACTTCCAAAAGGCATTTGACAAGTTACCACACAAAAGATTACTGCACAAGATTAAAAATCACGGGATTGGCGGTAATATACTGGCATGGGTGGAAGATTGGCTATCTAACAGAAAACAGAGAGTTGGGATAAATGGTTCATTTTCGGGTTGGCAATCAGTAACTAGTGGTGTACCACAGCGGTCAGTGCTGGGACCCCAACTCTTTACAATCTATATTAACGATTTGGAGGAGAGGACCAAGTGCAACGTATCCACGTTTGCTGACGATACAAAGATGGGAGGGAAAGCAGTGAGTGAGGAGGACATAAAAAACCTGCAAAAGGACATAGACAGGCTAAGTGAGTGGGCAGAAATTTGGCAGATGGAATATAATGTTGGAAAGTGTGAGGTTATGCACTTTGGCAGAAAAAATCAAAGAGCAAGTTATTATCTAAATGGAAAGAAACTGCAAAGTGCTACAGTACAAAGGGATCTGGGGGTCCTGGTGCATGAAACACAGAAGGTTAGTATGCAGGTACAGCAGGTGATCAGGAAGGCCAATGGAATCTTGGCTTTTATTGCAAGAGGGATGGAGTATAAAAGCAGGGAAGTCTTGCTTCAGTTATACAAGGTACTGGTGAGGCCACACCTGGAATACTGCGTACAGTTTTGGTTTCCATATTTAAGAAAAGATATACTTGCTCTAGAGGCAGTTCAGAGAAGGTTCACTCGGTTGATTCCGGAGATGAGGGGGTTGACTTATGAGGAAAGGTTGAGTAGGTTGTGCCTCTACTCATTGGAATACAGAAGAATGAGAGGCGATCTTATCGAAACATATAAGAATGTGAGAGGGCTTGATCAGGTCGATGCGGGGAGGATGTTTCCACTGATGGGTGAGACTAGAACTAGGGGGCATAATCTTAGAATAAGGGGCTGCCGTTTCAAAACTGAGATGAGGAGAAACTTCTTCACTCAGAGGGTGGTAAATCGATGGAATTTGCTACCTCAGAGAGCTGTGGAAGCTGCGACATTAAATAAATTTAAAACGGAGCTGGACAGTTTCCTAGCTGATAAGGGAATTAAGGGTTATGGGGAGCGGGCAGGGAAGTGGACGTGAGTCTAGGTTCGGATCAGCCATGATCCTATTGAATGGCGGAGCAGGCCCGAAGGGTCGTATGGCCTACTCCTGCTCCTACTTCTTATGTTCTTATGTTCTTATGACTCAATCCCTCTCCCTAACATCTGTCTGAGGCTGAATCACACTGTTTGCAACCTTGGTGTCATATTTGACCCTGAAATGAGCTTCAGACCACATATCTGCAGCATAACAAAGACCACCTACTTCCACCTCAGTAACATCGCCCGTCTCCACCCTTGCCTCAGCTCATCCACTGCTGAAACCCTCATCCATGTCTTTTTTACTTCAAGACTTGACTATTCCAATGCACTCCTGGTTGGCCTACATAAACTTGAGGTCATCCAAAGTGCGGCTGCCCGTTTTCCTAACTCACACCAAGTCACGTTCGCCCATCACCCCTGTGCTCACTGACCTCCGTTAGCTCAAGGTTAAGCAGCCCCTAGATTTCAAAATTCTCATCCTTTTTTTCCAAATCCCTTCATGGCCTCGCCCCTCCTGACCTCTGTAAACTCCTTCAGCCCAACAACCACCCGAGATATCTGCGCTCCTCTAATTCTGCCCTCCTGCCCAACTTTGGTTCTGTCTACACGGAAGAGGACACAAATAAATTCCCAGAAATGCTAGTGAACCAAGGGTCTAGTGAGAAGGAGGAATTAAAGGAGATTAGTTTAAGTAAAAAAATAGTGCTGGAGAAATTAATGGGACTGGAAGCTAATTAATCCCCAGGGCCTGATAATCTGCATCCCAGAGTATTAAAAGATGTAGCCATGGAAATAGTGGATGCATTGGTTGTCATGTTCCAAAATTCTATAGATTATGGAACATTTCCTGCAGATTGGAGGTTGGCAAATGTAACCCAAGTATTTAAAAAAGGAGGGCGAGAGAAAACAGGGAACTACAGGCCAGTTAGCCTAACATCAGTCGTAGGGAAAATGCTAGAGTCTATTATAAAGTATGTGATAACAGGACAGTTAGAAAATATCAATGGGATGAGACAGAGTCAACAAGGGAAATCGTGTTTGACAAACCTACTGGAGTTTTTTGAGGATGTAACTGCTAGAATAGATTAGGGAGAACCAGTGGATGTGGTGTATTTGGATTTTCAGAAGGCCTATGATAAAGTCGAAATAAGAGGTTAGTGTGCAAAATTAAAGCACATGCGATTGGGGGTAATATACTAGCATGGATTAGAAATTAGTTAACAGACAGGAAACAGAGAGGAGGAATAAATGTGTCTTTTTCGGGTTGGCAGTTGGTGACTAGTGGGGTTCGACTGGGATCAATGCTTGGGCTCCAGCTATTAACAATATATATCAATGATTGGATGAGGGAACCAAATTAATATTTCCAAGTTTGCTGATGATACGAAACTCGGTGGGAGTGGGAGTTGTGAGGAGGATGCAAAGAGGCTTCAAGGCGATTTAGACAAGTTGAGTGAGTGGGCAAATACATGGCAGATGCAGTATAACGTGGATAAATGTGAAGTTATCCACTTCGGTAGAAATACAGAAAGGCAGAGTATTATTTAAATGGTGATAGATTGGGAAATGTTGATGTATAAAGGGACCTGGGTGTCCTTGTACACCAGTCACTGAAAGCAAACATGCAGGTGCAGCAGGCAGATAGGAAGGCAAATGGTATGTTGGCCTTCATTGCAAGAGGATTTGAGTACAGGAGCAAGGATGTCTTACTACAGTGATACAGGGCCTTGGTGAGACCACAACTGGAGTACTATGTGCAGTTTTGGTCTACTTACCTAAGAAAGGATATTCTTGCAACAGAGGGAGTGCAGCGAAGGCTCACCAGACTGAAGCCTGGGATGGCAGGATTGTCGGATGAGGAGAGATTGGGTTGACTAGGCCTGTATTCTCTAGAGTTTAGAAGAATGAGAGGGGATCTCATTGAAATGTATAAAATTCTGAAAGGGCTAGACAGACTGGATGCAGGGAGGATGTTTCCCCTGGCTGAGGTGACTAGAACGAGGGGTCACAGTCTCAGGATACGGGGTAGGACATTTAGAACTGAAATGAGGTGAAATTTCTTCACTCAGAGGGCGGTGAACCTGTGGAATTCTCTACCACAGAAGGCTGTGAAGGCCAAGTCACTGAATATATTTAAGAAGGGGATAGATAGATTTCTAGACACAAAAGGCATTAAGGGATATGGGGAGAGAGCGGGAATATGGTATTGAGAGAGAGGATCAGCCATGATCATATTGAATGGCGGAGAAGGCACGAAGGGCCGAATGGCCTACTGCTGCTCATATTTCCACTGACCCAGCCCCACACCCCACTGACCCAGCCACGGAACCCACTGACCCAGCCCCGCACCCCACTGACCCAGCCCCGCACCCTACTGACCCAGCCCCGCACCGATACCCCACTGACCCAGCCCCACACCCCACTGACCCAGCCCCACACCCCACTGACCCAGCCCCACACCCCTCTGACCCAGCCCCACACCCCACTGACCAAGCCCCGCAGCCCACTGACCCAGCACCGCACCCCACTGACCCAGCCCCGCACCCCACTGACCCAGCCCCGCACCCCACTGACCCGACTGCACACCCCACTGACCCAGCCCCGCACCCGCAGCTTACTGACCCGGCACTACACCCCACTGACCCAGCCCCACACCCCACTGATACAGCCCCGCACCCGCACATCACTGAGCCCGCACCACACCCCACTGACCCAGCCCCACACCCCACTGACACAGCCTCCCACCCCACTGACACAACCCCACGCCCCACTGACCCAGCCCCTCACCCCACTCACCCACCCCCGCAAACCACTGACCCACCCCCGCACACCACTGACCCAGCCCCTCACCCCACTGACCCAGCCACACACCCCACTGAACCAGCCCCACACCCCACTGACCCAGCCCCACACCCACAACCCCAGCCGCACACCCCACTGACCCAACCCACACCCCACTGACCGAGCCCCTCACACCACTGACCCAGCCACGCACCCCACTGACCCAGCCACACACCCCACTGACCCAGCCACACACCTCACTGACCCAGACTCAGATCCCACTGACCCAGCCACGCACCCACACCTCACTGAACCGGCCCCACACTCCACTGATACAGCCCCACTGACACAGCCCCACACCCCACTGACGCAGCCCCGCACCCACACCCCAAAGACCCAGCCCCACACTGAGCCAGCCCCACACCCCACTGCCCCAGCCCCACACCTCACTGACCCAGCCCCGCACCCCACTAACCCAGCACAACCTCCCACATCCCACATACCTAGCCGCACACCCCACTGACCAAACCCCAAACCCACACCCCACTGACACAGCACCACAACCCACTGACCCAGCCCCACACCCCACTGACCCAAACCCACACCCCACTGACCCAGCCCCACACTGACCTAGCTCCTCACCCCACTGACCCAGCCCCACAACCCTCTGACCCAACCCCACAACCCTCTGAACAAGCCCCGCACCGCACTGACCCAGCCCCACACCCCACTGAACCAGCCCCACACCCCACTGACCCAGCCCCACCCCCCACTGACCCAGCAGCACACCTCACTTACCCAGCCCCACACCCCACTGACCCAGCACCACACCCCACTGACCCAGCCCCACACCCCACTGACCCAGCCCCACACCCCACTGACCCAGCCCCTCACCCCACAGACCCAGCCCCACAACCCACGGACCCAGCCCCACAACCCACTGACCCAGCCCCACACCCCAAAGACCCAGCCCCACACTGAGCCAGCCCCACACCCCACTGCCCCAGCCCCACACCCCACTGACACAGCCACACACCCCACTGACCCAGCCCCACACCCATACCCCACTGACCCAGCCCCACACCCATCTGCCCCAGCCCCTCACCCCACTGACACAGCCCCACACCCCACTGATCCAGCCCCACACCGCACTGACCCAGCCCCACACACCACTGACCCAGCCCCACAATACACTGACCCAGACCCACACCCCACTGACCCAGCCCCTCACCCCACTGACCCAGCCCCACACCCCACTGACCCAGTCCCACACCCCACTGACCCAGTCCCACACACCACTGACCCAGCCCGACACCCCACTGACCCAGCCCCACACCCCACTGACCCAGCCCCACACCCCACTTACCCAGCCCCACACCCCACTGACCCAGCCCCACACACCACTGACCCAGCCCCACACCCCACTGACCCAGCCCCACACACCACTGACCCAGCCCCACACCCCACTGACCCAGCCCCACACACCACTGACCGAGCCACACACCCCAATGACCCAGCCCCACACCTCACTGACCCAGCCCCACACCCCACTGACCCAGCTCCACACCCCACTGACCCAGCCCCACACCCCACTGACCCAACCCCACACCCAATCGACCCAGCCCCGCTCCCCACTCACCTAGCCCCACACACCACTGACCCAGCCCCATACCACACTGACCCATTCCCACATCCCACTGACCCAGCCCCACGCCCCACTGACCCAGATCCGCACCCCGCTGACCACTGACCCAGCCCTACACAGACACCCAACTTACCCAGCCCTAAGCAGACAACCCACTGACACACCTGTTTAAAAACTGCTGCCTCTCCTTCATCTCTGTTTCCAGGGAAATTTAGAAAAAGAGGGAGATTTGCTAAAGTTCCCGGTGCACTCCCACCTGTTGGTAATTTGAGTAGATAGTTCTTATATATTGAATGGTAATTCATTTCCTCCTATCTGTGAGAAAGGTGCTTTGAGGCTTGGCAACGCTTTCCGTCTAAAACATTCCTGAAGTTTATTCCTCTGTAAAGGGTTGGTCGACTCTGATGTTCTATTGAGCCAGTTTGATAATTACCACCTCATTAACCTGAACGATTCCCCAGCATGAAGAGAATTCCCTGCTCCATTCTCCCACCTCATTAACATGAACGATTCCCCAGCATGAACAGAATTCCCTGTTCCATTCTCCCACCTCATTAACATGAACGATTCCCCAGCATGAACAGAATTCCCTGTTCCATTCTCCCACCTCATTAACATGAACGATTCCCCAGCATGAACAGAATTCCCTGTTCCATTCTCCCACCTCATTAACCTGAACGATTCCCCAGCATGAACAGAATTCCCTGCTCCATTCTCCCACCTCATTAACATGAACGATTCCCCAGCATGAACAGAATTCCCTGTTCCATTCTCCCACCTCATTAACATGAACGATTCCCCAGCATGAACAGAATTCCCTGCTCCATTCTCCCACCGAATTCACCTCCTTTTCTAACTGACTGAAACTGACATTTCTCGGTGAAAAATTCATCGGGGACAAGTTTTATCTCCGAAGTCAGTCCTATCCTGTGACTGGATCGTGTTCGGTCCGTCCTCAGGGAATCAGAGGCGGATTTTCCATGTCCTCGTCCCAGATCGATAATCGGCCAGTGCGAATGTGTTAACCCTTTACTGAGCTGAACTGTGTGTTGGGTCTGAACTGCTGGTCCCGCCTTTGATCAGTTAAATAAAACTGTGCTGGACACCAAACGGTTCAGCGAGTGATACAATAAAAATATATATACGGAGTTGGAAGGACACAGGTTCCCAGCCCTATCAGTCCGAACTGTAAATTCTACAATAGGGAGGAGGCGCCGCTGGACCACAATGGGGTAAATTCCCAGAGTTCGTGTTCCTGCTTTCTGTACCCCAACCGCTTTAAAATGTGTCTGTGGGGAGACTGGTGGAGACCAGGAGTGAGATTAACCCTGAAATCCCGGTGTAAAATGGACTGCCCTCTGTCACAGTCTGAGACCTCACTCACAGAATAGCCGCAACCCACGCTGGGAACATATCAGACCGCGGGGAATAGGCTTCAGAGAGGAAGAGTAAAGGGAGAAATAAAATAAAACACAGAATGGAGCTTAGAAGCTACATTAACCTTACCCAAAGATTTTCTGCCTCTTTATTTCCGTGTAGATTTTGCAAGTTATATCCTTGTTATTTCACTAGAACCGATCATGCAGAGTTTCCTTTTTTGATTTGAGCAAGTCACAAATTGTGAATTTGATCTGATCCTTGTTGTGTGAGACTCAGAGCTCCGCCCTTTCTGTGAAAGTTGTTGCCCGCCCTCAGGATGAATTTCAACTCAAACATTCCTCATTTGCTTCAGAACAGGAAGCGTCCAGTATAACCAAATCAAAGTTGAAGGCACTTTATCTAAAAGCACGTAGCATTCGCAACAAGGTGCTTGAATTAATGACACAAATAGAAGTAAATGGGTATGATGTAATTGCCATTACAGAGACTAGGTTGCAGGGTAACCAAAGCTGGGAACTGAATGTTCCAGGGTACTCAACATTTAGAAAGGACAGACAAAAAGGAAATGGAGGTGGTGTAGTGCTTTTAATAAGGGATGATATCGGTAAGGTAGTGATGAAAGATCTTGGCTCGGCAGATCGTGATGTAGAACTGAAATAAGTTTGTGTGGAGCTAAGAAACAACAAGGAGGGCGGAAAACATTGGTGGGAGTTGTGTATAGGCCACCAAACTGTAGTGCTAATGTAGGGCACAGTATCAATCAAGAAATTAGAAGTACATGTAACAAGGGCAATACGGTAATCATGGGAGACTTTAATCAACATATTGACTGGGCAAATAAAATTACCACTAATGGTGTGGAGGACAAATTCTTAGAATGGAAGCGAGATGGTTTATTGGATCAATATGTGGAGGAACCAACCAGGGATCAGGTTATTCTGGATCTGGTTCTGTTTAATGAGAAAGGGATAATCAATATTCTTGTGGTAAAGGGGCCTTTCGGGACAAGTGACTATAATACGATTGAATTTTATCTTAAATTTGAGAGTGATGTAGTCCAATCTGAAACTAAGGTATTCAATCTAAACAGAGGAAACTACAAGGATATGAGGAACAAGTTGGCCATGGTAGATTGGGAGACTACAGTAAAAGATATGAAGGTGGACATACAGTGGCTAAAATTCAAGGAAATAATGCATAATTTGCAACAAACATATATTCCTCTAGGGCATAAAAACCCAAAATGAAAAGTGATCCAACCATGGCTAACAAAAGTAATTAAAGCTAGAATTAACTCAAAGGAGGAAACTTATCAAGTTGCCAGAAAAAGCGCTCAGCCTGAAGATTGGAATCTTTATAGAAATCAGCAAAGGGGGACCAAGAAATTGATAAAGAAAGGGAAAATGGAATATGAGCACAAACTAGCAAAAAATATAAAAATGGATTGTAAAAGCTTCGATAGGTATGTGAAAAGGAAAAGACTGGCGAAAGTAAATGTAAGTCCTTTAGAGTCAGAGACGGGAGAATTTATAATGGGGAATGAGGAAATGGTGAGAAATTAAATAAGTACTTTGTTTCTGTCTTCACGAGGAAGACATAAAAAACCTCCCAGTTTCATTAGGGAACAGATTGTTGCAGAGTTAAAGCTACATGTTTTCCCATCGGACCAGTCATCACTTAATACCAGAATTTCTGGCTTTTGTATGGTTGAAATAACACTTAATGGTCACAGGTATCCCTCCACCCGGCTTTCGGTGCTCAAGGATTTATGTAGTGATCTTATCTTAGGGCTGGATTTTCAAAAGCAGCATAAGAAGCTCACCATTGAGTTCGGCGGATCCAAACCTGAACTCACTATTTCTAATATACGACCTCGATTACCGTTCTGTGCATTGTCAGCAGCTTCACTGGATGAACCCTCACTGTTTACCAGTATCCCTCATCGATGCAAACCGATTATAACAAAGTCACGACGTTTCAGTCAGGAAGACCAGTCTTTTATTGCGGCTGAGATTTCTCGGCTTTTAGCAGAGGATATCATCGAGCCTTGTTCGTCGCCATGGCGCGCCCAGGTCGTTATTGTTAAGAACCCTCTACAACCTCACAAGAAACGGCTGTGCATTGACTATTCACAGACCATCAATCAATATACGGACTTGGACGCATACCCATTGCCGCGCATCGATGATATGGTTAATAAACTGGCTGAGTACACGGTGTTCTCAACATATGATCTGAAAAGTGCCTATCATCAGGTACCCTTGAAGGTCTCAGACAAGCAGTATACGGCCTTTGAAGCCATTGGACAGCTGTATCAATTTCGTCGCCTCCCCTTTGGGGTCACGAATGGAGTGGCTGTCTTCCAGCGAGCAATGGATGACCTGGTCAAACAGGAAGACTTGAAGGATACGTTTCCTTATCTGGACAATATTACTGTCGCAGGTCGCAATCAGCAGGAACATGACGCCAATCTCCAACGATTTTGGGATGCACTCCAGCACTGTAATTTGACATTAAATGCGGCTAAATCCATTGAGTCACAACCAACCATCAACATCCTTGGCTATTGTGTGGGCAATGGCATCATTAAACCTGACCCTGAAAGGCTTCGCCCACTCCAAGAACTCCCGCCACCTAAGAATCCGGCCTCCTTGCGCCGGGCCCTCGGCCTGTTTGCATACTATGCTAAATGGATTCCTAACTTCTCGGACCGAATCCAACCTCTACTGAAGGCCAGCACATTCCCACTAGACACAGCGGCTGTTGCAGCCTTTAACCTCCTGAAAAAACAGTTGGAGAAAGCGGCTCTTCACTCCATCGATGAGAGTCTTCCTTTTGTTGTTGAGTGTGATGCCTCGGAGGTGGCGATCTCGGCCACTCTGAATCAGGAAGGTCGTCCGGTGGCATTTTTGTCCAGGACTTTTCAAGGGGCTGAGCTACATTATCCTCCAGTCGAGAAAGAAGCTACAGCCATCATAGAGGCAGTACGGAAGTGGAGTCATCTCCTAGCTCGCCAGCACTTTACCTTAATCACGGACCAGCGATCGGTCACCTTCATGCTCGATAATCGAAAACGGACCAAAATTAAAAATAATAAAAGCCAGCTTTGGCGGCTGGAATTGGCCTCTTTTGGTTACACCATCCACTATCGACCTGGCAAGGAGAATGTGGCTCCGGATACCCTCACATGAGCATTCTGCTCCGCCATGGCACCCTCTACGCTCGTAGACATCCATGATGGGTTGTGTCATCCGGGCGTTACTCGCATGGTACACTTCGTGCGGTCCCGAAATCTCCCATTCTCTACCGGGGATGTAAAGAAGATGTGCTCGGACTGCAGAGTCTGTGCGGAATTGAAACCTCAGTTTTTCCGCCCCTCGGGTGGTATACTCATACATGCGACCCAGCCAATGCAACGGCTTAGCATCGATTTTAAGGGGCCGTTGCCCTCTTCAACTCGCAATACTTATCTGTTGACCATGGTCGATGAGTATTCCCGTTTTCCGTTTGCCTTTCCCTGCCCCAATATGCTGACGACCACGGTTATCAGCTGCCTTGAGCAGGTATTTGCTTTCTGTGGCATGGCATCCTATGTTCATTCAGATCGGGGCCCTTCTTTTATGTCAGGAGAACTCAAGGCCTATCTCTCGGAACGGGGTATTGCTGCCAGCAGAACGATGCCTTATCATCCGGTCGGGAATGGGCAAGTCGAGCGTTTTAACGCTATCATCTGGAATGCGGTACGTCTGGCTTTGAGATCTCGGGGCCTACCCAACCAGCAATGGGAAGCAGTACTTCCAGACGCATTACACTCCACACGGTCCCTCCTTTCGACCGCCACAAATACGATGCCTCATGAACGGTTCTTCCGATTTCAACGTCGCTCATCCTATGGGATATCTCTCCCGTCGTGGCTGACTACACAGGGACCAGTGCTACTCCGAAGATATGTCCGGGTGTCTAAGAATGACCCCCTGGTAGATGAAGTTGAGCTCACTGACGTCAACCCTAACTACGCCTATATTCGGTATCCTGACGGTCGGGAATCTACCGTGTCATTGCGGGATCTGGCTCCCTGCACGCCGAAACATAGAGGGACACCAGGGGATGATATTGTATCAGGCAAATCTTTGGGCTCGCCAGGTGCCTCTCATCACGATCTGGATCTGACGCCAGCTGGTATCTCACTCCAGCGTGCCGACCTGGGGCAGACTGACTATGAGCCCGTCGGGGCTCGCGCGCACAGCCACGATCCACCCCGTACCGTACGCTCGGAAACGGATCTGCCACAGCCCTGCCCGACACCCGTTCGGGCACCAGTACACAGTCAGGATCGTCCTGACCCCTCACAGAGCGGGCTGGATCACTCGGACTCTGGTCCACGGCCCGCGGCGGGTAAACGGGCTAGGGGCCCTCTACCGCTACGAGAACCCAAACGGGTACGGCTCTCCCTCGTCCAGCAGCTATGAAATGGAGGGAGCATCCCGGACTCCTAATCTTTTGGGGGGGGGGGGGGAGAATGTGGTAACACAATACAGCTTCCTGTGACTCGAACTTTATTGCATCACTTCCTGTGATTAGTCCAGGATAAATACTGGACTGATCAGTTGGATCCTGGAGAGGCATAGAGTAAGACCTCTTTTGTATGTAGCACCTTTTTAGTTGATTAAAGCTTACTTTAAGTTCACCACGCGTAAGGCTCATTCTTACGACACCGGTGATGGAGGGAGTGAATGTTTAAGTGGTGGATGGGGTGCCAATCAAGCGGGCTGCTTTGTCTTGGATGGTGTCGAGCTTCTTGAGTGTTGTTGGAGCTGCACTCATCCAGGCAAGTGAAGAGTATTCCATCGCACTCCTTACTTGAGCCTTTTAGATGGTGGAAAGGCTTTGGGGAGTCAGGAAGTGAGACACTCGCCACAGAATACCTAGCCTCTGACCTGCTCTTGTTGCCACAGTATTTATGTGGCTGGTCCAGTTAAGTTTCTGCTCAATGGTGACCCCCAGGATGTTGATAGTGGGGGATTCGGCAGTGGCAATGCCATTGAATGTCAAGGGGAGGTGGTTAGACTCTCGCTTGTTGGAGATAGTCATTGCCTGGCACTTGAGTGGAGTGAATGTTGCCTGCCACTTATCAGCCCAAGCCTGAACGTCGTCCAGGTCTTGTTGCATGCGGGCATGGATGCTTCATTATCTGAGGAGTTGTGAATGGCGCTGAACACAGTGCAGTCATCAGCGGACATCCCCATTTCTGACCTTATGTTGGAGGGAATGTCATTGATAAAGCAGCTGAAGATGTTTGGGCCTAGGACACTGACCTGAGGAAATCCTGCAGCGATATCCTGGGGCTGTGATGATTGACCTTCAAACACCACAACCATCTTCCTTTGTGTGAGGTATGACTCCAGCCACTGGAGAGTTTTCCCCCTGATTCCCATTGTCTTCAGTTTTACTCGGGCTCCTTGATGCCACACTTGGTCAAATGCTGCCTTGATGTCAAGGGCAGTCACTCTCACTTCACCTCTGGAATTCAGCTCCTTTGTCCATGTTTGGACCAAGGTTGTAATGAGGTCGGGAGCCAAGTGCCTTGTCAGAACCCAAACTGGGCATCAGTGAGCAGGTTATTGGTGAGTAAGTGTCGCTTGATAGCACTGTCGATGACACCTTCCATCACTCTGCTGACGATTGAGAGTAGACTGATGGGGTGGTAATTGGCCGGGTTGGATTTGTCCTGCTTTTTGTGGACAGGACATACCTGGGCAGTTTTTCACCTTGTCGGGTAGATGCCAGTGTTGTAGCTGTACTGGAACAACTCAGCTAGATGCACGGCTAGTTGTGGAGTACAAGTCTTCAGCACGACAGCCGGGATGTTAGGGGGCCCATAACCTTTGCTGTATCCTGTGCACTCAGCCGTTTCTTGATATCACGTGGAGTGAATCGAATTGGCTGAAGACTGGCTTCTGAGATGGTGGGGACCACGGGAGTAGGTCGATATGGATCATCCACTCGGCACTTCTGGCTGAAGTTGGTTGCGAACACTTCAGCCTTGTATTTTGCACTCGCGTGCTGGGCTCCACCATCATTGAGGATGGGGATATTCATGGAGCCTCCTCCCCCCGTTAGTTGTTTGACGGTCCACCACCATTCACGACTGGATGCGGCAGGACTGTAGAGCTTTGATCTGATCCGTTGATTGTGGGATCGCTTAGCCCTGTCTATAGCATGCTGCTTCTGCATTTTAGCATGAATTTAGTCCTGTGTTGCAGTATCCCCAGGTTGACACCTCATTTTTAGGTACGCCTGGTGCTGCTCCTGGCATGCCCTTCTACACTCCTTGTTGAACCAGGGTTGGTCCCCTGGCTTGCAGGTAATGGTAGAGTGAGGGATATGCCAGGCCATGAGGTTACAGATTGTGGTGGAATACAATTCTGCTGCTGCTGATGGCCCATAGCGCCTCAGGAATGCCCAGTTATGAGCTGCTAGATCTGTTCTGAATCTATCCCATTTAGCACGGTGGTAGTGCCACACAACACGATGGAGGGAGTTCTCAGTGTGAAGACGGGATTTTGTCTCCACAATGAATGTGCGGTGGTCACTGCTGCCAATGCTGTCATGCACAGATGCATCTGCAACAGGTAGATTGGTGAGGACGAGGTCAAGTAGGTTTTGTTTGCTGATGATACAAAGCTAGGTGTCAGTGTCAGTTGTGAAGCGGATGTGAAGAGGCTTCAAGGCGATCTCGACAGGCTCAGTGTGTCGGCGAGAACATGGTAGATGGAATATAATGTGAAGTTATCCACTTTGGTAGAAAAAACAGAGAGGCCGAGTATTTCCTAAATGGTGAAAGATTGGAGAATGCAAATGCTCAAAGGGTGCTGGGTGTCCTTGTACAAGAGTCACTGAAAGTGAATGTACAGGTGCAACAAGCCATTAGGAAGGCAAATGGCATGCTGGCCTTCATTACAAGAGGATTTGAGTACAGGAGTAAAGAAGTCTTACTCGAATTATATAGGGCCTTGGTGAGACCACGCCTGGAGGACTGTGTACAATGCTGCTCTCTTTACCTAAGGAAGGATATACTTGCCATAGAGGGAGTGCAACAAAGGTACATGAGATTGATTCCTGCAATGGCGGGACTTTCGTATGAGAAGCGATTGAGTAAACTAGGCCTGTATTCTCTTGAATTCAGAAGAATGAGAGGGGATCTAATTGAAGCATTCAAAATTATTACAGGGCTTGATGCTGGGTGAATGTTTCCCTTGCCTGGGAAGTCTAGAACCAGGGGCCACAGCCTCAAGATAAACGGTAGGCCATTTTGGACTGAGTTGAGAAGAAATTTCATCACACAGAGGCTGGTGAATCTTTGGAATTCTCTACCACAGAAGATTATTAAGGCTCAGTCATTGGGTTTATACAAAACGGAAGTCGATAGATTTCTGACTAGTAAAGGCATTAAGGGATATGGCAATAGGACCGGTGAATGGAGTTGAGGCAGAAGATCAGCCATGATCTCATTGAATGGCGGAGCAGGCTCGAAGGGCCAAATGGCCTACTCCTGCTCCTATTTCTTATGTTCTTATGTTCTTATCGATCTGAGAGAGGGGGCGATTCAGTCTGAGAGAGGGGAAAGTTCAGTCTGAGAGAGTGGAGGTTCAGTCTGAGAGAGGGGCCAGTTCAATCAGAGAGAGGTGGTGGTTCAGTCTGAGAGAGGGGGCGGTGCATTCTGAGAGGGGTGGTTCAGTCTGAGAGACGGGTCACTTCCGGCTGAGAGCAGGGGCAGTTCTGTTTGAGAGAGCGGGCGCTTCAGTCTGAGAGAGGGGGCGGTGCATTCTGAGAGAGGGGACGGTTCAGTCTGAGAGAGGGGGTGGTTCAGCCCATGATAGGGGGCGGTACATTCTGCCGAGGGGTGGTTCAGCCTGAGAGGGGGCGGTCCGGTCTGAGAGAGGGGCGGTTCAGTCTGAGAAATGGGTGGTTCAGTCTGAGAGAGGGACGGGTCAGCCTGAGAGAGGGGCGGTTCAGTCTGAGAGAGGGGGAATCAGTCTGAGAGAGGGGCAGTTCAGTCTCAGAGAGGGGACAGTTTAGTCTGAGAGAGGTCAATGTTAATACTGAGAGAGGGGGTTTTAGTCTGAGAGAGGGGACGGTTCAGTCGAGGCGAGGGGGCGTTTCAGCCTGAGAGAGGGGACGGTTCAGTCTGAGAGAGGGGACGGTTCAGTCTGAGAGTGGGACGGTTCAGTCTGAGAGAGGGGGCGTTTCAGCCTGAGAGAGGGGACGGTTCAGTCTGAGAGAGGGGGCAGTTCAGTCTGAGAGAGGGGACAGTGCAGTCTGAGAGAGGGGACGGTTTAGTCTGAGAGAGGGGGCGGCTCAGTCTGAGAGAGGGGACGGTTCAGTCTGAGAGAGGGACGATCCAGTGTGAGAGAGGGGACGGTTCAGCCTGAGAGAGAGGGCAGTTCAGTCTGAGAGAGGGATGGAACACTCTGAGAGAGGGGCAGTATAGTCTGAGAGAGAGGAGATTCAGTATGAGAGAGGGGTCAGTTCAGTCTGAGAGAGGTTAAGTTTAGTCTGAGAGAGGGGCGGTTCAGTCTGAGAGAGGGGCGGTTCAGTCTGAGAGAGGGGGCGGTGCATTCTGAGAGAGGGGACGGTTCAGTCTGAGAGAGGGGGTGGTTCAGCCCATGATAGGGGGCGGTACATTCTGCCGAGGGGTGGTTCAGCCTGAGAGGGGGCGGTCCGGTCTGAGAGAGGGGTGGTTCAGTCTGAGAAATGGGTGGTTCAGTCTGAGAGAGGGACGGGTCAGCCTGAGAGAGGGGCGGTTCAGTCTGAGAGAGGGGGAATCAGTCTGAGAGAGGGGCAGTTCAGTCTCAGAGAGGGGACAGTTTAGTCTGAGAGAGGTCAATGTTAATACTGAGAGAGGGGGTTTTAGTCTGAGAGAGGGGACGGTTCAGTCGAGGCGAGGGGGCGTTTCAGCCTGAGAGAGGGGACGGTTCAGTCTGAGAGAGGGGACGGTTCAGTCTGAGAGTGGGACGGTTCAGTCTGAGAGAGGGGGCGTTTCAGCCTGAGAGAGGGGACGGTTTAGTCTGAGAGAGGGGGCAGTTCAGTCTGAGAGAGGGGACAGTGCAGTCTGAGAGAGGGGACGGTTTAGTCTGAGAGAGGGGGCGGCTCAGTCTGAGAGAGGGGACGGTTCAGTCTGAGAGAGGGACGATCCAGTGTGAGAGAGGGGACGGTTCAGCCTGAGAGAGAGGGCAGTTCAGTCTGAGAGAGGGATGGAACACTCTGAGAGAGGGGCAGTATAGTCTGAGAGAGAGGAGATTCAGTATGAGAGAGGGGTCAGTTCAGTCTGAGAGAGGTTAAGTTTAGTCTGAGAGAGGGGCGGTTCAGTCTGAGAGAGGGGCGGTTCAGTCTGAGAGAGGGGCGGTTCAGTCTGAGAGAGAGGACGGTGCAGTCTGAGAGAGGGGACGGTTTAGTCTGAGAGGGGGGATGGTTAAGTATGAGAGAGGGGGCGGTTCAGTCTGAGAGAGACTGGTTCAGTCTGAGAGAGGGAACGGTTCAGTCTAAGAGAGGGGGCAGTTCAGTCTGAGAGATGGGCGGTTCAGTCTGAGAGAGGGGCCGGTTCAGTCTGAGAGAGGGGACGGTTCAGTCTGAGAGAGGGGGCGGTTCAGTCTGAGAGAGGGGGTGGTTCAGTCTGAGAGATGGGTTGTTCAGTCTGAGAGGGGACGGTTCAGTCTGAGAGATGGGACGGTTCAGTCTGAGAGAGGGAACGGTTCAGTCTGAGAGACGGGACGGTTCAGTCTGAGAGAGGGGGCGGTTCATTCCATGATAGGGGGCGGTACAGTCTGAGGGAGGGGCGGTTCAGACTGAGAGGGGGGCGGTTCAGTCTGAGAGACGGGGGGTTCATCCTGAGAGAGGGGACGGTTCAGTCTGAGAGAGGGGAGGGTTAAGTCTAAGAGAGGGGGCAGTTCAGTCTGAGGGATGGGCGGTCCAGTCTGAGAGAGGGGCCGGTTCAGTCTGAGAGGGGGGCGGTTCAGTATGAGAGAGGGGACGGTTCAGTCTGAGAGAGGGGGCGCTTCAGTCTGAGAGAGGGGGCGGTTCAGTCTGAGAGATGGGCGTTTCAGTCTGAGAGGGGACGGTTCAGTCTGAGAGAGGGGACGGTTCAGTCTGAGAGAGGGAACGTTCCAGTCTGAGAGACGGGACGGTTCAGTCTGAGAGAGGGGGCGGTTCATTCTGTGATAGGGGGCGGTACAGTCTGAGGGAGGGGCGGTTCAGCCTGAGAGGGGGCGGTTCAGTCTGAGAGAGGGGCGGTGCAGTCTGATAAAGGGGCGGTTCAGTCTGAGAGAGGGGGCGGTTCAGTCTGAGAGAGGGGACGGTTCAGTCTGTGAGAGGGGACGGTTCATCTGAGAGAGGGGGCGGTTCAGTCTGAGAGAGGGGGCGGTTCCGTCTGAGAGAGGGGACGGTTCAGTCTGAGAGAGGGGGTGGTTCAGTCTGAGAGAGGGGACGGTTCAGTCTCAGAGAGGGGACGGTTCCGTCTGAGAGAGGGGGCGGTTCAGTCTGACAGAGGGGGCGGTTGAGTCTGAGAGGGGGGGTTCAGTCTGAGAGAGTGGGTTTCAGTCTGAGAGAGGGCAGTTCAGACTGAGAGAGGCGGCGGTTCAGTCTTAGAGAGAGGACGGTTCAGTCTGAGAGAGGGGCCGGTTCAGTCTGAGAGAGGGGACGGTTCAGTCTGAGAGAGGTGATGGATCAGTCTGAGAGAGGGGGTGGTTCAGTCTGAGAGAGGGGGCAGTTCAGTCTGAGAGAGGGGATGGGTCAGTCTGGGAGAGGGGACGGTTCATTCTGAGTAGGGGGCTGTTCAGTCTGAGAGAGGGGGTGGTTCCGTCTGAGAGAGGGGGCGGTTCTGTCTGAGAGAGGGGGCGGTTCAGTCTGAGAGAGGGGACGGTTCAGTCTGAGAGAGGGGGTGGGTCCGTCTCAGAGAGGGGGCGGTTCAGTCTGAGAGAAGGGTGGTTCAGTATGAGAGGGAACGGTTCAGTCTCAGAGTTGGGCGGTTCAGTCTGAGAGATGAGAAGGTTCAGTATGAGAGGGGACGGTTCAGTATCAGAGAGGGGACGGTTCTGTGTGAGAGAGGGGGCGGTTCAGTCTGAGAGAGGGGACGGTTCAGTCTGAGAGAGGGGTGGTTCAGTCTGAGAGAGTGGACGGTTCAGACTGAGAGAGGGGACGGTTCACTCTGAGAGAGGGGACGGTTCAGTTTGAGAAAGGAGGCGGTTCAGTCTGAATGAGGGGGCGGTTCAGTCTGAGAGAGGGGACGGTTCAGTCTGAGAGAGGGGGCGGTTCATTCTGAGAGAGGGGGTTGTTCTTTCTGAGCGAGGGGGCGTTTCAGTCAGAGAGAGGGGGCGGTTCAGTCAGGGGAGGGGACAGATCAGTCTCAGCAAGGGGGGGGTTCAGTCTGAGACAAGTGGCAGTTCGGTCTGAGAGAGGGGCGGTTCAGTCTGTGAGAGAGGGCGGTTCAGTCTGAGCGAGGGGGCGGTCCAGTCTGAGAGAGGGGGCGGTTCAGTCTGAGAGAGGGGCGGTTCAGTCTGTGAGAGGGGGTGGTTCAGTCTGGGAGAGTGGACGGTTCAGACTGAGAGAGGAGACGGTTCAGTGTGAGAGAGGGTTCGGTTCAGTCTGAGAGAGGGGACAGTTCAGTCTGAGAGAGGGGCGGTTCAGTCTGAGAGAGTGGGTGTTCAGTCTGAGAGAGGGGACGCTTCAGTCGGAGAGAGGGGTCGGTTCAGTCTGAGAGAGGGGACGGTTCAGTCTGAGAGAGGGGGTGTTCAGTCTGAGAGAGGGGACGGTTCAGTCTGAGAGAGGGGACGGTTCAGTCTGAGAGAGGGGGTGTTCAGTCTGAGAGAGGGGACGGTTCAGTCTGAGAGAGGGGACGGTTCAGTCTGAGAGAGCGGCGTTCAGTCTGAGAGGGGACGGTTCAGTCAGAGAGAGGTGGTAGTTCAGTCTGAGAGAGGGGACGGTTCAGTCTGTGAGAGGGGACGGTTCATCTGAGAGAGGGGGCGGTTCAGTCTGAGAGAGGGGGCGGTTCCGTCTGAGAGAGGGGACGGTTCAGTCTGAGAGAGGGGGTGGTTCAGTCTGAGAGAGGGGACGGTTCAGTCTCAGAGAGGGGACGGTTCCGTCTGAGAGAGGGGGCGGTTCAGTCTGACAGAGGGGGCGGTTGAGTCTGAGAGGGGGGGTTCAGTCTGAGAGAGTGGGTTTCAGTCTGAGAGAGGGCAGTTCAGACTGAGAGAGGCGGCGGTTCAGTCTTAGAGAGAGGACGGTTCAGTCTGAGAGAGGGGCCGGTTCAGTCTGAGAGAGGGGACGGTTCAGTCTGAGAGAGGTGATGGATCAGTCTGAGAGAGGGGGTGGTTCAGTCTGAGAGAGGGGGCAGTTCAGTCTGAGAGAGGGGATGGGTCAGTCTGGGAGAGGGGACGGTTCATTCTGAGTAGGGGGCTGTTCAGTCTGAGAGAGGGGGTGGTTCCGTCTGAGAGAGGGGGCAGTTCTGTCTGAGAGAGGGGGCGGTTCAGTCTGAGAGAGGGGACGATTCAGTCTGAGAGAGGGGGTGGGTCCGTCTGAGAGAGGGGGCGGTTCAGTCTGAGAGAAGGGTGGTTCAGTATGAGAGGGAACGGTTCAGTCTCAGAGTTGGGCGGTTCAGACTGAGAGATGAGAAGGTTCAGTATGAGAGGGGACGGTTCAGTATCAGAGAGGGGACGGTTCTGTGTGAGAGAGGGGGCGGTTCAGTCTGAGAGAGGGGACGGTTCAGTCTGAGAGAGGGGTGGTTCAGTCTGAGAGAGTGGACGGTTCAGACTGAGAGAGGGGACGGTTCACTCTGAGAGAGGGGACGGTTCAGTTTGAGAAAGGAGGCGGTTCAGTCTGAATGAGGGGGCGGTTCAGTCTGAGAGAGGGGGCGGTTCATTCTGAGAGAGGGGGTTGTTCTTTCTGAGCGAGGGGGCGTTTCAGTCAGAGAGAGGGGGCGGTTCAGTCAGGGGAGGGGACAGATCAGTCTCAGCAAGGGTGGGGTTCAGTCTGAGACAAGTGGCGGTTCGGTCTGAGAGAGGGGGCGGTTCAGTCTGAGAGAGGGGGCGGTTCAGTCTGAGAGAGGGGGCGGTTCAGTCTGAGAGAGGGGACGGTTCAGTCGGAGAGAGGGGGTGGTTCAGTTTGAGAGAGGGGACGGTTCAGTCTGAGAGAGGGGGCGGTTCAGTCTGAGAGAGGGGACGGTTCAGTCGGAGAGAGGGGACGGTTCAGTCTGAGAGAGGGGGCGGTTGAGTCTGAGAGGGGGGGTTCAGTCTGAGAGAGTGGGTTTCAGTCTGAGAGAGGGCAGTTCAGACTGAGAGAGGCGGCGGTTCAGTCTTAGAGAGAGGACGGTTCAGTCTGAGAGAGGGGCCGGTTCAGTCTGAGAGAGGGGACGGTTCAGTCTGAGAGAGGTGATGGATCAGTCTGAGAGAGGGGGTGGTTCAGTCTAAGAGAGGGGGCAGTTCAGTCTGAGAGAGGGGATGGGTCAGTCTGGGAGAGGGGACGGTTCATTCTGAGTAGGGGGCTGTTCAGTCTGAGAGAGGGGGTGGTTCCGTCTGAGAGAGGGGGCGGTTCTGTCTGAGAGAGGGGGCGGTTCAGTCTGAGAGAGGGGACGGTTCCGTCTGAGAGAGGGGGTGGTTCCGTCTGAGAGAGGGGGCGGTTCAGTCTGAGAGAAGGGTGGTTCAGTATGAGAGGGAACGGTTCAGTCTCAGAGTTGGGCGGTTCAGTCTGAGAGATGAGAAGGTTCAGTATGAGAGGGGACGGTTCAGTATCAGAGAGGGGACGGTTCTGTGTGAGAGAGGGGGCGGTTCAGTCTGAGAGAGGGGACGGTTCAGTCTGAGAGAGGGGTGGTTCAGTCTGAGAGAGTGGACGGTTCAGACTGAGAGAGGGGACGGTTCACTCTGAGAGAGGGGACGGTTCAGTTTGAGAAAGGAGGCGGTTCAGTCTGAATGAGGGGGCGGTTCAGTCTGAGAGAGGGGACGGTTCAGTCTGAGAGAGGGGGCGGTTCATTCTGAGAGAGGGGGTTGTTCTTTCTGAGCGAGGGGGCGTTTCAGTCAGAGAGAGGGGGCGGTTCAGTCAGGGGAGGGGACAGATCAGTCTCAGCAAGGGTGGGGTTCAGTCTGAGACAAGTGGCGGTTCGGTCTGAGAGAGGGGGCGGTTCAGTCTGAGAGAGGGGACGGTTCAGTCTCCGAGAGGGGGCAGTTCATTATGAGAGGGGACGGATCAGTCTGAGCGAGGGGGCTGTTCAGTCTGAGATTGGGGACAGTTCAGTCTGAGAGAGGGGGGGTTCAGTCTGAGAGAGGGGACGGTTCAGTCTGAGAGAGGGGGGGTTCAGTATGAGAGAGGGGGTGGTTCAGTCTGAGAGGGGACGGTTCAGTCAGAGAGAGGGGGTGGTTCAGTCTGAGAGAGGGGACGGTTCAGTCTGAGAGAGGGGGCGGTTCAGTCTGAGAGAGGGGACGGTTCAGTCGGAGAGAGGGGACGGTTCAGTCTGAGAGAGGGGACGGTTCAGTCTGGGAGAGGGGGCGGTTCAGTCTGAGAGAGGGGGCGGTTCAGTCTGAGCGAGGGGTCGGTTCAGTCTGAGAGAGGGGGGTTCAGTTGGAGAGGGGGAGATCAGCCTGAGAGAAGGGCGTTTCAGTCAGAGAGAGGGGGCGATTCAGTCAGGGAGAGGGGACAATTCCGTCTCAGCAAGGGGGGGTTCAGACTGAGAGAGGGGGTTTCAGTCTGAGAGAGGGGACGGTTCAGTCTGAGAGAGTGGGGGTTCATGTCTTAGAGAGGGAGAGGTTCAGTCTGAGACAAGTGGCGGTTCAGTCTGAGAGAGGGGACGGTTCAGTCTGAGAGAGTGGGTGTTCAGTCTGAGAGAGGGGACGGTTCAGTCGGAGAGAGGGGGCGGTTCAGTCTGAGAGAGGGGGCAGATCATCATGAGAGGGGACGGATCAGTCTGAGCGAGGGGGCGGTTCAGTCTGAGAGAGGGCACGGTTCAGTCTGAGAGAGGGGGTGTTCAGTCTGAGAGAGGGGACGGTTCAGTCTGAGAGAGGGGACGGTTCAGTCTGAGAGAGCGGGGTTCAGTCTGAGAGGGGACGGTTCAGTCAGAGAGAGGTGGTAGTTCAGTCTGAGAGAGGCGGCGGTTCAGTCTGAGAGAGGGGGCGGTTCATTCTGAGAGAGGGGGTTGTTCTTTCTGAGCGAGGGGGCGTTTCAGTCAGAGAGAGGGGGCGGTTCAGTCAGGGGAGGGGACAGATCAGTCTCAGCAAGGGGGGGGTTCAGTCTGAGACAAGTGGCGGTTCGGTCTGAGAGAGGGGGCGGTTCAGTCTGAGAGAGGGGACGGTTCAGTTTGAGAAAGGAGGCGGTTCAGTCTGAATGAGGGGGCGGTTCAGTCTGAGAGAGGGGACGGTTCAGTCTGAGAGAGGGGGCGGTTCATTCTGAGAGAGGGGGTTGTTCTTTCTGAGCGAGGGGGCGTTTCAGTCAGAGAGAGGGGGCGGTTCAGTCAGGGGAGGGGACAGATCAGTCTCAGCAAGGGGGGGGTTCAGTCTGAGACAAGTGGCGGTTCGGTCTGAGAGAGGGGGCGGTTCAGTCTGAGAGAGGGGACGGTTCAGTCTCCGAGAGGGGGCAGTTCATTATGAGAGGGGACGGATCAGTCTGAGCGAGGGGGCTGTTCAGTCCGAGATTGGGGACAGTTCAGTCTGAGAGAGGGGGGGTTCAGTCTGAGAGAGGGGACGGTTCAGTCTGAGAGAGGGGGGGTTCAGTATGAGAGAGGGGGTGGTTCAGACTGAGAGGGGACGGTTCAGTCAGAGAGAGGGGGTGGTTCAGTCTGAGAGAGGGGACGGTTCAGTCTGAGAGAGGGGGCGGTTCAGTCTGAGAGAGGGGACGGTTCAGTCGGAGAGAGGGGGTGGTTCAGTTTGAGAGAGGGGACGGTTCAGTCTGAGAGAGGGGGCGGTTCAGTCTGAGAGAGGGGACGGTTCAGTCGGAGAGAGGGGACGGTTCAGTCTGAGAGAGGGGGCGGTTGAGTCTGAGAGGGGGGGTTCAGTCTGAGAGAGTGGGTTTCAGTCTGAGAGAGGGCAGTTCAGACTGAGAGAGGCGGCGGTTCAGTCTTAGAGAGAGGACGGTTCAGTCTGAGAGAGGGGCCGGTTCAGTCTGAGAGAGGGGACGGTTCAGTCTGAGAGAGGTGATGGATCAGTCTGAGAGAGGGGGTGGTTCAGTCTAAGAGAGGGGGCAGTTCAGTCTGAGAGAGGGGATGGGTCAGTCTGGGAGAGGGGACGGTTCATTCTGAGTAGGGGGCTGTTCAGTCTGAGAGAGGGGGTGGTTCCGTCTGAGAGAGGGGGCGGTTCTGTCTGAGAGAGGGGGCGGTTCAGTCTGAGAGAGGGGACGGTTCCGTCTGAGAGAGGGGGCGGTTCCGTCTGAGAGAGGGGGCGGTTCAGTCTGAGAGAAGGGTGGTTCAGCATGAGAGGGAACGGTTCAGTCTCAGAGTTGGGCGGTTCAGTCTGAGAGATGAGAAGGTTCAGTATGAGAGGGGACGGTTCAGTATCAGAGAGGGGACGGTTCTGTGTGAGAGAGGGGGCGGTTCAGTCTGAGATTGGGGACAGTTCAGTCTGAGAGAGGGGGGGTTCAGTCTGAGAGAGGGGACGGTTCAGTCTGAGAGAGGGGGGGTTCAGTATGAGAGAGGGGGTGGTTCAGTCTGAGAGGGGACGGTTCAGTCAGAGAGAGGGGGTGGTTCAGTCTGAGAGAGGGGACGGTTCAGTCTGAGAGAGGGGGCGGTTCAGTCTGAGAGAGGGGACGGTTCAGTCGGAGACAGGGGGTGGTTCAGTCTGAGAGAGGGGACGGTTCAGTCTGAGAGAGGGGGCGGTTCAGTCTGAGAGAGGGGACGGTTCCGTCTGAGAGAGGGGGTGGTTCCGTCTGAGAGAGGGGGCGGTTCAGTCTGAGAGAAGGGTGGTTCAGCATGAGAGGGAACGGTTCAGTCTCAGAGTTGGGCGGTTCAGTCTGAGAGATGAGAAGGTTCAGTATGAGAGGGGACGGTTCAGTATCAGAGAGGGGACGGTTCTGTGTGAGAGAGGGGGCGGTTCAGTCTGAGAGAGGGGACGGTTCAGTCTCCGAGAGGGGGCAGTTCATTATGAGAGGGGACGGATCAGTCTGAGCGAGGGGGCTGTTCAGTCTGAGATTGGGGACAGTTCAGTCTGAGAGAGGGGGGGTTCAGTCTGAGAGAGGGGACGGTTCAGTCTGAGAGAGGGGGGGTTCAGTATGAGAGAGGGGGTGGTTCAGTCTGAGAGGGGACGGTTCAGTCAGAGAGAGGGGGTGGTTCAGTCTGAGAGAGGGGACGGTTCAGTCTGAGAGAGGGGGCGGTTCAGTCTGAGAGAGGGGACGGTTCAGTCGGAGACAGGGGGTGGTTCAGTCTGAGAGAGGGGACGGTTCAGTCTGAGAGAGGGGGCGGTTCAGTCTGAGAGGGGACGGTTCAGTCGGAGAGAGGGGACGGTTCAGTCTGAGAGAGGGGGCGGTTGAGTCTGAGAGGGGGGGTTCAGTCTGAGAGAGTGGGTTTCAGTCTGAGAGAGGGCAGTTCAGACTGAGAGAGGCGGCGGTTCAGTCTTAGAGAGGGGCCGGTTCAGTCTGAGAGAGGGGACGGTTCAGTCTGAGAGAGGTGATGGATCAGTCTGAGAGAGGGGGTGGTTCAGTCTGAGAGAGGGGGCAGTTCAGTCTGAGAGAGGGGATGGGTCAGTCTGGGAGAGGGGACGGTTCATTCTGAGTAGGGGGCTGTTCAGTCTGAGAGAGGGGGTGGTTCCATCTGAGAGAGGGGGCGGTTCTGTCTGAGAGAGGGGGCGGTTCAGTCTGAGAGAGGGGACGGTTCCGTCTGAGAGAGGGGGTGGTTCCGTCTCAGAGAGGGGGCGGTTCAGTCTGAGAGAAGGGTGGTTCAGTATGAGTGGGAACGGTTCAGTCTCAGAGTTGGGCGGTTCAGTCTGAGAGATGAGAAGGTTCAGTATGAGAGGGGACGGTTCAGTATCAGAGAGGGGACGGTTCTGTGTGAGAGAGGGGGCGGTTCAGTCTGAGAGAGGGGACGGTTCAGTCTGAGAGAGGGGTGGTTCAGTCTGAGAGAGTGGACGGTTCAGACTGAGAGAGGGGACGGTTCACTCTGAGAGAGGGGACGGTTCAGTTTGAGAAAGGAGGCGGTTCAGTCTGAATGAGGGGGCGGTTCAGTCTGAGAGAGGGGACGGTTCAGTCTGAGAGAGGGGGCGGTTCATTCTGAGAGAGGGGGTTGTTCTTTCTGAGCGAGGGGGCGTTTCAGTCAGAGAGAGGGGGCGGTTCAGTCAGGGGAGGGGACAGATCAGTCTCAGCAAGGGGGGGGTTCAGTCTGAGACAAGTGGCGGTTCGGTCTGAGAGAGGGGGCGGTTCAGTCTGAGAGAGGGGACGGTTCAGTCTCCGAGAGGGGGCAGTTCATTATGAGAGGGGACGGATCAGTCTGACTCTATTTTTCCTCTGGTGGGGGTGTCCAGAACAATGAGGCAGAAACTTAAAATTAGAGCTAGGCCGGTAAGGGGTGATAGAATCAAATAATCATTGTTTCAGCGGAGTAGGAGGCCATTCGGCCCGTCCAGCCAATGACGGCTCTCTGCAAGAGCACTTCAGCTCAATCCCACACCTTTCCTCATAAACATTCAATTTTTTTCAGGTACTTATCTAATTCCGTTTGGATGGCGGAATGCATTTCTTCACACAGGGTAGTGGAAATCTGGAAATCAGTCCCCCAAAAAGGTGTTGAGGATGGGGGGTCAATTGAAAATGTCAAAACTGAGATGAATAGATGTTTTTCTCTCTCCACGGATGCTTCCCGACCTGCTTAGTGTTTCCAGCATTTTCTGTTATTTCGGATTTTCAACATCCTCAGTACTTTGCTATTGTATTAATAGATGTTTGTTGGGCATTAGAGGAGTATAGAAAGTGCAGGCGGGTACTTAAAACAGAAATAAGGAGAGCGAAGAGGGGGCATGAAAAAACACTGGCGGGCAAAATAAAGGAAAATCCCAAGGTGTTTTATAAGTATATTAAGAGCAAGAGGATAACCAGGGAAAGAGTAGGGCGCATTAGGGACCAAAGTGGCAATCTGTGTGTAGAGCCAGAAGATGTAGGTGAGGTTTTAAATGAATATTTTGCATCTGTGTTCACTATGGAGAAGGACGATGTAAGCATAGAAATCAGGCAGGGGGATTCTGATATATATCAAAAAATTAGCATTGAGAGGGAGGAGGTACTAGCGGTTTTAGCGGGCTGACAAGTGGATAAATCCCCAGGCCCTGACGGGATATATCCCAGGCTGCTGTGAGGCAAGGGAGGAGATTGCAGGGGCTCTGACACAAATGTTCAGAACCTTTCTGGCCACAGGGGAGGTGCCAGAGGACTGGAGAACAGCTAATGTAGTACCATTATTCAAGAACGGTAGTAGGGATAAACCAGGGAATTACAGGCCAGTGAGCCTAACATCAGTGGTACGGAAATTATTGGAAAAAATTCTGAGGGACAGAATTAGTCTCCACTTGGAGAGGCAAGGATTAATCAGGAATAGTCAGCATGGTTTTGTCAGGGGGAGATCATGTCTAACCAATTTGATTGAATTTTTTGAGGGGGTGACTAGGTGTGTGGATGAGGGTAGTGCAGTTGATGTAGTCTACATGGACTTCAGTAAGGCTTTTGACAAAGTCCCACATGGGAGACTGGTCAAGAAGGTAAGAGCCCATGGGACCCAGGGCAATTTGGCACATTGGATCTAAAATTGGATTAGTGGCAGGAGGCAGAGGGTGATGGTCGAAGGTTGTTTTTGTGACTGGAAGCCTGTGTCCAGTGGGGTACCACAGGGATCGGTGCTGGGTCCCTTGCTGTTTGTAGTGTACATTAATGATTTAGATATGAATGTAGGAGGTGTGATCAGTAAGTTCGCAGATGACACGAAAATTGGTGGAGTGGTAAATAGCGAGGAGGGAAGCCTCAGGCTACAGGATGATATAGATGGGTTGGTTAGATGGGCAGAACAGTGGCAAATGGAATTTAATCCTGAAATGTGTGAGGTGATGCATTTTGGGAGGACTAACAAGGCAAGGGAATACACAATGAATGGTAGGACCCTAGGAAGGACAGAGGATCAGAGGAGATTCGTGTGCATATACATAGATCCCTGAAGGCAGCAGGACAGGTAGATAAGGTGGTTAAAAAGGCATATGGGATACTCGCCTTCATTAGCCGAGGCATAGAGTATAAGAGCAGGGAGGTTATGATGGAGCTGTACAAAACGCCAGTTAGGCCACAGCTGGAATACTGTGTGCAGTTCTGGTCGCCACACTACAGGAGGGATGTGATTGCATTGGAGAGTGTGCAGAGGAGATTCACCAGGATGTTACCTGGGCTGGAGCGCTTCAGCTATGAAGAGAGACTGGACAGCCTGGGGTTGTTTTCCTTAGAGCAGAGAAGTCTGAGAGGGGACCTGATTGAGGTGTACAAAATTATGAGGGGCATAGATAGGGTAGATAGAAAGGAACGTTTCCCCTTAGTAGAGGGTTCAATAACCAGGGGGCATAGTTTCAAGGTAAGGGGCAGGAGGTTTAGAGGGATTTGAGGAAAAACTTTTTTACCCAGAGGGTGTTTGGAATCTGGAACTCACTGCCTGAAAGGGTGGTAGAGGCAGGAACCCTCACAACATTCAAGAAGCATTTAGATGAGCACTTGAAACACCACAGCATACAAGGTTACAGACCAAGTGGTGGAAAATGGGATTAGAATGGACAGGGCTTGATGGCCGGCACGGACACGATGGGCCAAAGGGCATCTTTCTGTGCTGTATGACTCTATGACTATGACTATTAAGGATTACGGAATGAAGGCAGGAATTAAGACACAGATCTGCCATGGTCTAATTGAATGGTGGAACAGGCTGGAGGGGCTTAATGGCCGCCCCTGTTGCAATGTTCAGATGAAGTCCTCCTATCACTGGGGGTGCTAGAGTGATGTGTTCATGCCACATTTCCCTCCCGCGCAGGCGCAGTGTCGCTCCCTTGATATCGCAGACCCGCTCCCTTTTTCTCGCGTGCAGGCGCAGTGCCACGCCCTTACACTTCCGCGCAGGCGCAGTGCCGCGCGCTTGCCCTCTTGCGCAGGCGCAGCGCCGCACCCTTGCCCACTCGTGCAGGCGCAGTGCCGCTCCCGTGCTCTCCCGCGCAGGCGCAGTGCCGCTCCTTGCTGATCCGGGGATGTGCAGTGGGCGGGGTTTGCTATGTGCCGGGCCGGGCCGGGCGGCGCGGGCCGGTGTGCGAGTGACGGTAAGAAACAGGATGGTTGCCCGGGTTACAGGGGCCGCGCTCTGTGACTGAGGGAACTCGGCTCCATTCAGCACACGGCCTGACAGCGCGGCTGCTCAGCCCAGAGTTTAGATCACAGCGAGGGAGGGAGGGGCTTCACAGTGTCACAGACCCGCTTTGTAACTCGGCAGAGAAACGGAGGGGAGATTCCTGTCAGCATCAGCTCCCGGGGAATGTGCTGAACCGGCTCACAATACAGGGGCTGGGCCGGGGGTGGAGGGCGCGGTGGGTTCAGGCACTTTGGACAGAAAATGGAGCATTTCCGCCCAGAGCAGTGAGATTGGGGGAGTCTCAGGCGGCCGGAAATTTACTGTGAGGAAAATCTCCAAACTAAACACACAGCCCCGGAACTGAGGATCTGAGGAAAGGGACAAAATCAAACAAATACTCGGCCTTGAAATTTAATTTTTGGTAAGCAGAAGAAAAGTCTACATTACATTATTTCACGCTTTCAATATTCTCATTTTCTGCTCTGCCATAATTAGATCTCCCGGTGAATGATGGAGTGATTGAGGAAGGTCCACAGCTGGAGTAAACATGGATTGTAGACTGAGGAACAACAGCAGGTGAACCAGCACAGGATTGTGAACACCAACCAGAGAGAACCCTTCTGATTCAAAGAGCTTCCAGAGATCGACCGGGGAGAAAGGTCAGAGAGAGTCCCATTGACTCAGATACACACTGGTCCTGGAGATGGACCAGGGAGAAAGGTCAGAGAGAGTCCCATTGACTCAGATACACACTGGTCCTGGAGATGGACCAGGGAGAAAGATCAGATTCCCATTGACTCAGATACACACTGGTCCTGGAGATGTACTGGGGAGAAAGGTCAGAGAGAGTCCCATTGACTCATACACACTGGTCCTGGAGATGGACTGGGGAGAAAGGTCAGAGAGAGTCCCATTGACTCAGATACACACTGGTCCTGGAGATGGACTGGGGAGAATGGTCAGAGAGAGTCCCATTGACTCAGATACACACTGGTCCTGGAGATGGACCGGGGAGAAAGGTCAGAGAGAGTCCCATTGACTCAGATACACACTGGTCCTGGAGATGGACTGGGGAGAAAGGTCAGAGAGAGTCCCATTGACTCAGATACACACTGGTCCTGTAGACAGGACACAAAGTAAGGCAGGAAATGGTGACAATGAGACTGGGCGAGTCTGACCACTGAGCACAATTATCCAGCATGAGGCCGTGCAATGAAATGTGAAGTGAGATCAGTTTCTGTCTCTAAACACACAGTCACTCTGAATTTTGTGTGTGCTTTATTATAAATGAAGTAACAGAGAGGGTTGATGAAGGGAGTGCTGTAGATGTATATATGGACTTTCAAAAGCAATTTGCTAAAGAGCCAAATATCAGACTTGTTCAGAAAATAGAAGCGGTGGTATTAAAGGGACGGTGGTAAATTGGGTTAGTAATTGTCTGAGTGATAGGCAGAGAGCAGTGGTGAACAGATGTTTTTCTGACTGGAGAGAAGAATGCATTGGGTCATCCAGGGGTCGGAATTGGGACCTTTGCTTTCCTTATATTTTAAATGAACTGGCCTTCGGTATAGGGAGTGGACCTTCGAGGTTTGCTGATGATACAAAGTTTGACTGTTGTAAATGGTGAGCAGGATAGTAGCAGACTTTAGAATGAGATAGACTGGTGAAATGGGCAGACACATGGCAGATGCTTTTTAATGCGGTGCAGTGTGAACTGATTGTTGTATTTTGAGGGAGTGCAATAGCAGAGGGATCTGGGGCACATTCACAAATCTTTGAAGGTTGCAGGGTAAGTTGATAAGGCTTTTAAGAGAGTGCGTGGGAGATTTTGATTTGTAAATGGGGCATTGAACAGAAAAACAAGGAGGTTAATGCTAACACATTACAAATCACTGGTTAGGCTGGAATATTGTGAACAATTCTGGGCACCGCACTTTAGGAAGGATGCCAAGGCCATGGAGAGGGTACAGAGGTGGTTTACCAGGATGGTACCAGGGATGACGGACTTCAATTATGTGAGGAGTTCGGAGAAGCTGGGATTGTTGCCTTTTGAGCAGAGAAGGTTAAGGGAAGAGCTAATAAAGATATTCCAGATTATGAGGGTTTTTGTTGGAGCAAATAGGAAGAAATGTTTCCTCTGGCAAGTGGGGCGTTAACGAAAGGTCACAGTTTTAAAATAATTTGCAAAAGAGCTGGAGGGGGAATTAGGAGAATTTGTTTTACACAGAGGTTTAAGATCTGGAATGCACCACCTGAAAAACTGATGTAAACAAATTCCATAGGAACTTTCAAAAAGGCAATTGGACCTGTACTTGAAGAGGATGAATTTGCAGGGTTATCTGGAAAAAGCTGGGGTGCGGGACTAGTTTGGACATCTTTTCAAAGAGCCGGCCCAAGCACCGTGGGCCGAATGCTTTAAGATTGGAAGGGGTTTGATCCAAGAGCCCAGCAGATATTAACTGTCTCCCCGCCACCAGCACCAACTTGGAAAGAACCGACTTTGATGTTCCCCATAATATCGATATTGTACTGCATGTTAAGGTAGTATCAGACACTCATGTATTTCATATATAACTCTCAATAAACAATACATACATAGAAACATACGAATTAGGAGCAGGAGTAGACCACTCGGCCCCTCGAATTTGCTCCGCCACTCAATAAGATCATGATTGATCTGATTATTCCACATTCCCGCCTACCCCCGATAACCTTTCACCCCCTTGCTGATCAAGGATCTATCTACCTCTGCCTTAAAAATATTCAAAGACTCTGCTTCTACCGCCCTCTGAGGAAGAGAGTTCCAAAGACTCACGACCCTCTGTGAAAAAATTTCTCCTCATCTCTGTCTTAAATGGGCGATCCCTTATTTTTAAACAGTGACGACTAGTTCTAGATTCTCCCACCAGAGGAAACATCCTCTCCACATCCACCCTGTCCAGACCCCTCAGGATCATATACGTTTCAATCAAGTCACCTCTTACTCTTCTAAACTCCAACGGATACAAGCCTAGTCTGTCCAACCTTTCCTCATAAGACAACCCTGCCCATTCCAGGTATTTGTCTAGGAAACCTTCTCTGAACTGCTTCCAATGCATTTACATCCTTCCTTAAATAAGGAGACCAATACTGTACACAGTACTCCAGATGTGGTCTCACCAATGCCCTTTATAACTGAAGCATACCTCCCTACTTTTGTATTCAATTCCCCTCGCAATAAACGATAACATTCTGTTAGTTTTCCTAATTACTCGCTGTACCTGAATACTAACCTTTTGCGATTCATGCACTAGGACACCCAGATCCCTCTGCATCTCAGAGCTCTGCAATCTCTCTCCATTTAGATAATATGCTTTTTTATTCTTCCTGCCAAAATGGACAACTTCACATTTTCCCACATTATACTCTATTTGCCAGATCTTTGCCCACTCACTTAACCTATCTATATCCCTTTGTATCCTCCTTATGTCCTCTTCACTATTTACTTTCCTACCTATCTTTGTGTCATCAGCAAATTTAGCAACCATACCATCGGTCCTTCATCCAAGTCATTTATATAAATTGTAAAAAGTTGAGGCTCTGGCACACCACTCGTTCGATCTTGGCAATCAGAAAATGATCCATTTATGCCTACTCTGTTTCCTGTTAGCTAGCCAATCTTCTATCCATGCCAATATGTTCCCCCCTACACAATGAGCTTTTATTTTCCGCAATAACCTTTGATGTGGCACCTTATCAAATGCCTTCTGGAAATCTAAGTACAGTGCTGGACAGACTAGATGCAGTATTAATGATCTAGACAAGGGAACTAGATGTAATATCTCCAAGTTTGCAGACGATACAAAGCTGGGTGGGCGTGTGTGCTGTGAGGAGGATGCCGAGAAACTCCAGGATGATTTGGACAGGTTGGCTGATTGGCCAGAAGCATGGCAAATGCAATATAACGTGGATAAATGCGAGGTTATCCACTTTGGTGTCAAAAACAGGAAGGCAGATTATTATCTGAATGGCAATAGATTGGGAGAAGGGGAAGTGCAACGAGACCTGGGTGTCCTTGTGCACCAGTCGCTGAAGGTAAGCATGCAGGTGCAGCAGGCGGTTAAGAAGGCAAATGGTATGTTGGCCTTCGTAGCGAGATGGTTTGAGCACAGGAACAAGGATGTCTTACTGCAGTTGTACAGGGCCTTAGTGAGACCACATCTTGAGTATTGTGTGCAGTTTTGGTCGCCTTATCTGAGGAAGGAGGTTCTTGCCATGGAGGGAGTGCAGTGAAGATTCACCAGGCTGATACCTGGGATGGCAGGAATGATGTATGAGGAGAGATTGGGTCGATTGGGCTTATACTCGCTGGAGTTTAGAAGAATGAGAGGGGATCTCATTGAAACTTATAAAATTCTGACAGGACTGGACAGACTAGATGCAGGAAGGATGTTCCCGATGGTCGGGGAGTCCAGAACCAGGGGTCACAGTCTAAGGATAAGGGGTAAGCCATTTAGGACAGAAATGAGGAGGAATTTCTTCACCCAGAGTGGTGAACCTGTGGAATTCTCTAGCACAGAAGGCAGTAGAGGCCAATTCATTAAATATATTTAAGAAGGAGTTGGATATATTTCTTAAGGCTAAAGGGATCAAGGGATATGGGGAGAAAGGAGGGACAGGGTTCTGAATTTGGATGATCAGCCATGATCGCATTGAATGGCGGAGCAGGCTAGAGGGGCCGAATGGCCTACTCCTGCTCCTATTTTCTATGTTATGTTTCTATGTTAAGTGCATCCTTTATCCACAGCACATGTTACTTAAAGAAATCCAATAAATTGGTTAAACATGATTTCCCTTTCACAAAACCATGTTGACTCTGCCTGATTACCATGAACTTTTCTAAGTGCCCTGCTATAACGTTTTTAATAATAGCTTCTAACATCTTCCCTATGACAGATGTTAAGCTAACTGGCCTGTAGTTTCCTGCTTTCTGAATCCCTCCCTTTTTGAATAAATACATTCGCTATTTTCCAATCTAATGGAACCTTCCCCGAATCTAGGGAATTTTGGAAAATTAAAACCAACGCATTAACTATCTCACTAGCCACTTCTTTTAAGACCCCAGGATGAAGTCCATCAGGACCCGGGGACTTGTCAGCCCGCAGCTCCAACAATTTGCTCAGTACCACTTCCCTGGTGATTATAATTTTCTTGAGTTCCTCCCTCCCTTCCATTTCCTGATTTACAGCTATTTCTGGGATGTTACTTGTATCCTCTATAGTGAAGACCGATGCAAAATACCTGTTCAATTCAACTGCCATCTCCTTATTTTCCATTATTAATTCCCCAGGCTCTTTTTATAGGACCAACGCTCACTTTTTGTTAAATCTTTTCTTTATTAAATATCTATAGAAACTCTTACTATCTGTTTTTATATTTCTAGCTAGCTTTCTCTTGTACTAATTTTTCTTATTATTAATCTTTTAGTCATTCTTTGCTGTTTTTTATATTCTGTCCAATCTTCTGATCTGCCACCCATCTTTGCACAATTATATGCTTTTTCTTTAAGTTGGATACTGCTGTTAACTTTTTTAATTAACAGGGATGGTGGGTCCTCCCCTTGGAATTTTTCTTTCTCGTTGGAATGTATATATTCTGTGTATTCTGAAATATCCCCTTAAATGTCTGCCACTGCAACTCTATTGACCTATCCCTTAACCTAATTTGCCAGTTCACTTTAACTAGCTCTGCTTTCATGCCCTCATAATTGCCCTTATTTAAGTTTAAAATACTAGTCTTGGAGCCACTCTTCTCTCTCTCAAACTGAAGGTAAAATTCAATCATCTTATGATCGCTGCTACGTAGGGGCTCCTTCACTGAAGTCATTAATTAATCCTATCTCGTTGCACAATACCAGGTCCAGTATAGCCTGCTCTCTTGCTTTTCTAAGAAACTATCCTGAAAACATCCTATGAACTCCTCATTTAGGCTATCTTTGCCTATCTGATTTTTCCAGTCTATATGCAGATTAAAATCCCCCATGATTATTGCCGTACCTTTCTGACAAGCTCCCATTATTTCTTCCTTTATACTCCATCCTATCGTGTGGTTACTTTTAGGGGGCCTGTACACCACTCTCACAAGTGACTTCTTGCCATTATCATTTCTCATCTCTACCCAAACCGCTTCTACCTCCTGGTTTCCTGAACTTGGGTCATCCCTCTCTATTGTGCTGATACCATCATTAATTAACAGAGCCACCCCTCCACCTTTTCTCACCTTCCTGCCCTCCTTAAATGTCATGTACCCTTCAATATTCAGGTCCCAATCTATGTTATCCTGCAGCCATGTTTCAGTAATGGCTATCAGATCGTACTTATTTATTCCTATTTGCGCCATCAGTTCATCTGTTTTGATTTGAATGCTATGTGAATTCAGATGCAGAGCCTTTAGTTTTGTCCTTTTATTATTTTTGTAACTTCTCGGCTTAACTGTTGATTTACTCTTAGATTTGTACTCTCTATCCCTTCCTGTCACAGTCTGTTTATCATTTCCCATATTAATACCTTTCTCTATTGCCTTGTCTCTACTCTTTGATTTACCACATCTTCCCAAATCTGATCCCTTGCCCCCAGTATTTAGTTTAAAACCCTCTCTACCGCCCCAGTTATATAACTCGTCAGAACACTGGTCCCAGCATGGTTCAGGTGAAGACCGTCCCAACGATACAGATCCCACTTTCCCCAGTATGGTGCCAGTGCCCCAGGAATCGAAACCCATTTCTCCCACACCAGTCTTTGAGCCACACATTCATCTCTCTAATTTTATTTACCCTATGCCAATTTGCTCGTGGCTCAGGTAATAATGCAGACATTATTACCCTTGAGGTTCTGCTTTTTAATTTAGCCCCTAGCTGCTCACACTTTCTCAGCAGAACCTCTTTCCTAGTTCTAAACGTGTCGTTGGTACCTATGTGGACCACGACCACTGGCTCCTCCCACTGCAAGTTCCGCTCCAGCCCAGAGCAGATGTCCTGAACCCTAGCACCGGGCAGGCAACACAGCCGTCTGGACTCTCGCTCTTGGCTGCAGAGAACTGTATCTATCCCCCTGACTATGCTGTCCCCAATCACCACTACATTCCTATTAACTCCCCCTGCTTGAATGGCTTCCTGTACCTCGGTGCCATGGTCAGTTTGCTCATCCACCCTGCAGCCACCGCTTTCATTCATACTCCTCCACCTCCTGGATCCCCATACCTACCTCACTCGCAGTCACATCCTCCTGTCCCTGACTACTGACCAAATCAGAAGACCCTGTCCTAAGGGGTGTGACTGCCTCCTGGAATAAAGTGTCCAGGTAACTTTCCCCCTCCCTGATGCATCGCAGTGTCCGCAGCTCGGCCTCCAGCTCATCAACTCTGAGCCGAAACTCCTAGAGCCGCAGACACTTACCGCAGACATGTTCGTCCTGGATTACACTGGCGTCCAGGAGCTCCCACATACTGCAGTCACAACACATCACCTGCCCTGCCATCTTTATTGAGTCTTAATTAATTAATTTTTAACCTACTACACCCGATAAGATTTATTACTGCTAGTAAACTTTACTAATACTAATGAAACCTTACAATTACTAATACATTTCCTGGCTTTCAAAGATAAGAGAAGTGAGCAAAATACTCACCAGCCAATCACTTACTCTTTTCCCTGTGATGTCACCTTTTATTTCTGCTCCGAATGCGGTTGGGGGGTTTCACCGAGCCGACCTCCCACTGGTTCTCTATCCCCTCTCGTGCAGCTTTTTAACTTCTGCTCTCCTGGAGGCTGATAAAGATAGAAAAAGAAAGGAGCACCTCCCTCCCCTCCTCGCCTAACTCCCTTTCTCACAAAACACAGGTTTACAATCTTTTCCAAGCTGCACTCCGTGACAAACTGCACTCAGTTGTGAATCACAATTCTGAACTGGACGCTGGGTTTACTGAGTTATTTTCTATCAGTAAATCCATTTCTGAATTTCACAATGGCAGTTGAATTAAATGGTTATCGTTTAAGTATAAACTGATAAAATGATACGTAAGTCTTATATTTTAATGATTATTAGTAAAATTATTGTGTTGTCAGAAAAATGTTTCTTGTTGGTCCCATGATCCTGGTGTATAGATACATACAATTCGATAACTGTAACAGATTTAGATGGTTTAAGACAATCTGATTTTCAGGGGTAACGGGGTCTATCTCCAACAATGTGACTATTTTATTGATGTATTTCTGTAGATGCGGCGCTGCTTAATGTTCTGTACAGCTGGAACTGACGGTGGATTCAGTAAACCCGCAGTGTCAGGTCTGGTGGAGTAAAAATCTGAGATTGAAATCGCAGCTTCATGGTTAGAAACACTGGCTGAATGTTCAGGGTTAATGTTCTGAACTAAACTCCAAACATGTGATGTTGGTTTTGTTATTTCCGTGTTCAGTTATTTTCGCTGAGTGATTTCCTCTGTTACCAGGGTAACAATCTGTCAGATCTCAGTACAAGAGGCCTGGGGTCCAATTTATGTCCGAAAGACCGTGAAACATTCAGTGTAAACTCCTGTCTGTGTAGTCGGCAGTCCAGCAGTAGGAACCTGTTGTTTCTGAGCAGTAGGTTATACAGATACATATAATTCGTAAGACTTCCTCTTGCCATGGTTTAGTAACACTTGTTTAAATTTGATGGCCTTTGTCTCAATATATTTTGAGTCGGGAATATTGTTCCACACGGTATTCAGTTCTGGGCACCGCCCCTCAGGAAAGAGAGATTGGCCTTGGAGGGGATGCAGCGCAGATTCATCGGAGTGATACCTGAGCTAAAATGGTTAAATTATGAGGACAGGTTGCAAAGACTAGGCTTTTATTCCATTGAATATAGAAGGCCAAGGGGTGAACTAATTGAGGTGTTTAAGATGATTAAAGGATTTGACAGGATGGATAGAGAAAAACTACTTTTCCTCAGGTGGGGGAGTCCAGAACAATGAGGCATAAACTTCAACTTAGAGCCAGGCCGTTCAGGTGTGATAGAACCATAGAATCATTGTTACGGCACAGTAGGAGGCCATTCAGCCAGTCGAGCCCATGCCGACTCTCTGCAAGAGCACTTCAGCTTAATCCCCCGCCCATCCTCCGTAGCTCTGCAATTTTTTTCAGGTACTTCTCTAGTTCCATTTGATGGCAGAAAGCATTCAAGACAAAGGGTAGTAAAAATATGTAAAAATCTCCCCCAAAAAGCTGGTGATGCTGGGGGTCAATTGAAAATGTCAAAACTGAGATTAATAGACGTTTTTCTCTCTCCATGGATGCTGCATAACCTGCTCAGTGTTTCCAGCATTTTCTGTTGTTATTTCAGATTTCAACATCTACGGTATTTTGCTATTGTATTAATAGAAGTTTGTTGGGCATTAAGGGTTCCGGAACCAAGGCAGGTGCATGGGGTTAAGACACAGGTCAGCCATGGTCTAAATGAATGGTGGGACTGAATGGCCTCCTCCTGTTGCTATGTTCCGATGAAGACCTCCAACCACTGGGGGCGCTATAGTGATGCGTTCGTGCTACATTACACTCCCGCGCAGGCGCAGTGCCGCTCCCTTGCTCTCCCGCGCAGGTGCAGTGCCGCTCCTTGCTCTCCCGCGCAGGCGCAATGACGCTCCACTGCTTTCCTGCGCAGGCGCAGTGCCGCTCCTTGCTCTCCCGAGCAGGCGCAGAGCCGCTCCCTTGCTTTCCCGCGCATGCGCAGCGCCACTCCTTGCTCTCCCGCGCAGGCGCAGTCCCGCTCCCTTGCTCTCCCGCGCAGGCACAGTGTCGCTCCCTTGCTGATCCGGGCATGTGCGGTGGGCGGGGTTTGCTGTGTGCCGGGCCGGGCGGCGCGGGCCGGTGTGAGTGACGGTAAGAAACAGGATGGTTGCCCGGGTTACAGGGGCCGCGCTCTGTGACTGAGGGAACTCGGCTCCATTCAGCACACGGCCTGACAGCGCGGCTGCTCAGCCCAGAGTTTAGATCACAGCGAGGGAGGGAGGGGCTTCACAGTGTCACAGACCCGCTTTGTAACTCGGCAGAGAAACGGAGGGGAGATTCCTGTCAGCATCAGCTCCCGGGGAATGTGCTGAACCGGCTCACAATACAGGGGCTGGGCCGGGGGTGGAGGGCGCGGTGGGTTCAGGCACTTTGGACACAAAATGGCGCATTTCCGCCCAGAGCAGTGAGAATGGGGGAGTCTCAGGCGGCAGGAAATTTACTGTGAGGAAGATCTCCAAAATAAACACACAGCCCCGGAACTGAGGGTTTGGCGAGATGCGGGAGTTAGAATGAAAATACCAGTGAGATCAGACAGTGTGTAACCCCGGGAGGATGGGCCCAGTGTGATCAGACAGTGTGAAACCTGGGGAGGATGGGCCCAGTGAGATCAGACAGTGTGTAACCCGGGGAGGATGGGCCCAGTGAGATCAGACAGTGTGTAACCCGGGGAGGATGGGCCCAGTGAGATCAGACAGTGTGAAACCTGGGGAGGATGGGCCCAGTGAGATCAGACAGTGTGTAACCCGGGGAGGATGGGCCCAGTGAGATCAGACAGTGTGTAACCCGGGGAGGATGGGCCCAGTGTGATCAGACAGTGTGAAACCTGGGGAGGATGGGCCCAGTGAGATCAGACAGTGTGAAACCTGGGGAGGATGGGCCCAGTGAGATCAGACAGTGTGTAATACGGGGAGGATGGGCCCAGTGAGATCAGACAGTGTGTAACCCGGGGAGGATGGGCCCAGTGAGATCAGACAGTGTGTAACCCGGGGAGGATGGGCCCAGTGAGATCAGACAGTGTGTAACCCTGGGAGGATGGGCCCAGTGAGATCAGACAATGTGTCACCCGGGGAGGATGGGCCCAGTGAGATCAGACAGTGTGTAAACCGGGGAGGATGGGCCCAGTGAGATCAGACAGTGTGTAAACCGGGGAGGATGGGCCCTGTGAGATCAGACAATGTGTAACCCGGGGAGGATGGGCCCAGTGAGATCAGACAGTGTGTAATCCGGGGAGGATGGGCCCAGTGAGATCAGACAGTGTGTAACCCGGGGAGGATGGGCCCAGTGAGATCAGACAGTGTGTAACCCGGGGAGGATGGGCCCAGTGTGATCAGACAGTGTGAAACCTGGGGAGGATGGGCCCAGTGAGATCAGACAGTGTGAAACCTGGGGAGGATGGGCCCAGTGAGATCAGACAGTGTGTAACCCGGGGAGGATGGGCCCAGTGAGATCAGACAGTGTGTAACCCGGGGAGGATGGGCCCAGTGTGATCAGACAGTGTGAAACCTGGGGAGGATGGGCCCAGTGAGATCAGACAGTGTGAAACCTGGGGAGGATGGGCCCAGTGAGATCAGACAGTGTGTAAACCGGGGAGGATGGGCCCAGTGAGATCAGACAGTGTGTAACCCGGGGAGGATGGGCCCAGTGAGATCAGACAGTGTGTAATCCGGGGAGGATGGGCCCAGTGAGATCAGACAGTGTGTAACCCAGGGAGGATGGTCCCAGTGAGAAACTGACTGGTAATTTCGAGCAATGGGATGGGATGTGTTCTCTGGGGAAGTGGAGGATACAACAGTGAATAAATTAATAATATGGCTGTGGTTGGTAGGTGAGCTTCTACTTCACCATCAATATTGTTCTCATTTTCTGCCCTGCCACAATTAGATCTCCCGGGGAATGACGGAGTGATTGAGGAAGGTCCACAGCTGGAGTAAACAAGGATTGCAGACTGAGGAACAACAGCAGGTGAACCAGCACAGGATTGTGAGAGCACCAACCAGAGAGAACCCTTCCGATTCAAAGAGCTTCCAGAGATCGACTGGGGAAAAAGGTCAGAGTGAGTCCCATTGACTCAGATACACACTGGTCCTGGAGATGGACTGGGTAGAAAGGTCAGAGAGAGTCCCATTGACTCAGATACACACTGGTCCTGGAGATGGACTGGGGAGAAAGGTCAGAGAGAGTCCCATTGACTCAGATACACATTGGTCCTGGAGATCGACTGGGTAGAAAGGTCAGAGAGAGTCCTATTGACTCAGATACACACTGGTCCTGGAGATGGACTGGGTCGAAAGGTCAGAGAGAGTCCCATTGACTCAGATACACACTGGTCCTGGAGATGGACTGGGGAGAAAGGTCAGAGAGAGTCCCATTGACTCAGATACACACTGGTCCTGGAGATGCACTGGGGAGAAAGGTCAGAGAGAGTCCCATTGACTCAGATACACACTGGTCCTGGAGATGGACTGGGGAGAAAGGTCAGAGAGAGTCCCATTGACTCAGATACACACTGGTCCTGGAGATGGACTGGGGAGAAAGGTCAGAGTGTCCCATTGACTCAGATACACACTGGTCCTGGAGATGGGACACACAGGCTGCACAGTAAGGCAGGAAATGGTGAGAATGAGACTGGGAGAGTCTGACCACCGAGCACAGTTATCAAGCATGAGGCCATGCAATGAAATGTGAGATGCGATCAGTTTCTGTCTCTAATCACACAGTCACAGTGAATCTTGTGTGTGTTTTAGAGTGAAGGGTTTTGATTTAAGAGGTGACTCCAGTCTGAGGCCGAGGCCAGTAGACAGTAACTATCGCCCCACCCCCAGCACCAACTCAAAGAACCGACCTTTCTGGTGGCCATAATATCGATATTATACTGCCTGTTAAGGTGGTACCAGACATTCAAATATATTTCATATCCAACTCTCAAGTCTCACAGTTCTGAACTGGATGTTGGGTTTTACGAAAATGTATTTACTCTGTGAATCTTTTGCTGGATTTCACAATTGCAGTTGAATTAAATGATTCATTTCTTCATAAACAGGTGATAAAATGATACATAAGCCTTATATTTTAATAAATTGGGAGCAATTTCACAAATCTTTATTATTTTGTGTGGTCACCTGATCCAGCTCCCTTCCTCGGCCGAGGGTTAAGGACATAATGTAAGAAATAGGAGCAGGAATAGGCCACTCGGCCCCTCGAGCCTACTCCGCCATTCAATAAGATCAGGGCTGATCTTGGGCTCAAAGCCACTTCCCTGCCCGCTCCCCATAACCCTTCACTCACTTATCTTGCAAAAATCTGTCTATCTCCACCTTAAATGTATTTAATGACCCAGCCTCCACAGCTCTCTGGGGCAGAGAATTCCACAGATTTACGACCCTCTGAGAGAAGAAATTCCTCCTCATCTCAGTTCTAAAAGGGCGACCCTTTATTCTGAAACTGTGCCCCCAAGTTCTAGATTTCCCCACGAGGGGAAACATCCTCTCTGCATCTACCTTGTGGCGCCCCCTCAGTATCTTGTATGTTTCAATAAGATCTCCTCTCATTCTTCTAAATTCCAATGAGATATAGGCCCAAACTGCTCAACCTTTCCTCATAAATCAACCCCCTCATCTCTGGAGTTAACCGTGTGAATCGTCTATGACCTGCCTCCAATGCAAGTATATCCTTCCTTAAATAAGGAGACCAAAACTGCACGCAGTACTCAAGGTGTGGTCTCACCAATCCCCTGTACAGTTGTAGCAGGAATTCCCTGCTTTTATACTCCAACCCCCTTGAAATAAAGACCAACATTCCATTTGCCTTTTTGATTACTTGCTGTACCTGCATGCTAACTTTGTGTTTCATGCACAAGGACCCCCAGGTCCCTCTGAACTGTAGCATTTTGTAATCTTTCTCCATTTAAATAATTTGCTTTTTTTTATTTTTCCTGCCAAAGTGGATAACCTCGCACTTTCCCACATTATACTCCATCTGCCAAATGTTTGCCTACTCACTTGGCCTGTCTATATCCCTTTGCAGATTCTTTGATGCTCTGCACAACTTGCTTTCCCACCCATCTTTGTATCATCCGCAGACTTGGCTACATTACACTTGGTCCCTTCATCCAAGTCATTAATGTAGATTGTAAATAGTTGGGGCCCCAGCACCGATCCCAGTGGCACCCCACTAGTTACCGTTTGCCAACCGGATTTATCCCGACTTTCTGTTACTTAGCCAATTCTCTATCCATGCTAATATATTACCCCCAACTCCGTGAACTCTTATCTTATGCAGTAACCTTTTGTGTGGCACCTTATTGAATGCCTTCTGGAAATCCAAATACACCACATCCACTGGCTCACCTTTGTCCACTCTGCTCGTTACATCCTCAAAGAACTCCAGCAAATTTGTTAAACATAATTAATTTCCCTTTCATAAAATCATACTGCCTCTGCTTGACTGCATTATGATTTTCCAAATGCCCTGCTACTGCTTCCTTAATGAAGGACTCCAGCATTTTCCCAACGACAGATGTTAGGCTAACTGGTCTATAGTTTCCTGATTTCTGTCTCCCTCCTTTTTTAAATAGGGGTGTTACATTTGCGGTTTTCCAATCCGCTGGGACCTCTCCAGAGTCCAGGGAATTTTGGTATATTGCAACCAATGCATCCACTATCTCTGCAGCCACTTCTTTTAAGACCCTGGGATGCAGGCCATCTGGTCCAGGGGACTTGTCATCTTTTAGTCCCATTATTTTGCCAAGTACTTTTTCCTTCGTGATAGTGATTGTCTTTAGTTCCCCCCTTCCCTGTGGCCCCTTGATTATCCATTATTGGGATGTTGTTAGTGACTTCTACCATGAAGACAGATACAAAATATTTGTTCAGAGTCTCTGCCATTTCCCTGTTCCTCAATATTAATTCCCCAGTCTCATCCTCTAAGGGACCAACGTTTACTTTAGCTACTCTCTTCCTTTTTATATACCTGTAGAAGTTCTTACTATCTGTTTTAATATTTCTTCCCAGTTTACTCTCATAATTCACCTTCTCTCTCTTTATAATTTTTTTAGTCATCCTTTGCTGGTTTTTTAAAAATTTCCCAATCCTCTGGTCTCCCACCAATCTTGGCAACATTTTATGTCTTTGTTTTCAATTTGATACCACCCTTTACTTCCTGAGTTAGACACGGATGGTGCTCCCTTTTCTTAAAATCTTTCTTTCTCACTGGAATATATTTTTGTTGAGAGTTATGAAATATCTCCTTAAATGTCCGCCACTGCATTTCATCAGTCTTGCCCTTTAATTTATTTAGCCAGTTCTGCCCTTATGCCATCGTAATTCCCTTTGTTTAAGATCAGGACACTGGTTTGAGATACAACTTTCTCACCCTCCAACTCAATTTGAAATCTAACTGTGCTATGATCGCTCTTTCCTAGAAGATCCTTTACTATGAGATCATTTATTAATTCTGTCTCATTACACACTACCAAATCCAAGATAGCCTGCTCCCTGGTTGGTTCCATTACATACTGTTCGAGGAAACCATCCCGGATGCACTCTATGAACTCCTCCTCAAGGCTACCATGGCCAATTTGATTTGTCCAATCAATATGGAGATTAAAATCACCCATGATTATTACCGTACCTTTTTTACAGGCCTCCATTATTTGTTGATTTATACTCTGTCCAACAGTATTGCTATTGTTCGGGGGCCTGTAGACTATGCCCACCAGAGACTTTTTCCCCTTTATTATTTTTTATCTCCACTCAAACCGATTCTACATCTTGATCATCTGAGCCAATATTACTTCTCACCACTGCACTGATCCCATCCTTTACCAACAAAGCCAACCCACCTCCCTTTCCTTTCTGTCTATTCTTCCGAATTGTCAAATACCCTGGAATATTCAGTTCCCAGCCCAGGTCACCTTGCAACCACGTCTCTGTAATGGCGATCAGATCATCCCCATCTGCATCTATTTGTGCCGTCAACTCATCTATCTTGTTACAAATGCTGCGTGCATTCAGATATAGAGCTTTTAACTTTGTCTTTTTATCATTTCTTGTTTGGGCCCCATTTTCTGTTGCACTCTTATTTTTAAACATTCTGTCCCTCCCTGTTACACTCTGGTTATTATTTCCCCCATCTCTATCCTGCTCTATTGCTTTCTCATTTCTCATTCACTTTTTAAATACCCGCTCACATGGTCCCTCCCCCCACTATTTAGTTTGAAGCCCTCTCTACAGCCCTAGTTATTCGATTCGCCAGGACTCTAGCCCCCGCATGGTTCAAGTGAAGCCCGTCCAAACGGAACAGCTCCCTCTTATCCCAGTACTGGTGCCAGTGCCGCACAAATCAAAACCCATTTCTCCCACACCAGTCTTTGAGCCACTCGTTCATTTCTGTGATCTTATTTACCCTATGCAAATTCGCTCGTGGCTCAGGTAGTAATCCAGAGACTATTACCTTTGTGGTTCTGCTTTTTAATTTAGCCCCTAGCTGCTCATACTCTCTCAGCAGAATCTCTTTCTTTGTCCTACCTATGTCATTGGTACCTACTTGGACCATGACAACTGGATCTTCCCCCTCCCACTCCAAGTTTCTCTCCAGCCCAGAGGAGATGTCCTTAACCGGGCAGGCAACACAGGCTTCGGGACTCGCGCTCTCGGCTGCACAGAACAATATCTATCCCCCTCACTATACTGTCCCCAATCACTACAACATTTCTTTTTACTCCCCCCACTTGAATGGCTCCCTGTACCATGGTGCTGTGCTCAATTTGCTCATCCTCCCTGCAGTCCTTGGCCTCGTCCACACAGGGAGCAAGAATCTCGTACCTGTTGGACAAGGCCAAGGGCTGAGGCTCCTCCACCACTACCTCCTGGATCCCAATACCTGCCTCACTTGTAGTCACACCCTCCTGTCCCTGACCATGGGCCAAATTGGAAGTAATTACTGTAGTGGGTGTGACTGCCTCCTGGAACTTAGTGTCCAGGTATCGCTCCCCCTCCCTAATGTGTCGCAGTGTCCGAAGCTCGGACTCCAGCTCATCAACTCTGAGCCGAAGGTCCTCAAGCAGACTACATTTGCTGCAGATGTGGTCACTGTGGGCCTCAATGGTGTCCACCAGCTCCCACATGGAACAACAACAGCACATTGCCTGGTCTCCCATCTCAATTAATTAATTAATTAATTTTAAAATTTGGAACACGTATATCTTTTAATCTACACCAAGGCACTTAAATTTAGATGCACAAGTTTATTAAACTGAGAGAGGTGTTTGTCCCAATTATTTTCTAGATTTGTTTCCCTGCTCGTTCAACACAGTCCCCCGATTATCGTGGAGCCTAAAAACACCATGTTTCAGCTCTTCAAAGACTGACTGGAGTATCCAGAATTGTCCTTTACCGAAATTTTTGGAACATTTCAGATGTACAACGGTGACGATCAGATATTGTGGCATCAAATTCAGTATTGTGTAATTTAAATGATCACTGTTAACAGATGGTTTAAGACAATCAGATTTTCAGAGCAGACAGGCTCTATTTCTAGCAATGTGACGATTTTATGGATGTACCTCTGCAGATGCGGCGCTGCATAATGTTCTGTACAGAGGGAACTGACGGTGGATTCAGTAAATCTGCAGTGTCTGGTCTGGTGGAGTAAAAAATCCATTATTGGAATCACAGCTTCATGGTCAGAAACACTGGCTGAATGTTCAGGGTTAATGTTCTGAACTAAACTCAGAACATGTGATGTAGGTTTTGTTATTTCTGTGTTCAGTTATTTTCGGCAATCGAGTTCCTCTATTTCCAGGGTAACAATCTGTCTGATCTCAGCACTAGAGGTGCTGGCTCCAACTTGTATCTGAAGGACTGTGAAACGTTCAGTGTAAACTGCAGTCTATGTAATGGGCAGCCTAGGAGTAGGAACCTGTTGTTTCTGAGAAGTAGGTTATATAGATACCTATAATTCGTAAGACTTCCTCTTGCCGTGGTTTATTAACGCTTTGTTCTAAATTTGATAACACCTGTCTCAATACATTTTGAATAGTGAATATTATTCCACATGTTGTTCAGTTCTGGGAACCGCCCCTCGGAAGATATATTGGTCTGGAGGGGATGCTGCGCAGGTTCATTGGAATGACACCGGAGATAAAAGTGTTCAATTATGAGGACAGGTTGCATTGATTAGGTTTTGTATTCCCCAGAAGATGAAGTGGTGATCTAATTGAGGTGTTTAAGATGATTAAAGGATTCGGTCAGGTGGATAGAGAGATTATTTCCTCTGGCAGAGGAGTCTTGAACAATGAGGCATAACCTTCAAATTAGAGCTAAGCTCTAATGATGTCAAAGTATTTCTTCACCAAAAGGATAGTGGAAATCTGGAACTCTCTGTTGAGGCGTGGTCAATTGGAAAATACCAAAACTGAGATTAATAGATGCTTGTTAGGCATTAAGGGTTGACGGACCACGGCGGATGCATTGAGTGAAGACCCAGATCAGCCATGATCTAATTGAATGGTGGAACAATCTGGAGGGGCTGAATGGCCTCCTCCTGTCGCTATGTTCAGATGTATTCCTCCCAGCACTGGGGACGATGTAGTGAACTTTCCCACTGTCTGCCTTTTCCCAGGAGCGCAGTGAAAAGACATTCCAGTCCATCTGCCTCAACCTGAGCAAGGCCATGGAGATTGAGTCCCTGGGGAGGATGGCCCCAGTGAGATCAGACAGTGTGTAACCGGGTGAGGATGGGCCCAGTGTGATCAGACAGTGTGTAACCCGGGGAGGATGGGCCCAGTGATATCACACATTGTGTAACCCTGGGAGGATGGGCCCAGTGAGATCAGACAGTGTGTAACCCTGGGAGGATGGGCCCAGTATCAGACAGTGTGTAACCTGGGGAGGATGGGCCCAGTGAGATCAGACAGTGTGTAACCCGGGGAGGATGGGCCCAGTGAGATCAGACAGTGTGTAACCCGGGGAGGATGGGCCCAGTGAGATCAGACAGTGTGTAACCCGGGGAGGATGGGCCCAGTGAGATCAGACAGTGTGTAACCCGGGGAGGATGGGCCCAGTGAGATCAGACAGTGTGTAACCCGGGGAGGATGGGCCCAGTGAGATCAGACAGTGTGTAACCCGGGGAGGATGGGCCCAGTGAGATCAGACAGTGTGTAACCCGGGGAGGATGGGCCCAGTGAGATCAGACAGTGTGTAACCCGGGGAGGATGGGCCCAGTGAGATCAGACAGTGTGTAACCCGGGGAGGATGGCCCAGTGAGATCAGACAGTGTGTAACCCGGGGAGGATGGGCCCACTGAGATCAGACAGTGTGTAACCCGGGGAGGATGGGCCCAGTGTGATCAGACAGCAACTGTTTGTCTAAAGCAGAGTAAATTGCACATTTGCGCTCAGAACTCTGGGGGCATTCAGGAAGCTGGGCTGTGGATCTGCGGAAAGGGGCAAAAGTACTCGGCCTTGAAATTTAACTTTTATTATGCAGAATAAAAGTCTACATTACATTATTTCACGCTTTCAATATTATTCTCATTTTCTGCCCTGCCATAATTAGATCTCCCGGTGAATGATGGAGTGATTGAGGAAGGTGCACAGCTGGAAGTAAACAGGGATTGTAGACTGAGGAACAACAGCAGGTGAACCAGCACAGGATTGTGAGAGCACCAACCAGAGAGAACCCTTCCGATTCAAAGAGCTTCAGAGATCGACTGCGGTGAAATTAAGAAAAAGTCCTCTTGACTCAGATACACCCTGCTCCTGGAGACAGTACACAAGGGTTATAGGGTAAGTCAGGAAATGGTGAGAATGAAACTGGGAGAGTCTGACCACCGAGCACAATTATCTAGCATGAGGCTGTGCAGTGGGATATGAAGTGAGATCAGTTTCTGTCTCTGAGCAAGCAGTCACAATTGAATCTTGTGTATGTTTTAGTGTAAAGGGGTTTGATATAAGAGGTGACTCTGGGGCAGAGCCCAGCAGTTGGACATGTTTCTGGTTATTAGGTGGGGCTCAATTCACACTGACACCATCAGATCTCAATTTTAAAATGTCTCTGGTCTGGTGACAAATCAAGGGGAATGATCGAACAGAGAAACTAATTAAAATCAATTCATTGAACACGATGCAGAGACAAACCTATAGCCTATGACCAGCAGTTATGGAGTATTGTCAGATAGTGAATGATGAGCACAGTGTTATTACATAAGAAATAGGTGCAGGAGTAGGCCATACAGCCCCTCGAGCCTGTTCCACCATTCAGTAAGATCATGGCTGATCATCGACCTCAACTCCACTTCCCGCCCGATCTCCATATCCCTGGATTCCCCATGAGCCCAAAAATCTCTTATCTCAGCCTTGAATGTACTGCAAAGACTCAGCATTCACAGCCCTCTGGGGCAGAGAATTCCAAAGATTCACAACCCTCTGAGTAAAGAAATTCCTCCTTATCTCGACCTTAAATGGCCGACCCCTTATCCTGAGGCTATGCCCCCTATTTCTAGACACTCCAGCCAGGGGAAACAACCTCTCAGCATCTACCCTGTCAATCCCCTTCTGAATCTTGTATGTTTCAATGAGATCACCTCTCATTCTTCTAAACCCCAGAGAGTGCAGGCCCATTCTACACAATCTCTCATCATAGGACAGCCCTCTCATCCCAGGAATCAATCTAGTGAACCTTCGCTGCACCGCCTCCAAGGCAAGTATATCCTTCCTTAGATAAGGAGACCAGAACTGTGCACAGTACTCCAGGTGTGGTCTCACCAAGGCCCTGTACAATTGTAGCAAGACTACCTTACTCTTATACTCCAACCCCCTTGCAATAAAGGCAAACATGCCATTTGCCTTCCTTATTGCTTGCTGTACCTGCATGCTAGCTTTCTGTGTTTCTTACACGAGGACACCCAAATCACTCTGAATACCAACATTTAAAAGTTTCTCATCATTTAAAAAATATTCTGTTTTTCTATTCTTCCTACCAAAGTGAATAACCTCACATTTCCCTACATTATACTCCATCTGCCACCTTACTGACCACTCACTTGGTCTGTCTATATCCCTTTGCAGACTCTGTGTTCTCCTCACAGCTTACTGTCCCACCTAGTTTGTATCGTCAGCAAACTTGGATACATTACACTCGGACCCTTCATCTAGGTCATTAATATAGATTGTAAATAGCTGAGGCCCCAACACTGATCCTTGCGGCACCCCACTAGTTACAGCCTGCCAACCTGAAAAAGATCCGTTTATCCCTACTCTCTCGTTTCTGTCCGTTAACCATTCCTCTATCCATGCTACTATATTATCCCCACCCCCATGAGCCCTAATCTTGTGTAATAACCTTTTATGTGGCACCTTATCGATTGCCTTTTGGAAATCCAAATATACTACATCCACTGGTTCCCCTTTATCTACCCTGCTAGTTACATCCTCAAAAAACTCTAATAAATTTGTCAAACATGATTTTCCTTTCATAAAACCATGTTGACTCTGCCTAATCATCTTATGATTTTCCAAGTGCCCTGATACCACTTCCTTAACAATGGATTCCAGCATTTTCCCAACGACTGATATCAGGCTAACTGGCCTGTAGATCCCTGTTTTCTCTCTTCCCCCTTTATTGAATAGCGATGTTACATTTGCGACCTTCCAATCCGCTGGGACCGTTCTAGAATCGAGGGAATTTTGAAAGATCAAAACCAATGCATCCACTATCTCTTCAGCCAGCTCTTTTAGAACCCTAGGATGTAGGCCGTCAGGTCCAGGGGCTTTGTCGGCTTTTAGTCCCATTAATTTCGCTGGTACTTTTTCTCTACTTAGATTAATTACATTAAGTTCCTCACCCTTGGTTCCCCACCATTTTTGATATACTTTTTGTGTCTTCGACTGTGAAGACAGATACAAAATATTTGTTTAACGTTTCTGCCATTTCTTTATTCCCCTTAATAATTTCTCCTGTCTCAGCCTCTAGAGACCAACATTTACCTTTACTACTCTCTTCCTTTTTACATACTTGTAGAGGCTCTTACAATCTGCTTTTATATTTCTTGCTAGTTTTCTCTACTATTTTTCCCTCATCATTTTTTTGGTGAACCTTTGCTGGTTTCTGAAACTCTCCCAATCCTCAGGCTTACTATTATTCTTCGCAACATTATAAGCTTCTCCTTTCAATCTAATGCTATCCTTAACTTCTTCAGTTAGCCTCGGTTGGATCACTTTTCGTGTGGAGATTTTGTCTCAATGGAATGTATTTTTTTGAAAATTATGAAATATTTCTTTAAATTCTAGCCACTGCTTATCTACCGCCATACCTTTTAATCTATTTTTCCAATCTACTTTAGCCAACTCGCCCCTCATGCCATTGTAATTGGCTTTATTTAAGTTACCTTTGGACATTCCCAGTGTTTAGTACTGGGGACGGTGAAATACATTAAACGCCGGGTGAGTGTTTGCCTCCTGTTTCATTGGTCACAGACACACACAATACAGAGGTAGAACAACACCGGTCAAAGCAAGCAGGGAATGTGCTTCTAAAATCAACGTCAGATACACAGCAAGCATCAGATTCCCAGTGTATTCTGAAGTGGTGAGAACCCAAACCAAGTAAAACACAGAATATAGTCTGAAATGGGGATGAGTAATATTAGAAATAAAAGCTGAAAATGCTGGAAACACTCAGCGGGTCAGGCAGCGACTGTGGGGAGAGGAAGGTGGGGTTAATGTTTCAGATCCTGAACCTGTTCTCAGGAAAGGTCATTGACCTGAACCGTTAACCCCACCGTCCCCTCCCCACAGACACTGCCTGACCCGCTGAGTGTTTCCAGCATTTTCAGCTTTTATGACAGATTTCCAGCATCTCCAGTATTTTGCTGTTCGTAATAATATTAGATGTTGGTTTTAATATTAGAAGAGATGTATGTTTCCTCCCTTGTACAATGTCCCGTTATATTCAGGGTAGGACTGTTCAGAGTGCAATAAATTCCTGTCCCACTCTGCCCCCTGCCTCCCCCTCTCTTTCCTCTGCCTCTACCCGCGCCACACTGACCAAACTCCTGTGCCCGCTGGACGTCCAACCCCTCGGCCTGTGAGTGTGACCAGTCTTTCCATTGTAAGTGTTTCCTAGACCGTGCACCTGCTGTTGTGTGGAGATGCATGAAAAGCATCAACCAGCTGTGTCAGTGGGAGGGATTCTCCTGGGTGAGCAGCACCTGTGGGACAGGTAGAAAGGGAACATTAGCCATTGTCTTCGATCCCCGCCACGAGCTGTGTTCCGAGGTATCGACTCCATCCCTCTCCCTGCCCACTGTCTGAGGCTGAATCAGAGCATCCGTAACCTTGCTGTCGTATTTGACTGTACGATGAGCTTCTGACCACATATCCACTCCATAGCCAACACCGTCTACTTCCAGATCCGTAACAGTGCCGGTCTCTGACCCTGCCTCAGCTCATCTGTTGCTGATACCCTCATCCATTCCTTTGGTACCTCTAAACTCCAAGGCTCTCCTGACCGGCCTCCCATTCTTCCACTCTCCATAAACTTGAACTCATCCAAAAATCTGCTCCGCGCATTCTAACTCGCAACAAGTCACGTTCACCCATTATCCCTGTGCTCGCTGACCTGTATTGGGTCCGGGTCCGGCATTGCATTGATTTTATAATTCTCATCCTTGTTTTCAATCCCCTCCATGGCCTTGCCCCTCCCTATGTCTGTAATCTCATCCAGTCCTACATCCCTCCGAAATCCCTGCGCTCCTCCAATTCAGATCTGTGTCACATCTCCGAATTCCTTCTCTCCACCATTGGCGGCCGTGCCTTTAGCTGCGGAGGCCCAAAGCTCTGGAATTCCCTCTATAAACCTGTCTACCTCTCTCTGCTCCTTTACGACGCTCCTTAAAAACTACTTCTTTGACCAAATGTTTGGTCACATAAAGGCTCCTTGTGGCGGGGGTTGAGCAAGTGGGTGGTGGGGGTTTGGGGCTGGGTCAGTGGGGGTGTGTGCGGGGGGCTGGGCCGGTGGAGGGGGCGGGGGGCTGGGTCGGTGGAGGGGGCGGGTCGGTGGAGGGGGCGGGTCGGTGGAGGGGGCGGGGGGCTGGGCCGGTGGAGGGGGCGGGGGGCTGGGCCGGTGGGGGGGGCGGGTCGGTGGAGGGGCGGGGGCTGGCCGGTGGAGGGGGTGGGGGCTGGGCCGGTGGAGGGGGCGGGGGGCTGGGCCGGTGGGGGGGGGCGGGTCGCTGGGCCGGTGGAGGGGGCGGGGGGCTGGGCCGGTGGAGGGGGCGGGGGGCTGGGCCGGTGGGGGGGGCGGGTCGCTGGGCCGGTGGAGGGGGCGGGGGGCTGGGCCGGTGGAGGGGGCGGGGGGCTGGGCCGGTGGGGGGGGCGGGTCGCTGGGCTGGTGGAGGGGGCGGGGGGCTGGGCCGGTGGGGGGGGCGGGCCGGTGGGGGGGGCGGGTCGCTGGGCTGGTGGAGGGGGCGGGGGGCTGGGCCGGTGGAGGGGGCGGGCCGGTGGGGGGGGCGGGTCGCTGGGCCGGTGGAGGGGGCGGGGGGCTGGGCCGGTGGAGGGGGCGGGGGGCTGGGCCGGTGGAGGGGGCGGGCCGGTGGAGGGGGCGGGGGGCTGGGCCGGTGGAGGGGGCGGGGGGCTGGGCCGGTGGAGGGGGCGGGGGGGCTGGGCCGGTGGAGGGGGCGGGGGGGCTGGGCCGGTGGAGGGGGCGGGTCGCTGGGCCGGTGGAGGGGGCGGGGGGCTGGGCCGGTGGAGGGGGCGGGCCGGTGGAGGGGGGCGGGGGGCTGGGCCGGTGGAGGGGGCGGGGGGCTGGGCCGGTGGAGGGGGCGGGGGGGCTGGGCCGGTGGAGGGGCGGGGGGCGGGTCGGTGGGCCAGTGGAGGGGGCGGGGGGCTGGGCCGGTGGAGGGGGCGGGCCGGTGGGTGGGGCGGGTCGCTGGGCCGGTGGGGGGGGCGGGTCGCTGGGCCGGTGGAGGGGGCGGGGGGCTGGGCCGGTGGAGGGGGCGGGGGGCTGGGCCGGTGGAGGGGGCGGGTCGGTGGAGGGGGCGGGGGGCTGGGCCGGTGGAGGGGGCGGGGGGCTGGGCCGGTGGAGGGGGCGGGTCGGTGGAGGGGGCGGGGGGCTGGGCCAGTGGAGGGGGCGGGTCGGTGGCGGGGGCGGGGGCCTGGGCTGGTGGAGGGGGCGGGGGGCTGGGCCGGTGGACGGGGGCTGGGTCAGTGGAGGGGGAGGGGGCGGGGGGCTGGGCCGGTGGAGGGGGTGGGTCGCTGGGCCGGTGGAGGGGGCTGGGTCAGTGGAGGGGGCTGGGTCAGTGGAGGGGGCTGGGCCAGTGGAGGAGGTGGGTGGCTGGGCCAATGAGGGGGCTGGACCAGTGGGGGGGGAGGGGGCGGGGGGCTGGGCCACTGCGGGGACGGAGGAACAACATCACTTAAATTGTACATGGTCCGTCAGAAAGCAAATTCCATGTTGCTGAGCCACACTACAAATAAAATATGCATTGAATGACATGTTTCATAAACGCATGAGGGAGAAAGGAATATAAGGTTATGCTGATGGGGTTAGAACAAGAGCGGTGGTAGCAGTTTCGTGTGGACCATAGGCACTGGCCCAGACCACTTGAGCTGAATAGCTTGTTTCTCTGCTGTTAATTCTATGTAAAAAAGGAGGTGACGATGCCACATTTTCTGAGACAGTTTGGTATAAAGAGAACATCAGAAGCTTTGCTCTAATTCTGTAGCCTACAACAAGCAAACTCCTCTGGTGGAACTGGGAGATTCCAGTCGCCCAGCCAGAGCATGTGGAATATTCTGTAAAAGTGAAATGAGTTTAACTGTTCCTGTAACATTGAATCACAAGTAAGGTTTGTATATTTCAGAGGAGTGGGTTTGATCAGAGACTCGTCCCGATTGACCCGTGGGTGAAAATTTAGACAGGTGCATCTCCATCCTCCCTTTCCTCAATGTTTTGTCGCCTCCTGAATTTCTACCCATCTTTTTCACAGCCTCATGTTTGAATCTCTCCAATCGGGTTTCTGCTCCTGCCACACCACTGAAATGACAATAACCAAAGTCCCAATCGACACATTCTAAGATTGTGACCGTGGTAAACTATCACTCCTCATTTTTCTCGACTTCTGCAGTCTTTGACACGGTCGAGCACAACATCCTCCTCCGTTGTCCAGCTCAGAGGGACTGCCGTCGCTTGTTTCCACTTTTAACCATCTAGTAGTCAGAGAATCTCCATCAACAGCTTCTCTTCCCGCTCTCACACTGTTACCTCTGGAGTCCCCCATGGATCACCCCTCGTCCCCTCCTATTTCTCATCTACGTGCTGGCCCTTGGAGACATCCGAAGACAAGTGGTCAGCTTTCACATGTACCCTGACACCACTCTGCTCCACATCTCCACCACATCTCTCGAACCCTCCACTGCCTCTGCTTTCTCACGCTGCTTGTCTGACATTCATCTGTGATGAGCTACACATTTCTCCAATTAAACATTGGGAAGACCAAAGACATGGACTTCGGCCCCTGCCAGGAATTCTGTTCCCTCCCCGTCCCAATCAGTGTCTCAGATTTAAACATAATGTTCACACGTGATATCAAGGAACGGCTGACCGCACTGGATACAGCAAAAGCTATGGGCTCCAACAACATCCTGGCTATCGTGCTGATCCAACACCTGTGCTCAAGAACTAGCCGCGCCTCTAGCCAAGCTGTTCCAGTACAGCTACAATACTGGCATCTATCCGACAATGGGGAAAACTGTCCGGGTATGTCCTGTCCGCAAAAAGCAGGACAAATCCCACCCGGCCAAATACCGCTCCATCAGTCTACCCTCAATCATCAGCAGAGTGATGGAAGGTGTCATCGACAGTGCTATCAAGCGGCACTAACTCACCGATAACCTGCTCACTGATGCCCAGTTTGGGTTCTGCCAAGACCACTTGGCTCCCGACCTCATTACAGCCTTGATCCAAACATGGCAAAGGAGCTGAATTCCAGATGTGAGGTGAGAGTGACTGCCCTTGACATCAAGGCAGCATTTAACCGAAGTGTGGCATCAAGGAGCCCTAGTAAAACTGAAGTCAATGGGAATCGGGGGTAAAACGCACCACTGCCTGGAGTCATACCTAACACAAAGTAAGATGGTTGTGGTGGTTGGAGGTCAGTCAACACAGCCTCAGGACATGGCTGCAGGGGTTCCTCAGGGCAGTGTCCTAGGCCCAACCATCTTCAGCTGCTTCATCAAGGACCTTCCCTCCAACATAAGGTCAGAATTGGGGATGTTCGCTGATGACTGCACAGTGTTCAGCGCCATTCACAACTCCTCAGATAATGAAGCAGTCCATGCCCACATGCAACAAGACCTGGACGACGTTCAGGCTTGGGCTGATTAGTGACAGGCAACATTCGCACCACACAAGTGGCAGGCAATGACTATCTCTAAGAAGCGAGAATCTAACCACCCCCCCCTTGACATTCAACGCGATTACCATCGCCGAATCCGCCACCATCAACATCCTGGGGGTCACCATTGACAGGAACTTAACTGGACCAGCCACACAAATAGTTTGGCAACAAGAGCAGGTCAGAGGCTGGGTATTCTGTGGTGAGTGTCTCACCTCCTGACTCTCCAAAGCTTTTCCACCATCTACAAGGCACAAGTAAGGAGTGTGATGGAATACTCTCCACTTGCCTGGATGAGTGCAGCTCCAACAAAACTCAAGAAGCTTGACACCATCCAGGACAAAACAGCCCGCTTGCTTGGCACCCCATCCACCACCTGAAACATTCACTTCCTCCACCACCGGCTACCATGGCTGCAGTGTGTACAATCTACAAGATGCACTGCAGCAACTCGTCAAGGCTTCTTCGGCAGCACAAGGGCAGCAGGCGTATGGGAACACCAAAACCTCCAAGTTCCCGTCCAAGACACACATGATCCTGACTTCGAAGTATGTCAGCCGATCGTTCATCGTCGCTGGGTCAAAATCCTGGAACTCCCTCCCTAACAGCACTGTGAGAGTACCTTCACCTCACGGACTGCAGCGGTTCAAGGCGGCGGCTCACCACCACCTTCTCAAGGGCAATTAGTGATGGGCAACAAATGCTGGCTTTGCCAGCGACGCCCACATCCCATAAACGAATAAATAAATTGCAGTGTTCTATTTGACGCCAAGCTCAGCTTCTGACCAGATATTCTCTCCAGGTCAAAGATTGCCAACTTCCACCTCCGTAACATCATCCATCTTCGTACCTGCTTCAACCCATCTTCTCAAACCCTCATCCATACTTTTATCACCTGGAGACTCGAATTTCCCAGTGCTCTCCCGGTCGGCTTTGATCCTTTCACCCTCCGTCAACTTAAATGCATGAAACCCTGCTCAGCGATCACCCCTGTCCTTGTGAACCTACATTGGCTCTTGGTCCCCCAGCTGCTCCAAATTAAAACTCTCATGCTTGTTTAAACCCCTTCATGGTCTTGTCCCTTCCAGCCTCTGTAACCTCCTCCAGCTCTACAATCCCCCACCTCCAAGATCTCTCTGTTCCTCCAACACTGATATCTGGTGCATTTCACCCTCTTCTAATCCCAATCGTGGCGGCCGTGCCTTCAGCTGTCCAGGCTCTCTGCTCTGCAATTCCGCACCTAAACCCCCCTGCCTCCCTCTCCTGTCAGACCCGCCTAAAACCCACTTCTTCAAGAACATAAGAAATATGAGCAGGAGTCGGCCATTTGGCCCTTCGAGCCTGCGCCGCCATCCAATAACATCATGGTTGATCTTCAACCTCATCTCCACTTTCCTGCACTATCCCAATATCCCTTCAGTCCCTTAATATTCTAAAGTCTGTCGATCTCTGTCTTGAATATACTCAATGACTGAGCCTCCACAGTCCTCTGGGGTAGAGAATTCCAAAGATTCACCAGCCTCTGAGTGAAGAAATTTCTCCTCATCTCAGTCCTAAATGGCCGACCCCTTATTCTGAGAGTGTGACCCCTGGTTCAAGACTCCCCAGCCAGGGGAAACATCTTCCCTGCATCTACCCTGTCAACTTCTGTCAGAATTTTGTATGTTTCAATGAGATCACCTCTCACCTACACTCTAGAGAATATGTGCCTAGTCGACTCAACCTCTTCTCATAGGACAATCCCCCCATCCAAGGAACCAGTTTGGTGAACCTACGTTGCACTCTGTCTATGGCAAGTATATCCTTCCTTAGGTAAGGAGACCAAAACTGTACACAATACTCCAGGTGTGGTCTCACCAGGGCCCGATATATTTGCAGTAAGACGTCTTTACTCTTATACCCAAATCCTCTTGTAATGAAGGCCAACATACCATTTGCTTTCCTAATTGCTTGCTGTCGCTGCATGTTAACTTTCAGTGATTCGTGTACAAGGACACCCAGGTCCCTCTGAACACCAACATTTCCCAATCTCTCACCATTTAAAAAATACTTTGCTTTTCTATTTTTCCTACCAAAGTGGATAACTTCACATTTCTCCACATTATATTCCATTTGCAGTGTTCTTGCCCACTCAATTAGCCTGTCGATATCCCCTTGAAGCCTCCTTGCATCCTCCTCACAACTTACATTCCCACCGAGCTTTGTATCAGCAAACTTGGATAAATTGCATTTGGTCCCCTCATCCAAATCATCGATGTAGATTGTGAATAGCTGAGGCCCAAGCACTGATCCTTGCGTTACCCCATTAGTTGCAGCCTGCCAACCCGAAAATAACCCGTTTATTGCTACTCTCTGTTTTCTGTCCGTTAGCCAATCCTCAATACATGCTAATATATTACCCCCAATCCCATGAGCCCTAATTTTGTTTAATAACCTCTTGTGTGGCACCATACCGAATGCCTTCTGAAAATCCAAATACACCACATCCATTGTTTCCCCCTTATCTATTCTGCTAGTTACAACCTCAAAAACCTCTTAACAGATTTGTCAAACACAATTTCCCTTTCATAAATCCGTGTTGACTCTGCCCAATTCTATTATTATTTAAGTGCCCTGTTACCACGTCCTTAATAATAGATTCTAGCATTTTTCCTACTACTGATGTCAGGCTAAGTGGTCTGTAATTACCCGTTTTCTCTCTCCCTCCTTTCTTAAATCGTGGGGTTACATTTGCTACCTTCCAATTCGCGGGAACCGTTCCAGAATCTATGGAATTTTGGAAAATGACAACCAATGCATTCGCTATATCTATAGCCACCTCTTTCAAAACCTAGGATGTTGGCCATCAGGTCCAGGGGATTTATCGGCTTTCAGTCCCATTCATTTCTCCAGTACTATTTTTTTACGAATACTAATTTCATTCAGTCCCTTATTCTCGCTGGACCCTTGGTTCTCCACTATTTCCGGGAAGTTTTTTGCATCTTCTTCTGTGAAGACAAATACAAAGTATTTGTTTAATTTCTCTGCCATTTCATTAATTCCCATTATAATTTCTCCTGTCTCAGCCTGTAAGGGACCCACATTTACTTTCGCTAATCTTTGTCTTTTTACATACCTATGGAAGCTTTTATGGTCTGTTTTAATGTCTCTCGCTAGTTCACTCTCCTATTCTATTTTCCCTTTATCAATTTCTTGGTGCTCCTTTGCTGAATTCTAAAATCCTCCCAATCCTCAGGCTTACTACTCTTTTTGGCAACATTTTAAGCCTCTTCCTTTGATCTAATACTATCTTTAACTTCTCTTGTTAGCCACGGTTGGACCACTTTTCCTGTGGGGTTTTTGTGCCTTAAAAATGTATATTTGTTGTAAATTATGTATTAATTATTTAAATGCTAGTCATTGCTTTTCTACCATCATACCTTTTTTAAATTCATTTTTATGGGATATGGGCGTCGCTGACGAGGCCAGCATTTATTGTCCATCCCTAATTGCCCTTGAGAAGGTGGTGGTGAGCTGCCTTCTTGAACCGCTGCAGTCCGTGTGGTGAAGGTACTCCCACACTGCTGTCAGGTAGGGAGTTCCAGGATTTTGACCCAGCGACGATGAAGGATCGGCGATATACTTCTAAGTCAGGATGGTGTGTGACTTGGAGGGGAACTTGGAGGTGGTGGTGTTCCCATGCGCCTGCTGCCCTTGTCCTTCAAGGTGGAAGAGGTCGTGGGTTTTGGAGGTAGTTTTCCAATCTACCTTAGCAATTTCGCCCCTCATACCTACGTAGTTTGCTTTGTTTAGATTTAAGACCCTAGTTTCTAATTATATAGGGCCTTGGTGAGACCATACCTTGTATAACTGTGGACAATTTTGGTCTCCTTACCTAAGGAAGGATATACTTGCCATAGAGGGAGTGCAACGAAGGTTCACGAGACTGATTCCTGAGATGGTGGGGCTGTTGTATGAGAAGAGATTGAGTAAACTAGGCCTGTATTCTCTTGAATTCAGAAGAATGAGAGGGGATCTCATTGAAGCATATAAAATTATTACAGGGGTGGATGCTGGGAGAATGTTTCCCTTGGCTGGGGAGTCTAGAACCAGGGGCCACAGCCTCAGGATAAAGGGTAGGCCATTCAGGACTGAGATGAGAAGAAATTTCTTCACACAGAGGGTGGTGAATCTTTGGAATTCTCTACCGCAGAGGGCTGTGGAGGCTCAGTCATTGGGTATATTCAAAACAGAAGTCGATAGATTTCTGACTAGTAAGGGCATCAAGGGATATGGCGATAGGGCCGATGAATGGAGTTGAGGCAGAAGATCAGCCATGATCTCATTGAATGGCGGAGCAGGCTCGAATGGCCTACTCCTGCTCCTATTTCTTATGTTCTTATGTTTCGGATTTAACTAAATCACTTTCAAACTCACTATAAAATTCAGACTCAGGTATGCACTAGTCCTGGAGATGGACTGGGGAGAAAGGTCAGAGAGAGTCCCATTGACTCAGGTACACACTGGTCCTGAAGATGGACTGGGGACAAAGGTCAGGGAGAGTCCCATTGACTCAGATAATGTCCTCCACACTATTACTGTAAATTTGGTTTCCCCAGTCTATATGTAGATTAAAGTTCCCCATGATTACTGTATTACCCTTGCTACATGCACCTCTAATTTCCTGATTTATGCTCTGCCCTACATTACAACTACTGTATGGGGGTGTATAAACACCTCCAACCAATGTTTTCTGCCCCTTGCTCTTTCTTAGCTCCACCCAAACTGATTCTACTTCTTGATTTTCGTTGCTAAGATCCTTTCTCTCTACTGTGTTTATCCCATCCTTTATTGATAAGGCTACCAAAACTGTGCACTGTACTCAGAGTGTGGTCTCACCAAAGCCCTGTACAATTGTAGCAAGACTTCCTTACTGTTGTACTCCAACTCGCTTGTAATAAAGTCCAACATGCCATTCGCCTTCCTAATTGCTTGCTGTACCTGCATGCTAACTTTGTTGCCTGTACGAGAACACCTAAATCTGTCTGAACAACAACATTTAATAACTTTTCACCATTTAAAAAAGATTCTGTTTTTCTATTCTTCCTACCAAAGTGAATAACCTCACATTTCCCCACATTATATTCCATCTGTTACCTTATTGCCCACTCACTTAACCTGCCCATATCCCTTTGCAGGCTCTTTGTGTCCTCCTCATAGCTTACTGTCCCACCTAGTTTTGTATCGTCAGAAAACATGGATACATTGCACTCGTTCCCTTCATCTAAGTCATTGATATAGATTGTAAATAGCTGAGGCCCAAGCACTGATCCTTGCGGCACCCCACTAGTTACAGCTCACCAATCTGAAAATGGCCTGTTTATCCCTACTCTCTCTTTTCTGTCCGTTAACCAATCCTCTATCCATGCTAATATATTACCCTTAACCCCATGACCCCATCTTGCGTAACAACCTTTTATGTGACACATTATCAAATGTCTTTTGGAAATACAAATATATTACATCCACTGGTTCCCCTTTATCGACTCTGCTAGTTGCATGCTCAAAAAACACTAATAAATTGGTTAAGCGTGATTTCCCTTTCACAAAACCATGTTGACTCTGCCTGATCATATTATGATTTTCTACGCGCCCTGTCACCTGGATTCCAGCATTTCCTGACGTCAGGCTCACTGGCCTGTAGGTCCTGCTTTCTCTCTTCCCCCTTTCTTGAATAGCGAGGTTACATTTTCTACCTTCCAATGTGCTGGGACCGTTCCAGAATCTAGGGAATTTTGAAGATCACAACCAATGCATCCACTATCTCTGCAGCCACCTCTTTTAGAACCCTAGGATGTAGGCCGTCAGGTCCAGGGGATTTGTCAGATTTTAGTCCCATTAGTTTCTCGAGTACTTTTTTCTCTACTGATATTAATTACTTTAAGTTCCTCACTCTCATCAGCCCCTTGGTTCCCTGCTATTTTTGGTATGCTATTTGTGTCTTTTGTGAAGACAGATACAAAATATGTGTTTAATGTCTCTGCCATTTCCTTATTTCCCATTATAATTTCTCCTGTCTCAGCCTCGAAGGGACCAATGCTTACTTTTGCCACTCTCTTCCTTTTTACATACTTTGGAATTTTTATGTTTCTTTCTAGTGTACATTCATATTCTATCTGCTCCCTTTTAATCAATTTTTGGTCTTCCTTTGCTGGTTAACAAAATAAAACTTCCAAATGCAATTTCACACGCTAAAGGTCTGCTTCTGTAAATAGTATTGAAGTACACTTATCATTTATTACAGGCTTAGGACCAGTCAGAGGTCGATACCATAGAAACTTGGAATCATACAGTACAGAATGAGGCCATTCTGCACAACGTGCCTGTACCGGCTCTTTGAAAGAGCAATCCAATGTGTCTCACTCCCCTGCTCTGTCCCCAGAGCACTGCTAATGTTCTCCCCTTCGTGTATTTAACTAATTCAGGTTTAAAAGTTACTATTGCCTCTGCTCCCACCACTCTTTCAGACATTGCATTCCAGATCATAATAACATGATCCCTAAAACCAATCTCCTCATCTCACCTCTGGCTCTTTTGTCAATTACATTCAATCTGTGTCCACTGTTTACCGACCCTTTTGTCAGTGGATACAGTTGCTCCTTATTTACTCTATCGAAACACCTTCAAGATATTGAACACTTGTATTAAATCTCTCCTTAACCTTTTCTGTTCTAAGGAGAACAAGATTCACTAGTATCTCCATGTAGCTGAAGTCCCTCATCTCTGTTACCATTCTAGTAAATCTCCTCTGCACCCTCTCCAAGGCCTTGGAAGCCTTCCTAAAGTGCGGTGCCCAGAATTGGACACCATGCTCCAGCTGAGGCCTAACCAGTGTTTGATGATGGCTGAGCCTAATTTCGTTGCGCTTGTACTCTGTGGGCAATATTGCCCTTGAGAAGGTGGTGGTGAGCTGCTGCCTTGAACCGCTGCAGTCCGTGTGGTGAAGGTACTCCCACAGTGTTGTTAGGGAGGAGTTCCAGGATTTTGACCCAGCGACGATGAAGGAACGGCGATATACTTCTAATTCAGGATGGTGTGTGACTTGGAGGGTAACTTGGAGGTAGTGGTGTTCCCATGCGCCTGCTGCCCTTGTCCTTCTAGGTGGAAGAGGTCATGGGTTTGGGAGGTGCTGCCGAAGAAGCCTTGGCGAGTTGCTGCAGTGCATCTTGTAGATGGTACACACTGCAGCCACGGTATGCCGGTGGTGGAGGGAGTGAATGTTTAAGGTGGTGGATGGGGTGCCAATCAAGCGGGCTGCTTTGCCCTGGATGGTGTCGAGCTTCTTGAGTGTTGTTGCAGCTGCACTCATCCAGGCAAGTGAGAGTATTCCATCACACTCCTCACTTGTGCCTTGTAGATAGTGGAAAGGCTTTGGGGAGTCAGGAGGTGAGACACTCGCTGCAGAATATCTAGCCTCTGACGTGCTCTTGTTGCCACAGTATTTATCTGGCTGGTCCAGTTAAGTTTCTGGTCAATGGTGACCCCCAGGATGTTGATGGTGGGGGATTCGGCGATGGTAATGCCGTTGAATGTCAAGGGGAGGTGGTTAGACTCTCGCTTGTTGGAGATAGTCATTGCCTGGCACTTCTGTGGTACGAATGTTACCTGCCACTTATCAGCCCAAGCCTGAACATCGTCCAGGTCTTGTTGCATGCGGGCATGGACTGCTTCATTATCTGCGGAATTGTGAGTGGCGCTGAACACTGTGCAGTCATCAGCGAACATCCCCATTTTTGACCTTATGTTGGAGGGAAGGTCAGTGATGAAGCAGCTGAAGATGGTTGGGCCTAGGACACTGCCCTGAGGAACTCCTGCAGCGATGTCCTGGGGCTGTGATGATTGACCTTCAATCACTGCAACCATGATCCTTTGTGCTAGGTATGACTCCAGCCAGTGGAGGGTTTTCCCCCTGATTCCCATTGAATTCAGATTTACTAGGGCTCCTTGATGCCACACTCTGTCAAATGCCTTGATGTCCAGGGCAGTCACTCTCACGTGACCTCTGGAATTCAGCTCCTTTGTCCATGTATGAACCAAGGCTGCAATGAGGTCGGGAGCCGAGTGGTCTTGGCGGAACCCAAACTGGGCATCAGTGTGCAGGTTATTGGTGAGTAAGTGCCACTTGATAGCACTGTCGATGACGCCTTCCATCACTTTGCTGATGATTGAGAGTAGACTGATGGAGTGGTAATTGGCCGGATTGAATTTGTCCTGCTTTTTGTGGACAGGACATACCTGGGCAGTTTTCCACATTGTTGGATAGATGCCAGTGTTGTAGCTGTACTGGAACAGCTTAGCTAGAGGCGTGGCTTGTTCTGGAGCACAAGTCTTCAGCACGATAGCTGGGATGTTGTCGGGGCCCATAGTCTTTGCTTGATATACAGTAGCGTAGTGGTAATGTCACTGGGCTAGTAATCCAGAGGCCTGGACTAATGATCCAGAGACGTGAGTTCAAATCCCACCACAGCAGCTGGGGAATTTAAATTCAGTTCATTAAATAAATCTGGAATAAAAAGCTAGTGTCAGTAATAGTTGTTGTAAAAACCCATCTGGTTCACTAATGTCCTTTAAGATAGGAAATCTGCCTTCCTTACCTGGTCTGGCCTATATGTGACTCCAGACCCACAGCAATGTGGTTGACTCTTAACTGCCCTCTGAAATGGCCTAGCAAGTCACTCAGTTGTAACTAACCGCTACGAAACAAAATAATAAGAATGAAACTGGACGGACCACCCAGCATTGACCTCGGCTATGGACACAGCAATGGCCCAGTCAACCCTGCAAATTCCTCCTCACCAACATCTGGGGACCTGTGCCAAGATTGGGAGAGCTGTCACCCAGATTAGTCACGCAACAGCCTGACATAGTCATACTCACAGAATCATATCTTTCAGCTAATGTCCCGAACTCATCCATCACCATCCCTGGGTATGTCCTGTCCCACCGGCAGGACAGACCCACCATGGTGGCGGCACAGTGGTCTACAGTTGAGAAGTACTGGCCCTGGGAGTCCTCAATATTAAAGTCTCATGGCTTCAGGTTAAGCAAGGAAACCTCCTGCTGATTAGCACCTACCATCCTCCCTCCCCTGATGAATCATAGTTCTCCATGTTGAACACCATTTGGAAGAAGCACTGAGAGCAGCAAGAGCACAGAATGTACTCTGGGTGGGGGACTTCAATGTCCATCACCAAGAGTGGCTCGGTAGCACCACTACTGACCGAGCTCTGAAGGACATAACTGCCAGTCTGGGCCTGCGACAGGTGGTGAGAGAACCAACAGGAGGGGAAAAACCTGCTTGACCTTGACCTCGTCCTCACCAATCTACCTGTCGCAGATGCATCTGTCCGCATTGGTAGCAGTGACAGTCATTGTGGAGACGAAGTCCTGTCTTCACACTGAGGACACCCTCCATCGTGTTGTGTGGCACTACCACCGTGCTAAATGGGATAGATTCAGAACAGATCTAGCAGCTCAAAACTGGGCATTCATGAGGCGCTGTGGACCATCAGCAGCAGCAGAATTGTATTCCACCACAATCTGTAACCTCATGGCCCGGCATATCCCTAACTCTACCATTACCACCAACCCTGGTTCAATAGGAGTGTAGAACAGCATGCTGGGAGCAGCACCAGGCATACCTAAAAATGAGGTGCCAACCTGAGGAAGCTGCAACACAGGACGACATGCATGCTAAAAAGCGGAAGCAGCATGCTATAGACAGGGCTAAGCGATCCCACAATCAACGGATCAGATCTAAGCTCTGCAGTCCTGCCACATCCAGTCGTGAATGGTGCTGGACCATGAAACAACTAACGGGAGGAGGAGGCTCCATGAATATCCCCATCCTCAATGATGGTGGAGCCCAGCACGTGAGTGCAAAAGACAAGGCTGAAGTGTTTGCAACCACCTTCAGCCAGAAGTGCTGAGTGGATGATCCATGTCGGCCTACTCCCGAGGTCTCCACCATCACAGAAGCCAGTCTTCAGCCAATTCGATTCACTCCACGTGATATCAAGAAACGGCTGAGCGCACTGGATACAGCAATATCATGTTTAACAAGGCAATGTTCTCCTCATTTTAATATTTCCCTCGAACCCTCCTACTAATATTGTATTTTTTTTTTACAGAGCATCAGAATCTGGGAACGCCTGTCACCACCATGGCTGAAGGTCCAAACAGGGGAGATGATCCAACATCTTCAAGAAGAATGAGAAGGGACACAGGTAGGTTCACAAAATACTTTAAAATATAATTGATGTCCTGACAAAGGGTCCAGATCTAGTGCCTGAACCTGCAGCTCACAAGAAGAGGGAACAGGACAAGGGCTGAGTACAAAGAGGGATGTGAGTGACCATCTAGAGAGGCATCGCAGTCACAGGTGGAGGGAGCCCCCTGAGTACTGGAACTGTCCAATAGATCCCTGGTACTGGGGACTGTAAGGTGGATGGAGACAGTGACTCAGAGGAGGGTCTTCCTGAGCAACAGTGTCACTCCAGGGAGCAGGAGGCCACCCAGCGGGGCGAGAGTGAGAGGCAGGTGGAGCACAGGAATAGGAGAGAGATACTGGTGGCAGATTGTGTAATCGGGGAATAAACAACCTCTTCTGCAGCCCTGAGCAGGCCCCGAATGGTAAGTTGTCTCTCCTGGTACCAGAGGGAAGAACATCCCGAAACGGGTGGGACCATCTCTGGGAAGCAAAGGAGAGCAGAAAATAGCCATGGTCGGAACCAGTAACACGGATAGAAATACGTTTCTAGAGGGACTATTAAGACTGAGGCACTAAACTAAGAAACCAGGCCTCAAGCTACTGATCTCTGGATTGTTTTGCACTGGGCTGCTTCAGGAGGGAAATATGAGGCTGGTCAATGTGCGGCTGCAGGGCTGGAGCAGGAGGGAAGGGTTCACGTTCTTGGGGCACGAGGATGAGTTCAGGGAGAAGGGAAGGGATGGCCACGTTCTGTACCGACCAACAGTAATGGTTTTCTAGAAAAGGTGAATGGAGCAGTGGGAGGGTATCAGGGCGATGTGACTGGAGAGTGGGAAATATCCGGATCGGAGACTAGAGAGCGGAATTAATAAAAATGTTGGAGCTGAAACAGAAGATTTAAGAAATCGTGAAAAGTTATTGGCAAGACAAAGGAAGGAGGATTTGAAGTAGTGAGAGATAAAGTCACTTGTTTTTTTTAAAAAAGAAACTGGGACAAGTCAACATTCCAAACGTTGGAGCGAGGATTGAGTGTTGTGTACAAATCATTCCAAACATTTAGAAGCATGAGAGATGTGATCTAGTATCTATAAGACAGAGCCTGGGTTTTCACAGGATTCAGTGGGAAATGTTTCTGGTGATAACATTTTGAGGGAAGAGCAAAGAATTTGTGGACGCCAGTATTAATAAAGCGTTCTATGACAGCGCAAGATCAACAACAAGAACAAACTTGCATTTATATAGCACCTTTAATGTACTAAAATGTCTCAAGGTGCTTTATAGGAATCAAAATTTGACACCGAGTCGCATAAGGAGATATTAGGACAGGTGAGCAAAAGCTTGCTCAAAGGTAAGGTTTAAGGAACGTCTGAAAGGAGGAGAGTGAGAGAGAGAGAGAGAGAGAGGCGGAGTGGTTTAGAACATACGGGTGTTCCAGGGATCTATGCCAAGATGGAATCCATATGTACGCAGTTCAGCAATAGGAAGGGAGACAGTACAATTCTCAGTGGGATTTGCAGGGCAGCAAGCAGTGGAGGGCAGATAGAGGTGGGCCTGAGGAACTAGTTGTGGAGGATTGCAATGTTGGGGAGATACAAAATATCTCCTTTACTTTCTAAAAATGGTTGAAGTGAGAATGTTGTTGTACTAGAGGAGGATGTGGGTCCACAGTTAGAGATCACTGTAGAGAAGGATTTGGATCTGAGTAAAATAGCCGAGGTGGAGAAGTCACTGAGCTCAGAAATATTGCACCCTAGACTGTTAAAGGAAGTCAGAGAGGCAGATAGGAGGGACTGAGCACAGCATTTCAACCCACAGTTGATATCAAAAATATACAGGTGGACTGAAGGAGCTCAAGTGATGTTTCTGTTATAATGTGGAGAGATGGTTAACCTGGTAACCAGAGACTATTGTGTAGAAACTCCACCAAATCTGTTAATCCAGGTCGAATTAGCGAGCATTTAGCGATAAAGAGGATGATGAGGGGAGGCTGGAACGGATTAGCTGTAGAAAAGTCGTATTTGACAATTTTACGAACAATGACGGACAGGTGAAGATCCTTTGGACCAGCCAGACTTTCCCAGGCAATTGCGATACTTTGTCGATACTTTGTTCTAGCTATCCCAAAGAAAACCATGTGATCTCCTGGGTGAGGTGAAACAAACAGGTAAAAACAGGCCAATTTGTGGGATTAAAATACGGGAAATTCCTCTCCGACCCATCTAGGCGATTGAAACTAGTCCAGCAGATCAATCTTACACTGACTTCCTGGAAGTGTCTTCCTGTTGTAAGAGCTGATGTCCGCACCAAACAGGAACAGGTTCAGCTCTCGCCTGAAGGAATTCAGCGAGTCAGCGTCCACCGCAAGAGAAGGTATCCTGTTCCAGACGTCGACTATTCTCTGGGAAAAGACCTCCTCCTGACATCTAACTTAAATCTGGCCTTGCACAACTTAAAATTGTGACCCCTGACCCTCCCTGACCTTGGAACAAACTCAACTGGAACACAATCCATTCCCTTCATCTTATAAACCTCAATCAGATCACCCCAAAGACTTTGCTTCTCTAAAGTGTAGAGTCCAAACTCTTAGCCTGTCTTGATAACTAAGTTGTTTATACTGGGAATTAGTCTAATGTCCCTCCTCTGCAACAGTTTCAAAGCCTCAATATCACCCACCATGTGAGGAGACCAAAACTGGACACAGTATTCCAAGTGAGGCCTTTACTAAGGTCATGTACTGGGACAAAATAGGTCGTCTTATACCCAACTGTCCTATGAATGCACCACAACACCCTCTTTGCGCTCGCATCGCTTCATGGCATTGCTCCAGTACCTTTAGAGATGTATGCACTAGAAAGCCCAGAATCTTCCTTTCTCCCCCTTTAATGCTTCTCCATGAAGGGTGTATGAATGTTGAGCATTCGCCCTCTCCACAGACACAACACTGCACTTATCCAAGCTAAACATCATTTGCCAGTCATGAGCCCAATCTCCCAACCCATTAAGATACAGATTTGTTGAGATGTGACTATACAGGTTGATGAAATGTCGTACATGCGGTATAAATGGGTTATCAGAAGGTGATTGTTAATGTGGCTCACAGGAGGTTTCAGTCGTTTAGTATAAAATGAAATGTAGCCGCCTGGGTAGAAAGTCGATAATGTGTTCAGTTTTCTCCATTTGTGTTCACAGATCCGAACTCTACAATCACTGAGTTCTTGACACAGTGCGATGATTACCAGCTGTTCCAGTTCACGAAATTCTACCGGGACAGACTGGAACAAGCGATTGAAGGAGGGGTGGACGGAGTCAGCTTGTTGTTAACATACGAGAGGCATTTCAGTGGACAAGAACATCGGGTAAGTGGGAGGGACACAATGAGTTTGGATTATTTAAACATCACAGAACTGACAGGAAATCAGATCTTAGAATCAGATTATGTTACAGAAGAGAAACAGACCAAATAGGAAAGAAATGGATAAAACTGAAAATATTGTGAATATTCAGCACTTCAGGAAATTACAGCAAGCAGCCTGTAAAGTTCTGTCAGTTACCTTTAATGGAATAGAGCTGAATGGAAATGATAATCGGGCAGGGTGTATAATGGACGGTCGACCTGCTACCAACTTTCCAAGTTGATAATCTAGGAAACTTACTCTCATCCCAACCTCCTGCTCACTGCCCATTACCGTTAATATCCCACCTAGTCTAATCCCAACCTCCTGCTCACTGCCCATTACTGTTAATATCCCACCTAGTCTAATCCCAACCTCCTGCTCACTGCCCATTACCGTTAATATCCCACCGAGTCTAATCCCAACCTCCTGCTCACTACCCATTACTGTTAATATCCCACCTAGTCTAATCCCAACCTTCTGCTCACTACCCAGTGTTGTGGATGTGCTGGAACAACTTGACTAGAGGTGTGGTTAGTTCCAGAGCACAGATCTTCAATACTACAGCCAGAATGTTATCCGGACTTGCAGCATTTGCTGTGCCCAGTGCATTCATGTGTTTCTTGATATCGAATTGGCTGGGAACTAGGCATTCAATCTCCCAACTGCTGTACATTCTGCACCTTTTGTCACCTTTAGTGCTTCCTCCAAGTTGTATTGAAAATGGAGGAGTACTGATTCATCGGCTGAGGGCGAGTGGTAGGTGGTAATCAGCAGGAGGTTTCCTTGCCCAAGTTTGACCTGAAGGCATGAGACTTCATTGGCTCCAGAATCAATGTAAATGATTCCCAGGGCACTTGCATCTGAGGGTATATCACTGTGGGCCACCACTGGTGGGTCTGTCCTGCCGGTGGGACAGGAAATACCGATGAATGCTGATGGAGGAGCCTGGGACGTTGGCTAATAAATATGATTTTATAATTATCACTACGTCACACCGTTGTTTGACTAATGTGTGGAACACCTACTTTGGCACCAGTCCCCAGGTGTTAGTGAGGGGGGTTTTGCAGGGTTGACTGGGCTGGGTGTTCCTTCGTCGTGTCCGAATCCAGTGCCGAAGCCAAGCGGTCCGCCCAGTTTTATTCTTCTGTATCTTTCTTTCTCGAGGCTTTCTCCGCCATTTCAAAGGCCACCACATTGGTGAAGGACTGGAGTCACGTATAGACCAGATGTAAAGGACATTCGATTTTATGACAATCTTTACTGATACTAGCTTTTTATTTTGAAATGCTTCAGATTTGATTTGAATTCAAATTCATGAAATGTCCACGATGGGATTTGAACCGTTATCTCTGGATTACTGGCCCAGCAACATAAACAGCAAGCTATCGTTCTGAAGGACAGAGAAATCGAATCCCATTAAAACTGCTGCAGATTCTCAGTGATTCCTCGTTCTCCGAGAACTATAATTCATTCTATTTCTTTGCCATTAACAACTGAATCAAGATGCTTACCGAATATTCAGACCATGTTCAGAATGGATCAGTACCTGGCCCAGTGATTGCTTTCTCTGCTCAAAATAACTGGGAGATCCCATCACTGAGCAGATCCTTTCCTTCTCATTCTCATTGTGTGTCTTTCTCTCGCTCCTCAATACATTCATTATTATTCTTTACAGAAAGTCACTGAGCTCGTGGAGAAGGGAAACCGGGCGGACAGTTCCAAACTTCTCCTAAATCTGGTGATGGAGAAAGGCTCTCGGGCCCGAAGGGTGATGTGGGAATCCTTTGTGAAAATGCGCCATGGGGTACCAAAGCTGGACAAAATACTGAGACAAATACAGGAACTTGGTACGGTAAAATAACACTGAATTCAAATTCACACTCAAACAAAGCAGGATTTACTATAATATTACACAGATCTGATTTCATGAAAGTTAATTGATTTAAACAGGTTCTGATCCATTTGATTACATGAACATCGCACGAGGTTTATCCGAAGTACCCAGGCACCTGAAAGGTAAATGATGACCTGGAGATTTCAAACCGTTTATTTCACTTCTCAGAATCAGAATGATTAGCTGTAGCCGTTTGTTTAGAAGTTGTCAGAATCTGGGAATCAGAAGTTCAAAGCCTGGAAAAATAGGATTGAACGTCATTCAGATTTGTCATCAATCCAAAGCTATTCGGCATAGGTTCAAATTACAATTCAGACCATTTCTGACATTTCCTGTAAATATGCGGACGTTGCATCATTTCGCTAATCCAGCTGCTGATGTCTATCACTTGTGAAGTCTTGTGTACACACCTGGCAGGATCCTGATACACTGTGAAACCCCATACGCACCTGACAGGATCCTGATACACTGTGAAACCCCATACACACCTGGCGTGATCCGGATACACTGTGAAACTCCATACACACCTGGCAGTATCCCGATACACTGAAACCCCATACACACCTGGCAGGATCCTGATTCACTGTGGAACCTCATACACACCTGGCAGAATCCTGATACACTGAAACCCCATACACACCTGGCAGGATCCCGATACACTGTAAAACCCCACATACTCCTAGCAGGATCTTGATTCTCTGTGAAACCCCATACACACCTGGCAAGATCCTGATATACTGTGAAACCCCATACACACCTGACAGGATCCAATTACACTGAAACCCCATACACACCTGGCAGGATCCTGATGCACTGTGAAACCCCAGACACACCTGGCAGGGTCCTGATACGCTGTGAAACCCCATACACACCTGGCAGGATCCTGATACACTGTGAAACCCCATACACACCTGGCAGGATCCTGATATACTGTGAAACCCCATACACACCTGGCAGGATCCTGATACACTGTGAAACCCCATACACACCTGGCAGGATCCTGATACACTGTGAAACCCCAGACACACCTGGCAGGATCCTGATACTCTGTGAAACCCCACACACACCTGGTAAGATTCTAATACACTGTGAATCAAAATGTAATCTTCCTATGGGCCGTACTGACTCTCTGGGCTCACCAGTAAAGAGCAGTGCCTTGACCCAAATGTTAAGGGTTACCTGCATCCATAGTAATCTGGGCCACTGTAAACTAGGGAGATTGGTGGAGATAGGTGGCAACATGCAAGTCATTAAAATGTTTTCATTTCACAGCACAGAACAAACCGTCAGATAGTGTTTGATTAAATCTGAGAAGATGTTCTCACAAAAGAACATTAATCTGTGGAGAAATGTGAGGAAGAATCAATGTTCAGGGCGAGAAAGAAGTTATTGGCTAGCTTCCTAATGGGCAGTCAAAGAGAGGACCTTATTCTACTCACAGAATAGTCCTTTAATTCCGGAGTCTTTATTGAGCTAATGTAATGACTAACGGAAACATATTTGTAATTTCCCAAACCTGCATTATAGGAAACTAAGACTAAAATAAAACAATGGTGTATAATTATTGGTGGAACAGTTCAAATGAATTGTGAATGTTTTCTGTTCTAACCTTACACTGTGTGCAGTGGGCAGTAGTTCTATTTCTAATTGTAATCGCTGATATGACAGTACTTATAAAACACATTAAATGAAGGTATATATGTAAAACTGCTGACAAATTTATCGCAATTTCTGAAAGACAATATAATCAGAGATCGATTAGAGACAAGAAAAGGCCATTTGGCCCAAACAAGTCTGTCCCTGTTAGAGATGAACCCACCTACCCCTCCCCTCAGTGTATCCAGAGAAACACGTTCAATTGTCTCTAGACCCCACTTACACTGCCCCTTCAGTGTCCGTCCCTGGTCCGCCCGATCTATTACCCTTTGGGTGAAAAGCTGCCCTAATTTCCTTTCTTATGTCTGACTTTCAATTTTGTCCATTTTTAATTATATCGGCAATTGTGAACCTGTTTCGTGCACTAAAGTTGTGAATTACATTAAAACATTTCGACAGCGAAGTCTCTTACCCAAACAAAATACATCAAACCCACTCACCCTGCCGTCAGCCTAAACTCCTAATGCCTTAAACCAGTCTTTTGTTTCCCCTCTGTACCTTCAGAATGTCAGTAACCTTTACCTGTGATCAGGTGACTATAGAAGTGCTGGTAATACCCCAGATAACCTGCCCGAGTCCTGAAACAACAGCAATTTATCTCCAGTCTATTCACAGTCTGCTCCTCTCTGTGCACACAATACCACAGATAACCTGCCCGAGTCCTGAAACAACAGCAATTTAATTCCAGTCTATTGATTCTGTCCTTCTCTTTTCAGTACCCCAGATAACCTGCCCGAGTCCTGATACAATGAAAGTGGATCTTCTGTTAAGGGATGGAGAGGTTTAGCAAGGGAATTCCAGAGCTTAGGGCTTAGGAAGCTGGAGGCATGGCCGCCAATGATTAAACAATGAAAATCAGGGAATGCGCAAAAGGCCAAAATTGGAGGAGTGCAGAGATCTCTGAGGTTTGCAGTGCTGAAGGAGGTTATAGCGATTGGGAGGGGTCGAGGCCATGGAGGGATCTGAATACTAGAATGAGTTCGAGGCGTTGCCAGACCGGGAGCTGATGTAGGTCAGCGAGCACAGGAGTCAAGAATGAACGGGACCTGGTGCGCGTTAGGCTATGAGCAGCAGAGTTTTGGATGAGTTCAACTTTACGGAGGGTGCAAGGTGGGAGGCTGATCAGGAGAGCGTTGGAATAGTCGAGTCTGGAGGTAACAAAGGCTTTTATGAGGTTTTCAGGGGCTGACACGGGCGTTATTATAGAGGTGGAAGTAGGCGGTCTTGGTGATGGGGAGAATATGGGATTCGAATCTCAGTTATAGGCCGCTGATTGGAATTGATTTCCATCCACAGTCTGTCCCTCACCCAGTGCAAACAATACCACAGACACCCTGCTCAAGGCCAGATACAGTAACAGTGCAACTTCTGTACATTCACAAACTGTCCATCTCTCTGCAAACAATACACCAGATAACCTGCTCAAGGCTTGATATAATAGTGGGACCCCTGACCATTCACAGTCTGTCCCTCACCCAGTGTACACAATAATATAAATAGCCTGCCCAAGGCCTGATATAATAATAGTAGGTCTTCTATTCATTCACAGCCTCTCCCTCTTCCAGTGCACACACTACCCCAGATCAACTGCCCAAGGACTGAACTGAAAATAATGGGACTCCTGACCATTCAGTCTGCCCCTCTCACACTGATCTCCAATGTCCTATTTCCTACTTCTGCAGAAGGGAAGCACCACGGACGGCTTCACAGATTGATCCACTAGAACCTCAATTGTCATATAAACAGGATTATGTGTGGATTTGTAATGAGATGTCTATAGTACAGGACAGGCCAGACAGTATTAACCATCAGAGGGAAGATATCACCGTCATAGAAATCTCCATGTTCAGTGACTATTAGAATCAAGTGAGGATTTGAAACTTTTCTCGGTCATTGTTCACTTTCAAGCGAGGTTTCCATTAACTGAGTTTTAATTTCTACACTCACCTTTTTTGAAGCTGTGAATTAAATCTCGCAACAGTTTACTGAATAGCGAAATGGTGTTGATAAGTTGTTTTATGTCAATACAACTCACATTGAGAACCACTTTCTGTCTGTTCCAATTGAAGATCTTCAACAGAAACACAAGGAAACACTCCGGGTACAAACTGAAACACTGAGAGTGAACACTATCCTAATAAAGGAGAAGGTTAAGATTTTCCAACTGGTTGATCGATACGCTGAGCTAACGGTCATTTCTACTGTTCGAGATCGGACACTTGTAGAACATGAACTGCTGGCAAGAGGCCGAAGCCATGAAGAGTGGAGAGAGAAACATCTCCGGAGAGAGCTGGAAAAAATCCGAACTGATCAATTGTTCCAGAGCAGTTTTTCCCAGAGAGGGAGTTTGTTCCAGAAAATTCAGAGTTTCTTCTGGCAATCCAATTCTGGGAATTCAGCAGCAGTGAGCGGAGTTCCGGGGATTGGAAAAACAACAATGGTGCAAAAGATTGTTCATGACTGGGCCACTGGGAAAATATACCCACACTTTCAATTTGTCTTCAGTTTTAAATTCCGGGATTTGAATGCTATTAACTGTAGAATAAACCTGAGGAATCTGATACTGGATCTGTATCCTTACTTTGGGAATATTCTGGGAGAGCTCTGGAAGAACCCAGAGGGATTGCTGTTCATATTCGATGGTTTGGATGAATTCAAGGACAGGATCGATTTTGCTGACAATCGGAGAAATACAGAACCTCAGCACATGTGCACAGATCCCGAAGACTGGTGTGAAGTGTCTGACATTGTGTACAGTTTAATACAGCACAAGCTGCTCCCAGGATGTTCAGTGCTAGTGACCAGCCGCCCCACTGCATTATATTTACTGGAAAAGGCTGAGATCAGTGTCTGGGCTGAAATCCTGGGATTTGTTGGTGAAGAACGGAAGGAATATTTCAACAAGTTTTTTGAAGATCAGACGGTGGCAGCAGCTGTTTTCAAACACGTGGAGGAGAACGAGATCCTGTACACCATGAGCTACAACCCTTCCTACTGCTGGATCCTCGGCCTCTCACTGGGTCCCTTCTTTACACAAAGATACAGGAATCAGCAGCGAGTTCCCAAGACCATCACCCAACTATATTCCTACTATATTTACAACATTCTGAAAAACCATGGCCGAGAGATTGAAAGCCCCCGTGATGTGTTACTGAAGCTTGGTGAGATGGCCTTCACAGGAGTCTCCGAGAAGAAGATTGTGTTTAGAAATGGAGATTTGATCAAGTATAATCTGCAACCTTCCCAGTTCCTGTCTGGGTTCATGATGGAACTTTTGGAGAGAGATGATTCTGCCCAGAGCGTGGTGTACACATTCCCGCACCTCACCATCCAAGAGTTTGTAGCTGCACTCGCACAATTCCTGACTCCAGATCCTGGGGACATCCTGAAACTCCTCAGAGAAGCCCACAGCAAGAAAGATGGGCGATTTGAGATATTTCTCCGTTTTGTTGCTGGTCTCTCCTCCCCACAGGCAGCTCGGCCCCTGGAGGAGTTTCTGAGTCCATTTCTTCATCAAACCACCTGCCGCGTGATTGACTGGGTGAAGGAGAAGGTTGAAGGACAGATTGAGAACATGTGGAGTGAAACTAGTAAAAGGACCCTCCTGAACACATTCCACTACCTGTTTGAGTCTCAGAATAAAGCACTGGCTCGGAAAACAGTGGGGTCTGTGGAAACACTTACATTTAGTGAATTGACATTGACCCCGATTGACTGTGCGGTCCTCTCTCACATCATTGGACTCTGTGATACAATAAAACAACTCGACCTACAGAACTGCTCCATCCAGTGTGAAGGACTCCAGCGGCTGGGACCCGTACTGCACAAATGCCGAGTGTTGAGGTAACTGTTTATTTGTCTCTAACTGTTGGGTGAATTATAGAACAGTCACGGATTGTGTTGTTGCTCCGTAATGAAGGGAAACAAACAGTTCAGTTAAACCAGGGAGAAGCAGATTAAACACAAATATGACCAATAATAATAGGATCGGTCAGTAATTCCCTAAGGAATCTAGAACGGATTCTTGTGAACAAGTAGGGATTTTACAGTCTTTATTGGATCAGCAAATACAGGTCACAGAGTATGATTTGATTAAAATAATTCATATTTAATAAGACTGGTCAACAGAATGTAAACATAACATAATCCAGCAGTAAAGATAAAATTAATTAATTATATTCCACATCCACCATTTCAACTGGAACCAGGAGAGAAACCCGAGTTTAAATCACTAACAGTTCTATATTTACTCCAACACCGTGCAGGGTGTGTCTTGTTGACGGGGAAGTGTCCTGGATTGGGAATATTGGGGAATTGGGAATTCTTTCAGCTGTAAATGTTTACAATTATACACAGTCCTGAACATTGAGTAAAGATTGATATTCAGGATCTTAAATCTGCCGGTAAAAAGGTTCCAATCTACCCTGTTATGGTGTATGAGCCCTGGAGTACAGGCACACACCGGACAGCGGTGGGGCCTCGCACACAGCCGGCGGCTCCTGGGTAAACTGGGGGCTGTGAACCCGGTAATTCCCCATAATCCGCCCGCTGTGTGTGAGGCCCCGCTCGGGGAGGGAACTTCAGAAAATTCCCCAAAAACTGTCGGGCCAGTTACACCTGAAATAAATGTAGAGCCAGTTTAATGGGGAATAAAGTGAGAGACTCGCCTCCCCTATAAACTAGGAGCACAGGGACATTTAAAACTTGTAACGGGACAGAATAAACTCTCCTTGTTACATAAAATCCTGGGGGACGGATTTTACAGCAGCAGTTAGCGTTTCACAATATAACTCACCCCGAGATATTATACAGATTAATATAATGCACAGAGTATAATGTACAGGGAATCGCCGCTTTATCATTTAATTCTGGGAAATCGCCCCATTCCCATAAAATCCAGGATTTAAGGAGCAGAAGAAAATGAGACAAGTTTCTCCAAACATGACTGAGCTCCAGGAGGGTAATTCTGATCATCAGGGAATGAGACCGGACTGAGGGATATTTAAAGGCTTCACACAAACAGCACTTTATTTAATAAATACATTTACTGACAGCCCCTGAATATATGGGGAGTTGGTGAGAATGAGATTCATTCCCAGTGACAGGAAGGGGGAATTTTGCAGGAGAGTTAGCGGGCGCAATGGTGGCGGGTCGGGTGGGAAAATGGACATTTTCCCCAGCGGGTCAGGACACCACTGTCAACCCGCTGCCACACGCCTTTCCCAAATGTCGGGTCTGTCAGCGCTGAGCAGACCCGACACGCAGCGGCGGGGGAGGCAATTCAGGTCATTATGACCTTGCTAACAATGGATTAAAAACTATTTTAGCTCACCTTCAGAATTTACCAGGTCACTCATGGGGTCCACACTGCTCGGGGATCACGTGAGGTAAGCAGGGCGGGAGTTGAGTGGCCAAGGAATCATCTCATTACTTGACAGCTGGAAATGTGCTATAAAAGCTCCCATCTCACAGCTGTTCACTTTCCAAGCTCAGAAGCTGTTGCTTACTGCATTTTGAAGACAGATTGAGCTTTATGCTGGTTGCAAGTGTTTGGAGCAAACTCTATCCAGTGTCACCTCATTGGAACAACCTCGCTCACCATTGACATCGCTTCTGTCATCTCAACCTTAGTCCTCAGAATCTGACCACGATCAGCCCCAGCACCAGGTACACCAGCAGCACCAACAACCACACCAAACTTCTCCGCAATCACCTGATGCTGCACAGGACAGAGGGCATCAGCACCCGACCACATTGCTGCACGGGACACCTGGGATGGCCTCACCATGGCCAGATTTACTTCACTTGATGCTGCACACCCTGGATGCCACACGATGCACCAGGTTGGCACCACCCCACACCAACACCATAAAGCATCCCTACAATGCCCACGCCATTCCTTACACACTCATCACCATTGCGGGGGGTACCGTTATATCTCACCATTCACTGCAACTCACTAAGCCACTTCCAAAGGTGCACACAAATCTGTCCAAGAACGGAAAGTGTTGAAAATAAAGTTTCAATGTTTGACAGCACATTACCCGAAACTTCACATCAACATTGGCTAAAAAACCCAAGTGCTTACCCTTGTGTTGTTAGTTGGTATGATTGCACTAATAATGAGGGTGGCTAGTGAGATGGGGATGTGATAATATAGATAGAGGGATGGGTGGAGGTGCAAGGTAAGTTGGTGTGAGTAAGAATGTGCAGGAGTAGGGTCGGGAAGGCAGAGTGTTGGGGATGTGATGAGTGGCACAGCAGGATGAGGTTGAGTGTGGCTTTGCAGTAACGTTTCATGATTTACTGAGACCACTGCAGCCTGGTCCTCCTGACGACATCCCTGCTTGTGCCTTCCTATGCAATGTGCAACCAGGCTGTGTTGGCCTCCTGGGGAGGTCTCTTCCCCCCCATTGGAAGTGAAGAGAACCTCCCCGCGTGCTGTGGCTCCCTCCATAAGCATATGCAGGGAGTCATGGGAGAGCCTGGGTGCAGCCGTGCTCCTCTGTGCAGAGGTTGTCAGTGTTTGCAGCACCTCAGTGCTGTAAAACACTGACAGCACAATTGTCAAACTAAATTTGCGCTTGGCCCCTTTAAGGAAACTGGCTGCTGACGCGTCACAAAGTGACGTCACCAGACCCCGCTTCCTCTAATTGGCCGGGAAATGCGCTGGGCGGGGCTTAACGAGCCAGTCAGGGGAAAGTCCTTCTACAAAGCAGGGCCACGACCCGCCACCGACCCCGGCCGCACCTGACCCGCCCAGGTAGGGAAATCGTGGGGGGAAACCGGGTTATTCATTTCCTGAAGTACTTTCAATGATTGCTGTAATACCGGAGAGAGAAAAATATATCAGATCCGGGACTAGATTCAGTTTGTTTCTCTCTCTCTCTGTTTGTTTGTGTTTAGACTGAGGGGCAATAACTTGGGAGATCCAGGAGTGAAACTACTGTCTGTGGCTCTGAGGAACCCGGACTGTAAAATACAGACACTGTGGTAAGTAAGTGGAAAGCAAATTGTGTGGAGGATGCAAAGAATCTCCAAAGGGATACAGATAGGCTAAGTGAGTGGGCAAAAATCTGGCAGATGGAGTTTAATGTGGGAAAATGCAAGGTAGGAAAAATAACAAAGCAAATTATTATTTAAATGGGGAGAGATTACAAAATGCTGAGGTACAGAGGGATCTGGGGCTCCTTGTACATGAATCACAAAAAGTTAGTATGCAGGTACAGCAAGTAATTAGGAAGGCAAATGGAGTGTTGGCCTTTATTGCAAAGGGAATGGAGTATAAAAGTAGGGAAGTCCTGTTACAACTGTACAGGGCGTTGGTGAAACCACACCTGGAGTACTGCGTACAGTTTTGGTCTCTTTATTTAAGGAAGGATATACGTGCATTGGAGGCAGTTCGGAGAAGGTTCACGAGGTTGATTCCGGAGATGAAGGGGTTGTCTTATGAAGAAAGGTTGAGCAGGTTGGGCCTATACTCACTGCAGTTTAGAAGAATGAGAGGTGAGGGGCATAATTTCAGAATAAGGGGGCACCCTTTTAAATCAGAAATGAGAAGGAATTTCTTCTGAGGGTTGTGAATCTTTGGAATTCTCTTCCCCAGAGCGCTGTGGAGGCTGGGTCATTGAATATATTTAAGGTGGAGTTAGACAGATTTTTGAAAGGTAAGGGAGTCAAGGGTTATGGGGAGCGGGCAGGGAAGTGGAGTTGAGGCCAAGATCAGATCAGCCATGATCTTATTGAATGGCGGAGCAGGCTCGAAGGACCAAATGACCTACTCCTGCTCCTATGTCTTATGTACCAGACTGTGTGAGATTGTGTTTATAATAACTGGATGTCTCACACTGAACATTATTACTATCAGTAATAGTGTTTATAAGAAACTCTCGGGATTTCCTCCGATTCCTGTTATTTCTCTCTTTGATCCCCAGTCTACGGGATGTCGGTCTCACAGATTTTTGTGCCGGGGATCTCTCCTCTGCTCTCAGTACAAACCGGTCACTGACGGATCTGAACCTGGGTAATAATAAACTGGGAGATTCAGGAGTGAAACTATTGTCTGCGGCTCTGAGGGACCCGGACTGTAAAATACAGGAACTGGGGTAAGTACCAGACTCTGTGAGATTGTGTTTATAATAACTGGATGTTTGACACTGAACATTATTATTAGTATCAGTAATAGTGTTATTAATAAACACTGAGGATTTACTGATTCCTGTTATTTCTCTCTTTCTGATCCCCAGTCTGGATGATGTCGGTCTCGCAGATTCTTGTGCCGAGGATCTCGCCTCCGCTCTCAGTACAAACCGGTCAGTGATGGGTCTGAATCTGAGTTATAATAAACTGGGAGATTCAGGAGTAAAACTACTGTCTACGGCTCTGAGGAACCTGGACTGTAAAATACAGAAACTGGGGTAAGTACCAGAGTATGTGAGATTGTGTTTATAAAAACTGGATGTCTGACACTAAATTATTATTACTATCAGTAATACTGTTATTAATAAACACGGGATTTACCCTGATTCCTGTTATTTCTCTCTCTCTGATCCCCAGGCTGGATCGTGTCGGTCTCACAGATTCTGGTGCCGAGGATCTCGCCTCCGCTCTCAGTACAAACCGCTCACTGACGGTTCTGACCCTGGGATCAAACTCCTTCACAGACCGATCTGTCCCCGCTCTCTGCCGCCTCATACTGACCTGCAGGAGTCTGGAGCAGATCTGGTGAGTGTTTGTGTTAATGTTTAATGTAATAAGTAAAATATAAGTCACTTTTATGGGTAATATTTGTCTGTAATTATTATTGAAATATTAACCAGGTCTTCCTGTTATTTACACTGTTGTTCAATCTGCTTAATTCCTGTTTAATCTTTAATCTGTTTCAGGCTGCGGGGGAATCAGTTCAGTTCAACCGGAGAGAACTCCTGAGGTCGCTGCAGGGAACAAGACCCAGACTGATTGTGGCTTTGTGAACATTTCAATTGATGACCATCACTGCTCTCATTATTTGACCATTTTTGTCTGATTTTTCTGCACCTCCCCTTTAAGTTGCCGCGCTCCGGGTTTAAATACTATCGGCCCCTTTAAGGGTTTCCAGCTCGAGCTGAGCGAGCGTCATCTCCCATTGTGAGGTCAGAGGCCCAGACACAGGGTCACGTGACTCAGCCGCCCGGCCCCACAGCGCTGCTTCTGCAGGATATCCGGGGCTGAATGTCCCCCAATGGGGCACTGGGGAAATGCACAGACAGGAAGGACCCAGGGTAGAGCCTCAGTCTGGGCTGCAGTGGGACACTGACAATCGCACTCTGTTTCTGGGTTGAGGGGTAACATCTGAACCACTCGAACTAAAAACAGACAGTGGTCTAAATACAGAGCAAGATAATCAGAATTTGAATGGAGAGAAAATAAGTTGATGTTCTGGGTCATGTTATTTGTGATGTAACACTTGTATTAAAACTATTTTCTAGATACTGATGGACCTGCTGTATGTTATATTTTTCTCTTTTATTTGACATTCCCCAACAGGTGCTGTTTCGTTCTCTCCTCACTCAGGTATAATAAATGGCGAAGTTTCACTGTAGTCATCAAAGGTCAAAGATCAAGTGATGGGAACCAATAATCCATTGTAATCGGCAATGACCTGACTAGAACAACAAGCACACACACAATAATGACCCGGTGTTAGATATTACCTGGAGCACAGACTGACCGATCGAGGGGCCGAGGGCTGAGACTGTATGGTTTAATGTAAATATCACAAGTTAGAAATGTCAAATTAATTACCATACAGTAATTAGGAAATAATACATATATAGTGGGAGGAACAGGTAATCGGAGGAGAAAAGAAATTGCATCTTACAACACAATTCACGTACTTTTGGGGTATTGTCACTTTTGTAATGTAGGTAAATCCAGCAACAAATTAGCGCTCATAGCCCACACATTGCAATGAGACAAATATAAATGTCCATTAAAAGGAGTAGATTACAACTATCAGGATAGGGTAGTGTAATGGTTATGTTGCTGCACTAGTAACCCAGAGGCTGTGCTGATAACCCAGACAACATGAGTTCAGATGGCAGTTTCAGAATTTAAATGCAGTTTAAAAGAAATTGGAATTTAAAAAAATTATCAGTATCAATTAATTTCCCTGAGTTTCATTTAAAACGCAGTTCACTAATGTGTTTTGGGAAGGAAAGCTGCTGTTCCTACCTGCTCTGGCCTGAATAGGACTCCAGTCCCTCCACGTGATATCAAGAAATGGTGAGCGCACTGGATACAGCAAAGGTTATGGACCTCGACAACATCCCGGCTATCATGCTGAAGACTTGTGCTCCAGAACTAGCCACGCCTCGAGCCAAGCTGTTCCAGTACAGCTACAAGACTGGCATCCATCCGACAATGTGGAAAACTGCCCAGGTCTGTCTTGTCCACAAAAAACAGGACTAATGCATTTCGGTCAATTACCGTCCCATCATCCTACTCTCAATCATCAGCAAAGTGATGGAAGGTGTCAGCGGCAGTGCTATCAAGTGGCACTTACTCACCAATAGCCTGCTCACTGAGGCCAGTTTGGGTTCCGCCAAGATCACTCTGGTCCCGACCTCATTACAGCCTTGGTTCAAATATGGATAAATGAGCTGAATTCCAGCGGTGATGTTAGAGTGACTGCCCTTGATATCAAGGCAGCATTTGACCGAGTGTGGCATTAAGGAGCCCTAGTAAAACTGAAGTCAATGGGAATCAGGGGGAAAACTCTACACTGGCTGGAGTCATACCTAGCACAAAGGAAGATGGTTGTAGTGGTTGGTGGTCAATCATCACAGCCCCAGGCCATCGCTGCAGGAGTTCCTCAGGGCAGTGTCCTAGGCCCAACCATCTTCAGCTGCTTCATCAATGACCTTCCCTTCATAAGGTCAAAAATGGGGATGTTCGCAGCGCCATTCACAACTCCTCAGTTAATGAAGCAGTTCATGCCCGCATGCAACAAGACCTGGACGACGTTCAGGCTTGGGCTGATAAGTGGCAGGTAACATTCACGCCTCAGAAGTGCCAGACAATGACTAACACCCAACAAGTGAGTCGAACCATCTCCCCTTGACATTCAACGGCATTTTCATTGCCGAATCCCCCGCTATCAACATCCTGGGGGTCACCATTGACCAGAAACTTAACTGGATTAGCCACATAAATACTGTGGCAACAAGAGCAGGTCAGAGGCTAGATATTCTGTGGTGAGTGTCTCACCTCCTGACTCAATAAAAACTTTCCACCATCTACAAGGCGCAAGTCAGAAGTGTGATGTAATACTCTCCACTGGCCTGGATTAGTGCAGCTCCAACAACACTCAAGAAGCTTGACACCATCCAGGACAAAGCAGGCCGCTTGTTTGGCACCCCATCCACCACCTTAAGCATTAATTCCCTCCATTCATACCGTGGCAGCAGTGTGTACCATCTGCAAGATGCACTGCAACAACTCGCCAAGGTTTCTTCGGCCAAAACCGTGTCCTCTTCCACCTAGAAGGACAAGGGCAGCAGGTGCATGGGTGCACCACCACCTCCAAGTTCCCCTCCAAGTCACACAACATCCTGCCTTCGAAGTATATCGCTGATCCTTCATCGTCGCTAGGTCAAAATGCTGGAACTCCATCCCGAACAGCACTGTGAGTGTACCTTCACCACACAGACTGCAGCGGTTCAGAAAGGCGGCTCACCACCACCTTCTCGAGGGCAAATAGGGTTGGGCAATAAATGCTGGCCTTGACAGCGACGCCAACATCCCATAAAAAAACGAATAAAAAAGGTGTGTCTCTCCCAGTGAGGAGTCAGATTCTGTAACCAGTGTCCCTGTGTACAGTGTGTGTGTCTCCCAGTGAGAAGTCCGACTCTGTAACAAGTGTCCCTGTGTACAGTGTGTGTCTCCCAGTGAGGAGTCAGACTCTGTAACAAGTGTCCCTGTGTACAGTGTATGTCATAAGAACATAAGAAATAGGAGCAGGAGTAGGCCAATCGGCCCCTCGAGCCTGCTCCGCCATTCAATAAGATCATGGCTGATCTGATCCTAACCTCAAATCTAAAGAACACAAGAAGTAGGAGCAGGACCCGGCCAATCAGCCCCTGGGCCCGCTCTGCCACCCACAGGGCCCTGACCGATCCGAACTCAGCCTCATGTCCAATTTCCTGCCCGCTCACCATAACCCCTAATTCCCTTTACCTCTAGCAAACTATCTATTTCTGTTTTACATTTATTCAATGATGCAGCTTCCACAGCTTCCTGGGGCAGCAAATTCCACAGACCTACTGCCCTCTGAGTGAAGAAGTTTCTCCTCATCTCAGTTTTGAAAGAGCAGCCCCTTATTCTAAGATTATGCCCCCTAGTTCTAGTTTCACCCATCCTTGGGAACATCCTTACCGCATCCACCCGATCAAGCCCCTTCACAATCTTATATGTTTCAATAAGATCGCCTCTCATTCTTCTGAACTCCAATGAGTAGAGTCCCAATCTACTCAACCTCTCCTCATATGTTCACCCCCTCATCCCCAGGATTAACCGAGTGAACCTTCTTTGTACTGCCTCGAGAGCAAGTATGTCTTTTCTTAAGTATGGACACCAAAACTGTACGCAGTATTCTAGGTGCGGTCTCACCAATACCTTATATAAATGCAGCAATACCTCCCTGTTTTTATAATCTATCCCCCTAGCAATAAAAGCCAACATTCCGTTGGCCTTCTTGATCACCTGCTGCACCTGCATACTAACTTTTTGATTTTCTTGCACTAGGACCCCCAGATCCCTTTGTACTGCAGTACTTTCCAGTTTCTCGTCATTAAGATAACTTGCTCTCTGATTTTTCCTGCCAAAGTGCATAACCTCACATTTTCCAATATTGTATTGCATCTGCCAAATCTCCGCCCACTCACCCAGCCTGTCTATATCCCCTTGTAGGTTTTTTATGTCCTCCTCACTTTCTACTTTCCCTCCCATCTTTGTATCATCTGCAAACTTTGATATGTTACACTCGGTCCCCTCCTCCAAATCGTTAGTATAGATTGTAAAGAGTTGGGGACCCAGCACCGACCCCTGCGGAACACCACTGGCTACTAGTTGCCAGTCCAAGAATGAACCATTTATCCCAACTCTCTGCTTCCTGTTAGATAACCAATCCTCCACCCATGCCAGAATATTACCCCAATCCAGTGATTTTTTTATCTTGAGCAATAATCTTTCATGTGGCACCTTGTCAAATGCCTTCTGGAAGTCTAAATACACTACGTCCACTGGTTCCCCTTTATCCACCCTGTACGTTATGTCCTCAAAGAACTCAAGCAAATTTGTCAGACATGACTTCCCCTTCATAAAGCCATGCTGACTTTGTCCTATTAAATTATGTTTATCTAAATGTTCCGTTAGTGTCTCCTTAATAATAGTTTCCAAAATTTTACCCACCACAGATGTTAAGCTAACTGGTCTATAATTTCCAGCCTTCTGCCTACTACCCTTTTTAAATAATACAACTCCCGACCTTCTTATTTGACGTCATCCGAGCAGCGTAGACACCGTGGGCGACCTGTTAAACTCTGAAGGTGAGGTCAAAATTCTTTATAAGTCGCTCTTAACAATGTCATAATTACTTAAATTGCCTCCTCCTCCGCTCCGTTCAGAGGTGACAAATCCGACTTCAGGGAAAGTCGCGTGGCGGCGGGTTGACAAAAGAAAATCCCACCCGACCCGTCACCAAACGTGCCCATCCCAAAAAATTCCCCCTAAGACTCTATGATTAGGTGTCCGGTAGCACAATGGTTATGTTACTGTCCTAGTAATCCAGAGGCCTGGACTAATGATCTGGAGACAGGCGGGGCTGGATTTTGTCATTGGGGGCGGGCTGGGGGCGTGTCAGGTGGTCTGCGTGTCAGGACCCCGCCTCCGATGTGAGGCGGGACAAAAGTGCGATTTTGCCCCAATTGGGCACTTGATTTCCAGCGTGTGGGGACCCCTGGCCTAATGAGTCTTTTGATACTGAAAATCGCCTCCGATGACGTCATCTATGCAACTGGATTTAAGGCCTGCAAGCAGCCTTGGTTCTTTTTCAACCTTATAACTTTGTCAACATACTTCTGAGGGATTCCTACTGCTACTATATCCAGCACCAGACAAAAGTGTGCACCCAGATTCGATGAGGCCTCCCTCCAAGCTCTGGTGGAGGGAGAAAGAGCAAACAAGGCAGTGCTCTTTCCTTCCTCAGGGAGGAAAAAAGCCTCCACAACAGACCAAAGCTGTGTGGCTGCAAGTGGCACAGAAGGTGAATGCGATTTCAATGTGCAGCAGAACCTGGCTGCAGTGCCAAAAGAGGTTTCATGACATTCTCCACACAGTAAAAGTGAGTATTCCATTCCCATGACCCTCCATTTTATCCCCATCGCCTCTCAACACCAGCACTCTGCTTTGTCAACCTCCTCCTACATATCCCACTTCACCCTTACATCCCTACAACCTTACCCATTCACTCTCTCTGTATGTTCACATTAACTTAACTATTCGACTATGCAGCCCTCACACTCCCTATCACAGTGATGATATGACAACAACTTACAACACACAGGGAGGGCCCTTGGTCTTGGCACCTCACTCCATCTTTGTGTCCTTCTAAGCTTCTATGCTATGGATTTTCTACACTCACTCCTTCATTTCCACTCAAACTCCACTTGTGTCCCTCATTGCAGGAAAAGAGAGCCCACAATAAGAGGGAGAGGACGAGGACAGGAGGAGGGCCACCCTCAGTAGCCCAGCTCACCACTGCAGAGGAGGCGGCCCTGGAGACTGTGGGAGTGGAGGAGGATGCGCAAGTGGGGGACGGACAGACGGGCACATCAGAGCAAGCTGGTGACAGAATAGTTTTTCATCTCTCTCATTGACATTGCATGAGTCACTGATATTGATTCTGATGCTCTAACAGATTGACTATTGATCATCTGCACAATTCAATGTGCATGCAACGTTTATGTCCCTTGTCTAACTCTTTCCTTTACTCCCCCACCGGACCAGCGACAGCCCCCCTCCCCACTGTTCAGGAGGAAAGGAAACACATGGTTCCCATTCTTCTGGTATATACCCCAGTTGAGGAAGCGCTCAGTCAAGGTGGGGAGAGGGGTTTCCCAGGAGGTCACACTGGAGATGGGTCTCAGGCTCCAAACTTCCACAACAAAGAGTTTGTCTGCTAAAATTTCCCCCAGACCTGAGACAACAAAGTTCAGCCACCTACAAATGATGATTGCTGAAAACTCTTCTTTAATGGTGGAGCTGCAGCTGTTAGTAAGCAATCCACTTGCGATGCCAGCAGGATTAACTGGCGTGTTCCAGAGGAGGCGCGCAGCACGGGGGAAAAGTGTTAAATTCAGAAAGGCCTCTCAAAATTGGATTATCGAGGCACTTAACTGGTTGTTAAGGGCCTTAAGGGCCTATCTCGCCTCTTGGAGCCGGGATGGAAATGGGGTCTGAAGTCCCGATTGAAATTTGCTCGGAGGCGGGCTGAGGCGGGATCGGAGCCGCCCGCCAATTTTTGCGATTTTAACACTTCACACACCTCGAAAACCGCCTCCTCGGGCCTGGCAAAATCGAGCCCGCGTTCTCGGTGGTCTCCTGATCCGGCTCCCTGCGTCGGCCGAGGATTCTTGTTTTTAAACTAAGAGCGCTGTTTGCCCCATACATTTTAGATAGATTTCCCTGCTCTTGCAACACAGTCACGCGATTATTGTGGGGATCTTATTTTAACAGGAAGTAAAGCAAGATGTTTCAGTCCTTTAAACAGGAACTGGAGTTTCATGAAATGACGTGTATATTCAAATGTCAGAACATTCCGATGTGTAAAGAAGGTGACTGTCAAATGTTGTGCCATCGAATTCATTATTTTAGCAGCAATTTAAATGGTCACTGTTAACAGTAACAGATTTAGATAGTTTATGACAATTAGATTTTCAGAGTTGATGGGGTCTATTTCGAACAATATGACTATTTTATCGAGTATTTCTGTAGATGCGGCGCTGCTTAATGTTCTGTACAGCTGGAACTGACGGTGGATTCAGTAAGCCCGCAATGTCAGGCCTGGTGGTGTAAAAATCCGTTATTGGAATCGCAGCATCATGGTTACAAAAACTAGCTGAATGTTCAGGGTTAATGTTCTGAACTAAACTCCAAACATGTGATGTTGGTTTTGTTACTTCTGTGTTCAGTTATATTCATGATGTGGAGATGCCGGCGTTGGACTGGGGTGGACAAAAATGAGAAGTCGCACAACACCAGGTTATAGTCCAACAGATTTATTTAATTTTACAAGCTTTCGGAGCTGTCGCTCCTTCGTCAGGTAAGTTAGCAATGAGAGAATCTCCCAGAATTCACAATTTAAACCCAGACAAAATCTATTCACATTATTCGCTACAACAAAGAGCACAGCCAAGACAATGAGATGTGTCCCAGGGGGTCCAACGTGTCAAACCACCTGCTGGCTGCATATCCTGTCAATTTGTGTTCTTGTGTTAGCCTTTTTAAAAAAAAAACCAAAAAAAAAAAAAACCAAAAAAAACACCTGGGAAGACCGGCCATGATGTCAAGTCACGTTCTGTATCGTGACATGAACCCGATATCGCGATTGAGGCCATCCTCATGAGTGCGGAACTTGGCTATCAGTTTCTGCTCTATGATTTTGCGCTGTCGTGTATCTCGAAGGCCGCCTTGGAGAACGCTTACCCGCAGATCCGAGGCTGAATGCCCCTGGCTGCTGAAGTGTTCCCCGACTGGGAGGCAACCCTCCTGCCTGGCGATTGTTGTGCGGTGTCCGTTCATACGTTGTCTCAGTGTCTGCATGGTCTCGCCGATGTACCATGCTCCGGAGCATCCTTTACTGCAACGTATCAGGTAGACAACGTTGGCCGAGTCACATGAGTATGTACCGTGTACCTGGTGGGTAGTGTCCTCACGTGTGATGATGGTATCTGTGTCCATGATTTGGCATGTCTTGCAGAGGTTGCCGTGGCAGGGTTGTGTGGTGTCTTGGTTGCTGTTCTCCTGAAAGATGGGTAATCTGCTGCGAACGATGGTACTTTTGAGGTTAGGCGGCTGCTTGAAGGCGAGTAGTGGAGGCGTGGGGATGGCCTTAGCAAGGTGTTCGTCGTCATCGATGACATGTTGAAGGCTGCGAAGAACATGATGACCACGGACAACCTCACGATGCTCCACTTCTCCACACGGACAACCTCATGATGCTCCACTTCTCCAGCTTCCACCCTAACCACGTTAAAGAAGCCATCCCCTATGGACAAGCCCTGTGAATACACAGGATCTGCTCAGACGAGGAGGAACGCGATGGACACCTACGGACACTGAAAGACGCTCTCGTAAGAACGGGATATGACGCTCGACTCGTCGATCGACAGTTCCGACGGGCCACAGCGAAAAACCGCATAGACCTCCTCAGAAGACGAACACGGGACACAACCAACAGAGTACCCTACGTCGTCCAGTACTTCCCCGGAGCGGAAAAACTACGCCATGTTCTTCGCAGCCTTCAACATGTCATCGATGACAACGAACACCTTGCTAAGGCCATCCCCACGCCTCCACTACTCGCCTTCAAGCAGCCGCCTAACCTCAAAAGTTCCATCGTTCGCAGCAGATTACCCATCTTTCAGGAGAACAGCAACCAAGACACCACACAACCCTGCCACGGCAACCTCTGCAAGACATGCCAAATCATGGACACAGATACCATCATTACACGTGAGGACACTACCCACCAGGTACACGGTACATACTCATGTGACTCGGCCAACGTTGTCTACCTGATACGTTGCAGTAAAGGATGCTCCGGAGCATGGTACATCGGCGAGACCATGCAGACACTGAGACAACGTATGAACGGACACCGCGCAACAATCGCCAGGCAGGAGGGTTGCCTCCCAGTCGGGGAACACTTCAGCAGCCAGGGGCATTCAGCCTCGGATCTGCGGGTAAGCGTTCTCCAAGGCGGCCTTCGAGATACACGACAGCGCAAAATCATAGAGCAGAAACTGATAGCCAAGTTCCGCACTCATGAGGATGGCCTCAATCGCGATATCGGGTTCATGTCACGATACAGAACGTGACTTGACATCATGGCCGGTCTTCCCAGGTGTTTATTTTGGTTTTTTTTTTAAAAAGGCTAACACAAGAACACAAATTGACAGGATATGCAGCCAGCAGGTGGTTTGACACGTTGGACCCCCTGGGACACATCTCATTGTCTTGGCTGTGCTCTTTGTTGCAGCGAATAATGTGAATAGATTTTGTCTGGGTTTAAATTGTGAATTCTGGGAGATTCTCTCATTGCTAACTTACCTGACGAAGGAGCGACAGCTCCGAAAGCTTGTAAAATTAAATAAATCTGTTGGACTATAACCTGGTGTTGTGCGACTTCTCACAGTTATATTCAGTGAGTGATTTCCTCTATTGCCAGGGTAACAAACTGTCAGATCTCAATACAAGAGGCCTTGGCTAAAATTTATATCTGCAAGACCGTGAAACATTCAGTGTAAACTCCTGTCTGTGTAGTCGGCAGTCCAGCAGTAGGGAGATCTCTGAACAGTTTTAATACAATGGCCACAATATTAAAATAAGAGTATAAAGCTGTTGTGTAGGAGCAGTAGGTTATATAAATACACATAATTCGTAATACTTCCTCTTGCTATGGTTTAATAATGCTTCTTATATTGATAAAGCCTGTTTCAAGCACTTTTTGAAAAGAGAATATTGCTCCATGTGTTCGTACATGTTCCAACATTTGCACATGTTCGCCTGCCGTTCTGGCCTCTTCCTACAGACGCAGTGAAAAGACATTCCCGTTCATCAGTTTGAGTTTGAACAATGCCATAGAGATTCACCAGTAATGAATTAATTCTTGTTTGTAAAGCATACTTCCTGTAAGATTCACATTTACTGTTGGCCCAACTAATCACCTGTCACATTAATTTCCTGTTACACCTCAGACATCAAAGTTCTAGTGAATCCTTTCACTCGTTCCAAATGGCAGTGTATCTGCTAGTTCTAATTATGTGACAAAGGTTTATTCATCTTACAACTGTTTAGAGAGAGCGATTATGTGATAGATTGTTAATATTGTTTCCAGATACTTAACACACGATAGAAATATCGGAAAATACAAGACCATAGACAGATAGGAAAAATTGGAGGACATTCAGTCCCTCAATCCTATTCCGCCAATAACTTAGGTGAGAACTGGCATTCTATATGGTGCCACATAGAGTTTATTAAACAAAATTAGGGCTCATTGGATTGGGGGTAATATACCAGCATGGATTGTGGATTGGTTAATGGACAGAAAACAGAGATTTGAATAAACGTGTCATTTTCGGGTTGGCAGGCTGTAACTAGTGGGGTACCGCAAGGATCAGTGCTTGGGCCTCAGCTATTCACAATCTACATCAATGATTGGAATGAGGGGATCAGATGTAATATCTCCAAATTTGCTGATGATATAGACAGACTGGGAATGTAAGTTGTGAGGAGGATGCAAGGAGGCCTCAAGGGGATATAGACTGGCTAAGTGACTGGGCAAGGACACGGCAAATGTAACATAATGCGGCGAAATGTGAAGTTATCCACTTTGGTAGGAAAAATAGAAAAGCAGTGTATTTTTTAAATGGTGAGAGATTGCTAAATGTTTGTGTTCAGAGGGACCTGTGTGTCCCTGTACACGAATCACTGAAAGTTAACATGCAGGTACAGCAAGCAATTAGGAAAGTAAATGATATGTTGGCCTTTATTACAAGAGGATTCGGGTATGATTAAAGACGTCTTACGGCAATTATGTAGGGCCCTGGCGATACCACACCTGAAATATTGTTACAGTTTTGGCCTCCTTACCTAAGGAAGGATATACTTGCCACAGAGGGAGTGCAATGAAGGTTCACCAGACTCATTACTGGGATGGGACATTGTCCTGTGAGGATAGATTGAGTAGACTAGGACTATATTCTCTAGAGTTTAGAAGAATGAGAGGTGATCCAATTGAAACATGCAAAATTCTTACAGGATTTGACAGGATAGATGCAGGGAGGATGTTTCCCCTGGCTGTTGGAGGCTAGAACCAGGGGTCACAGTCTCAGAATAAGGGGTCGGCTAATTAGGACTGAGATTAGGAGAAATTTCTTCACTCAGAAGGTGGTGAATTTTTGGAAATCTCTACCCCAGAGGGACGTTGAGACTCATCGTTGAGTATATTCAAGAGATAGATCGATAGATATTTGAATATTAAGGGAATCAAGGGATATGGATATAGTGCGGGAAATTGGAGATGAGGTAGAAGATCAGCCATGATCTCATTGAATAGCGGAGCAGGCTCGAAATGCCAATTAGCCTAATCCTGCTCCTATTTCTTATTTTCTTATGTTTTTACGGCAACACGCATCCGTAGGCACTTGTGTGTTTTAGCTAACGTTCATACGAAGTTTCTGTTAATGTCTGTCAAACATTGAAATCTTTATTTTCGACACTTTCCATTCATGGACAGATTTGTGCGCACCTTTGGAAGTGGATTAGTGAATGGTGGGACATAACGGTACCCCCCGCAATGCTGATGAGTGTGAAAGGAATAGCTTGGGCATTGTAGGGATGCTTTATGGTATTGATATGGCCTGGTGCCAACCTGGCGCATCATGTGGCAGCCAGGGTGTGCTGCGTCAACTGAAGTAAATCTAGCCATGTTGAGGTCATCTCTGGTGTCCCGGTCAGCAGTGTGGTCGGGTGCTGATGCTCTGTGTCCTGTGCAGCATCTGTTGATTGCGGAGAAGTTTTATATTGTTGTTGGTGCTGGTGGTGCGCCTGGTGCTGCTGGAGCTGGGGCTGATCTTGTTGGGATTCTGAGGACCAAGTTCAGATAGCATCGATTACACCGATGCTGATGTAATAAATGGTAGGTGAAGTTGAGATGACAGAAGTGATCTGTCAATGGTGAGTTCCGAAAGCCGTTGTTCCAGTGAGTTGACAATGGATAGAGAGTTTACTTCAAAAACTTACAAACTGCATAAAGCTCAATCTGTCTTTCAAATGCAGTAAGCAACAGCCTCTGAGCTTTGAAAGTGAACAGCTGTGAGGTGGGAGCTGTTACAGCACATTTCCAGCTGTCAATTAATGAGATGATACCATGACCATTCAACTCCCGCCCTGCTTGCCTGACGTGATCCCCGAGCAGCGTGGACCCAGTGGGCTACCGGGTAAACTCTGAAGTTGAGCTCAAAATTATATTTAAGTGGCTCTTAACAAGGTCATAATGACCTAAATTGCCTCCACCGCCGCTGCGTGTCGGTTGTGTTCAGTGTTGAAAGGCAGGTTGACAAAAAAACCCCACCCGACCCGTCACCAAACGCGCCCGGTGACTCCCCGAAAAATTCCCCCCCCCCAGTGTCTGGCCTGGGTATTGAGGATCCCGCCCGCCGAGTAGCTCCCAGGTCGCCATGTACCAGTCCTTGGAGCACAGGGAATTGATTGAAATTCACTGATCTCAGGTTACACCTGGCGATTAGCGCCAGCTCCAGATGTGCGGGGGTTCGGGTGCTGCACAGCCAGGACCACAGAATCCAATCTCCCGCCCATAATGACAGTGGGCCAAAAATTGATCCCGCTGCGCGAGAGTACGCACTGCGTACTCTCGCGTATTCTCTCTCCAATTGCCGGTTTTCTGCATGCACTGCGCATGCGCTGAAAACCGGCACTTGGTCTTTGGAAAAGGGGGCGGTTCCTCGGTGCACTGCGTGCGCGCTACAGGCTGCGCGCACGCTGTGCACTTAGTGCTTTGTACGCGCAGGTAAGGACGGAAGATTTTAGAAACGAAAAAAGGAGGAGTAAGACCCACTTTTTACAAGGTAAGTAGTGAATTAAGTATTATTTTGAATTTTTCTTAACAGGTATATCTTTTTTAGAGACTTTAAAGACAGGTAAGTTTATTTTTATAACTTTTTAAAAGATTTCAAATTTTTCAAAAATTTAATTTTTTATTTAAAATGGTTAATTTATTTAACTATACTTATTTTATTAATGTGATGGTTTTTTTTAAATTTAATTGAGGTTTCGCTGTTATTTTGGGGGTGTGTAAGATTCAGAGCTTTCACAGCACGTATGTGAAACTTATGAATGGAAGATGGTGTGCTGCCATTGGCTCTAACTGAGTCACGTGATCCCACAGCTCGCACAAATTCACTACGCCTGTGGGATACGCAAGCACTGCCCAGCTGATGTCTAGAACATCAAGTTCGTGCGAGCTGGATCTGAAAAAGCCAACGCGGAGTGAGAGATCGCGCCTGCTCCTTACCCCCGCGGGAACAGAGCGAGATCAATTTCTGGGCCATTATTAGAGGTCCGGTAGCACAGTGGTTATGTTACTGTCCTAGTAATCCAGAGGCCTGGACTAATGACCCGGAGACACGCGGTCTCGGTGTTCTCCTGATACAGCTCACTGCCTCGGCCGAGGGTTCTTGTTATTAAACTGAGAGCGGTGTTTGTCTCCATACTTTCTAGATTTATTTCCCTGCTCTTTCAACAGAGTCTCGCGATTATTGTGGGGATCTTATTTTAACAGGAAGTAAAACAAGATGTTTCAGTTCTTTAAACAGGAACTGGAGTTTCATGAAATGACGTGTATATTCAAATGTTACAACATTCCGATGTGTAAAGAAGGTGACTGTCAAATGTTGTGCCATCGAATTCAGTATTTTAGCAGCAATTTAAATGGTCACTGTTACCAGTAACATATTTAGATGGTTTATGACAATTCGAGTTTCAGAGGTGACGGGGTCTATTTGTAACAATGTGACTATTTTATTGATATATTTCTGTAGATGCGGCGCTGCTTAATGTTCTGTACATCTGAAACTGACGGTGGATTCAGTAAACCCGCAGTGTCAGGTCTGGTGGTGTAAAAATCCGTAATTGGAATCGCAGCTTCATACTTAGAAAAAACTGGCTGAATGTTCAGGGTTAATTTTCTGAACTAAACTCCAAACATGTGATGCTGGTTTTGTTACTTCCATGTTCAGTTATTTTTGCTGAGTGAATTCCTCTATTGCCAGGGTAACAATCTGTCAGATTTCAGTACAAGAGGCCTTGGCTCCAATTTATATCCGAAAGATAGTGAAACATTCAGTGTAAACTCCTGTCTGTGCAGTCGGCAGTCCAGGAGCAGGGACATCTTCTGTATAATTTTAATACAATAGCCACAACATTAAAATAAGATTATAAAGCTGATGTTTAGGAGCAGTAGGTTATATGGATACACATAATGCGTAATACTTCCTCTTGCCATGGTTTAATAATGCTTCTTATATTGATAAAGCCTGCTTCAACCCCTTTTAGAAAAGAGAACATTGCTCCAGGTGTTCGCACATGTTCCAACATTTGAACATGTCCGCCTGTCGTTCTGGCCTCCTCCTACAGACGCAGTGAAAAGATATTCCAGTTCATCAGTTGGAGTTTGAGCAATGCCATCGTGATTCACCAGTAATGAATTAATTCTTGTTTGTAAACTTGAATGAAGAGACCGAGTGTACTGTAGCCAAATTTGCTGATGATACAAAGATAGGTGGGTTAGGAAGTTGTGAGGAGGACACAAAAGAGTCTGCAAATGGACATAGATAGGTTAAGAGAGTGAGCAAAATTTGGCAGATGGAGTATAATGTGGGAAAATGTCAAGTTATCCACTTTTGAAGGAAGAATGAAAAAGCAAATTATTATTTAATGGAGTGAGACTATAAAATGCTGCTGTACAAAGGGATCTGGGGCTCCTAGTATATGAAACACAAAAACTTAGCATGCAGGTACAGCGAGTAATTAGGAAGGCTAATGGTATGTTGGCCTTTATTGCAAAGGGTATGGAATATAAAAGTAGGGAAATTATGATGCAACTTTACAGAGCGCTGGTGAGACCGCACCTGGAGTACTGCATACAGTTTTAGTTTCCATATTTAAGGAAGGATATATTTGACTTGGAGGCAGTGCAGAGAAAGTTCACTAGGTTGATTCCTGGAATGAAGGGGTTGACATATGTCGAAAGGTTGAGCAGGTTGGCCCCATACCCATTGGAGTTTAGAAGAATGCGAGGTGATCTTATTAAAACATATAAGATTCTGAGGGGAATGAAAGGATGGATGATGGGAGGATGTTTCACCTAGTGGGGGAATCTGGAACTAGGGGGCATAGTTTCAGAATAAGGGGTCGTCCATTTAAGACGGAGTTGAGGATGAATTTCTTCTCTCAGAGGATCGTGAATCTTTGGAATTTTCTACCCCGGATAGCTGTGAAGGTGGAGTTATTGAATATATTCAAGGCGTAGATTGACAGATATTTGAACTTCAAGGGGTTCAAGGGGTCTGTGGAGAGAGCGAGAAAGTGGTGTCGAGGCCAAGATTAGATCAGCCATGATCTTATTAAATGGCGGAGCAGGCTCGAGAGGCCGATTGGCCTGCAACTGCTCCTGTTTCTTATGTTCTTATGATCTTATGCAAAGCACACCTTCTGTAAGATTCAGATTTACCTTTGGCCCATTTAATCTCCTGTCACATTCATTTCCTGTTACACCTCAGACATCAAAGTTCTAGTGAAATCTTTCACTCATTCCAAATGGCAGTGGATCTGCTAGTTCTAATTACATGAGGCACGTTTATTCATCTTACAACTGTTTAGAGAGAGCCTTTATGTGATAGACTTTTAATATTGATTACAAATAATGAACACATGCGAGTACTATCGGACAATACAAGACCATCGACAAATAGGTACAAGTGGAGTCCATTCAGGCCCTCTATCCTGTTCCGCCAATAAATTACATGAGAGCAGGCAGTGTAGCCTGGCTCTGTTGCGCAGGCGCAGTCTTGCTGCCACGCAGGCGCAGTCTTGTTCCCTGCCGTTATTCCGGGGATTCCCAGTCACGGGTCATTTTGCCTCTTGTGTCGGGCGGCGCGCGGGGATCAGTGAGAGACGGTAAGGAGCTGGATCGTTCTCCGGGATACAGGGGAGTCGCAGCCGTTAATGCGTGGAAGTCCAGTGGGCGGGGTTTGCTGTGTGAGTGACGGTAAGAAACAGGATGGTTGCCCGGGTTACAGGGGCCGCGCTCTGTGACTGAGGGAACTCAGCTCCATTCAGCACGCGGCCTGACAGCGCGGCTGCTCAGCCCAGAGTTTAGATCACAGCGAGGGGCTTTAAAGTGTAGCAGGTTTGCTTCGGAATATAAATCCCACGCAAATGTATTGAAACGGGGCAGAATACAGGGGAAGGTCCGGGATATAAACCCCAGAGAATGGACTGAACCGAGCCATAATACAGGTGAAGGTAGGGGATATAAACCCCAGGGAATGGACTGAACCGGGTCAAAATACAGGAGATGGCCCGGAATATAAACCCCAGGGAATGTACTGAGCCGAGCCATAATACAGGGGAAGGTCCGGGATATTAACCCCAGGGAATAGACTGAAACGGGTCAAAATACACGAGATGCTCCGGGCCAAAAGCAACAAGGAATGTATTGAACCTGTCCTGATACGGGGGATGGTCCAGGGATGGAGGATGGGCCCAAAGAGATCGGACAATTTCTGCAGTGTAGAAAAAAAAGGCGCTTTTCCGGCTTGGTGAGGGAAAATGCTGAACTCTAAGGCTGCCGGACGTTCACTATGAGGAAAAATGCCAAATTAAACACAAAGCCTCGGAACTGAGGGTTTGGAGAGTTGTGCAAGATAGAATGCAACAGCCAGTGACGTCAGGTGGTATGTTACCCGGGGAGGATGGGCCCAGTGAGATCAGACAGTGTGTAACCCGGGGAGGATGGGCCCAGTGAGATCAGACAGTGTGTAACCCAGGGAGGATGGGCACAGTGAGATCAGACAGTGTGTAACCCGGGGAGGATGGGCCCAGTGAGATCAGACAGTGTGTAACCCGGGGAGGATGGGCCCAGTGAGATCAGACTGTGTGTAACCCGGGGAGGATGGGCCCAGTGAGATCAGACAGTGTGTAACCCGGGGAGGATGGGCCCAGTGAGATCAGACAGTGTGTAACCCGGGGAGGATGGGTCCAGTGAGATCAGACAGTGTATAACCCGGGGAGGATGGGCCCAGTGAGATCAGACAGTGTGTAACCCGGGGAGGATGGGCCCAGTGAGATCAGACAGTGTGTAACCCGGCGAGGATGGGCCCAGTGAGATCAGACAGTGTGTAACCCGGGGAGGATGGGCCCAGTGAGATCAGACAGTGTGTAACCCGGGGAGGATGGGTCCAGTGAGATCAGACAGTGTATAACCCGGGGAGGATGGGTCCAGTGAGATCAGACAGTGTGTAACCCGGGGAGGATGGGCCCAGTGAGATCAGACAGTGTGTAACCCGGGGAGGATGGGCCCAGTGAGATCAGACAGTGTGTAACCCGGGGAGGATGGGTCCAGTGAGATCAGACAGTGTGTAACCCGGGGAGGATGGGCCCAGTGAGATCAGACAGTGTGTAACCCGGGGAGGATGGGCCCAGTGAAATCAGACAGTGTGTAACCCGGGAAGGATGGGCCCAGTGAGATCAGACAGTGTGAAACCCGGGGAGGATGGGCCCAGTGAGATCAGACAGTGTGTAACCCGGAGAGGATGGACCCAGTGAGATCAGAGAGTGTGTAACTCGGGGAGGATGGTCCCAGTGAGATCAGACAGTGTGTAACTCGGTGAGGATGGGCCCAGTGAGATCAGACAGTGTGTAACTCGAGGAGGATGTGTCCAGTGAGATTAGACCGTGGGTAGCCCGGGGAGGATGGGCCCAGTGAAATCAGACAGTGAGTAACTCGGGGAGGATGGGCCCATTGAGATCAAACAGTGTGTAACCCGGGGAGGATCGTCCCAGTGAAATCAGACAGTGTGTAACTCGGGGAGGATGGGCCCAGTGAGATCAGACAGTGTGTAACCCGGGGAGGATGGGCCCAGTGAGATCAGACAGTGTGTAACCCGGGGAGGATGGGCCTAGTGAGATCAGACAGTGTGTAACTCGGGGAGGATGGGCCCAGTGAGATCAGACAGTGTGTAACTCGGGGAGGATGGGCCCAGTGAGATCAGACAGTGTGTAACCCGGCGAGGATGGGCCCAGTGAGGTCAGACAGTGTGTAACCCGGGGAGGATGGGCCCAGTGAGATCAAACAGTGTGTATCCCTTTGACGATGGGCCCAGTGAGATCAGACAGTGTGGAACCCGAGGAGGATAAGCCGAGTGAGGTCAGACAGCGTTTATCCCGGGAGGGATTGGTCCAGTGAGGTCAGGCAGTGTGTAACCCGGGGAGGATGTGCCCAGTGGGATCAGACAGTGTGTAACCCGGGGAGGATGGGCCCACTGATATCGGAGAGATGTAACCCGAGGAGAATAGGCCCAGTGAGATCAGACAGTGTGTAACCCAGGGAGGATGGGCCCATTGAGACCAGACTTCATGTAACCAGGGGTGGATGCTTCCAGCGAGATCAGACAGTGTGTAACCCGTTGGTGATGGGCCCAGTGAAATCAGACAGTGTGTCACCCGGGGAGGATGGGCCCATTGAGACCAGACTTCATGTAACCAGGGCTGGATGCTTCCAGTGAGATCAGACAGTGTGTAACCCGTTGGTGATGGGCCCAGTGAGATCAGACAGTGTGTCACCAGGGGAGGATGGTCCCAGTGAGATCAAGCAGTGTTTAACACGGGGAGGCTGGGCCCAGTGAGATCAGACAGTGTGTGACCCGGGGAGGGTGGGCCCAGTGAGATCAGACAGTGTGTAACCCTGAGGGGATGGGCCCAGTGAGATCAGACAGTGTGTTACCTGGGAATGATGGCCCCAGTGTGAAAAGGAAGCTTCGGTTTGCCTAAAGCACAGAAAAATTGTACATTTCCATCCAGAACTTTGGTGATTTGCTGGTAGCCCAGGTGGGCTTGGCGGGGATCTAAGAAAAGGGACAAAATCAGACAGAAATTCTCGCACCCAAACTTTTATTTTTACTCGGCAGAAGAAAAGTCTACATTACATTACTTCACACTATCCATACTGTTATTTGCTGTCCTGCCTTAATAAGATGTCCCAGTGAATGACTGACTGAATGAGGAAGGTCCACAGCTGGAGTAAACATGGATTGTAGACTGAGGAACGACAGCAGCTGAACCTGCAAAAGATTGTGTGAGCACCAGCCAGAGATAACCCTTCCTTTTCAAAGACTTCCAGAGATCGACTGGGGAAAAAGGTAATCGAGAGTCCCATTGACTCAGATAAACACTGCTCCTGGAGATGGACTGGGGAGAAAGGTCAGAGAGAGTCCCATTGACTCAGATAAACACTGGTCCTGGAGATGGACTGGGGAGAAAGGTCAAAGAGAGAGTGCCATTAACTCAGATACACACTGGTCCTGGAGATGATCCGGGAGAAAGGTCAAAGAGAGAGTCCCATTGACTCAGATACACAATGGTCTCGGAGATGGACTGGGGTGTGTGCATGAGTGTAGCACAGTTGATGTAGTCTACATGGACTTCAGTACGACTTTTGACAAAGTTCCGCATGGGAGACTGGTCAAGTAGGTAAGATCCCAATGGATCCAGGGCAATTTCGCACATTGGATCCAAAATTGGCTTCGTGGCAGGTGGCAGAGGGTGATTGCCGAAGGTTGTTTTTGTGACTGGAAGCCTGTGTCCAGTGGTGTACCGCAGGGATCGGTGCTGGGTCCCTTGCTGTTTGTAGTGTACATTAATGATTTAGATATGAATGTAGGAGATATGATCAGTAAGTTCGCAGATGACACGAAAATTGTTGGAGTGGTAAATAGCGAGGAGGGAAGCCTCAGGCTACAGGACGATATAGATGGGTTGGTTAGATGGGCAGAACAGTTGGAAATGGAATTTAACCCTGAAAAGTGTGAGGTGATGCATTTTGGGAGGAGTAACAAGGCAAGGGAATACACAATTAATGGTAGGACCCTAGGAAGGACAGAGGATCAAAGGGACCTTGGTGTGCATGTACATAGATCCCCGAAGGCAGAAGGACAGGTAGATAAGGTGGTTAAAAGGCATATGGGGAATTTTCCTTCTTTAGCCGAGGCATATAATTTAAGAGCAGGGATGTTTATGATGGAGCTGTACAAAACGCATGTTAGACCACAGCTGGAATACTGTGTGCAGTTCTGGTCGCCACACTATAGGAAGGATGTAATTGCATTGGAGAGGGTGCAGAGGAGATTCACCAGGATTTTACCTGGGCTGGAGCGCTTCAGCTATGAGAGAGACTGGATAGGCTGGGGTTGTTTTCCTTAGAGCAGAGAAGTCTGAGGGGGGACCTGATTGAGGTGTACAAAATTATGAGGGGCATAGATGGGGTAGATAGAAAGGAACTGTTCCCCTTAGTAGAGGGGTCAATAACTAGGGGGCATAGTTTCAAGATAAGGGACAGGAGGTTTAGAGGTGATTCGAGGAAAAACGTTTTCACCCAGAGGGTGGTTGGAATCTGGAAATCACTGCCTGAAAGGGTGGTAGAGGCAGGAACCCTCACAACATTCAAGAAGCTTTTAGATGAGCACTTGAAACGCCATAGCATACAAGACTAGGGTCCATGTGCTGGAAAATGGGATTACAATAGACAGGGCTTGATGGTCGGCGCGGACACGATTGGCCGAAGGGCCTCTTTCTGTGCTGTATAATTCTATGACTCTATTACTCTATAAAGATCAGAGAGAGTCCCATTGACTGAGATACACACTGGTCCTGGAAATGGACTGGGGAGAAAGTCAGAGAGAGTTCCATTGATTCAGATTCACACTGGTCCTGGAGATGGACTGGGGAGAAAGGTCAGCGAGTGTCCCATTGACTCAGATACACACTGGTCCTGGAGATGGACTGGGGGGAAAGGTCAGCGAGTGTCCCATTGAACAGATACACACTGGTCCCGGAGATGGACTGGGGAGAAAGGTCAGAGAGAGTCACATGGACTGTGATACATACTGGTCCTGGAAATGGACTGAAGAGAATGGTCAGAGAGAGTCCCATTGACACTGATGCACACTGGTCCTGGAGATGGACTGGGGAGAATAGTCAGAGAGCGTCCTATTGATTCAGGTACACACTGGTTCTTGAGATGGACTGCGGAGAAAGGTCAGAGAGAGTCCCATTAACTCAGATACACACTGGTCCTGGAGATGGACTGGGGAGAAAGGTCAGAGAGAGTCCCATTGACCTGATCAGAGAGAGTCCCATTGACTCAGATACACACTGGTCCTGGAGATGGACTGGGGAGAAAGGTCAGAGAGAGTCCCATTGACTCAGATGCACACTGGTCCTGGAGATGAACTGGGGAGAAAGGTCAGAGAGTGTCCCTATGACCAGATACACACTGGTCCTGGAGATGGACTGGGGAGAAAGGTCAGAGAGAGTCCCATTGACTCAGATACACACTGGACCTGGAGATGAACTGGGGAGAAAGGTCAGAGACAGTCCCATTGACTCAGATACACACTCGCCCTGGAGATGGACTGGGGAGAAAGGTCAGAGAGAATCAAATTAACTCAGATACACACTGGTCCTGGAGATGGACTGGGGAGAAAGGTCAGAGATTATCCCATTGTCTCAGATGATGTCCTCCACACTATTACTGCAAATTTCTTTTGTCCAGTCTATATGTAGCTTAAAGTCCCCCGTGATTACTGTATTACCCTTGTAATTGATCCTCTAATTTCCTGATTCATACTCTGCCCTATATTACAACTACTACGCATGGGCCTATAAACTACTCCCACAAATGTTTTCTCCCCCTTGCTGTTCTTCGCTCCACCTAAACCTATAATTTTACTTGATTTTCGGAGCTAAGTTCCTTTCTCTCTACTGTCTTTATCCAATCCTTTATCGATACGGAGACCAAAACTGTGCACGGTACTCCGGGTGTGGTCTCACCAAAGCCCTGTACAATTGTATCAAGACTTCCTGACTGTTTAACTCTAACCTACTTGTAATAATGTCCAACATGCCATCGCCTTCCTAATTGCTTGCTGTACCTGCATGCTAACTTTGTTTCCTGTACGAGAACACCTAAATCTCCCTGAACACCAACATTTAATAATTTTTCACCATTTAAAAAAGGTTCTGTTTTTCTGTTCTTCCTACTAAAGTGAATAACCTCACATTTCCCCACATTATATTCCATCTGTCAACTTATTGCCCACACACTTAACCTGGCCACCTCCCTTTGCAGGCTCTTTGTGTGTCCTCCTCATAGCTTAATTTCCCACCTAGCTTTGTATCATAAGCAAACCTGGATACATTGCACTCGGTCCCTTCATCTAAGTCATTAATATAGATTGTAAATAGCAGAGGCCCGAGCACTGATCCTTGTGGCACCCCACTAGTTACAGCCTGTCAAGCTGAAAATTACCTGTTTATCCCTTCTCTCTGTTTTCTGTCCGTTAACCAATCCTCTATTAATGCTAATAGAGTAATAACGTCACAGAAGGAGGCCATTCGGCCCATTGAGTCCGTGCCTGCTCTCTGTAGAGCAATCCAGTTATTCCCATTTCACCGCTCTATCCCCGTAGCCCTGCAAGTTTATTTCCCTCAAGTGCCTATCCAGTCTCCGCTTGAAAATATTCAGTGTGTCCGCTTCCACCACTTCCGTTGGCAATGAGTTCAAGGTCCTCACCACTCTGCCCTAAAGTGCCCTCTTACCACTTCCTTAAAAATGGATTCCAACATTTTCCCGACGTCAGGCTCACTGACCTGTTGTTCCATGCTTTCTCTTTTCCCCCTTTTTTGAATAGCGGGCTTACATATGCGACCTTCCAATCCGCTGGGACCATTCCAAAATCTAGGGAATTTTGGAAGATCAAACCCAATGCATCCACTATCTCGATAGCAAAATACTGCGGATGCTGGAAATCCGAAATAACAACAGAAAACGCTGGAAAAACTCAGCAGGCCAGGCAGCATCCGTGGAGAGAGAAAGAGAGTTAACATTTCAGGTCGATGACCTTTCATCAGAACTGGGAAGAGCCGGAAATCAAATAGATTTAAGGCCAGGGTAAAGCTGGGAAAAGGGGGAGGGGATAAAGGAATAAAGGGGGAGATGAAGAGACATTAAGAGACATTAAGAGATATGCAAGGCTAGAGGTGGTGTTAATGTGACAGATTAAGGCTGAAAGAAGTGTGAAATCCACTGGCAGAATGAAGGACAGCTGCCAGCTTCTAGGAGGAAAAAAAAGGTGGGGGGGGCAAATAAAAGGGTGGAAAAAATAAAATATAAATGTGATTGGAGCTGAGGTTATGATCTAAAATTGTTGAACTCGATATTGAGTCCAGAGGGCTGTAGTGTGCCTAAACTATCTCTTCAGCCACCACTTTCAGAACCCTAGGATGTAGGCCGTCAGGTCCAGGGGATTTGTCGGCTTTTAGTCCCATTAGTTTCTCAAGTACTTTTTCTCTAATTATATTAATTACGTTAAGTTCCTCACCCTCATTAGACCCTTGGTTCTCCACCATTTTTGGTATGCTTTTTGTGTCTTCTACTGTGAAGACAGATACAAAATATGTGTTTAATGTTTCTGCCATTTCCTTATTCCCCATAATAATTTATCCTGTCTCAGCCTCTAAGGGACCAACGTTTACTTTTGCTACATTTTTCCTTTTTACATACTCTGACAATCTGCTTTTATATTGCTTGCTAGTTTTCTTTCATTCTATTTTTTACCTTTTTAACAATTTTTTGGTCAACCTTTGCTGGTTTCTGAAACTCTCCCAATCCTCAGGCTTATTAATTATTCTTTGCAAAATTATAAGCTTCTTTGGTCAATCTAATACTGTCCTTAACTTCTTTAGTTAGCCACGGTTGGATCACTTTTCACCTGGAGTTTTTGTTTCTCAATGGAATGTATTTTTGTTGAGAATTGAAATATTTCTTTAAATGCTAGCCACGGCTTATCTACCGCCACATCTTTTAATCTATTTTTCAAATCTACCTTAGCCAACTCGCCCCTCATACCTATATAATTGACTTTATTTAAGTTTAAGACTCTCGTTTCGGACTTAGGCAAGTCACTCTCAAAATTAATGTAAAATTCTATCATATTATGAGCACACTGCCCCAGAGGATCCTTTACTGTGAGATTGCTAATTAACCCTGTCTCATTACACAATACTACATCTAAAATAGCCTGTTCCCTGGTTGGTTCCATGACACATTGTTCTAGGAAACTGTCCCGAATGCATTCGTCCTCCAGACTACCTTTGCCTATTTGATTTGTCCAGTCTATATGAAGATTAAAGTACCCCAAGATTATTGCATTACGTTTGTTGCAAGCTCCTACTATTTCTTGATTAGTATTCTGTCCAATGGTATAGCTATTGTTGGTGGCCTATATACTACTCCTACCAGTGTTTTCTGCCCCTTGTTATTCCTTATCTCAACCCATACTGATTGTACTTCCTGATCTTCTGAGCTGAGATCCTTTCTCGCTACTGTCCTTATGTCATCCTTTATTATCAGGGCTACTCCCCCACCTTTTCCATTCTGCCTGTCTTTTTGGAACGTCAAGTACTCTGGAACATTTAGTTCCCAACCTTGGCCACTTTGCAACCATGTCTCTGTAATGGCTATTCGATCAAACCCATGTATCTCTATTTGTGCCACGAGTTCATCTTTCTTTATATGAATGCTTCGTGCATTCAGATAAAAAGCCTTTAATTATTTTTTTACCATTATTCCCTGCTTTGTATTGTCTGCTGCACTGCTACCATTAAACTCTCTGTCGCTTCCTGTCACACTCTGCTTATTTTTACCCAAATCGCTACACTGCTCTATTGCCTTGACCTTTCCCTTTAAATTTATAAATTTCCCCTGACCTGATCCCCCCCCTTTTTCAGTTTAAAGCCCTATCTAATGCCCTATTTACTGTCGCCTACTACTACCACATTCCTTCCTTCTCCCCCCACTTGGATGGCCCCCTGTACCACAGTGCCGTGGCACCACAATGGGAATGTTTAACATGGAGATGTGTGATCACACAAAAAACTATTGAAGAGGAATATTATCCAGCTGGTTAATGCTGGTTCATTATTGTGGGTATCATTTCCCGAGTCTGTAACAACATTTGGTGCAGAGAATATGGGATGGGTTTTGGATTATGCTGTACTTCAAATAGCTTTTAAATATTAAAGCAATATACTACGAATGCTGGAAATCTGAAATAAAAACAAAAACTGCTGGAAATACTCAGCAGGTTAAACAGCATGTGGAGAGAAAAACTGAGTTAATTCTTTCTGTTTCTGACGAAAGGTAATTGACCTGAAACGTTAACTCTTTCTGTATTCTTTTCTGAAAGCCTTATCGTCCTGCCTGCCACATTCAAAAATTTCTGTATGTATACCCCCAAGTTTTTCTGTTCCTGCAACCCCTTTAAATTGTACCAGTTAGTTTATGTTGCATCGCCTCATTGTTCTTTCGAAAATGCAGCACTTCACACTTCTCTGTATAAATTACACCTGCCATGTGTCTGCCCATTTCACCAGACTGTGTATTTCCTCCTGAAGTCTTCTGCTATCCTCCTCATGGTTTACGACTTTTCCGAGATTCATGTCATCTATAAACTTTTAAATTATGCTCTGTATACCTAAGTCCAGTTCACTAAAATATATCAAAAAGAGCAGTGATCCAAATACCGACCCCTGGGGACACTGTATACATCCCTCCAGTGTGAAAAATATCGGTTTACAACTACTTTCTGTCCCTTCGCCAATTTAGTATCTACGCTGCCACTGCTCCTGTAATATCATTGGCTTCAATTTTGTTAAACAGACCATTATGAGGTAGTTTATCAAACGCCGTCTGATAGTCCATATACAGAACATCAACTGTACTACCCGCATCAACCCTCTCCTACTTCATCGATTAACTCATTCAAGTCAGGCAGATTTGATTTGCCTTTAAAAAAAAAAGATCAATTTCCTGTCGCTAATTAACCCATGTTCTTCCAAGTGACATGAATTTTGCTTCGGATTTTTGTCCCTAGAAGCTCCCTCAATACCGATGTAAAGCTGAGTCGCCTGTAGTTATTTGGTTTATCACTCTGTCCTTTTTTGAAGTGGGAAGTAACGTTTGCAACCCTTCAGTCCTCTGGCACCTCTCCCATAACCAAGGATTTGGAAATTTGTGGCAGAGCGGGTGACTTTTCTACTTTGAGCCCTGCAATCCGTTTTAGTACATCGTCCTAATCTATTGATATCGTCTCCCATTTCTCAACCACCTCTTCCTTTACTGTACGATTGGCAGCATCCTCTTCTTTAGTGAATACGGATGCAAAGTGTTAATTTAGTACCTCAGCCATGTCCGCTGCTTCCACAAGCTGATTGTCTTTTTGGTCCCAAATCGGCCCCACCTTTCCTTGGACTATTATTTGACGGTTTATATATTTATAAAGGGCGTTAGTGTTCCCTATTACGTTACCGCTAATCATTTCTCATACATTCTCCTTGCCCCTCTGTTGTTGATGTTGTGTATTTATTACACTAGTGGCAGCATTAGTGAAACAGCAAAGTACTGAATTTTACAAAGTCTCAAACTGTTTATAAATTAACTGAATCGCTTTTACATTTCCATGGGGAAAGGAAAGGACGCTGATTGATAGTTCCAATGGACGCACGTGCGCTGGCACACACACAAATGGAGAATTATGATTGCAAAACAGCAGTCAAATCCACCAGATGTATATTCAAGGTGTTTTCTGAGATCCCAGAGCTAACAGCTTTTGTACTTATGGGAGAGGAGCGATTTGATATCATGTTTAACAAGGCAGCGTTCTCCTTCTCATTTTAATATTTCTATCTAACATTTCTATTAATATTATACTTGTTACAGAGCATCAGAATCTGGGAACGCCTGTCACCACCATGGCTGAAGGTCCAAAGAGGGGAGAAGATCCAACATCTTCAAAAAGAATGAGAATGGACACTGGTAGGTTCAGAAAACACTTCAAAATATAATTTCTGTCCCGACAAAATGTCCAGATCAAATGCATGAACCTGGAGCGCACACAGGAAGAGGGAACAGGACAGGGGCTGAGTATAAAGAGAGAAATGAGTGACCATCTAGAGAGACATCGCAGTCACAGGTGGAGGGAGCCCTGAGTACTGGAACTGTTCAATAGATACCAGGTATTGGAGATTATAAGATGCATCGAGGCAGTGACTCGGAGGAGGGTCTTCCTGAGCAACAGTGTGGCACCAGAGAGCAGGAGGTCACCCAGCGGGGCGAGAGTGAGAGGTAGGTGGGGCACAGCAATAGGAGAGCGATACTGGTGGCAGATTGTATATTCGATGGAATAACCAACCTCGTCTGCAGCCCTGAGCAGGCCCCGAATGTTTAGTTGCCTCCCTGGTGCCAGAGGGAAGAATGTCCTTGAACGGGTGGGACCATCTCTGGGAAGGAAAGGAAAGGAGAGCAGAAAATAGCAGTGGTCGAAACCGGTAACACGGATAGAAATACGTTTATAGAGGGACTTTTAACACTTAGGCACTAAACTAAGCAAAAAGGCCGCAAGATGTTGAATTCCGGCCAGTTTTGCACTGGGCTGCTGAAGGAGGGAAATATGAGGCTGATCAATGCGCGGCTGCAGGGCTGGAGCAGGAGGGAAGGGTTCACGTTCTTGGGGCGCTAGAGTGAGTTCCGTTGGAAGCGAAGGGAAGGCCGCGTTCTGTACTGAAAAAGAATTCTGTTTTTACAGAAAAGGTGAATGGAAAAGTTATTGGCAAGAAAAAGGAAGGAGGATTTGAAGTAGTGAGAGAGAAAGTCACTTATTTCTTTTTTTCAAGAAGGAACGGGGACCAGCCAACATTTCAAACATTGGAGCGCGTATTGAGTGTTGTGTGTGTGAGTGTACAAATCATTCCAAACATTCAGAAGCATGAGAGATGTGATCGAGTATCTATAAGACAGGGCCTGGGTTTTCACAGGACTCAGAGGGAGATGTTTCTGGTGATAACATTTTGAGGGAAGAGCAAAACATTTTTGGACGCCAGTATTAATAAGATAGAGGTGTGACTGACGAATCTAGTTGTGGAGGAATGCAATTTTGGGGCGATACAAAATATTTCCTTTACTTTCTAAAAATGATGGTTGAAGTGAGAAAGTTGATGTACTAGAGGAGGATGTGGGTTCAGTTAGAGACACTGTGGAGAAGGATTTAGATCTGAGTAAAATAGCCGAGGTGGAGAACTCACTGGGCTCAGAAATAATGCACCCCAGACTGTTAAAGGAAGTCAGAGAGGCGATAGGAGGGACAGACCACAGCATTTCAACCCACGTTTAATATCAAAAATATACAGGTGGACTGAGCCCAAACAATGTTTCTGTTATAATGTGGAGAGTGGATTAACCTTGTTACCAGAGACTATTGTGTAGAAACTCCTCAAATCTGTTAATCCAGGTCGAATTAGCGAGCATTTAGCGATAAAGACGATGATGAGGGGAGGCTGGAATGGGTTAGCTGTAGAAAAGTTGTATGTGCTAATTTTACGAACAACGACGAACAGGTAAATACCCTTTGGTCCATCCAGACTTTCCCAGGCAATTGCGATACTTTGTCGATACTTTGTCGCCCTATCCCAAACAAAACCATGTGATCTCCTGGGTGAGGTGGAATAAAACAGGTAAAAACACAGGCCAATTTGGGTGATTAAAATACGGGAAATTCCTCTCCGACCCATCTAGGCGATTTAAACATAGTCCAACAGATCAATCTTACACTGAATTCCCTGAAGTGCCTTCCTGTTGTAAGAGGTGATGTCCGCCCCAAACACGACCAGGTTCAGCTCTCGCCTGAAGGAATTCAGTGAGTCAGCGTTCACCGCAAGAGAAGGTATCCTGTTCCAGAAGTCGACTATTCTCTGGGATAAGAACCACCTCCTGACATCTAACTTAAATCAGGCCTTGCACAACTTAAAATTGTGACCCCTGACCCTCCCTAAACTATTGAATTGGAACAGACTGTCAACTGGAAAACAATCTTTTCCCTTCATCATCCTATAATCCTCAATCAGATCACCCGTAAGTCTTTGCTTCTCTAAAGTGTAGAGTCCAGGTTCTCAGCCTATCTTGAAAGCTAAGTTGCTTTATACTGGGAATTAGTCCAATGTCCCTCCTCTGCAACAGTATCAAAGGCTCAATATTACCCACCATATGAGGAGACCAAAACTGGACACAGTATTCCAAGTGAGGACTTTACCAAGGTCTTGTACGAGGACAAAATAGGCCGTCTTATACCCAACTGTCCTATGAATGCACCCCAACATCCTCTTTGTTCTAGTTTCCGCTTCACAGCATTGCTCCTATACCTTTAGAGATGAATGCACAAGAGAGCCCGGATCTTCCTTTCTCCCCCTTATTTAATGCCATGAAGGGTGTATGGACGTTGAGCATTCGCACGGCCCACAGGCACAACACGGCACCTATCCAAGCTAAACATCATTTGCCAATCATGAGCCCAATCTCCCAACACATTAAATGCAGTTTTGTAGAGACATGAGTATACAGGTTTTGGAATTTTGTACATGCGCTGTATATGTGGGTTATCAGAAGGTTTTTGATAATGTGGCTCACAGGAAGCTTTAGCTGTTTGGTATACGATGAAATGTGAGCCGCCTGGGTAGAAAGTGGATAATGTGTTTAGTTTTCTCCATTTGTGTTCACAGATCCAAACTCTACAATCACTGAGTTCTTGACAAAGTGCGACGATTACCAACTGTTCCAGTTCACAAAATTCTACCGGGACAGACTGGAACAGGCGATTGAAGGAGGGGTGGACGGTGTCAGCTTGTTGTTAACATACGAGAGACATTTCAGTGGACAAGAACATCGGGTGAGTGGGAGGGACACAGAATGATTTTGGATTATTTAAACATCACAGAACTGACAGGATATCAGATCTTAGAATCACAGAATGTTACAGAAGAGAAACACTTCAAATAGGAAATAAATAGATAAAACTGAAAATATTGTGAATCTGAAACAATGATACGAAGAGGTGAAAATACCCAGCGGGTCCGTCCGTATCTGTACAAAGCACAGGGGAACGGTTCAGGTATAACTCTTGTGTGGACTGAAAACAAAGGGAAACAGTTTTAGGGGGACTGGGAAAAGGAGAGACCAGAGGCAACAGACAGGGATTAAAGGGAAGGTCATGAGTTTACTGACCTGGAAACTACTTAACGTAAATTAAGGAACCGAGAGATGACACAAATCATCTGTGGAGTAAATGAGAGTCATTTCAAGAACAAAAACAAAATGGTAAAATGGTTAAAATGTATGAGACCCGAACAAGAAATCTAATCCCCAAAAAATCTGAATTTAAAACCCGATGCTGTGCAGGTTTTTCCTCCCCCTGCATCACCGGAAGTTAATTCCAACTTCGGCAGAGACTCAATCCGGGCGGTAGAACCTGTGGTGGAGCGTCACTCCCCGGGAGAACACTTCAGGAAATTACAGCAAGCAGCCTGAACTGTTCTGTCAGTTACATTTAATGGAATAGAACTAAATAGAAATGATAATCAGGCAGGGTGTATAATGGACGGTCGACCTGCTGCCAACTTTCCAACTTGAGAATCTAGGAAATTTACTCTCATCCCAAACTTCAGCTCATTACTCATTATTGTTAATATCCCAACTAGTCTAATCCGAACTTCCTTCTGACTACCCATTACCGTTTATATCCCACCTCGTCTAATCCCAAACCTCCTATTCACTACCCATTACTTTTACTATCCCACCTAGTCTAATCCCAAACTCCTGCTCACCACCCATTACTTTTAATATCCCACCAATCTAATCCCAACATCCTACTCACTACCCATCACCGTTAATATACCAACTATTCCAATCCCAACCTCCTGCTCACTACTCATTACATTTAATATCCTACCAATCTAATCCCAACCTCCTGTTCACTACCCATTACTGTTAATATCCCACCTAGTCTAAGCCCAACCTTTTGCTCAATATCCATTACCGTTAATATCCCGCCTAGTTTAAACCCAATCTCCTGCTCATTACTGGTTACTGTTAATATCCCACCTAGTCTACTCCCAACCGCCTGCTCACTACCCATTACTATTAATATCCCACCTAGTCTAATCCCTACCTCCTGCTCACTGCCCATTACTATTAATATCCCACCTAGTCTAATCCCAACCTCCTGCTCACTACCCATTACTATTAATATTACACCTAGTCTAATCCCTACCTCCTGCTCACTGCCCATTACTATTAATATCCCACCTAGTCTAATCCCAACCTCCTGCTCACTACCCATTACTGTTAATATCCCACCTAGTCTAATCTCAACCTCCTGCTCACTACCCATTACCGTTAATATCACACCTAGTCTAATCCCAACCACCTGCTCACTACCCATTACCGTTAATATCCCACCTAGTCTAATCCCAACATCCTGGTCACTGCCCATTACTATTAATATCCCACCTAGTCTAATCCCAACCTCCTGCTCACTACCCATTACTGTTAATATCCCACCTAGTCTAATCTCAACCTCCTGCTCACTACCCATTACCGTTAATATCCCACCTAGTCTAATCCCAACCTCCTGCTCACTACCCATTACCGTTAATATCCCACCTAGTCTAATCCCAACATCCTGGTCACTGCCAATTACCGTTAATATCCCACCTAATCTAATCCCAACCTCCTGCTCACTACCCATTACCGTTAATATCCCACCTAGTGAAATCCCAACCTCCTGCTCACTGCCCATTACCGTTAATATCCCACATAGTCTAATCCCAACCTCCTGCTCACTACCCATTACCGTTAATATCCCACCTAGTGAAATCCCAACCTCCTGCTCACTACCCATTACCGTTAATATCCCACATAGTCTAATCCCAACCTCCTGCTCACTACCCATTACCGTTAATATCCCACATAGTCTAATCCCAACCTCCTGCTCACTACCCATTACCGTTAATATCCCACCTAGTGAAATCCCAACCTCCTGCTCACTGCCCATTACCGTTAATATCCCACATAGTCTAATCCCAACCTCCTGCTGGCCGCATTATGGTTATTATCCCAATTAGTCCAGCTGTATTCTTCTGTTCACACCTCATACTCCAACATTTCTTTCTATCCACGCAGCAATAGAAATTGATTTTATCAATAAAATGTCGACTTGCTTCCACAATAGTTTGTGGGATTGAATTATGCTTTCTAACCACCTCACGTGTAAATAAATTTATCAACGTTCACCCCAATTCTTCGAATTAGCCCAAATATGTGCCCGCTGGCCAATCAGTGGAAACTATCCGTAACTATTTTTTTGATCATAACTCTTCAGAATCTGAAGACTTGCAGCAACTCCTCACTTAATCTGCTCACCTCTGGTGGAATGAGCCCAACCTTCTCAAATCGCATCTCTAACAGTAACTCCACAGCCCTGGTAACATCCATGTGATTGTGCACGCCAGTTTATCCATTGCTTTTACATCCTATAAATGGAGTTTCCAAACCTGTACACAACTGGGTAAATTACCTGCTCCTGTGCTCTTGGTGTGGAACGTCACTCCCTAGGGGGGAACATGTGGAAATTGAGATTATTCAGTCTGTCATTTGCCGTCCGCTCGCTTTAATGGTTTGGTTTCTGCACCATTTTGTTCACGGAGTGAGTGACTGGGGGATGACATAGTGGTAGTTTCATATTCTTGTAATAGGCTAGATTTTGCGGTAGAAATAACGGTGGGGTTAACAGCGCTCACTGTTAATAAAGTGTACATTGGACAGTAACTTCCAGCGACCGCACATGCGGAGTTAAACACGAAAATCGTGCAGGTCCTGTCCGAGTTGCCCTGCGCTCCCAAAGCTGCACGAGAATGGTATCTCGCCGAGAGACTCGCCATTGAAATGCATGGAACGGCGTAACATTACTGTACTTGCCTGATAGATACACACGGAACTCACCAGGAAAAGTCGGGGCTTGCCTATTCCAGTGTAATTATTTGTTTAACGGCGTGATCAGTCTTAACTAATGCCAGACAACCTCTCTGGCACAAACAATTAACTTTTACAAGTGTGGAGTTTCATTCCTTCGGATTTTAATTATTGTTGGAGCTGTACAAACAAAATTCAATAATGTTTGTACCTTTTCTTTCTGTCTCTTTTTTCGCTCCCTCTGAACATAAGAAGATAAGAAATATTAGCAGGAGTGGGACATTTATCTCTTCGAGCCTGTTCCGCCATTCAATAAGATCATGGCTGATCTTCTACCTCATCCCCTCTTTCCTGCACTATCCACCTATCCCTTGATTCCCTGAAGATTCAAAAATCTATCGATCTCTGTCTTGAATATACTCAACGACTTAGTCTCCACAGCCCTCTGGGGTAGAGAATTCCAAAGATTCACCACCCTCTGAGTGAAGAAATTTCTCCTTATCTCAGGACTAAATGGCCGACCCCTTTTTCTGAGACTGTGACCCCTGCTTGCAGACTCCCCAGCCAGGGGAAGCATCCTCCCTGCATCTACCCTGTCAAGCCCTGTAAGAATTTTGTATGTTGCAGTGAGATGCATTCTGAATCCAATCTTTCTTTCACTTTCTGCATGTGATTTGACATTGCATTCTATATTCTAACTAAGACTTCCTGGTTCAGACTTTGCGTAAGGATTCTTCAAGCTGATTGGTTAAGGAAACATACAGTCGCTTCTCCTGTTCCCTCTAGAGGGCGCTGGGCGTTTTGGCTCTAATTTACACTGACGATGAAGGAACGGCGATATATGTTCAAGTCAGGATCGTATGTTACTTGAAGTGAAACTTGGAGGTAGTGGTGTTTCCATGCGGATGCTGCTCTTGTCCTTCTAGGTAGCAGAGGCCGCGGGTTTGAGAGGTGCTGGCAGAGAAGCCTTGGTGAACTGCTGCAGTTCTTTCTGTAAATAGTACACACTGCAGCTATGGTGCACCGGTGGTGGAGGGATTCGATGTTTAACGTGGTGGGTGGGCAGCCGATGAAGCGTATTTCTCTGTCATGGATTGAGTGGAGCATCTTGAGTGTTGTTGCAGCTGTACCTATCCAGGCAAGTGGAGAGTTTTCCATCACACACCGCAGTTGTACCTTGTAGATGCAGGAGAGACTCCTGGGTGGCCAGGAGGTGTGCCACTCGCCACAGACTACTCAACCACTGACCTGCTCTAGCAGCCAAGAGTTTTGTTGTGGCTAGTCAATTGTAGGGATTTGACGATGGCAATGCCAGTGAATGACAAAGGGACATGGTTGGTCTCTCTTGTGGGAGATGGGCATTGCCTGACACTTGTGGGGCGCGAATATTACTTGTCTCTTGTCCGCCCAAGCCTAGATTTTGTCCAGGACTTGCTGCATGCGAGCATGGACCGCTTCATTATCTGACGAATTGAAAATGGAGCTGAACACTAAATCATCAGAGAACATCCCCACTCCTGGCTTTATGATGGAGGGAAGGTAATTGACGGAGCAGCTGAAATGGTTCGTCCGAAGACTCTGCCCCGAGGAACTCCTGCAGTGATGTCCTGGTGCTGAGACGATTCGCCTCCAACAACCACACTCCTTGGGGCCACACACGTCGAACACTGCCTTGATGTCGAGCACAGTCACTCTCACCTCACAGCTGGAATTCAGCTCTTTGGTCCTTGTTTGGAGCTGATTGGTCCTGGTGGAACTCAAACTGAGTGTCGGTGAGCAGCTTATTTGTGATTAAGTGCTGCTTAATAGCAGTGTTGTTAACTCCTTCAACACTTTGATGATGATTGAGAGCAGGCTGATAGAGGGGTAATTGATCGGGTTGGATTTGTCCTGCTCTATGTAGACAGGACAAACTTGGACAATTCTCTACATTGTCGTGTAGATACCAGTGCTGTGGATGTGCTGGAACAACTTGACTAGAGGTGCGGTTAGTTCCAGAGCACAGATCTTCAACACCACAGCCAGAATGTTGACGGGACCTTTTAGCATTTGCTGTACCTAGTACATTCATTTGTTTCTTGATTTCGGAATGCGGGGGAAGTGGCATTAAACCTCCCACCTACTGTACATTCTGGACCTTATGTCACCTTTAGTGCTTCCTCCAAGTTGTGTTAAAAATGGAGGAGTACTGATTCATCGGCTGAGGGAGGGCAGAAGGTGGTAATCAGCAGGTTTCCTTGCCCATGTTTGACCTGAAGTCATGAGATTTCCTTGGCTCCGGAGTCAATGTTAATGATTCCCAGGGCACTTGCATCTGAGTGTCTATCACTGTGCCCCACCACTGGTGGGCCTGTCCTGCCGGTGAGACAGGAAACACCGATCAAAGTTAATGATTCCCAGGGCACTTGCATCTGAGGGTATATCACTGTGGCCCACCACTGGTGGGTCTGTCCTGCCGGTGGGACAGGAATTGCTGATGGAGGTGCCTGGGCCGTTGGCTAATAAATATGATTTTATAAGTATTACTACGTGAAAAATTTGATTTAGTAATGTGTGGTCCAGTTCTCCCTACTTTGGCACAAGTCCCCAGGAGTTAGTGAGGAGGGCTTTACAGGGTTGACTGGGCTGGGTGTTCCTTTGTCGTCTCTGAATCCAGTGCCGAAGCCGAGCGGTCCGCCCGGTTTTATTCTTCTATATCTTTCTTTCCAAAGGCTTTCTCCGCCATTTCAGAGGCCACCACATTGGTGAAGGACTGGAGTCATGTATAGACCAAGCGTAAAGGACATTAGGTTTTCCGACAATCTTTACTAATATCAGCTATTTATTTCGAAATATTTCAAATTCGAATATAAATTCAGGAAACGACCACGAATTGCATTGAACCGTTGTCTGTGGATTACTCGTCCAGTAATATAACGAACACACTATCGTTCTCGACGCCTCGTCATCTGTGTGCATTGTCTGATTGCACCTCTGTGAAGTGCCTTTCAACTATTTATTTTCTGCTTTAAAGGCGTTATATAAATGTAAGCTTTGATGAAGAAAGTCCTGACCCCACCAACCTCATTGCTGGATATCTGTTCCCGGTTACCGAGGTTTCAGACCGGCAGCGGATGTGTCAAATAATGGGTGCCAAGACATTTCAGTTACCGAGGGAACAAATGATTTGATTTTTCATATTTATTTTAATTGTTCGATTCTCCGGCTCTATACATCAACAGCGATTGTTTCAATTAGTCAGCGATAATATCTCAGAAAGTTTTCTAGCTGCTTCTCTCACTTCAGATTCGTTCCTTCCCTGTAACTGGAGTTCTGACTCGCTACTGCTTTATTTCTAATTAAATCACAAAGTGGGGCAGCAGGAAAAAATGTGAGAAACGAGTGAATCATATCGTCAATCAGTAATCTGATGTCATGTTGGACACGAAAGGAGAGAGAAAACTAATCACATTCAAACTGCTGCAGATTCTCAGTGATTCCTTTCTCTCCTAGAACTAAAATTCATCACATTTCTTTGTCGTTAATGGTGAATCAAGATGTTGACTGAATATTCAGCCCATGTTCAGAATGGATCAGTACCCGGCCCAGTGACTGTTTTCTCTGCTGAAAACAACTGAGAGATCCCATCACTGTGCAGATCATTTCCTTCTCATTCTCGGTGTTTATCTTTCACTCCGCTCCTCAATATATTCATTATTATTCTTTACAGAAAGTCACTGATCTCGTGGAGAAGGGAAACCGGGCGGACAGTTCCAAACTTCTCCTGAAACTGGTGATGGAGAAAGGCTCTCTGGCCCGAAGGGTGATGTGGGAATCCTTTGTGAAAATGCGCCATGGGGTGCCAAAGCTGAACAAAATACTGAAAGATATACAGGAACTTGGTACGGTAAAAACACACACTCAACACAAATATTAATTTAAACACTGAAGACTTTACTATAATATTACACAGATCTGATTTCATGAAAGTTAATTGATTTAAACAGATTCTGATCCATTTGATTACATGAACATCGCACGAGGCTTATCCAAAGTACCCACTCACCTGAAAGGTAAGTGAGGAAATGAAGATTTAAAAACTTTTATTTCACATGTGAGAATCACAATGTTTGACAGTGGCCAATTGTTTAGAGGTTGTCGGAACCTCGGAATCAGAATTTCAAACCTGGAAAAATGAGAGTGAACGTCATTTACATTTGTCATCATTCCAAAACTATTCTGTATAGGTTCAAATTACAATTCCGAAGTTTTCTGACGTTTACTTTAAATATGCGGATGTGGCATCATTTCACTAAATCCAGCTGCTGATCTCTATCACTTGTGAAGACTTATAAACACCTGGCAGGATCCCGATACACTGTGAAACCCCATAAACACCTGGCAGGATCCTGATACACTGTGAAACCCCATACACACCTGGCAGGATCCTGATACACTGTAAAACCCCACACACCTGGCAGGAACTCGATACACTGTGAAACCGCATACACACCTGGCAGGATCCTGAAACACTGTGAAACCCCATACACACCTGCCAGGATCCTGATACGCTGCGTAACCCCAAACACACCTGGCAGGATCCTGATACACGGTGAAACCCCATACACACCTGGCAGTATCCCGATACACGGGAAACCCCATACACACCTGGCAGGACCCTTACACACTGTAAAACCACATATACACCTGGCAGGATCCTGATACACTGTGAAACCCCATGTACACCTGGCAGGATCCTGATACACTGTGAAACCCCATACACATCTGGCAGGATCCTGATACACTGTGAAACCTCATACACACCTGGCAGGATCCTGATTCACTGTGAAACCCCAAACACACCTGGCAGGACCTTGATACATTGTGAAACCCCATACACAACTGGCAGGATCCTGATACACTCTGAAACCCCATACACACCTGGCAGGATCCTGATACACTGTGAAACACCATACACACCTGGCAGGATCCCGATACACGGTGAAACCCACTACATACCTGGCAGGATCCTGATACACTGTGAAACCCCATACACACCTGGCAGGATCCTTTTAAACTGAAACCCCATACACACCTGGCAGGATCCCGATACACTGTGAAACCCCATACACACCTGGCAGGATCCTGATACACTGTGAAACCCCATACACACCTGGCAGGATCCTGATACACTGTGAAACCCCATACACACCTGGCAGGATCCTGATACACTGTGAAACCCCATACACATTTGGGAGGATCCTAATACACTGTGAAACCCCATACACACCTGGCAGGATTCCGATACACTGTAAAACCCCATACACACCTGGCAGGATTCCGATACACTGTAAAACCCCATACAGACATGGACGGATCCCGATACACTGTGAAACATCATACACACCTGAATGAAAGGACCTTGAGCCTGATGTGCAAGTTACTGTGCCCCTGTGCTTCTATTCCAGCATAAACTGTCGGAAAAATCGTTCAGAAATAGGAAAGAGTGAAGTAGTGACACACAAACTGTGGAACTTCTGTCCATTCACAGTCTCTCCCTCTCCTAGTGCCCACACTGCCCCAGATAACCTGCCCAAGGTCTGACACTTAACGGTGGAATTTCTGTCCATTCAGTCTGTCCCCCTCCCAGTGTCAACACTACTCCAGATAACCTGCCCAATGACTGACACACCAACGGTGTAACTTCTGTATATTCACTGTCTGTCCCTCTCCCAGTGCCCACACTGCCCCAGATAACCTGCCTAGGACCAGACACACTAACGGGTGAAAATCTGTACATTCATATTCTGTTCCTCTCCCAGTGCCCACACGACCCCAGATAACCTGCCCAAGGTCTGACACACTAATGGTGCAACTTCTGTCCATTCACTGTCTGTCCCTCTCCCAGTGCCCACACCTCCCCAGATAACCTGCCCAAGGTCAGACACACTAACGGTGCAACTTCTGTAAATTCACAGTCTGTCCCTCTGCAAGTGACCACACTACCCCAGATAAACTGCCCAAGGTCTGACACACTAATGCTGCAACTTCTGTCCATTCACAGTCTGTCCCTCTCCCAGTGCCCACACTAACCCAGATAACCTGCCCAGGGTTTCACACACTAACGGCGGATCTTCTGCACATTGTCCCTCTCGGTGAGCAACCAATCCCGTTTTCCACTGCGGCAGAAGGGAAGCACCACTGACGGTTTCAGAGATTGATCCACTAGAACCTCTACTATCGTATAAACAGGATCATGTGTGGATTTATAATGAGCTGTCGAGAGTACAGGGCAGGCCGGATAGTAATGGCCATTAGAGGGAAAATATCACCTTCATAGAAATCTCCATGTTCAGTGAATATTAGAATCAAGTGAGGAATTGAATCTTTTCTCTGCCATTGTTCACTTTCAAATGAGGTTTCCATCAACTGAGTTAAATTTCTACACGCACCTCTATTGAAGCTGTGAATTAAATCTTGCAATATTTTACTGAACATTAAATAGTATTGAGAAGTTGTTTTTTGGCAATACAACTAACATTGAAAAACACTTTCTAATTGAAGATATTCAACAGAAACACAAGGAAACACTGCGGGTACAAACTGAAACACTGAGAGTGAACACTATCCTAATAAAGGAGAAGGTTAAGATTTTCCAGCTGGTTGATCGATACGCTGAGCTAACGGTCATTTCTACTGTTCGAGATCGGACACTTGTCGAACATGAACTGCTGGCAAGAGGCCGGGACCATGAAGAGTGGAGAGAGAAACATCTCCGGGGAGAACTGGAGAAAATTCGAACTGATCAATTGTTCCACAGCAGTTTCTCCCGGAGAGAATCCAAATCTGGGAGTTCATCAGCAGTGAGCGGAGTCCCGGGGATTGGAAAAACAACGATGGTACAAAAGATTGTTCATGACTGGTCCACTGGGAAAATATACCCACACTTTCAATTTGTCTTCAGTTTTAAATTCCGGGATTTGAATGCTATTAACTGTAGAATAAACCTGAGGAATCTGATACTGGATCAGTATCCTTACTTTGGGAATATTCTGGGAGAGCTCTGGAAGAACCCAGAGGAATTGCTTTTTATATTCGATGGTTTGGATGAATTCAAGGAGAGCATCGATTTTGCTGACAATCGGAGAAATACAGAACCTCAGCACATGTGCACAGATCCCGAATGCTGGTGTGAAGTGTCTGACATTGTGTATAGTTTAATACAGCACAAGCTGCTCCCAGGATGTTCAGTGCTAGTGACAAGCCGCCCCACTGCATTACATTTATTGGAAAAGGCTGAGATCAGTGTCTGGGCTGAAATCCTGGGATTTGTCGGTGAAGAACGGAAGGAATATTTCAACAAGTTTTTTGACGATCAGACGGTGGCAGGAGCTGTTTTCAAACATGTGGAGGAGAACGAGATCCTGTACACCATGTGCTACAACCCTTCCTACTGCTGGATCCTCGGTCTGTCACTGGGTCCCTTCTTTACACAAAGATACAGGAATCAGCAGCGAGTTCCCAAGACCATCACCCAACTATATTCCTACTATATTTACAACATTCTGAAAAACCATGGCCGAGAGATTGAAAGCCCCCGTGATGTGTTACTGAAGGTCGGGGAGATGGCCTTCACAGGAGTCTCCGAGAAGAAGATTGTGTTTAGTCATGGAGATTTGATCAAGTACAATCTGCAACCTTCGCAATTCCTGTCTGGGTTCATGATGGAACTTTTGGAGAGAGATGATTCTGCCCAGAGCGTGGTGTACACATTCCCGCACCTCACCATCCAAGAGTTTGTAGCCGCACTCGCACAATTCCTGACTCCAGATCCTGGGGACACCCTGAAACTTCTCAGAGAAGCCCACAGCAATGAAGATGGGCGATTTGAGATATTTCTCCGTTTTGTTGCTGGTCTCTCCTCCCCACAGGCAGCTCGGCCCCTGGAGGAGTTTCTGGGTCCATTTCTTCATCAAACCACCTGCCGAGTGATTGACTGGGTGAAGGAGAATGTTGAAAGAAAGATTGGAAACACATCGAGTGAAACTGGTAAAAGGGACCTCCTGAACACATTCCACTACCTGTTTGAGTCTCAGAATACAGCACTGGCTCGGGCCACAGTGGGATCTGTGGAATCACTTTCATTTAGTCGATTGACATTGACCCCGATTGACTCTGCGGTCCTGTCTCATGTTATTGGACTCTGTGATACAATAAAACATCTCGATCTTGCATTCTGCTTCATACAGTGTGAAGGACTCCAGCGGCTGGGACCCGTACTGCACAAATGCCGGGTTTTGAGGTAACTGTTTATTTGTCTCTAACTATTGGGTGAATTGTAGAACAGTCACGGATTGTGTTGTTGCTCCGTAATGAACGGAAACAAACAGTTCAGTTAAACCAGAGAGATTCAGATTCAACACAAATATGACCAATAATAAGAGGATCGGTCAGTAATTCCCCAAGGACTGGAGAATCTAAAATGGATCCTTGTGAACAAGTAGGGATTTTACAGTCTTTATCAGTTCAGCAATTACAGGTCATTTAGAGTCTGATAAATAAATTACAATAAATCATATTTGATAAGGCTGGACAGCAGAAGGTAAACATAAAATATAATCTGGCAGTAAAGATAAAATTAATTTAAAATATTTTCCACATCCACCATTTCAACTGGAAACAGGAGAGAATCTCAAGTTTAAATCAATAACAGTTCGATATTTACTCCAATAACTTGGAGGTTGTGCCTTGTAAAGGGTTTATTTTGCTGGATTGGGAATATTGGGGAATCGGGAATTCTTTCAGCTGTAAATGTTTACAATTATACACAGTCCTGAACATTGAGTAAAGATTGATATTCAGTATCTTAAATCCGCCGGTAAAAAGGTTCCAATCCAACGTGTTGTGGGGTAGTTGCCCCGGAGTACAGACACACACCGGCCAGCGGTGGGACCTCGCACACAGCGGGCGGCTCCTGGGTGAACCGGGGACAGTGAACCCGGGAATTCCCCATCATTCGTCCCCTGTGTGTGAGGCCCCGCTCGGGGAGGGAACTTCCGAAAATTCCCCCAAAACGGTCAGGCCATTTGCACCTGAAATAATTGTAGAGCCAGTTTAATGGGGAATAAAGTGAGAGACTCCCCTCGCCAATAAATTAGGAGCACAGGGACATTTAAAACTTGTAACGGGACAGAATAAACTCTATTGCTGCAATTGACAAACATTCACTTTAAGCCCTCTAACTCTCACAGCTACCTGGAATACACTTCCTCCCACCTCGCTTCCTGTAAGGAATCTGCTCCATTCTCGCAGTTTTTCTGTATATGCCGCATCTGCTCTGACGATGCCACCTTCCATACTAGTGCTTCCGACATGTCTTCCTTTTTCTCCAACCGAGGATTCCGCTCTGCAGTGGTTGACATGGCTCTTGACCATGTCCATTCTATTTCCCGCACTTTTGCTCTCACCCCTTCCCCTCCCTCCCGGAACCACGATAGGGTTCCCCTTGTCCTCACCTTTCACCCCACCAGCCTCTGCATTCAACGGATTATCATCCGCCACGTCCAGCGTGGTCCCACCACCAAACACATCTTCCCCTCAACTCCCCTTTCAGAATTCTGAAGGGAGCGCTCCCTCCATGACGCCCTGGTCCAGTCCTCAATCACCCCCAACACCCCTTTCCCTTCCCACGGCACCTTTCCATGCAAGCGCAGGAGATGCAACAACTGCCTATTTACCTCTTCCCTTCCCACTGTCCAGGGCCCCAAACACTCCTTCCAGGTAAAACAGCGATTTACTTGTACTTCTTGCAATTTAGTATACTGTATTCACTGCTCACAATGTGGCCTCCTCTACATTGAGGAGACATGACGCAGATTGGCCGACCGCTGTGCGGATCACCTCCGATCGGTCCGTAAGTGTCACCCCGAGCTTCTGGTCGCTTATCGCTTTAATTCTCTGCTCCAATCCCACTCTGATCTCTCTGTTCTCGATCTCTAACACTCTTCCAACAAAGTACAACATACGATTGAGGAACAGCACCTCATCTTTCAATTAGGCATTTTACAGCCCTCTGGACTCGACATCGAGTTCAACAATTTCAGACAATAAACTCCTCCCCTCTTTTATTTTATTCATATTTTTTCCTTTTCCCTTTTTTTCCCTCTCGCATGACAGCTGTTGACGATTCTGCCATTTCTATTCACACCTCATCTAGATTCATCTTTTTATTATTAACTTGTCCCATTACCATCTCCTTTTGCCTTGCACCATCATCCCTTTTGTCTTTTAATCTATCCTGTCTTCCACCCTATCACAGACCATCCCTTTTGTTCTTTCCTCCGCTCCCCGCCCCCCATCTTTCCCTGCCGCTACACTTGCTTAAAAACCTGTTACATCTGTAACTTTTTCCAGTTCTGACGAAGGGAATTCCACCTGCAACATTAACTCTGTTTCTCTCTCTATAGATGCTGCCTGACCTGCTGGGTATTTCCAGCATTTTCTGTTCTTAAATCAGTATAAATTCTCCTTGTTATATAAAATCCTGGGGGACGGATTTTACAGCAGCAGTGAGCGTTCCACAATATAACTCACCCCGGGATATTGTACAGATTCATATAATGCACAGAGTATAAAGTACAGGGAATCACCGCTTTATCATTTAATTGGGGGAAAATCGCCCCATTCCTGTAAAATCCAGGATTTAAGGAGCAGCAGAAATGAGACAATTTTCCCCAAACTTGTCTCAGCGGGTCACTGCGCTCCAGGAGGGTAATTCTGATCATCAGGGAATGAGACTGAATTGAGGGACATTTAAAGGCGTCACACAGACAACACTTTATTTAATAAATACATTTACTGACAGTTCCTGAATATATGCGCAGTTGGACAGAATGAGATTCATTGCCAGTGACAGGAAGGGGATAATTATGCAGGGGTTGGCAGGTCGGGTGGGAAACTGGATTTTTCCCCAGCGGGTCGGGACCCCGCTGTCAATCCCCCGCAAAGCGCCTTTCCCAACTGTCGGGTCTGTCAGCGCTGAGCAGACCCGACACGCAGCGGCGAGGGGGGCATTTCAGGTCATTATGACCTTATTAACAGAGGATTAACAACTATTTTCAGCTCACCTTCAGAGTTTACCAGGTCGCCTACGTGGTCCACGCTGCTCGGGGATCACGTCAGGTAAACAGGGCGGGAGTTAAATGGCCATAGAATCATCTCATTACTTGACAGCTGGAAATGTGCTATAAAAGCTCCCATCTCACAGCTGTTCAATTTCCAAGCGCAGAAGCTGTTGCTTCCTGCATTTCGAAGAGAGATTGTGCTTTATGCAGATTGCAAGTGTTTGGAGCAAACTCTCTATCCAGTGTCACCTCATTGGAACAACATCTCTCACCATTGACGGATCGCTTCTGTCATCTCAAGTTCACCTGCCATCTTTTACACCAGCATGGGTATAGTTTACACTGTCTCACCTTGGGCCTCAGAGTCTCACCACGATCAGCCCCAACCTGCATCACCAGGCACACTAGCAGCACCAACAACAACACCAACCTGTTCTGCAACTCCTGATGCTGCACATCACAGAGGGCATCAACACCAGTCCAGATTGCTGACCGGGACGCCAGAGATGGCCTCACCATGGTCAGATTTTCTTCACTTGACGCTGCATGGCCTGCATGCAACATTATGCGCCAGGTTGCCACCAACCCACACCAACAACATAAAGCATCCTTACAATGTCCAAACCATTCCTCTCACATTAATCAGCATTGCGGGGGGTACCGTTATGTCTCACCATTCACTGCAGCTCACTAAGCCACATCTAAAGGTGCACACAATTCTGTCGAAGAACGGAAAGTGTTGAAAATAAAGATTTCAATGTTTGACACCACATTAACAGAAACTTCACATGAACATTGACTGAAACACACAATTACCTACCCTTGTGTTTTGTTAGTTGATATGATTGGACTAGGATGAGGGCGAGTTTGAGTGCTGGTTAGTGAGATGCGGATGTGTTAATATAGATAGAGAGGGATGGGTGGAGGTGCAAGGTAAGTTGGTGTGAGAGAGAATGCGTGGGTAGGGTAGGGAAGGCAGAGTGATGGGGATGTGATGAGTAGCACAGCAGGATGAGGTTGAGGGTGGCTTTGCAGTAACGTTTCGTAATCTACTGAGATCATTGAAAGGTTTGCGGCACTGCAGCCTGATCCTCCTGACGACATTCCTGCTTGAGCCCCACTGTGTAATGTGCAACCGGCTGTGTTGGTCTCTTCCGCCCATTGGAAGTGAAGAGTACCGCCCTGCGTGCTGTGGCTACCTGAATTAGCATGTGGAGGGAGTTATGGGAGAGCCTGGGTGCAGCCGTGCTCCTCTGTGCAGAGGTTGTCTGTGTTTGCAGCACCTCAATACTGTAGAACACTGACATCACAATGGGTAAACTCAATGTGCGCGTCATCAAATGACGTCATCAGATCTGCTTCCTCCAATTCTCCAGAGCGAGGCGGCGACCCGACCCCGGTCGCACCGGACCCGCCGACCCGCCCCCTGCCCCGGCCGCGCCCGACCCGCCCAGGGTGGGAAATCACGGGGGGAAACCGGGCTATTAATGTCCTGAAGTACTTTCAGTGATTACTGTAATATCCGAGAGAGAAAAATATATCAAAGCCGGGGTTTGATTAAGTCTGTTTCTCTCTCTCTCTCTCTCTTTGTGTTTAGACTGAATCACAATAATCTGGGAGATTCAGGAGTGAACCTAGTGTCTGCGGCTCTGAGGAACCCGGACTGTAAAATACAGGAACTGTGGTAAGTACCAGACTGTGTTAGATTGTGTTTATGATAACTGGATGTCTGACACTGAACATTATTATTAGTGTCCTTAATGGTGTTATTAATAAACTCTGGGGATTTACTCTGATTCCTGTTATTTCTCTCTCTGATCCCCAGGCTGGGTGATGTAGGTCTCCCAGTTTCTTGTACCGGGGATCTCGCCTCCGCTCTCAGTACAAACCGGTCACTGACGTTTCTGAACCTGGGTAATAATAAACTGGGAGATTCTGGAGTGAAAGTACTATCTGCGACTCTGAGGAACCCGGACTGTAAAATACAGGAACTGCGGTAAGTACCAGACTGTGAGATTGTGTTTATAATAACTGGATATCTAACACTACTTTATTAATAGTATCAGTAATAGTGTTATTAATAAACACTGGGGATTTACCCTGATCCAGTTATTTCTCTCTCCATTTTGGATACTGCTGGGGAGATGGTTTCTCAGAAGAATGCAGCAAGAACCAAGTCCGTGGCACTACGAGTGGCTCAGCTGCACAGGAGGGGAGGAAAATCAAAGAGAGAGCAAGAGTGATGGGGGATTCTAACGTAAGGGTAACAGATAGACGTTTCTGTGGCTGCAGACGTGACTCCAGGATGGTATGTTGCCTCCCTGGTGCTAGGGTCAAGGATGTCACTGAGCGGCTGCAGGACAATCTGAAGGGGGAGGGTGAACAGCCAGAGGTCGTGGTCCATATCGGTACCAACGACATAGGTTGAAAGGGGGATGAGGTCCTGCAAGCAGAATATAGGAAGCTAGTAAATAAATTAAAAAGCAGGACCTCAAAGGTAGTAATCTCAGGATTTCTCCCAGTGCCACGTGCTAGCGAGAGCAGAAATAGGAGAATAGATCAGATGAATGCGTGGCTGGAGAGATGGTGTAAGAGGGAGGGGTTTAACTTCCTGAGGCATTGGGACCGATTCTGGGGAAGGTGGGACCTGTACAAGCTGGATGGATTACAGCTCGGCAGAAACGGGACCAACGTCCTCGCAGTGGGGTTTGCTAGTGCTGTTGGGAAGGATTTAAACTAGTTTGTAATGGGGCTGGGAACCTAAGTGTGGGCCCAGAACGGAGAGAAACAAAACTGGAAGTGCAAGTTAGAAAAGTACTCAGCAATACTGGTAGGGAGCAGAATCAAACGCCAACAGTAAAGAGGGTCAAAGTGCAGAAACATATTAAACAGGCTAAGTTGAAGGCACTTTATCTAAATGCACGTAGCATTCGCAAAAAGGTGGATGCATTAATGGCACTAATAGAAGTAAATGGGTATGATGTAATTGCCATTACAGAGACATGGTTGCAGGGTAACCTAAGCTGGGAACTGAATGTTCCAGGGTACTCAATATTTAGGAAGGACAGACAAAAAGGAAAAGGAGCTGGCGTAGCGCTGTTAATAAGGGATGAGATCGGTACGGTAGAGATAAAAGATCTTAGCTTGGCAGATCGTGATGTAGAACTGGAATCAGTTTGGGTGGAGCTAAGAAACAGCCAAGGGCGGAAAACATTGGTGCGAGTTGTGTATAGGCCACCAAATAGTAATGGTAATGTAGGGCACAGAATCTGTCACGATATTAGAAGTGCATGTAACAAGGGTAATACGGTAATCATGGAGGGCTTTAATCTACATATTGACTGGGCAAATCAAATTACCACTAATGGTGTGGAGGACGAATTCTTGAAATGCATGCGAGATGGTTTCCTGGATCATTATGTGGACGAACCAAACAGGGAACAGGCTATTCTGGATCTGGTACTTTGTAATGAGAAAGCGCTAATCAGTAATCTTGTGGCAAAGGGGCCATTAGGGACAAGTGACCATGATATGATTGAATTTACATTAAGTTTGAGAGTGATGTAGTCCAATCTGAAACTCAGGTCTTCAATCTAAACAGAGGAAACTACAAGGGTATGAGGGACAAGATGGCCAAGGTATATTGGGAGACTACACTGAAAGGTACGAAGGTGGGCTTACAATGGCTAACATTCAAGGAAATAATGCATAATTTGCAACAAACATAAATTCCTCTAGGGCATAAAAACCGAAAAGGAAAATTGATTCAACCATGGCTGACAAAAGAAATTAAAGCTAGTATTTAGTCAAAGGAGGAAGCTTATAACGTTGCCAGAAAAAGCGGTCAGCCTGAGGATTGGGATCTATTTAGAAATCAGCAAAGGGGGACCAAGAAATTGATAAAGAAAGGGAAAATGGAATATGAGCACAAACTAGCGAAAAATATAAAAACGAATTGTAAAAGCTTCTATAGGTATGTGAAAAGGAAAAGACTGGCGGAGGTAAATGTAGGTCCTTTACAGTCAGAGATGGGAAAATTTATAATGGGGAATGAGGAAATGGTCGAGAAATTAAATAAATACTTTGTTTCTGTCTTCACGGAGGAAGACTCAAAAAACCTCCCAGAAATCCGAGAAAAACAAGGGCGTGACGAGAATGAGGAACTTAAATAAATTATTAGTAAAAAAACAGTACTAGCAAAATTAATGGGACTAAAAGTCGAAAAATCCCAAGTACCGGATGACCTACATCCTAGGGTTTTGAAAGAGGTAACCATTGGAATAGTGGACGCATTGGTTGTCATCTTCCAAAATTCTATAGATTCTGGAACGGTTCCTGCAGCTTGGAGGATAGCAAAAGTAACCCCGCTATTTACGAAAGGAGGGAGGGAGAAAACGGGGAACTACAGACCTCTTAGCCTCACATCAGCAGTTGGGAAAATGCTGGCATCTATTATAAAGGATGCAATAACTTGGCACTTAGAAACTGATAGTAAGATTGGGCAGAGTCAACATGGATTTATGAAAGGGAAATCCTGTTTGACAAACCTTTTGGAGTTCTTTGAGGATGTAACAAATGGAGTAGACAAAGGGGAACCGGTAGATGTGGTGTATCTGGATTTTCAGAAGGCCTTCGATAAGGTCCCACACAAGAGGTTAGTGAAAAAAATTAAGGCACATGGAATTGGGGGTAATGTACCAGCATGGATTCAGAATTGATTAACAGACAGAAAACAAAGAGTAGGGATAAACGGGTCTTTCTCGGGATGGCAGGCTGTGACGCAAGGTACCGCAAGGATCGGTGCTTGGGCCCCAGCTATTCACAATCTATATCAATGATTTGGATGAGGGCACTAAATGTAACATTTCCAAATTTGCTGATGATACAAAGCTAGTTGTCAGTGTCAGTTGCGAAGGGGATGTGAAGATGCTTCAAGGTGATCTCGACAGGCTCAGTGAGTGGGCGAGATCATGGCAGATGGAATATAATGTGGATAAATGTGAAGTTATCCACTTTGGTAGACAAAACATAAAGGCAGAGTATTTCCTAAATGGTGCAAGATTGGGGAATGCAAATGCTCAAAGGGAACCTGGGTGTCCTTGTACATGGGTCACTGAAAGTGAATGTGCAGGTGCAGCAAGCCATTAGGAAGGCAAATGGTATGCTGGCCTTCCTTATAAGAGGATTTGAGTACAGGAGTGAAGAAGTGTTACTCCAATTATATACGCCTTGGTGAGACCACACCTGGAGTACTGTGTACAATTTTGGTCTCCTTACCTAAGGAAGGATATACTTGCCATAGAGGGAGTGCAACGAAGGTTCACCAGATTGATTCCTCGGATGGCGGGACCGTCGTATAAGAATAGATTGAGTAAACTAGGTCTGTATTCTCTTGAATCCAGAAGAATGAGAGGGGATCTCATTGAAGCATGTAAAATTATTACAGGGCTTAATAGGATGGATGCTGGGAGAATGTATCCCTTAGCTGGGGAGTCTAGAACCAGGTGCCACAGCCTCAGGATAAAGGGTAGGCCATTCAGGACTGAGAGGAGAAGACATTTCTTCACAAGGAGGGCGGTGAATCTTTGGAATTCTCTACCCCAGAGGGCTGTGGAGGCTCAGTCATTGGGTATATTCAAAACAGAAGTCAATAGATTTCTGACTGGTAAGACCATCAAGGGATATGGCGATAGGGCCGGTGAATGGAGTTGAGGCACAAGATTAGCCATGATCTCATTGAATGGCGGAGCAGGCTCGAAGGGCCGAATGGCCTATTTCTGCTACTGTTATGTTCTTATGATCCCCAGGCTGGGTTCTGTAGGTCTCACAGATTCTTGTGCCGGGGATCTCGCCTCCGTTCTCAGTACAAACCGCTCACTGACGGATCTGGACCTGAACTGCAATAAACTGGGAGATTCAGGAGTGAAACTACTGTCTGCGGCTCTGAGGAACCCGGACTGTAAAATACAGAAACTGCAGTAAGTACCAGACTGTGTGAGATTGTGTTTATAATAAGTGGATGTCTGACACTACATTATTATTAGTATCAGTAATAGTGTTATTAATAAAGACTGAGGATTTACTCAGATTCCTGTTATTTCTCGCTCTGATCCCCAGTCTATCGAGAGTCGGTCTCACAGATTCTTGTGGCGAGGATCTCGCCTCCGCTCTCAGTACAATCCGGTCACTGACGGATCTGAACCTGCAATCAAACTCCTTCACAGACCGATCTGTCCCCGCTCTCCGCCGCTTCATATTGACCTGCAGGAGTCTGGAGCGGATCGAGTGAGTGTTTGTGTTAATGTTTAATGTAATAAATAAAATATCAATGGGATTCAGTCACTTTTATTGTAATATTTGTCTGTAATTATTATTGAAATATTAACCCTAGTCTCCCTGTTATTTACACTGTTGTTCAATCTGTTTATATCCTGTTTAATATTTAATCTGTTTCAGGCTGGGCAGGAATCAGTTCAGTTCAACCGGAGCGAAACAGTTGAAGTCACTGCAGGGAACAAGACCCGGACTGAGTGTGGATGTGTGAACATTTCAATTGATGACGTCACATGCTCTCATTATATGACCATTGTTGGCCGATGATTTGATTTTAATTTAATTTAAGGGTGTCCAGCTCGAGTTGAGCAAGCGTCATCTCCCATTGTGAGGTCAGAGACCCAGCCACAGGGTCACGAGACCCAGCCGCCCGGCCCCACATCGCTGCTTCTGCAGGATATCCGGGGCTGAATGTCCCCCAATGGAGCACTGGGGAAATGCACAGACAGGAAGGGCCCAGGGTGGGGCTCAGTCTGTGCTGCAGTGGGACACTGACAATCGCACTCAGTATTCCTGGGGGTCTCTCCCAGTGAGGATTTGGACTCTAACAAGTGTCCCTGTGTGCACTGTGTGTCTCTCCCAGTGAGGAGTCTGACTCTATAACAAGTGTCCCTGTGTACAGTGTGTGTCTCTCCCAGTGAGGAGTCAGACTCTGTAACAAGTGTCCCTGTGTACAGTGTGTGTCTCTCCCATGGGGAGTCAGACTCTGTAACAAGTGTCCGTGTGTACAGTGTGTGTCTCTCCCAGTGAGGAGTCGGACTCTGTAACAAGTGTCCCTGTGTACAGTGTGTGTCTCTCCCAGTGAGGAGTCGGACTCTGTAACAAGTGTCCCTGTGTACAGTGTGTGTCTGTCCCAGTGAGGAGTCGGACTCTGTAACAAGTGTCCCTGTGTACAGTGTGTGTCTCCCCCAGGGAGGAGTCTGACTCTGTAACAAGTGTCCCTGTGTACAGTGTGTGTCTCCCCCAGTGGGGAGTCTGACTCTGTAACAAGTGCCCCTACAACCCTCCGAGATCTCTTCACTCCTCTCACCTGTTGCACATCCTCGATTTTTATTGCTCCACATTGGCGCCATGACTTCAGCTGCCAAGGCCTAAACTCTGGAATACCCGCCCTGACCCTCTTCGCAGCTCTACCTCCCTCTCCTCCTCCTTTAAATGCTTTTTAAAACCGACCAGTTTCACCGAGCTTTGGGCCATGCCTCCTAAAATCTCCTTATGTGGCTCAATGTCGAATTTTGTCTGCTAATTGCCTTGTGTTGTTTCATTACATTAAAGCCTCTATATAAATGCAAGTTATTGTTGTTGTCCCTGTGTTGTGTTAATAAATCTCCACCACTTACTTCAGCTCACGCCTGGTCTCCTCGACAATTTCAATAACTGGCTTCATTGTTTTAACATATTAAATAACATTTTCTCTAAAGTACATCCCACCTTCTCCCCCTCTGGGGGAGGCCTCGGTCGGTCCCCTCTGGAGGAGGCCTCGGTCGGTCCCCTCTGGAGGAGAGCTCGGTCGGTCCCCTCTGGAGGAGGCCTCGGTCGGTCCCCTCTGGAGGAGGCCTCGGTCGGTCCCCTCTGGACGAGGCCTGGATCGGTCCCCTCTGAAGGAGGCCTGGGTCGGTCCCCTCTGGAGGAGGTCTGACAGTAAAAGCTGCTGTGGGATATTTGCATTCTTCTAATTCCACTCCACTCAAATCAAGACCAGACAGGCTGGCAGGCAGTGAGAAACACACATGAAATCAAGGCAACATGCAGGATAGAAATCAAAACAGAAAATGCTGGAAATACTCAGCAGGTCAGGCAGCATCTGTGGAGAGAGAGAGAAACAGAGTTAATTTTTCAGCTCGATGAACTGTCGTCAGAACTTTGCCAGAATCTGAAGAAAGGTCATCGAGATGAAACGTTAACTCTGTTTCTCCCTCCACAGATGCTGCCTGACCTGCTGAGTATTTCCAGCATTTTCTGTTTTTATTCCCATTTCCAGCATCAGTAATATTTTGCTTTTGATGCAGAATAGAAAGCCTGTATCTGTAGGCTGCAAAATGAAAAGATAAAATTCTGAAAAGTGTGTTTTTGCTTTTAAGCTGCCGAACACAGCAGAGCAATGACAGAAATCAACTTTCTTTCATTGCGTGTGTGTGTGTGTGTGTGTGTGGTGGTGGTAATGCTGTGGGATCTTACTTTGCCATTTTTCCAGACTTTTGTAAAAAGCAAAGCTACATATATACATCAAGCCAATTGATTTTTTCTGCACTGGACTTTATCGAGGAATGTTTGTGGGCTGTTTCAGAGCATATCCTGCTGTGGGATCTTACTCTCCCCTTTAAGCCCAACCACTACAAGACATGACTTTTGTAAAAACAAAGTTTATATATTATATATTAAAAATATTTTCAGAATGATCCATTTGATGTTTTTTGGGACTGGGCTTTATTGGGGAATGTGCTTGGGGTGTTTTCAGATCAAAAGCTGCTGTGTCATCATTCCATTCATTTTATTCCACTTAACACAAATCACAGACAGACACAGACATTTCGTTAACAAAAGTAATGTATATGTATTATTGATCCATAATTTTATTTCCATCTTTTCACCCTCCCGGTCCTTCAATTTCCGCGTGGGGTCCCAGATTTCTGCGGCCTTGGCTTCACTTCTTCCTATTGGATGATCGTCATTAAACATGTCCCCACAGCCAGGAAGGGACGTTATCAAAAATAGACACTCCCAGGCTGCACCCCTTTCAAAGTGGATGTTTGAGTGTGAATTTCTGCAAATTACAGAGTGTGTGAGTGTGTGTGTCATGTGTAAGAATAAAAATATGTTTTGTATGTGTGATGGACTGGAGACTATTAATATAAGATGTTTATGGATCTCCCTGCTCAAGGCAACGGCGTGAAACTTAACAAAGGAAACCTGCATAAATGGATAACCCCCCACAGAGACTCACCATTGAAACTCAAGAGCCATTAAAAGGTGTCAATAAACAATTGACTTAATCAAGAAATTGCAGCAGCCACTGCAGACAGACACATGTTCAATGGAAAGCCAATCAAGAACTGCCATGAAACTAAGACCTAATCCTGGGGTCTTAGCAATTTAGAGTAGAGACAATTAACTTAAAAAGGTATAAAACAAGGAACCCAAAAGGCTCTCTCTCTCTGGATAACTACGCGGAAAAGCAAGAAGTCCTCCCTCTACAGACCAAAATGAGAAGTCGCACAACACCAGGTTATAGTCCAACAGATTTATTTAATTTTACAAGCTTTCGGAGCTGTTCGCTCCTTCCTCAGGTAGGTTAGCAGTGAGAGAATCTCCCAGAATTCACAATTTAAACACAGACAAAATCTATTCAAATCTTTCCCTACATCAAAGACACACTAAGAGCACAGCCAAGACAATGAGATGTGTCCCAGGGGGTCCAACGTGTCAAACCACCTGCTGGCTGCATATCCTGTCAATTTGTGTTGGTTCTTGTGTTAGTCTTTTTAAAAAAAAAAAAACACCTGGGAAGACCGGCCATGATGTCAAGTCACGTTCTGTATCGTGACATGAACCCGATATCGCGATTGAGGCCATCCTCATGAGTGCGGAACTTGGCTATCAGTTTCTGCTCTATGATTTTGCGCTGTCGTGTATCCCGAAGGCCGCCTTGGAGAACGCTTACCCGCAGATCCGAGGCTGAATGACCCTGGCTGCTGAAGTGTTCCCCGACTGGGAGGCAACCCTCCTGCCTGGCGATTGTTGCGCGGTGTCCGTTCATACGTTGTCTCAGTGTCTGCATGGTCTCGCCGATGTACCATGCTCTGGAGCATCCTTTACTGCAACGTATCAGGTAGACAACGTTGGCCGAGTCACATGAGTATGTACCGTGTACCTGGTGGGTAGTGTCCTCACGTGTGATGATGGTATCTGTGTCCATGATTTGGCATGTCTTGCAGAGGTTGCCGTGGCAGGGTTGTGTGGTGTCGTGGTTGCTGTTCTCCTGAAAGATGGGTAATCTGCTGCGAACGATGGTACTTTTGAGGTTAGGCGGCTGCTTGAAGGCGAGTAGTGGAGGCGTGGGGATGGCCTTAGCAAGGTGTTCGTCGTCATCGATGACATGTTGAAGGCTGCGAAGAACATGGCGTAGTTTTTCCGCTCCGGGGAAGTACTGGACGACGTAGGGTACTCTGTTGGTTGTGTCTACTGCCGGCTCTACAGACCAGACCAAGAAACAAGGAAAAAGGCCGCGTGCATTGCTTGACTCGGAAGTACCAGTCTGTGTAAATCTAACCCATTACCTTACGTGTTGTAATTGAATAGAGTCCATAAATACCAGTAGGCTATTGTTTTGATGTGTATGAATGTGTGTGTTTAATACACTTGCAGGAGTTTGTGTGTTTAATAAACTTATTAAAAATTGTTTCAAAAGAATTGGTCTTGCTGTCATTTTAATGCCAGTCGAAATAAAAAGCTTACACATGTTACTGTAAATTTTAGTTAAATGTGGGTGGGAGGGAGACTGTGTGAGTGACAGACAGTCAGACAGTCAGTGAGAGAGAGACATGAAATCAAAAGGCAACTTGCAGAATAGAAAGTCTGTTTCTGTAGGCCACAAAGTAACATACTAAAAAGTGTCTTTTTGGTTTTAATCTTCCAACACGGCAGTCATCCCTCTGCAGGCTGCCCAGGGTGTGTGTGTGATAGAGAGAGAGGGCAAAAGATGGTGTTTGTGTGAGATGTGGTCTGGTGTCTTATTACCTGCTGTTGTTGTACTAAATCCTAGTGATTTCATTCTGGCCTGGTCCACATGTAATGCTGTTGTGCATCAGTTTATTGCACTTTATTTCATTTCACTTCACTTCAAAACAGACAGTCAGTCAGTGAGATACTGAAAAATGTCTCCGTGGACTGTCTGACAGTAAAAGCTGCTCTGGAAATTTGCATTCTTTGTATTCCACTCCACTCAAATCAAGACAAGGCAGGCAGGCAGTGAGAGAGACACATGAAATCAAGACAACATGCAGAATAGAAATAACAACAGAAATGCTGGAAATACTCAGCAGATCAGGCAGCATCTGTGGAGAGAGAGAGAGAAACAGTTAACGTTTCAGCTCAATGACCTTTCGTCAGAACCTTGTCAGAATCTGATGAAAGGTCTCTCTCTCTCCACAGATGCTGCCTGACCTGCTGCGTATTTCCAACATTTTCTGTTTTTATTTCAGATTTCCCACATCCACAGCATTTGCTTTTGATGCAGAATAGAAAGCCTGTTTCTGTAGGCCGCAAAAGGAAAAGATAAGATACTGAGAGGTGTCTGTTTGCTTTTGAACTGCCAAACATAGCAGAGGAATGATAGAAATCAACTTTCTTTCACTGCTGCTAGTGTTTTTGGCAATTTTGGAGGAAGGACTGTGTGTGTGTGTGTGTGTGTGTGTGAGAAAGAGAGAGAGAGAGAGAGAGAGCAAAAGCTGGTGTGTATGCAGGGCTTGTCTGTGTTCAAGTTACCTGCCGTGTGCATTGGTACTGCATATCATTTCTGATTAAAACAGAAAGTAAACACCATTAGACCATGAAGATTTCATTCCAGTCCGCACTGCTGTGGGATCTTACTATGCCTTTCAAGAATTTTGTAAAAAGCAAGGCTACATATATACATCAAGCCATTTGATATTTTTAGAGACTGGACTTTATTAGGGGAATGTTTGTGGAGTGTTTCATGGCATATCCTGCTGTGAGATCTTACACTACCCTTTATCCCAACCAAAACAAGTCAAGACTATTGTAAAAACAAAGTATGTATATTATATATTTTTAAAAACTATTTTCAGAATAATCCATTTGATTTTTTTCTGGAGTGGACTTTATAGGGGAATGTGCTTGGGATGTTTTCAGAGTAAAAGCTGCTGTGGGATCTTTCCATTCATTTTATTCCACTCCACGCAAATCACAGACACACAGTCATTTTGTTAACAAAAGTAAAGTATATATATTATTAATTCCTGATTGTATTTACTTCTTTTCACTCTCCTGGGCTTTCATTTCCTCTCGGGGACCCGGATTTCTGGGGCCTCAGCTTCTCTTCTTCCTGTTGGATTGCCCTCATCAAACATGGTCGCACAGCCAGGAAGTGACATCATCAAAAGTTGACAAACCTAGGCTGCACATCTTTCAAAATGGATGACTGTGTGTGAGTTTCTGCAAATTGCAGAGTCTGTGTGAGTGTGTCTGTATATGCGTGGGTATCTGTGTGTCGGCAAATTGCAGAGTCTGTGTGAGTGTGTCTGTATGTGAATGGGTGTCTGTGTGTCTGCAAATTGCAGAGTGTGTGTGAGTCTGTGTGTCATGTTACTGTAAATTTTAGTTCAATGTGGGTGGGAGGGAGACTGTGTGAGTGAGAGAGAGACAGACACAGTCAGTGAGAGAGAGAGACATGAAATCAAAAGGCAAGTTGCAGAGTAGAAAACCTGTTTCTGTAGGCCACAAAGTGAAAAGATAACATACTAAAAAGTGTCGTTTTGGTTTTAATCTTCCAACACGGCAGTCATCCCTCTGCAGGCTGGCCAGGCTGCGAGAGTGTGTGTGAGAGAGAGAGGGCAAAAGCTGGTGTTTCTGTGAAATGTGGTCTGGTGTCTTATTACCTGCTGTTGTTGTACTAAATCCTAGTGATTTCATTCTGGCCTGGTCCACATGTAATGCTGTTGTGCATCACTTTATTGCAGTTTATTTCATTTCACTTCACTTCAGGACAGACAGTCAGTCAATGAGATATTGATAAATGTATTTGTGGACTGTCTGACAGTAACAACTGCTCTGGGATATTTGCATTATTTTTATTCCACTACACTCAAATCAAGACAAGGCAGGCAGGCAGTGAGAGAGACATATGAAATCAAGACAACATGCAGAATAGAAATAACAACAGAAATGCTGGAAATACTCAGCAGATCAGGCAGCATCTGTGGAGAGAGAGAAACAGAGTTAACGTTTCAGCTCAATGATCTTTCCTCAGAACCTTGCCAGAATCTGACGAAAGGTCATTGATCTGAAACATTAACTCTGTTTCTCTCTCTCCACAGATGCTGCTTGACCTGCTGAGTATTTCCAGCATTTTCTGTTTTTATTTCAGATTTCCCACATCCACAGCATTTGCTTTTAATGCAGAATAGAAAGCCTGTTTCTGTAGGCCGCAAAATGAAATGATAAGATACTGAAAAGTGCCTGTTTGCTTTTAAACTGCCGAACACAGCAGAGGAATGATAGACATTAACTTTCTTTCATTGCTGACAGTGTTTTGTGGCAATTTTGCAGGCAGGTTTGTGTGTGTGTGAGAGAGAGAGAGAGAGACAGACAGACAGCTAAGGTGCTGTGTATGCAGGGCTTGTCTGTGTTCAAGTTCCCTGCCATGTTCATTGGTACTGCATCTCATATCTGAAAAAAACAGAAAGTAAATACCATTAGATCATGCTGATTTCATTCCAGACTGCACTGCTGTGGGATCTTACTTTGCCTTTCTTTCAAGAATTTTGTAAAAAGCAAGGCTACATATATACATCAATCCATTTGATATTTTTCTGGAATGGACTTTAACGGGGAATGTTTGTGGAGTGTTTCATGGCATATCCTGCTGTGGTGTCTTACTCTCCCCTTCAGCCCAACCCAAACAAGACAAGACTTTTGTAAAAACAAAGTAAATATATAATATATTTTTTAATTCTTTTCAGAATAATCTATTTAATTTTTTTCTGCAGTGGGCTTTATTGGGGAATTTGCTTGGGGTGTTTTCAGAGCAAAACATGCTGTGGGATCTTTCCATTCATTTTATTCCTCTCCATGCAAATCACAGACAGACATTAAGTTAACAAAAGTAAAGTATATATTATTTATTCCTTATTGTATTTACTTCTTTTCACTCTCCAGGGCTTTCATTTCCTTTCGGGGGCCTAGATTTCTGGGGCCTCGGCTTCACTTCTTCCTATTGGATTGCCCTCATCAAGCATTGCCGCACAGCCAGGAAGGGACCTCATCAAAAATTGGCACTCCAAGGCTGCATCCCTTTCAAAGTGGATGTATGTGTGTGAGTGTGAGTATCTGCAAATTGCAGAGTCTGTGTGAGTGTGTCTGTATGTGCGTGGGTGTCTGTGTTTCTGCTAATTACAGAGTATGTGTGAGTGTGTCTGTATGTGTGTGGGTGTCTGTGTTTGTGAAAATTTCAGAGTCTGTGTGAGTCTGTGTGTCATGTCACTGTTAATTTTAGTTCAATGTGGGTTGGAGGGAGAGTGTGTGAGTGGGAGACAGACAGACAGACAGTGAGAGAGAGAGAGACATGAAATCAAAGGCTGGATGCAGATTAGAAAGCCTGTTTTTTTGCCACAAAGTGAAAAGATAAGATACTGAAAAGTGTCACTTTGATTTTAATTTTCCAACACGGCAGCAATTCCTCTGCAGGCTGGCCTGGGTGTGTGTGTGTGTGTTTGCGAGAGAGAGAGCAAAAGGACGTATTTGTGTGAGATGTGGTCTGGTGTCTTATAATCTGCTGTTGTATTAATCTCTATTGATTTCCTTCTGGCCTGGTCCTCATGTAATGCTGCTGTGTATCACTTTATTACACTTTATTTCACTTCACTTCACTTCAAGACAGACAGTCAGTCAGTGAGATACTGAAAAATGTCTTTGTGGACTGTCTGACAGTAAAAGCTGCTCTGGGATCTGAGCATTCTTTTTATTCTACTCCACTCAAATCCAGACAAGGCAGGCTGGCAATGAGAGAGACACATGAAATCAACACAACACGCAGAATAGAAAAAAAAACAGAAAATGCTGGAATTGCTCAGCAGGTCAGGCAGCATCTGTGGAGAGAGAGAGAAACAGAGTTAACGTTTCAGGTCGATGACCTTTCGTCAGAACTTTGCCAGAATCTGATGAAAGGTCATCGAGCTGAAACGTTAACTCTGTTTCTCTCTCCACAGATGCTGCCTGACCTGCTGATTATTTCCAGCATTTTCTGTTTTAATTTCAGATTTCCAGCATCCACTATATTTTGGTTTTGATGCAGAATAGAAAGCCTGTTTCTGTAGATCGCAAAATGAAAAGATCAGATACTGAAAAGTGTCTTTTTTGCTTTTAATCTGCCAAACACAGCAGGGCAATAAGAGAAATCACCTTTCTTTCATTGCTGACAGTGTTGTGTGGTAATTTTGCAGGCTGGCCTGTGTGTATTTGTTTGAGAGAGAGAGACACAGACAGCAGGGCGTGTCCGAGTTCAAGTTACCTGCCGTGTGCATTGGTACTGCATCTCATGTCTGAAAAAAACAAAAAGTAAACACCATTAGATCATACTGATTTCATTCCAGACCGTACTGCTGTGGGATCTTACTTTGCCTTTCTTTCAAGACTTTTGTAAAAATCAAAGCTACATATATACATCAAGCCATTTGATTTTACATTGGACTGGACTTTATCGGGGAATGTTTGTGGGGTGTTTCAGAGCATATCCTACTGTGGGATCTTACTCTCCCTTTAATTCCCAACCCAACCAAACCAAGTCAAGACTTTTGTAAACACCAAGTATATATATTATGTTTATTTTTTTATTATTTGCAGAATAATAAATCTATTTGATTTTTTCTGGGCTGGGCTTTATTGGGGAATTAGCTTGGGGTGTATTCAGAGCAAAAGCTGCTGTGTGATATTTCCATTTATTCCACTCCACTCAAATCACAGACAGACAGATATTTCCTTTGCTGAAGTAAAATATATATGTTATTATTATTACTTATTCTTGATTGTATTTTCTTCTTTTCGCCCTCACTCCCAACCTCCCTCCCTCGGCCCATCTCCTGGGGCGTCGATCACCCCCTACATGCCTGTTCACCCCCTGCAATCCCCCAGCCCCTTCGTCAGTTCCTTGTGGTCCTGAGATCGACACTCACTCACTCACTCACTCACACACACAGGAGCCGAGGTGGCGAGCTGCAGCCAACATTCCTTCCTTCCTTACTTCCTGCACCATGTGCTGCCTGCCCTGCCGGGGTGTGTCTGTGAGCAGCAGCACAGCCTGTCAGCGGCTCCAGTCAATGACCACACACAGCAGGCGGGCAGGACCCCACTCTGCAACACAAGCTGCGCGCCCATTTAAAGTGACAATCCACCGCAAAGCGCTATTCCATTACAAAGGACTATTATATTCAAAAGTAATATTCCATTGCAAAGTAGTGTTATATTGCAAAGTGCTATTCCATTACAAAGGGTAGTTCTACAATCATAAACATTTGCGGCACAGCAGGAGGCCATTCGGCCCGTCGAGCCCGTGCCGGCTTTCTGCAAGAGAACTTCAGCCAATCCCCCACCCTTCCCAGTAGCCCTGATTTTTTTTTCATTCACGTAATTATCCAATTCTCTTTTGAAAGCCACGATTGAATCCGCCTCCACCACACTTTCAGACAGTGCATTCCAGATCCTAACCACTCGCTGCATAAAAAAAGTTTTTCCTCATGTCGCCTTTGGTTCTTCTGCCAATCACCTTAAATCTGTGTCCTGTGGATCTGGAACTTTCCGCCAATGGGAACAGTTTCTCTCTATCTGCTCTGTCTAGGCCCCGCATGATTTTGAACACTTCTATCAAATCTCCTCTCAACCTTCTCTGCTCTAAGGAGAAGAACCCCAGCTTATCCAGTCTATCCACGTAACTGTAGTCCCTCATCCCTGGAACCATTCTTCTAAATATTTTCTGCACCCTCTCTAAGGCCTTCACATCCTTCCTAAAGTATGGTACCAGGAATTGAACACAATACTCCAGTTGAGGTCGGAACACTGTTATATTCTGGTTCATCATAACTTCCTTGCTTTTGTACTCTATGCCTCTATTTATGAAGCCCAGGATCCCGTTTGCTGTTTTAAACACTTTCTCAACCTGCCCTGCCACCTTCAACGATTTGTGCACATATATCCCCAGGTCTCTCTGTTCCTGCACCCCCTTTAGAATTGTACCCTTTAGTTTATATTGCCTCTCCTCATCCTTCCTACCAAAATGTATCACTTCACAATTTTCTACGTTAAATTTCATCTACCACATGTCCGCCCATTTCACCAGCCTGTATGTCTTCCTGAAGTCTATCACTCTCCTCCTCACTGTTCACTGTACTTCGAGGTTTTGTTTCATCTGCACGTTTTCAAATTGTGCCCTGTACACACAAGTCCAAGTCATTAATAGATATCTAGTAAAGCATTGGTCCTGGTACCGACCCCTGGGGAACACCACTGTGTATGTTCCTGCAGTCCAAAAAACAACCGTTCACCACTACTGTCTGTTTCCTGTCACTTAGCCAATTTCGTATCCATGCTGTCACTGTCCCTTTAATTTCATGGCCATTAACTTTGCTGGCAATCCGATTTTCTGGCACTTTATCAAATGCCTTTTTGAAGTCCATAAACACCACATAAACTGCATTGCCCTCATCAACCCACTCTGCAACCGGATCAAAAAACACAAGCAAGTTAGCTAAACACCATTTTCTCTTAACAAATCGGTGCTGGCTCTTAATTCATTCACACTTGTCCAACTGACTGTTAATTTTGTCCCGGATCATCGTTTCTAAAAGCTTCCCCTCTACCGAGGTTAATCTGACTGGCCTGTAGTTGCTGAGTTTATCCTTACATCCTTTTTTGAACAAGGGTTTAACAATTGCAATTCTCCAGTCCTCTGGCACCACAGAGGATTGGAAGATTATGGCCAGTACCTCTGCAATTTCCACCTTTACTTCCCTCAGCATTCTAGGATGCATCCCATCGGGCCCTGTTGACTTATCTACTTTAAGTCCAGCCAGCCGTTCTAGTACCTCCTCTTTCTAAATTTTTATCCCATCCAGTATCTCCTCTTTCTCTATGAATTTGCAGCATCTTCTTCCTTGGTAAAGACAGATGCAAAGTATTCATTTAGTACCTCAGCCATGCCCGCTGCCTCCATGTGTAGGTGCCCTTTTTGATCCCTACTCGGCCCCACCCCTCCTCTTACTAGCTGTTTATTTTTGGTATACCTATAGAAGACATTTGGATTCCATTTTGTTTTAGATGCCAGTGTATTATCATACTCTCTCTTTGCCCCTCTTCTTTTCTTTTTCACTTCCCCTCTGAACTTTCTATATTCAACCTGGTTCTCACTTGTATACTCAACTAGACATCTGTCATACGCCCCCTTTTTCTGCTTCATGTTCTTTCTATCTCTTTCGTCATCCAGGGAGCTCTGGCTTTTGTTGCCCTACCTTTTCCCCTCGTGGGAATGTACCTCGACTGTACCCAAACCATCTCTTCTTTAAAGGCAGCCCATTGTTCGAATATAGTTTTGCCTGCAAGTCTTTGATTCTAATTTACACAGGCCAGATCCGTTCTAAACCCACTGAAAGTGGCCTTTCACCAATTAAGTATTTCACTCTAGATTGCTCCTTGTCCTTTTCCATAGCTAATCTAAACCTTATGATTCTATGATAATTTTCCCTAAATGTTCCCCTGCTGACACTTGCTCCACTTGACCCACCTCATTCCCCAGAGCCAGATCAAGCAATGCCTTCTTCCTTGTTGGGCCGGAAAACATATTGATCAAGAAAGTTCTCCTGAACACACTTCAGAAATCCTTCCCCCTCTCTGCCCTTTACACTATTACTGTCCCAGTCTATATTAGGATATTTGGAGTCCCCTATTTCTGTCCTCTATTGCTAATTAAAAAGTTAGTGTTCCTCTTTCTTTCCCTGTTCTCTGTTTCCAATTAGACACTTACTGTGTTCCGCTAAATTCCCCAGTCCGCTATTTCTATTTAAACAGTTGTTGTTTTCCCCTAAATCGTCCTGTCCGCTATATCTAACTAAACAGTTAGCATGTTCCCCATTCATCCCCTGTCCTCTGGTTCTAATTAAACAGTTACTGTGTTCCACTTACTTCCAATGTTCTCTATTTCTATTTAAACAGTCACTGTATTACCCTAAGTTTCCCAGTCCTCTATTTCTATTTAAACAGTTGCTGTTCCCCTACATTCCTCTGTACTATATTTGTAATTGAACAGTTACTGTATTCTCCTCAATTTCCCATTATTCCGCTATTTCCAGTCATGCCATCTCCGAGCTCATCTTGTCCATGAGACCCAGCTCTGACTCTCTCGACCCTCTTCCCACTACATTGCTGACCATCCCCTTCCCTCCCTGGCCCCCATGCTGGCTGATATTGTGAACGGTTCCCTCTGCTCCGGTACTGTTCAACACCCTTCCAAATCTGCCGTCATCAACCCTTCCTAACAAATCCACCCCTGATCCCTCTATCTTTACAAACTACCCCACCATCTCAAACCACCAATTCCTCTCCAAAGTCCTTGAACATGTTGTCGTCTCCCAAATCCGTGCCCATCTTTCCCAAAACTCCATATGTGAACCTCTCCAATCTGTTTCCCGCCTCTGGCGCAGCACTGAAATGACCCTAATTAAAGTCACAAATGATATCCTATGTGTGACTGTGATGCACTACCCCTCCTCATTCTTTCCCTTTCAACACGGTTGACCACACCATCCTCCTCCAATCCATTCCTCCATTATTGAGCTCTGTGGGACTGCCCTCGCCTGTTTCCATTGTTACCACCGCAGTCAGAACCAGAGAATATGCTGCAATACCTTCTCTTCCCGATCCCGCACCGTGATGACTGGAGCCCCCCAGGAAACTATCATCGCCCCCCTTCTGTTTTTCATTTACATGCTGCCTTCGGCATCATCATTCAGAAACACAGGGCCAGAAATTGGGGTCTCCACCGGTGAGTTCGTGCTGTGTACTCACCCGTAGACTCAACGAAGGTGCCGAATTCGCGCATGCACTGCACATGCGCTAGAAATCAGAACTTCCGTTCCCTTGAAGGAAGGGGTTCGGAGGTCAAACGTGTGCGCCGGAGAGGCTGCACGTACGCATCGAACTTCCAGGTTCTTTTCAGGTTTCTCCGTGAAGGTAAGTCCCGAGCAGCTGCGCATTGAAAAAGCAGGCGCAAGGCCTGTTTTTAACAAGGTAAGTGGTGAATTAAGTAAAATTGAAACATTTTTTCCACAGCTTTATTTTAAATACTTTAAAGAAAGGTAAGTTTATTTTTAGCCCCGTTAAAAACTGTAATTAATTTTTCAAAAATTTAAATTTTTATTTAAAATAGTTAATTTATGTAATTTATAATTATTTCAAAAATGTTATTTAAAAAAAAAAAAATATTTGAAGTTTTAGTTAGGTTTTGGGGCCGATCTCTATTCATAGATTTGACTGGTGTTCCTGTCAAATGTATGAATGGAGATTCCCTGCTCCGATTGGCTCTCCATGGCCCACGTGATCCCAGGGGACGCTTCGAACTGACTGCGCCCCTGGGATACGCAAGCACTGCGCACCGGCAGCTGCAGGAGACCCAGGATCGGAATCCCACACGGGCCCACTGCACAACGGAAGGCGCGCTAGGTAAGTGCAGTTCGGGGGCTTGCACCCGCTGGATGCCTCCGACCCGATGTTCGGGCCCACAATGTCAGATTCCACATATAAGCTGATGTCACACAACTCTAGCTGACCACCACCTCTCTCAACCAGTCCATTGCATCTGTTGTCAAACCGCGTGTCTGGTATCCAGTCCTGGATGAACAACAATTTCCTTCAATTAAACATTGTCTGTGGTCCCCGCACAAACTCCATTCACTAGCCGCTGATTCCATCTCCCTCCCTGGCCATTGTCTCAGGTTGTACCAGACTGTTGTCTACCTCACTGTCCTGTTGGACCCCGAGCTGAGCTTCTGTCCCCAGATCCTGTCCATTACAAAGACTGTGTCACATCGATCAGCTCCGCTCCATCTAGCACAAAATCCTCATCCACAACTGCATCACGTTCAGACTTGTCTTAGCCAAAGCTCTCCTGAACTGCCTCACAACCTGCACTCTCCATAAACATGAGCTCATACAAAACTCTGCTATGTAACCTAACTCGCACTAACTCCGAATCACAGGTCAACCATGTGCTCGCTGACCTGCACTGGCTCCCGGTCCAGAAATGTCACGATTTGAAAATTCTCCATCATTGCCTCGCTCCTCCCTATCTCTGTAAACTCCCCAGCTCTACAAGTCCAATAATGTGCAGTTACTGCCTTACAAGAGTAGAGATGGCGAGGTTTGCTTTTTAATGTCAAACTCTGGCATTACCTGCCTAAAGCTCTCCACCTCTCTCCTCCTTTAAGACGCTCCTTAAAACCTATTCATTTGACCACGGTTTTAGTCAAATGTCATAAATTTTGGCCTGGATTTTGCAGTCAGCAGTGAACTAACGGCGCTCGACTTTCATTACATTATGACTTGCCCACAGACTTTCTCCGGGCTTTTGCGCTGGAAGTTGCGGCGCTAAGAAATCCAAAACAGCGCGGCGCCCTCTACAGGGGATCTGGGACCCGGGTGAACAAGGCAAGCAACTGTGCATCTCCTCAACCAATCAGATTAAATAATCGTTACTGAGGCTCTCAGCGGCTGAACCAGGAAGTGTAAATTCGAATAGTTAATTCAGTGACCAATCATGCACCCAAAGCGAAATGAAAAGTGAAAAGAAAGATGTGAATGGGAGAGTGAGCGATGCAAGAGACAAAAGAAAAAGTTAAAAAGCAACTATTTATTTATTTTTTTAATCTTCACCAATAATTCTTCTTTTCTTCATTCTTGTGATCTGGGCGTCGCTGGCAAGGCCAGCATTTAATTCCTATTGCTAATACTCCCTTGAGCAGAAGGTGGTGAGCCGCCCTCTTGAACCGCTGCAGTCTGTGTGGTGAAGGTGCTCCCATATTGCTGGTTGGAAAGGGAGTTCCAGGATTTTCTCCCAGCAACGAGGAAGGGATGGTGATATATTTCCAAGTCAGGTTCATATGTGACTTTGAGGGGATCTTGGAGGTGATGGTGTTCCCTGCACCTGCTGCCCTTGTCCTTCTGGGTGGTAGAGTTTGCAGGTTTGGGAGGAGCTGTCGAAGCATCCTTGGCGAGTTGCTGCAGTGCATCTTGCAGATGGTACACACTGCAGCAGCGCCGGTGTTACAGGGAGTGAAGGCTTAAGGTGGTGGATAGGGTGCCAATCAAGCGGGCTGCTTTGTCCTGGATGGTGTCGAGCTTCTTGAGTGTTGTTGGAGCTGCAGTCATCCAGGCAAGTGGAGAGTATTCAACCACACTCCTGACTTGTGCCTTGTAGATGGTGGAAAGTCTTTGGGGAGTCAAGAGGTGAGACACATGCTGCAGAATACCCAGCCTCTGACCTGCTTTTTTTGCCACAGTATTTATGTGGCTGGTCAAGTTTAGTTTCTGGTCAATGGTGACCCGCAGGATGTTGATGGTCGGGGATTCGGCGATGGTAATCACGTTGAATTTCAAGATACGGTCGTTAGACTCTTGCTTGTTGGAGGTAGTGATTGCGTGGCACTTGTGTGGCGCAAATATTACTTGCCATTTATCAGCCCAATCCTGAATGTCATCCACGTCTTGCTGCATGCGGGGATGGACTGCTTCATTATCTGAAGAGTTGTGAATGGAACTGAACACTGTGCAGTCATCAGTGATCATTCCCCCTTGTGACCTTATGATGGAGGGAAGGTCATTGATGAAGCAGCTGAAGATGGTTGGTCCTAGGACACTGCCCTGAGGATCTCCTGCAGCGCTGTCCTGGGGCTGAAATGATTTGCCTCCAGCAGCCACAACCATCTTCCTTTGTGCTCGGTATGACTCCAGCAAGTGCAGAGTTTTACCCCTGATTACCATCGACTTCAATTGTACTAGTGCCCCTTGATGCCACACTAGGTCAAATGCTGCCTTGTTGTCAAGGGCAGTCACTCTCACCTCACAACTGAAAAACTGCCATTTGCCGAAGGAAATTCCAAATTTCTACCATCCTTTGCACGTCGAATTGTTTCCTACCTTCACTCCAGGCTCTAATTTTTGAGGCTTTGTCCCCCAGTCCTAGACTTCCCAACCATCGGAAATTGTTTCTTTATATCTCCCCTATTGATTCACCTTAATATCTCCAAAGCTAATACAACCTTCCTCAGGTGCCCAGAATTGAACCCAGTCCTCCAGCTGTGGTCTAACCAGGGCTTTGTATCGATGGAGCATCAGTAGCACACCCCTATAATGTAGTCCTCTAGATATAAACCCCAGCTTTCCATTAGCCTTTTTCATTGTTTACCTGCCCATGATATTTTAATGATACTTTTATTCATTGGACGTGTGGACGCCGCCAGCATGGAGCCCTAAGTCTCTTCGGGCCTCCACATTTTCTAGCGTTTCACCATTTAGAACGTGTTCTGATCTATCCTTTATGGGTCCTAACTGGATGACCTCACACTTGCCAATACTTAAATCCAATTGCCACAATTTTGCCCAATCACTAAATCTATTAATATCTCGATGTAATTTTATGCTTCCATCTACACTGCTTACAATGTCGCCTATCTGTGTCATCATCCAACTTGGATATGTGGCTCTCATTCTCATCAGATATGTCGTTAATAAATACGGTGAATAGGTGAGGCCCCAACACAAAACCCTCGGGACACCACTAGTCATATCCTGCCAGCTGAAGTACCTGCCCATTATCCGTACACTCTGTATCCTATCACTCAAACAGTTTCTTAACCAGGACAATAATTTGCCTTCAATTCCACGAGCATCAAGTTTATCTAACTTTGTCTTATGCGGGACTTTATCAAACGCATGTTTGCCCATGTATACTAGTTTTTAATGATTTGTGAACTGGGACTCACAAACCTCTTTGCTCCTCAAGTTAATAGCTTCTCAACATTTAGAAAATATTCCGAGTTATCTTACTTGTTTCCAAAGTGGATGATCTTTTGTACAATGAGTCATTAATAAATATGGTGAAAAGTTGAAGGTCCAACACAGATAACTGGGAAACAGCACTTCTCACATCTGACGCCGCTGTTCAAGAGCTCAGACCTTATAACCTGAACGTCCAGGATTCAAGTCCCTGATCAGGTGTTCATTTATATCGCGAGTGTAATCTCCACATTGGTGCAGTGACATTAAACAGGAAGAGGAATAGGTCATTTAGACCCTCGAACCTGTTCTCCCATTCATTGAGATCATGGCTGATCTCGGACCGAACTCCATATACCCGCCTTTGGCACATAACCCCTAATAAATGTAGTTAACAAAAATCCATCAATTTATGATTTTAAATTAACAATTAACCCATCATCAACTGCCATTTGTGGAAGAGAGTTCCAAATGTCTACCAACTTTGCATATAGAATTGTCCCCCAGACCCAGACTCCCCAATCATCGGAAATAGTTTCTCTCTATCTACCCTATCAGTTCCCCTTAACATCTTAAAAACTTCGTTCAATTCACACCTGAACCTTCTAAATTCCAGGGAATCCTACCGTTTGTGTAATCTCTCCTCATAATATAACCCTTGGAGTCCATGGATCATTCTGGTAAATCTACACTGCTCTCCCACCAAGATAATACATCCTTCCGAAAGTGTGGTGCCCAGGACTGAACACAGTATTCCATCTGTGGTTTAACCAGGGATTTGTATAGCTGTATCTGTCCATTACATTTTAATTATCTCTGTACATGGAACCATAGTTTTCTTTGGACCCTCAGTGTTTCTAGCTAGTCACCATTTACAAAGTACGCTGATCTATCCATTTACGTCCAAGGTCGATTACCTCACAATTGCCTTCATTAAAATCAATTGGCCACAGTTCTGTCCAGTCACTTAATCTATTAATATATCTTTGTAATGTTATGCTTCCATCTACATTGTTACAAAGCCACCTATCTTTGTGTGATCGGCAAACTTGGATATGTGGCTTATTAAGAAGATGGAAGCCGATTGATTTATGGGGAAAGTGGTGGTAAGGATACAAAATAGGCTCTAAGACAGGAAGCCAATGGTGGAAGTGAATGGATGTTTTTTTCAAACTGGGGGCGTGGGGCGGGGCTGGGGGTAGCTGTTCATGGTTTTCATCAAACGTCATTTTGGGTCATTATTCTTTTCTATAAACAGCCCAGAGAGCAGTATTATCAAGTTTTCAGATGATACACTTGGAAACGTAGATGAAAGTGTTGAGGACAGTTATAGTCTTCAGGATAACATAGCGAGAATGGTGCGAAGGGAAGAAGCATGGCAGAGAAGTGCGGAGAAGTGTGAAGTGATGCACTTTGGGAGGACTAAAATGGAAAGGCAGTGTGCTATAAATGGCACAATTTTGAAAAGTTCAAATGAGCAGAGGGACCTTGGTGTCCATATACACAAATCCTTAAAGGTGGCAGGGCAACATGACAAGTGGTTCAAAATCAGATGGTTTACTTGGGTTTTTAATAAAAGAATAGAATATAAAATCTAAAATCTCATACTAGAACTTTATGCATCACTGGTAAATCCTCAGCTGGAGTATTGTTGACAATTCTGAGGACCACACTTCAGGAAGGATGTAAAGGCCTTAGAAAACGAACAGATAAGGTTTACCAGGATGTTGCCGGGGATGAGGGTCTTCAGTTATGAGGAGCAGTTGGAAAAGTTAGGACTATTATCCTTGGAACAGAGAAGTTAAGAAGTTACATAATAGAGGTCTTCAAGATGATGTGAGTTTTGATAGAGCTGATAGAATAAACTATTCCCTCTGTAGAGCAGGACAAGAACTAGAGATATTGGCTAGTTTTAAATACCAGTGAATTCCCAGTCAAATTATCGCATCAAATGCCGAGTTTTATGCCAGATGCCAAACTTCTCCCAAAACCTTGTTAAAGTCTAACCTCGGCAAAATCATCGACTGAAGAGATTCTCAATAAGGCTCCTCACATTTCCAATCATTATTGAAACTTCCTGTTTTTGGTCTTCGACACTGGGGGTCTTGGTCCCACCAAATCTTCTGTATGAACCTAGCGACCTTTCTCCTGTCCCAGTTAGTGTAGTGATGATTCGACTTCTCTCTCTCCACCTTCCTGGGATACTGCTCAATCAAAGAAAGTTTTAACATAAACATGATTCATCTTAATTAGAGAATTTATTACAGAAAAACAATGAGACCATTTGTGTGAATATTAATATAGTTAATTTTAAAATATTTACAATTTATTTGAATTACATACTTTAATTTTAACTAGTTATTTTGTTTTCCCGTATTTATACGCATTAACATCATTCACAATATCTGCTGCCAACTCCAGCTCCGCCCACAATGACACACCACTGATGGGGCGTAACCAGGGGCGGAAACCTGTCTGCGGGTGACATCACAAAGGAGACAGGAGCCATTCATGCAGCAGCCAGGAGTAATGTCACAAAGCAGCCGGTGCTCCGCCCAGTCGATATGTTCCAGGGTCACATAGCCAGGCTCTGCTCCTGCTGCGCAGTCTCATTGGGCATGTACACACGTTATGCATTCAGACCTGTCTCCGACCCAGCTCAGAGCATCAGAGAGAATAAGCGGAGGGATCATCAGTGCTATCAAGTGGTTGAATCATCGGCTTAGGAACAGTACCCGTAAGATATAGGATAACGTTCCCTCAACACTGTACGATAAAACACTCCCTGGGCAGGTACGGCATGGGTTAGATACAGAGTCAAGCTCCATCTACACCGTGCAATCAAACCTTCCGAAGGCAGGTACAGCACGGGTTAGATACATAGTAAATCTCCATCTACAAACTCCACTCAAACTCTCCGAGGGCAGGAACAGGACGGGTTACATACAGAGTAAAGCTCCATCTACAATCTCCCCTCAAACTCTCCGAGGGCAGGTACAGGACGGGTTAGATTCAAAGTAAAGCTCCATCTACACTGTCCCATCAACACTCCAGGGGCAACTAGGACACGTGTTAGATACATAAGAGAAACATACAAAAACATAAGAAACAGGAGCAGGAGTTGGCCAGTCGGGCCCTCAAGGCTGCTCCACCATTCAATAAGATCACGGCTGATCCAATCTTGGCCTCAAAACCACTTTCCCGCTCTTCCCATACCCCTTGACTCCCTTGTAGTTCAAATGTCTGTCAATCTCCGCCTTAAATATATTCAATGAATCCGCCTCCACAACTCTCTGGGGCAGAGAGTTCTAAAGATTCACGACCCACTGAGAGAAGAAATTCCTCCTCATCTCTGTCTTAAATGGGCGACCCCTTATTCTGAGACTATGCCCCCTAGTTCTAGATACCCCCACTGGGGGAAACATCCTCTCAGCATCTACCCTGTCAATCCCGCTCAGAATCTTATATGTTTCACTCAGATCACCTCTCATTCTTCTAAACTCCAATGAGTATAGGCCCAACATGCTTAACCATGCGTCAAGCCCTTCATCCCAGAAATCAATCTAGTGAGCCTTCTCTGCACTGCCTCCAATGCAAATATATCCTTCCTTAAATATGGCGACCAAAACTTTACGCAGTACTCCAGGTGCGGTCTCACCAGCGCCATGTAAAGTTGCATCAAAACTTATCTACTTTTATACTCCATACATCTTGCAATAAAGGCCAACATTGCATTAGTCTTCCTAATTACTTGCTGTACCTGCATGCTAACTTATTGTGTTTCATGTACTAGGACCCCCAGATCCCTTTGTATTGCAACATTTTGTAGTCTCATTCCATTTAAATAATAATTAGTTTTTTCATTCTTCATTCCAAAGTGGTTAACCTCACATTTTCCCACATTATACTCCATCTGCCAAATGTTTCCCACTCACTTAACCGATCTATATCCCTTTGCAGACTCTTTGTGTCCTCCTGACAACTTGCTAACCCACCTATCTTTGTATCTTCAGCAAATTTGGCTATAGTACACACGGTCCCTTCATCCAATTCATTAATATAGATTGCAAATAGTTGAGGCCCCAGCACTGATCCCTGTGGCACTCCAATAGTTACTGATTGTCAACCGGGAAATGACCCATTTATCCCGACTGTCTGTTTTCTGTTAGTTAGCCAATCCCCTAGCCATGCCAATATATTACTCCCAACCCCGTGAGCACTTATCTTGTGCAGTAACCTTTTATGTGGCACCTTATCGAATGCCTTCTTGAAATCCAAATACTCTACATCTACTGGTTCCCCTGTATCCACACTGTTTGTTACATCCTCAAAGAACTCTAGCAAATTTGTCAAACTCGATTTCCCTTTCATAAAACAATGTTGACTATGCTTGATTCTTTTCTTGAATAGTGGCGTTACATTTGCGGTTTCCCAATCCGCTGGGACCTCTACAGAATCCAGGGAATTTTGGTAGATTACAAACAACGCAACCAGTATCTCTGCAGCCACTTCTCTTAAGACCCTAGGATACAGGTAATCGCGTTCAGGGGACTTGTCGGTCTTTATAGCCATTATTTTGCCGAATACTTTTTCTCTAGTGATAGAGATTGTTTTAAGTTCCTCCCTCCCTTTAGCCCCTTGATTATCTATTATTATTGGGATGTGTTTAGTGTCTTCTACCGTGAATACCGATCCAATATAATTGTTTAGAGTCTCACCAGAGTAAAGCTCCCTCTACACTATCCCATCAAACCCTCCATGGGTAGGTACAGCTCGGGTTAGATACAGAGTAAAGCTCCCTCTACACTGCCCATCATATACTCTCAGGGCAGGTACAGCACGGGTTAGATACAGACTAAAACTCCCTCTACACTGCCCATCATATACTCTCAGGACAGGTACGGTACGGGTTAGATACTCTATTAATCTTCCTTTCTACTGTCCCATCAAATACTCCCTGGGCAGGTACGGCAGGGGTTAAATACAGTGTAAATCTCGCTATATTTTGGTTCCGCAAGAAGGTACAACTCAGATACAGCATGTGGTCATTGCAGCGTAAAGCTCCTCTGACACTATCCAATGAAACAAACTAACTCAGGTACGGCACGGTACGGTTACACGATAAAATTCCAAGTGCATGTCATTGTCAAGCTCTCCCAGGTGAACAAAAATGAGAAGTCGCACAACACCAGGTTATAGTCCAACAGATTTATTTAATTTTACAAGCTTTCGAAGCAGTTCGCTCCTTCGTCAGGTAAGTTAGCAGTGAGAGAATCTCCCAGGTGAGGTATGGACAAGATTCACAGACGAGTCAATCCCTAGTCAAATTGTGGCATCAGAGGCCGAGCCTTACGGCAAATGTTGAACAGCTGCCAATACCGGGTTCGACTCTCACCTCGGCAAAATCTTTCAAAGACACATGTACATTCCGAGTTGTTCGAATTTCTGGATCCCAGACAGCCACGTTTCATATTTGCCCCAACTACCTAACTCCAGAGCCGTTCTCTCTGTTCACAAACCTTTAGGCCACATCCCCACTGCTCCCTGATCCCCACTGCTCTAACACCCTGAGATCCCCAATCATTTTCCCAGGATCCTAATACTAATGCTAAATCGAGAGACCTCAATGTACACAAAAATACATCGATGTTACAACACGGAAACAATCCATTCCGCCCAACCAGTCAATGTCTTTCTTTATCCGCTACACAAGCAAATAGCTCCAATCATATTGACCCGCCCTGTTACAAACTCTTTTGCGAATTTCAAGGTAATTGACAAAAGAACCAGACGCGACATGAGGAAACATTTTTTTGCACAGCGAGTTGTTGTTATCGGGAATGCAATACCTGAAAGTGGAGTTGGGGCAGATTCAATTGTAAATTGCAAAACAGAATTGGAAACGGCGATGGCTGCTGCTGTAAAATCCGCCCCACGGGATGTTTTGAAAAAAATGAGAGTTTATTCTGCACCGTTACAAGTTTAAATGTTCCTGCGCAACTAATTTATAGGAGAGGGGAGTCTCTCACTTTATTTCCCATTAATCTGAGTCTACAATTTGCTCGACCGTTTTTGCGGAGGTTACAGAAGTTCCCTCCCCGAGCGGGGCCTCACACACAGAGGGAGGATTATCGGAAATTCCAGGATTCATTTACTCCGTTTACCCATCAGCTTATGCCAAGTGGGGTTAGTCGTGGTTCATGTCGGCACCAGTGACTAAAGGTAAAAAAGTGAGGAGTTCTTTCTGAGGGAGTATGTGGCGTGAGGGGTTACATTAAAACCTGTCTTCAAGGGTGCGAATCTCAGGATTATTATCCGATTATCACGTGCTAATTGCCATAGAGTCAAACAGACCAGAATGTTGAACACGTGGCTGGATGAGTGTTGTGGGAGGGAGGGGCTTCATTTCATGGGACAGTGCTGGGCGAAGGCTGTACCTGAACAGGGCTGAAACCGAAGTCCTAGTGGAAAGGATAAATAGCGGGGCAAAAATTAACATTAAACTATTCCAATGGGGTAGGGACAGGGCTCAGTCAAAAACAACAGAAAAATGATAATTCAGCGATAAAAACGTATATGAGCAGAGTTCAAGTCACCACAGTGACACGCCAGGTGAAGGGGATACTAAAATAATTAAAGTAGTTACAGCAGAATTGACAGATAAGAATTCTGTTAAGTTATCATAGATTCATAACGGAACAGGAGGAGGCCATTCGGCCCGTTGAATCCGTGCCTGCTCTCTGTAGATCAATGCAGTCAGTCCCGTTCCCCCGCTCTATCCCCGTAGCTCTGCAAGTTTATTTCCCTCAAATGCCTAGCCAGTCTCCCCTTGAAAACAATCAGTGTCTCCGCTTCCACCACTTCCGTCGGCAGCGAATTCCAGGTCATCACCACTCGTGGCTGGTCCAGTTAAATTTCTGGTCAATGGTGACCCCCAGGATGTTGATGGTGGGGGATTCGGCGATGGTGATGCCGTTGAATGTGAAGGGGCGGTGGTGAGTCTCTCGCAGGTTGGAGATGGACATTGCCTGGCACTTGTGTGGCGCGCATGTTACCTGCCACTTATCAGCTCAAGCCTCTATATCGTCCAGTTCTTGTTGCAGGCGGGCGTGAACTGCTTCATTATCTGAGGAGTTGTGAATGTGCTCAACCCTGTGTAGTCAACAGCGAACATCCCCATTTCTGACCGTATGGTGGAGGGAAGGTCATTAATGAAGCAGCTGAAGATGATTAGGCCTACGACACTGCCCTGAGGAACTCGTGCAGCGTTGTCCTGGGGCTTTGATGATTGATCTTCAACCACCACAACCAACGGTTGTTAAACGGTGTAAGAAAGACAGCATCAGGTCAAAAGTTCAGCTTAGGGTCTCTTTCCCAAATAAGAGTTTTAGATACTAAGGTACGGGGTATGAGAAATAAATTTAGTGAATTGGAGGCTCAAATTTGTCAAATGGATCCGCGATTGCTGATGATACAAAGCTAGGTGTGAAAGTAAGTTGTGAGGCAGGATGCAAAGATGATTCAAAGGGATACAGACAGGTTAAGTGATTGGTAAATAACATGGCAGATGGAACCTAACGTGGAGAAATGTGAAGTTATCCACTTTGGTAGGAAAAATAGAAAGACAGAATATTTTTAAGTGTTGGGAGATCGGGAAATGTTGGGATTCAGAGGGAACTGGGTGTCCTTTTACACTGCAAGTTAACATGCAGGTGCAGCAAGCAATTAGGAAATCAAATGATATGTTAGCTTTAATGTTTTTAAAGATTGGAGTATAAGAGTGAATAAGTCGTACTGCAATTATATCAGTCCTTGGTGGCACCACACCTGGAGTACTGTGTGAAGTTTTGGTCTCCTTACCTAAGGAAAGTTATACTTGCATTAGTGTGAGTGCGACGAAGGTCCAACAGACTGATTGCTTGGGATGAGGGGATTGTCCTATGAGGAGAGATTGAAGAGACTAGGCCCATATTCCCTAGAATTTAGAACAATGAGAGGTGGTCTCATTGAAACATATACACTTATTACAGGGCTTGACAGGGTAGATGCTGCGAGAGTTTTCCACTGGCTGGGGAGTCTAGAACTATGGAACACAGTCTCAGAATAAGGGATCGGCAATTTAGGACTGAGATGAGGAGGAATTTCTTCACTCAGATGTTTGCGAATCTTTGGAATTCTCTGCACCAGAAGACTGTGGGTGCTCAGTCGTTGATTATATTCAAGACATAGATCAGTAGATTTTTGGATATTAACGGAATCAAGGGATATGAAGATAGTGTGGGAGGGTGGAGTTGAGGTTGAAGAACAACCAAAATCTTGTTGAATGGTGAAGCAGGCTCGAGGGCTAGTAGGCACTACTCCTGCTCCCATTGCTTATCTTCTTAAATACAGCTTTCAGGGCACTAATCGTAGTTATTACTGGGACATGCTGTAAACTGGTCATGATTGGGAGATAAATATTCGACGGTATCTATTCTGTAGAAAGGATAGTGAATCTGTAAGAGGATGAGTGGTAGCCTTAATGATTAAAGGTATATTACAGCATTAGTAAGAGAGTATACAGGTGAGGGTTAATATTCAGCTGAGACTCTGTGGTGGGAATTGAGGAATAAGCTTGTAATGAAAGCTTTAATGGGTGTTGTCTACAGGCTTCCCGATAGCAGGAATGACGATATAGAATATGCTAATTCAGAGATTAGAGAGGATTATAGCAAAAGCATGGTTGTTTTATTTTGAGACTTTAACTTTCAGATAGAATGTGAAGAGCAGAGTAGCTCAAGTCGGAAATGTAGTGAATTTATTGAGTCCATTCAAGATAGTTTTCAGGAGCAATAAGTTGAAGAACCAACAGGAGGGCAAGCCATAGTAGATTTAGTAATGAATAATGAGCCAGTCTTATTATTAATCTAACATTAAGTGAACTATTATCTAACAGTGAGCAAAATATGATCGAATTCAATGCTAGGTTCTAAAATGAGAAAGTTAAAACAATTTTAAGATTCTACTGAAAGGTGTCAGAGAGAAACCAGGAATTTATAGACCTTTTAGTCTTATGTTTGTTGTAGGGCAGTTTTTTGGAATCTATAATTAAAGACAGCGTGACTGAACACTTCAACAATATCGAGCTGATTAGAGAGAGCCAACATGGATTTGTAAATGGGTGGTCATGTCTAACGAAACTATTTGAATTGTTTTGAGGAGATAACTATGGTGGTAGTGAGGAAAACGTACATTGATATAGTTCATATGGAATCCCAGAATGCATTCGATAGGGTTCCACATAAGAGATTGTTCGCTCAAATTAAAGTTCATGGAGTTGAAGGCAAATTATTGGCATGGTTAAGATACTGGTTCGGCGGTAGAATAGAGAGTAGGGCTAATGAGTATATACTCGCATTGGAAGGAAGTGACTATTGGTGTCCCACAAGGAGTTCATTTATTAATGCCTTCCATAACAAAATAGAAAGTCATATATCCAAGTTTGCCGATGAAACAAAGGTTGGTGGTACAGTAAGTAATGTAGACGGGAACATAATATTACGAAGAGTTATTGATAGATTAAGTGAATGGCAAAACTGTGGCAGATGGACTTCAATACAGGTAAATGTGTGGATATACATCTTGGATCAAAGAAAGGATAGATCTGAATATTTTGAATGGTGGAAAGATAGGAAGAGTGGAGGTCCTAACAGATTTAGGGGTCCATGTACACAGATTATTAAAATGTATTAGTCAGATACAAAATAATCTAAACGGCTCATGGAATATTAGCATTTATAACTAGAGGGCTATCAGGTAAAGGGTAGAATGTGTTGCTACAGCTATACAAAATCCTGCTTAGACCACATCTGGAATACTGTTTACAGTTCTGGGAAACGCACCTCAGAAAGGATATATTGGCCTTGGAAGGATTACAGCGCAGATTCACCAGAATGTTACCAGGGTTCCAAGGGTTAGACAATTAGGAGAGATTACATGAACTATTTATTTCACCCATTGATCTTCTATATTGAATTATAGAAGGGTAATAGGTGAAATAATTTTTTAGCATTTTGAAGGGAATAATCCAGGACAAAATTAACAGTAACTTGGACAAGTATGGTATATTAAGGGAAGCCAGCACGGATTGTTAAAGGCAAATCGTGTTTAACTAACTTGATTGCATTTTTTTGATGAGGCAACAGCAAGTTTTGATTAGGGCAATGCAATTGATGTAGTGTACATGGACTTCAAAAAGGCGTTTGATAAAGTGTCACGTACAAGGCTTGCCAGAAAAGTTGAGGCCCATGGAATAAAAGGGACAGTGGCGGCATGGATACGAAATTGGCTAAGTGACAGGAAACAGAGAGTAGTGGTGAATGGTTGTTTTTCGGACTGGAGGAAGGTACACAGTGCCATTCCCCAGGCGTCGTGTCGCTACTACGACCAGTGCTTTCTTGATATATATTAATGAATTAGACTTGGGTGTAAATGGCAATATTCCAAATTTTGCGGATGACACAAAACCTGGAAGTATAGTGAACAGTGAGGAGGACAGGGATAGTCTTCAAGAGGACTAAGACAGGCTGGTGAACTGGGCGGACACATGGCAGATGAAGTTTAACGCAGAAAAGTGTGAAATGATATATTTTGGTAGGAGCAATGAGGAGAGGCAATATGAACTAAAGAGTACAATTCTAAAGTGCTTGCAGGAACAGAGAGCCATGGGGATATATGTAGACACAGCGTTGAAGATGGCTGGCCAGGTTGAGAAAGCGGTTAAAAAAGTATACGGGATCCTGTGCTTTTTAAAATAGAGGTATAGAGTACAAAAGCAAGGAAGTTATGATGAAGGTTTGTAAAACACTGGTTCGGCCACAAATGGAACATTGTGTCCAATTCTGGGCACCGCACTTTAGGAAGGAAGTGAAGGCTTTAGAGAGGGTTCAGAAAATATTTACAGGGATGGTTCCAGGGATGAAGGACTTCAGTTACGTGGATAGACTGGAGAAACAGGGGTTGTTTTCACTAGCGCAGAGAAGATTGAGAGCAGATTTCGTGCTCAAAATCATGAGAGGCCCAGACAGAGTAGATAGAGAGAAACTGTTCCCATTAGCGGAAGGGTCGAGGACCAGAGGACACAGATTTAAGGTGAGTGACAGAAGAACCAAAGGCGACTTGACGAAAAACTGTTTTACTCAGCGAGTGGGTATGATCTGCAATGCACTGCCTGAACGGGTGGTGGAGGCAGATTCAATCGTGGCTTTCAAAATGGAATTTGATAAGTACCTGAAGGGAAACTAATTGCAGGGTTACGAGGAATGGGCGGGGAGGTGGAACCAGCTGAAGTGCTCTTGCAGAGAGCCAGCACCGGCTGGTCGGGCCGAATGGCCTCCTACTGTGCTGTAACGATTAGATGATTCTATGACAGGGTGGAGAGAAATGTTATCCGCTGTCTGGCCAGTCTAGGACAGGGAACAGAACCATTAAATCAGAGCAAGGCCTTTCAGGAGAGGAGTTAGCAAATACTAATTCACGAAAATGGTGGGGGAAGTTTGGAACTCCCTCCCACAAAAAGCAGTAGATGCTGGCGAAATTAATCATTTTAAATCGGAGATCGATAGGTTTTTGCTAGCCAAGGTTATTAAAGTATATGGAGTGAAGGCGGATAGATATAGTTAGGGTAAAGATCATCCCTGATCTAATTGAATGGTGTAGCAGGCCCAAGGGGCAGATTGGTCTACTCCTGTTCCTATGGTTTTATGTTAAACACACACTCCCTCCATCACTGGTGCACCGTTCCTGCAATGGGTACTAACTACAAGATGAACTGCAGCAACTCGCCAAGGCTTCTGGGACAGCAGCTCCGGAACCGGCAATCACTGCCACCGAGTAGGACCAGGACAGCAGACGCTTGGAAACGTCCAGCTTCCAATTCAAGTCACACACCATCCTGACTGGGACATATATCACCGTTCCTTCATCGTCACTGGGTCCAAATCCTGGAAATCCCTACCTATCAACACTGAGGGAGCACGTTTACCATATGGATTGCAGCGGTTTAAGAAGACAGCTCACAGCACCTTCTTAAGGGCAACTACCTTTGGGCAATAAATGCTGGCCTTGTCAGCGAAGCCCGTATCTGAAGAATTAATTAAAAAATCGGTGCAAATTTTCCTATTTATACCCATGTTACTTCATTGAAAACAAGAGGTAGAAGTTCATTGATTTATTTTAGCAATCGCAAATTTGAAATTTGAGCTAACCCTTGCCTTGTCCTGATCCCTGTGGAGTTGATTATTTAACTAGAGAATAGTGGAACTCTGGGAAAGGCTGCCGTCTCGTGCGATGGACGCCTTCTCGCTGAATTAGGGAGAATAATCCCACATTATTCTCCACAAAGTGTCCTGGGTTTCAATTTGGTTTTTCGCCTCTCACAAGAGCTCACGTGGTTTTGGACAGGGTGGAGAAAGAATATATTGGGACTGAAATTGCGGTCGAGACTTCCCGCGTGTAAAAGCCTCTGAACCACAAATAAAATACGCACCTACCTGCTGCCTCGGGCCCTACGAACACTTGCGCTCCTGGGTCTCTATGCGTACGTCTTTATAAAGGTCCGCATATCCCAGGAGCGCATGTGGTTCGCAAGTGTCGCTGGGATCATGTGGGCCGGTGCAACCAAACAAAAAAAGGGGATTCCCATTATGCTTATGGGGATTCTATTTACATACGGAATCTCCATAAACATAATAGAAATCACCCAAAATTAATTTTTCACAAAACTGAAATTAAAAAAATTACGTTTAAAATTAATAAAAATAAATTTTTTATACAAAATACAAATTTAATCAAAAATTTAATTTTTTGAAAATAAATTTAATAAAGGTTCCAAAAATAACCTAATCTAATTTTTAAGATTTTTTCTGTTTAAATAATTAAAAAAATATCTACTTAAATCCTCATGCTGTTAAAAGAAGGGCTCACGCTCGCTTTTACCAGGCGTAAGTGTTTCACGGGCATTCGCTCGTCATTAGTTGGTTAAAAACCCCACTCTCCGCCACTGAATGTCCATTTCCCAGGGGTTCGTATGATCTGTCAAGCTGAAACCCGGAATGTGCGGGGCGCGTCCTTGATCAGAGGCCCGGGAAAATCCGGGCCAATGGGATACACCAGAATCCTCATTATTATGAGAAGTTTCTGCTCAACTCAAACTGATTAATTAGTTATACATTTTACTTTTTTGTTTCTTTTTCAATACTGCTGAAGGGAATGAATGTTTAAGGTGATGGATTGAAGTAAGATATTCTGGATACCGTCAAGACTAGTGAAACAGCCCTGACATGGGCTGGGCCCTTGGTATAAGGCCTTGCAATGCTTGTTTCAGGGAGGCAGCAATCGAGAGATATGGTAAATTCCAATGGGCTGAAGAACTACAAACAAGGTAACAAGACAGCAGAATAGGGTTGTGGAAAATTATTGGAAAAGGGAATGGCCAAGATGCTACCCTTAGTCTGAGTGACAATGGTATTTTAACCATTAGAACCAATTAAAGAAGGTGATTTTGTTAAAGACCATATATGAACAATGGCCAAACCAACTTTTGATAAGAAATGGGTTAAAAACTTGATACTCAAAGAATAAATGCACTCAGTTTTACTGCGAGAACAAAGGAACAGACTTAAGACGACGCCATCTGTGTCTGAGCGGCTCCAGAGACAAAGGGCTGCGAGATACTCGTTAAAACTATCGCCTAATGTTAACTATATTACGCTGTAAGCTTAATAAATATTGATCTATTGCTCAAACATACTGGCTGCTGCCTATTGGTGTCTCGTCCAAGAACTCTGAGAGATCAATGAGATCTTATACCCCCCATGATTTTGATGGTGGGGGAATCAGCGGTGGTAAAGCCGCTAAATGTCAAAGGGCTGTGGTAAGACGCTCTCTTGTTGAATATAGTCATTGCCTGGCACTTGTTGGCGCAAATGTTACTTGCTAGTTATCAGCCCAAAACTGAATGTTGTCCATGTCTTGCTGAGTGCGGGCATGGATTGCTTCATTATCTGAGGAGTTGTAAATGGCGCTGAACACTACGCAATCATCAGCGAACATCCTCTTTTCTGACCTTATGATGGAGGGAAGGTCAGTGATGAATCAGCTGAAGATGGTCGGGCCTAGGACACTGCCCTGAGGAACTCCTGCAGCGATTCCCAGTGCCTGAGATGATTGATCTCCAACAGCCACAACCAACTTCCTTTGTGCTTGGTACGACTCCAACCAATGGATAGTTTACCCCTGATTCCCATTGACCTCTATTTTACTCGACATCCTTGATGCCACACTCGGTCAAATGCTGCATTGATATCAAGTGCAGTCACTCTCACCTCACCTCTGTAATTCAGGTCCATTGTCTATGTTTGGATCAAGGCTGTACAGAGGTCTGGAGCCGAGTGATCCTGGCGGAACCCAAACTGGGCATGGGTGAGCAGGTTATTGGTGAGTAAGTGCCACTTGATAGCACTATTGATGAGACCTTCCATCTCTTTGCTGATGATTGAGAGTAGACTGATAGGGCGGTGATTGGCCGGGTTGAATTTCTCCTGCTTTTTGTGGACAGGACATACCTGGGCAGTTTTCGATATTATCGGGTAGATGCCAGTGTTGTAGCTGTACAAGAACAGCTTGGCTAGAGGCGCGGCTAGTTCTGGAGCACAAGTCTTCAGCACAACAGCCGGGATGTTGTTGGGGCCCATAGCCTTTGCTCTATCCAGTGCGCTCAGCCATTTCTTGATATCACGTGCAGTGAATTGAATTGGCTGAAGACTGGTTTCTGTGATGGTGGGGAACTCAGGAGGAGGCCGAGTTAGATCATCCACTCGGCACTTCTGGCTGAAAATTGCAGCAAAAGCTTCAGCCTTGTCTTTTACACTTGTCTTTTGGGCTCCGCCATCAATGAAACAAAGAGTGACTGACACTTGGAGCGGACTCCCAGGTAGATCAGTGAAGGGAAACTCTGGAAACATTGTAGAAATGATTGATGCTGACACTTGGAGCGGACTCTCAGGTAAATCAGTGGAGGGGAAAATCTGGAAACATTGTAGAAATGATTGATACTGACACTTGGAGCGGACTCCCAGGTAGATCAGTGGAGGGGAAACTCTGGAAACATTGAAGAAATGATTGATGCTGACACTTGGAGCGGACTCCCAGGTAGATCAGTGGAGGGGAAACTCTGGAAACATTGAAGAAATGATTGATGCTGACACTTGGAGCGGACTCCCAGGTAGATCAGTGGAGGGGAAACTCTGGAAACATTGAAGAAATGATTGATGCTGACACTTGGAGCGGACTCCCAGGTAGATCAGTGGAGGGGAAACTCTGGACACATTGAAGAAATGATTGATGCTGCGAGTGAGGTCATGTTGGAATGAAGCCACAAGGTCTCCATCACCTGCGAGGTCCGGAACGGCGATTGCATTTTCCTCCGCTTACTGCCGGCGCTCGGCCATGACAGGGATCGCCACTGGGCGGTGTGGGGTAAGGGTGGGCAGGGTATTGGGGGGAGGTGGTGTTGGCCTGGGCCGTGTGAATGGGCGGGACTGCAAAACTCGTCCTTTTAATTGAATACCAGGTTACCAATTTTTATACCCGACAAACCGCAGACTGCTGAACAACAGGGCACAGACAGAGCAGGCGCACTGCAGGGGGGTCATACTGGATAGACCCAGGCATTCTCTGGATTCAATGTCGCGATTAATTTCTGAATTCAATTTGATGTGTCCTGTAAATATCTTTTGTTACCGTCGTTCAGCTCGTCTGTGTAAAAATAACACAACCCTCAGCACCAGTATTTCGGGCACTTCACACGGCGACTCTTCCCATTCTAAAGATTCCTTTTGATGGATGCTCTCGCTCACCTGTCTTTAAGTTCTTTTTCCTGGCAGAGTGTCTCGTCTCTACTCCGCCCAGGTGGTGCTTCATTCGGACTGTACAGACAGTGTGAGAGCGATCGACAGACAGGGTTTTTTTGTTACATCTTTGCTTTTGTGCCACCAGACTCGATTATTCCAATATTCTCCTGGCCGTCCTCCCATCTTCCACCCTCTGTAAACTTCAGCTCTTACAAAACTCTGCTGCCCGTGTCCTAACTCGCACCAGGTCCGGTTCACCAACACCTCGCTGGCCTACATTGGCTCGCAGCCCAGCAACAACTCGATTTAAATTTATTGTGTTGAATCCATCCATGGATCGCTTATCCCTATCTCTGTAACATCCTCCAGCCCAAAAATCTTCCCAGAGCTCTGCATTCCTCAGATTCTGCCACCTTGTGAACCCCGATGTCCTTCGCTTCAACATTGGCGGCCGTGACTTCAGCCGTCTAGGCCTCAAGCTCTGGCAGTCCCTCCCTGTAACTCTCCACTGCTTCACCTCTCTCTCCGCATTGAAGACGCGGCTTCAAACCTACCTCTTTGACCAAGATCCCTTGTCCTAACATCTCCATGTGTGCCTCGGTGTCAAATTGTTTGCGCTATCGCTCCTGTGAGGCACCGTGTGACGTTTCACTTCGTTAAAGTCGCTATATGAATGCAAATTGTTGTTGCTTTTGTGAAGCAGAGAGACAGAGCAATAGAGCGGTGGTGAGAGAGAGATACAAGGAGAGAGAGAGAAACAGACAGAGAGACAGAAATAGACTGAAATATAAAGAGAGAAGTTGGAGCAAAGGAGTGCACCTGTGTGCGTAAGTGAGAGACTTCCAATTCTTTGACTTTGATCCATCTGTCCTGTGACACAATGGGCCAAAAATTTATCCCGCTGCGCGAGAGTACGCACTGCGTACTCTCGCGTATTCTCTCTCCAATTGCCGGTTTTCTGCATGCCCTGCGCATGCGCTGAAAACCGGCACTTGGTCTTTGGAAAAGGGGGCGGTTCCTCGGTGCATCGCGTGCGCGCTACAGGCTGCGCGCACGCTGTGCACTTAGTGCTTTGTACGCGCAGGTAAGGACGGTAGATTTTAGAAATGGAAAAAGGAGGAGTAAGACCCACTTTTAACAAGGTAAGTAGTGAATTAAGTATTTTTTTGAATTTTTTTTAACAGGTATATCTTTTTTAGAGACTTTAAAGACAGGTAAGTTTATTGTTATAACTTTTTAAAAGATTTTAAACTTTTTCAAAATTTAATTTTTTATTTAAAATGGTTAATTTATTTAACTATACTTATTTTATTAATGTGATGGTTTTTTTTTAATTTAATTGAGGTTTAGCTGTTATTTTGGGGGTGTGTAAGATTCATAGCTTTCACAGCACGTATGTGAAACTTATGAATGGAAGATGGTGTGCTGCCATTGGCTCTAACTGAGTCACGTGATCCCACAGCTCGCACGAATTCACTACGCCGGTGGGATACGCAAGCACTGCCCAGCTGATGTCTGGAACATCAAGTTCGTGTGAGCTGGATCTGAAAAAGCCAACGCGGAGTGAGAGATCGCGCCTGCTCCTTACCCCCGCGGGAACAGAGCGAGATCAATTTCTGGGCCGAGGTCACTGGGTCCTGTGGAGTGGGATGCGGATGGCCCAGCGAAGGCCTGTTGATGTGTCGGACTCAGGAGGTTCAATATCAAACGATGTTCCTTCGTAAAATGATCATAGACTGAATTCTGGGACCAGAAATCAATTTGGACCACATAGAGTCATAGAGTCATAACGGCACAGAAGGAGTCTATTCGGCCCATCGAGTCCATGACGGCTCTCTGTAGAGCAATCCAGCCAGTCCCATTCCCCCGCCCTATCCCCGTAGCCTGCAAGTTTAATTCCCTGAAATGCCTATGCAGTATCCCCTTCAAAATTTTGAGTGTCTCCGCTTCCACCACTCGCTATGTAAAACAGATTTTCCTCACATCCCCCCTATATCTCGTGCCCAAATCCTTAAATTTGTGTCCCCTAGCCCGTGTACCATCAACTAGTGGGAACAGCCTTTCCCCGTCTTGCCTATCCAAACCCGTCATAATCTTGTACACCTCCATCAAATCACCCCTCCACCTCCTTTGCTCGAATGAAAACAAATCCAGCTTCTCCAACCTGTCCTTGTAGCTAAGATCCCCCAACCCCGGACCCATTCTGGTCAATCTACACTGCACCCTCTCAAGGGTCTTCACATCCTTCCTAAAGTGTGGTGACCAGAAGTGGACGCAATACTCCAGTTGTGGCCTAACCAGCGCTTTATAAAGAATCAGCATAACTTCACTACTTTTATACTCAAAACAACTATTTATGATGCCCACGATCCCATATGCTTTGCTAACCACTCTCTCTATATGTCCTTCCACCTTCAGGGAACTTTGCACATGAACTCTCATGTCCCTCTGTCCCTATACACTCTTTAAAACATGCCATTAATTGCATATTGCCTCTCCCTGTTCTTTCTGCCTAAATGCATCACCTGACACTTCTCTGTATTAAATTCCATCTGCCACGTGTCTGCCCATTCTGCTAGCCTTTCTATGTCCTGTTGCAATCGATAGGTATCATCCTCACTGTTTGCCACAACCCCAAATTTGGTGTCTTCGGCAAATTTAGAATTTTTACTCTGTATTCCGATATCCAGGTCATTTATATATATCAAAAAAAGCAGTAACTCAGCAATGAACCTCGGGGAACACCCAAGGAGTTCTTGATGCTTACACATTTAAGGATTTCTGTCCTGTATTCATACCATGCTTTACGTGAGATGGTGTGCTTCGTTCGGTAGTGTCAGGGGAGCTGTACGCTTATTTGGACACATGCTGTATCTGAGTTCACTGTGCTTGATTAATGTCTGTACGTTGAGATTTATATTGTACCTAACCCCTGTTTACGTGTCCTGTGAGTTTTCGATGGGACAGTGTTGAAGGTGCTTTATTCTGTTTCTAACCCGTGTTGTACCTGTGCGGTGAATGGTGGATGGAACAGTGTCGAGGCAACTTTATTCTGTATCTGACCCGTGCTGTGCCTTACCTGGGAGTGTTTGATGGTACAGTGTAGAGAGAGTTTTACACTGTATGTATCTCTTGCTGTAACTTAACTGCGAGTGTTTGATGGGCGAGTGTAGACGGAGCTTTAAATGTTATGCCCAAGATTTCACCTCTATTATTGCTCCAATGTCTCAATACATTAATAGACCTGATGATCCCACCACATTGCCTCTGATGCCCCTTCCTGTTACAGGGAATAGACTTGTTTTAGAACACAGAACAGCTTGTTATATTTTCTTCGATGCACGATTACCTCTACCTGCCTTCCACTGCCACACTCTGCCTGATATTATGCAAGGGAGAATTTGGCGTGTATAAATCAAAAGATGAATTTTTGGTAGTGGGTCCTTTTATATGGATATTCGGAGGGAAATGCTTAAGAGGCAATTTTGCGAGGCTTTCCTCCTTGCCTGGGGTCTTAGTACATGGGAACGGGGTCTGAAACAGGACTTAATATACAACATGTGTTTATTCCCAGTGAGACTGCACATTCGGAGCGGAGTATGGTCATGTGACACTGTGACACCTCGACTGGGCGGAGCTCCTGCTGCTTTGTGACATTTTTACTAGCTGCTGTATGATTGGCTCCTGGCTCCTTTGTGATGTCACCTGGAGACAGGTTTCCACCACTGGTGACGCCTCATCATTGGTGAGTTACTGTGGGCGGAGCTGGAGTTGGAAAGAGATATTGTGAGTGAGTATAGCCCCTATAAATAGGGGTAAGGAAAGAAAAGAACAATTTAATATTAAACAAATAATTCAATCAAATGTCATTAATTGTAAATATATTCAAATTAAATATATTCGTAGTCGGAAAATTACTCACATTGTATTCCGATCACAGTTTATGGAATTCTTAATAATCATGTTTATATTGATAGTTTCTTGGGGTTAACAGAATCTCAGGAAGGTGCAGAGAGAGAGAGAAGTCGAATCATCACAACATTACCTGGAACTGGAAAAACGCCATTGGGCTCATATAACAGAACTGGAGGTATCATGGAGCCCAGATTCAAAGACGGGATAATACAGAAAGCTTCAGCAATGATTAGAAGGATGGGGAACTTTCCTGAGAATCAAATAAGTCCAGGATTTTGCCGAGGTGAGAGTCGAAATCGGTATCGGCAACTATTCAACATTTGCCACAAGGTCAGCATTTGATGCGGCAAATTTTACTGGCGATTCACTCGTGTGCGAAACTTGTCCACACCCCACCTGGGAGCGCTTAAGAATTACATGTACACTGAATTTTATCCTGTAACCGTACCGTGCTGTGCCTGAGTTGGTTTGCTTCACTGGATAGTGTCAGAGGAGGTTACGCTGCATTGAACACATGATGTATGTGAGTTGACTGTGCTTGATGAACTAAAATACAGCGAGATTTACACTGTATTTAACCCCTACAGTACCTGCCCTGGGAATATTTGATGTTGCAGTAGAACGGAAGCTATACCCTATATTTAACCCGTACTGTACCTGCCATGAGAGTGTTTGATTGGACATTGTAGCGGGAGCTTTACTCTGTATATGAAACACATCGAGTGGGAGGGAGTCCAGCTGTTTTGTGACATTTCTCCTGGACGCAGTGTGATTGGCTACTGTCTCATTTGTGATGTCATCTCGAGACAGGTTTCTGCCTCTGGTTGCACACCATCAGTGGGATGTCAATGCGGGCGGAGCTGGATTTGGCATCAGATATTGTGAGTGATTTTATTGCCTAGAAATAGGGGCAAAGAAAAGTACGATTTAACATTAAATTAAGTAATTCAAACACGTTGTAAATATTATCAAATTAAATATATTAATAATCACGAACACAGTCCCATTGTTTTCCTTTAACAGATTCTATAATCAAGATGAATCATATTTATGTTAAAAGTTTATTTGATTGATCAGTAACCTAGGAAGGTGGAGAGAGAGAATCCAATCATCACTACACTAACTGGGACTGGAGAAAGGTAGTTAGGTTGGGTTCAAGATCCCCAGTGTCGACGACCAGAAATGGGATTTTCAACAATGATTGGAAATGTGAGGATGTTTACTGAGAATCTCTTCAGTCGATGATTTTGCTGAGGTGAGAGTTTAACAAGCTATTGGGAGAAGTTTAGCATCTGGTACAATACCTGGCCTTTGATGCGTTAATTTGACTGGGAATTCTCTGGTATATAAAACTAGCCAATATCTCTAGTTATTGACCCACTCGCCAGAGGGAATAGTATTTCTGTATCTACTCCATCAAACCTCACATCATCTTGAAAACCTCTATTAGGTCACCTCTTAACTTCCCTGTTCCAAGGAGAACAGTCCTGACTTTACCAACTTCTCCTCATAACTGAAGACCCTCATCCCTGGTAATATCTTGTTAAAACTCCTCTGTCCCCTTTCCAAGACATTTACATATTTCCTGAAGGGTGGTGTTGGAATGGTCAACAATGCTCCAACTGATGCTTTACCAGTGATTTATAAATTTCTAGCATTATCACTTTGCTGTTATATTCTGTCCCTCTATTTATGAACCCAAATAAATCATTTCATTTTTAACAAACTTCTCAACTTATCCTGCCACATTTAAGGATCTGTATATGGACAACAAGGTTTCTCTGATAATTTACAATTTTCAAAGTTGTGCCATGTATATTTTACTGTCTTTCCATTTTAGTCCTCCCAAAGAATTTGATCAAAATAGCCTAATGGAATGCTGGTATTTATATCCAGAGGACGACAATATAAAGGGGAGAAGTTATTGGCAGTGCTCCTTAAAAAAATTACGGCCTCGGCATACCAGCGAAACTGCCACCTCCTCGACCTTCCAGGCCTCGGTGATCCCTCACCGTCTGACCTCCTCTCCCACATGCTCTCCCTCACCGACGAGAGCCCACCCAGATCCCTCTGCCGCATGCTGTTCATCCGCCAGCTACCTCTCAGCATCCGCCCAGCGATCGTGGCGTCCGGCCTGACGGACCTGGAACCCCTGGCCGATGAGGCCGACAAGCTGCTGTCCGCTCACTCCAGCCGCAAAGTCACTCCGGACCTGGCAGCCGATGCCTGGACGCAAACCTCACGGCCACAAGGAACCGCCACCAGGCCCACGGGGCCTTCGCGCCCCACTAACCCCGGCCACTGTTACTACCATGCACAGTTCGGCGCCAGGGCACAACGGTGCACACCTCCCTGCTCTTTCAAGTCCGCCCCCGTACCAGCCCCCGTGATGGCCGTGGGCCACGCGGGCTCCCTGCTGTATGTCACAGATGACAAAACCGGCCGCCGGTTCCTGTGCGACACTGGAGCTCAGCACAGCATCATCCCGGTCTCCTCCCTCGACATCCAAAAGGGCAAACGAGGACCGGCGCTGGCTGCGGCTAACGGCTCGGAAATCCGGAAGTACGGCACCCGGACAGTCACCCTCAACCTCGCTGGTCGCCGCTACCGATAGGAGTTCATCACTGCCAAGGTGCTCTCCCCTCTCATCGGCGCAAATTTCCTGTGCGCCCACGGCCTACTGGTAGACATCCCTCGATACCGCCTCGTGGACATGAACACCATATCCCCCATCCTGGGCGCCATGGCCCCCCGTCAACCCGCCGACATGGCATAACAGTGCCACGCTCGGGCCACGGATGACTACTCGGCACTCCTGGGCGAATTCCCAGCCCTTACCAATCCGACCTTCTCCGCGGAGGCTGCCAAACACGGGGTGGAACACTTCATACCCACCACAGACCCCCCAGTGTACGCCCACGCCCGCAGGCTGGACCCGGCCAAACTGGAGATCGCGCGGACCGGGTTTGCCACCATTGAACAGCTCGGCATCATCCGCCGCTCCAACAGTCCCTGGGCCTCCCCACTCCACATCGCCCCCAAACCAGACGGGGGTTGGCGCCCCTGCGGGGATTACCTCCACCTCAACGACGCCACCACCCCGGATCAGTACCCTATGCCACACATCCAGGACTTCTCGGCTAGACTGGCCGGCCGCTCAGTCTTTTCCAAGGTCGACCTGGTGCGCGGCTACCACCAAGTCCCTGTCCACCCCGCGGACGTCCCCAAGACGGCCGTAATCATCCCCTTCGGCCTTTTCGAGTTCCTGTGGATGCCCTTCAGCCTCAAAAATGCGGCCCAGGCATGCCAACGGCTCATGGACTCGGTCCTTCGGGACCCGAAGTACCTGTTCGTCTACCTGGACGACATCCTGGTAGCCAGTTCCTCCAAGCAGGAACACCTCGAACACCTTTGCATCCTGTTCGGGAACCTCACCAACCACGGGCTCATCCTCAGCCCAGCCAAATGCCAGTTCGGCCTGGACAAGATCGACTTCTTTGGCCACCACATCTCCCATGCTGGGGCCATTCCCCTGCCCACCAAGGTGCAGGCAGTCCAACAATTTCCCCGCCCCACCACCATCAAAGGCATCCAGGAGTTCCTCGAGATGGTGAATTTCTACAAACGCTTCATCCCCAAAGCGGCGTCCCTCATGAGACCCCTGTATGAAGCCCTCCGGGGCAGGAGCGGCAAAATGGCGGTCGAATGGACGGCAGACGCATCAGCTGCCTTCGACTCCACCAAGACCGCGCTCGCCAACGCCACCCTGCTCGCGCACCCATGGCCCAATGCCAGGGTAGGGCTCACCACGGACGCCTCCGACCACGTGGTCGGTGCCGTGTATGAGCAGTGGGTCGACGGCAACTGGCAACCACTTGCCTTCTTCAGCCGCTAACTATGCCCCCCGGAGGTCAAGTACAGCACCTTCGACCGCGAACTCCTCACGCTGTTCCTGGTGGTCCGCCATTTTCGTTTTTTGCTGGAGGGCCACCCCTTCACTGCGTTTGTCGACCACAAACCCCTGACATTCGCAATGGCAAAGACAAGCGACCCCTGGTCCGCCAGGCAGCAGTGCCAGCTCGCGGCGGTGTCCGAGTTCACCACGGACATCCAACACGTCTCTGGCTGAGACAATGTGGTAGCCAACTGCCTCTCCCGCACCGCCATCCACGCCGCACACCTGGCAGTCAACTACGCTCAGCTCGCAGCAGACTAGATCACCGACCCTGATCTGCTCTCCGCACCTACCAACCTACCAGGGCTATGACTGGCCGACGTCGCCTGTGCCCGACCGCAGTCACGGTCAAGTGCGACATATCCCTATGTCAACCTCGGCCCGTCGTCCCAGCGTCCTGGCGCCACCGGGTATTCGAGATTCTGCACAACCTCTCCCACCCCGGCGCCCACGCATCCATCAAATTGGTAGCCAACCGCTTTGTCTGGCGCGGCCTTCGTAAGGATGTGCGTACTTGGGCCAACTCCTGCCTAGCCTGCCAACCGGCCAAGGTTCAGCAACACACGAAAGCACCCCTCGAGGAGTTTACCGTCTCTTCGCGTAGATTCGTCCACATCCACGTGGACATCGTCGGGCCCCTGCCGCCGTCGCAAGGCCACACGCACTTGCTGACGATCGTTGACCGCACCACGCGCTGGGCCGACGCAATTCCACTGATCTCTACCACCACCGCCGACATCGCCAGAGCCTTCATCAGCACCTGTTTTGCACGGTTTGGCGTCCCCTCTGACATGACTTCGGACAGAGGTCCGCAATTTACCTCTGAACTCTGGATCGGCGTCGCACGCAATCTCGGGGTGACCATTCACCGCACCACAGCGTACCACCCCCAAGCCAACGGACTGTGTGAGTGGTTCCACAGATCCTTGAAGGCATCTCTTCCAGCCAGCCTCCAGGATGGCGCCTGGACCGATCGACTTCCGTGGGTCCTCCTCGGCCTGCGCACCGCGGTTATAGAAGACCTCCACGCATCGGCAGCAGAGCTCGTGTACGGTCAGCTGCTGCATGTACCCGGCGAGTTCCTGCCCACCGCCACGACACCCTGGTCAGCCGACCAGCAACGCCACGACTTCGCCTCACCGGTGCTGCAGTTCGCCCCGGTGCCCATTGCCTGACACGGCGAATCCACCTCACACGTCCCACTAAGCCTGCATCAGGCACAGTTCGTTTTCATCCGGCACGACGCCCACCGCGGACCCCTTCAACCCCCGTACAATGGGCCCTACAAGGTGCTACATGCTGGGGACAAATTTTTCACCATGCAAGTCGGCGACAGGACCGAAAAAGTGTTGGTTGACTGACTCAAGCCAGCACACTCGGAGCCCGGTGAGCAGGTCCCTGTAGCTCATCCACTGCCACGTGGCCGACCTGCCCTCAAGCCGGTTCACCCGGCTGCTCCACGCCCGGCCGTTCCACGTCCACCGGCGTCCTACAAGAGCTGCTCCGGCTGGCCCATCAGACCACCGCAGCGTCTTGCCCACACCTCCTAAGCGGATTCTGGGGGGAGCTGTGTGGCGGATCGCCACCTAAACGGGCGCAAGCCACTTTTCCGTCCGTGGACAATAAATCGGGCACCTTGCCTTTAAGGCACCTTGCCTTTAAGGCAGGAGAAAAGGAGTGGGCGTGGCCTCAGAACCTTCCAGAGTCTGGTGTGTTAGCAGCCATCTTAGCAGAGATGTATTAAAAAGCTTTTGTGTTTCGCACATGGACTCGGCCTTAATTCATGTTTCGTGGCAGCCGCAACACAGTAAATAAATAGCGCTTCTCTCCCTGACACTGGGGAACTATTGAGACAGACGGCATAGCAAGTTTCTGTTTATTGTGAAAAATTAAAGAAAACATCCATCCACTATCACAATTTGCTTTCTGTCACTGAGCCAATTTTGTATCCATACCGCCACGTTCCACTCAAATCCATGTGTTTCCATCTTTTTAATAAAGTACATATCCAGGTTTAACGATTATAAAGAAAGACTTGCATTTATATAGCTCCTTTCTTGACGATCAGTCGTCCCAAAGCTCTTTCCAGCCAATGAAGTACTTTTGAAGTATAGTTACGGTTGTAAGGTATGAAACGCGGCAGCCAATTTGCGCTCAGCAAACTCCCAAGTACGGGGCGGTTTTGTGTGCTAGTTGGATGGATCAGATGGGCCCCATAATCGTGGACAAGGGGGGGGGGGGCGGGGAGACCGGCCCCGTTACAAGAATTTTTTCGACCCGTGCAGGATGCGAAAGTCCAAGTCAGTAGTCTCCTGCACCTCAAGCCACCAGATTCTGAGAATCTAGACGACTTAAAAAGCTGGGGTGACATTGTCGTGTCTCTACAAAAAGAGACTCGAGACACGCCAATCTTATACCCGGGCCCCCATCGGGGGCCGTAGAGGTTCAATGAGTCGAGGATACCCAACCTACATGCTCCACCCCCCCGAATACGCTCGTATCTAATCCACTGCACCTCTTCAGTCTTGGCTACGAAAAATGCAACCCCATGGCCCCCATCCGAGTTAATCAGGTGGTAAGATCCCAAAACCCAGATATAGGTGGACTGGGTACGATGGGCGAGGCACAGTCTTTTACGCCCCAGGAGAGATCCAGCGTCATCCTCCTCATTCCCGATCTCAAAAGACACAATTCTAACGTCGAAGTATGGGCATGAATAAGAAGTGCTGCTCAGCACTTTAATTTGTCCATACAAGACGTAAAATATATTATCGAGGTGAAATGTCCCTCTATGGTTTATGGGGCTTTGGGACACCATGTCCTAAATGCCCCAGCCACGATAGCGGAGTATGAGATCCAATTCGAAGTTTGAAAACTTGGGTTCAGACCGGACTGGACAACGGCACCGCTACCTGGACGGGGCTCACCGCCCTGCGCCAGAGTCCCGGAGAAAACCCCAATGTGTACATTGATCGAGTAATCGAGCAGTATGAACATTGGGGCCAGACGAATGACATTCCCGCTAATCACGACGACCCACGGTTTATAGATTGTCTACTCCGGGGACTGGAAAGGCCCTACCAAACCGCCCTCCGAATGAGGGCCAGCCCCCAGGAGGTCATACCTGGTGGGTCACCCTGTGGGTAGGTCCCAACAGTGAGGAGCTGCTCTTAGGTATGGATATTCTCCATCAGATAGAGGCAAATTTGCTCCTAAGTGATCATCTATTGGAAGTAGAGGGGCCCGAAGGGGGGAGATTTCCCTTCCAGGAATATAAAGCCCGACAATGCAGAGTAAAAGCCCTCCGTCCGGTTAAGCGCACATGGGCGGAGGAAGGACCATGGGGGAGAGTTTGCGAGGCTTTCCCTCTTGCATGGGCCACCCACAAATTAGACTGTGGTAGAGCGGAGAGGGTCCCAGTTAGGGTCCACGGTTCCTACCACGAGGCCCACCGACAATACCCACTCCGATCAGAAGCTCAACAGGCCATTGAGTCCATAGTAGTGGACTTATTCGAAACCGGTATAGTGACAAAGACCCGCTCCCGTACCAACTCCCCAGTATGGCCAGTGTGGAAACCAGATGGAGACACTGGAGCCAGATGAAGCCGGTGATGTGGCCCGGGGAAGAGATTTCCCCATCTCTTGGGGACCTTATGATTAAAAGGAAATAATAACGAGTATTGACCTGCCTTTTCTCCCCTATATTTGCTCAGGACCGGATTTCGAAGGACTAAGTTGATTCTTCGGGGCGCTATTTTGCCTGTCTCTTTCTTACAGATGAGCGGGCCCGACCTCAGTGCTGCCACCACTTCCGGGGATGTCGACCTTTCGGCGGTCCAGTTTTTCGACTTAACCAGGGATCCTGCGAACTCTCATTACTATACCACTCTGACCTTCCCCGGAACTCACCCCTTGACTCTAGAGTTCCGATTGTCTCCCTTTTGTGGCAGGGCTACAGGACCCCTCGCTCTACATCCCAACAAAACTCAGAATTTTTTATTCACCCTACCCCGCGCAGAGGAGATAGACCGGTTCCGAGACACAGCTGCTCTTTGGGAACCGCTGGTGTCGGGACTGGAGGACCTACCCCAGGGGATATCCACCCCCTTTTATTGACCCTCCTACCTCCGAAGGAGGACACTGCAACCTGTCTTCACACATTGCCGTCCGACGGCTACTAACCCTCACTGAATTACGATAAGTCAGGTAAGTTACATTGAGCCACTGTCACAAGGCCACAGCCTCCGCCTCAACGCCATTTATGAAGTAGCCTCAACCCTGCTTCAAGCCTTGCGCACACGGCTAATAGCAGGACAGACCGAAAGGGGGCTGGTGACAGACAGGGGGTCAGAGGGAGAGAGAGAGAGAGAGAGCATGCTAGTTACCACAAGCTAGTGCCGAGACTGCTCAACAAACTGGACTCTTTATGCCTAGCGGTGGTATAGTGTAACGATGGGGTGGCTTATCATGGGAATGATGGGGTTACTGTTCGGCGAACAAACAACACCCACCACAGCGCTGGGGTCGTGCGTCGACCGGCCGGGAGCCCCCTTTTTCTGTGAGATGAACACTGGTCCATACAAAACACACAAGGGGGTCTGTACCAGTAAAATCACAGGAAGAAAGGACAGGATATTTTGCCAGAATAATGCGGGGCGTTGGGAAACCCTTATGTACGCCTACCCTAGAGAGATGTCAAGCTTTCGGGATTACAGAACAATACGAGGAGCCCGGGCTACCACTTGTGATTCACTGCTACTGGGGTGCACAACCTCCCTCACACCCCCGCCCCCAGTGGTTTCCATGACACAATCCTCCCCAGAGCGGGAGCCACTGACCTGCTAGTGGGCTGGTGTTCATCCGTACTGGGGATATATTGTATGATAACGTGCGTCATGAATTAGTGTCAGTGGTGCTGAACCTGGCCAACACCGCCCTGCCTGCTTGGTGTTCACCACAAACCCAACAGTTATACCAGCGCCTTCTAACACAGGTATTGAAACAAGGCGCGGATCATAGCGGAGGCAGATATAGACAGGGAAGCCGGCGGGCATGGCGACGTAAGAGGTCTTTAGTTAATGATGCAGCGACGGTCTCTAACACCAGCACATCGGCCGTTAACACCATTGATCTGGCTACCATAGATCAGAAGGTCTGGGATCTGGGTTCCCACATTAAAGCCATCTTACAAGAGCAGAATAAGAATGAGGGCCAAGAGTTAAAGGAGGACCAGATATTAACCGTACACCTCCAGGATATAGCTACTGTATTAGAAACACACATGCAGGCTATAAAAAGTTAATTAAAAAAGAATACAATGCCTCACAGCAGGCAGCAGCAAACGACGTTTGCAGCACATATGGGAATTGGATAGTGGAGCAAACCCGAGAAAACCTGGAACAGATACAGGCAGGGGAGGTACCGCTGTGGATTACCAACCAACAGTTGAAAGGGCCCCTGACTAGCTACATGCTGGGGTGGGTGTGCTCAAACGTCTCTTGAGTAGCCTCAATATTACAGTTTGTCAATTCCGAGCCATGGTACGGGTATACACCACGTAGGTCAAATCCAACCAGACCGGGGGGGGGGGGGGAGGGGAGGGGTCCTGGGTTTAGTTTTGGTCGTCCCGGTGATGACACCGGAGAAACAAGGGTGGGAGGTATATCAGATACAAAATATTTGTATACTAAAAGATGGCATGCATATATCTTACCACAATATGTTACCTTACGCAGTGATGGTGAAAGGAAACCGGATGGGTACCAAGCTGGAGGGATGTGTCACCAGACATGCCATCATCCTGTGTCCGCATGCAATCAGCCAAAACCCGCAAGCCCAATGTGGTTTCAACAACACAGGCATGGAAATTAACTGCACCATGGAGGCATTGGACGCAGCCTCAAAGCCCACCCAGGTGGCATATGCCGGCAAAGGCGAATACTGTGTAATGACCAACTTGAAGACTTTTGCGACATCCCCAGTCCAGAGTTCTGCTTCACACCAGCAGTTCCGGTACGGATTTGACACGAGGAGTTGGTGAACATACACCAGTTTAATATTAACTCTCTTCAAGTGTCTGAAGACATCAAGTATGGATTATGGAACTTCATCAACACCTTTGGGTATCCGATACCCCCACTGCCCGAACACCTGAGGCAGTTGCGGAAGGAGATACGGCTCTCCCAAGAGGTGTACTATACTCTGCAACAACGGAACACGGATTTAAAGAAAGATATCGACGCGATCAAGGTGACCACATGGGTGGATGGCATTTGGGTCTGGGGACTAAATATACAGATCCATCCATGGATCCGATTGATTTCACATGTATTAGTCGTGGTGCAGTTAATAGTTGTCCTGACCTTGTTATGTATGACATGCAGGAAATATAAATGGACTCGGGCGAAACAAATTGCAAAACAATGGTTAAAACTGCTAATGCTTATACTGCCCCTACTCCAAGCGTTTCAGATGATGACTTTAACAACTTGTTGGAAAAACCAAGTGTATGAATAATGAAGCAATCGTATAATGAATCAGGGAATGCCTAAATATTAACTTTTCTCATCTGATGCATACCTGGTGCCTCAACGGGTGGCCACCCCGATAGGATTCACACTAGACCATATGCAACAATTGTGCGGCCTACCTAGAATAGGCAAAGGCCTAGGGGGGTGGGGGGAAGTATAGAACAAATTGGGGGGAGGGGGTTACAGGAAAACCTTCATCATTCGTGCTGTTTGATCTGGGCAAACCTATATGCGTTTCTGACATACTATAAACCCACCAGCTTATCACACTTATCGTAGCGTAGAGAGCACACTCCCCAACCCCGCTTTAAGGGTCCTTTCCAGGAGTTGGAAGGGGGAACTGAAAGGTCCAGCTTGTTCCCAATGAATTCTGGGATACTTGACTATGTTAACCCTCTATTTACCCATAGATTGTGTTTAGCTGACAGAAGCACATTTGCAGACTGCAAGACGCCACTTAACTTATCAAACTTCGGAATGTGTGTATTCACAGCCTCAGTAAAGCCATTGTCTAAACACGGCCTGTCCTCCCAGGAAATAAGGGTACAATTAACAACCAACATTGTTCCAGTCACAGGGTACACGAATTACTGCGGCCTTGTAGCCATCCTGCTTGTTCGACAGTTAAGGATAAAACATATTTTCTCAAACTATAAACTATGCCGACAACGGGGAAGAGATAAAAGCAGGAATGTGGTGAGTAGGATGAGACAACCAACATCTGTGACTGGCATGGTCAGAGGGTATCCGAGTTTAAGGGGAGGGCCCGACAGTTGAGTGACTAACCACATAAGCCAATAAAGAGTAACTGTTGTGTCACTGTTTGTACGTGTACGTCCACATTCTGTAGTAGGTGGGCGTTGCTTATAGAATTCTATAACTTGAATGAACCGCTACTTGTCCCTCGAGAGTGCACCCCTAGCTTGAGGAAGCTGAGTGGCTCATCCTTGTGCACAAGTCTTTTGGTTATTGTAATAAATTTTGAACTTGTCCTCAATTCCGCCTCCGTCTGGGGTTTCTCCAAATTCGAATCCAACACAGATTTCACAAAGGGTTTTAGCAGTTGCAAGGCTTTTATTAAAGAGCTACAGTTTTAAAGCATAACCAGATGTTACATATGGTTTAAGCTGAGTATAACAGTCATACAACCCATGACAGTAGAGAGCGATCTACGACTCCCGAATCGGAATGACACGACCGGACGCACGGGGAGGCAGTACGGTGGTCTTGGATTGGGTGGATTCCTGCAGTCTGCTGCAGTGGTCACTTCCATTGGGTCACCTCTCAAGCTGTTGGAGGTGTTAGGCCAACTCAGAGGCTAAACTTGACCAAAGTATTAGTCCGTAGCCATCTCTCGATGGTCTATATTTATAGTTATTTCGGTGGGATGGTAATCACCTGGTGTCAATCATTTGATCCCCCATCCTATTGTCCAATTGTGAAGCGGGAAAGCATCCCGCACCGTCCCTTTCGGCATGACTGACAAGGCCTCCGTCTTATCTTTCTGAGGCATGTTTTGTTATGTTTCTTTAAGGACATTGTATGACTTTTCGGCTTCATTTTTGTCTATTATCCCACCACCCTGCGTTGTTTTGCATTTTACGATTCCCTTATCACTTCTATTTTTCTTTTGATGCTTGACATTCGACCTTGCTCGCATTTTTGCTATCTGTTCCCAGCTGCATGTTTGTCAGTCTCTGTTCTAAGGGTTAAAATCCATCTATGAAACTAACAGCTACTTCTAACAACTGGGAGAAGGCGATTGAGAAGGATTCTTCCGATGACTTTCCCTGTGGCAGACAGCAGGGAAAGCCCTCTGTAATTACCACAATCGGACTTTTCACCTTTCTTGAAGATGGTAACAATTACGAAGTCTCTGAGATCGCCTGGCATGCTCTCCTCCTTCCAGATAAGAGAAATTAGTTCATGAATTCGCACCAGTAGTGCTTCTCCGCCATGCTTTAGTGCCTCGGCAGGGATTCCATCTGTTCCTGAGACCTTCTTGTTCTTCAGTTGTCGGATGGCCTTTTCAACCTCATGCCGGGCTGGGGTTGTGCTGAGATGGTGGCGGGTAGCATGCTGCGGGATGGAGTTGAGGACACTTGCGTCGAAAACAGAGTCTTGGTTCAGGTGATCTTCGAAGTAATCCTTCCAGCGGGCACTGACTGCCTCTCTGACCTTGATGAGTACCTCTTCGTTCTTGGCCAGCAGTGGTGTAGGACCTTGGGTGCTTGGGTCGTAGATGGTCTTGAGTGCACTAAAGAATCCACGCACATCGTTGTTCCCGGCTAGCTGCTGGATCTCCTCCAATTTCTCTTTTATGGTGAAGCCTACCCCATGGCGGCGGCGTTCTTCTTCAAGATTGCCTTTCCAGAAGAAATTGTAGCCACCGCCTTGCTCCTTGAGCAGGCCTTCATTTATTGTGGCGATGTCAATGCCGAAAAGTCTGAGCTCTCGGGCAATGGTAGCATTACGGCATTACTGTCTGTCACTCATGCGGTTGTACATGAGGGTTCTGACTTTCCAGGTCCCGAACTTCATTTTAAAGGGTGAAAGATGCCTGTGCGTGAATTCTTCTAACGTGGGGTGGCCGTTGCACACCATCTACCACACGGGCTTGACAGAGCAAGGTCTTGGTCCAATGGAAAGGGGAACCAAGACGATTGGAGACCAGGCTCTGCTACAACGGCCTCGCACACACACACCATCTGTTCTTTAGGTCGCGAGTTTTTTGTTGGACCTCGGCTTTCTGGCCTCTGTAGAGCTGTTTTCTTGTTCTCGAGTTCTGTTCTGATTCCAGATCAGGAATGCCTTGCGCTTGCAGCTTATTAGCTCCTGGATCTCCTGGTCATTCTCATCAAACCAGTCTTGTTGTTTCCTGTTCGAGTGACCGAGCGTCTCTTCACAGGTGTTGATTATGGAGGCCTCTTGTGCAGACCAGGTGCTGTGGACACTCTGTTTCTCTGCATCACTGGGAGTCGTTAGGTTGTTTGTGAGGCACAGGCTGAATAGAGCTTTCTTAGCAGGGTCTTTGCGTGCTCCAGCGTTGATTTTCCTGCGGCATTGTTTCTGTTGCCACCGCTATTTTGGGGCTACATTGATGGAGATCACAGAATGGATTAGGCGGTGGTCTGTCCAGCAGTCGTCAGATCCTGTCATGGCACAGGTGACGCATACGTCCTTGCGGTCCCTCGCTCAGACGATGACGTAGCCCAGCAGATGGCAGTGCTTGGAGCGAGGGTTCTGCCATGAAGCCCTCTACTTGTCTCTCTGATGGAACAAGGTGTTGGTTATGACAAGGCCATGTTTTAAGCATTTCGACAGGAGGAGCGTACCGTTGGAGTTGGCTTTCCCTACCCGCTCTCTGCCGATCACACCTCCCCAGAGGTCTGTGTCCTATCCAACTCCGGCATTAAATTCGCCAAGGAGGTTCAGCTTGTCACCCGTTGGGACTCGGGACAGGGATTGTTCAAGGTTGGAGTAGAATTCCTCTTTGGTCTCGTCTGTGTCTTCCAGTGTTGGGGTGTACTCACTGATGACGGTAGTGCACTGGTTCAGGGCTAGGGTGAGCCGAAGAGTCATGAGGCGCTCGTTCATACCGCGAGGAGAGTCTCTGAGGCGCCCAAATAGTTCATTTTTTATGGTGAAGCCTACCCCATGGAGGCGGCGTTCTTCTTCAAGATTGCCTTTCCAGAAGAAAGTGTAGCCACCGCCTTGCTCCTTGAGCAGACCTTCATTTATTGTGGCGATGTCAATGTCGAAAAGTCTGAGCTCTCGGGCAATGGTAGCAGTACGGTATTACTGTCTGTCACTCATGGGGTTGTACATGAGGGTTCTGACTTTCCAGGTCCCGAACTTCATTTTAAAGGGTGAAAGATGCCTGTGCGTGAATTCTTCTAACGTGGGGTGGCCGTTGCACACCAACTACCACACGGGCTTGACAGAGCAAGGTCTTGGTCCAATGCAAAGGGGAACCAAAACGATTGGAGACCAGGCTCTGCTACAACGGCCTCGCACACACACACAAACATACTTCCCTGATCTCCCCGCTTTTACATCCCATGACATCACTATTATCAAGAGCCCTGCATACAACTCACACCAGAGTTTTTCATGCTTTGCTGTTCATTAACTCTACGTTTGTAACGACGTCTCAGCAATGACTAATACATCATAGCTTTTAAGCTGAATTTGTGATTCTAAATTATATCTTATGCTACGTGCATTCATGTACTGAAATAAACCTGCAAATATATAACAACAGATTGTCAACATTATATAGGTATGTAAATGGAAGAGATTAGCGAAAGTAAACGTTGGTCCCTGACAGGCAGAGACAGGGGAAATTATCATGGGAATAAGGAAATGGCAGAGACATTAAACAAATACTTTCTATCTGTCTTCATGGATGAAGACAAAAACAAAATTCCGAAAATAATGGGGAACCACGGGTCTCATGAGAATGAGGAATGCAATGAAATTAGTGTTCGTAAAGAAATAGTAATTGAGATATTAATGGGACTAAAAGCGAGCAAATCCCCTGGACCTGATGGCCTGCATCCTAGAGTTTTCAAAGTGGTGTCTGCAGAGATAGTTGATGCATTGGTTGTGATCTTCCAAAATTCCCTAGATTCTAAAATGGACCCCGCGGATTGGACGATCTCACAGGTAATCCGGCCATTCAAGAAAGCGTGGAGAGAGAAAACAGTGAACTATAGGCCAGTTTTAGCCTGACATCAATAGTTGTGAAAATGCTGGAATCTGTTATTAGGGGCGTAGCAACTTCGAAAATCATATTATGATGGGGCAGAGTCAACATGGATTAATGAAAGGAAAAACTTGTTTGACAAATCTAATAGAATTTTTTGAAGTTGTAACTAACAGGGTAGATAAAGGGGAACCAGTGGATGTAATTTATTTGGCTTTAAAGAAAGCATTCGACAAGATGCCGCACAAGAGGTTATTACAAAAGATTTGGGCTCATGGGTTGGGGTAATATATTAGCATGGATTGAGCATTTGTTAAAGGACAGCAAACAGAGAGTAGGAATAAATGGGTCATTATCGGGTTGGCTGGCTGTAACTAGTGGGGTACCACAAGGATCAGTGCTTGCTCCTCAGCTTACTACAATCTACATTAAGGACTTAGATGAGGGGACTGAATGTAATGTATCCAGGTTTCCTGATGACACAAAGTTAGTTGGAAAAGTAACTTGTGTGGATGAGGCACAGAGGCTGCAAAGGGATAGAGACATGTGAAGTGAGTGGGCAGGAGCAAGACAGATGGTATTTAAGGTGGCGATATGTGAAGTTATCCAGTTTGGTAGGAAAACATAGAAAAATTGAATATTTTTAAATGGTGAGAGATTGGGAAATATTGGCATTCACATGGCCCTGGGAGTCTTTGTACAAGAATCACAAAAAGTGAACCTGCATTTATAAAAGCAATTAGGAAAGCAAATGACATGTCAGCCTTTATTAGAAAAGGATTGGAATATAAGATTAGAGTAGTGTTTCTGCAATTATATAGGGCCTTGGTGAGACCACACCTGGAGTACTGTGTTCAGTTGTGGTCTCTTTATCAAAGGAATGATATACTTGCCTTAGAGGGTGTGCAACGAAGGTTTACTAGACTGATTCCTGGGATGGGGCGTTGTCCTGTGAGGAGATATTATGTAGACCAGGCCTATATTCCCTAGAGTTTAGAAGCATGGGTGGTGATCACTTTTAAAAGCATTTAATTCGTAAAGCGCTTTTCAGGGTAAATGCTGGGAGGATGTTTCCGCTGGCTGGGGAATCCAGAACTAAGCGTCTCTGTCTTAGAATAAGCTGTCGGCCATTTAGGACTGAGAGCAGCAGACATTTCTTCACTGAAAGTGTGGTGAATCTTCGCAATTTTCCACCACAGAGGGCTGTGAAGGCTCAGTCGCTGAGCATATTCAGGACAAAGATCAATAGATTTTTGGATAGTAATTGAATCAAGGGATATGGGGATAGGGCAGAAAGCTAGAGTTGAGGTAGAAGAACAGTCATTATCGAATTGAATGGCGGAGCAGGCTCGAGGTTACGAAGGGCTTACTCCTGCTCCTATTTCTTATGTTCTTATTTTCTTACTTGTGTACCCCAGCACGTATACCACTGGTGCTGCAAATCTTGTTAGTACTGTGTCCCAGCAGTACATATAACACATATAGAGTGCCAGCTTTGGTTCATACAGTGTCAGCTGTGGCTCAGTTGGTAGCACCCTCGCCTCTGAGTTAGAAGGCTGTGTGTTCAATTACCAAGGACTTGCGCGCAAAAAAATTAGGCTGACACTCCAGTGCAGTATTGAGGGAGTGTCGGAAGTGCCGTCTTTCGGATGAGACGTTAAACCGAGGCCCCAGCCGCTCTCTCAGGTGGACGTAAAAGATCCTATGGCGCTATTTCGAAGAAGAGCAGGTGAGTTTCACAGGGTTTCCTAGATAATATCTATCTCTCAATCAACATTATCTGGTCATTATCACATTGCTGTTTCTGGGAGCTTTCTGTGCGCAAATTGGCTGCCGCGTTTCCTACATTACAACAGTAACTACAATTCAATAGGTACATTTGTAAAGCGCTTTGGGACGTCCGTTGGTCGTGAAAGGCGCTATATAAATGCAAGTCTTTCATTACTGCAAAACTGATCAGTCCCTGTCTCCCAGCAGTAGGTGTTCCACCAGAGCTGCAAAAGTAGAGTCATGGCCATTATTGCAGTAGTTGAGTCACCGTCATTGCAACAAGAGTGGGGCCTCGAACAAGAATAGAATCAGCTATAGCAGCGGACGAGCATTGTCACCTCCGGTGTAACTGTAGGCACCTTATTACCAGAAGAGCACGGTCATATCTAATGTATGTGTAGGGGTACCACTAGTACCATAGAAGCAGGATCACCACTGGTGTAATTTATGGAACCACTTGTACCAGATGACCACGTTCACCACTCATTTAAGTGCAGGGCTCCCACTATTGCCGGAGCAGGATGTTCAAATCTCCTGTAACTGTAGATTGCCACTAGCACCGGAGGAGCACTTTCTCCACTAGTGTATGTGTAGTGGCCCCACCAGTAGAGGAGTAGCACGGTCAACTCGAGTTTAAGTGTAGGGTTCCACGAGTACAGGAGTAGCACGGTCACCTCTACTCGAGGTGTAGGTGTACTACAACTACAGGAGGAACACCGTTACTTTAAATACCGCAAGGCTGGGGTCATCACTAACATTACAAGATTTGGTTCACCGCCTGTTCTGGAGGAGTTGGAGCACTGGGACTGAGTCAAGCACAAGGTCAGGGTGTGAAGTGGATGGGGAGCTTCCTTCACTACTCCAGTGGGAATAGGGTCAGCACCAGTACTGCGAGATTACACTTTCTACTTGCATAGAATGTTTTTTGAAAATTTCTAATAAAAATGTCCAACATTTCTCTTAATCTGACGTATGAGACAAAAGAAAACATAACTGAGTCTATTTGTTAAATGACTGTAACTAATGCTAATTATGACTTAACCTGATTGACTCGCTGGAGGATTGATGTGTGGATAAATATAGGTTCACTTCTATCGCCTCAGCCGTGCGCCAGTCAGAGTCCTTTAGCTCCAACAGAATTCATCCATTTTCAGGATATGGGGCGACCAACTATTTTGCTGATAAAAGATATTTACTTCCCGATTCTCGCAGCCGTCGGTGTCCCCGGTGAGCCATTTTAACCTGTTTGTTGATAATCGGTGTTAATTGTCTCTTTGTTATTTGTGCCTGATGGATAAGGTAACGCGTTCTCCGGTGTCAGCATTACACAGTCAGCAGTAATTGGATCTACTAGTGAACCGCCTGTCCGCACTTCCGTGTCCCCCTTTATCTGATGATGTTACTGATGTTACAATGTTCTTTAAAGCTCCAATACAAGGATTTTAGCGGTTTTCCGGACAGTCTTGTCACCCCGTGCAGAGTGAGCGCTGCAACAGCTCATTAAAATGTGTGGGTGGGTTTCCCAGGTAATGGCTCCAATACTAATCCTGTTCTCACACTGCTCCGTGTGGATAATCACACTGAATGGAGTAAAATGCTCTCCACAGGGATCTCCATATAAATTTCAATCAGACACTGGAACATTATTTCTCTCCTCTCTCTCTTTCTTACAGCGAACTTGGTGACAATTGTGATTCTCTCCCGAGGAAACTGCGGCCTTTCCAAGTGTATCTCTGTCTACATGGTGGCCATGGCAACATCAGACCTACTGGTCATGATCTTCAATGTAATGGTGTATTATATTTTCAGTTATCACTTTCCACTTTCATTCCTGTCGCAGACTCCCGTGTGTAAGTTCATTCTATACATCACGGCTGTCACCCTCGAGTTGTCAGTTTGGTTCACCGTCACCTTCACATTTGACCGATTTGTAGTTATCTGTTGCCAGAAGTTTAAAGTAAAGTATTGCACCGAGAGAACTGCGGCCGCGGTTATAACAGCGTTCTCTGTTCTGATCTTGTTAAAGAACATACCCTTTATATTTGCATATGAATCTCAGCAATTGATTAACAAGGTGCAGTGGAGCTGCCGGTCAAGTGTGGCCTTCTTTACCTCACCTCCAGGTGCAGCGTACTTCTGGTTTCACACAGTCTGGGTATTTTGGCTTCCATTTACTTTAATCGCCTTGTGTAATTCTTTGACAATCAGACGTATTTTAGTGGCCAGTAGAGCCCGCAGGGGACTCCGGGGTAACAAGAGTGAGAATCAGTGTGATCCCGAGATGGAGAACCGAAGGAAATCCATCATTTTACTCTTCACTATATCGGGCAGTTTTATATTATTGTGGCTGACAGTTGTCGTTAGTTTAGTAACTACCGGACTGGCAAACCCCAATTATTACCGAGGCGACCGCACAAACCCAGCCTATATCGCCACTGAAACCGGAGCAATGCTGAAGCTTTTGAGTCCCTGTCTGAATCCGTCTATTTATGCAGTGACCCAGAGGAAATTCAGAGAAGAGCTGAAGAAGGTGCTGAAATCTCCCTGGACACTGATTCTAAGATTGGTTAAAAATGAAATAAATACTAACTAGAGCTGACTTCGGAACATTAGAATTCAATTTTCGCTTATTATTGCAGCTTAGACTGGGGTTTCACTCCTTACAACTACATGAAGATGGATCTTGTAAAATCTCACAGGTACGCAACTATATTTGTGCCCCTTGTGGAATTTAACCCAACATTGACACTGGGTTTCCACAGTTCGTTAACTGTTGACTCCTGACAAATAAGGACATTCCGCCTTTAGTATGAAACGTGTCAGTGATGAATGAAGTTTAATAATGGGTTGGAATATTTACTCAAAGTGTTTAATATCTGACAGAGAGAGGACTGTAATTTAATTCTACCGAGTAACTAACAGGAAAATTCGCCAAATTTAGGATAACTTTCGGTCGTTTAGAAGTCCTGGTGACTTTACTTGCTCTAGCAGGTTTGCTGAAAATGTTGCTTGGACTGAGTGCAGTTGCACCGACCGCCTCATCCCGTCTCCTGGGAATAATATGCCACTGTCTCGTTCCCAGTGTCGCGATTTTTCACTATTTTTTGATTGCTAATTGACGTTGCGTCATTTTACCTGCTTTTTTCTGGCGTTACGATTAATGAGAAATAGTTGAAGGCTGCTCACCTACTTTAAAATAATGTTGTTATTTGCATTTACTAATTTTGTCATGGGGACGCTGAATACATTTAATCTGAATTAGCGACCTGGTCACACTGGTTAAGCTGTGTAAGAATTCATAATATCCTAAATAATGGGGGAAGTTATCTCAACGATCTGTACAATGAAATAGCCAGGTATTGAGTTGAAACAATCCTCTGCCTGTGTTTGCACACAGGCAATAATATGTAATACCCCCTGCCGTTTACCAACTGGTGTTGACCAAGTATCACCAGTGCAAGGCAGTGTATTGGGAGTTCCGCCCGCCCCCACTGGGGACCTGGGTTTGAGAGCGTTGCTCGGTGAAAAGACATCAAATGAAAACTTGGGCCAATTAACTAACATTTTTTCCACCCTCCAGTTGTGCCTCAGTTGAAGCTGTTTTCCAATATAAGCAGTGGTGTTTGGGTTAGTGATTGGAAGATGTGGAGGACGGAATGCCCCTGGGATTGGTGAAATCCACCGTTCACACTGCAGGATGTGTAAGATCAGCAGAGGAGATGTCGCGGACTGCTGCCAGTGGTTTAATCTTCAATATACCCGGTTACACATAGAATACAGCCAGCGCAGTTTCCACTCGATCTTTACACGCCTGCTGTGATTGATGGGCACCGCATATATTGGGTACACTGTTAGTTGAAATTTCATTAATAAATCATTGGCTTGAATGTGTTTTATTTTGGACTTCCGGTTTGTATTTTTTTTTGCGGTGTCTATCATCTACCGGGTGTTTGTAGTTCTCCTGATGGCGTTGATTTCCGGGGCCGGAATTTCTGGACCGGAACACAAGAGAAGGGGATGGTCGGTGGTAGTTCAGGTTAGAGCTCGACCCTTGCCTGTCTCTGATGGGCTCGGCTCCACAAGTAAAACATTAACTGAGCTCCGGGTTTGCTAAAGTGTTCCTAATTGTTACACGAGTCGGCCTTGCATGGTATCGCGAATCTTCCGGTGTCCTGGTCAATATTTATTCCTGAACAAACATAATTACAACAGATCATTGGGGGTGCAATTCGACACGCAAGGCGTCGCAAACCAGACTACTCACATTTGCTGACCTATTTACGACAGGCCCCATATTCAGTTCCAATGAAATCAATGGAACTGAATATCGGGCCAAGCGTATAACAGGCGCTCGAAATGATACCGATCGCTTCGTGTCCTCCGCCCATGCCCAATTGTGTCCTATCTGCTCATTTGTCTTATTACTGTTTGTGGGACCTTGCTCTGCGCAAATTGTCTTAAGCATTTCCTGACATTACTGCAGTGACTACACCTTAAAATAACTTTTTAGCTGTGAGGCGCATTAGGACGTCCTGAGGCCTTGAACGGCGTAATATAAATGCAATGGGTAGAAATTCGTCTTGGGCAGTAAGGCAATATCACAGCAATATCAGTATATGCTCCTCACAACATTCAGTTCCAGAGCAGCGTATAATAGGGGAGAATGCGACGCCGCCAGTTTGGCCTCTCCTGCCATTGGTAATTTTAACACAAGTTCTTTATTTCCAGCTGTAAGAAATCGTGGATTGAAAGAAATAACATTCTGTACCGGTTCCCCAGATCAGCAGTTTGCCTAAATTGAGGACACAGAAAGATTCCTTTCATGTCAGAAAAATAGCTGTACAGTGAGTTCAATTACGAGGTCAAAACACAAAACAGGCCTTCGAGTGAGTACAACTAGGACTGTTAAGGGATTCAGCAAGGAGCTGTAGGATAAACAAGCTGTCTACAAGAGGGCAACAGGAACTTTAGAACAGAGATAAGGAGGGAAATTACATCATAAGGCTGGGAGGGGGCTGTCATAGGTAGCCTCTCCCTTGTAATTGGACCATAGGATGGGGAAAATGATTGTCAGCAGTAATCACCAGCCCGCCGAAATAACTATAAATGTAGACGATCGAGAGAAGAATTCAGGCAGTTATGGGCGAAGGCTTTCCCGAGGTGGCTACGGCCTAACACCTTTGTCAAGTTTAGCCTCTGATGTGGCTGACAGGCTAACACCTCCAAAAGCTCGAGGGATGAACCAACGGAAGTGACCACTGCAGCAGACTGCAGGAATCCACCCAATCCGAGACCACCGTACAGTCTCACCGTCCGTCCGGTTGTTTCGTTCCATTCCAGGGCCGTAGATCATCCTCCTCTGAAATGGGTTGTATGTCTAATATACTTATCTTAACCACATGTAATATTTGATTATGCTTTAAACTGTAGCGCTTTAATAAAAAGCCTGACAAACTCTTAAGCGCCTTTGGGTAATCTGCGTGTGTGACCTGTGATCCAAATTTTACAGTGGTTTCAGAAGTGGGATCACAGATTTGGGAGTTGTAAGGTTCCGGTTGAGGGGACTGGAGGGTATTGGTCAAACGCACGTGATCGTTGCTTAGACTGAGTATTTTTCTCTCTAAAAGATGGGGGCGGGAAAGAGTGTGTTTTAAAGAAGAAACAGAAATACAATGGCGTTGGCATATCACCGGGAACAGTTGATAGATAGCCTGAAGGAGGTGAAGCTTAAATTGCAGGAGAGAGAGGGGTTGAGGTAGAAAAGGAAAATAAATCTGAATTGCAGTCTCACCAATCTGAAAACACAGCAAAGAAAGGGGTAAAAAAAGGGATTTGGAAAGCCAGTAAAAGCTGCTGAGAAACCGATTAAAAATGGGAGAAAAAAAGTGAAACTGAATGTTTTACCGACAAAGAAGTTATTAACGTCTGTGCGATACAAATAAAACACAAGATTTGCTGAGTGAAAGGAAACTGAAAAAATGCTGAAATTTCAGTTTGTGTGAAAGTGTGTGTTAAAATGTGGAAGTTTTCCTGACTATGAATGTTTAATAAGTTACAATATTCCTTTTCTCTGAAAGTCTGTCTTTAAAATAAAAAGTGTCTGTTTAACTCCACCCACTTCTGTGTTAAAAGCCGTTTAACCCTTTTGTCTTGTCTTGGATTTTGGAAGTTTTAAGAATTTGCGAATAAGATTGTGACCCCAGAATTGGCAAAAAAACTTTAAACTGCAATTTAATTTAAGCTGGTGTGGAAAAGCTGAGAAAAATAAAAAGTTTGTTTAACAAAAGATTAAGTTTCAGTCTAAGATTTAACCTTGGGTTTGCGGTAGCTATGTTGAAATTTTCCAAAGCTGTTTGATTTGATTTGTTTAAATGATAAAAACTATTTTTTCTTCCAGTTGTATTTAATGTTTTTTACAGTCAGTAGGAAAGGCATCAGAAGAAAGGACAATAAGAAATATGACGTACTTTACTGTTTTATCTGTTTTGTTCCTGTTTAGTTAATAAAATATTGATCTGAACTAAATTGGAATCATTAAGGGTAACTAAACTATTAAATTGTGAAAACACAACTGTCTTTTTCGATCGGGAAAGTTTTTCAAATTTACGTGAAATGACGCAGTTGCGTGTGCCTAATAATGTTTTGCTGCACCTTCTTAAAAACCTGCAAATGAGTTAAACCTTTCCTCTGACAGCTGTTTTACTTAAAAAAGCAACATATTTCGTATTGTTGAATGAAATTTAAAGATATTGATAATTAGTAAATTAAATTTTATTAATTTTATATTAATATTTCCCCACAGTGACAGAAGGAAAATTATGGTTTGTTAAATTAACCCATTGGGGTCTTAAGCACAGCCACAATGGATTCTCTTCTCTCTTTTGTTATATGGAAGTTACCTTGTAACCTAATTGAAGCACCTCTGTCTCTAATGTTAAAACACGGTGTAAACCACCTAGCCTGGGAATCACTTGTTTCTGAAATTGGAATTGACAAGATAAATTGATAGAAATGAAATTGAACATTGACAAAACCTGTCAGTTCAACAATACTGCTGTTTGGATTCAGGATAATTTTGAAATAACAAAATGGACTCAGGCACTATATATTGGGATAATTTTGAGAAAATAAAAAGTGTTAATAGCTTGGACCAAGTGAGAACGCTTGATCTATGTTTTCTATCTTAAATATTGTACTGGTCAGTAAAGTTCATGCAGAGCTCACGAATGAGCTATGGATAGCAATTCATGGGATGTGTAAAATGGAGAGAGGAAGTGATTGAGGGTGTAAGATAGATGCAGGAAAATTACACTACCAAATGGGAATTTTCCAAACTTTGTAGTTAAACTCAGGAAAGTGTACCTACAATTAGTAAATTGATAGCATTCTCTTTGAGACATTTGAGTCCCTGCCTATAATGAACCTTTTAATAAAACTGAATGTGATAGTGCGGACATTACCCAAGACATCGGGACCATGCACAGGAAGATGAGCAAAGATCTCCAGACGATTACAATCCATTGATACCTGAAAGCCGGGGAATGGCTTGTATCGGATGGCACGTGTGGCAGAATATGGACTACCGATTTGAGTGTGTAAATGTGATTTTTTACGGATGAAGCAGTTACCATCTGGAAAAGCGTGGTTAATTTGCACTGAAAAACGGGTCTCAGACATGCTCAACAGCAAGACATGAAATCGTTTACGTGGCTCAGGAGAGTGAGGCAACTTTTAAAACATTGACATGTACTCCATGGAGAAAATATCTAATTAATGAAACAATCAGAATACAGTTAAACACACTGGTACCTTATAGAGGGATTGTAATTGAAATTGAAGTGGAGAGTTACATGGAATTTGGATTGGGACAATTGGGTTAAGGAGAAATCATGTTTAGTAAGAATTATCCACAAGATGGATACGAGTAAGAGAGATCTAGAAAATTATTTAAGCCCATGATTTCTTGATTAGGTTTTAAACTGTAATGTCGCTTAAAATGAATGTAAGACTGAATTTAACTGTGACTGTAATAATTGTGCTTTGTAGCTAACAGAGTGTGGGAAAAACCAGTACAAATCCAGTATGAGGTGGTTTTGGTGGTGCCCCCAGTGTCACTACTACGGCAACTACCATACTTTACGGATCTAACAGGACCTGTCCCATCAAATAAAACGTTTTCCACAATATCAAAACCTATGCTCAATTGAAACTGACAGTAAATGAGATACTTAAGTATGAGCTGCACAATTATGTGGCACAATTCGGGTAATACATTTTCCTGTTGTCTGAGGGGTTCAGTGAGCTCGTGATGCGACTGAACTCCTCCCTGAAGCATTTTTATGTTTTGGAGTAAGACAACTAGAGAATAGATATTGAAATTGATAGAATAACGGACAACTCACACTGGTGGGATATTGGACTTAATACATCAGCACACCCTTAGGTTCGTATTATTTCACACGCTCTGATAGTTCTCCAACTTGTAATGATAGTGTATTTGATATATATAACCTGTGTAGTAAGACATTGATATATAAGTCAATTGTGTACTCATGCCTATGACTAAACAGCACCAAAAAAATAATTGAGCAAACTGAAAGAGAAGATCTGAAGCAACATAGAGGAGACCCCAGTCGGGGTATGATCAGGAAAGCTAGAAGAAACAGAGGATACCCCAGGCGAGGCAGAATTGGAACTCCGGAACTGGGAATTGAATTTGAGTAAGGGGTCAGATGTTGCCCTCCCACTCAAAACAATGGACTGTAAGGAAGGGGAAAATCTTCATTTTCGAGAGTCCCTATTAACTAACGCCCAATACAGAGATCAATAAAAACTAGCTAGATTATTCAAGAGTCGAATATAAGAAGTCAATAAGAATATTTCCTTCTCAAGGTGGGGAGATGTAAGGAATCGTGGATTGAAATAAATAATAGTCTGTTACGGGATCCCTATATCAGTAGTTTGCCTAAGTTGATGAAGTAGAAGGATTCCAGTCATGTCCGAAAAATAGCTGTACAGAGAGTTGAATTACGAGGTCAGATCACAAAAACAGGCCTTCGAGTGGGCATAACTAGGCCTGTTAGGGAATGCCGCAAGGAGCTGTAGGATAAATAAGCTGTCTACAAGAGGGCAACAAGACCTTTAGAAAAGAGATAAGGAGGAAAATGAACTAATGAGGCTGGGAGGGGTCTGTCATAGGAGGCCTCTCCCTTGTTATTGGACAATAGGATGGTGGAAAATGATTGACACCAGTTAATCACCAGCCCGCTGAAATAACTATAAATATAGACGACCGAGAGAGGAACTCAGGCAGTTCGGGGTGAAGGCTTCCCCGAGGTGGCTACGGCCTAACACCTTCAACAGCTCGAGGGACGACCCAACGGAAGTGACCGCTGCAGCAGATTGAAGGAATCCACCCAATCCGAGACCACCGTACTGCCTCACCGTCTGTCCGGTTGTTTCGTTCCATTTCAGGGCCGTAGATCGCACTCCTCAGTCACGGGTTGTATGTCTATTATACTTATCTTAACCACATGTAATATCTGATTATGCTTTAAACTGTAGCTCTTTAATAAAAAGACTTACAAACTCCTAAAAACCTTTGGGTAATCTGTATGTGACCTGTGATCCAAATCTTACACAGCCAATCCTCCAGAACTAGTTGTAAGGAGCATTTCAGCGACCCCAATTTAAGCTGTTTGAAACTGAAGTTGTAAAGTTAGTTATCGATCCATTTGGGGTTAATGGAATCTGACTATTCTGAAACGAAGGTCACTTTCAATTCCGGCCTGGGCGTCAGTCATACACCCCGCCGAATTGCATTTTCCATTAACTATAATGATATAGACAATTGGGCGGTGTGTAAATTCCGCCAGTTTCCACCACACTGAAGTTGGAATGTTCACATGAACCTATGGCTTAATCGGCAGAATTAACTAGAGCGGAGAAATGTTCAGTACCTATGGAATGGGTGTCTTCTTTCACAATTCCTTGTGAATATAATACCGATACTGGTGAAGCAGACACCAATTGCTCGATGCGTCTGTGATGTCAGAGTCAGTTGGACAGTGACAGTCTTTAGATTTCCGGTAATGTTTAGTTCTGTAGCTGAAATCTACTCGTTCATAATTGTTTCAGCCAAAGTAATATATTGATCAGTTTGCTGTAAGCATATTACATATTCAGGTAAGAGAAAACCATGAATTACACTTCAATAGTCCGGGTGCAACTCACGCGAAGTTCTTCATCGTATATTTGCCAGACGGAACACGATGATCGCGTTGGATGTGTTTGTATCACAGTGCAGAGAGTTCTGTGGTTGTAGACTGTTAGTGGATGATTACAGAGCTCCATCCTGAGTCTGACGGCCATCCTTAATATCGGAATCTGCCTCTTGTTCCACACAGATCTAAGCAGATCTTTACCTCGGCCGGATTTTAAATACATTTTGCGTTATAATAAAAGGTGCAAATCAAAGCAGAGCGATGATGTCCACAAGTCCAGTGACCGCTAAAGATAATTAAACAGGACACATAAATATTAGCGATTTATTTGTTATCCATGAGCTTCAAAAATAAAATAAAACTGCTGAGCAAACAAAGTGCAAAGAGTGAAAGATGCAGGAGCTCTTGAATATAACTGGTAACACGTCACAGAATCGGCTGAGCGCTGCACCCATTGGCTGTTAGTGCCTGAAGTGTGACGAACCAGATCCACTTTTGAAACGCGCCTGCGTCATCGGGAATCACCAACTCCAGACTGCGGCGCCCTTCACGATGGGCCCCAGGAAGTGAGACCGCGGTCTGATTGTCTTAGAACAGGAAATGATGCTGCCGAACAATGTCTGTGTCAGAATGCTTCGGCTTTCTCAGGAACCCCAGTCCCGGAATTCTGCCGCACAACCAAGTTATGGGGTTAATACCCAACTGCAAGCCCGTCAGCCACACAATATCAATTCACTCTACAACTTTTCAAGCAAAGAACACGAGAATTGGAACAAATGTCAATGCAAATCGGAAATTAAGTCTGTTCCGAGCAACATCCCTGTGCAGTAATATCTAAAGCTCCATAATACACACTAGAATTTATTTTACTTTATTGTCTTTTGTTTTAATTTAATGTATCGTGTTTTATCTTCAGACTTACTTTAAGCTACCATCGTGACTTTTTGACTCTGTTTAATTTAGATGTAACAATTTACATTAATAACAACAGTGTCATTGTTCGTAGCGAGTTGCATAGCAGGGTGTAAGTTTAGCAAATGTTCCTATAAGGAAGGGGAAAAACTGATTGTGGGAAGCACATCTGGGATCTTTAAGTAAATTTGGGAGATGTGGGTTCACAGTGAAGAGCTCGGACTGAATAGAAAGACACAAATTGAAGTGAGCCTTCCTCGAGGCCTATTCCTGCAATAACCATTAACAGTGAAGTAAGTGAGAAAGAGTTTCTACTTCCTATAAGAGAAAGTTTAATGAATCGGAAAAGCATATCAGTGTTTTTATTTAAGGTTAGTGGATCAAATGAAGCGCATCCATCGCTATATACAAACATGATAGTACATTACTAAAGGTAATACATTCCTTAAAATTGACATTATACTAGAACAGAGACGAAACATTCGCAGAACATCAGCAAGTGCCTGTGAGAAATGCCTCCGGCAGTTTCACCGCGAACCTTGCTTCTCTCTCTCTGGAGCAGGTTGTTATGTTCCGCTGCATTTTCAAAATGCTTTGTCAAGTAGCTGATTCCCAGAATTCACCAGTTCAGGTTTGGTATCTCTCACGGGTGGAATGAAAGTCTCAGGTTGCAGTCTCAGTGTGTGTCATTCCGTGTGAATACCAACTCTGTAACGCAGCATAACCCCGCCCACTTCTCCTGTTCCGTCCAGTAAAATACACGACAGAACGGCGCGTCAGACAAGCAGGGAACTGCCGCTCTCTGTGAATGGCCATGCTGTCCATCAGAAATAAAATAATTATTTTAAAGACATATTCCAATATCCGAGTACGGGTACGGTAGCATAGTGGTTATGTTACGGGACTAATTATTCAGAGGTCCTAGATAAATGATCTGGATCGTGAGTTCGAATCCCACCACAGGCAGATGGGAAATTTAAATTAAATTAATTAAATAAATCTGGAATTAAATGCTAATATCTTGAAACTACCGGATTGTAATAAAAACCAATCTGTTTCACTAATGTCCTTTTGGGAAGGAAATCTGCCATAATTACCTGGTCTGGTCTATATTTGAATCCAGACCCACAGCAAAGTGGTTGACTCTTAACTGCCTTCTGTGGCTCTAGAAGCCAGCTCACAACCATCTTATCAAGGGCAATTAGGGATGGGCAATAAATGCCGGCCTTGCTGAATAAAAAAAACAACAAAGAATAATCGCCTGGTTTCTCTTACCAGCTTCCGATGTTCCCCAAGAAATTTCCGCATTGCATTCACCCAGGAGATGCTTAACACTAATGTAATAAATGCAAAAGCCTTCACCTCCATTATTAACCTTTTTATTTTGGAATGGAGTAGACTGTCCACTAGAGCTTCCTAACATTAAAATATATCTCAAACTCGTCTGAAGCTTTCCTCTGCTTACCAGGTAATAATACGGACACAAAAAAAGAACAATGAGCACAGGCGAACCTGCAGATCCCTCTTCACTAATATCTGGGGACTTGTATCAAAATTGGGAGAGCTGTGTAACAGACAAAACAAGCAATAGCCTCACATATTCATACTCAGAGCATCATAGCTTTCAGCCAAAGTCCCAAACAGCTCCATCACCATCCTTGAGTATGGCCTCTCGCATCACGAGGACAAACCCAGCAGAGATAGCGGTACAGTGGTATACAGTCGGGAGGGACTGGACTTGTAATCCTCAACATTGTCTCTGGACCCCATGAATCTCATGGCATCAGGTCAAACATGGGCAAATAAATCTCCTGCTCACCAGCAACTACCGACTTGCTTCAGCTGATGAATAAATACTCATTCATGTTGAACATGGGGACTTTAATGTCAATTACCAAGAGTGGCTCGTTAGCACTAGTACTGACCGAGCTGGCCGAGTCCTGAATGAGATAGCTGCCAGACTGAGTTTGCAGCAGGTGGTGCGAAAACCAATACGAGGTAAAAAACCTACTCGATTTCGTCCTAACCAATCTACCTGTCGCAGATGCATCTTTCCATGGCAGTATTGGTAGGAGTGAACAAAGCACAGTTCATGTGGAGACGAAATCCCGTCTAAACACTGAGGACACTCTACGTCGTATTTTTTGTCACTACCACCATGCTAAATGGGATAGATTCAGAATAGTTCTAGCAGTTCAAAACTGGCCATCCATGAGGCGCAGTGGGCCATTAGCAGCAGCAGAATTGCATTCCACAACAATATGTAACCTCATGGACCGGCATATTCCTCACTCTACCATTACATTCCAGCCAGGCGATCAGCCCTTTTTCAATGTGGATTGCAGAAGAGCGTGCAGATGCAGCACGAGGCGTAACTGAAAATGAGGTGCCAAACAGTTGAAGGTATCACACAGGACTACACAGCGGGAGCAGCTTGCTCTAGACAGAACTATGCGATCCCATAACCAATGGATCAAATAAAAACTCTGCAGTCCTGCCTCATCCAGTCATGAATGGTGGTGGACAATTAAACAACTAAAGGGAGGAGCAGGCTTCATGAATATCCCAATCCTCAACATTGATGGAGCCCAGCACGTGAGTGCAATAGACAAAGCTGAAGCGTTTGCAACCATCTTCAGCCAGAAGTGCCGAGTGAATGATTCATCCCATCCTCCTCCTGAGGTCCCCACCATCACAGCAGCCAGTCTTCAGCCAATTCGATTCACTCAACGTGATATCGAGAAATGGCTCAGCACTCAGGATACAGTAAAGTGTCGGGGCCCCAACAACACCCCGGCTGTCGTGCTGAAGACCCGTATTCCAGAAGTAGCTGCGTCTCGAGCCAAGCTGTTCCAGTACAGATACAACACTGCCATCTACCTGATAAAGTGAGTGTGTCCTCAGAGTGAAGACGGGATTTCGTCTCCACAAGGACTGTGCTTTGTTCACTCCGACCAATACTGTCATGGACAGATGCATCTGTGACAGGACGAGTTCGAGTCGGTTTGCCATCGTATTGTTTCTCGCATCACCTGCCGCAAACCCAGGCATCACATGTCCACAAAATGCAGGACAACTGCAATCCGGCCAATTGCCGCTCCAGTAGCATATTCCCAATCATCAGGAAAATGATGACAGGTTTTGCTGACAATGCTATCAAGCGACACTTACTCACCAATAACCTGCTCACTGATGCTCAGCTGTGGTTCCACCAGGACCATTCGGCTGCAGACCTCATTACAGCCTTGGACCAAATACGGACACAAGAGCTGAATTCCAGATGTGAGGTGAGAGTGACTGCCCTTCTGGCAGCAATTGACCGACTGTGGCATCAAGAATCCAATGGGAATCAGGAGGACAACGCTCTACTGGCTGGAGTCACACCTAGTTCAAAACAAGATTTTTGTGATGGTTGGAGGCCAATATTCTCAGACCCAAGACCTCGCAGCTGGAGTTCCTCCGGGCAGTGACCTAGGTCCAATCATCTTCAGCTGTTTTACAAATGACCTTCCCTCCAACATGAAGTGAGAAGTGTGGATGTTCGCTGATGATTGCATAGTTCAGTTCCATTCGCAATACCTCAGATAATCTAACCAACTCCCTTGACAGTCAATGCCATTACCATTGCCGAAGGCCCCACCATTGAACAGAAACATAACTTAACTGTACCAGCCACATAAATACTATGGCTGCAAGAGCAGATCACAGTTTGGGTATTCGACGGCGAGTGTCTCATCTCTTGACTCCACTAAGCTTTTCCAACACCTACAAGGCACAAGTCATTAGTGCGCTGGAATACGTCTTACTTGCCTGGATAAATAAAGCTACAACAGCACACAAGAAGGTCGACACCATCGAGGACATAAGAACACAGCATCCCACTTCAGCCGTGCCTCATCCACTACTTAAACATTCACAACCTCCACCAGCAGCGCAACTTGGCTGAATGTGTACCATCTACAAAATGCCCTGCAGCAACTCGCCAAGTCTTATTCGACAGACCTTCCCAAAACCGCAACCTCTACCACATAGAAAAATAAGGGCAGCAAGCGCATTGGAACACCACCACGTACAAATTCACCTCCAAGTGATATCGCGACTTGGAGATACATCACCATTCCTTATCGTCGCTCGGCCAATATTGTGGAAATCCATACCTAACAACACTGATAGTACCTTCAGCACCAAAACTGCAGCGGTTCAAGAAGGAAGCTCAAAACCACCTTCTCAAGGTCAATTAGGGAATGGCAATAAATGCCGGCATTGCCAGCGACGCCTACATCCCATGAATGAATAAACAAATTTTTTTTCGTGATAGAAAAGCTGGCTGAAATTATCTCTTTTAGGAGAATATCTATTGCGTAGCTAAGTGTTGTTTTAACAATAGAGTGTGGCTGATCATGAGGTTCTGTATGTCTGAACGGCTCTATGACTCGAATTTACCTGATCGTATCCAATAATTACATTTACCACACTCCTGGCACACATTAATACAGCTGAAAGGAGCGCGGAGAATCTCAGGCCACCCAACAGCTTTAATGGGAAATATAATGTTCAGGCCCCGCAGCGAATAGAGATCCAAGTGGAAAACGAAAGCCCCGCTGTTGAACGTGGGCTCATCGACTCGTTTCTTCAGAAGTTAACGCCTGCGTCCCAGGCAATGAAGGAGATTGATTCAACCACACTTTTAGTAAAGACGAGGTCCTCCAAGATCTGAATGTACTTACTCACAGGTGGCCTTTAGCTATTTAGTAAACTGGCTATCGAAAGTGTTCCACTTGTCAGCAGTTTAAGGAATTACTCTTAAACCAGTCTCAACAATTTAAAACCTCAGACTATTATCCACGTTGTAGTTAATGCTAAGAATATTTTGGTGCTGATTTATTGCGAAGCACTGATCTTTTAAGCAGAGTCAGGCCAGGTTAATACTTGGATGGGTGACCGCCGGGGAATACCAGGGGTAATTGGCTTTTCGTGCTCGCAGAGGGTGCTCTCAGGGTAGAAAATCCACGCTGCTTTCAATCACCAAACTTTTTGGAATTCTGTCTGTCACTCTGTCGCTCTCTCTCTTCCCGTGTATTTACTTCACATTGCCTTGCAGGCAGACGAAGGGAAGGCGTCGAGACATAATGCAATAAAAAAGAGAAACAATTCAGGAAGCCTTTACCTAAGGACAACCAATCGCAGTTCTTGCCTACAGCCACACGACGATGGGCGCCTGTACAACCTGTGCTACTTAACCTTGTTAAGAGAGTCAACCCGTCACTGATGTGCTAATAAGTTGACAGATAACTCTGATTATTTCGGTTCACGCTTTTTAAGCGCTCATGCAGCCAACTTTATCTTTAGGCTGTTTTTGGTTACCGTGATACAGCGTTTAGTACATGGCGTGTGGTCTGTCTTCTTCCTTGATAGTTTTGCAAGAAAGAAATAATTCATTCACTCAGCAGCTTGCGGATACTCTAATCGAGGGTTAGTAAATTAAATTGGTTTTGACCCGAACTGGGTTAACTTTAAGTTAGTTCGCGAACCGAGTCAGACATCATTCATTACGAGGATTACACTGGGAGGAAAACCCCAGACAATTCCTTAGTAAGAAGATAAGGGAAGAAAATAAAGAATAGTCTGATTCCTCAGCATATATCTGTCCAGATACCAAAACACAGCTTTCCAAAAATGGATCTCCAGGACTTGAGAACGTAATTGGATTCACAGCACTGGAGATTCCGTACGTTCCATGCTGAGTATGGGGCCTTGAACGCTACACAGGGAGAATCCTTTAGTTGGACGTCAATAGAGCGCATATAAATGCATCGCCAGCTTGCGATTTGTTAAATTAGGGGCAGGTGCCAAAGACTATTCACTTAAAAAATGTCAGGATAAATATGGAAATGAACAAAATAATGTTAAATAATAGAGTTCTTATTCTTGCCTCCTTAACTGCAGTATATGTAGTGAGAAGATTACTCCTTTTAAAGGTGTGTTTTTGTTGTTCTTCGCTGCTTTCAGGATAACTTGCTAGCTTTCTTCTTTATAAATCCTGATGTTCAAACTGCCAACATCGAATTTCTTCAGTTTACGGCTGTGGTCACAAGGGTTCACAGTACTTGGGAACCTCGCTATTCTTTCTGCACAGTCTGTCAGATCAGCACGTGCTGAGTTAAAAGTTCAAACAGATTTCTGCTGAGCATGAGTTGTAAATTGATTAAGAGGAGTTGAAAGCAAAGTATATCGTCACAGGGAATGCGATACTAGAAGGTGTGAGAGTCATTCAGCCAGATCCGAATATGTCAACTTGATCCCGTGTATGTCAGAGCAATAACATGAATGGCAAGAATTTTATTGCAGGAATTAGAAGACTTAAATGCCTGGTTGTTTAATTAATGTTGTTATTCTCTTGACAAGTGTATGTATCTTTGATTTACCATGATTTATTGGCGGGATGCATGGAATGTAGTGAACAAAGGTAAAGAATGATATAGGAGTGTGAGTGGGTTTGTGTTTTAACGGCTCACACTGGAATTCATTAGTGTGATGTCTCACCAGCAGCTCGCTCATACTGGGCTAGTGTAATATGAAAAGATCTGAGCTCGCTCATACTGGGATAGTGTAATATGAAAAGACCTAAGCTCACTCATACTGTGATAGTGTAATATGCAAAGACCTGAGCTCGCTCATACTGGGATAGTGTAATATGAAAAGATCTGAGCTCGCTCATACTGGGATAGTGTAATATGCAAAGACCTGAGCTCGCTCATACTGGGATAGTGTAATATGCAAAGATCTGAGCTCGCTCATACTGGGATAGTGTAGTATGAAAAGATCTGAGCTCGCTCATACTGGGATAGTGTAATATGCAAAGACCTGAGCTCGCTCATACTGGGATAGTGTAATATGCAAAGACCTGAGCTCGCTCATACTGGGATAGTGTAATATGAAAAGACCTGAGCTCGCTCATACTGGGATAGTGTAATATGAAAAGACCTGAGGCCTCACACTGTTTTTTTATAGTATGAAAGATTTTGTATAGTATGAAATAATTTATGCACTCATACTAGTTGCGGATAGTATGAGGTTCCAATAAACACCTGATCCTGCATTACTACAACTGCGTGACTGTGTAATCTATCTTTTAAAGTAACGAAACGAAAAAGACCAAGGAAGCAGTCCACCAACATCGAAGTTTGTCTTTGCTACGCAGCACATGGAGATTGCAGTTTGTTTACAGCAGGGTAGGTTGTGGCGCTTTCCAACTGCAATGTTTGTTATGTGATAAACGTTCGATCATACAATTTTCAATTTCAGTGACAGATAAGTAGGTTTGGTCTTAATGACCCTCCTGGTAATTAATAAATAGCATACAGAGTACAGTTACCCAATGAACTGAAATGTTCTGACCGCCTTCCCTCCTAACTCCTAATTTCAGATTTTGAACTTGCAAATTTTTATGATTGAACTCCTTGCCAGGATAAACAATTTGAGCAAAGAACTCTGTACATTCTTCTCATAACGTTAAACCTGACATTAGATGGCTTGTAGGTATCCTCTGTTCTGAAAGTAGAAAGTACGATTTCCTACAATTTCTTCAAAACTGGAATTGTGAATCCCTGGAATCTCTCTTGCTGAGCTATGTGACCTATAAAGTGCAGAAGTATTCTTTAAATGATTAGCTTACCAGAAGTGAACACACAGTCCAAATGGGGTAAGATCATTTCCTCTAACAACAATAATCCTTTTGATTTAACCTCTCTTCTTCTGATATTCAAGGGTCCATACTCGAACAAAGTAAAAATCGGGAATAGGCAGAGTGCGGGAACCAGACGGACTGAGATCTGGCAGAGTGTGGGATTTGACAGAAAGAAAGGGATCCAGGAGAGCGGCGCCATGATAAGAAGAGCAGGAAGAGTCGAATAAATCAATTGACTTATAGAGCTCCACTTTGAATTAATAAAATATAAATCATATTTTATTTTCAGCTTTTTAAATAGCGATGGGCGAAATTATATTAGCAGCGATTTGGTAAAATCGTTAAAGGAAGAGATTGGATTCGTGTCAAAGCTCAATTGGTTGACATACATAAAATGTATTTTGCTTAATATTAAATTGTTGATTATAAAAAGCAATTAAAGAATTATATTCTAAGCAGAGCAATAAAGAGATCAAGGTAAGACTGGAGGTATCCAGATGTGAGGTCTCGGGTGGGGCCTCGCGCACAGCGGGTGAATGGCCTGAAAATTGCCGACATTACGAGAAGCTGGGATGGTTCCCCATAGAGCTGAGTAGGATCAAGAGAGATTTGATAGAGATGTTAAAATTTATGAGGGATTAGAGTAAATAAGGAGAAATTGATTCCACTGGCAGTAGGGTCGTTAAACAAAGCACACGGATTTTAGGTAAGTTGCAAAACAACCGGGCGGAAATTAGGAGATTTTTTTAACGCAGTGATTTGTTATGATCTGGAATGGACTGCTTAAAAGGTTGCTAGATGCAGATTCAATAAAAAAGAATGATTTGCGTTTCTATAGCGCCTTTCACTATCTCATGGCGCCCTAAATCGCATTATAGCCAATGAAGTACTTATAATATGTTAGTCACTTTTGTTACGCTGGGAAGGCGGCAGTCAATTTATGCACAGCCGGTCCTTCAAACGGCAATGTAATGAGGATCAGATATTTGATTTAGTAATGTTGGTTGAGGGACAAAATGTTTTGGCCAGGACACCGGTGAGAACTCCCTTGTCCGCAATCGAAACAATGCCACAGCATCTTTCATGTACACCAGAGAGGACAGAAGTGCCCTCGGTTAAGTCTCACCCAAAAGACCGCACCTCCGACACAACTTCAGTACTGCATTGAGGTGTCAGCACAGATGTTGCGCCAAGTTTCTGGAGCGGGGCTTTAACCCACGACCATTTCACTCAGAGAAAGTGCTACCATCGAGCCACTTCTGAAACTTTATAAAATAGAAACTTTCATAAGCGAATAGGACACATTATTAAAAAGTAAAAGTTGTATCATCCATGATCTCATTAAGTGGCAGAACAGGTTCGAGTGGGTAAATGGCCTCCTCCGTATCCTATGTCGCTATGTTTGTTGGTCTATAGGGGAAGAGTAGGGGAGTTGGTCTAATGGACTGCCTATTTCCAAGAGCCTGCAGAAGCACAACAGGCCGAATGGCTTCTGTCTCTTCTCTATGATTCTACACATCTTGCGTTGCGCGCGATCTTCCGTCCATTAATATCAAAGAATGAAAGCTGAGGAAGCTCATCCGCAATTTGCTAATAAACCACTCTCTGTGCGTGTGGGACTCCGGCAGTGGAGTGTGGAAATAAAATGCATTTATCCATTTAAAAAAGAATGAGAGGCACCACGGGTCCAATATATATAGGGGTAGTCTTTTGGGTAAAGGCACAGATTTTTCAGAATATAAAGCATTTTGCAGGTAGATTATAAGGTTTAAATAAGACCGTTTAATTAGTGTTCGGAGTAGAGCACAAGTGAATCATCGAAGGAGTGATGGAACGGCAGTGATGAGGCGATTTTCAAATGTAAAATGGGAATCTGTAATCCAGGGACCAAGACATCGCGAGATAAATGAATGAGACTGACAGGATTGACGGTTTACTGACACTGTTGCAAGGTTCCTCAATTAGCGAAGATTCCTGAGGGAATTAAATTGGTTTGCGGGACGATGTGTCATCTTTAACTAACCTGTTGGAGTTTCTGAAACACAGCTACGGGGATAGCGTGGGGGAATGGGACTGACTGGATTGCTCTACAAAGAGCATGTTAACTTTCTTTGATTCTTGTACAAGGCATCCAGGTCCCTTTAAATTCTAACATTTCCCAATCTCTCACCATTTAAAAAATATTCTGCTTTTTTATGTTTCCTACCAAAGTAGGTACCAACACACTTCTCCACATTATAGTGCACCTGAAATGTTCTTGCTCAGTTACTTAACCTGTCTATAGCCCTTGGCAGCCTTCTCAGCAAAGGGACATTTCAGTGATAAAGAAAGGCTCTACGAGAAGGGTGCACCATCCGTGGTTAACGAAGGAAGTTAAGGATGGTATCAAATTGAAAGAAAAGGCATACAATGTTGCGAAGATTAGTGGTAGCCCAGATGATTGGGAAATGTTTAGAAATCTGCAAAGGAAAGCTAAAAAAATGATAAAGAGGGAGAAGAAGGATTATGAGAGTAAACTAGCAAATACTATAAAAACAGGCAGTAAGAGCTTCTACAGGTATATAAAAAGGAAGAGAATAGCTAAAGTAAACGTTGGTCCCTTAGAAGATTAGACTGGGGAATTAAGAATGGGCAATAGAGAAATCGCAGAGACTCTAAACAATTATTTTGGATCAGTCTTCACGGTAGAAGACACTAAAAACAACCAAATAATAATAGATAATCAAGCGGCTATAGGGAGGGAGGAACTTAAAACAATCTTTATCACTAGAGAAAAAGTACTCGGCAAACTAAGGGTGCTGAAGGCCGACAAGTCCCCTGGTCCTGAAGGCCTGCATCCTAGGGTCTTAAACGAAGTGACTGCAGAGATAGTGGATGCGTTGGTTGTAATCTATCAAAATTCCCTGGATTCTGGAGAGGTCCCAGCGGAATGGAAAACCGCCAATGTAACGCCACTATTCAGGAAAGGAGGGAGACAGAAAGCAGGAAACTATAGGCCATTTAGCCTAACATAGAAGCATAGAAGCATAGAAGATAGGAGCAGGAGTAGGCCATTCGGCCGCTCGAGCCTGATCCGCCATTTAATGAGATCATGGCTGATCATCCAAATCCACTACCCTGTCCCTGCTGTCTCCGCATATTCCTTGATCCCTTTAGCCTTAAGAAATATATCTATCTCCTTCTTGAATATATTTAATGAATTGGCCTCAAATGCCTTCTGTGGTAGAGAATTCCACAGGTTCACGACACTCTGGATGAAGAAATTCCTCCTCATCTCAGTCCTAAATGGCTTACCCCTTATCCTTAGACTGTGACTTCTGGTTCTGGACTCCCCCGCCATCGGGAACATCATTCCTGCATCTAGTCTGTCTATTCCTGTTAGAATTTCATAAGTTTCAATGAGATCCCATCTCATTCTTCTAAACTCTAGCGAATATAATCCTAATCGACCCAATCTCTCTTCATACGTCATTCCTGCCATCCCAGGTATCAGACTGGTAAATCTTCGCTGCACTCCCTCCATGGCAAGACCATCCTTCCTCAGATAAGGCGATCAAAACTGCACACAATACTCAAGGTGTGGTCTCACCAAGGTCTTGTACAACTGCAGCACGACATCCTTGCTCCTGTACTCGAATCCTCTTGCTATGAAGGCCGACATAACATTTGCCTTCTTAACCGCCTGCTGCACCTGCATACTTACCTTTAGTGACTGGTGCACAAGGACTCCCAGATCTCGTTGCACTACCCCTTTTCCGAATCTATTGCCGTCAGATAATAATCTGTCTTCCTGTTTTTGCCACCAAAGTGGATAACCACGCATTTATCCAAATTATACTGCATCTGCCATGCATCTGCCCAATAACCCAACCTGTCCAAATCATACTGGAGTTTCTCTGTTTCCTCCTCACAGCACACACGCCCACCCAGCTTTGTGTCGTCTGCAAACATAAAGATATTACATCTAGTTCCCTCATCTAGATCATTAATATATATTGTGAATAGCTGGGGTCCTAGCAGCGATCACTGCGGTACCCCACGAGTCACTGCCTGCCACTCGGAAAAATACCCATTTATTCCAACTCTTTGCTTCCTGTCTACCAACCAGTTCTCTATCCAAGTCAGTACCTTACCCCCAATCCCATGTGCTTGATCTTTTCACGCTAATCTCATATGCGGGACCTTATCGAAAGCCTTCTGAAAGTCCAAATACACCACATCCACTGGTTCTCTCTTATCTATTCTACCAGTTACATCCTCAAAAAATTCCAGTAGATTAGTCTGGCATGATTTACCTTTTGTAAATTCTTGTTGACTTTGTCCGATCCTCTCACTGTTTTCCAGGTGCTCTGCTATTACATCTTTTATAATGGACTCTAACATTTTGCCCATTACCGATGTCAGGCTTACCGGTCTATAATTCCCTGTTATTTCTCTACCACCTTTTTTAAATAGTGTGGTTACATTAGCTATCCTCCAATCCATGGGAACTGTTCCAGAGTTTATAGAATTTTGAAAGATGAACACCAATGCATTTACTATTTCTAGGGCCACTTCCTTAAGTACCCTAGGATGTAGATTATCAGGCCCTGGGGATTTATCGGCCTTAAATCCCGTCAATTTGCTTAACAACATTTCCCTACAAATACTGATTTGTTTCAGTTTCTCCCTCTCATTACACCCTATATTCCCCGACATCTCTGGGAGTTTATTTGTGTTGACCTTTTTGAAGACAGAACCAAAGTATGTATTTAATTGGTCTGCCATTTCTTTGTTCCACATTATAAATTCCCCTGATTCTGACTGCAAGGAACCTAAGCTTGACTTCACCAATCTGTTTCTGTTCACATATCTATAGAAGCGTTTACAATCAGTTTTTATGCCCCCTGCAAGCTTACTCTCATATTCTATTTTCCCCCTTTGTCCTCCTTTGCTGAATCCTAAACTGCTCCCAATCCTCAGGTTTGCTGCTTTTTCTGGCCAATTTAAATGTCCTCTCCTTGTATCTTATGCTATCCCTAATTACCCTTGTTACCCACGGTTGAGTCACTTTTTTTGTTTTATTTTTATGACAAACAGGGATGAAAAAATTCTGTAGTTCATCCATGCGATCTTTAAATGTTTGCTATTGCCTGTCCACCATCAACCCTTTAAGTAATGCTCCCCAATCCATCCTAGCCAACTCGCGCCTCATAGCATCATAGTTTCCTTTATTTAAATTCAGGACCCTAGTCTCTGAGTCAACTACTTCACTCTCCATCTTAATAAAGAATGTCATTATATTATGATCGCTCCTTCCCAAGGGGCCTCGCACAAAAAGATTGCTAATTAATCCTTTCTCATTACATAATACCCAGTCTGAGATGGCCTGATCTCGAGTTGGTTCCGCAATATATTGGTCCAGGAAACCATCCCGTATCCACACTAGGAATTCCTCCTCCACAGAATTGTTATACTTTGATTAGCCCAATCTACATGCAGATTAAAGTCACCCATAATAACAGCCGTGCCCTTATTGCACGCATCTCTAATTTCCCGTTTAATACCTTCCCCAAACTCAGCATTAGTGTTTGGGGGTCTGTATACAACTCCCACTAACGTTTTCTGCACCTTGGTATTTCTCAGCTCTACCCATACAGATTCCACATCATCAGAGCTAATATCCTTAGTTACTATTGTAGAAATATACTCTGTCATCTGTCATTGGGACAATGCTGGAATGCATTATTAAGGAGGTAATAGCAGGGCATTTGGAAAATAATAAGACAATCAAGCAGAGTCAACATGGTTTTATGAAAGGAAATCGTGTTTGACAAATTTGCTAGAGATCTTTGAGGATGTAACTGACCGGGTGGATACAGGGGAACCCGTAAATGTAGTGTATTTGGATTTTCAGAAGGCATTCAATAAGGTGCCACGTAAGATGTTACTGCACAAGATAAGAGCGCACGGGGTTGCGGGTAATATATTGGCATCAATAGGGGATTGGCTAACTAACAGATAACAGAGAGTCAGGATAAATGGGTCATCTTCGGGTTAGCAATCAGTAACTATTAGGGTGCCACAGGGATCAGTGCTGGGGCCTCAACTATTTACAATCTATATTAATGACTTGGATGAAGGGTCCGAGTGTACTTTAGACAATTTTGCTGACGTCACAAAGGTAGGTGGGTTAGCAAGTTTTGAGGAGGACACGAAGAAACTGCAAAGGGATATAGCCAGGCTAAGTGAGGGGGGGAAATTGGCAGATTGAGTATAATGTGGGGAAATGTGAGGTTATCCACTTTGGAAGGAAGAATGAAAAAGCAAATAATTATTTAAATGGAGTGAGACTACAAAATGCTGCGGTACAACGGGATCTTGGGGTCCTAGTACATGAAAAACAAAAAGTTCTCATGCAGGTACAGCAATTCATTTGGAAGGCTAATGGAATGTTGGCCTTTATTGGAAAGGGAATGGAGTATAAAAATAGGGAAGTTTTGATGCAACTTTACAGGGCGCTTGTGAGATGGCACCTGGAGTACTGCATACAATTTTGGTCTCCATATTTAAGGAAGGATATACTTGCATTGGAGGCAGTGCAGAGAAGGTTCACTATGTTGATTCCTGGGAATAAGGGGTTGACGTATGATGAAAAGTTGAGTGGTTGGGCCTATACTCATTGGAGGTTACATGAATGAGAGGTGATCTTATTGAAACATATACGATTCTGAGGGGGATTTACAGGGTGGATGATGAGATGATTTACCATAGTGGGGGTATCTAGAAATAGGGGGCATCGTTTCAGAATAAGGATTCGCCCATTTAAGACGGAGATGAGGAGGAATTTCTTCTCTCAGAGGGTTGTGAGTCTTTGGAGCTCTCTACCCCAGAGAGCTGTGGAGGCTTGGTCTTTGAATATATTCAAGGCGGAGATTGACAGACATTTGAACTACAAGGGAGTAAAGGGGTATGTGGAGATAGCGGGAAGGTGGTGTTGAGTCCAAGATTGCATCAGCCATGATCTTATTGAATGGCTCAAGGGGCCGATTGGCCTACGCCTGCTCTTCTTTCTAATGTTCTTATGTTCTTATTTACTATTTCCTTTCCATAATATGAAAATCAGAGCCTTTGAGCAACAATGTAAGTGTCGTGGTACAACTATTACCGGAGGAGGAAGGTTAAGTTTAGTGTATGTTTAGGGTACCACTAAATATCGGAGGGGCACGGTCAGTTCTACTGTAAGCATAGGATATCAATACTACCAGAGTAGCACGTTCACCTCTAATGTACGTGTAGGGTACCATCAGTACCAGTTAAGCATTGGCACCACTTGTGAAAGTGTTGAGGTACCACTAGTAGTGAAGGTGCATGTTTCACTCTTTTGTATGTTTAGCCAACCTCGAGCTCCACAGGAGCGCGCTCATCTCTCGTGTAATGCAGTCTATCACCAACACCAGAGGAGCACGGTCATCTCTACTGTAGGAGTAGGTTATAAATAGTACTGCAGGGGCAAGGTGACCAGTGCGGGGAACTGAATATTCCAGGGTATTTGACAATTCGGAAGGATAGACAGAAAGGAAAGGGAGGTGGGGTGGCTTTGTTGGTGAAGGATGGGATCAGTACAGTGGTGAGAAGTGATATTGGCTCAGAACATCAAGATGTAGAATCGGTTTGGGTGGAGATAAAAATAATATGGGGAAAAAGTCTCTGGTGGGCGTAGTCTACAGGATCACGATCAGTAGCCATGCTGTTGGACAGAGTGTAAATTAGCAAATAAAGGATGCCTGTTAAAAAGGTACGGTAATAATAATGGGTGATTTCAATCTCCATATTGATTGGACAAATCAAAAAAGCCATGGTAGCCTGGAGGAGGAGTTCATAGAGAGCATCCGGGATGGTTTCCTAGAACAATATGTAATGGAATCAACCAGGGAGCAGGCTATCTTGGATCTGGTACTGTTTAAAGAGACATAATTAATAAATGACCTCATAGTAAAGGATCCTCTAGGAAAGAGTGATCATAGCATGTTTGAATTTCAAATTCAGTTGGAGGGTGAGAAAGATGTATCTCAAACGAGTGTCCTGATCTTAAACAAAGGCAATTACAATGGCATGACGGCAGAACTGGCTAAAATTGACTTGAAAAAATAAATAAATTGGCAAGACAGTTCAAATGCAGTGTCGTATATTTAAGGATATATTTCATAACTCTCAACAAAAATAAATTCCAGTGAGAAAGAAAGATGTTAAGAGAAGGGAGCACCAGCCGTGGCTAACTAAGGAAGTAAAGGATGGTATCAAATTGCAAACTAAGGCATACAATGTTGCCAAGATTGGTGGGAGACCAGCGGATTGGGACATTTTTAAAAAACAGCAAAGGATGACTAAAAAAAATAAAGAGAGAGAAGATGAATTATGAGAGTAAACTGGCAAGAAATATTAAAACAGATAGTAAGAGTTTCTACATGTATATAAAAAGGAAGAACTAGCTAAAGTAAACGTTGGTCCCTTAGAGGATGAGGTTGGGGAATTAATAATGGGGAATGGGGAAATGGCAGAGACTCTGAACCAATATTTTGTATCTGTCTTCACGGTAGAGGACACTAACAACATCCCAATAATGGATAATCAAGGGTCGACAGGTACGGGGTAACTAAAGACACTCACTCGCATTAAGTAAATAGTACTTGTTAAAGTAATGCGACTAAAAGACGTTAAGTCCCCTGTAACAGATGGCCTGCACCCCAGGGTCTTAAAATAAGTGGCTGCAGAGATAGTGGATGCATTGTCTGCAATATATCAAAATTCCCTGGACTCTGGAGAGGTCCCAGCGGATTGGAAAACCTCAAATGTAACACCCCTATTTAAGAAAAGAGGGAGACAGAAAGCAGGAAACAATAGATAAGTTAGCCTATCATCTGTCGATGGGAAAATGCTGGAGTCATTCATTAGGGAAGCACGAGCAGGGCATTTGGAAAATCATAATGCAGTCAAGCAGAGTCAGCATGGTTTTATGAAAGGGAAATCAAGTTTAACAAATTTGCTGGATTTCTTTGAGGTTGTAATGAGCAGGGTGGACAAAGGTGAGCCACTGGATGTGGTGTATTTGGATTTCCAGAAGGCATTTGAGAAGGTGCCATATAAAAGGTTACTGCATCAGATAAGAGCTCACGGAATTGGGGGTAATATTTTGGCATAGATAGATAATTCGCTAACTAACAGAAACCAGAGATTCGGTATAAATGGGTCATTTTCCGGTTGGCAAACTGTAACTACTGGAGCGCCACAGTGATCGGTGATTTGGCATCAACTATTTACAATCTACATTAATGACTTGGATGAAGGGACTGGGTGTAATGTAGCCAAGTTGGCGGATGATACAAAGATGGGTGGCAAAACAAGTTCTGAGGAGGGCTCAAAGAATCTGCAAAGGGATATAGATAGGCTAAGTAAGTGGGCAAACATTTTGCAGATGGAGTATAATGTGGGAACGTGCGAGTTTATCCACTTTGGCAGGAAAAATTAAAAAGCAAACTATTACTTAAATGGAGAGAGATTACAAAATAGTACAGTTCAGAGGGACGACAAGTAATCAAAAAGAAAAATGGAATGTTGGCCTTTATTTCAAGGGGGTTGGAGTATAAAAGCAGGGCAGTCCTGCTATCGCTGTACAGGGTATTGGTGAGACCACACCTTGAGTACTGCGTACAGTTTTGGTCTCCTTATTTAAGGAAGGATATATTTGCATTGGAGGCAGTTGAGAGACGATTCACACGTTTGATTCCTCAGATGAGGGGGTTGACTTAAGTAGAAGGTTGAGCAGGTTGGGCCTATAATCATTGGAATTAAGAAGAATGAGAGGTGATCTTATTACAATATATAAGATATTGAGGGGGCTCGACAAGGTAGATGCAGAGAGGATGTTTCCCCTCGTGGGGAATTCTAGAACTCGGGGGCAAAGTTTCAGAATAAAGGGTCGCCCTTTTAAAACTGAGATGAGAAGGAATTTCTTCTCTCAGAATTATTAACGCAGATTGTGGCATTCTCTGCCCCAGAGAGCCGTGGAGGCTGGGTCATTAAATACATTTAAGGTGGAGATAGACAGATTTGTACAAATACGGGAGTGAATGGTTATGGGGAGCGGGCAGGGAAGTAGCTTTGAGCCCAGGATCAGCCATGATCTTATTGAATGGCGGAAAAGGCTTGAGAGGCCAAGTGGCCTATTCCTGCTATTATTTCTTATGTTCTTATGTTCTTATGTAACTCTAGTGTTAGTGTAGGGAACACCGAGTACTGGAGGAGCACGGTCACCGCTAGTTTAGTGTAGAGTACCCTGACTACTGGAGGAGTACGGTCACCACTAGTGTTAGTGTAGGATACCCTGAGTACTGGAGGAGCACGGTCACCACTCGTGTCAGTGTAGGCTACCGCAAGTACTGGAGGAGCATGATCATCTCAAACGTAAGTGTTAGGTATCACCAGTACTGTAGGAGTGTGGTCAACTCTAGTGTAAATGTGCCGGTAACACTAGTACCAGAGGATCACGATTACCTCTAGTGTAAGTGTAGCTGATCACTAACAGTGGAGGAGCACGGTCACCTCTAACGCTGCAGGACGGGTGTCATCACCAATATTGCAGGATTTATTTCAGCTCCGGTTCTGGAGGGGTTGGAGAGCTATGAGTCAGTGAAGGGCAGGGTTCTAGCGATTGCTGCCAGTGTAGCTGCTTCCACCAGTCCTGCTGGAATAGGGTCAGCACCAGTATTGGGTGATTCCAGTTTCCATTCGTAAAGAATGATTGAATTGTGTGTTTTTTTGAAACTGTCCAATAACAATTTCTCATATTTCTCTTAATCTGACATATCAGACAAGAGAAACAACTTACCTCACGTTATTTGTTAAATGACTGTATCTAATGCTAATTATGAGTTAACATGATTGACTCCCTGGCGGATTGATGTGTGGATAAATATAGGTTCCCTTCCATTGCCTCAGCCATGCGTCAGTCAGATTCCCTCAGCTGTTGCAGAATTCATTTATTCTCACAGAAAATGGGGCGACCAGCTATACTGCTGGTCAAAGAGATTTAGTACCCGATTCTCGCAGCTGTCGGTGTCCCCGGTAAGTCATTGCAATCTGTTTGTTGTTAATCGGTGTTAACTATTTCTGTGTTCTTGCAGTCTGTTGCATAAGGTAACTGTTTTACGGATGTCAGCATTGCACAATGAACCGCGTTTCACACTCCGCGCTTTTCCTTTAATCTGATAACCTTACTGATGTTCAATGCTCTTTGAAGCTCCGACACAAGGTATTTATGGATTTACGGACAGTCTTGTCAACACGTGCAGAGTGAGCGTTTGAGCAGCTCATTAAAATGTGTGGGTGGGTTTCCCAGGTAATGGCTCCAATACTAATCATTTTCTTACACTGCTCCCGTTGATAATCACACTGAATGGAGTAAAATGCCCTCAACAGGTATCTACATATGTATTTCTATCAGACACTGGAACATTATTTCTCTCCTCTCTCTTTCTTACAGCGAACTTGGTGACAATCGTGATTCTCTGCCGAGGAAACTGCGGCCTTTCCAAGTGTATCTCTGTCTATATGGTGGCCATGGCAACAGCAGATCTACTGGTCATGATCATTAATGTAATGGCGTATTATATTTTAAATTATCACTTTCCACTTTCCTTCATGTCCCAGACTCCCGTGTGTAAGTTAAATCTATACATGAATGCTGTCACCTTCGATTTGTCTGTTTGGTTCACCGTCTCCTTCACATTTGACCGATGTGTAGTTATCTGCTGCCAGAAGTTTAAAGTAAAGTATTGCACCGAGAGAACTGCGGCCGCGGTTATAACATCGTTCTCTATTTTGAGTTTTTTAAAGGGCATTGTCGCTTTTTTTGCATATGAATTTGAGCAAATAATTAACAAGGTGCAGTGGGGCTGTCGGTCAAGTGTAGCTTTTTTTTCCGCACCTCCAGGTGAAGCGTATCTCTGGTTTCACATCATATGGCTCGTTTGGCTTCCCTTTACCTTAATGGCTTTGTTTAATTATTTGACCGTCAGACGTATTTTAATGGCTATCAGAACCCGCAGGGGACTCCGGGGTCACAAGAGTGAGAATCAGAGCGATCCAGAGCTGGAGAACCGAAGGAAATCCATCATTTTGCTCTTCGCTATATCGGGCAGTTTTATATTGCTTTGGTTGACAACTGCCGTGAATTTGTTAATTACCAGAATGACAAACATCAATTATTACCGAGGCGACCGCACAAACCCAGCTTATATCGCCACTGAAACCGGAGCCATGCTGAAGCTTTTGAGTTCCTGTATAAACCCGTGTATTTATGCAGCGACCCAGAGGAAGTTCAGAGAAGAGCTGAAGAAGCTGATGAAATCTCCCTCGACACTGATTCTAAGATTGGTTAAACATGAAAGAAAGCTGAACTAGAGCTTCGGTTGGAACATTAGAATTCCGTTCCAGCTCGTGTTCCAACTTAGACTGGGGTTCCCTCTGCTAACCGTTACATAAGGATTGTTCTTGTAAAACCTCACAGGTACACAAGTATATTTGAATTATATTTGGGCCCCTTTGTAGAATTTACGCCAACATGGACTGTGGGTTTCCGCAGTTCTTTGACCGAGTGTTTCCTCCCAAACAAGGTCATTAAGTATGAAAAATGTCAGTAATGAAGTGAACTTCAATAGTGTGATACAATAGTTTACCAATTGGTTAAATATCTGATTCTGCGAGAAGTGTAATCCATTCTACCATATATTGAACGGATAATTCACCAGTTTTAGGGAAAGATTTTGTCGTTTACAACTCCCGCTTCCCTTACTATTTCTAGCAGGTCTGGTGAAAATGTTGCTTGGACTGATTGCAGCTGCAAGGGCCGCTTCACCCCTTCTCCAGGGAATAAGGAGCGGTGCCGCTGTCCCCTTCACAGTGTTGGGATGTTTTACCACTTTTTGAATGTTTACTGGCGTTGCCTCGCTTTAGCTGTTTTTTCTGATGACTCTATCAATGAGAAATAGTTGAAGGCTGCCCAGCAACAAATAAAGTTGTTACTTGCTGTTACTAAATGTATGATGGTGAATCTGACTGCTATAAATGTGAATCAGAGACCCTGTAACCTGGAAGCACAGAGTAAGAAATACAAATTCCTAATCGGGGCATTTCAGGCATGGATCAGTATCCAGGAATCACATATATTAATATGAAATAACCTGCTCTGTGTGTTGGTGCACAGAGAGTGCCGCTTAATACCCAGACTGTTTTACCAACTGATGTTGACCAGGTATCCCCAGTGCAAGGCGGTGTATTCGGAGCTCTGTCCAGCACCACTGGGGACCTAGGTTTGAGAGCGTTGCTCGAGGCAAAGGCTTCAGTGGAAGATTTGAACGACTTAAATCGATTTTTTTCCGCCCGACAATATCTGAGCCTCGGTAGAAGCTGTATACCAATTTATTCTGCAGTATATTGATTGGAGATTGGAAGATGATGTGGAGAAGCTGTTCCTCGAACTGGGTAAATCCACTGTTCACACTGCAGGATGTGTAAGAAAGTCAGAGGACTGTCTCTGACTGCTTCCGCTGTTCTATTCAGTTTACCGGTTTGCGCATATAAACAGAGAACACTGTTATATTAATTGCTTTGTTGGTTTACATTAATTTTAAACTGATTGGCTTGCATGTGTTTTATTTTCGACAGCTGGGTTGTATTTTTTCGCGGTGCCTTCCATCTACTGCATGCCTGTAGTTTTCCTGATGATGTTGTTTTCCGCCCAGTGCCGGAATCACCCGCCCACAATAAAAGGGGACGGTGGGGGAAGGAGCGTGGGTGATTACTGTAACAGCTCTTCCGTCGCCTGTCTATCATGGGTTAGCGTCCAAGTGAAAAACAGTAACATCTCATTTAAACGTATACAATTCTGACAGGGCTAGACAGACATACTGCAGGGAGGATGTTTCCCCTGTCTGGGAAGTCTAGAACGAGGCGTGACAGTCTCAGGATAAGGGGTAGGACATATAGGACTGAGATGAAGAGAAATTTCTTCACTCAGAGGATGGTGAACATCTGGAATTCTCTACCAGAGAAGGCTGTGGCGGCCAAGTCAATGAATATATTTAAAAGGAGATAGATAGATTTTTAGACGCAAAAGACATCAAGGACCGTGGGGGGAGAGCGGGAATAAGGTATTGAGATAGAGGATCAGCCAGGATCATATTGAACGATGGAGCAGGCTCGAAGGGCCGAATGGCCTACTCCTGCTCCTATCTTTCCATGTTTCTATTTCTATCTAACCGAGATTGGAGTTCGGTAAAGAATTTCGCACAGTTACAGGATTAGGCCTTGTTTGGTATCTCTGAACTTCTGGTGTCCTGGTCAGTATTTAACACTCAACGAGCAGAAATACAAGCAGATTGAGAGTTTACAACAGATTTTCGGGTGAAATTCGACTTGGGCGGAAATGTAAAATTAACGGAATCCCATTTAACCGACCGCCATACCACATGCCCGATATTCAATTGTATTGAATTCATTGGAATTGAATATCGGGTGAAGCGTGTAATAGGTGAGCGATGCGATACCGCCAATTTTGCGACACCCGCCCATGCCCAATTTCACTCTATCTGGTCATTTACCTCATTGCTGTGTGTGGGACCTCGCTGTGTTCACATTGATTTTGTATTTCCTGTCTTTACAACATTGACTATAAGTCAAAATTATTGTTTGAAAGGTGCTATATAAATGCAAGGGGCTGGAGGCTCGTCTTGTGCAGTAGCGGAAAATCATATCACCGCCTGTTATAGGACCCGGCCAATATTGCGGTGAAGATCCGGCGGATGGTGTAATAGGTGACCCGCCCGTGGCCAAGTTAACCCAAGTTCATTATTTCCAGCCAAATCTCCTGAATTGGTTAGAAGGAGTAATTCAGTGTCACCAATATTATCTGTTTTTAGCACAAGTTGAAAAGTCCATTTAGGTTTGGTAGAATCTGAATATTCTGAATGACGAGCATTTTCAATTTCGGCCTGGCCGGAAATGTGACTGAAGCGGACTGTCCGCCAGTCATACACTGCACCCGAAATTCCCTTTTCATTGACTATAATGAAAAGTCATTTGGGTTGTTTAAAATCCGTTGCTGCCAATCGGCAGATTTCACTAAAGCTGAGGAAATTTCAGTTAAATAACAGAATTATTGAATTGTTTCCTATTTTCGGAATACTAATTTTAAAATACCGACACTGTTGAAGCAGCCAGCTACTGTTTAAAGCCTCTTTACAATCAAAATCACTTGTGCAGTGGCAGTATTTGGATTGTGGATCAACTTTTGGTTCTTTTAGATGCAACCTAGTCTCTCATAAATTCTTAGAGGCAGTAACAGATTTAAATGTTTGCTATAATTCTATTGCATAATGAAGAAGCAAGAACGACTTGATTATTTCGCGTGTAAATCGCGTGAAGTTCTCAATCGTATATCTTCAAGTCGGTACACGATGATCGCGTTGGATGTGTTTGTATAACAGTGCAGAGAGTTCTGTGGTTGTAGACTGTTACTGGAGGATTACACGGCTCCGTCCTGAGTCTGACGGCGGCACTTAGCATTGGAATCTGCAAATTGTTCCACTCAATGGTAGAAGAATCTAAAGGGAGCATTAGCTCAGCCGGAATTAATTACATTTTGCGTTATATTAAAGGAAAGCAATTAAATGCCTAGCGCTATTGCCCACAAGGTTAATCATCGCGCAAAAACAGTAAACATAAATATTAGCGATTTATTTGTTATCCTTGAACTACAAAAGTAAAATAAAACAGCTGAACAAACAAACTGCAGGGAGTGAAAGATGCAGGAGCTCCTGAATAGAATTGGTGACACGTCACAGAATCGGCTGATCGTTGCACCCATTGGCTGTTAGTGTCAGAAGTGTGACGAATCAGATTTAATTTTTAAACACCTCGCCTATGTCAGCAGGGAACCGGTACTCCAGAATTTGGCGTTCTTCAGGATGAGCCGCAGGAAATGAGGTCACAGTCTGATTGTCTAAGAACAGGAAATGTGCCGTTGGTCTGTGTCTATGTCTGAATGCTTCGGCTTTCTCAGTGACCAGATATCATTTTCCCCAGTCCCGGAAATCTACCAGACCACCAAATTAGGGGAGTAAAACCCAACATCAAGTCCGTCAGCCCCGGATATCAGTTCACTCTACAACTATTCCAGCAAAGAAAATCAAATAATTGGAACACAAGTCAGTGCAAGTCGGACATTGAGTCTGTTCCGACCAACGTCCATGCGCAGTAATGCCTAAAAAGCCATATATCACGACAGGTTCTATTTTATTTTATTGTATTTCATTTTATTTTAACTTACTCTATCTTCAACTTGACTTTAAGCTGCCATTGCGATTTTGACTCTGTTTAATTTAGATGTAACAATTTACATTGATAACCACAATGTCATTGTTCGTAGTGAGTTGCAGGGCTGTGTGTAAATTTAGCAAATTTGGTACTAAGGACGGGGAGAGACTGGCAATGGGAATCGGATCTGGGATCTTGACCTAACTTTGGGAGATGTGGGCTCACAGTGAAGAGCTCAGACTGCAAAGAACGACATAAAGTGACGAGAGCCTTCTGCAAGGCCTTTTCCCGCAATAACCACAAACAGTGAAGTAAGTGGTAAATAGTTTCCATTCCATATAAGAGAAAGTTTAGTGAATCGGAAACGCATAACAGTGTTTTTATTTAAGGTTAGTGGATCAAATGAAGCGCATCAATATCTATAAACAATCATCACAGTCCATTACTAAATATAACAAACGACACTGTTGGTAAAGACGAGGTCCTCCAAGCTCTGCATGTACTTATTCACATGTGGTATAGAGCTATTAAGTAAACAGCCTATCGAAAGTGGTTTATTTACCAGCAGTCTAAGCAATTACACTTAAACCAGTCTCAACAACTTAGAACCTCAGACTATTGTCCCTTTTGTAATTAATGTTCAGTATCCTTTGGTGCTGATTTACAGCGAAACACATAATTGCCTGTCCAAATTTGCTACTTAATCTTGTTAAGAGACTCCCCCCATTAATGATATCCTACTCAATGAATGAATAACTGCGATTACATGTCTTCCCGCTTATTAAGCGCCCGTGTGCCCAACTTTAACTTTAGGCTGTTTATGTTTACCGTGAAACGGCGTTTAGTACAAGGCGTCTGGTCTGGCGTCTGCCTTGACGGTTTTGCAGCTTGAGGAATTCCTAATCGAGTGTTAGTAAATTAAATTAACTTTGATCAGAACTGGGTTAAATGTAAGAGAGTTCGGGACCCGAACATCATTTATTCCTAGACCTACACTGGGTGGAAACAACCCAGACAATTCCTTAGTAAAGAGATAAAGGAGGGAAAAAAGGAGTCGTCTGATTCCTCAGCATATCTCTGTCAAATACAAAAACACAGCTTTCCAACAAGGGGATCTCCAGGACTTGGGAAAATACCTGGATTCACAGCACGGGAGATTCCGTGCGTTTGATGCTGTGTCTGGGCCCTTGAACACTACACAGGGAGAATCCTTTTGTTGTTCTTTAATAGAACGCATATAACTGGATCGCCAGCTTCTGATTTGCGACAAAGGCTTTCCACTTAAAAACTGCCAGGATAAATATGGAACTGAACCAAATAATGTTAAACAATAGAGTTCTCATTCATGCCTGCTAAACTGCAGTATATGTAGTGAGAGGATTACTCCTTTTAAAAGTGTGTTTTTGATGCTCATCTCTACTTTCAAGAAAACTTGCTTGTTTTCTTCTTTATAAATCTTGATTGTCAAACTCCCAACATCGAACTTCCTCAGTTTAAATCCATGTTGGTCTTTGCTACGCAGCACCTGGAGATTGCAGTTTGTTTACAGCAGGGTAGGTTTCAAACGGCAATGTTTTTTCTGTGACCAACTTTCCTTAATTTAATTTTCTACTTCACCGGCAAGTAAGTAGGTTTGCTCTGAACGAACCTCCTGGTAATTCAATAAAAAAACATACAGAGTACAGTTACCCAATGAGCTGAAATGATCCGCCCGCCATCCCTCCTAACTCCTAATTTCACATTTTGAACTAATAGATCTTTATGATTGAACTCCTTGCCACGATGAATAATTTGAGCAAAGAAATTCGTATATTCTCCTCGTAAGTTTAACCGGACATTAGATAGCTTGTAGGTATCCTCTTTTCTGATGGTAAAAGCACGATTTCCTACAAATTCTTCAAAGCTGGATTTGTGAATTCCTGGCATCTCGGTTGCTGAGCTGTGTGACCTATAATGTGCGGAAATATCCTTTCCTTGATTAGGTTCCCAGAAGTGAACACACAGTCGAAACGGGGTGAGAACAATACTTCTTGTAACAACAATAATACATTTGATTTGAACTCTATACCTCTGATATTCAAGGAGCCATTCTCGAGCAAAGCGGAGATCTGGAACTGGCAGAGTGCGGGAAGTTGTGGGACTGGGATCTGGTAGAGTGTGGGATTCGATAGAAAGAAAAGGAGCCAAGGGAGCGGGGGCAATGATAGGAGGGAGAGCGGGAAGATTAGAAAATATCAATAGACGGAGACAGCTTCACTTTGAATTCATAAAATATCAATTATATTAGTTTTTAGCTTTTAAATACCGATCGGCGAAACAATATTACCCATTCGATAAAATCGTTAAAGGAAGAGATTGGATCCGTTTCAAAGCTGAATAACATACCTTAGAAGTGTTTTGCTTAATATTGAATTGTTGATTATACATAAAAATTAAAGAATAATCTTATAAACTGAGCATGAAATTGATCAAGTTCAAACTGAAGTTTCCCGTGTGAGGTCTTGGGCGGAGCCTCGACCACAGCGGGTGAATGACCTGAAAATTGCGACATGGCCAGAAGCTGGGAGAGTTCTCCATAGAGCAGGGAAAGTTAAGGGGAGATTTACTGGAGGTGTTTAAAGTTATGACTGGTTTGAGTATATGAGGAAACATTGCTTCCACTGGCAGTAGGGTCGGTAAACAGAGGATGTAGAATTAAGGTAATCGGCAGAAGAATCGTGGGGAAATTAGGAGACTTTTTAACGCTGTGATTTGTTATGATCTGGAATGAACTGCTTAAATATTTGATGGAAACAGATTCAATAAAAAAGAAAGACATGCGCTTCTATAGCGCCTTTCACTACCTCAGGCCGCCCTAATTCGCATTACAGCCAATGAGGTACTTTTGAAGTGGAGTCACTTTTGTAATGTTGGAAAGGCGGCAGTCAATTTGTGCACAGCAGGTCCCTCAAACACCCATGTGATGAGGATCAGATTATCGGTCTTAGTGATGTTGGTTGAGGGATAAATATTGTCCAGGACACTGTAGAGAACTCCCCTGCCCGTCTTCGAAATAATGCCACAACATCTTTTACCAACACCAGCGAGGCCACAAGTGGCATCGGTCAAGTCTCACACAAAAGCCGACACCTCCGACAGTGCAACACAAGCTCAGTACTGCACTGACTTGTCAGCATAGATTTTGGGTTCAAGTTTCTGGAGCAGGACTTTGACAACGCCCCTCCCGCCCGATCATTTGACTCAGAGAAAGTTCGACCACTGAGCCACTGCTGACAGCTTTATAAAATAGTAGCTTTCAAAAGCGATTAGGATTCATACTTGAAAAAACAAAGTTTGTTCAGACGAAACCTCATTGAATAGCGGAACAGGCTCGAGGGGGTAAATGACCTCCTCCCGATCCTATGTACCTATGTTTGATGGTCGATGGGGGAAGAGTAGGGGAGTTGGACTAATTGACTGCCTATTTCCAAGAGCCGGCAGAAGCACAACAGGCCGAATGGCTTCTGTCTCTGCTCTATGATTCTACACATCTTGCATTGCGCGCGATCTTCCGCCCATTATTATCAAAGGAATGAAAGCTGAGGAAGTGCATCCATAATTTGTTATAAACCACCTTTGTGCGTGTGGGACTCCGGCACTGGAGTGTGGAATTAAAATGTATTAATCCATTTAAAAAAGAATAAAATGTACCAGAGGTCCAATCATTATATAGGGGTAATATTATGGATAAAGGCAAAGATATTTCAGAATATAAAGCATTAAGCACGTAGACTATAATGTTTAAATAAGACCGTTTAATTAGTGTCCCGAGTATAGCACAAGTGAATCATCGAAGGAGTGATTGTTGGAACGGCAGCGATAAGGCGATTTTCAAATGGAAATTGTGAATCTGGAATCCAGGGACCCAGGCACGGCGAAATAAAGGAATGGAGACTGACAGGATGACGCTTTACTGGCACTGCAGCAAGTTTCCTCAATTAAAGAAGATTCCTGAAGATCCGACAGCGCCTGAAATAATCCCAGTGTTTAAAACAAGGCCAGGAGAGATCCAGCGAGTGAGCACCTGGGAAAGGAGGAAAGTAAAACAGAATTATCTTGGTTTGAGGGACGATGTGTCATCTTTAACTAACCTGCTGGAGTTTCTGAAACACATCACTGTCCTGTAGGGCAGGGGAAAGGCAGTTGGAACGACCTAGTCTGATTTTAGCGAAGCAGCGGACAAGGTTCCACATCTACAAACGGTGAGGAATTATGGGATGGGTGGGAGATCTGGCTCTTCACAGACAGCTCATTACAAAATGATACTAGATTATCGACAAATGGGAACCTGTAAGGGACGGGTGACTATTGAACCTCTGGGATCTTCCTTGGTACCAGTTTATTTTTAATGTTTTCTAAAATATAATCTCAACGGCGATGAGGGTAATTTAGAAACAAAAACAATTAAAATAAAACGAAAATAGGTAACACTACAAACCATAAAAAATTACTTGGTGGGAGTAGGTTATGTGACCAATTCTATCTCTACTGAGTTCTTTGATACAGCAATCGAAAACTATCCACATTTTCCTCCTCTCTCCACGACTGTTTATTTTCCTCTGTTTCAAACACTTTTCTAATTTTCCATTAACTATTCTCTGAAGCAAAACGTTCCAGTTCCAGCAACCCTTTGCATAAAGAACTTTCTGCTAAACTCTGCTGATTCCCTTTGTGACCATTTAAAATCGATCACCCTTTATGGTTCGCTCTCCAACTAGATGGAATGATCTCTCCCTCTTCACTCTATCGAAACTGTTGATAATTTATAAATCCTCTATTAAATCACCTCTTAGCTTTCACTGCTCCAGTGGTAATAGTCCAAATATCTTGCCCCCCATAACCAGTATAGTTCTGATCCATGGCACCATCCTGGTGTATCAACACTGCCCGCTCGCAGTGGATTTAATGGCCTTTCCAAAATGTGGGGGTAAAGCTGTACTGGTTTTCTAACGGTGGCCTCACCAGTATGGTGTAAAGATTCGTCATCACTTGTTTATTCTTGTGATCAATGTCCCTGTGTATAAAACAGTAATTTCTGTAGGTTTGCTTATGAACTTTCGACGAATTGAATATTTTGATCCCAATCGCTTGCTGTCCATCCATACCCTGCAGCTCCTTCCCATTGTTAGCCTGCTCCCATTCCTTGACGTTTCTCGCACAATCGGGCGATTTACCGATGAACAATTTGTAACGGATTCAAAGTTGCTGTGATTTTTCAATTATTATTTGAACAATGTGTAACCGCAGAATAAAACGGTAATTACAAAAGATTTTTTCTGACCGTCTGCAAATATTCATTCAAACACAGAATAATTAATATTAGTTGTATTTTATCTGAATTTCTGGCAGTGTTTTTAACAGATCACTTGTTACAAATGTAATAAGTAATTACTTTATGAAAAGTCATTCATTTTACATTCCTTTACACCTTTGTTTGAGAGACTGATTGAGACAGAATATCAATAATTTTATCGATTGCACAAAACAAGCGCAGACTCCATCTTTGTGCTGAGCGAGAGACACCAGTCAGTGAACTATCGAGATTTTATGTCAGTATCTGGGACAAAAGAGGTGAAAGGTCACATCGATGAGCCGAGTTCCGCCTGTTTCCTTCATTCGAACACTGATCACGTGAGAAGAGCCCGCTCTATTTGTCAATGAGGAATGGAGTCCGATAGAGTGACCCGCGCCTGCAATATTCACACCAAACATCCAGGAAAGTTACCAATATCGGCGATCGCAATACCTTTAATTGTTTCGGCTCCGAATGAAACGTTGTTGATGATTTTAAAGGGGCGCGCCCGATCCCAGTATCTGCAGTGTAAGGTGGATTCATCTGTTGCTCACATGTCCGACTCCACTGCTGAATCTCATCATTGTTATCTTTGATTCCTGAACTTGAACTTTGCTTAATTTGCAGGAATAGGATGTGTTTACTCAACGAAAGAAGCATGAAAAATTAAGCATTACAGACATCAAACACATGCTGCAAAATGGAAGAAATGTTTACACAAGTTCTCTCCCATTTTCACATTACCGGAAAGAAGGACGTTCTATTGTGAAAAAGGAGTTGAAATGGGGATTTAGTTATGAGGAAGCCTTCGTTTGATTGATTAATTTAATGCTCATTTTCTAACTAATTTCAGAATTAGTGCCCAGGGGGATTTTGCCAACTTCTTCAGCTCTTCTCTGAATTTCCTCTGGGTCGCTACATAAATACACGGGTTTTGAAAGCAACTCAAAAACTTCAACATTGTTCCGGTTTCAGTGGCGATATATCCAGGGTCTGTGCGGTCACCTCGGTAATAGGTGGTGTTTTTCAGTCTGGTAGTTACAAAACTCACGGCAGTTGTCAGCCACAGCAATATAAAACTGCCGGATATAGTAAAAAGTAAAATGATGGATTTCCTTCGGTTCTCCATCTCGGTATCGCTCTGATTTTCACTCCTGTGACCCCGGAGTCCTCTGCGGGCTCTGCTGGCCACTAAAATACGTCTGACTGTCAAATAATTTAACAAGGCAATTAAAGTAAAAGGAAGCCAAACGCTCCAGGCGCTGTGAAACCAGATGTAGGCAACACCTGGAGGTGAGGAAACAAAAGTCACACTGTTCCGGCAGCCCCACTGCACCTTGTTAATTATTTGCTGTGGTTCAAATGCAAACAAAATGTGGATACCCCTTAAAAGGATCAGGACCGTGAACGCTGTGATAACCGCGGATGCAGTTCTCTCGGTGCAGTACTTTGCTTTAAACTTCTGGCAGCAGATAACTACAAATCGGTCAAATGTGAAGGAGACGGTGAACCAAACAGACAAATCGAGGTTGATAGCAGTCATGTATAGAATGAACTTACACACGGGAGTCTGGGATAGGAATGAAAGTGGAAAGCGATAATTGAAAATATGACACACTATTACATTGACTGTCATGACCAGTAGATCTGCTGTTGCCATGGCCACCATGTAGACAGAGATACACTTGGAAAGGCCGCAGTTTCCTCGGGAGAGAATCACAATTGTCACCAAATTCGCTGTAAAAAAGAGAGGAGAGAAATAATATCCCAGTGTCTGATTGAAATATATATGGAGATCCTGTGGTGAGCAATTTAATCCATTCAGTGTGATTATCAATAGGGAGCAGTGTGAGAACAGGATTAGCTTTGGAACCATTGCGTGAAAAAACGACCCACACATTTTAATGAGCTACTGCAGCGCTCACTTTTCACGGGGAGACAAGACGGTCCGGAAATCTGCTGAAATCCTTGTGTTGGAGCTTCAAAGAACATTGCAACATCAGTGAGGTTATCGGATTTGTATACTGCTGAAATCTGGAAAACTCGTTATCTTATCAAACAGGCTGTATGTACATGAATACAATTAACACCGATTAACAAAAAACAGGCTACCATGGCTCACCGGGGACACCGACGGCCGCGAGAATCGGGTAGTAAAACTCTGTGCTCAGCAGAATAATTGTTCGCCCCATTTTCTGTGAGAATGGATGAATTCTGTAGGAATTGAAAGACTCTGACTGGCGCACGGCTGGGGCAATGGAAGGGAACCTATATTTATACACACATCAATTCTCCAGCGAGTAAATCAGGTTAAATCATAATTAGCATTAGTTACAGTCATTTAACAAATAGACTCAGGTAAGTTGTTTTTTTATCTGATACGTCAGTTTAAGAGAAATATGTGAAATTGTTGTTGGACAATTACAAAAAAAATGCAGATTTAAAACATTGTCTACGTGTATGAAGTGCATTCTCCAAGGACTATTTCTGACCCTATTCCTACAGGCCTGTTGAAGGCAGCTTCCCAGGCAATAATTGTCATGACCCTTCCCTTGATTCATTCCTAGTGCACCAACTCCTCCAGAATCACATCGTGCGATATTGGTGATGAACCCAGTCCGGCAGCATTCGAGGTGACAGTTCTCCTCCTGGGCTACTGGCACTGTACACTTACGCTAGATGTGTCCGTACTCATCAGGCACTAGTAACATGCCTACACTGGAGTTGAACGTGCTGCTATGGTAATAGTGGTAGCACTACACTAGCACTACTATTGGCAGAGCTCCTCCGGTACTAGTGGAAACCCCCCTCATACACTATATGAGCATGTGCTCCTCCTGTCCCAGTGTTATCCCTACACTGACACTAGATGTGACCGTGCCCTTCCTGTCCCAGTGTTACCCCTACACTGAGACTAGATGTGACCGTGTCCCTCCTGTCCCAGTGTTACCACTACACATACACTAGATGTGACCGTGCCCCTCCTGTCCCAGTGTTATCCCTACACTTACACTAGATGTGACCGTGCCCTTCCTGTCCCAGTGTTACCCCTACACTGACACTAGATGTGACCGTGCCCCACATGGCCCAGTTTTACCCCTACACTTACACTAGATGTGATCGTGTTCCTCCTGTCCCAGTGCTACCCCTACACTTACACTAGATGTGATCGTGCCCATCCTGTCCCAGTGCTACCCCTACACTTACACTAGATTTGTGCAAGCTCCTCTGGTAATAGTGGTATCAGTAAAATTACACCAGTGGTGAAAATTTTCCTCCAGTACCAGTGGAAACCCTACACTTACACTAGATGTGACTGTGCTCCTCCTGTACTAGTGGTATCCCTATATTTACATTAAGTTTGACTGTGCTCCTTCGGTACTAGTGATACCCCTACACTAAGACCAGATTTAACCGTGCTCCTCCCGTACTTGTGGTCCCCGACACGTACACGTGCTGCTCAAAAAGATGTGCTGGCACTTTATGTGACCTTGCTCCTCTGGTACTTGTTGTACATACACTTATACTACAGAGGAGCATTCACTAGTGGCATGCCTACACTTACACTTACAGTCACCGTCCTCCTCAGGTGCTCGTGGAATCACTACACTAACACTAGTGTTGACCGTGTTCTACCTACACTAGTGGTAACTTACACTTACACTAATGTAAACCGTGCTCCTCCTAAACTGGTGGTAACCTACACTAACACTAGTGTTGACAATGCTCATTCTACACTAGTGCTAACCTACACTAACACTAGCGGTGACCGTGCTCCTCCGGTACAAGTAGTACCGCTACACTTAAACTAGGTGTGACCATGATGCTCTTGCATTAGTGGTACCCCTATAATTACACTGGAAATAACAGTGCTCCTCCGATACTAGTGATACTCCTACATTTACACTATTAGTGACTGTGCTCCTTCAAAGCGCTGGCCATCAAGCCGTGTATATTCTAATCCCATTTTCCAGCACTTGGTCCGTAGCCTTGTATGCTATGGCGTTTCAAGTGCTCATCTAAATACTTCTTGAATGTTGTGAGGTTTCCTGCCTCTACCACCCTTTCAGGCAGTGAGTTCCAGATTCCAACCACCCTCTGGGTGAAAAGTTTTTTCCTCAAATCCCCTCTAAACCTCCTGCTCCTTATCTTGAAACTATGCCCCCTGGTTATTGACCGCTCTACTAAGGGGACAAGTTCCTTTCTACCTACCCTATCTATGCCCCTCATAATTTTGTACACCTCAATCAGGTCCCCCCTCAGCCTTCTCTTCTCCAAGGAAAACAATCCCAGCCTGTCCAGTCTCTCCTCATAGCTGAAGCGCTCCAGCCCAGGTAACATCCTTGTGAAACTACTATGCTCCCTCTCCAATGCAATCACATCCGTCATATAGTGTGGTGAACAGAACTGCACACAGTATTCCAGCCGTGACCTAACTAGCGTTTTGTACAGCTCCATCATAACCTCCCTGCTCTTATATTTTATGATGTGGAGATGCCGGCGTTGGACTGGGGTGGACAAAAATGAGAAGTCGCACAACACCAGGTTATAGTCCAACAGATTTATTTAATTTTACAAGCTTTCGGAGCTATCGCTCCTTCGTCAGGTAAGTTAGCAATGAGAGAATCTCCCAGAATTCACAATTTAAACCCAGACAAAATCTATTCACATTATTCGCTACAACAAAGAGCACAGCCAAGACAATGAGATGTGTCCCAGGGGGTCCAGCGTGTCAAACCACCTGCTGGCTGCATATCCTGTCAATTTGTGTTCTTGTGTTTTTAAAAAAAAAACAAAAACAAAAACAAAAAAAAAAAAAACACCTGGGAAGACCGGCCATGATGTCAAGTCACGTTCTGTATCGTGACATGAACCCGATATCGCGATTGAGGCCATCCTCATGAGTGCGGAACTTGGCTATCAGTTTCTGCTCTATGATTTTGCGCTGTCGTGTATCTCGAAGGCCGCCTTGGAGAACGCTTACCCGCAGATCCGAGGCTGAATGCCCCTGGCTGCTGAAGTGTTCCCCGACTGGGAGGCAACCCTCCTGCCTGGCGATTGTTGCGCGGTGTCCGTTCATACGTTGTCTCAGTGTCTGCATGGTCTCGCCGATGTACCATGCTCTGGAGCATCCTTTACTGCAACGTATCAGGTAGACAACGTTGGCCGAGTCACATGAGTATGTACCGTGTACCTGGTGGGTAGTGTCCTCACGTGTAATGATGGTATCTGTGTCCATGATTTGGCATGTCTTGCAGAGGTTGCCGTGGCAGGGTTGTGTGGTGTCTTGGTTGCTGTTCTCCTGAAAGATGGGTAATCTGCTGCGAACGATGGTACTTTTGAGGTTAGGCGGCTGCTTGAAGGCAAGTAGTGGAGGCGTGGGGATGGCCTTAGCAAGGTGTTCGTCGTCATCGATGACATGTTGAAGGCTGCGAAGAACATGGCGTAGTTTTTCCGCTCCGGGGAAGTACTGGACGACGTAGGACTTCCCCGGAGCGGAAAAACTACGCCATGTTCTTCGCAGCCTTCAACATGTCATCGATGACGACGAACACCTTGCTAAGGCCATCCCCACGCCTCCACTACTCGCCTTCAAGCAGCCGCCTAACCTCAAAAGTACCATCGTTCGCAGCAGATTACCCATCTTTCAGGAGAACAGCAACCAAGACACCACACAACCCTGCCACGGCAACCTCTGCAAGACATGCCAAATCATGGACACAGATACCATCATTACACGTGAGGACACTACCCACCAGGTACACGGTACATACTCATGTGACTCGGCCAACGTTGTCTACCTGATACGTTGCAGTAAAGGATGCTCCAGAGCATGGTACATCGGCGAGACCATGCAGACACTGAGACAACGTATGAACGGACACCGCGCAACAATCGCCAGGCAGGAGGGTTGCCTCCCAGTCGGGGAACACTTCAGCAGCCAGGGGCATTCAGCCTCGGATCTGCGGGTAAGCGTTCTCCAAGGCGGCCTTCGAGATACACGACAGCGCAAAATCATAGAGCAGAAACTGATAGCCAAGTTCCGCACTCATGAGGATGGCCTCAATCGCGATATCGGGTTCATGTCACGATACAGAACGTGACTTGACATCATGGCCGGTCTTCCCAGGTGTTTTTTTTTTTTTTGTTTTTGTTTTTGTTTTTTTTTTAAAAACACAAGAACACAAATTGACAGGATATGCAGCCAGCAGGTGGTTTGACACGCTGGACCCCCTGGGACACATCTCATTGTCTTGGCTGTGCTCTTTGTTGTAGCGAATAATGTGAATAGATTTTGTCTGGGTTTAAATTGTGAATTCTGGGAGATTCTCTCATTGCTAACTTACCTGACGAAGGAGCGATAGCTCCGAAAGCTTGTAAAATTAAATAAATCTGTTGGACTATAACCTGGTGTTGTGCGACTTCTCACTTATATTTTATGCCTCGGCTAATGAAGGCAAGTATCCCATATGCCTTTTTAACCACCTTGTCGACCTGTCCTGCAGCCTTCAGGGATCTATATACATGCACACCAAGGTCACACTGATCCTCTGTAATTCCTAGGATCCTACCATTCATTGTGTATTCCCTTGCCTTGTTTGTACTCCCAAAATGCATCACCTTTCACTTTTCAGTGTTAAATTCCAATTGCAACAGTTCTGACAATCTAACCATACCGTCTATATCGTCCTGTTGCCTGAGGCTTCCCTCCACGCTATTTAACAATCCACCAATTTTTGTGTCATCTGCGAACTTACTGATCATACCTCCGACATTCATATCTAAATCATTAATGTACACTACAAACAGCAATGTACCCAGCGGCGATCCCTGCGGTACACCACTGGACACAGGCTTCCAGTCACCAAAACAACCTTCGATCATCACCCTCAGCCTCCTGCCAGTAAGTCAATTGTGGAACCAACATGCCAAATTGCCCTGAATCCCATGGACTCTTACCTTCTTGACCAGTCTCCCATATGGGACTTTGTTAAATGCCTTACTGAATTCAATGTAGACTACATCAACTGCACTACCCTAATCCACACACCTAGTCACCGACTCGAAAAATCCAATCAAATTGATCAGACATGATCTCCCCCTGGCAAAGCCATGCTGACTACCGCTGATTAATCCCTACCTCTCCAAGTGGAGACTAATTCTGTCCCTCAGAATTGCTTCCAATAATTTCCCTACCACTGATGTTAGGCTCACTGCCCTGTAATTCCCTGATTTATCCCTACTACCCTTCTTGAATAATAGTGCTATGTTAGCTGTCCTCCAGTCCTCTGGCACCTCCCCTGTGGCCAGAGAGGTTCTGAAAATTTGTGTCAGAGCCCCTGCAATCTCCTCCCTTGCCTCATAAAGCAGCCTTGGATACATCCCGTCAGGGCCTGGGGATTTATCCACTTTTAAGCCTGCTAAAACCGCTAGTACCTCCTCCCTCTCAATACTAATTTGTTCAAGTACATCACAATCCCCCTGCCTGATTTCTATGCCTACATCGTCCTTCTCCATAGTGAACACAGATACAAAATATTCATTTAAAACCTCACCTACATCTTCCGGCTCTACACACAGATTGCCACTTTGGTCCCTAATGGGCCCTACTCTTTCCCTGGTTATCCTCTTGCTCTTAATATACTTATTGATGTAAGAAAACTACTAGGCACTTGGTCTAAGTGTTAAACAAAGCTTTAATCAACTGGTTTTCAACATGGAGATCTAGTTCTGTCCTTTACTAGTTCCAGTTGAGGCATACCCTAAGCAAGTTGGGCTCATGCACTAGTATTTATACTCTCCCTGGACAGCGCCACCAGCAGGCCACCCAGTATTACTTCATACAAGATTGATGTCATTCTTCCCGCCTGAAAGATTGGAAGTCCAGCGGCTTCCTTCTACCGAATTAGCTGGACTAAGATTAGATGCAGTCCTTTGGATTTCCGTTGGAGGCCGGAAGGCACGTCTCCTCGGACTGTGTTTTGGTCGCTGGGTCACTTGGTTCGTACCGGCGGGCTGACAGAGCTCGTGTCGCCTGGATCGACCTGAGGGGGACTGGGGAGACCTTGGCTCCGGGTGCGAGCCACCACAGGTGCAGAGCTGGCTTCATCCTGCTCAGTAGCCGGTGATTGACCGGCGTCCTGGCTTCGTGTGGCCATCCGGCGGGGAGCGCTCTGTTCCCCGGGTTGATCCAGCAAAGTAGCTGGTAGATCCCTTTATGTGCCGGGTAGGGCGTCATCCTCGGAGGAGCGCGGAGTATCGGCGTCGTTAATACGGATCTCTCTATCGATTGGGTCCGTGGGACCGGTTGGGCAGGGAGCCAGATCCCGAAGTGAAACTGTGGACTCCCAGCCATCAGGGTACCGCACGTACGCGTATGTAGGATTGACATCCATTAGTTCCACATGGTCGACGAGGGGATCACTCTTGGAGGATCGGACGAATCTTCGGAGCAGCACGGAGCCAGGAGCTGCCAACTATGATGGTAAGGACGTCCCATGAGTGGAGCGACGCTGGAACCCGAAGAATCGTTCGTGAGGAGTAACATTGGTGGATGCAGAAAGAAGAGACCTGATGGAATGCAACGCGTCAGGGAGCATAGTTTCCCACTGCTGGTCTGGTAGATTGGGTGATCTCAGTGCAAGACGAACAGTGTTCCAAATGATCACATTGTATCTCTCAACCTGTCCGTTTCCAATAGGATGATACGGTGTCCATTTACTTGTGGTGATTCCCCGTTGGGAAAGATAACTTTTGAATTCACTTGACATGAAGGAGGGACCCCGATCAGAGTGGATGAAATTGGCCATACCGCAAAGGGAAAAGGCCTGATCGAGGCATTTGATCACTGTGGAAGTAAGCATATTGGGACAGGGGAAAGCAAAGGGAAAGCGTGAATATTCATCCACCATAGTAAGCAAGTGGGTGTTTCGCGTGGAGGAAGGCAATGGCCCTTTAAAGTCAATGCAGGGTCGCTGCATAGGCTGTGTAGCGTGTATGAGTGAGCCATCCGACGGACGGAAGAATTGCGGTTTTAATTCCGATCAAATTCTACAAGTGGAGCATGTTCTTTTCATGTCTTCCGTAGAAAATGTGAGATTTTTAGATCGCACAAAGTGCAACATATGGGTAACGCCAGGATGGCATAAGGCAGTATGAAGACCCGCAAGAGTCGAAGTTGATATGGAAGAGCAGAATGCAAGCATGAGTGTATCCACGGCCACATTCTCCTTGCCGGGTCGATATTGTATGGTGTAGTCAAAAGCGGCCAATTCCATCCTCCAGAGCTGTATTTTGTTATTCTTTATTTTAGTGCATTTCCGGTTATCCAGCATAAAGGCCACCGAGCACTGATCGGTTATGAGCGTGACATGGCGACGGGCGAGAAAATAACTCCACTTACATAGTGCCTCAATGATAGCCATAGCCTCCTTCTCGACAGGAGGGTAATGCAGGTCGCTACCCTGCAAAGTTCTAGACAGAAAGGCAACGGGTCGACCGCCTTGATTCAAGGTAGCAGAGATCGCCACCTCCGATGCATTGCACTCGACCACAAAAGGGAAATTTTCATCGATGGAATGAAGAGCGGCTTTTTCCAGTTGTTGCTTGAGGAGGTCGAAAGCTAAACTAGCCCTCGCCTCCAACGGAAATGACTTTGTATGAAGCAGGGGCTGGATGTTGTCAGGAAAGTGAGGTATCCACTTCGCATAATAGGCGAACATGTCGAGGGCCCGACGAAGAGAGCTGAGATTCGTAGGAGGAGGGAGCTCCTGAAGCGGATGAAGTCACTCCGGATCCGGTTTGATGACACCATTGCCCACCCAGTAGCCAAGGATGTTGACTGATGGTACTGATTTCACAGATTTGAACTCATTTAAGGTTAAGATGCGACGACGGAGAACGTCAAGAAATTTCTGGAGGTTGGCATCATGCTCCTTCTGATCATGAGCAGCAATGGTGATATTACCAAGATATGGAAAAGCTGTCTGTTAAGTTCTCCTGTTTGACTAGGCTATCCATTGCCCGTTGAAAGACGGCCACCCCATTGGTGACCCCGAATGGAAGGCGACGAAACTGGTAAAGCAGACCATTGGCCTCAAAAGCCGTATACCTTTCATCAGATTCCTTTACCGGTACTTGATGGTATGCGCTCTTTAAGTCAAAAGTTGAAAATACCTTGTAGTTAGCAAGGTTATTGACCATGTCATCGTTGCGTGGTAGTGGGTAGGCATCCAGGTCGGTATACTGGTTAATAGTTTGCGAGTAATCGATGCAAAGACGTTTCTTGTGTTGCTTCAGAGAATTTTTAACAACGACGACTTGAGCCCTTAGAAACATAGAAACATAGAAGATAGGAGCATGAGTAGGCCTTTCGGCCCCTCGAGCCTGCTCCGCCATTCAATGAGATCATGGCTGATCATACATATTCAGTACCCTGTCCCTGCCTTTTCCCCATATCCCTTGATCCCTTTAGCCTTAAGAAATATATCTAACTCCTTCTTGAATATATTTAATGAATTGGCCTCAACTGCCTTCTGTGGTAGAGAATTCCACAGGTTCACCACTCTCTGGGTGAAGAAATTCCTCCTCATCTCAGTCCTAAATGGCTTACCCCTTATCCTTAGACTGTGACCCCTGGTTCTGGACTCCCCGCCATCGGGAACATCCTTCATTAACTCTATTCATTTTAGAGTGCGATCACCAGCAGTAATGTTAGAGTACAGTACTCATCAGTAACGTCAGAGTATGGAGACCACATGTAAATTTAGAGCAGATGCTCCACCAATAATATTGGAGTAAGGACAACCCACTAATGTTAGATCCGGGTCACCATCAGTCTTAGAGTAGAATAAACACAAGTAATATTACAGTAGGGTTTCCACCAGTAACGTTTTAGTAGTGGCAGCAGCAGTAAAATTAGAATTGTGTCACCATCACTAATATTAGTGCGGGGTCACGACTATTGATGTTAAATTAACATGAACACCAGTAATGTTAGAGTCGGGGAGGCACAAGTAATGTTATATTGGGTCACCGCCATTAATGATAGTGTAGGCTCACCACCAGTAATGATAGAGTAGGGTCAACACCAGTAATGATAGAGTAGGGTCATCACTAGTACTGTGAGAGTAGGGTCAACACCAGTAAAGATAGAGTAGGGTCAACACCAGTAATGATAGAGTAGGGTCACCACCAGTAATGATAGAGTAGGGTCATCACAGGTTATATTCGAGCAGGGTCATCAACAGTAATGTTAGAGTCGGGTCCTCACCAGTAAATTTAGAGTAGGGTCAACACCAGAAATGTTAGCGTAGGGTCACCACCAGTAACGATAAAGTAGGGTCATCAGCAGTAATGTTAGAGTAGGGTCACCACCAGTAATGATAAAGTAGGGTCACCACCAGTAATGATAGAGTAGGGTCATCACCAGTAATATTAGAATATAATCACTGCCAATAATTTTAGAGTAGAGACACCACCATTAATGATAGAGTCGGGTCATCAGCAGTAATGTAAGCGCAGGGTCACCGACAGTAAGGTTACAGTAGGGTCACCACCAGTAATGATAGTGTGGGTTCACAACCAGTAATGAAAGAGTAGGGTCACCACCAGTAAGGTTAGAGTAGGGTAACCAAAAGTAATGATAGAGTAGGCTCGCGAGCAGTAATGTTAGAGTAGGATGACCACCAGTAATGATATAGTAGAGTCATCACCAGAAATGTTACTGTAGGGTCACAACTAGTAATGTTAGATTAGGGTCACCAGCTGCAATTTTAGTGTAGGGTCAACACAATAATGTTAGTGTCGAGTCACCACCAGTAATGTTAGGGTAGGGTCACCACCAGTAATATTAGTGTAGGGTCAGCATCAGTAATGGTAGTGTCGAGTCACCACCAGTAATGTTAGGGTAAGGTCACCACCAGTAATGTTAGAGTAGGGTCATCACCAGAATGTTAGGATCGACTCACCACCAGTAATGATAGAGTAGGGCCACCATCAGTAATGTTAGAGTCAGGTCATCACCATTAATGTTAGAGTATGGTCACCACCAGTAATCAAAGAATAGGATCACCGCCATTAATATTAGTGTACTATCCCCACCTTAATGTTAGTGTAGGGTCAACACCAATAATATTTGAATAGGATTACCGCCAGTAATGATAGGATAGGGCTAACACCATTAATGTTAGCGTATAGTTACCATCAGTAAAGTTAGAGTGGGTCGCCGCCAAATTGTTAGATTATTATCACCACTATGTTAGAATAGGATTAACACTATTAATTTTACAGTGCGATGACCAGCAGTAATGTTAGAGTACAGTACTCATCATTAACGTCAGAATATGGAGACCACATGCAATGTTAGAGCAGATGCACCACCAATAATATTGGAGTAATGTCACCACCACTAATGTTAGATTCGGGTCACCATCAGTCTTAGAGCAGAATAAACACAAGTAATATAACAGTACGATTGCTGCCATTAACGTTTTAGTAGTGGCAGCAGCAGTAAAATTAGAATAGATTCACCATCACTAATGTTAGTGCGGGTCACGACTATTGATGTTAAATTAACATCAACACCAGAAATGTTAGAATAGAATCATCGCCAGTAATGTTAAAGTAGATTCACCACAGTAATGTTAGAGTATGGTCTACACCAGAAATGTTACAGCAGTGTCACCCCCAGTTATGATAGTATAGGTTCACCACCAGTAATGATAGAGTAGAGTCACCACCAGTAATGTTAGAGTTGGGTCTTCACCAGTAATGTTAGAGTAGGTTCACCCACCTGTAATGATAGAGTAGGGTCATCCACCTGTAATATTTGACTAGGGTTACCACCAGTAATGTTAGAGTAGAATCAGCACCAGTAAGGATACAGTAGGGCCACCATCATTAATGATAGAGTAAGGTCATCAGCATTAATGTTAGAGTAGGGTCACCACCAGTAATGTTTGAATAGGATCACCGCCAGTAAATTCAGAGTAGTATCACCACCAGTTATGTTAGTGTAGGGTCATCACCAATAATATTTGAATAGGATTACCGCCAGTAATGTTACGATAGGGCCAACACAATTAATGTTAGTCTATAGCTACCATCAGTAACGTTAAAGTGGGATCACCTTCAGTAATGTTAGTGTAGGGCATCACCAGTAATGTTCGAGTGTGGTCAGAATTTCTAATGCTGGATTAATGTCACCACCGGTAATGTTATAGTAGAGTCCCCACTGCTAATGTTGGAGTACATTCACCACCAGTAATGTTAGAATAACATCACCACCATGAATGTTAGAATATGGTCATTATTGTTCGTGTTAAAGTAGGATCATCACTAGCCATGTTCGAGCTGAGTCACCACTAGTAATCATTACAGTACATAACAAATTTAATTTATGCAATGGATGACTGATGTTTTCAGAGAATTAAAATGAGGTCACAAGAACTAACGCGGTGTCCGGGAGGGATGTTCCCTTCAGCGTTCAGGGGGCATGCACAGAAAACATTCCCTCTGGGATTACTTTCCGCTCAATGATTTTAATGGAATGAGTTTCATGGACTGAGCTTTACAATTTCGCCAGTGGTGGCCCGGGCGCACTGAAGTGGAAAATCGCTCCTTGTTTGTTAAGTGACTGTAACTAACGCCACTTATTGTGTCACCTGATTTTCTCACGGGGCAACGATTTTTGTATAAATTGGGAGCATTTACGGATCTCAGATAAACTCCAGTCCGAACCGTAAAGCGGGACAGAATTCACACATTATTCAAAATAATGATACGGCCAACAATTCTACAGATAAGGGACATTTACTACCATATGCTCGCAGCCTTCGGTGTTCCCGGTAAGTCAATGTATCCTGTTGTCGAATAGTTGTTGACTATCTCAGTGTTAATGTAACAGAATCCGAGAATGTCCTCATTGCAGAATCATTGATCCACCGGGATCAGTCGGTGAATATCAGCGGGAATTCTGGCAGTCCGCGCGGCCGCTGAGGCGCTGTTCTGGTCGCAAGATCGTGGGCACCGGGCGCTCAACTGTCATCCCTATACGGAGGGAGGGCGAGGCGGATTCCCCGGCCCTCCTACAGTACATAGATCACTCAGACGGTGTTGCTCATTGTCCATAGTAATCATCTGATTCGTACCTTTGTGCTCTGTCTATTTTAAGTTGATCATTCCTGGCACTTCAGCCACCTCCACCCAACACTGGACTTTGGAAGGTAATTTTAGAAATAATTGTTGCTCGGGGAGCTGCTCCCCTCCTCTCGGAAGCGTTTCGAATTAAATTGAACTGTTTTCTCTCAGCTGAATGTTTTATTTGAATTATATCTTTCAATGAAATGCCGTGAAATTATATTTAGTATTTGACTGAAGTTTGCTGGAAGGACGGCGGATTTTCAGTCCCTCGATATTGTATTCTCAATGATTTCATTTCTTTAAATAAAGTGTCTTTACCCTCGCTTATATTAATGATAAAAGATCCGTGAGCATAACGCTGAATAAGGACAGATCCGCACATTTCCCCACAATAAGCTGTGAGATTTATCCGAGTGTCTCCGTTACTGACCTCTTCCACCTCTTTCTCACAGCGAACCTACTGACAATCCTGATTCTCTCCAGAGGAAACTGCGGCCTTTCCAAATGTATCTCTGTCTACATGGTGGCCATGGCAACAGCAGATCTACTGGTAATGATCATCAATATATCAGTGAACCGCATTATCAGTCATCACTTTCCACATTCCTTCCTGTCCTACACTGCCGTCTGTAAGATCATTATGTACATGCAATGTGTCACCCTGTATGTGTCGGTGTGGTTTACAGTCTCGTTCACATTTGACCGATTTGTAGCTATATGTTGTGAGAAGTTTAAAACAAAGTATTGCACAGTGAGAACTGCGGCCGCGATTATAACAACGGTCTCTCTCCTGATCTGTTTACAGAGCCTCCCTTTTTGGTTTGCATATGAACCTGAGAGAATAATTAACAATGTTCACTGGGGTTGCCGCGCCAGAGTGGAGTTTTTTTCATCGCCTGCAGGTGCAGCATACTCCTGGTTGGAAAGTATTTTCATTGCTTGGCTTGCTTTTGCTTTGATCTTACTATTTAATTGTTTGACAGTCAGACGCATTTTAGTGGCCAGTAGAGCCCGCAGGGGACTCCGGGGTCACAGCAGTGAGAATCAGAGCGACCCAGAGATGGAGAACCGGAGGAAATCCATTATTTTACTGTTCAGTGTATCGGGCAGTTTTATATTGTTGTGGCTAACAGCTATCGTTAGTTTTTTAACTACCAGACTGACAAACACCGCGCAATATCGAGGTGATTATGCAGCTCCTGCCTATATTGCCACTGAAACCGGATATATGCTCATGTATTTGAGTTCCTGTACAAACACATGTATTTATGCAGCTACCCAAAGTAAATTCAGGGAAGAGCTGAAGAATGTGGTGAAATGGCCTTGCACATTTTTTGGTTAAAAAATAAAAAAGTTATCTGAAGCATCATGTTCTAACTAGAATTAAATTACAGCAGGTGTTCCATTTCAGAATAGCCGTCTGTCCTTTAAGAAGGAAATGGGTTGTTGTTGTTAAAACAAACAGGTATCAGAGAACATTTCTTCCACTTTGTGCCGTGTGTTTGATGTCTATCGCTTTCCCCGGTGAACAGAATCGATTCAGCTAAAACAGCGCGCTTCCCGCTCAAGATCCAAAGAGAACAGTCATGACTGAGCTTTAGCAGTGGAGTGGAACATGTGGGCGTCAGCGATAACTACCTCACACCGCAGGTACTGCAATGAGACGCTCCAGTTTAATAATTATATACAGTTTCCGTTAATGTAGAAACAATGGCCCAAAAATTCGTGAGGAAGCCTTCGTGCGAGGGTAAGGCTTCCCCGCGATCTCTGACTGCGCGTTGGCTTTTTCAGTTCCAGCTCGCACGAACTTGATGTTCTGGACAGCTGCTGTGCTGGGATTGCGTATCCCACAGGCGTAGTTAATTCGTGCGCGCTGTGGGATCACGTGACTCAGTTAGAGCCAATGGCAGCACACCATCTTCCATTCATAACTTTCACATAAGTGCTGTGAAAGCTATGAATATATACCCCCCAAAAGAACAGCTAAACCTCAATTAAATTTAAAAAAAAACCCATCACATTAATAAAATAAGTATAGTTAAATAAATTAACCATTTTAAATAAAAAATTAAATTTTTGAAAAAATTTAAAATCTTTTAAAAAGTTATAAAAATAAACTTACCTGTCTTTAAAGTCTCTAAAAAAGATATACCTGTTAAAAAAAATTCAAAATAATACTTAATTCACTACTTACCTTGTTAAAAGTGGGTCTTACTCCTTTTTTTATGTGTAAAATCTTCCGTACTTACCTGCGCGTTGAAACCACTTAGTGCACTGCATGCGCGCAGCCTGTAGCGTGCACGCGGTTCAGCTAGGAACCGCCCCCATTTCCATTCACCAAGTGCCAGTTTCAGCGCATGCGCAGTGCATGCAGAAAACCGGCAACTGGAGACAGAATACGCGAGAGTACGCAGTGCGTACTCTCGCGTAGCGGCACTAATTTTTGGGCCATTGTGTTACAATGGTGGTTATTTGTAATTCTATAATCTCGGTGTGAATGTTGCAGGCGCTGGTCTCCCCATCAGACTCCGCCCCCCATTGTCTCCTGGACCAATAAAACGGGGCCTGTCTCCTGATCAGTGTCGAATGATGGAGACAGTAGGAACTTGACTCGTCAATGTGACAATAGACATCTTTGTTCACAGATATTTACTTAAAATTTCAACGGTTCATCAACATGTTGGAATGCTACGACAGGGGAGCAGGCTGCTCGACCCAACCAGTCCTAGCCGGCGATTACCCTCCACCCTAACAATTACTTCCAATCACTGTACCCGCTCTTTCTCAACATCCCTTCAATATTTTTGTATTCATCCATCTGTACAATTGAACATTGATATAATTTCTGCCTCCGTTAAATCCACAGTCTCTCAACTTTCCATGTAAAGAGGTGTCACCTACCCTCAGTTCTAAATCTCTTACGATTATTATTTAATCAATGGCCATTTTTTACAGATCCCTCAATTAATGGAAGCAGTCTGATACTATTATCAGTACCCATCCCTGGTTTACTTAAATCACCTGAGTAACCTGATATTAATAGACAATATAGTAAAAGTCAGGAAAGTGTAGTTACAATGGCCAATTGATAGCTTTCTGAGGGAAATGGTTGTGTCCTTGTTTGTACTGAACAATGAGGAGAATGTATTGGTTAGCTTTTCACTATCTGTAACATCGGGACATGCAGGGAGAGATTCTAATGAAACACCTCCAGACACCCGATCCATTGATAGATTTCCAGAAAGGGCAGGAGTGTCTTGTAGCGGATATCTTGTGTTGGGTGATCTTGGGATATCGCTGTGTGAGCAGAAATGTTGTGTGGCCCGTGAAGCAACCAGCATGTGGAACATTTGATGAAGATGCGCAGAAGAACGGGTAATAACATGGTTAGTCACGCTGATAACACCACTGTGTAAAATGGGTAATTCGTCTCTAGAGAATGAAAACACGTGTAAAACCAATGGGTAGAGATCTGCGCAAATGAGTCGGTCGAGATACATATTTGGTGCTGATGAGATATTGTTTAGTGATGGCTTTAATTACTCTAACACCAACAGAGGGGACACTATGAACATAGGGTTAATCAGACTGTCCTGAACTCTGTTAATGTTATACTGTATTGTATTGGTTTATCTTTATATTGTAGTAATTTCAATCTTTAGCCCTTGCGTGTTAAGTAGGGAAGTAGAAGTCAGTCTAAATATGATTACGCTGGCTGATGGGCCAGGGCTGACCCTGCAGCAATGGTCAGTTTCAGGATGAAGTAATCAGATATGTAATTACAGACATGCCATCCCAAAGTGATTCATAATGTTTTAGAGAACTTTAATCATTTGATAACGTGTGAGAAAGTGTTACTTCTGCAAAGGAATTCGTCTGGACATACATCGTCATTTTTAATTGACATCAGTGACACAGAAACAAAGCAAGACCTATAATTCAATATTTCACTTGGTAGAATTGTAATTATACGGATCAAGAGTGAAACTATTGATTATATAAAGAACTAAGGTGAAAATAATTATAAGCCCAATGGAGAAACACAGCTTGTTTAGTAAACAAAGCTATCGTGATTGATGAATATATGTAAATTAATTCACCGTATATATTGAGTTGAATTTTAACTATTATATATTTATGTAATACAGAATTGTGTGGATTTCGAAGTAGAGGTAGTGAGAGAAATATATAAAAACGAGCTGTTGTAATGAGCATTTGAAACGCTTTTGAATTCCCAACCAACGATCATCAGATGCGTCTTTATTTTGTGCCTTTTAAGTGTGTGTTTAATATTATTGCATGTACTGCATGCTCAATAAACCGATGACACCCCACTACAATGTTCACGAATCTTATTGAAAACCCTTAATCTAACAATAGCCTCAGTTCTTTAAATGTGATTGGGCTTTTTTATTAATTCTGATTAAGCGCCCCCTTTAGCCGTCACTTTTTAACGTCTCGCGTCATCCTAAGGTTCAAAAAGCCAAACGCCACCTGGTTTCATTTCCCGTGATCCCAGGCTCTGCCAATCCTGCTGGCATCCAGCTTCTTTGGGAAGGGTGGCGAATTGTGGGCAGTTTTTTTTGTAATCGGCACATTCTCATTTAACTGGATTCAGACGGCCAACTGTATTTAAGGCAGGAGTCAGGAACCAGGCAGAGGTTTTAATTCCATCAGTCAGCGATGTATCTGCAACCAGTTACAATCGTGAGACGGCGATGTGTAATCAACCACATCATCTAATATCAGCAAGTAAAATAGAGAGCAAAGGCATGAACAATTTACCCATTACATTACCGGGTCAAATCTAGTCCCATATGGCTATGATTCTCCTGTCCCTGTTTCTAATTATTCAGTTGTTGTGTTCCCTTGAGTTTCTCTGTTTCTAATCAAACAGATACTGTGGTTCCATGACATTCCGTGCATTCTATTTGTTATTAAACAGTAACTATGTTCCCCTGTGTCCTCCTTCTATATACATGTTCCACGAGGCCAATTTCTAATTCAACCGGTACTGCGTTCTCCTAAATTTACAGTTCTCTATTTATAATTAAATAGATATTTTATTTCCCTGAGTTCCCCAGTTCTCTGTTCCTAATCCCCGTGTACCCAATTTTGAATTAAACAGTTACGATTTTCACCTATACCCTCCTATTCCCCATTTATAATTATACAGTTACTGTGCTCCACTACATTCAACCTTATTCTATTCCTAATTAAAGAGTTACTCTGTTCCATTACATTCAACTTCATTCTTATTCTAATTGAACAATTACTGTGTTCACCTAAATCTCCCTATTCCCCGTTTATAATTAAACAGATACTAAGTTCCCCTATAATACCCTATTCCCCATTTATAATTAAACAATTAATCTGTTCCCGTATATCCACCGCGCCCCATTTATTATTAAACAGTTACTGTGTTCACCTATATACACCATTACACATTTATATTTAACCAGTTACTGTAGTCTCCTAAGTTTCACTGTACTTTAGTTGTATTATAACAATGACTGTTTTCAACTAAAGTCACCTTTATTCTACTTCTAATTAACAGTTGGCGTATTCCTCTAAATTCGCCTGCTCTGTGTTTGGAATTAAAGAGTTACTGTATTATCGGGAATTCCCCTTTGTTCCCTATTTCCATGTGTGTCCTCTCCGAGCTCATTTTGACCACGAGCCCCACCTCGTGCTCTCCCGACCCTATTCCCTCTAAACTGCAGATCACCAAGCTTCCCTTTCTAGCCCTCATTCTAGCTGATGTTATGAACGATTCCGTCAGCCAAGCACTTTCCGCAGCCTTTCAAATCTGCGGTCATCGCCCCGACCTAACAAATCCACAATTGACCCCTCTGTCTTTGCAAACAGCCGCCCCATTTCTAACCTCCTATTCTTCTCCTTGAAGTTATAGCCGTCTCCCAGATCTTTCTGGCAGCTCCATGTTTGAATTTTTCCAGTCAGGTTTCTGCCCTTGTCACTGCACTGAAACCGTCCTTATTGAAGTCACAAATGATATTCTTATGGGACTGTAACCATGGTGTATTTTCCATTCTCATTCTTCCCGACTTTGACACAGTTGACGACACCATCCTTCTTCAATGACACTCCTCCATTTTCCAGCTGAGTGAACTGCAGTCACCTGGTTCCACTCCTCCCTATGCAGTCACAGCCAGAGAATATCTTCCAATGGCTTAAATTCGAGCTTTCGCACCGTTACATCTGGAGTCTCCGAATGTTATATTCTTTTGCCCTCCTATCTATATTCTGCCCCTTAGCAACGTCATCCGGAAATACAACGTCAGATTCCATATATACACTGACGACGCATCTGTCTACCTCACCAACAGCTCTCTCCACACCTCCCTGTTTCTGAGATATCAAAGTACTTGACTGGCATGCGGTCCTGGAAGAGTCAACATTTCCTTCAATTAAATATTGGGCAGACTGAATCCATCGACCTTGGTCCCAGCGACAAACTCCGTTCTCTAGCCACCGGTTCCATCTCCCTCCCTGGCCAATGTCTCAGGCTCAAACAGATTGTTCACAGTCTCGGTCTCACATTTGACCATCCATCTGACCTTCTGACCCCAGATCGTCTCCGTCACAAAGACCGTGTAACGTCACCCAGCTCCGCCCATTCTGCCTCTAAACCCCTCCAGTCTTTGCCGCCTCCAGACCTGGTTTATCCAATGCTATCCTGTCCCGACTCCCATCTTCCACCCTCCATAAACTGTGAAGCTCAACCGAAAACTGCTGCCCAGATCCGAACTCGCACCAAGTCCCATTCACACATCACCCTCTGTTCGGTGAATTACATCGGATCCTGTTCCAGCATCGTCTCGATTTAAAAATTCTCATTCTCCTGTTCAAATCCCTCCATGGCCTCGCCGCTCCCAATCTGTGACACCTCCTCCAGCCCTACGATCCTCCGAGAACTGTGCATTGCTCATTCTCTGACCTCTTGTGTATCCTCCACTTCCTTCGCCCCATCACTGGAGTTCGTGCCTTTAGCTGTCTAGGACCTAAACTCTGGAATCCCCTCCCTAAGCCTCTCCATTTCTTTCCTTTAAGACTCTCCTTTGAACCTACCTCTGACCCCGCTTTTGGTCACCTGTACTCATGGCTCCTTCTTTCGTTCGCTATCCTATTTTGTCTGATTACGCTCATGTAACGTGCCTTGGGGTATTTTAATAAGTTAAATGCGCTACGTAAATGAACGTTGTTGTTGTAATGAACAGTCCTTCCTGGCCAGTCCCGTCACCCACACATATCTGTATTGTTCGGTCCATGTACAATGATCAGTGGGGTTGGGCTGTGGTGATGATTATCTTGTCATAACCAGTCCATCCTGGCCAATCCCGTCACTCACATGTATCTAGGTGGTTCGGTCCATTTACAATGATCCGTGGGGTTGGGTTGTACTGATTCCATCAGTGGGACTGAACCGCTGATCATCACAATCTCCTGGTTCAGCACAGGAAAGGAATCTGACCCCGATTCACAAAGCATTCATCTGCAATCAGCACTGGGGCAGAGAGTGTCACAGCTTAGTGACTGTTCTCAACTAATGGGCCCTCAACTGCTCGCTACAGACTCCACCATGTCAGGCCGGACTCAATCTGCCCCGTTTGGATGATGGAAAATATTGGCTCCGAAAGGGTTTGCTGTAATGGTAAAACGAAAGGGAGGAATGTGACGCCTCACTTTAATATCCCACTGTCCAGATAATCTACTAGCTGAGGGAGAATAAACCCGGGATTGATCAACGGAGCAACGATATCCCTGACCATAAACGGGAGCGTGATGGGAAGGATCCAGATGTGCAGAACACTCCACCCTTTGGATGAGGCCAGCTCCAGCTTGCGGTGTTATGTTGAATATCCGACTGTTCTGCATGAAAAGCGCACGCGCTTTCCTTGCCAGAGGGAAAAAATGAGTTTACACTAAAACCCCGCCTGGTGGGTAGAAAACCGAGAGCCCCCGTTTATTGGTCAATCACATGTAGTGATGAAACGGGCCGAATTCAGTCACGAGAACCCAGAGCACTGACACTGGATCCATAACACTCAGAGCAAAGAACCCTGAGGTCTCCGGCAATCCAAACAATAACATTAAATGGGCATTGAGTGTGCGGCGTCGGGCTGGGAGGTTGTGGTGAGTGGACTAAGGAAAGGCTCTCAACTACCAATCTTACAATCCAATGACAACTGAAAGGCAGGCGATGATCAGAGACCTCCCCGGAGCAGCCAGGGTAACATCAGTCAGTGCCCCATGTAACAGTGCCCTATAATAACCATGTTCACCTTTGACAAGCCCCGCGCCTCATTTCATTGATCACCAGATAACTGGATAGCAAAGTGCAGGAGGGTCCTCAATACCTTCAGCCCACCCCATCCTCTCCCGACAGGATTTCCTTCAATAAGACCGACATGTCGGAAATCAGTGGAAGATTCACATGACGAATATTGTTTGCTTTCTGCCCCTGTTATCACCCACATTAAGGACCGCTTTCTGGCCCCTGGGTTACATTACAGGTAAAGCCAAACGGAGCGGCTTCAATCTCTGCAGTTTCTTCTGAAAGGGGAAACAACCCAACACCAAATATAAGGAAGTGCCGCCTCAGTCTACAAGAAACGCGCTGGCCAGCAACAGTGAATCAGCTCACAGCCGCCTATTGGAAAAGGCCCACTGAGGAGAGGGGAGAGTCTGGGATGAAAGGGACTATAATTGTAGGAATCGGCAGGGGCACCGGGGGTTATCAAAATAGGAAAGCACACAGAATGGTTTCCTTTCACTGTTAGCACTATTTGGATAAGGGGAAATAATTTGGGCAATGTGGAGTGTCCCGGTGAGATAGACGTATGACTAAAAGAATAGGGAGTCACTGGAGAAGTTTCAACAAATATTTACAATGTTTATACCAGAACTGAGAGGTTATAACTATCCCGAAAATTTGAACAGGCTGGGCTTTTTTCTCAAGTAAAGTCTTTAAACTTATGAAGGGCTTTGTAGGGGAGATGTAGAGAAGATGTTTCCACTTGCTGGAGTATCCGAAACATTGGATATTCCCTAATAAATCCAACAGGGAATTCAGGAGAAACTTCCTTAGTCAGATAGTTGTGAGCATGTAGATTCCTACAACATGGAATAAATGAGGCAAATGGCTTAGATGCATTTAAGGGGAAGCTAGATAAATAAATGAGGGAGAAAGGAAAAAAATGATATGCTGATAGGTTTACATGAGGTAGGGTGGGAGGTGGTTCGTCTGGATCATAAACAGCGGCCTGGATCAGTATCAGTGGGGCCGAATGGCCTGTTTCTTTGCTGTAGATTCTATGTAATTGTTTGTAAAAATTGAATCAGAATGTTTTCCGACGGGAGGCTCGGTAGTTGTGGAAGAGAGCTCCATGATAGTGTGACTGCTTTATTTTTCAGATGTCTCTGATCTTAGTTCTGTTCCGGTGCCCCCTCTGACCTGCGGTCACAGATATCTGACAGCGGGCACTGGGCTCTCCTGGGCGACTTCTTCCTGAAGCGAGTCTCCAGCTTCCTGCTTGCCCTGCTGCTCCTCATCATTTCCCTCTTCCTGCTCTCCATAGAAACAGGTAAAGGGGAAGGTCCAAAATATCCCCTCAGCGTGATGGAGAAACCGTTCACGAGCTGGAGATAGTAAAAGGCCACAAACATGGACACTTCAGAAAGAAAGTTTCCCCAAGTACACAATCCTAATAAAGTGGATCCAATAGGAATCGCTCCTGACAACCGCCACCGAGCAACAAGCAGCATCGCTTTGGTGGGGGTTTGTGAGTCGGAATACGGACGATAAGGAGGAAATTCCAATAGTTTTAAAATGCCATTGTCATCCAGCGGGCAGAGTGGGTGCTGGAAATTTTGCACCGTCGGAAAATCAGTGCCAGACATTTACAACACACATTCCGCATGGATCACCTCTTGTGTAAGTGTCGTGTATCACCAGTACCGGAGGAGCGCAGTCATATCTGGAGGAAGTGCAGTGGTTGCACTAGTACCGCAGGATTGCGGTCACCTCTAGTGCAAAGGTACTGGTGCGATTAATACCGGAGTAGCACGGTCACTTCTCATGTAAGTGTAGGTGCCACTAGTGCAGGAGGAGAATGCTCAAATCTAGTGTAAGTGTAGGTGCCACTAGTACAGGAGGTGAACGCTCTCATCTAGTGTAATTGACATGTACCACCAGTACCAGAGGAGCCCGGTCACCACTAGTCGATGTGTAGGGTACCACTAGTACTGGAGGAGCGCGCTCACATCTAGTGCAAGTGTATGTGCCACTAGTACAGGAGGAGAACGCTCACATCTAGTGTAAGTGTAAGTGCCACTAGTACAGGAAGAGCGTGCTCACATCCAGTGTAAGCGTAGGTGCCACTAGTACAGGAGGAAAACGCTCACATCTAGTGTAAGTGTAGATGCCACTAGTACAGGAGGAGCGTGCTCACATCTAGTGTAAGTGTAGGTGCCACTAGTACAGGAGGAGCGCGCTCACATCTAGCGTAAGTGTAGATGCCTTTAGTACAGGAGTAGAATGCTCACATCTAGTGTAAGTGTAGGTGCAACTAGTACAGGATGAGAACGCTCACATCTAGTGCAAGTGTAGGTGCCACTAGTACAGGAGGAGAATGCTCACATCTAGTGTAAGTGTAGGTGCCAATAGTACAGGAGGAGAATGCTCACATCTAGTGTAAGTGTAGGTGCCAATAGTACAGGAGGAGCTCGCACACATCTAGTGTAAGTGTAGGTGCCAATAGTACAGGAGGAGAATGCTCACATCTAGTGTAAGTGTAGGTGCCAATAGTACAGGAGGAGCTCGCACACATCTAGTGTAAGTGTAGGTGCCAATAGTACAGGAGGAGAATGCTCACATCTAGTGTAAGTGTAGGTGCCAATAGTACAGGAGGAGCTCGCACACATCTAGTGTAAGTGTAGGTGCCAATAGTACAGGAGGAGAATGCTCACATCTAGTGTAAGTGTAGGTGCCAATAGTACAGGAGGAGCTCGCACACATCTAGTGTAAGTGTAGGTGCCAATAGTACAGGAGGAGAATGCTCACATCTAGTGTAAGTGTAGGTGCCAATAGTACAGGAGGAGCTCGCACACATCTAGTGTAAGTGTAGGTGCCACTAGTAAAGGAGGAGCTCGTCACATCTAGTGTAAGTGTAGGTGCCACTAGTACAGGAGGAGCTCGTCACATCTAGTGTAAGTGTCGAGTACAACTAGTAACGGAGGAGCTCGTCACATCTAGTGTAAGTGTCGAGTACAACTAGTAACGGAGGCGAACACTCAAATTTAGTGTAGGGAGAGGGCTTGAGTCTGTGGCTAGGGAACGGGGTTTGTGGTGAGAACCGAACACTATGGCTCCGGTCTTCACAACATTTAGTTGGAGGAAAGTTCTGCTTATCCAATGCTTGATGTCGGATAAGCAGCGTGTCAATTTAGAGGCAGTGGAGGTGTCGGGAGATGTGCTGGTGATTTACAGCGTACATGTGCCCCATCCGAAGACACATCATCAGTGTATTTAGACTTCCAAAAGGCATTTGACAAGGTGCCACACAAAAGATTATTGCTTAAGGTAAAAATCACGGGATTGGGGGTAATATTCTGGCATGGATAGAGGATTGGCTATCTAACAGAAAGCAAAGAGTTGGGATAAATGGTTCATTCTCAGACTGGCAATCAGTAACTAGTGGTGTTCCACAGGGGTCAGTGCTGGGTCTCCAACGCTTTACAATCTATATTAACGATTTGGAGGAAGGGACCAAGTGTAACATATCAAAATTTGCAGATGATACAAAGATGGGAGGGAAAGTAGTGAGTGAGGAGGACATAAAAAACCTGCAAGGGGACATAGACAGGCTAAGTAAGTGGGCAGAGATTTGGCAGATGGAATACAACACTGGAAAGTGTGAGGTGATGCACTTTGGCAGGAAAAATCCTAGAGCAATTTATTATCTTAATGGCAAGAAACTGGAGAGTACTGAAGTGCAAAGGGATCTGGGGGTCCTGGTGCACGAAACTCAAAAGGTTAGTATGCAGGTGCAGCAAGTGATTAAGAAGGCAAATGGAATGTTGGCTTTCATTGCTAGGGGGATAGAATATAAAAATAGGGAGGTATTGCTTCAGTTGTACAAGGTATTGGTGAGACCGCACCTGGAATACTGCATACAGTTTTGGTGTCCTTACTTAAGGAAAGACATCCTTGCTCTCGAGGCAGTGCAAAAAAGGTTCACTCGGTTAATCCCGGGGATGAGGGGGTGGTCATATGAGGAGAGGTTGGGTAGATTGGGACTCTACTCATTGGAGTTCAGAAGAATGAGAGGCGATCTTATTGAAACATATAAGATTGTGAAGGGGTTGGATCGGGTGGATGCGGAGAGGATGTTCCCGATGACGGGTGAGACTAGAACTAGGGGACATAGTCTTAGAATAAGGGGCTGCTCTTTCAAAACTGAGATGAGGAGGAACTACTTCACTCAGAGGGTGGTAGGTCCATGGAATATGCTGCCACAAAAAGCTGTAGAAGCTACATCATTAAATAAATTTAAAACAGAAATAGACAGTTTCCTAGAAGTAAAGGGCATTAAGGGTTACGGGGAGCGGGCAGGAATTTGGACATGAGTCTAGGTTCGGATCGGTCATGGCCCTGTGGGTAGTGGAGCGGGCCCAGGGACCGTGTAGCCTGATTCTGCTCCTATTTCGTGTGTGCAATTCTGTTAGATGCAGGAGATGGTTCTGTGATAGATAGTAGATTGGCGGTTACGATCAGATCAGCCATGATCTTATTGAATGGCGGAGCAGGCTCGAGGGGCCGATTGGCCTACTCCTGCTCCTATTTCTTATGTTCTTATGTTCTTATGTACACCACTCACGACCCCTCCACCTTCTCTAAATTAACACGCTGCTTGTCCGACATCCAATACTGGATGAGCAGAAATTGCCTCCAATTAAATATATGAAAGACCAAAGCGATTTACTTCGGTCCCCAACAGGAACACCGTTCCCTAGCACCGGACTCCATTCCTCACCCCGGCAAATGTCTGAGGCTGATCCAGACTGTTTGTAAACCTGGATGTCATATTTAATCCCGAGATGAGCTTCCGACGACATAACCGCAGCATCACCAAGACCGCCTATTTCCACCTCTAGAACATCCCCCGTCCAAGCCCCTGTCTCAGCTCATCTCCGGCTGAAACAAGCCTTTCTTACCTCCAGACATATCTATTCCAACGCACTCCTGGCCGGTCTCCCACGTTGTAATTTCTGTTAACTTGAGGTCATCCAAAACGCTGCTGCCATTGTCCTAACTTGCACTAAGCCCCATTCGCACATTATCCCCGTGCTCGCTGACCAACATTGGCTCCCGGTTAAGAAAAGCCTCGATTTTAAAATTCTCATCCTTGTTCTCAAAGTCCTACATGGCCTGGCCCCTCCCTATCTCTGTAATCCCCTCCAGCCCCACAAATCTCCGAAATATCTGAGCTTATCCAAATCCGGCCTCTTGAGCTTCGCTCATTTTAATCTCTCAAATATTGGCGGCCGTGTCTTCAGCTGCTAAGGCCCTAAGCGCTGGAATTCCCTTCCTAAAGCTCGCCGCCTCTCTACTTTTCTTTCCTCCTTAAAGACGCTCATTAAAACCTGTCTCTCTGATCAAGATTTTGGTTTTCTAAACTAACATCTTCCTATGTGTCTTTGTGTCAATTCTTGTTTGATAATGCTCCTGTGAAGCTAATTGGGAGGTTTTACGAACTTACGAACCACCAACTTTCCTCCTTACTTGCTGTACCTGCATACTAACCTTTTACGACATTAAAAGCACCATAAAAATTCAAGTTGTTGTTGTTGTTAAGTGTAAGGCTACCACGAGTACTGTAGATTCAGGATGATCATTAGTGTATGGGCCAAAAATTCGATGCTTCCCGGGTGAGGACGCACTCTGTACTCAGCCGTTAGGCGTGCTAAAGTGCCGGTTTCCTGCATGCACTGTGCATGCGCGGGAAACCGGAACTTCCGGTCTGGTGAAGGGAGGGGTTCAGAGGTGAACCGCGTGCGCGGTAGATGCTGCGCGCACGCAGCAAACTCAGGTTTTTTTTCAGGTTTCTACGGGAGGGTAAGTATTGTAGAACCTGCGCTTTTAAAAAGGAGGCGCAGGACCAGTTTTCAACAAGGTGAGTGGTTAATTAATTATAATTTAAACATTTTTTCAACAGGTTTATCTTTTTTAGATACGTTAAAGAAAGGTAAGTTTATTTTTAGCACTGTTAAAAAGAATTTTAATTTTTTCAAAAATTTAAATTTTTGTTTAAAGTAGTTAATTTATATAACTTACAGTTGTTTTATAAATGTGATGGTTTTTTAAAAAAAATATTTTAAGTTTAGCTGTTCCTTTGGGGCCGATTTCAATTCATAGATTTGACAGGTCTTCCTGTCAAATCTATGAATGAAAGATGGTCTGCTGCCATTGGCTCTCCATGGCCCACGTGAACCCAGGGGACGCATCGCACTAACTGCGCCCCTGGGACACGCAAGCACTGCGCGCCGGCAGTTGGGAGAGGCCCAGGAGCTGAAGTTACCGTGGGCCCAGAGGTCAATGGCAGGCGTGGTAGGTAAGTGCGCGTGCGACCCTTACCCCCGCGGCAAGCCGGAGAGGCGAATTTCAGGACCTATGTGTATGGTAGCTCGTTAACCACTAGTGTAAGTGTAAGGGTAACAGTCGTACCGGAAGAGCAGGTACACTTCTAGTGTATGTGTAGGGTACCACAGGTACGGAAGGAGCACGGTCAAAACTAGTGTAAATGTAGGAGTACGACTAGTACCGGAGGAGCACTATTATCTCTAATGTAATTGTAGGGGTACCACTAATACAAGAGTAACTTGCTGACACCTTGCTTAACCGTGACGGTGCTACAAGTACCGGAGGAGCACGGTTACCTCTAGATTAATTTTAGGGGTACCACTAGTGTAGGAGGAGCACGGTCAACAGTAGTGTTATTGTAGGGGTACCACTCATGTAGGAGGAGCCCGGTCACCTCTAGTGTTAGTGTAGGGGCACCACTAGTACGGGACGAGCACGGTCACCTCGAGTGTAAGTGTAGGGGCACCACTAGTACAGGAGGAGCATGGTCAACGCTAGTGTAAGTGTAGGGGCACCACTAGTACAGAAGGAGCCCGGGCAATGCTAGTGTTAGGGTAAAGGTACCACTAGTATAAGAGGAGCTGAGTCACCTCTAGTGTAAGTATAGTTGTACCACTAGTACAGGAGGAGCCCGGTCATCTCTAGTGTAAGTGTAGGGGTACCATTAGTACAGGAGGGGCCAGGTCACCACTCGTGTACGTGTAGGGGTACCACGAGTACAGGAGGAGCCCGGTAACCTCTAGTATAAATGTAGGGGTACCACTAGTACAGGAGGAGCCCGGTAATTTCTAGTGCAAGTGTAAGGAATCACTATTACCGGAGGAGCCCGGTCACCTCTAGTGTAAGTGGATGGTCCCACTAGTACAGGAGGAGCCCGGTCACCTCTAGTGTAAGTGGAAGGAACCACTAGTACCGGAGGAGCCCGGTCACAACTAATGTAAGTTTACGGGCACCACTAGTACAGGAGGAGCACAGTCACCTTGAGTGTAAGTGTAGGGGTACCACTAGTACAGGAGGAGCACGATCAAAGCTAGAATTTGGGTAGAGGTACCACTAGTATAAGAGGAGCCAGGTCACCTCTAGTGTAAGTATAGTGACACCACTAGTACAGGAGGAGCCCGGTCATCTCTAGTGCAATTGTAGGGGCACCACTAGTACAGAAGGAGGCCGGTCACCTCTAGTGTAAATGTAGGGGTAACACTGGGACAGGAGGGACACGGTCACATCTAGTGTAAGTGTAGGGGTAACACTGGGACAGGAGAGGCACCGTCAAATGTAGTGTAATTGTAGGGGTAACACCGGGACAGGAGAGGCACCGTCACATCTAGTGTAAGTGTAGGGGTAACACTGGGACAGGATGGACACGGTCACATCTAGTGTAAGTGTAGGGGTAACACTGGGACAGGAGGGGTCTCATCAGGTGTCAGTTTAGGGGTAGCACTGGGACAGGAGGGGCACGGTCACATCTAGTGTCAGTGTAGGGATAGCACTCGGAAAGGAGGGGCACGATCACATCTAGTGTCAGTGTAGAGGTAACACTGGGACAGGAGGGACACGGTCACATCTAGTGTCAGTGTAGGGTTAACACTCGGACAGGAGGGACACGGTCACATCTAGTGTCAGTGTAGGGGTAACACTGGAACAGGAGGGACACGGTCACATCTAGTGTCAGTGGAGGGGTAACCATGGGACAGGAGGGGCACGGTCACATCTAGTGTCAGTGGAGTGGTAGCACTGGGACAGGAGGGGCACGGTCACATCTAATGTAAGTGCAGAGATACTACTGTACACGAGGAGCACACGCACATCTAGTGTATGAGGGGTATTCCACTAGCATCGGAGGAGTAGCACTGTCAATAGTAGTGTTAGTGTTGTGCTACCACTATTACCATATCAGCACGTTCAACATCAGTGTACACGGTACTTGTACCTCAGGAGTTCGGACACATGTAGCCTAAGTTTATGTTGCCAGTATTACAGGAGGAGAACTGTCCCTCTAATCTAAATGTAGGGTACAACTAGTACTGGAGGAGCCCTGTCACCTCTAATGCTGCCAGACTGGGCTCTTCACCAGTATTGCAGGATTTGATTCACTGCCTGTTCTGGAGGAGTTGGTGCACTAGGAGTGAATCAAGGGCAGGGTCATGACAATTGTTGCCTGGGGAGCTGCATTCACCAGGCCTGTAGGAATAGGGTCAGCACCAGGACTGGGAGATTGCACTTCCTACTCGTAAACAATGTTCAAAAGCTGTATTTTGTAAAACTATCCAACAACAATTTCACAGATTTCTCTTAATCTGACGTATCAGATAAAAAAACAACTTACCTGAGTCTATTTGTTAAATGACTGTAACTAATGCTAATTATGATTTAACCTGATGGACTCCCTGGAGGTTTGATGTGTGGATAAATATAGGTTCCCTTCCATTGCCCCAGCCGTGCGCCAGTCAGAGTCATTTTGTTCCGACAGAATTCATCCATTCTCACAGAGAATGGGGCAATCAACTATTCTGCTGATCAAAGAGATTTACTACCCGATTCTCGTGGTCGTCGCTGTCCCTGGTGAGCCATTTTAACCTGTTTGTTGTTAATCGGGGTTAACTGTATCCATGTACATACAGCCTGTTTGATAAGGTAACTGGTTTTCTAGATGGCAGCATTGCACAGTCGGTAGTGCGTGGAACCAAATCGTAAACCGCGTGTCCTCACTTACCGCATTCCCCTTCTTCCGATAAACTCACTGATGATACAATAATCTTTGAAGCTACAACACAAGGATTTTAGCGGATTTCCGGATCGTCTTGTCCCCCCGTGCAGAGTGAGCGCTGCAGCAGCTCATTAAAATGTGTGGGTGGGTTTCCCAGGTAATGGCTCCAATACTAATCCTGTTCTCACACTGCTCCGTGTTGATAATCACACTGAATGGAGTAAAATGCTCTCCAGAGGGATCTCCATATATATTTCAATCAGACACTTGAACATTATTTCTCTGCTCTCTCTTTCTTACAGCGAACTTGGTGGCAATGGTAATTCTTTCCCGGGGAAACTGCGGTCTTTCCAAGTGTATCTCTGTCTACATGGTGGCCATGGCAACAGCAGATCTACTGGTCTTGATCATCAATGTAATCGTGTATCATATTTTCAATTATCACTTTCCACTTTACTTCCTGTATCACACTCACATGTGTAAGTTCGTTCTATACATGACTGTTGTCACCCTCGATTTGTCTGTTTGGTTCACCGTCTCCTTCACATTTGATCGATTTGTAGTTATCTGCTGCCAGAAGTTTAAAGCAAAGTATTGCACCGAGAAAACTGCGGCCGCGATTATAACAGCGTTCTCAGTCCTAATCTTTTTAAAGGACATCCCCGTATTGTTTGCATTTGAAGCTGAACAAATAATTAACAAGGTGCAATGGGGCTGCCGGAACAGTGTGACTTTTGTTTCCTCACCTCCAGGTGCAGCCTACATCTGGTTTTACAGCGCCTGGTTAGTTTGGCTTCCTTTTACTTTAATCGCCTTGTTTAATTATTTGACAGTCAGACGTATTTTAGTGGCCAGCAGAGCCTGCAGGGGACTCCGGGGTCACAGAAGTGAAAATCAGAGCGATCCAGAGATGGAGAACCGAAGGAAATCCATCATTTTACTGTTCACTGTATCGGGCAGTTTTATATTGCTGTGGCTGACAACTGCCGTGAGTTTTGTAACTACCAGACTGACAAACCCACTTATTACCGAGGTGACCGCACAGACCCTGGATATATCGCCACTGAAACCGGAACAATATTGAAGTTTTTGAGTTGCTTTCAAAACCCATGTATTTATGTGGCGACCCAGAGGAAATTCAGAGAAGAGCTGAAGAAGGTGGTGAAATCCCCCTTGGGCACTCATTCTGAGATTAGTTAGAAAATGAGAATGAAAAGAATCAGTCAAACGAAAGCTTCCTCGTAAGTAAATCTCCGTTTGAACTCTTTTCTCACAGTAGAACGTCCTTCTTTCCGGTAATGTGAAATTGGGAGTGAACTTGTGTATACATTTCTTCCATTTTGCAGCATGTGTTTGATGTGTTCAGTTCTTAATTGTGCATGCTTCTTTTGTTGAGTAAACATATCCTATTCCTGCAAATTAAGCACATTTCAAGTCCAGGGATCAAAGATAACAATGATGAGATTCAGCAGTGGAGTCGGACATGTGAACAACAGAGGAATCCACCTCACACTGCAGATACTGGGATCGGGCGCGCCCCTTTAAAATCATCAATAAAGATTCATTCGGAGCCGAAACAATCAAAGGTCTTGCGATCGCCGATATTGGTAACGTTCATGGAAGTTTGGTGTGAATATTGCAGGCGTGGGTCTCTCTATCGGACTCCATTCCTCATTGACAAATAGAGCCTGCTCTTGTCACGTGATCAGTGTTCGAATGTAGGAAAGAGTCGGAACCCGGCTTATCGATGTGAACCTTCACCTCTTTTTTCACAGATTCTGACATAAAATCTCGGTGGTGCGCCGACCGGTGTCTATCACTCAGCACAAAGATGGAGTCTGCTCTTGTTTTGTGCAGTCGATAAAATTATTGATATTCTGTCTCAATCAGGCACCCAAACAAAGTTGGAAAGGAATGTAAAATGAATGATTTTTCAATAAGTTATTAATTATTACAATTATTGCAAGTGATCTGTTAAAAACACTGCCAGAAATTCAGATACAATACAACTAATATTAAGTCTTCTGTGTTTGGATGAACATTTGCAGACGGTCAGAAAAAATCTTTGGTAATTACCGTTTTATTAGGCGTTTACACATTGTTCAAATAATAATTGAATAATCACAGCAACTTTGAATCTGTTACAAATTGTTCATCGGGAAATCGCCCGATTGTGCGAGAAACGTCAAGGAATGGGAGAAGAGTCTCAATGGGAAGGAGCTGAATGTTGTGGATGGACAGCGACAGATAGGAATACAAATATTCCATTTCTAGAAAGTTCATGAGTAAACCAACAGGAATTACGGTTTTATCGACAGGGACATTAATCACAAGAATAAACAAGTGATGATGAATCTTTACAAAATGGTGAGGCCACCATTAGAACACCAGGTACAGCTTCGGTCCCTCATTGTGGAAAGGCAATTAAATCCACTGAGAGCGGGCAGTGTAGACACACCAGGATGGTGCCATGGATCAGAACTATACTGGTAATGAGGGTCAAGATGTTGGGACTATTTGCACTGGAGCAGCGAAAGCTAAGAGGAGATTTATTAGAGATTCTATAAAATATCAACAGTTTCGTCAGAGTCAAGAGGGAGAGATTATTCCATCTCGTAAGGGAGCTAGCATTAAAGGGTATTCGACTTAAAATGGTCACAATGGGAATGTGCAGAGAGTTTAGAAGAAACTTATTTCTGCAAAGGGTGCTGGAGCATGGAATGTTTTACCTCACAGAATATTTTGAGGACAGTTAGGTGAATATTTAAAAACGAGAAAATAAGTGTCTGTGGAGAGAGAGGAGGACAGTGCCGATAGTTTTTCATTGCTCTCTCAACGAACCCAATACAGATTGAATGGGTCAAATTAATTACTCCCGCCCAGTAAATTTATATGGTTTTATAGTTTTATCGCTGTTGGTATCATTTTCATTTTTTTAAGATACACTCATCCCCGTTGAGCTTCAATTGAACAAAAGATTAAAAATAAACTGATACCAAGGAAGATCACGGAGATTCAATCGTCACCTGTCTCTTACAGTTTCCCATTTGTCGATAACCTACTTTCATTTTGTAATGAGCTGTCAGTGCAGTGCCAGATCTCCCACCCATCCCATAATTCCTCACCATTTGTAGATGTGGAACCTTGTCCGCTGCTTCGTTAAAATCAGACTGGGTCATTCCAACTGCATTTCCCCTGCCCTACAGGCCAGTGATGTGTTTCAGAAACTCCAGCAGGTTAGTTAAAGATGACACATCGTCCCTCAAAGCCATATAATTCCCATTTACTTTCATCTTTTCCAAGGTGCTCACCCATTAGATCTCTCCTGGCCTTATTTTAAACACTGGGATTATTTCAGCCACTGTCGGATCCTCAGGAATCTTCTCTAATTGAGGAAATTTGTACCAGTGTAAGTAAACCTTCACGCCGGTCAGTCCCCATTCCATTATCTCCCGGTATCTGGGTCCCTGGATTCCAGATTCCCATTTTATGTGGTTGAACAATGTAACTATATTTCAAAACCGTTGTTCTCCGTCGCTCATTCAAGCCCTCCTTCAATGATTCACTTGTGTTCTACTTCGAATATTTACCTAACAGTCGTGGCTACTCCTTACTATCTACCTGCTAGATTTTTGGATAATTAAAATGCTTTTACTTTATCCTTAATATTGCTCCCTGCATAATGACTCCTATTTTCTTTTAAATGGATAAATACATTTTAATTCCACACTCGCTAAAACTTTCTTAATTAAATTCCGCTTGTCTACTCCAGTGTTGGGACATTCCAGACCTGCCCCATCCCCGGAGTCTCACACACACAGCGGGCAGATTATCGGATAATTATGGAAGGGCTTCTTTAGCTTTCAATCCTATAAACAATATAACATAAGAAACAGGAGCAGGAGTAGATCATTTGGCCTTTCGAGCCTGCTCCGCCATTCAATGAGATCATGGCTGATCTTCCACCTCATCTCTACTTTCCTAAACTATCTCCATCTCCCTTAATCCCTTTAATATTCAAAGATCTAACTACCTCTGTCTTGAATATACTCAGCGACTGAGCCTCCACAGTCCTCTGGGGTAGAGAATTCCAAAGATTCATCACCCTCTGAGTGAAGACATTTCTCCTCATCTCAGTCCTAAATGGACGACCCTTTATTTTGAAACTGTGATCCCTGGTTCTAGACTCACCAGCCAGGGTAAACATCCTCACTGCATCTAGCCTTTCAAGCCCTGTAAGAATTTTGTATGTTTCAATGAAATCTCATTCTTCGAAACTCTCGAGAATATAGGCCTAGTCCACTCAATCTGTCCTCATAGGACAATCCCCCGATCCCAGGAACCAGTCTGGTGAACCTTCCTTGCTCTCCCTCTATGGCAAATATATCCTTCGTTAGGTAAGGAGACCACAATTTCACGCAATACACCAGGTGTGGTCTCACCAGGGCCCCATATAAATGCAGGAAGACGTCTTGATTCTTAAATTGAAATCCTCTTGTAAAAAAGGCCAACATACTTTCCTAATTGCTTGCTGCACCTGCATGTTAAATTTCAGTGATTCGCGTACAAGGATACCCATCTCCCTCTGAACACCAACATTTCTCAATCTCGCACCATTTAAAAATTACTCCGCTTTTCTGCTTTTCCTACCAAAGTAAATAACTTCACATTTCTCGAAATTATATTCTATTTGCCTTGTTCTTGCCCACTCACTTAGTCTGTCTGTATGCCCTTGATGCCTCTTTGCATCCTCCTCACAACGTACATTCCCATCTAGCTTTGTATCATCAGTAAATTTGGATATATTACATTTGGTCCCCTCATCCAAAAAATTGATTTAGATTGTGAATAGCTGCGGCCCAAGCATTGATCCTTGCGGTACCCTTATAGTTACAGCCTGCCAACCCGAAAATGACCCGTTTATTCCTAATCTCTGTTTTCAGTCGGTTAACCCACAACCTCTCTGATAGAGCTACTCAAACGCAACTCCGGTTAGAATCGATTTATTGCAATTATTTCAGTCGGTTAACCAATTGTAGAATATTGCTAGAATATTACCCCAATCCCATTAGCCCTCATTTTGTTGAATAACCTAATTATTGAATGCCTTCTGAAAATCCCAATACACCGCATCCACTGGTCACCCCTTATCTATTCTGCTAGTTACAGCCTAAAAAACTCTAACAGATTTTTCAAAGACGATTTCCCTTTCATAAATTCGTGTTGACTCTGCCCAATCCTATCATTACTTTCTAAGCGCCCTGTTACCACGTCCTGAACAATAGATTCTAGCATTTCCACTACTACTGATATCAGGCTTACTGAACTATAGTTCCCCGTTTTCTCTTTCCCTCCTTTCTTAACTAGTGGGATTATATTTGCTACCTTCCAATCCGTGGAACCATTCCAGAATCTACGGAATATTGGAAAATTACAAGCAATGCACCAACTATTTCTATAGTGACCTCTTTCAAAACCCTAGGAAGTAGGCCATCAGATCCAGGGGATTTATCGGTTTCAGTTCCATTAATTTCTCCAGTACTACTTTTTTACTAATCCTAATTTCTTTCCGCTCCTCATTCTCGCTGGACCCTTACTTGTCCACTATTTCCGGGAAGTTTTTTGCGTCTTCTACTGTGAAGATAGACACAAAGTTTTTTTTTCATTTCTCTGCCAATTTCCTTATTCCTCATTATAATTTCTCCTGTCTCAGTCTGTAACTGAACCACATTTACTTTCGCTAACTTTGCCTTTTTACATATCTATAGAAGCTTTAACAGACTGTATTTATGTCTCTCGCTAGTTTACTCTCATTCTATTTTCCCTTCCTTAATACATTTATTGGTCCTCCTTTGCTGAATTCGAAAATACTCCCAATCCTCAGGCTTACTACACTTTCTGGCAGCATTAAAAGCCTCTTCCTTTGACCTAATACTATCTTTAACTTCTCTTGTTAGCGAAAGTTGTATCACTTTTCCTGTGGGGATTTTGTGCCTTAAAGGAATGTATATTTGTTGTAAATTATGTATTAATTCTTTAAATGCTAGCCATTGCGCGTCCACTGTCATACCTTTTAATATATTTTCCCAATCTGCCTTAGCCAACTCGCCCCTCATGCCTATGTAGTTTGCTTTGTTTAGATTTAAGACCCTAGTTTCGGATTCAACTATGTTCTTTCAAACTCAATATAAAATTCTGTAATATTATGGTCTCTCTTCTCTAAGTGCCCCTTTACTACAAGGTTATTAATTAACCCTTTCTCGTTGCACAATACTAGATCTAAGTTCATGTTCTCTAGTTGGTTCCTCAACATACTGGTCTAGAAAACTATCTTGCATACAGCCCCTTGCTGTTTCTGAGATCCACCCAAACTAATTCTACTTCGTGATTTTCAGAGCTAAGATCCTTTCTCGCTACTGTCTGTATCCCATCCCTTATTATCAGGGCTACCCCTCCTCCTTTTTCAATTTGCCTATCTCTTATAAAATTTATGTATCCTGGAATATTTAGTTCCCAACTTTGGCCACTTTGCAACCACGTCTCCGTTTTGGCTATTAGATCAAACCTGTTAATTTCTAACTGCGCTATTAATTCATCTATTTTGTTGTGAATGCTTCACGCATTCAGATATTAGTCACTGATGCCTTTTTACCTTTGTTACTCTCTCTGTCCCTTCCTGACCCACTCTGTTTATGTTTACCCAAAACTCTACTCTGTTTTTTTGCCTTGACATTTCACTGCATTTAAATGTAATCTTTCCTGAATCCTCCCGCCCCCCCCCCCGCCCCCTTCATTAGTTCAATTCCATTGACATTAATGGGCAGACAACGCAAGCGGCATAGAATCATAGAATCAGAAAGCACATAAGAAGACCATACGGCCTATCGTGCCTCTTACGGCTCTTTGAAATAGGTATCCCATTAGTCCAACTCCCCTGCTCTTTCCCCAAAGCCCAGCAAATCCTGCCTTTTCAAGTAAATACCCAATTCACTTTTAAAGTTACTATTTGTGAAAAGATGTCAGCAGTGGCTCTGTGGTAGCACTCTCGCCTCTGAATCAGATGGCTGTGGGCTAAAGTCCCGCTCCAGAGACTTGAACACAAAATCTAAGTTGACATTCCAATGCAGTACTGAGGGAATGCTGCACTGTCGGAGGTGCCGTCTTTCAGATGGGACGTTAAACCGAGGCCCCGAGTGCCCTGTCAGGAGGACGTAAAAGATCCCACAGCACTATTTGAAAGAAGAGCAGGGGAGGTCTCCACAGAGTCCTGGACAATATTCATCCCTCATCCAACATCCCTGATCATCATCTCATGGTTATTGGTGAGACCTGGCTGTGTACAATGGGGTCACTCCTCCTACATGACAACAGTGTCTACACTTGAAAAGTACTTTGTTGGCTGTAACGCGCTTAAGGATGTCTTGGATCTTGAAAGGAGCTGTATACATGTTTTTTTTTTTATTATTGAATTTGTTTCCATGACCCTTTCAGGCAATTCATTCCGGATTATAACAGTTCGCTATGTAAAAAAAATATCCTCATCTGCTCCCTGGATCATCATCCATTTGCCTTAATTAAGCATCCTCTGATTACTGACCCTCCTGCCAGTGGAAACTATCTCTCCTTATTTACTCAAAACCCCTCACCATTTTGAAAATCTCTGTTAAATCTCAGCTGAACATTCTCTGCTCTCTGAAGAACGATCCCAGCTTTTGGCCATGTCGGCAGTTTTCAGGTCTTTCACCCGCTGTGGGCGAGGGCCCGCCCGAGAACTCACATCCGGGTACGTCCAGTCTTGCCTTGCTCACTTCCTGGCTCAGTTTAGAAGATTATTCGTAATTTTTTTCGCATAATCAAAGATTTAGAAGATTATTAATACATGTTTTCATATAAGCAACAATTTAGAATATTAATCTTTATTTTTTTCGTATTATCAACAATTTAAGGATCACATTTTAAATATGTTAACAAATTCCCCTTTGAAAATAATCCAATCTCTTTCTTTAACGATTTGATCGAATCTCCTTTCATTTCATTTCACTGATCAGTTTAAAAAGTTGAAAAAAATATATAATTGATATTTTATTACTTCAAAGTGGGTCTCTCTCCTCTATTGATTTGTTGGACTGTTACGTTCTCATCATAGCCCCGCTCTTCTGGTTCCCTTTCTTTCTGTCAGATCCCACTCTCTGCCAGATTCCATCCCACGGGTTCCCGCACTCTGCCAATTACCAGTCCCACGGGTTCCCGCATGCTGCCAGATCCCAGTCCCACGGGTTGCCACACTCTGCCAGATCCCAGTCCCACGGGTTCCCGCACTCTGCCAGATCCCAATCCCACGGGTTCCGTCACTCTGCCAGTTCCCAGTCCCACGGGTTACCGCACTCTGCCAGATCCCAGTCCCACAGGTTCCCACACTCTGCCAGATCCCAGTCCCACGGGTTCCCGCACTCTGCCAGATCCCAGTCCACAGGTTCCCACACTCTGCCAGATCCCAGTCCCACGGGTTCCCGCACTCTGCCAGATCACAGTCCCACGGGTTCCCTCACTCTGCCAGATCCCAGTCCCACAGGTTCCCGTACTCTGCCAGTTCCCAGTCCCACGGTTTACCGCACTCTGCCGGATCCCAGTCCCACGGATTCCCACACTCTGCCAGATCCCAGTCCCACGGGTTCCCGCACTCTGCCAGATCCCAGTCCCACGGGTTCCCGCACTCTGCCAGATCCCAGTCCCACGGGTTCCCGCACTCTGCCAGTTCCAGTCCCACGGGTCCCCGCACTCTGCCAGATCCCAGTCCCACGGGTTCCCGTAATATGCCAGATCCCAATCTGCCCTTTGTTCGAGAATTGTGCCTCGAATATCAGAGGAATAGAGTTCCAATGAAATCTATTATTGTTGGCACAAGAAGTGTTGTGTTTACCTCATTTGGGCTGTGTGAGCAGTTCTGATAAGCTAAAGATGGAATGTATATTTCTGCACTTTGTAGGTCACACAGCTCTGTACCAGAGATTCCAGGGATTCACAATTCCAGGTTTGAAGACATTATAGAAAATCCTGCTTTCCATCTTTAGAAAAAAAGAAACCCCCCAGGTGATCTAATGTCAGTTTTAATGTTACGAGGAGAATGAATAAATTAATCAAATTCTTCACTGCAGCAGGAGTTCAATCATAAATATCTATAAGTTCAAAATATGAAATTAGGAGTAAGAAGGGACGCCGGGCGGAACATTTCAGCTCACTGGGATACTGAATTCTGTATGTTATTTATTGAATTACCAAGAGCATAATTCGGCACAAACCTATTTATGTGGCTCTGAAGTTGACAACTATATTATCGAAAGTTTATCACATGACAAACATGAACTTCTCTGAACAAACTGCAACATCCATGTGCTGCGTAACACAGGCAAAGGTAAACTGATGAACTTCGATCTGAGGACTTTAACAGTCAAGATATACAACGAATAAAGCAAGAAAATTACCTTGAAAGAAGGGAGGATTATCAAAAAGTATACCTACAAATGGTGTACACCTGTCACTACATTTACTGGAGTTTAGGAGGCAATAATAGGAACTCTATTGTTTAACCATTTTTTGTTAAGTTGCCGATTTATCCAAGTCATCCTCCCAGTTTTTCATGGGATAGTCTGCCGTGCCTGTCCCTACTTTAACAAATGAAAAGCTGGCAACCCAGTTATATGCACTCTATTGAAGTACAAACAGAGGAATTCTGTTGTGTTGTGTTGAAGGGGCCCTACACAGCATCAAATGCTCGGAATCTCCTGTGTTGTGAATACATTTATTTTCTCACGTCGTGGAGATCCCATTGTTGAAAAGCTGAATTCAATTACCCTGAAAGATAAATGCTGAGGAAGAAGATGAATCCTTCATTCACTCCTTTAAATTCTCACTAAGGAAATTGACTAAAGAGGAGTAGGGCCGGGGTTATGCTGCATTGTGGAATTGAGAGATACACAGACTGACGTGCACTGCGACTCTGCTGCATTCTGGGAGTTGTAGTCGTCCCGTGACAGAGACTCAAACCGAACTGGTGCATTATGGGAGACCTGTGCTTGGCTAATTTTCTGGATTTTGAAAATTTAGCAAAATATAAGGATCCAGCTCCAGAAAGAGATGCACGGTTGGGGTGAAACTACAGGAGGCATTTCTCACAGATAATTTCTAAACTCCCAATGTTTAGTTTAATTTCAATTTTAAATGATTATTATGAATTTATTACCTTTACTAATGTATTGGAATGATTGGATATAGTGCGTGATGCGCTTCAGTTGGACCACTAGCAATAATAAAATATTTTTTATAGTTTTCTGATTGACTCCAATTTATCTTAAAGGAAATTAAAAGCCCTTTCTCCCTTACTTAAATGTTAGTGCGAATTGGTGAGAAAAGGCTCGCGGAGGGTTCAAGTGCATTTGTGTCTTTCTCTGCAGTCTAAGCTCTTCACTGTGAACCCACATCTCCCAAAGTTACTTCAGGATCACACATCCGCTTCCCACAATCAGTTTCTGCGCTTTCTTAGTGCAGCATTTGTTAAATTTACAACCTACACTGCGGCTAACTACGAACAATGGCACGGAGATCATAGAACATAGAACATAGAACATAGAACAGTACAGCACAGTACAGGCCCTTCGGCCCTCGATGTTGTGCCGAGCATTGTCCGAGACCAAGATCAAGCTATCCCACTCCCTATCACTCTGGTGTGCTCCATGTGCTTATCCAATAACCGCTTGAAAGTTCCTAAAGTGTCCGACTCCACTATCACAGCAGGCAGTCCATTCCACACCCCAACCACTCTCTGAGTAAAGAATCTACCTCGGACATCCCTTCTATATCTCCCCCATGCACCTTATAGTTATGCCCCCTTGTAACAGCTGCCTCTACCCGAGGAAATAGTCTCTGAACATCCACTCTATCTATCCCCCTCATCATCTTATAAACCTCTATTAAGTCGCCTCTCATCCTCCTCCGCTCTAAAGAGAAAAGCCCCAACTCCCTCAATCTTTCCTCATAAGACCTCCCCCCCAAACCAGGCAGCATCCTGGTAAATCTCCTTTGCACTCTTTCCAATGCTTCTACGTCCTTCCTATAGTGAGGTGACCAGAACTGCACACAATATTCCAAATGTGGTCTCACCAAGGTCCTGTACAGTTGCAGCATAACCTCACGGTTCTTAAACTCAAACCCTCGGTTAATAAACGCCAACACACCATAGGCCTTCTTTACTGCTCTATCCACTTGAGTGGCAACCTTCAGAGATCTGTGGATATGAACCCCCAGATCCCTCTGCTCCTCCACGTTCCTCAGAACCCTGCCGTTGACCCTGTAATCCTTATTCAAATTTGCCCTACCAAAATGAATCACCTCGCACTTATCAGGGTTAAATTCCATCTGCCATTTTTCGGCCCAGCTCTGCATCCTATCAATGTCTCTTTGCAGCCTACAACTGCCCTCCACCTCATCCACTACTCCACCAATCTTGGTATCATCAGCAAATTTACTGATCCTCCCTTCAGTACCCTCCTCCAAGTCATTGATAAAAATCACAAACAGCAGAGGACCCAGCACCGACCCCTGTGGCACACCGCTGGTAACTGGTCTCCAGTCCGAAAATGTTCCATCCACCACCACCCTCTGCCTTCTATGAGATAGCCAGTTACTTATCCAATCGGCCAAATTTCCCTCTATCCCACAACTCCTTACTTTCTTCATGAGACGACCATGGGGAACCTTATCAAACGCCTTACTAAAATCCATGTATAAGACATCAACTGCTCTACCTTCATCTACACACTTAGTTACCTCCTCAAAGAATTCAATCAAATTTGTTAGGCAAGACTTACCCTTCATGAATCCGTGTTGACTTTCCCTGATTAAGTTGCCCCTTTCCAAATGGTCATAAATCCTATCCCTCAGGACCTTTTCCATTATCTTACCAACCACCGAAGTAAGACTAACCGGCCTATAATTACCAGGGTCATTCCTATTTCCTTTCTTGAAGAGAGGAACAACATTCGCCACTCTCCAGTCCTCTGGCACCATCCCCGTGGACAGTGAGGACCCAAAGATCAAAGCCAGAGGCTCTGCAATCTCCTCCCTTGCCTCCCAAAGAATCCTAGGATATATCCCATCTGGCCCAGGGGTCTTATCGACCCTCAGGTTCTTCAAAATTGCTAAAACATGTTCCCTCAGAACATCTACCACCTCCAGCCTATCCACCTTTATCACACTCTCATCCTCAAGAACATGGCCCCTCTCCTCGGTGAACACTGACGAAAAGTATTCATTCATCACCTCTCCTATCTCTTCTGACTCCATGCACAAGTTTCCACTACTGTCCTTGACCGGCCCTACCCTCACCCTGGTCATTGTTTTATTTCTCACATAAGAGTAAAAAGCCTTGGGGTTTTTCTTGATCCGACCCGCCAAGGACTTCTCATGCCCCCTCCTAGCTCTCCTAAGCTCTTTTTTTAGCTCATTCCTTGCTACCTTGTACCCCTCAATCGACCCAACTGAACCTTGTTTTCTCATCCTTACATACGCTTCCTTTTTCCTCTTGACTAGACATTCAACCTCTTTTGTGAACCATGGTTCTCTCACTCGGCCATTTCCTCCCTGCCTGACAGGGACATACCTATCAAGGACACGCAGTAATTGCTCCATGAAAAAGCTCCACTTTTCGTTTGTGCCTTTCCCTGATAGTTTCTGTTCCCATCTTATACTCCCTAATTCTTGCCTAATCGCATCATAATTACCCCTCCCCCAATTATAAACCCTGCCCTGCTGTATGGCCCTATCCCTCTCCATTGCAATAGTGAAAGTTACCGAATTGTGGTCACTATCTCCAAAGTGCTCTCCCACATACAAATCAAACACTTGGCCCGGTTCATTACCCAGTACCAAATCCAACGTGGCCCCACCTCTTGTCGGCCTATCCACATATTGTGTCAGGAAACCCTCCTGCACACACTGTGCAAAAACTATCCCATCCGAACTGTTTGACCGATAAAGGTTCCAATCAATATTTGGAAAGTTGAAGTCACCCATGTCAACTACTCTGTGACCTCCACACCTATTCATAATCTGCTTTGCAATTTCTTCCTCCACATCTTTATTACTATTTGGGGGCCTGTAGAAAACTCCTAACAACGTGACCGCTCCTTTCCTATTTCTAACTTCAGCCCATATTACCTCAGACGGCAGATCCCCCTCGAACTGCCTTTCTGCCGCTGTTAAACTATCCTTGATTAACAATGCTACTCCTCCACCTTTCTTACCAACTTCCCTACTCTTACTGAAACATCTATACCCCGGAACTTCCAACAACCATTCCTGTCCCTGTTCTAACCATGTCTCCGTAATGGCCACCACATCGTAGTCCCAAGTACCAATCCACGCTCCAAGTTCTCCTACCTTATTCCGGATGCTCCTTGCATTGAAGTAGACACACTTCAAGCCATCTTCCTGTCTGCCGGTACATTCCTGCGACCTTGATACCCTCCTCAGTACCTCCCTACACTCACCACTGGCTCGTGGACTACAGCCCTTTTTCCCATCCCCCTGACAAATTAGTTTAAACCCCCCCGAAGAGCCGTAGCAAATTTCCCTCCCAGGATATTGGTGCCCCTCTGGTTCAGGTGCAAACCGTCCTGTTTGTACAGGTCCCACCTTCCCCAGAATGTGCTCCAATTATCCACATAACTGAAACCCTCCCCCCTACACCATCCCTGCAGCCACGTGTTTATCTGCACTCTCTCCCTGTTCCTCAACTCGCTAGCACGTGGCACCGGCAACAAACCAGAAATTACAACATGGTTTGTACTGGCTCTCAGCTTCCAACCCAGATCATAGAATCATAGAATCCTAGAATCCTAGAATTATACAGTACAGAAGGAGGCCATTTGGCTCATTGTGCCTGTGCCGGCTCTTTGAAATAGATAAACAATTCGATCCACTCCTCTGCTACCTATTTTTTCATTAATTTTTACCTCATGTCCCCGCTGGTTTTTGTGCCATTTATCTTAAATCTGTATCCATATACACAGCATCAACTGCACTACCCTCATCAACCCTTTCAGTTACTTCATGAAAGGACTCGATCAACTTAGTAAAACATGATTCCCCATTAAAATATCTATGCTGGCTTTCATTGATTAACCCACATTTTCCAAGTGCCAATTAAGTTTCTGTCGGATTATTGTCTCTAAATGTTTCTGCACGACGTTAGGTTGACTGGCCTGAGTTGCCAGATTATCCCTCTCCCCTTTTTTGAACGGGGTGCAATATTTGCGATGCACCACTACGCTGGCAGCTCTCCCATATCAAAGGTGGACTGGAAGATTTAGTGACTCCAGAGCCTCTGCAATTTCAACCCTTACTTCCCTCAGCTACCGCGGATACAGCCCATTTGGACCAGGTGACTTTTGTACTTTGAGCGCTACCAACCTTTCATGTACATCATTTTTATTTATGTTTATCCTATCCAATTTCTCAACTATCGCCTACTTTACTGTAACATTGGCAGCATCCTTTTCTTTAGTGAAGTCACATGCAAAGTATTGATTTAGAACCGAAGCCATGCCCCAGCCTGCACAAGAAAATCTCCTTTTTGGTCTGTAATCGACCACATCCGTGAGATTGCCACGTTCCAGGACGATCCCTGCAACACCAGCCTCTTCGCACCCTGCCGATGGCGACCAACTTACTATGCTCCTGAACTCACTGTGGCTGCGGGGTGACCATGTGATCGAGCAAATTCTCAGCCCTGCAATGACGCCAGCCGCCCCTCAAGCTCAGAAACTCTGAGCTTATGTTCGAGCAGATGGAGGCACTTCATGGACACGTGATTATCATGGATAGGTGAAGCGCCCTGGAGTTCCAACATGTCACCTGAATATCCACTGGTTTTATCAATATAAGTTGCAGCATTTAAATTCAGCAGTGACAGAAATCACGATGTAAGCTTAAAGAGATTTTGAAAATAAAATACCATTAATTGAAATTAAACGAAAGACCATAAAACTAAATATAATTTGAAATAAATTAAATGAACTGAAATTAAATTAATTACATTATAGTAAATCTAGTTTATTACATAGCACTTTAGGCATTACAGAATTAATATCCGATTTGCATTGCCCAGTGATATTTGTTCCAATTCTCTTTTACCCTTTGCCTGAAGAGTTGTAGAGTGAACTGATATCCTGGACTGACGGACTTGGTGTTGGGTTTTACTCCCCTAACTTGTTGGTCCGGCAGAATTCCGGGACTGGGGAAATTACATCTGATCACTGAGAAAGCAGAAGCATTCTGACACAGACACTGATGGCGGCAGCATTTCCTGTTCTAAGACAATCAGACTGTGACCTCACTCCCTGCGGCCCATCGTGAAAGGTGCCACATTCTGGAGTAAGGGGCTCCTGATGACGTTGCGAGTGCTTCAAAAGTGAATCTGGTTCGTCACTCCTCTGTCACTAACAGCCAATGGGTGCCACGCTCAAGCGATTTGGTGACATGTCACCAATTATATTCCTGCGCTCCTGCATCTTTCACTCCTTGCAGTTTGTTTGCTCAGCAGCTTTATTTTACTTTTTCAGTTCAAGGATAATAAATAAATCACTAATATTTATGCCTACTGTTTTTTCGGGATCATTAGAATTGTGGACATCAGCTCTGGGCAATGATTTTCTTAACATTAATATAAATCAAGATGTATTTAATTCCGGCTGTGGTAAAGATGCCTTTACCTTCTTCTGGCATTGAGTGGAACAAGAGACAGATTCCGATGTTAAGGACGGCCGTCAGCCTCTGGATGGAGCTCTGTAATCCTCCACTAACTGTCCACAACCACAGAACACTCTGCACTGTTATACAAACACATCCAACGCGATCATCGTGTTCCGATATGTCGATATGCGATGGAGAACTTCGCGTGAGTTACACCACAAATTTTTAAGTCTGTCTTTCGATCCGAATATGCAATAAACTTTTAATAACATTTAAATCTGTTACTGAGTGTAAGAATTTATGAGAGACTAGGTTTCATCGACAAGAACTAAAAATTGACCCACAATCCAAATACTGGCACTGCCAAACTGACTCTGACAGTAAAGTGTCTAGAAACAATTGGTGGCGTTTTCAAAAGTGTCGGTATTTTATCAATTAATATTCGGAAATAGGATACACGTTAATAATTCCGTGATTTGACTGTACTTCCCTTCGCTTCAGTGAATTCTGTCGATTGGCAGCAGCGTATTTTACACCCACCCAATTTTCTTTTTCATTTTAGTCAATGAAAGGGGAAATTCGGCGGGGTGTATGAGTGGCGGACAGTTCGCTCCAGTCAGATTTCCGCCCAGGCCGAAATTGAAAATGACCTTCGTTTCAGAATAGTCAGATTCCACTAATCCCAAATGGACTGATAACTACAGGCATGCAGTAGATGGAAGGCACCGCGATAAAAATACATTCCGACTGGTGAAAAGATAATGCAAGCAAGCCAATCATTTTAAAATTCATATAAACCAACAGAACCATTAATATCTGCGGCGCCCATCAATCGCTGAAGGTGTGTGAAGATGGAGCTGACACAGCGCTGCCTGTTTATATGTGTAACCCGGTACACTGAATAGAACAGCGGAATCAGTTAGAGACAGTCCTCTGACTTTCTTACACATCCTGCAGTGTGAACAGTGGATTTACCCAGTTCGAGGAACAGCTTTTCCTCGACATCTTCCAACCTGCATCACATATACTGCAGAATAAATTGGAAAAAAGTTTAAACCGAGCCACTGAAATTAGCGGGCGGACAAAATGCTAGTTAATTGGTTCGAATCCTCATCTGAAGCCGTTACACCGAGAAACGCTCTCAAACCCAGGTCCCCAGTGATGCCGGACGGCGCTCCGAATACACCGCCTTGCACTGGGGGTACCCGTTCAACACCAGTTGGTAAAAGGGACGGGGTACTACAGGGCACTGTCTGTGCACCAACACACACTGCGGATTATTCCATGTAAATATCTGAGAGTCCTGATTACTGACCCTTGCCTCAAATGCCCCGATTATAAATTAGTATTTCTTACACTGTGTTACCAGGTTACAGGTTCGCTGATTCACGTTAATAACACGCAGATTCACCATGATACATTTAGTAACAGCAAGTAACAACTTTATTTAATGTTGCTGGGCAGCCTTCAACTATTTCTCATTAATAAAGCCGTCAGAAAAAAAAGTAAAACGAGGCAACTCCAGTAAACATTCAAAAAGTGGTGAAACATCGCGACACTGTGAAGGGGACAGCGGCACCGCTCCTTATTCTCAGGAGAAGCGGGGAAGCGGCCCTTGCAGCTACAATCAGTCCAAGCAATATTTTAACCAAACCTGCGAGAAAAAAGTAAGGGACAGGGAGTTGTAAACGACTAATCTTTCCCTAAAACTGCTGACTGATCCGGTCAATATATGATAGAATTAAATTACAGTCCTCGCGGAATCAGATATTAAACACGTTGATCAACTGTTATTTTCCACTATTAAATTTCACTTCATCATTGACATTTTTCATATTAAGCGGGACTGACCTTGTGAGGGAGGAGACACTCGGCCAAAGAACTGCGGAAACACACGGTCCATGTTGGTTAAATGCTACAAAGTGCCCCAAATAGAGTCGCGTACCTGTGAGTTTTTACAAGAACAATCCTTATGCAGCGGTTAGCAGAGAGAACCCCAGTCTAAGCTAGAACACGAGCTAGAACGGAATTCTAATGTCCCAACCGAAGCTCTAATTCGGCTTTGTTTCATGTTTAACCAATCTTAGAATCAGTGTCCAGGGAGATTTCAGCACCTTCTTCAGCTCTTCTCTGAATCTCCTCTGGGTTGCTGCATAAATACACGTGTTCGGACAGGAAATCAAATGCTTCAGCATGGCTCCGGTTTCAGCGGCGATATAGGCTGGGTTTGTGCGGTCGCCTCGGTAGTAAGTGGTGTTCGACATTCTGGTAGTTACAAAACTCACGGCAGATGTCAGCCACAGCAATATAAAACTGCCCGATACAGCGAAGAGCAAAATGATGGATTTCCTTCGGCTCTCCATCTCTGAATCACTCTGATTCTCACTGCTCTGACCCCGGAGTCCCCTGCGGGCTCTGTTGGCCATTAATATATGTTTGACGATCAAACAATTAACAAAGCCATTCAGGTAAAGGGAAGCCAAACGAGCCATATGGTCTGAAACCAGAGATACGCTTCACCTGGAGGGGAGGAAAAAAAAGCTACACTTGACCGACAGCCCCACTGCTTGTTGTTAATTGTTTGCTGAGATTCAAATGCAAACAGCACGCGGATGCCCTTTAAAAAGATTAGAACCGTGAACACTGTTATAACCGCGGCCGCAGTTCTCTCGGTGCAATACTTTACTTTAAACTTCTGGTAGCAGATAACTACAAATCGGTCAAATGTGAAGGTGACGGTGAACCAAACAGACAAATCGAAGGTGACAGCAGTCATGTATAGATTGAACTTACACACGGGAGTCTGGGACAGGCATGAAAGTGGAAAATGATAACTGAAAATATAATACGTCAGTACATTGAAGATCATGACCAGTAGATCTGCTGTTGCCATGGCCATCATGTAGACAGAGATACACTTGGAAAGGGCGCAGTTTCCTCGGGAAAGAATCACCATTGTCAGCAAGTTCGCTGTAAGAGAGAGAGAGAGGAGAGAAATAATGTTCCAGTGTCTGATTGAAATATATATGGAGATCCCTGTTGAGAGCATTTTACTCCATTCAGTGTGATTATCCACACGGAGCAGTGTGAGAACAGGATTAGTATTGGAGCCATTACCTGGGAAACCCACCCACACATTTTAATGAGCTGCTGCAGCGCTCACTCTGCACGGGGGGACAAGACGGTCTGGAAATCCGCAAAAATCCTTGTGTTGGAGTTACAAAGAAGATTGTAACATCAGTAATGTTATCATATCAATGGCAACTGGGAAAGTGCGGACATGCGGTTCACTGTGTCATGCTAACATCTTTAAAACTGTTACCTTATCCAACAGGCGACATGAACAGTGAGACGGTTAACACCGATTAACAACAAGCAGGTTATAATGGCTCACCGGGGACACCGAAAGCTGCGGGAATCGGGTAGAAAATCTCTTTTATCAGCAGTATAGCCGGTCGTCCCATTTTCTGTGAGATTGGATTAATTCTGTAGGAGATGAAAGACTCTGACTGGCGCACGGCTGAGACAATAGAATGTAAGCTATATTTATCCACACATTAATCCGCCAGGGAGTTAATCAAATTACCTCATAATTGGCATTAGTTCATTTAACAAATAAACTGAGGTAAGTTGTTTTTTTTTTGGACTTATTCGTCGGATTAAGAGAAAAAATGTGAAATTTTTATTGTACAGTTTCCAAAAAATGCACAGTACAAACATTCTTTACGAATGGAAACGGGAATCACCCAACACTGGAGCTGACCCTATTCCAGCAGGACTGGTGGAAGCAGCTACAATGGCAGCCATCGGCCTGACCCTGCCCTTCACTGACTCCTAGTGTTCCAACACCTCCAGAACAGGCGGTGAAACAAATCCTGCAATATATGAAACAATCCTGCAGCATTAGAGATGACCATGTTCTTCTGGTAATATTAGCTCCTAAAACTTACACTAGACGTGACCCTGCTCCTCCACTACTAGTGACAACCTACATAGAAACATAGAAACATAGAAAAATAGAAGCAGGAGCAAGACATTCTTCACTTCGAGCCTGCTCCGCCATTCAATATGATCATGGCTGATCCTCCATCTCAATACGATATTCCCGCTCTCGCCCCATATCCCTTGATGCCTTTTGTGTCTAGAAATCTATCTCCTTCTTAAATATATTCAGTGACTTGGCTACCAAAGTCATCTGTGATAGACAATTCTACTGGTTCACCACCCTCTTACTGAAGAAATTTCTCCTCATCTCAGTTCTAAATGTCCTACCCCGTATCCTGAGACTATGAACCCTAGTTTTAAACTTGCCAGCCAGGGGAAACATCCACCTTGCATCCAGTCTGTCTAGCCCGGTCAGAATTTTATACGTTTCAATGAGATCCCCCTCTCATTCTTCTAAACTCTAGTGAATAGAGGCCTAGTCGATCCAAACTCTTCTCGTACGACAGTCCATCCGAGGAATCAATCGGGTGAACGTTCGCTGCACTCCATGTATGGCAAGTATATCCTTTTTAGGTAAGGAGAACAAAACTGCAAGCAGTACTCCAGGTGTGGTCTCACTGTAGTAAAAAATCCTTGCTCCTGTCTCAAATCCTCTTGAATGAAGGCCAACATACCATTTACCTTCCTAACTGCTTGCTGCACCTGTATGTTTGCTTTCAGTGACTGGTGTACAAGGACAACCAGGACTCTTTCTACATCAACATTTACCAATCAATCAACATTTAAATGATACCCTTCCGTTCTGTTTTTCCTACCGAAGTGGATAACTTCACATTTATCCACGTTATACTGCATCTGTCATGTATTTGCCACTCACTGATCCCTGCGGTACCCACTAGTCACCATCTGCCACCCCGAAAAAGACCCATTTATTCCTACTCTCTGTTTCCTGTCTGTTAACAAATTGGCAATCCATGCCAATATATTAGCTCCAATCCCATGTGCTTTAATTTTACACACTAACCTCTTATGCGGCATTTTTTCAAGGGACTTCTGAAAATCCAAATACGCCACATCCACTGGTTCTCCCTTATCTATTCTACCAGTTACATACTCAAAAAACTCCAGTTGGTTTGTCAAACACGATTTCCCTTTTCATAAATCCATTGCTGACTTTGTCGACTCCCGTTGAAAATTTCTAAGTGTCCTGTTATCAAATTATTTATAATAGACTCTAGCATTTTCCCTACTACTGACGTTAAGCTAACCGGTCTGCAGCTCCCTGTTTTCTCCCTCCCTCCTTCTGTAAACAGTGGGGTTACATTTGCCACTCTCCAATCTACAGGAACTTATCCATAATCTATAGCATTTTGGAAGATGACAACCAATGCATCCACTGTTTTCATGGCTACGTCTTTTAGTACTCTGTTATGCAGGTTATCAGGCCCGGGGAATTTATCGGCTTTCAGTCCCATTAATTTCTCCAGCACTATTTTTTACTAAGACTAATTTCCTTTAATTCCTCCTTCTCACTAGACCCTTAGTTCCTTAGATTTAATTGGGAAGTTATTTGGGACCTCTACCGTGAAGACAGAGGCAAAGTTTTTGTTTAATTGCTCTGCCATTTCCTTGTTCCCCATTATAAATTCTTCCATTTCTGACTGTAAGGGGCCTACATTTGTCTTCACTAATCTTTTTCATTTTACATACTTACAGAAGCGTTTACTTGCTGCTTTTATGTGCCTCGTCAGTTTACTATAATACTCTTTTTCCCCTCTTAATCAATCTCTTGGCCTGTTTTTGCTGAACTCTAAACTGCTCCCAATCCTCAGGCTTGCTACTTTTTCTGGCAACTTTATATGACTCCTCTTTCGATCTAATACTATCTTTAACTTTTTTGTTAGCAATGGTTGGGCCGCTTTCCCTTTAGTGTCTTTGGGCCAGAAAGCAATGTATAGCTGTTGCAATTCAAACATCCGTTCCTTAAATGTTAGCCATTGTCTATCCACCATCATGACTTTTAATGAAGCACCCCAATCTATCATAACCAACTCCCTTCTCTTACCTTCGTGGTTTCCTTTGTTTTGAATTAGGACCCTAGTTTCGGATTGGACTACTTAACTTTCCATCGTAATGAAGAATTCTTACATGTTATGTTCACTCTTCCCTAAAGGACACCGAAAAACAAGATTATTATTTAACCCCTTCTCATTGCAGAATGCCCAATCTTTGATAGTCTGTTCCCTGGTTGTCTCCTCAACGTACTGGTCTAAAAAAAACATCTCGTACACACTCCAGGAATTCATCCTCCACAGTATTACTGCTAATTTGCTTTGGCCATTCTTTATGTAGATTAAAGACACCCGTGATTACTGTAGTACAGTTGTTTCATGCATTTCTAATTTCCTGTTTGATGCCGTCCACTACATTAAAGCTACTGTTTGGAGGCCTATATACAACTCCCACCAATGTGTTCTGCTTCTTAGCTCCACACAGACTGATTCAACATCTTGATTTTCTGAGCCAATATCCTTTCTCATTATTGCTCTGCTATCATCCTTCACGAACAACGCCACTGCACCTCCTTTACCTTTTTGCCTATCCTTCCTAAATATGGAATATCCTTGGATATTCAGCTCCGAGCCTTGGTCACTCAGCAACCATGTCTCTGTAATTGCAATTAAATTGTATCCGTTTTCATCTATTTGTGCTGTTAATTCGTCTACCTTATTACGAATGCTTCGTGCATTCAGAAACAGTGCCTTTAGATTTGTCTTTTTAAAATTTTTGGACATCTTAACTTTTTTTGTACTATGGCCCTATTTGTCTTACCATTTTTTCTTACCGGGATCCTATTTGTTAGTGCACTCTTTTGTTTATACGCTCTGTCCCTTCCTGACACAATCTGGTTATCCTTACCCATTCCCGTTCCTGCACTGCTTCCTTGTCTTTTCTCTTTAACATTCTAGATTTCTCTCCACCGTGACCCCCCCCCCCCCCCCCCCCCCGCCCTTATGTTGTTTAAAGCCCTAACTACCTCCCTAGTTATTCGATTCACTAGAACTCTGGTCCCAGCATGGTTCATGTGTCGTCCGTCCCAACGGAACAGCTCTCTCTTTCACCAGTACTAGTGCCAGTGCCCCAGGAATCAAAACCCACTTCTCCCACACCAATGCTTGAGCCACGCATTCATCTCCCTGATCCGATTGACCCTATGCCAATTTGCTCGTGGCTCAGGTAATAATCCAGAGATTATTACCTTTGTGGTTCTGCTGCTCAAACTCTCGCAGCAGAACCTTTATCTTAGTCCTACCTATGTCATTGGTACCTACGTGGAACACGACAACTGGTTGCTCGCCCTCCCATTCCAAGTTCTTGTACAGCCCGGAGGAGATGTCTTTTACCCTGGCACCAGGTAGGCAACCTAGCCTTCGGGTCTCACGCTCCTGGCTGCAGAGAACAGTTTCTATCCCCCTAACTATAGTGTCACCTACAACAACCACCTTCATTTTTACTTTCCCAACTTGAACGGCTTCCTGTACCACGGTGCAGTGGTCAGTTTGCTCGTCCTCCTCGCAGTCCCCGCACTTGTCCACAAAGGTTACAAGAACCTCGAATCTATTGGACAAGTGCAGGGACTGAGGCTCCTGCAATACTACCTCCTGGATCCCCGTACTTGCCTCACTCACAGCCACACCCTCCTGTCCATGACCTCGTGTCAATTCTAAAGTATTTAGTCTAAGGGGTGTAGCTGCCTCCTGGAGAAAAAGGTCCAGGTAACTTTCTCCCTCCCTGATGTCTCGCGATGTCTGCAGCTTGGACTCCAGCTCCTCCAGTCGGAACCGAAGTTCCTCGAGCCGCAGATACTTTACCGCAGGTGTAGTCACCCTGGACAAAAGTGACCACAAGCTCCCACATATTGCAGCAGCAACACATATTTCCTGTTCTCCCATTATTGTACTGAGTTATTAATTTATTAGTTTAATGGTAATCAAAGTATTTGCCTCGTTTATTTTATTAAATTAATTAAAGTAAATTTAGTTTTAAAAATTTAGTTATATGTTATATGTTAACATAAACGTTAGCCCACAGTCACTACCAATCACTTACCTGATTTACCTGTGACGTCACACTGCAGTTTTCTCTTGCAGTTGCAGGTCTTCTGCTGCTTTTATCCCCGCTCTCGGGCCTCGGTCCGCTCCCGCTCAGGTCCGCCGCCACTCTGCGGGAGAGGTTAGGAAAAGCAAGGCAAAGCGACACTTCCTTCTCCCACTTCAACGAACTCCCACACTTACCAAACTCCAAATGTATTCACTTTGTGTCAAGTTGCACTCCGTGACAAACTGCACACCAACCTCCCTTGTTTATATTACTCAGATTTATGAGTCAGCTCTCTGGCAGTTCTTAAACTTACACTAGACGAAACCGTGCTCCCCCACTACTAGTGATAACCTACACTTACATTAGATTTGCCCGTGCTCCGCCTGTACTTTTTTTATCCTACACCAACAGTAGACATGACTGTGCTCCTCCGGTACTCGTGATAGCCTATATTTACACCAGAAGTGAGCACACTCCTGTGGTACAAGAGGTTCGCTAAACATACAAAAGAGTGGAACATGCTCCTCCACCACTAGTGGTACTTCTACACTTTATCTTGGGGTTGTCAGTGCTTCTCCGGTACTAGTGTTGCCCTACACTTACAGTATAGATGAACGTGCTACTTTAGTAATATTGGTATCCTACACTTAGAATAGAACTGACCGTGCTCCTCCAATATTAGTGGCAACCTATACTTACACTAGAGTTAAACATCCTCCTCCGGTACCAGAAGTACCACTGCACTTACACTGTGGTTCAGAGGCTAGGCTCTGATTCTCATATTATAAAAAGGAAATAGAGGCACTGAAAGAGGCGAAGAAGATATTTAAAGGTTTTATACCAGAAATGAGGGATTATAGCTATCAGCAAATTTTGAACAATCCGCGGCACTTTTCTCAAGAAAAGAGAGTGCTGACGGGTGACCCGATAGCAGTCTTTAAAATTATGAATGGGTTTTATAGGGTAAAGGAAGAGAAGACATTCCCACTTGTGAGGAGAATGAAACTAGTGGCCATGAGTATAAGATAGGCACTAATACATCCAACAGGGAGTCCAGGAGAAACTTATTCAACAAGAAACTGGTTAGAATGTGGAATTCGCTACTACAAGGATTAGTTGTGGCGAGTGACATCGATACATTGAAGGGGATGCTGGGAAGTACATAAGAAAGAATGGACTAGAAGGATATGCTGATAGGTTTAGGTGAGTGTGGTGGGAGGAGGCTCGTGTGGAGCATAAACACAGACATGGACCAGTTGTAACGTATGTTCTGTTTCTGTGCTGTACATTCTATATAAATCTATATACATCATAAACCAGCTATGGAACAGGCTCCCTGGAAAGACCCTGGAAGAAGTTAGAAATAACTAACTCAAATGAAAATTAGAGAGATTTCTTTCTGAAAGTAGCGTTTTGGGAAACGGTATCTGCATAATTTGAGACATGACCTAAGTGTGATAGCTTCGGATGAACTCATGACTTTGAACCCATGGTCCACACAGCGCTGTATCACTGGGGATTTACTCTTGTCTTTACTGGGTCTTTTGTAGACTAATTGATGGAGATCGATTTCGATGATTAGCAAGCAACTGTATTATGTAACATGCGACTAGCAGGATGGTAGTAGGTGAACTAAATGAACTATGGTCATTTTTCCTCCAGCAATTACTATGTTTCTTTGTTCTTTGTCCCCTCGTATTTGTCATCATTATGCTGGCCTTCAGCCACATAATCACCAGTGAATGGAGTAGATTCCGATTTTCAAAAAGCATTCGATAAGTTGCCACACTAAAGGTTATTACACAAAATTTGGGGTCATGGGATTGGTGATAAGAAATTAGCATGGGCATGAGGATTGGTTAACGGGCAGAAAACCGTGAGTAGTAATATACAGGTAATTTCGAGTTAGCAGGCTGTAACTAGTGGGGTACCGCAAACATCAGAGCTTGGGCCTCAGCTACTTACAATCTATATTAATGACTTTGATGAAGGGACCGAGTGGAATGTATCCAAGTTTGTTGACGAAACAAAGCTGGGTGGAAAAATAAGTTGTGAGGAGGACACAAAGAGGTTGCAAAGATATATAGACAGTTTCAATGACTGAGGCAGAACATGGCAGATGGAATCTAACGTGATGAAATGTAAAGTTATCCACATAGGTAGGAAACATAGAAAAGCAGAATATTTTTAAATGGTGAGAGATTGGGAAACATTGGTGCTCAGAGGGTCATGGGTACCTTGTACAGGAATCATAGAAAGTTAACATGCAGGTAAGGAAATACATTAGGACAGCAAATGTTATGTCAGCCTTTACTACAAAATAATTAGAGGATAAGAGTAAAGACGTCTTACTGCAATAATATACGGCCTTGTTGAGACCACACCTGGAGTACTGTGTACAGTTTTGGTCTTATTACGTAAGGGAGGATGTATTTGCCTTAGATGGAGTGTCACGGGGCCTCACTAGACTGGGTCCTGGTATAGGGGTATTGTTCTATGAGGAGAGATTGAGTAGACTAGGCCTATATTCCCTAGAATTTAGAAGAATGAGAAGTTTTCACAGAAACGTTGAAAATTCTTTCGGGTCTCGACAGGATAGATGCTGGGAGGATGCTCCCCTGGCTGTGGAGTCAGGAACTAGGGATCGCAGTCTCACAATAAGATCTCGGCGATTTATGACTGAGATGAGGAGACATTTTTTCACTGAAACGGTTGTGAATCTTTGGAAGTCTCTACCACAGAGGGCTATCGATGCTCTGTCGTTGATTATAGTCAAGACAGAGATCGATAGATTTTTGGATACTTTTAGAAAGGCGAGGAGTTCCACTGAGAATCCCATCAGTAAAGGATTTGTTCAAGGTGAGAGTCTAACAAGTTATTGGGTGCCGTTAAATTTCTGGTAAAAATCTAGGTATTTTTGAGTCAATTTGACTGGTGATTTACTGGTGTATAAAGCTCGCCCATACCTCACCTGCGAGTGTGTGATGTTGATATGTGCAGAGATTTCGGTCTGGTATTCATACCATGCTGTCCGTGAGATGCTGTGCTTCACTCTGCGAGATGAACGATATATGCAGTGAGATTTGCATTGTATCTAAACCCCTATCAACCTGACCTGAGTGTATTTGATTGAACAGTTTCGAGGTTACTTTACGATGTATCTGCCCCGTGCTGTTCCTCACCTGTGTGTTTTTCTGAGACAATGTCGAGGGAGCATCATTCTGTATATAGCCCGTGCTGAAATTGCCCTGAGAGTGTATGATGGGATTTTTAGAGTGAACTTTATTCTGCGTTTTACCCAGAATGTACCTAACCTGTGTATGTTTGATGGGAAAGTACTGACTGAACTTTATTCTGTACCTAACTCGAGTTATACCTGACCTGGGAGCAACTACTATGCAGCACGACTTTATGATGAAGTGACAGGGAGGATTGATGAAGGGAATGCAATGGATGTTGTCTACATGGATCTTGAGAAGGCTTTTGACACCACATAGAAGGCTGGTTAATAAAATTTAGTCTCATGGAGTAGGTGGGTCAGTGGCAGCTTGGAAAATGAATTGACTTAATGACAGGAAACAGCGAGTTCTGGTAAATGGCTATTGTTCAGACTGGTGGATGTTAGACGTTGGTGTTCCCCAAGGGTCAGTGCTGGGGCCAATGTCTGTTTGATATATATATATATATTTATGTATATTTCATTGGCAAATTTAGAAATTCTACTCTGTATTCCAATATCCATGTTATATATATTAATAACCTGGATATTGGAATACAGAGTAGAATTTCTAAATTTGCCAATTAAACCAAACTTGGGGGTGTGGCAAAAAGCGAAGATGATACCAATCGACTGCAACAGGACATAGAAAGGCTAGCAGAATGGGAAGACAAGTGAGGTGATGCATTTTGGCAGAAGGAATAGGGCGAGTCAATATACACTTAATGACACGGTTTCAAAGAGTGTGCACGTTCAGAGGGACCTGAGTGTTAATGTGCATATGTCCCTAAAGGTGGCGGGACATATTGAGAGAGGGGTTAGCAAAGCATATGGGATCTTGGGCTTCATAAATAGAGATAGTGAGTACAAAATTAGAAAAGTTATGTTGAACCTTTATAAAGTGCTGGTTAGGCCACAACTGTAGTATTGCGTCCAGTTCTAGTCACCACACATTAGGAAGGGTGTGAAGTTACTTGAGACGGTGCAGAGGAGATTTACCAGAATGGTTCCGAGGATGGAGGATCTTCGCTACAAGGACAGTTTGGAGAAACTGGATTTGTTTTCATTAGAGCAAAGGAGGTTGAGGGGTGATTTGATAGAGGCGTACAAGATTATGATAGAGGTGTAAAAGATTCTGACGGGTTTGGATAGGCTAGACGGGGACAGGCTGTTCCCACTAATTGATGGTACAAGGACTAGGAAACACAGATTTAGGTTTAGGGCAACAGATACAGGGGTGATGTGAGGAAAAAAGTGTTTATACAGCGGATGGTGAGGATATGGAACTCGCTGCCGACGGAAGTGGAGGAAGCGGAGACTCTCAATGTTTTGAAGGGGAGACAGGATGGGCATTTGAGGGAAATCAACTTGCAGGGCTACGGGAATAGAGCGGGGGAAATGGGACTGACTGGATTGCTCTACAGAGAGCCGACACGGACTCGATGGGCCGAATGGCCTCCTTCGGTATCGTTATGACTCTATACGTGAGATGGTGTGCTACATTGGTCGTGTCAGGTAAGCTGAACATTGCTTTGGCCACAAGCTGCACCTGAGTTGTCTGTACTTGCGAACGACTATGCAGTGAGATTTACACTGTAATTAACCACGTCTACTTGTAATTCGACTTTTTAACGAGATAGTGTAGAGGGTGCTATTCTCCGTAACTAGCCCAAGCTGTATTGCCGGAGTGGTGTTGATGGGACAGTGACCAGGGAGCTTTACTTTTATCTAATCCGTACTGTACCTTTCATGTGAGAGTTTTTTCGAACAGCGTCGAGGGAGATTTATTCTGTATCTGACTCGGGCTTTTCCTGACCTGGAGTGTTTTATGGGAATTTCTAAAAGGACCTTGACTCGGTATTTAATACATACTGTACTAAACCTGGATGTGTTTGATTGGACAGTTTAGACAGAGATTTGCTCTGTATCTAACCAGTGTAGTAGCTGACCTGGACGGGTTTGGTGGGGCATGTAGAGGGAGCTTTACTCAGTATTACCTCGTGCTGGACCTGACGTGGGACTGTTTGATGGGATATTTTAAACTGTGCTCTACAGTGTATCTAACCCATGCCGTACATAATTTGGGAGTGATTGATGGGACAGTTTAGATGTAGTTTTACTCTGCGTGTATCTCCTGCCGTACCTGAACTGCGAGTGTTTGATGGGACAGTGTAGACGGAGCTTTATCTATTATTACCCATGATTTCGCCTCCAATTATTAGTCCAGTGGCCTCACACATTCATAGCCCTGATGATCCCTACAATGTGCCTCTGACACCTCTTCCTGTTACATGGAATATTAGTACACAGAGGTGCTTGTTATGTCTTCATCCAAGCACCAATACTTCAGACTGCGTTTCAATGCCAAGACAGGAGCGAGACAAACTGTCTGATATTATGCGAGGGAGACTTTGTGGTGTACAAATCAAAAGATGAACACACGGGCCAGTGAATAGTATGTATTCATATTTGGAGCATGGGAGGACAGTACGTAAAAGGCAATTATACGCGTTTTTGCTGCCTGCCTGGGATTTCAGTACATGGGAGCAGGCTCGGAGACAGGACTGAATGTACAACAGGTGTCCATCTCTAGTGAGACTGCGCACCACGAGGAGAGCCTGGTCATCTGATCCTGTGACACCTCGACGGGGCGGAGCTTCGGCTGCTTTGTGACATTGTTATTGGATGCTGTGTGATTGGCTCCTGGCTCCTGGCTCCTTTGCGATGTCGCTTGGAGACAGGTTTCCGCCCCTGGTTACGCTACATCAGTGGAGAGTTACTGCGGGCGAAGCTGGTGTTGCCAGCAGATATTGTTACTGAGTTCAGTCCCTATAAATAGGGGCAAGGAAAGAAATTAAAAAGTTAAGTATAAAGTGAGTAATTCAAACAAATTTAATTACATTTAAATATATTCAAAGTAAATATATTGATAGTAGCAAAATTAGTCCATTGTTTTCGAGCAACAGATTCTAGAATTAAAGGAAACATTTTTTGTTTAAAAAGTTTTTTGCAGTGAGCTTTGTCTCAGAAAGGTGAACGGTGCAAAATCGAATCAGCCCCACTCGAACTGGGTGTAGATAAATGTTGACAGTTGTAGTGAGATTTACAATATTGGCCCGAAAATTAAACCTAATACGCGAGAGTACGCACTGTGTACTCCCGCGTATTAGATCCGGAATTGCCGATTTCCTGCATGCACTGCGCATGCGCGGAAACCGGCACTTCGTGAATTGCAAAGGGGGCGTTTCCTAAGTGAACCGCGTGCGCGCTACAGGCTGTGAGCACGCAGTGCACTTAGTTTTTTTCAGCTTTGAACGCGCAGGTAAGTGGTGAAGTTTTACACATAAAGAAAGCAGGAGTAGGACCTTTTAACAAGGTAAGTAGTTAATTAAGTGTTATTTTAAAATTTTTTCAACAGGTTTATCTTTTTTAGAGACTTTAAAGAAAGGTAAGTTTATTTTTATAACTTTTAAAAAAAATTAAATTTTTTCAAAAATTTAATTTTTTGTTTAAAGTGGTTAATTTATTTAACTATAATTATTTTATTAATGTGATGGATTTTTTTAAATTTAATTGAGGTTTAGCTGTTCTTTTGGGGGTTTGTAGTATTCATAGCTTTGACAGCTCTTGCCGTCAAAACTATGAATGAAAGATGGTGTGCTGCCAATGGCTCTAACTGAATCACGTGATCCCAGAGCTCGCACGAACTAATTGCGCCTCTGTGATACGCACACACTGCGCGGTTGCAACAAGAAGAGGCTCTGAAACTAAAGTTCGTGTGGGCCCCAAACAAAAAGGTAGGCGCGGAGTGCGATATCGTGGGGAATCCTTACCCCCGCGGGAACCATCCATGTTTAATTTCTGGGCCATTGTATCTAAGCCCTGTCTACTTGCCCTGGGAGCTTTTGATGGGACAGTGTTCAGGGCAATTTACTCTGTATCTGAACTGCGCTGTTGCTTCATTGTGTGTTTTAACGAAGAGTGTAAAGGGAGCTTTACTCTGTTTCTAACCGTTATTGTACCTGTCCTGATAATGTATTATGGAACAATGTAGAGGGAGCTTTATTCTGTATCTGACCTGTACTGTTCCTGACCTTGGTGTGTTTTAAGGTGCTGTGTAGAGGGAGCTTTACTCTGTATCTAGCCCGTGTTGTACTTGCCCTGGGAGTGTATGATGGGAATTCGTAGAGGAAGCATTAGTATTCATTTAAACCCTGCAGTGTCTAACCTGGGTGTGTTTAATGGAACAGTGCTGACAGAGCTTTAGTCTATCGCTAATCCGTTCTGTACCTGATCTGGGAGTGTTTGATGGGACAGCCTAGCGGGAGATTTACTCAGTATCTACTCAGTGCTGGACCAGATATGGAATTGTTTGATGTGGCTGTTTAGAATGTGCTTTAAACTGCAGATAACCCGTGCTGTACCTGACCTGCGAATGTTTGATGGGACGGTGTAGAGTTAGTTTTACTCTGCATGTATCTTGTGCCATACCTGAACTGCGAGTGTTTGATAGGACCGTGTAGATGGAGCTTAAACTATTATTGCCCATGATTTCCCCTCCAATTATTGCTCACATGGCCCCACCCATTGATAGCCCTGATGATCCATACAATTTGCCTCTGACGCCCCTTCATGTTACAGGTAATAGACTGGTTTTAGAACACAGAAGAAGTTATATCTTCATCCAAGTGCCATTACCTCAAATTGTCTTTCACTGGCGAGGCAGGAGGGAGTCCCACTGCTTGATATTATGTGAGGGAGACTTTGCAGTGTATAATCGAAAGGTGGACATTTGGGCCAAAGAATAGTGGGAGCTCATATTTGGAGGATTGGACGGAGAATTCATAAAGGGCAATTTGAATGATTGTGCTCCCTGCCTTGGGTCACAGTACATGGGAATGGGATGGAAGATCGGACTGAATGTAGAACATGTGTTCATGCCCATTGAGACTGCACACCAGGAGAAGAGCATGGTCATGTGACCCTTTTAATACTCGACGGGGCGGAGCTCTGGCTGCTTTGTGACATTGTTCCTGGTTGCTGCCAAGGCAGGAGGGAACGCACTGCTTGATATTTTGTGAGGGAGACTTGGGGTGTATGAATCAAAAGGTGAATCCTTGGGCTATGGACTATTGTGGCCTCTTACTGAGGATGGAAGGATAATGCATAAGGTGAAATTTTGACAGTCTGTGCTCCCTGGCTGGAGGCTTGTACATGCCAACGCAATCGGAGACAGGACTGAATGAACAACATGTGTTCATCCCTAGTGAGACTGCATACCAGGAGCAGACCATGGATATGTAACCCTGTGACGCCTCGACTGGGCGGAGCTCCGGCTGCTTTGTGACATTGTTAGTGGCTGATGTATGATTGGCTCCTGGCTTCTTTCTTTTGTCATCTGGTGACAGGTTTATGCCCCTGGTTGCGCTCCATCAGTGGTCAGTTACAGTGGGTGGAGCTCGAGTTGGCAGCAGATATTGTGAGTGAGAATGGCTCCTATAAATAGGGGTAAGGAAATATAAGAACAATTTAATATTAATGTAATTAATTCAACCAAATATAATTAATTGTAATTGTTTTATTATTCATTCCTGGGATGTGAGCGTCACTGGCAAGACCAGGATTTATTGTCCATTCACAATTGCCCTTGAGAAGGTGGTGGTGGGCCGTCTTCTTGGACCACTGCAGGCCGTGTGGTGAAGGTACTCTCACAGTGCTTTTAGGTAGGGAGTTCCAGAATTTTGACCAAGCGACGATTAAGGATTGGCAATATACTTCTAAGTCATGATGGTGTTTAACTTGGAGGGAAACTTGGAGGTGGTGGTGTTCCCATGCACCTGCTGCCCTTGTCCTTCTAGGTGGAAGAGGCCGCGAGTTTAGGAGGTGCTGCCGAAGTAGTCTTGGCGAGTTGCTGCAGTGCTTCATGTAGATGGTACAAACTGCAGCCACAGTGCGCCGGTGGTGGAGGTAGTTAATGTTTAAGGTGGTGGATGGGGTGCCAATCAAGCGGGCTGCTTTGTCCTTGATGTTCTCGAGCTTATTGAGTGTTGTTGGTGTTGCACTAATTCAGGCAAGTGGAGAATATGCCATCACACTCCCGTCAGTGGTTGGCCGAAGGATATAATGAGGTATGGATCCGAGTGGTCCTGGCAGAACCCAAACTGAACATCGGTGAGCGGGTAATTGTTGAGCAAGTGCCGCTTGATAGTACTGTCGACGAAACCTTCCATCACTTTGCTGATGATTGAGAATAGACTGCTGGGGCGGTAATTGGACGGATTGGATTTGTCCTGCTTTTTGTCGACATGACATACCTGGGCCGTTTTCCAAATTTTCGGGTAGATGCCAGTGTGTAGCTGTACTGCAACAGCCTGGCCAAAGGCGCGGCTAGTCCTGGTGTACAAGTTCTCAGCACGACAGCCAGGATGTTGTCGGGGCCCATAGACTTTGCTGTATCCAGTGCGCTCAGGTGTTTCTTGGTATCACGTGGAGTGAATCGAATTGGCTGAAGACTGGCTTCTGTGATGGTGGGGACCTCAGGATGAGGCAGATATGGATCATCCACTCGGCACTTCTGTCTGAAGATTGTTGCAAGCGCTTCAGCCTTGTCTTTTGCACTCGCATGCTGGGCTCCGCCATCAATGAGGATGCGGATATTCATGGAGCTTCCTCCTCCCGTTAGTTGTTTAATTGCCCACCACCATTCACTACTGAATGTGGCAGGAATGCAGAGCTTTGATCTGAACCCTTGCTTGTGGGTCCTGTGTTGCAGCTTCCCCAGGTTGGCACCTCATTTTTAGGTACGCCTGGTGCTGCTCCTTGTGTACTCTTCTGCACACCATATTGATCATGATGCGGAGATGCCGGTGTTGGACTGGGGTGGACAAAATTGAGAGGTCGCACAACACAAGGTTATAGTCCAACAGTTTTATTTGAAATCACAAGCTTTCGGAGCTATCGATTGCTCCTTCCTCAGGTGAAGTAAATTAGATACAGAATCGCGAAAGCATATATAGATAGAAAACAAAGCATGTGTACCTTACAATTGCAGACCACCATATTGAACCAGGGTTGGTCACCTGGCTTGATGTTAATTGTGGAATTAGGGATATGCCGGGCCATGAGGTTACAGATTGTGGTGGAATACAATTCTGCTGCTGCTGATGGCCCACAACGCCTCAAGAATGCCCAGTTTTGAGCAGCTGGATCTGTTCTGAATCTATCCTATTTAGCACGGTGGTAGAGCCACACCACAGGATGGAGGGTGTCCTCAGTGTGAAGACCAAATTTCGTCTCCACAAGGAATGTGGTCTATGCTGTTATGGACAGAAGCATCTGCGACAGGTAGGTTGTTGAGGACGTGGTCAAGTAGGGATATCCTTCGTGTTAGTTATCTCACCAACTATTGCAGTCATAGTCAGGCAGCGACTTCCTTCAAGACTCGGCCAGGTCGCTCAGTAATGTTGCTACCGAGCCACTCTTGGTGATGGACATTCAAATTCCTCAAATTCTGTGCCCTTGCAACCCTCAGTGCTTCTTCCAAGTGGTGTTCAACATGCAGGACTGCTGATTCATCAGCTGTGGTAGGGCAGTAGGTGCTAATCAGCAGAAAGTGTCCTTGCCCATGCTTAACCAGAAGCCATGAGACTTCATGGGGTCCGGAGTCAATGTTGAGATCTCCCACGGCAACGCCCTCAGGACTGTATGCCACCTCTGGAGGGTCTGTTCTGCCGGTGGTACAGGACATACCCAGGTGATTGTAAGGGAGGAATCTGGGACATTGGCTGAAAGGCACGACTCTGCCAGTATCACTATGCCAGGCTGTTGCTTGACTAATCTCTGGGACAGCTCTCCCAATTTTGGCACACACCAGTACAGGATTTATTCAAGGTTAGAGAGTAAAAAGCTATTAGGTGCCATTTAATTTCTGGTAAAAAGCTCAGCATTTGATGTGACAATTTGACTGCGGAATCACTGGTATGTAAAGCTAGCTCATACATCACCAGGGCATGCGCGATGCTTACAGGACGATTTTCCTGAAAATGTATTAATTCCACACTGTACATGAGATGGCGTGCTTCATTGGGTAGTGTCAGAGGAACTGTACCCTGCATTAACCACATGCTGTATGTGATAAACAGGAAGCTTCAGCAATGATTATAAAGACGAGGAGCTCCACTGAGAATCCCATCAGTATTGGATTCTTTCCAGGTGAGAGTCTAACAAGCTATTGTGTGCCGTGGGCAGAGCCTGAGTTGCAGCAGATACTGTGAGTGAGCATAAATAGGGACAAGGATATAAAAGAAAAAAATAATATTAAAGTAAGTAATTCAACCAAATGTAGTTAATTGCAACTTTATCAAATTAGAAATAAAAAATAAAATAAAAAATGGACCCATTTTATTCTTATCATAAGAACATAAGGATTAGGAGCAGGAGTAGGCCATACGGCCCCTCGAGACTGCTCCGTCAATGAATAAGATCTTGAATGATCTTCTACATCATCTCCACTTTCCCGCCGGATCCCCATATCACTTGATTCCCTTAGAGTACCACATCTATCGATCTCAGCCTTGAATATACTTAATGACTGAGCATCCACAGCCCTCTGGGGAAGCGAATTCCAAAGAATCACAACTCACAGTGAAGAAATTGTTCCTCATCTCAGTATTAAATGGCTGGCCCCTAATCTTGAGACTCTGCCCCCTAGTCCTAGACTCTCCAGCCAGGGAAAACAACCTCTCAGCATCTACCCTTTCAAGGATCTCAGCATCGTATCTTCCATTTAGATCACCACTCATTGCCCATTCTACTCAATCTCTCCTCATAGATCAATCATCTCATCCCAGGAATCAATCTAGTGAATCTTCGTTGCCTCTCAGTATCCTCCCATTAATTGTGTCTTCCCTTGCCTTGTTGCCCCACCCCAAATGCATTACCTCACACTTTTCCGAATTGAATTCCATTTGCCACTTTTCTGCCCAACTGCCCAGTCCATCGATATCTTCCTGCAGTCTAAAACTTTCCTCCTCACTGTGAACCTCACGGTCAATTTTTGTATCATCTGCAAATTTATTTATTGTGCCCCCTACATTTAAGTCTAAATCATAAATATACACTACAAAAAGTAACGGAACGAGTACTGAGCCCTGTGGAAACCCATCGGAAACAGCCTTCCAGTCGCACAAACTCCCCTCAACCATGACCATTTGTGTCCTGCCACTGAGCCAATTTTGGATCCAATTTACAAATACACAAAACCTAAGGAAAAAGCACTTTGGAACTTCCTCAGAATGATAAAAATGCATTTGGACCTAACATAAGGAATTTAAGAACAAAATCCAAGTTTTGGCATTTTAAAAACATGTCTGGGACTGTAAAGGGAGAAACGGCTGCGAAGGAAGTTGGGTTCGACCTCTGCAAAAGTAGTTTGGGTATTGCAGTTAATTGCGATGTCTGTGTAACCGGAATGACCTCACTCAAAGCACCAGCACGCATTAACATTTTGACAATAGATCCTAGGAGGAGACAGTCCCAATCAAAACAACAGGTCCCATCAAACCGATTACAGAACCCATTAAAGACATACATAAAGCAAATATCCGATCGAAGTTCTAGGCTCAGTCAAGAAACCCAAAACATGAGGACAATTCAAACTCCGATTAAACACAGAGTTCAGGAGAAGCAAGGAAGAAGCAGCAAGGAGTTCCACAGTTCTGCAAGAAGGCAGTTCCACAGCTCGGAAGAAGACAGTTTAAACAGAGGCAGAGTTCAACAGAAAGAAGCTCAACAAAGAAGGCCAGCAGTTCAAGAGACCAGAGCGACCGCCTCAGTGACCATCGGACACCTCGCAGCAACAAGGGCCTTACGAAACCTTTTACTCAAAAGACTCTAAACCCTAACTCTCAACTGTCAAGAACTGTCATTTGGTGAACATTATCCCTGATCTTCTGGAATCAAACCTAGCTAGGCAGTGGGATTTGGGAGGGATAAGGGTTTTTGTATATTGTAATTCTCCCTCGCCTGTACCGTGTGTTCCCCAACCTGTGTTTAAGCATTAAGTGTGTTTTAAGTTTGTTTCCTTTTTTCTTTAATAAAAGTCAAAACTCTTTCATCAAAACCTGTTGTCGACTGCATCTTTGTTCACAACACCCAAATAAGTCCAAGGTCTAGAACCAGGGACGTGGGAGCGATTCGAACCGCTCACTGAGTCAGAGGCGAAGCTGACCCTACCACACCACCCCCTACAGACCCCCTGGGCGTTTACATTTTGGATCAGCCTGCCATGTGGGACCTTGTCGAAGGACTTGCTAAAATCCATGTAGACTACATCAAATGCACTGCGCTCATCGACCATTCTTCTTACCTCCACAAAGAATTAAGTCAATTAGTCAGACACGACCTTCCCTTAACAAAACTATGCTGACTGTTCTTGATCAATCTGTGTCTTTCTAAATGAAAGTTTACATTGCCCCTCAGAATTGATTCCAGTAATTTGTCCACCACCGAGATTAAACCAAATGGCCTGTAATTACTCGGTTTATCCCTTCCTCCCTTTTTAAACAATGGTACAACTTTAGCAGTTCTCCAATCAGGGGCACCATTGCTGGAGCCAGGGAGGATTGGAAAATGATAGTCAGAGCCTCCGCAATTTCCTCAATTGCTTATTTGAATAGCCTCGGATATATTGAATCCGGCCCTGGCGATTTATCTACTTTCACGGATGCTAAACCACTTAATACTTGCTCTCTTACTATGTTTATCAAGTACAATATTTCACTATCTTCCTCCTTAACTTCAAAGTAGGAATCCTCCTCCTCTATTGTGAATACAGCTGCAAGGCATTCATTAATTACCTTACCCACATCCTCTGCCTCCACAAATAGATCACCATTTTGGTCCCTGATAGGCCCTACTATTTCCTTATTTATCCTCTTGCTCTTTATGTAATTATAAAAGATCTTTGGGTATTCTTTGATTCTACTTGCCAGTATTTTCCCATGTTCTATTTTGCTTTCCTAATTTCCTTCCTAATTTCACCCCTACACTTTCTGTACCCTTCGAGGCTTTCTGCAGTATTGAGCTCACTCTATCTGATATCTACCTCCCTTTTTTGCCTTATCTTACCCTGTGTGCACCTTGTCATCCAGGGGCTCTAAATTGGGCAGTTCTACCCTTTTTCATGTTTACCCTGAACTCCATGTATCTCCCTCTTGAATATGTCCCACTGCTCTGACATTTCAAGAAACTGTTTCCAGTCCACTTTTGCTAAATCACTTCTTAACCTGGTAAAATTGGCCTTCCCCCATTTTAGAACCCATACTCCTGTATTTTCTTTGTCCTTATTCATTGTTGTGCTAAAACTAAATGAATTATGATCACTAACACAAAAATGCTCTCCCACTGATACTCCTTCTACCCCTTCCACCTGCACAGCTTCATTCCCTAAAACTAAATCAAGAGCTGCACCCCCTCCCCCACCCTCTTCTTGGGTTTGCTACGTATTGGCTAAAAATGTCCTCCAGAATGCAATTTAGGAATGCTGTGCCCTCTATATCTTTTACACTGGTAGTATCCTAGTTAATATTGGGGTAATTGAAATCCCCAAACTATCACTGCCCTATTGTTTTTGCACTTGTCAGAAATGTGCCTACAAATTTGCTCTTCTCTCTCCCTCGGACTGTTTGGGGGTCTACAGTACACTCCCAGCAGTGTCATTGTCCCATTTTTGTCCTTTAGTTCAATTCACATGGCCTCATTTGATGATCATTCTAACATATCATCCCTCATCACAGATGTAATAGTCTCAGTAGTGCGAACGCCCTATTTTTTTAAACACCTCGCTATCTCGCCTGAATATCCTGTAACCAGGAATGTTGAGCTGCCAGTCCTGCCCTTCTTTCAGTCATGTTTCAGTAATGACTATAATATCATACTCCCAGGTGTTTATCTGTGCCCTTAGCTCATCTCCCTTATTTCCTAGACTCCGTGCGTTAAAGTATATATCATTTAGCAACATGTCTTGTTGTCTATTTCCGTGCCCTTGTTTCCTCTGCTCTCCAAACGCGCTGATTAATTTTCTGCCCTCCATTTGCAGCTTTACTTCTCTCGCTTCTGAAAATATTCTCAGGTTCCCATCCCCCTGCCAAGCTAGTTTAAACCCTCCCAACAGCACCAGAGGATATTGTTACTGGCTCTGTTGTGGTGCAACCCGTCTGGCTTGTATAAGGTCTACCTCCCCCAGAAACGGTCCCAATGCCTCAGAAATCTAAAGCCCTCGCTCCTGAACCAGCTCTCCAGCCAATAAAATAGATTAAAAAAAGGACCAGCCAACTGTGCAACTGCCACGGGATTCACCAGCTCAGCTTCTGACCAGTGATGGAGAGTGTCATTGGGACAAGAATTCAACTCCCCATCCGCCATTGAACGGTTTGTACACGAACATTTAACATAAATAATTCCATATAGTTTAGGCAATTAATATGAATCAGTTTGATATTGACAGTTTCTTGGAGCCAGCAGTATCTCAGGAAGGTGGAGAGCAAGAGAAGTCGAATCCTCATCACATTAACTGGGACCGGAGAAATGTCATTGGGTTCACACAACAGATCTGGTGGTACCAGGACCCCCTGTGTCAAAGAGAGGATAAAACAGGAAGCTTCAGCAATGATTGGAAGGATGAGGAACTTTCTTGAGAATCCAATCACTACAGGACTTTGTCGAGTTGAGAGTCGAACCCGCTTTCGGCAGCTGTTCAACATTTGCCATAAGGATCGGCCTTTGATGTGGCAATTTGACTGGGGATTCACTCACCTGCGAATCTTGTCCATACCTCACCTGGGAGATCTTGAAAATTATATGCACGTGGAATTTTAACCTGTATCCGTACCGTGGTGTACCTGAGTTAGTTTGCTTCATTAGAAAGTGTCAGAGGAGCTTTTAGCTGTATTGACCAGATGCTGTATCAGAGATGAAAGTTCTTGCTGAACCAAAATACAGCGGGATTTACACTGTATTTAACCACTGCAGCACCTGCTCTGGTAGTATTTGACGGGATCGTAGAAAGGAAGTGTAATACCGTATCTAACCCGTGCTTTACCTGGCCTGGGAATTTTTGATGGGACAGTGTAGAGGGAGATTTACTCTGTGTCTAAACCATGCTATACCTGCCCTGGGAGTGGTTGAGTGTAGAGGAAGCTTTACACTGTATCTTACCCGTGCTGTACCTGCCCTGGGAGTGTTTGATGGGACAGTGTCGAGGGAGCTTTACTCTGCATTTGGCCCGCCCTGTAACTGCCGTCGGACTTTTTGAGGGGACAGTGTACATGGAGCTTTACTCTGTATCTAACCCGTGCTGTACCTGCTGTGGGAATGTTTGACGGGACATTGTAGATGGAGCTTTACTCTGTATCTAACCGGTGCTGTACCTGCCCTGGAATGTTCTTTGGTACAGTGTTGAGTGAACATTACCCTATATCTTACGCGTACTGTTTCTAACCCGATGATTCAACCACTGATGTTCTCTCCACTTTTTGTCTCTGATGCTCTGAGCGGTTCGGACATCGGACTGAATGTACAACATGTGTTCATGCCCAGTAAGACTGCGCACCAGGAGCAGAGCCTGGTCATGTGACCCTGGAATACATCGACTGGGCGGAGCACCGGTTGCTTTGTGACATTGTTACTGGCTGCTATGTGATTGGCTCCTGGCTCCTTTGTAGTATCACAGGGAGACAGGTTTCCGCCGCTGGTTACCCACCCCCATCAGTGGTGTGTTACTGTGGGTGGAGCTGGAGTTGGCAGCAGATATTCTGAGTGATTTTAGTGGCTATAAATAGGGGCAAACAAAATAACTACTTAACTTTAAAGTAAGAAATTCAAACGTATTGTAAATATTTTAAATTACATATTTTATTATTCACAAAAATATTCCCATTGTTTTCCTGTAACAAATTCTATAATTAAGATAAATCATGGTTATATGAAAAATTTATTTGATTGAGCAGTATGGTAGGAAAGTGGAAAGAGAGAAGTCGAATCATCACTACACTACCTGGAGAAAGATCGCTAGGTTCATAGAGAAGGTCTGTTGTGACCAAGACCCCCAGCGTCAAACACTGGAAACGGGAATCTTCAACAATGATTGGAAATGTGAGGAGCTTTACTGAGAATCTCTTCAGTCGATGATTTTGCCGAGGTGAGAGTCCAACACGCTATTGGGAGAAGTTTAGCATCTGGCATAAAACTCGGCCTTTGATGCGGCAAATTGACTGCAGATTCACTGGTAGCCAATATCTCGAGTTCTTGACCCACTCGCCAGGGGGAATATTTTTTCTCTGTCGACTCTATCAAACCTCACATCATCCTGAAAACCTCTATTAGGCCTCGTCTTAACTTTTCTGTTCCAAGGAGAGCAGTCCTAACTTTTCCAACCTCTTATCATAACTGAAGTCACTCATCCCTGGTAACATCCTGGTCAACCTCCTCTGTTCCCTTTCTAAGGCCTTTACATCTTTCCTGAAGTGTGGTGCTCAGAGTTGTCAACAATACTCCAGCAGAGTGTTTACCAGTGATTTATAAAGTTCTAACTGATCTCTTCTCTTTTATATTCTATTCCTCCATTTAAAAACCAAGTCAACCAGATGATTTTTTAACCAACTTATCAACTTGCCCTGCCACCTGTAAGGATTTGTGTTATGGACATTTAGGATCATCTGCTCATTTAAACGTTTCAAAATTGTGCCATTTATAGCACACTGTCTTTCCATTGTTGTCCTCCCAAGGTGCATCACTTACACTTCTCCGCACTTCTCTGCCATGCTTCTTCCCATCGCACCATCCTTGCTATGTTATCCTGAAGCCTATAACTATCCTCATCATTATCTAATACTTTTCCAAGTGTCGTGTCATCTGCAAACTTTGTAATGCTGCTCCCTAGGTTGTTTATAAAAAAAAAATGACAAGAGTAATGGACCCAAAATAACCCTTGAGGAATAACACGGCAAACTACCTCCCAGTCTGAAAAACATCCATCCACTATCACCATTTGCTTCCTATCACTGAACCAATTCCGTAACCATCCGTCACTTTCCACTTCATTCCATGGGTTTCCATCGTCTTACAAAGCCGCATATCCAATCCAGATATCCAAGTTTGCCGATATAGGCGGCATTGTAAGCAATGTGGATGGAAACATAACATTTCAAAGAGATATTAGTAGATTAAGTGACTGGACAAAACTGTGGCAAATGGATCTTAACGTAGGCAAATGTGAGATCATCGACTTTCGAACTAAAAAAGAAAGATCAGAGTACTTTCTAAATGGTGAAAAGCTCGAAACATTGAAGCTCCTTAGAATCTTACGGGTCCGTGCACCTAGATCATTAAAATGTCATGGGCAGGTACAGAAAATAATCAAAAAGGCTAATGGAATGCTGGGATTTATATCTAGCTGACTAGATTATAAGAGGGGGAAGCTTTGCTACTGCTATACAAAGCCCTGGTTAAACCATACCTGTAATACTGTGTTCAGTCCTGGGCACCACACCTTAGGAAGGATATGTTGGCTTTGGAGGGAGTGCAGCGTAGATTTACCAGAATTATACATAGACTCCAAGGGTTATCTTACGAGGAGAGATAACACAAACTAGGGCTGGATGTCTGGAATTTGGAAGGTTTTGGGGTGATTTCAACGAAGTTTTCAAGATATTAAAGTGAACTGGTAGAGTAGATGGAGAGAAACATTTCCGATGGTTGGGGAGTCTAGGTTTGGGGAACACTTCTATATGCAAAGGGTGGGAGACATTTGGATCTATCTTCCACAAACGGCAGTTGATGCTAGGTCAATTGTTAATTTCAAATCTGAAGTTGACGATTTTTATTAACTAAAATAATTCTGGGGACAAAGGCTGTTATATTATGCTCGGTCACAGTTCAGCCATGATCTCAATGAATGGCAGAACAGGCTCGAGGGGCTAAATCACCAACTCCTGTTCCTATTGGCTGTCACTGCACGAATGTAGAGATTAGAATCGTGATATAAATGAACACCTGACCAGGGACTTGAACCCTGGACCTTCAGATTATGAAGTCTGATGCTCTACTGACTGAGCAATCCATGCTCTGGATCTCAGGCTCACAAAGCGACCTTCACTGGCTGACGTGTATCATTACACCCTCTATATTTTCCATTTACTTAACCAGTGATCCCGCCTGTACAGCGCATTTCTCTCACACACCCAGACTGAATGCCTCACACAGGCTTCACTTGAGGAATATCCTCCCTCCGACAAGCGACACGCTCTTTAGCAGCGGCGTCAGATGTGATAAGTGCTGTTCCCCAGATATCTGTATTAGATCTTCAACTTTTCACCATGTTTATTATTGACTTTGACGGAGCAACAGAGTGTTATAGATCCATGTTTGAAGATCGCAGTAAGTTAGGAAGCACGGTAGTAGTGCAAATGGGAGCGGGTCTTAACCAAAGGGACAGAGACAGATGAAGTGAGTGGGCAAATCAAGACAACTTGAATTCATTGTGCGCAAGTGTGACCTCATCCAATTCGGAAACAAGTAAGATAATCAGTTTATTTTCTAAATGATTGAGGAGAAAAGACGTGTGTGAGTCCCAGTTCACAAATCATTAAACACTAGTAGACATGTACAGACATCAGTCAAAAGTCTAATGTAATCCTGCCCCTTATCTCAAGGGGGCTGGACATGGAGGAGGAGGTTATGCGTCAGTTGTATGGACCCTTGTTCACTGCCATCAGAGTTACTGCATTCAGATACTGCCTGACCTGCTGAGTATTTACAGCATTTTCAGTTTCTATTTCAGATTTCCAGCATCCGCAGTATTTTGCTTTTGCAATAGAAATTTGGAACCCTGTTCTCATAGAGGCTGTGGATTTTTGGACAAGTGCTGGTTTCAAGACTGAGAAATAAATCCGACTTCCATGCAAAGTTTCGAATTATATCAGTCAGTTTTGCTGAAGTTCTCACAACGACCATCACTGGCTTGCATGCTTCAATACACCCTCTACATTATGCATTTCCTTCTCCAGTAATCCCGCCTGTACAGCGCATTTCTCTCACACACCCAGACTGACTGCCTCCAACAGGCTTCACTTCAGAAATATTCTCCCTCCCACAAGCGACACGCTCTTTAGCAGCAACGTCAGATGTGAGAAGTGCTGTTCCCCAGATATCTGTATTGGATCTTCAACTTTTCACCATATTTATTAATGACTTGGATGGAGCAACAGAGTGCGGCAGCTCCAAAAACGCACTAAATTCGGAGGCACTGTAGTAGTAAGTGACAGAGACAGATGAAGTGAGTGGGCAAAATAACGGTAAATCGAGATCATTGTACAAAAGATCATCCACTTTGGAACCAAGTAAGATAACTCGGAGTATTTTCTAAATGATGGGAAGCAACTGTTGCGGAACAAAGAGGTTTGTCAGTCCCAGTTCACAAATTATTAAAAACTAGTATACATGGGCAAAAATGCATTCGATAAATTCACTATAAGCGACTCTTAGCTAAAGTTGAACCTCATGGAAGTGAAGGCAAATTATTATCCTGGTTAGGAAATGGGTTGAGCGACAGGAAATACAGTATACGGATAATGGGCAGGTACTTCATTTGGAGGAAGAAGACTGGTGGTGTCCCGAGGGTTCTGTGCTGGGGCCTCAGCTATTCACCGTATTTATTAACGAATTAGCGATTCCCAACCTTTTCATTTATGCGGACCACTACAACGTCATCAAAAGCTTTTGCGGACCACAGCGTAAGCAAGCCGTTTAAAACATTTTGTGAATAATGTCTCAACTTACCTCTGGCACTATTATTACCCTTCTCTTCACTTGCCATGTTCAATGTGAAGTTGTTCTTCGCCATTCTGTTGCAGTTTTTGTACTCTTGTCTTACCTTCTGGTTTTGAAGCTGCCGGAATTCTGTGCCATTCACCGTCATGGTCTTAAATTCCTTTTTCTCTTCTGGATGAATTGTTTGTTAGTTCGGTTGAACCAGGCTGGACTGTAATGGCGCTCAGTACCTTTGCTTTGCATGGGTACACGTTGATCCATTGCATTCAGAATCACCTCCTTGAAGGAACTCCATAGAACAACTACATCAACAAACTCCACATCTAGTTTAAACAATCCCCACACTCTATCTGTTCTACCTGCCAACACCTCAAACCCTTTTGTTTCGGTGGAACCCATCAGGTCTCTATTATCTCCCTCTATTCCGAAAGCTGTAGCAATGTTTCATGAACCGAAACCCTGTTTCACTACAGCAAAGTCTCAGCGACGCTTGGTCTGTCTAATTCCCCTCTGTCTCTCTTGACTAACACGACACGGGTAGTATTTCAGAAAGTGCTACAATTGACACAGTATTGGGGACTCCAGGACAATCCTGGAGAGGTGTGTAAAACATGTTTTGAAATTAAATGCAGAGAAATGTGAGGTGACGGGTCTCGAGGGGCAGACTGAGGAGAGGGTCTGTACATTGAATGGGAACATGTCACAAAGAGCCAGAAGAGTTAGGGATTCAGAAACACAAAGCTCTCCGAAGGGTTACTTCCTGGACGCCTGTTCCGAATTTTTGTCAGACACTTTTCAGGTTTAACATGGATGGTGGGGGGTGGGGGTGGTCTGATTGTGTCGTCACAGTCAATCCTCTGCCCGAACCAAAGTCCCACAGTCACAGGATTAGATTGGCGGAGGCCGGCAGATACCACTTCACTGTTGGTGCAATCACTCTTTTCACAAGTAAGTGCTCTTTTTCTGTTACTTTCGATTTACATACTCGGTTTTTATCGAACAGTGATTATTTGATATCGGAATATTATTTAAGGCATGTGGTGTGTTCATTGTCTGTACAATAACTCTGTGACCCAGTGTGAGAAGTAAAACACAAACCGCCCAGCGCGGGGCTCCAACAATCATGACAGCTTTTATCACAGTTGTTTAGAGCGTGGGGCTGATATCGCTAAGGGCACGGGTTTAATCCCTGTACGGGTCATCTGCAGTCTAATTCTTAATTTTTCGGTTTCTCCTGACATGGAAAATCCAGACTTTACAAAAAATCTACACAAACTGTCAGGGGGAAATTATTTTCAATAACATCGAAAATTGGTGGGGTGGTAAATAGCGAGAAGGGAAGAAGCATCAGGCTACAGGATGATATAGACGGGTTGGTCAGTTGGACAGAACAGTGGCAAATGGAATTTAACACTGAAAAGTGTGAGGTAATGCATTTTGGGAGGACTAACAAGGCAAGGGAATACACAATGAATGGTAAGACCCTAGGAAGGACAGAGGATCAGAGGGACCTTGGTGTGCATGTACATAGATCCCTGAAGGCAGCAGGACAGGTAGATAAGGTGGTTAAAAAGGCATATGGGACATTTGCCTTCATTAGCCGAGGCATTGAATATAAGAGCAGAAGGTTATGACGGAGCTGTACAAAATGCTAGTTCGGCCACAGCTGGAATACTGTGTGCAGTTCTGGTCGCCACACTATCGGAAGGATGTGATTGCATTGGAGAGGATGCAGAGGAGATTAACCAGGATGTTACCTGGGCTGGAGCGCTTCAGCTATGAAGAGAGAGTGGACAGGCTGGGATTGTTTTCCTTAGAGCAGAGAAGGCTGAGGGGGGACCTGATTGAGGTTAATAAAATTATGAGGGGCATAGAAAGGGGAGATAGAAAGGAACTTTTCCCCTTAGTAGAAGGGTCAATAACCAGGGGGCATAGTTTCAAGGTAAGGGCCAGGAGGTTTAGAGGGGATTTGAGGAAAACCTTTTTCATCCAGAGGGTGGTTAGAATCTGGAACTCACTGCCTGAAAGGGTGGTAGAGGCAGGAACCCTCACAACATTCAAGAAGCATTTAGATGAGCTCTTGAAACGCCATAGCATACAAGGCTACGGACCAAGTGCTGGAAATGGGATTAGAATAGACAGGGCTTGATGGCCGGCGCAGACACGATGAGCCGAAGGGCCTCTTTCTGTGCTGTATAACTCTCTGACTCTATGACTAACATCCATTTCACCTTTGCACTGGGCGGAACAATACATCTTTCTGTTTATTTGTCTTTCTTCGGTTTGCTGATAAACGTTTAAGTCGCGGTCTGTTTCCGTTAATGGTCACAAGCAGCAACAGACAGACAGAGCGTGTCTGACCGCCCCGAGATGTGTAAAAGGCATCAGTTTAGGACAAATGTTCACCCTGCACCAAGAGAGACAAAAACAGAGAAAGGGGCAGAAGGAGGTAGAGAAATAAAAGCTCAAAACAGCCAATAGAAATGGATTCGATCCTTGATGTCTCTCTCTATTCAAACCCAACCCTTCAGTGGCGGATAAAAAACTTCAGTTTCAATTGGTAATTTCGAGAAAAGGACCCAAAGAACGAGACACATAATATCTATAAGCTGCCGAATCCCAATTGAGCTATTTCGGCCTCACATCAAAGTGATTTTCGTGTCATTCTTTTAAAGAAACTCTAATCCGTCCTGCTCATTATTCACTTCGGAGAATGGGACCCGGCCAGATCTCGGAGCACAGGTTATGTTAATGTTCTGCTGATGTGTTTATAAACATCTAAGGCTGACACACCAGGGGAGATCTCACTGGCCCGAAGTCCCACTGAGCCGCAGGTGAAATGATAAGAAGTTCAACGAGAGACAGATAAGAGTCCAGAATCATGGAGAGATGTTCTGATATTGTTGTTGAATCTAATTTACATCAAACACTCCTTGGACTCTCTGCCGCGGAATCCAGAGCTGGGGATCGCCTTTAAAATCTGCATTAAAACTAACCTACCAATGTGGGGCTCGAACCAACAACCCTGAGATTATGAGTCTCATCTTCTGACCGACTGAGCTAGCCTGTCTTGTCCACAGCAGTTCTCTCTGTCTGTCTTTATCAGTAAATCGAACGGCAAAAGCCCGATTGAAAGATGGATTCCTCTCACTGACCGATCATAAATATATATTGACATTAAATATAAATATAAATGTCAATTAAATAATAAATCAGTAATGGCAAAACTACCACATTGTCGCAAAAATGCATCTGGTTCACTAATAGAAGCAAATCTGCCGTTCTGGTCTATATGTGATTCCAGACCCACAGCAATGTGGTTAACTCTTAACTGCCGTCTGAAATAGCCTAGGAAGCCACTCAGTTGTATTCAAGAAGGCGGCTCACGACCACCACTAAATGCTGGCCTTGCTGCCGATGTCCACACGTCCAATGAATAAAAAAATCCTTAAAATATCATGGGCAGGTATGGTAAACAATGAAAAAGGCTAATGGAATGCTGGGGTTTATATCTAGAGGACTACACTATAGGGATGTGCTACTGATGCTCCAGCGATACAAAAAGCCCTGGTTAGAACACAGCTGGAGGACTGGGTTCAGTTCTGGGCACCATAGGAAGGATTTATTAGGTTTGGAGATATTAAGGCAAACTAATAAGGCAGATAGAAAGAAACAATTTGCGATGGTTGGGAAGTCTAGGACTAGTGGACAAAGCCTAAAATATGGAGCGAGGAGTGAAGTTAGGAAACCATTTGACGTGCAAAGGTTGGTAGAAATTTGGAATTCCCTCGAGCAAATGGCAGCTTTCAGAGGTGAAGTGAGGTGAGAGTGACTGTGCTTGACATCAAGGCAGCATAAGCTCGAGTGGGGCATCAAAGAGCACTAGTAAAATTGAAGTCAATGGTAATCAGAGGTAAAACTCTTCACTTGCTGCAGTCATACCTAGCACAAAGGAAAATGTTTGTGGCTGTTGGAGGCCAATCATTTCAGCCCCAGGACATCGCTGCAAGAGGTCCTCAGGGCAATGTCCTCGGCCCAAGCAGCTTTATCAATGACCTACCCTTCATCATAAGGTCACAAATGGATGATCGCTGATGATTGCACAGTGTTCAGTTCCACTCGCAAAGCCTCAGATAATGAAGCAGTCCATGTCCACATGCAGAAATACTTGGACGACATAAGTGGCAAGTATCATTCACGCCACACAAGTGCCAGGCACTGACTATCTCCAACAATAGAGTGTCTAACCACCGCCCCTTGAAATTAAACGTGATTACCATCACCGAATCCCCCACCATCAATATCCTGGGGGGTCGCCATTGATTGGAAACTAAACTGGATCAGCCACATAGCTACTGTGGCTACAAGAGCAGGTCAGAGGCTGGGTATTCTGCGGCGTGTGTCTCACCTCCTGACTCCTCAATGCCTTTCCACCATCTATCTACAAGGCACAAGTAAGTATTGTGACGGGATACTCTTCTCTGGCCTGGATGGGTTCCCCTCCAACAACACCCACGAAGCTCGATACCATCCAAGAGAAAGCAGCTTGCTTGACTGGCAGACCATCCACCACCTTAAACCTTCACTCCCTCCACCACCAGTGCACGGTGGCTGCAGTGTGTACCATCTACAAGATACACTGCAGCAAATTGCCAAGGCTTCTTCGACAGCACCTCCCAAACCTGGAACCTCTACCACCCAGAAGGATAACGGCAGCAGATGCATGGGAACACCATCACCTCCAATTTCCCGTCCAAGTCACATATGATCCTGACTTGGAAATATATCATCGTTGCTGGGACAAAGTCCTAGAACTCCCTTCCTAACTGCACTATGGAAGTACCTTCACCACACGGACTGCAGTGGTTCAAGAAGATGGCTCACCACGACCTTCTCAAGGGCCATTAGCAATAGGCAATAAATTCTAGCCTTGCCAGCGACGCCCACATCCGAAGAATGAAAAAAAATATTGTTGTAGATTAAAAAATAAATATATAAATAATTATTTTTTAACTTTTCCTTTTGTCTCTTGTATCTCTCACTCTCTTAATCACATCTTTCTTTTCTCTTTATTTCGTTTTGTGCGCATGATTTGTGTCTGAATTAACTATTCTAATTTACACCTCCTGGTTCAGATGCGAGAGAGCCTCAGCAAGGATTCTTTAATCTGATTGGTTGAGGAGTTGCACAGTTGCTTGTCCTGTTCACCCGGGTCCCAGATCCCCTGTAGAGGGCGCCGCGCTGTTTTGGATTTCTAATCACCGCAATTCCTGAGCAAAAGCCCGGAGAAAATCTGTGGGCAAGAGGAAGTGTAATGAACAGCGAGCGCTGTTAGTTCACTGCTGACCTGCAAAATACAGGCCACAATTTAGGACAGATGACCAAACTTTGGTCAAACTGATAGGTTCTAAGGAGCGTCTTCAAGGAGGAGAGAGATGGAGATCTTTAGGGAGGTAATGGCAGAGTTTACGGATCGGGCAGCTGAAGGCACGGCCACCAATGGAGGGCTGAAGAATGTGAGCGATTCACAAGAGGCCGGAGTAGGAGCAACGCAGATCTCTCGGAGACATTAAAATGCAACCCTCGCAATATCTGCTCTTGTAAAGCAGTAACTGCACATTATAGGACTTGTAGAGCTGGGGGAGTTTACAGAGATAGGGAAGGGGCGAGGCAATGATGGAGAATTTTCAAATCGAGACGTTTCTGGACCGGGAGCCAGCGTAGATCAGCGGGCGCAGGGTTGAGCTGTGATTCGGACTTAGTGCGAGTTAGGTTACAGGCAGCAGAGTTTTGGATAAGCTCATGTTTATGGAGAGCGGACGTGGTGAGGCAGTTCAGGAGAGTATTGGCTTAGACATGTCTGGAGGAGACAAAGATATGGATGAGGATTTTGTGCCAGATGGAGCGGAGCTGATCGATGTGACACAGTCTTTGTGATGGACAGGATCTGGGGTCAGAAGCTCAGCTCAGGTTCAAACAGGACAGCGAGGTGGACAACAGTCCGGTTCAACCTGAGACACTGGCCAGGGAGGGGGATACGCAGTGCCTGATGATCAGTTCCATTGACTGCAATAGAGCAGAATATCAGGTGCTGCCTATAACGAGAATATAGAAAATTCAGAGGGGAAGTGAAAAAGGAAATAAGAGGGGCAACGGGAGTATGAGAATAGACTGGCAGCTATCATAAAATGGAATCCAAAAGTCTTATACAGGCATATAAATAATAAAAGGGTAGTAAGAGGAGGGGTGGGGCCAATTTGGGACCAAAATGGAGACCTAAACATGGAGGCATGGCTGAGATACTAAATTAGTATTTTGCATATGTCTTTACCAAGGAAGAAATGCTGCCAAAGTCATAGTGAAAGAGAGGGTAGAACTCCCTCAATCTTTCCTCATAAGACCTCCCCCCCCAAACCAGGCAGCATCCTGGTAAATCTCCTTTGCACTCTTTCCAATGCTTCCACGTCCTTCCTATAGTGAGGTGACCAGAACTGCACACAATATTCCAAATGTGGTCTCACCAAGGTCCTGTACAGTTGCAGCATAACCTCACGGTTCTTAAACTCAAACCCTCTGTTAATAAACGCCAACACACCATAGGCCTTCTTTACTGCTCTATCCACTTGAGTGGCAACCTTCAGAGATCTGTGGATATGAACCCCCAGATCCCTCTGCTCCTCCACGTTCCTCAGAACCCTGCCGTTGACCCTGTAATCCTTATTCAAATTTGCCCTACCAAAATGAATCACCTCGCACTTATCAGGGTTAAATTCCATCTGCCATTTTTCGGCCCAGCTCTGCATCCTATCAATGTCTCTTTGCAGCCTACAACTGCCCTCCACCTCATCCACTACTCCACCAATCTTGGTGTCATCAGCAAATTTACTGATCCACCCTTCAGTCCCCTCCTCCAAGTCATTGATAAAAATCACAAACAGCAGAGGACCCAGCACCGACCCCTGTGGCACACCGCTGGTAACTGGTCTCCAGTCCGAAAATGTTCCATCCACCACCACCTTCTATGAGATACTAGATGGGATAAAAATTGATAAAGAGGAGGTAGTAGAATGGCTGGCAGTACTTAAAGTAGATAATCACCAGGACTGGATGGTATGCATCCTAGGATACTGAGGGTGGTATTGGTGGAAATTGCGGAGGCACTGGCCATAATCTTCCAATCCTCTTTAGATACGGTGTGGTGCCAGAGGAAAGGAGAATTACGAACGTTACACCCTGGTTCAAAGAAAGGCTGTAAGGATAAACCCAGCAACTACAGGCCAGCCAGTTTAACCCCGATAGTGGGGAAGCTTTTAGAAACGATAATCCGGGGCATAAGCAGCAGTCACTTGGACAAGTGTGGATTAATTAAGGGAAGCCAGCACGGATTTGTCAAAGGCAAATCGAATATAACTAACTTGTGAAAGACGTGCGGAATTATCCCTCGCCCCGTCCAACAGGTTATAGAGTTCGGACTTTAGACTTATGAGAAATTACACCAGACACACGGGTTCTGTCTTTAACCTTTTATTGTTCCTAAGACAGATTCAAAACCACAACCACTTTTCGAGCAGTTCACCAATAATATTACAGGAAATCCTTCATACAACCACCCACTGATGATCCGTCCAGCGTTGATTGTAGGTCCTTGTACATGAAAAGACTGACCAGGCCCCTCCTTCCTTTGACTGCAGCTTGATCCTCGTAGACAAGATGACTGGCCAAGCCACCTTCTTCTGACTGCAGTGCTGATTTTCTTTAGCGACAGTGTTTTATACAGCTTTCCTTGTCTTTTGCATTAAATCATTCATTCAGAGATAGTGAAATCTTCCTTTAATGTTGGTCTGAGCTGTTTGAGCTGTCAAACATTTACACTCACACATCCTGTGTGGCTATTATTCAGTTTGTCCTTATCACAGCCCAAAATTGTTCATTCACTCCTAAAGTTTACTTACAAAGGTGGCAGAGAACCACTTGGTTCGGTTCATGAGTTATGTCGTATTCTGCATTTCAAAACTTCAAAGGTTTGACTTCTCACCTCAGAAAGATCACCAGAGACACCATGTCTACAATCTGAGAGGGTTTGTTTATCTCTGTTGACTATCACTACCCCCTGCAGTCACAACCATGTTTCCTGCCTTATCAGCGAAAGATTGCTTGTTACATTAACCAATTTTATTTCACTTTGTAAAAGCTTTTTGCCTGGCAAAGCATTTCAAGAAATATTAAAATTAATGGTCTGTATATACATTCTACACTTGATTAGTTTTTTGATAGGGTAACAGAGAGGGTTGATGAGGGCAATGTGCTTGATGTGGTGTACATGGTCTTGCAAAAGTCGTTTGATATAGTGCCACATAATAGGCTTGCCAGAAAAGTTGAAGCCCATGGAATAAAAGGGTCAGTGACAGCAAGGATATGAAATTGGCTAAGTAACAGGACACAGAGAGTAGTGGTGAATGGTAGTTTTTCAGACTTGAGGAAATTATGCAGTGCTGTTCCCTAAACAACGGCACCTGGCCCACAATTTCACTTGATATATATTAATGACTTGGACTTGGGTGTACAGGGCCTAATTTAATTTTTGCAGATGACACATAACTTGGAAGTATAGTCAACAGTGAGGAGGATAGTGATAGACTTCAAAAGGACATAGACAGGCTGGGGGAATGGGAGAACACGTGGCAGATGAAATTTAATGCAGAAACGTGCGAAGTGATACATTTCGGTAGGAAGAATGAGAAGAGACAATATAAACTAAAGGGTACAATTCTAAAGGGGGTACATGAACTGAGAGAGCTGGGGGTAGATTTGCACAAATCGTTGAAGGTGGCAAGGCAGGTTGAGAAAGCTGTTAAAATAACATACGGGATCCTTGGCTTAATAAATAGAGGCACAGAGTAGAACAGCACGGAAGGTATGATGAACCTTTACAAAACACTGGTTCGGCCTCAACTGCAGTATGTGTCCATTTTCATGGCACCGCACTTTCGGAAGAAAGTGAAGGCCTTAGAGAGGGTGCAGAAAAGATTTACAAGAATGGTTCCAGGGATGAGGGACTTCTGTTACATGGATAGGCTGAAGAAGATGGGGTTGTTCTCCTTAGAGCAGAGAAGTTTGAGAGGAGATTTGATAGAGGTGTTCAACATCATGAGGTGTGAAGACAGAGTAGATAGAGGGAAACTGTTCTCATTGGCGGAAGGGTCGAGAACCAGAGGACACAGCTTTAAGGTGATTGGCAGAAGAACCAAAGGCGATATGAGGAAAAACTTTTTTACGCAGCGAGTGGTTAAGATCTGGAATGCACTGCCTGAAAGGGTGGAGGAGGCAGATTCAATCGTGGCTTTCAAAAGGGAATTGGATAAGTACATGCAGGAAAAAAATCTGGGCTACAGGAAAGGGCAGGAGACTGGGACGAGCTGAAGTGCTCTTGCAGAAAGCCGGAACGGGCTCGACGGGCCGAATGGCCCCCTTCTGTGCGGTAAATTTCTATGATTGTACAATTGTCCTTTTAATGGAATAGCACTTTGCAATATAATAGTAGGTTGCAATGGCATAGAACTTTGCAATACAATAGAACTTTGCAATGAAATATAATTTTGCAATATAATAGTCCTTTGCAATGGAATATCACATTGCAATATAATTGCCCTTTGCAACGAAATAGCGCCTTGCAATGGAATATTGCGTTGCAATGGAATAGTCCTGTGTAATGGAATAGCATTTCGCAATATAATAGTTCTGTGCAATGGAGTAGCATTTTGCAATATAATAGTCCTTTGCGATGGAATATCACTTTGCAATATAATAGCCCTTTAACAATGGAATATCACTTTGCAATGGAATATCACTTTGCAATATACTGGCGCTTTGCAGTGCACTGTCACTTTAAATGGGCGCGTAGCTTGTGTTGCAGAGAGCGGGCTCCCGCCCCGCCCGCCCGGCTGCTGAGTGTGGCCATTGTCTGGAGCCGCTCACAGGCTGTGCTGCTGCTCACAGACACAGCCAGGCAGGCAGCACATGGTGCAGGAAGCAAGGAAGGAATGGCGGCTGCAGCTCGCCAGCTCGGCTTCTGTGTGAGTGAGTGCGTGAGTGTTTGTGGAGCTCAGGACCACAAGGGGCTGGGGGAGTGGCCTGGGGGATTGGAGGGGATGGACAGGCATGTAGGGGGTGATTGGCGCCCCAGGAGATGGGCATGGAGGGAGGGTGAAAAGAAGAAAATATAATCAAGTATCTAATAATAACATATATACTTTACTTCTGTAAACGAAATGTCGGTCTGTGATTTGAGTGGCGTGGAATAAAATGAATGGAAATATCCCACAGCAGCTTTTGCTCTGAAAACATTCCACAAATATTCCCCAATAAAGCCCAGTCCAGAAAAAAATCAAGTGGATTTATTATTCTGAAAGTAATAAAAAAGTAAATATAATATATATATAAAATATATACTTTACTTAGACAAAAGTCTTGATTTGGTTGGGTTGGGAATGAAGGGGAGAGTAAGATCCCACAGCTCTGACACACCCCACATACATTCCCCTTTAAAGTCCAGTCCAGAAAAAAAATCAAATGGCTTGATGTATAAATGTAGCTTTCATTTTTACAAAAGTCTTGAAAGAAGGGCAAAGTAAGATCCCACAGCATTGCAGTCTGGAATGAAATCAGTATGATCTAATGGTGTATACTTTCTGTTTTTTTCAGCCATGAGATGCGGTACCAATGAACACGGCAGGTAACTTGAACTCAGACAAGCCCTGCATACACACCAGCTTTTGCTGTCTGTCTCTCTCTCCCTCACACACACACAGGTCAGCCTGCAAAATTGCCACGCAACACTGTCAGCAATGAAAGAAAGTTGATTTATATCATTGCGCTGCTGTGTTTGGCAGTTTAAAAGCAGAAACAATTTTCAGTATCTTCTCTTTCCAGTTTTGCAGCCTACAGTAAAAGGCTCTCTATCCTACATCAACAGCAAAATATTGTGGAAGCGGGAAATCTGAAATAAAAACAGAAAATGCTTGAAATGCTCAGTAGTTCAAGCAGCAACTGTTGAGAGAGAGAAAAACTGAGTTAATGTTTCAGCTCCATGACCTTTCCTTAGAACCTTTCCAGAATCTGACAAAAGGTCATCGAGCTGAATTAACTCTGTTTCTCTCTCTCTCCACAGTTGCTGCCTGACCTGCTGAGTATTTCCAGCATTTTCCTTTTTGGTTTCTGTTCTGCATATTGTCTTGATGTCATGTGTCTCTCTCACTGCCTGCCTGGTCTCAATTTGAGTGGAGTGGAATAAAAAGAATGCAAAGATACCTTAGCAGCTTTTACTAACTGACGCTCCACAAAATATTTTTCAGTTACTTAGCCTTTTACTTTGCAGCCTACAGCAACAGGCTTTCTATTCTGCATCTTGTCTTCTGATTTCATGTCTTTCCCTCTCACTGACTGTCTGTGTGTCTCTCTCTCACTCACATACTCTCCCTCCCATCCACATTGAACTAAAATTTACAGTGACATGACACACAGACTCACACAGACTCTGCAATTTGCAGAAACTCACACTCACACATCCACTTTGAAAGAGGTGCAGCCTGGGAGTGTCAATTTTTGATGAGAAATCTGGGCCCCCGAGAGGAGATGAAAGCCCGAGAGAGTGAAAAGAAGTAAATACAATCAGGAATCAATAATATATACTTTACTTTTGTTAACTAAATGTCTGCCTGTCTGTGGTTTGCATGGAGTGGAATAAAATGAGTGGAAAGATCCCACAGCAGCTTTTGCTCTGAAAACATCCCAAGCACATTACCCAATAAAGCCCACTCCAGAAAAAAATCAAATGGATTATTCTGAAAATAATTTTAAAAATATAATATATACTCTTTCTTTTACAAAATCTTGTCTTGTTTGTGTTGGGCTGAAGGGGAGAGTAAGATCCCACAACAGGAAATGCCATGAAACACTCCACAAACATTCCCCTATAAAGTCCACTCCAGAAAAATATCAAATAGCTTGATGTATATATGTAGCCTTGCTTTTTACAAAATTCTTGAAAGAAAGGCAAAGTAAGATCCCACAGCAGTGCAGTCTGGAATGAAATCAGTATGATCTAATGGTGTATACTTTCTGTTTTTTCCAGACATGAGATGCAGTACCAATGCACATGGCAGATAACTTGAACACAGACAAGCCCTACATACACACCAGCTTTTGCTGTCTGTCTGTCTGTCTCTCTCACACACACACACACACACACAGGCCTTCCTGCAAAATTGCCACACAACACTGTCAGCAATGAAAACAAGTTGATTTATATCATTCCTCTGCTGTGTTCGGCAGTTTAAAAGCAAAAAGACACTTTTCAAAATCTTATCTTTTCAATTTTGCGGCCAACAGAAACAGGCTTTCTATCCTGCATCAAAAGCAAATGCTGTAGATGTGGGAAATCTGTAGTAAAAACAGAAAATGCTGGAAATACTCAGCAGGCCAGGCAGCATCTGTGGAGAGAGAGAGAAATAGAGTTGATGTTTCAGCTCGATGACCTTTCGCCAGATTCTGGCAAGGTTCTGATGAAAGGTCATTGACCTGGAACTTTAACTCTGTTTCTCTCTCTGACCACAGGTGCTGCTAACATACTGAGTATTTCCAGCATTTTCTGTTTTTTATTTCTATTCTGCATGCTGTCTTGATTTCATGTGTCTCTCTCACTGCCTGCCTGCCTTGTTTTGATTTGAGTGGAGTGGAATAAAAAGATTACTAAGATGCCACATGTAAGGGGTTTTTGTCTCGGGCTTATTTGTAGGTCAGCCAGTTATGTAGTCCTGGACTCACCTGCGCGCTGTGCGGTTGCGAATCGCTATCCCCTTATTAGTTCTGAGCCCAGGACTTATAGAGCGGCGATAAGGACAAACGAACAGACCCGTGGATTGGTGCGAGGAAAACCAATGTTTATTTATCAGAGATGAAACATAACATGTCAATCTTAACTTCGGTATAAACGAGGGAAATGACAGTAGAACAATACCTCACCCCTCCCAACCCCACTTTACTATCTAAGTTAGACTCTTGAGGAACAGGGATAATGCTCACCAAACGAATCATTTGACAGTTGAGGTTATGGTTTAAAGTCCTTTTAAGTAAAAAGTTTCATAAGGCCCTTGTGCCTCGAGGTGTTTGATGGTCACTGGAACCGTTGCTCTGGTTTCTTGCGTGTCGGTCTGTTTCTGGAGCTGCTGGCCTTCTTTGTTGAACGGTCTTGTTTCTGTTGAACTGTGTACTGGAGAACTCCTGTGCTTCAGCTGTCCTGCTTGTAGCCTGTCTGTCTGGCTTGGACAGATGTTGTGCTAGGCTGCAAAACTGCTCGCCTCTGTGGAACTCCTCTCTGTAGAACTCCCGCTTCTTCCAGCACAGGTCTCCAGTTAAACTCTTCGATTGTTCCTTATTTGCCCGCCAAATCTTCCCAGTGCTTTGTTTCATTCTGGTGGGCTTGTTAAGGTCGTTAACTTTAATGGCAGGAGATGTCCTTTAACGATATTAAATATTTGTTAAGTGGAGGATGATTGCTGGTCTGATGGTTGTTCATTTGTGTTGAGTACGTCTTTGTATAAATGCTAAACAGTTTGATGGGGCTGGAGACAGGTCGACCACCTGTCTGTAGAGGCCAGCCCCGCCTCCTTTGGCAGCCTGTACTGAGGTCTGTTTAAAAATGTTTTAAAATGTCCCTGGTCCAATATACTCAATTGGTTTTAAAATGTCCAATGCCCCTTTTTCTTAGGGTCTCTCTCTTTTTCTCTGAGTCTTTTGGGGGTCTGGGAATTTCGCAACTCTCTTACAGACCCTGGCATGTAACCTGGCCTGCTATTTTTGCAGGGCCCTGGTTTCTGTTCAATGTCGCAGGCTTCTGCCCTGAGGTCTAGAAGCCACTTTGTCCAGGGTACCCCTTATTAATAACTCTGGGGAATGTGGGAATTTTGAGAACCCTACACACAGCAGCTTTTATTGTCAGACAGTGCGCAAATAAATTTTCAGTATCTCACTGGCTGACTGTCTGTCTTGAAGTGAAGTGAAATAAACTGCAATGAAATGATGCACAACTGCATTACATGTGGAGCAAGCCAGAATGAAATCAACAGGGTTCAATACAACAACAGAAGGTAATAAGACCCCGAAGCAGATCTCACACAAACACTAGGTTTTGCCCTCACTCTCTCTCGCATACACACACACACCCTGGCCAGCCTGCAGAAGGATGATTGCCGTGTTGGAAGATTAAAACCAAAAAGACACTTTTCAGTACCTTATCTTTCGACTTTGTGGCAGACAGGAACAGGCTTTCTATTCTGCAACTTGCCTTTTGATTTCATGTCTCTCACTGACTATCTATCTGTCTCTCACTCACACAGTCTCCCTCCCACCAATATTGAACTAAAATTTACAGTAACATGACACACACACTCACACAGACTCTGCAATTTGCAGAAACACAGAAACCCACGCACACACAAACTCACACAGACTCTGCAATTTGCAGACACACAGACACCCACGCACATACAGACACACTCACACAGACTCTGCAATTTGCAGAAACACAGAAACCCACGCACATACAGACACACTCACACAGTCTCCGCAATTCGCAGAAACTCACACACACACATTTATTTTGAAAGATGTGCAGCCTGGGAGTGTCAATTTTTGATGATGTCCCTTCCTGGCTGTGCGGCATGTTTGATGAGGACAATCCAACAGGAAGAAGTGAAGCCGAGGCCCCAGAAATCCGGTTACCCAAGAGGAAATGAAAGCCCGGGAGAATGAAAAGAAGTAAATACAATCAGGAATAAATAATATACATACTTTACTTTTGTTAACTAAATGTCTGCCTGTCTGTGGTTTGCCTGGAGTGTAATAAAATGAATAGAAAGATCCCACAGCAGCTTTTGCTCTGAAAACATCCCAAGCACATTCCCCAATAAAGCCCAATCCTGAAAATAATCAAATGGATTCTTCTGAAAATAATTTTTAAAATGTAATATATACATTTTTTTGCAGAAGTCTTGCCTTTTTTGGTTTGGGCTGAAGGGGAGAGTAAGATCCCACAGCAGGAAATGCCACGAAACACACCACAAACATCCCCCTATAAAGTCCAGTCCAGTAAAATAACAAATGGCTTGATGTATATATGTAACCTTGCTTATTACAAAATTATTTAATGAAAGGCAAAGTAAGATCCCAGAGCTGTGCGTTCTGGAATGAAATCAATATGACCTAATGGTGAATACTTTCTGTTTTTTTCAGACATGAGATGCAGTACGAATGCAAACGGCAGATAACTTGAACAAAGACAGGCCCTGCATGCACACAAGCTTTTGCTGTCTGTCTCGCTCTCTCTCACACACACACACACGCACACACAAACACACAGGCCAGCCTGCAAAATTGCCACAAAACACTGTCAGCAATGAAAGAAAGTTGATTTCTAACATTCCTCTGCTGTGTTCGGCAGTTTAAAAGCAAACAGACACTTTTACACTTTTCAATATCTTATCTTTTCATTTTGCGGCCTACAAAAACAGGCTTTCTATTCTGCATCAAAAGCAAATGCTGTGGATGTGGGAAATCTGAAATAAAAACAGAAAATGCTGGAAATACTCAGCAGGTCAGGCAGCATCTGTGGAGAGAGAGAGAAACAGAGTTAATGTTTCAGCCCGATTACCTTTTGTCAGATTCTGGCAAGGTTCTGACGAAAGGTCATCGAGCTGAAACATTTACATTGTTTCTCTGTATCTCCACTGATGCTGCCTAACCTACTGAGTATTTCCAGCATTTCCTGTTTTTATTTCTATTCTGCATGTGGTCTTGATTTCATGCATCTCTCTCACTGCCTGCCAACCTGCCTTGTCTTGATTTGAGTGGAATAAAAAGAATGCAAAGCACCAGAGGATGCAAAGATCCCAGAGCAGCTTTTATTGTCAGACAGTCCACAAAGACATTTTTCAGTATCTCACTGACTGACTGTCTGTCTGTCTTGAAGTGAAGTGAAATGAAATAAAGTGCAATAAAGTGATACACAGCAGCATTACATGTTGACCAGGCCAGAATTAAATCAATAGGGTTTATTAGAACAACAGCAGGTAATAATACAGCAGACCACATCTCACACAAACACCAGCTTTTGCCCTCTCTCTCTCTCACTCACACACACACACACACACACTCACAGCCTGGCCAGCCTGCAGAGGGATGACTGCCGTGTTGGAAGATTAAAACCAAAAAGACGCTTTTCAGTATCTTTTCTTTTCACTTTGTGGCCTAAAGAAACAGTCTTTCGATTCTGCAACTTGCCTTTTGATTTCATGTGTCTCTCGCTGTCAATGACTATCTGTCTGTCTGACACTCACACAGTCTCCCTCCCACCCACATTGAACTAAAATTTACACTAACATGACACACACACTCACACAGACTCTGCAATTTGCAGAAACCTACTCACACACATCCATCCATTTTGAAAGGGATGCAGCCTGGGAGTGTCTATTTTTGATGATGTCCCTTCCTGGCTGTGCGGCCATGTTTGATGAGGATAATCCAACAGGAAGCGGTGAAGTCAAGGCCGCAGAAACCTGGGTCCCCACAAGGAAATGAAAGACCGGGAGGGTGAAAAGAAGGAAATACAATCAGGGATAAATAATAATATATCTACTTTACTTTTGTTAACTAAATGTCTGCCTGTCTGTGATTTGCGTGGAGTGGGATAAAATGAATGGTATGATCCCATAGAAATTTTTGCTCTGAAAACACCCCCAAGCACATTGCCCACTAAAGCCCAGTCCCAAAAAAATTCAAATGGATTATTCTGAAAATATTTTATAAAATATAATATATACTTTGTTTTTACAAAAGTCTTGACTTGGTTTGGTTGGGTTGGGCTTAATGGTGAGTAAGATCTCACCGCAGGATATGCTCTGAAACACCCCACAAACATTCCTCGATAAATTCCAGTCCAGAAAAAATCAATTGGCTTGAGGTATATATGTAGCTTTGCTTTTTACAAAAGTCCTGAAAGAAAGGCAAAGTAAGATCCCACAGCATTGCAGTCTGGAATTAAATCAGTATGATCTAATGGTGTATCCTTTCTGTTTTTTTCAGACATGAGATGCAATACCAATGACACAGCAGGTAACTTGAACTCAGTCAAACCCTGCATACAAACCAGCTTTTGCTGTCTCTCTCTCTCTCTCTCACACACACAAACACACACACAGGCCAGCCTGAAAAATTGCCACACAACACTATCAGCAATGAAAGAAAGTTGATTTCGCTCGTTGCTCTGCTGTGTTTGGCAGTTTAAAAGCAAAAAGACACTTTTCAGTATCTCATCTTTTCATTTTGCGGCCTACAGATACAGGCTTTCTATTCTGCATCAAAAGCAAAATACTGCTGATGCTGGAAATGGGAATAAAAACAGAAAATGCTGGAAATACTCAGCAGGTCAGGCTGCATCTGTGGAGAGAGAGAGAAATAGAGTTAACGTTTCATCTCTATTGCCTTTCATCAGATTGTCAAGGTTCTGACGAAACGTCATCGACCTGAAACATTAACACTGTTTCTCTCTTCACAGATGCTGCCTGAAATGCTGAGCATTTCCAGCATTTTCTGTTTTCATTTCTATTCTGCATGTTGTCTTGATTTTGTGTGTCCCCCAAACTGCCTGTCTGCCTGTCTTGTCTTGATTTGAGTGGAGGGGAATTAGAAGAATGCAAAGATCACACAGCAGCTTTTACTTTCAGGCCTCCTCCAGAGGGGACCGACCGAGGCCTGCTCCAGAGGGGACAGACCGAGGCCTCCTACAGAGGGGACCGAGCGAGGCCTCCTCCAGAGGGGACCAACCGAGGCCTCGTCCAGAGGGGATGGACTGAGGCCTCCTCCAGAGGGGGAGAAGGTGGGATGTACTTTAGAGAAACCTTTATTGAATATATTAAGACAATGAAGCCAGTTATTGAAAATGTCGAGGAGACCAGGCGTGAGCTGAAGTAAGTGGTGGAGTTTTATTTACACAACACAGGGACAACAACAATAACCTGAATTTTTATAGCGGCTTCAATGTAATGAAACGACACGACGCAATTAGCAGACAACATTTGACACGGAGGCGCATAAAGAGATTTTAGGAGAGATGGCCCAAAGCTCGGTGAAAGTGGTAGGTTTTAATAAGCGTTTAAAGGAGGAGAAGAGAGATGTCGAGCTGCGAAGAGGTTCAGGGAGGGAATTCCAGAGTTTAGGGCCTTGGCAGCTGAAGTCATGGCGACTTTGTGGAGCAACGAAAATCGAGGATGTGCAACAGGTCAGAGGAGTGGTGAGATCTCGGAGGGTTGTGGGGACACTTGTTACAGAGTGCGACTCCTCACTGGGAGAGACACACACTGTACACAGGGACACTTGTTACAGATACCGACTCCTCACTGGGAGAGACACACACTGTACACAGGGGCACTTGTTACAGAGTCTGTCTCCTCACTGGGAGATACACACACTGTACACAGGGACACTTGTTACAGAGTCTGTCTCCTCACTGGGAGATACACACACTGTACACAGGGACACTTGTTACAGAGTCTGACTCCTCACTGGGAGAGACAGACTGTACACAGGGACACTTGTTACACAGTCTGACTCCTCACTGGAGGAGACACACACTGTACACTGGGACACATGTTACAGAGTCCGACTCCGCAAAGGGAGAGACACTCACTGTACACAGGAACACTTGTTACAGAGTCCGATTCCTCACTGGGAGAGACACACACTGTACACAGGAACACTTGTTACAGGGTACGACTCACTGGGAGAGAGACACTGTACACAGGGACACTTGTTACAGAGTCTGACTCCTCACTGGGAGAGACAGACACTGCACACAGGGACACTTGTTACAGAGTCTGACTCCTCACTGGGAGAAACACACACTGTACACAGGGGCTCTTGTTTCAGAGTCTGACTCCTCACTGGGAGAGACACACACTGTACACAGGGACTCTTTTTACAGAGTCTGACTCCTCACTGGGAGAGACACACACTGTACACAGGGACACTTGTTACAGAGTCTGACACCTCACTGGGAGAGACACACACTGTACACAGGGACACTTGTTACATAGTCTGACTCCTCACTGGTTGACACACACTGTACACAGGGACACTTGTTACAGAGTCTGACTCCTCACTGGGAGAGACACACACTGTACACAGGGACAATTGTTACAGAGTCTGACACCTCACTGGGAGAGACACACACTGTACACAGGGACAATTGTTACAGAGTCTGACTCCTCACTGGGAGAGACACACACTGTACACAGGGACACTTGTTACAGAGTCTGACTCCTCACTGGGAGACACGCACTGTACACAGGGACACTTGTTACACTGTCTGACTCCTCACTGGGACAGACACACACTGTACACAGGGACACTTGTTACAGAGTCTTACTCCTCACTGGGAGCGACACACACTGTACACAGGGACACTGTTTACAGAGTCTGACTCCTCACTGGGAGAGACACGCAGGAATACTGAGTGCAATTGTCAGTTTCCCACTGCAGCCCAGACTGAGCCCTGCCCTGGGCCTTTCCTGTCTGTGCATTTCCCCAGTGCCCCAGTGGGGAACATTCAGCCCCGGATATCCTGCAGAAGCAGCGCTCTGGGGCCGGGCGGCTGAGTCTCATGACCCTGTGTCTGGGACTCTGACCTCACAATGGGAGATGACGCTCGCTCAGCTCGAGCTGGAAACCGCAACATTTTCAGATTATGATACTGAGAGCAGCGATTGTCAACGCTTGAAAAGTTCACACTCAGTCCGGGTCTTGTTTCCTGCAGTAACTCCAGCAGGTTCTCTCCGGTTGAACTGAAACGATTCTCCCACAGCCTGAAACAGATTAAAGGAGAAACAGGAAATAAACAGATTGAAAAAAGTAAATAAAAGGGAGACTGGGGTTAATATTTCAAGAATAATTACAGACAAATATTACCCATAAATTTGACTGAATCCAATTTATATGTTATTTATTACATTAAACATTAACACAAACACTCACCAGATCCGCTCCAGACTCCTGCAGTTCAGTATGAGGCGGCCGAGAGCGGGGACAGATCGGTCTGTGAAGGAGTTTGATCCCAGGTCCAGAACCTTCAGTGACAGGTTTGTACTGAGAGCGGAGGCGAGATCCTCGGCACAAGAATCTGTGAGTCCGACAGACCATAGCCTGGGGATCAGAGAGAGAAATAACAGGAATCAGAGTAACTCCCAGTGTTCATTAATAACACTATTACTGATATTAATACTAATGTGCAGTGTCAGACATCCAGTTATTATAAACACAATCTCATACAGTCTGGTACTTACCACAGTTCGTGTATTTTACAGTCCGGGTTCCTGAGAGCCGCAGACAATAGTTTCACTCCTGAATCTCCCAGTTTATAGTTCTCCATTCTAAAGACAAACAGAGAGAAACAAATGGAATCAAACACTGGATCTGATATATTTTTCACTCTCGGATATTACAGCAATCACTGAAAGTACTTCAGGACATTACTAACCCGTTTCCCCCCGCGATTTCCCAACTGGACGATTCGGGTGTGGCCGGGGTCGGTGTCGGCCCGGGTGCGGCCGGGGTAGGGTCGGGTGCGTCCGGGGTCGGGGACCGGCCGGGATCGGGTCGGGTGCGGCCGGGGTCGGTGGCGGGTCGAGTGCGGCTGGGGTCGTGTCGGATGCGGCCGGGGTCGGGGACGGGCCGGGGTCGGGTCGGGTGCGGCCGGGGTCGGTGGCGGGTCGAGTGCGGCCGGGGCGGTGGCCGGTCGAGTGCGGCCGGGGTCGGGTCGGGTGCGGCCGGAATAGGTGGCGGGTCGGGTGCGGCCGGGGTCGAGTCGGGTGCGGCCGGGTCGGGACAGGCTGGGGTCGGTGGCGGGTCGAGTGCGGCCGGCGTCGGGTCGGGTGCGGCCGGGGTCGGGGCAGGGCCGGGGTCGGGTGCGGCCGGGGTCGGTGGCGAGTCGAGTGCGGCCGGGGCCGGGTCGGGTGCGGCCGGGTCGGGGGCGGGTGCGGCCGGTGTTGGGGTCGGGACGGGTGAGGCCGGGGGCGGGTTGAGTGAGGCCGGTGGCGGGTCGGGTGAGGCCGGGATCAGTGGCGGGTCGGGAGCGGCCGGTATCGGTGGCGGGTCGAGTGAGGTCGGGGTCGGTGGCGGGTCGAGTGCGGCCGGGGTCGGGTCGGGTGCGGCCGGGTTCGGTGGCAGGTCGGGTGCGGCCGGGTTCGGGTCGGGTGCGGCCGGTGTCGGGGGCGGGTCAAGTGAGGTCGGGGTCGGGTCGGGTGCGGCCGGGGTATGTGGCAGGTCGAGTGCGGCCGGGTTCGGGTCGGGTGCGGCCGGTGTCGGGGGCGGGTCAAGTGAGGTCGGGGTCGGGTCGGGTGCGGCCGGGGGCGGGTGCGAGTGAGGTCGGGGTCGGTGGTGGGTGGGGTGCGGGTCGAGTGAGGCCGGGGTCGGAGGCGGGTCGCGGCCTCGCTCTGGAGAATTGAAGGAAGCGGGTTTGATGATGTAATTTGATGATGCGCACATTGAGTTTGTCCATTGTGATGTCAGTGTTCTACAGTATTGAGGTGCTGCAAACACTGACAACCTCTGCACAGAGGAGCAAGGCTGCACCCAGGCTCTCCCATATCTCCCTCCATATGCTTATGGTGGGAGCCACAACACGCAGGGAGGTTCTCTTCACTTCCAATGGGCGGAAGAGACCAACACAGCCGGTTGCACATTGCACAATGGGGCTCAAGCAGGAATGTCGTCAGGAGGACCAGGCTGCAGTGGCGCAAACCTTTCAATGATCTCAGTAGATCACGAAACGTTACTGCAAAGCCACCCTCAACCTCATCCTGCTGTGCCACTCATCACATCCCCATCACTCTGCCTTCCCTACCCTACTCCTGCACATTCTTACTCACACCAACTTACCTTCCACCCATCCCTCTCTATCTATATTATCACATCCCAATTTCACTAGCCACCCCTCACACTCACCATCATCCTAGTCCAATCATAACAACTAACAACACACAAGGGTAGGCAATTGTGTGTTTTAGCCAATGTTGATGTGAAGTTTCTGTATATGTCATTTCAAACATTGGAATCTTTATTTTCAACACTTTCCGTTCTTCAACAGATTTCTATGCACCTTTGGATGTGGCTGAATGAGTTGCAGTGATTGGTGAGACAAAACGACACCCCCCGCAATGCTGGTTAGTGTAACAGGACTGGTTTGGGCATTGCAGGGATACTTTATGTTGTTAGTGTGGGGTGGTGCCAACCTGGCGCATAATGTGGCATCCAGGGTGTGCAGCATCAAGTGAAGTAAATCTGGCCATGGTGAGGCCATCTCTGGCGTCCCGGTCAGCAATGAGGTCGGGTGTTGATCCCCTCTGTGCTGTGCAGCATCAGGAGATGCGGAGCAGGTTGGTGTTGTTGTTGGTGCTGCTAGAGTGCTTGGTGCTGCAGGTGTTGGGGCTGATCGTGGTTGGACTCTGAGGCCCAATGTGAGACAGTATAAACCATACCCATGCTGATGTAATAGATTGAGAGGTCGCACAACACCAGGTTATAGTCCAACAGTTTTATTTGAAATCACAAGCTTTCGGAGCTATCGATTGCTCCTTCCTCAGGTGAAGTAAATTAGATACAGAATCGCCAAAGCATATATAGATAGAAAACAAAGCATGTGTACTTTACAATTGCAGACCAATAAATTAAATCATCCTGACTATCTGCCGAGGTGTGATAAAGTTAATTAAGTCAGCCAGGAAGGTACCACATCAAAGACATAGCAAGATACAACTGAGACAATGAGGTGTAGTCGCAGGGGTTCTAACATGTCAAAAGCTGCCGTCTGTATGTAAAACGAAAAGCTTTAAAATTTTTACTTTTTTATTGGGAAAATTTTTACTTTTTTACTGGGAATCACATCTGTGAACAAGCTAACGACGACTCGAGTCCGGATCACGTCATGTATCGTGACATAAACCCAAGATCCCGATTGAGACCGTCTTCATGAGTGCGGAACTTGGCTATCAGTTTCTGCTCGATGATTTTGCGTTGTCGTGTGTTTCTAAGGTTGCCTTGGAGAACGCTTACCCGCAGATCCGAGGCTGAATGTCCTTGACTGCTGAAGTGTTCCCCGACTGGGAGGCAACAATCCTGCCTGGCGATTGTTGCGCAGTGCTCGTTCATACGTTGTCTCAGTGTCTGCATGGTCTCGCCGATGTACCATGCCGCGGTGCATTCTTTCCTGCAACGTATGAGGTAGACAACGTTGGCCGAGTCACATGAGTATGTACCATGTACCTGGTGGGTAGTGTCCTCACGTGTGATGGTGGTATCTGTGTTGATGATCTGGCATGTCTTGCAGAGTTTGCCATGGCAGGGTTGTGTGGTGTCGTGGTCGCTGTTATCCTGAAAGCTGGGTAATTTGCTGCGAACGATGGTACTTCTGAGGTTAGGCGGCTGTTTGAAGGCAAGTAGTGGAGGCGTGGGGATGGCCTTAGCGAGGTGTTTGTCGTCATCGATGACATGTTGAAGGCTGCGAAGAACATGGCGTAGTTTCTCCGCTCCGGGGAAGTACTGGACGACGTATGGTACCCTGTTGGTTGTGTCCTGTGTTTGCCTTCTGAGGAGGTCTATGCGATTTTTCGCTGTGGCCCGTCGGAACTGTCGATCGATGAGTCGAGCGTCATATCCCGTTCTTACGAGGGCGTTTTTCAGCGTCCGTAGGTGTCCATCGCGTTCCTCCTCGTCTGAGCAGATCCTGTGTATTCGCAGGGCTTGTCCATAGGGGATGGCTTCTTTAACATGGTTAGGGTGGAAGCTGGAGAAGTGGAGCATCGTGAGGTTGTCCGTGGGCTTGCGGTAGAGTGAAGTGCTGAGGTGTCCGTCTTTGATGGAGATTCGTGTGTCCAGGAATGAGACCGATTCTGAGGAGTAGTCCATGGTGAGTTTGATGGTGGGATGGAACTTGTTTATGTTATTGTGTAGTCTTTTCAGTGATCCTTCGCCATGGGTCCAAAGGAAGAAAATGTCGTCGATGTATCTGGTGTACAGCGTTGGCTGGAGGTCCTGTGCAGCGAAGAAGTCTTGCTCGAACTTGTGCATGAAGATGTTGGCGTATTGGGGTGCGAATTTGGTCCCCATGGCTGTTCCGTGTGTTTGGGTAAAAAAATGGTTGTCGAAGGTGAAGACATTGTGGTCAAGGCTGAAGCGGATGAGTTGTAGGATGGCGTCTGGAGATTGGCTGTTGTTGATGTTGAGTACTGAGGCTGTTGCAGCGATGCCGTCATCGTGGGGGATACTGGTGTAGAGTGCCGATACGTCCATCGTGGCAAGGAGTGTTCCTGGTTCAACTGGTCCGTGGGTGCTGAGTTTCGGTAAGAAGTCTGTAGTGTCGCGACAGAAGCTGGGGGTTCCCTGTACGATGGGTTTCAGAATGCCCTCGACGTATCCAGAGAGGTTCTCACACAGGGTTCCATTGCCTGATACGATAGGACGTCCGGGTGTGTTGGCTTTGTGTATCTTTGGGAGGCAGTAGAAGTCTCCCACGCGGGGAGTACGTGGGATGAGAGCGCGTAGGATGTTTTGAAGGTCTGGATCGAAGGTCTTGATCAGTCTATTGAGTTGGCGGGTGTGTTCTTTGGTCGGATCTGCGGGTAGCTGTCTGTAGTGTTCCTGGTTGTCCAGTTGTCGGTATGCTTCTTTACAATAGTCCGTTCTGTTCTGTATGACGATGGCTCCTCCTTTGTCCACTGGTTTGATGACAATGTTGCGGTTGGTCTTGAGAGCGTGGATGGCGTTGCGTTGTGCTCGGGTGACATTCTGGACTGTCTTGTGAGTGCGGCTGATGAATCTGGCGTTGATGCATCTCCTGACAGCTTGAGCATACATGTCAAGCTTGGGGCAGCGACCCTCCGGAGGGGTCCAGTTTGACTCTTTTTTCTTCGGTTGCTGCACTGCGAGTCCCTCTGTCTGCTGTTCTGGATCATTGATTGTCTCATTGGGTTTGTTGCTGACATCTTGGGATTTGTGGAAGTATTCCCGGAGCCTCATTCTCCTGATGAATTCCTCCGTGTCTGCCGCGAGACCGATGGGGTCCATTTTGGTGATTGGGCAGAACTTGAGCCCTAGGGCGAGAACTTCGATTTCGTCTGGTTGAAGGGTATGGTCGGACAAGTTGACGATGGACTTCCCTGTGGTTGCAGCCGTGGTACCGGGGGAGGCTTGGTTGCTGCTGGTGGTGATGCCGAGTTTCTCAAGCTGGCAGGTGAACTTGAGATGACAGAAACGATCTGTCAATGGTGAGAGAGGTTGTTCCATTGAGGGGGACAATGGATAGAGAGTTTGCTCCAAACACTTGCAACCTGCATAAAGCTCAATCTGTCTTCCAAATGCAGTAAGCAACAGCTTCTGAACTTGGAAAGTGACCAGCTCCCGAGATGGGAGCTTTTATAGCACATTTCCAGCTATCAAGTAATGAGATGATCCCATGGCCATATAACTCCCGCGCTGCTTACCTGACGTGCTCCCCGAGCAGCGTGGACCACGTAGGCGACCTGGTAAACTCTGAAGGTGAGCTACAATAGTTGTAATCCTTTGTCAACAAAGTCATAATAACCTGAACTGCCTCCACCGCCGCTGCATGTCGAGTCTGCTCAGCACTGAGAGACCCGACATTTGGGAAAGGCGTGTGGCAGCGGGTTGACAGCGGGGTCCCGACACGCTTGGGAAATATCCAGTTTCCCAACCGACCCGCCACCGATCGCGCCCGCTGAACTTTATTTATTAAATAAAGTGCTATCTGTGTGAAGCCTTGAAATGTCCCTCAGTTCGGTCTCATTCCCTGATGATCAGAATGACCCTCTTGGAGCTCAGTGACCGGCTCTGTCATGTTTGGGGAAACTTGTCTCAATTATGTTGCTCCTTGAATCCCGGATTTTATGGGAATGGAGCGATTGTTCCAGAATTAAATGATAAAGCGGTGATTTGCTGTACTTTATACTCTGTGCATCATATTAATCTGTATAATATCTCGGGGTGAGTTATATTGTAAAACGCTAACTGCTGCTGAAAAATCCGTCCCCCAGGATTTTATATAACAAGGAGAATTTATACTGAAATAAAAACAGAAAATGCTGGAAATACCCAGCAGGTCAGGCAGCCTTTACAGAGAGAGAAACAGAGTTAATGTTTCAGGTCGAGGACCCTTCGTCAGAACCTGAAAAAGTAACAGTAGTAACATGTTTTTAAGCAAGTGTAGGGGCCGGAAAAGGTGGAGGGGGGAAGAAAGAACAAAAGGGAAGGTCTGTGATAGGGTGGAAGACAGGAGAGATTAAAAGACAAAAGGGATGATAGTGCAAGCAAAAGGAGATGGCAATGGGACAAGTTAAGAAACAAAAGATGAATCTAGATGACGTCTGAATAGCAATGGCAGAATCATTAACAGCTGTCATGCGAGAGGAAAAAAAAGGGAAAAGGAAAAACAGTGATGAAAAAAATAAAATAGGGATCGAGTTTATAGCCTGAAATTGTTGAACTCGATGTTGAGTCCAGAAGGCTGTAAAGTGCCTAATTGAAAGATGAAGTGCTGTTCCTCGATCTGTTGTTGTACTTTGTTGGAAGAGCGTAAGAGACCGAGAACAGAGAGATCACATTGGGAGTGGAGCAGAGAATTAAAGTGATAGACGACCAGAAGCTCGTGTCACACTTGCAGACTGAGTGGAGGTATTCCGCAAAGCAGTCACTCAATCTGCGTTAGGTCTCCGCAACTTAGGGAAGACCGCATCGTGAGCAGTGAATACAGTATACTAAATTGCAAGAAGTATAGGGAAATCGCTGTTTCACCTGGAAGGAGTGTTTGGGGCCCTGGACAGTGGGAAGGGAAGAGGTAAAAGGTCAGGTGTTGCATCTCCTGCACTTGCATGGGAAGGTGCTGTGGGACGGAGAAGGGGTGTTGTGGGTGATTGAGGAGTGGACAATGGTTTCGTGGAGGGAGCTTCAGAATGCTGAAAGGGGAGGTGAAGGGAAGATTGTTTGGTGGTGGGATCATGCTTGATGTGGCGGCAAAGGCGGATGATGATCCGTTAAATACTGAGGCTGGTTGGCTGAAAGGTGAGGAAAAGGGGAACCCTATCGTGGTTCCGGGAGGTAGGGGAAGGGGTGAGAGCAGAAGTGCAGACAATAGAATGGACACGGTCAAGAGCCGTGTCAACCACGGTAGAGGGAAATCCTCGGTTGAGGAAAAAAGAAGACAGCTCGAGGAACAGCTCCGGTTTACCCAGGAGCCACCCGCCGTGTGCGACGCACCACCGCTGGCCGGTGTGTGTCTGTACTCCGGGGCTCATACCCCACAACACGTTATATTGGAACCTTTTTAATGGCAGATTTAAGATGCTTAAAAAAAAATTCGAGGAACAGCACCTCATCTTTCGTTTAGGCACGCTTCAGCCCTCTGGACTCAACATCGAGTTCAACAATTTCAGATCATAACCACGGCCCCTATCACATTTATAAATATATTTTATATTTTCATCCACCCTTTTGTTTGGCCCCTTTTTTTCTTCCCTCCCTGAAGCTGGCAGCTGTCCTTCATTTCACCAGCGCATTTCACACTTCATTTAGCCTCAACCTATCACATTACCACCTCCTCTTGTCTTGAATATCTCTTAATGTCTCTCAATGTCTCTTATTCTCTCCTGCCTTCTTTACTACCACTGACCTTCCCATTTGCTCTTTCATCCCTTCCCCCTTTTCCCAGCTTTATACTTGCTTTAAATCTATTTCATTTCCTGCTTTTTTCCAGTTCTGACGAAGGGTCTTCGACCTGAAACGTTAACTCGGTTTATCTCTCCACAGATGCTGCCTGGCCTGCTGAGTTTTTCCAGCGTTTTCTGTGTTAAAAAGGAAGACATGTCGGAAGCACTAGGATGGAACGTGGCATTGTCAGCGCAGATGCGGCAGAGACGGAGAAACTGGGAGAATGGACTAGAGACCTTAAAGGAAGCGAGGAGGGAGGAAGTTTATTCCAGGTAGCTGTGGGAGTCAGAGGGCGTATACTGAATGTTTGTCAATAGCAGCAAAAGAGTTTATTCTGTCCCGTTACAAGTTTTAAATGTCCCTGTGCTCTTAGTTTATAAGGGAGGGGAGTCTCTCACTTTATTCCCAATTACACTGGGTTTACATTTATTTCAGGTGTTAACGGCCTGACAGTTTTGGGGAATTTTCTGAAGGTCCCTCCCCGAGCGGGGCCTCACACACAGGGAGCGGATTATGGGGAATTCTCGGATTCACTGCTCCCGGTTTACCAGGAGCCGCCCGCTGTGTGCGAGTCTCTACTCCGGGGCTAATACCCCACAACCCGTTATATTGGAACCTTTTTACTGGCAGATTTAAGATGCTTAATATCATTCTTTACTCAATGTTCAGGACTGTGAAGAATGGTAAACATTCACAGCTGGAAGAATTCCCGATTCCCCAATCCTCCCAATTCAGGAAACTTTCCCGGAGACAAGACACACAGTGTTATGGTAAATATCAAACTGTTAGTGATTTGAAGTCGGGTTTCTGTCCTTTTTACAGTTGAAATGGTAGATTTGGAAAACATTTTAAATTAATGTTAACTTTACTGCCGGATTATATTTTATGTTTACATTCCACTATCCAGCTTTATTAAATATGTTTTATTGTAATGCAATTATCAGACTCTCAGTGACCTGTATTTGCTGATCCGATAAAGACTGTAAAATCCCTACTTGTTCACAAGGATCCATTTTAGATTCTCCAGTCCTCAGGGATTTAATCACTGATCCTCTTATAGTTGTCATATTTGTGTTGAATCTGTCTCTCTGGTTTAACTGAACTGTTTGTTTCCCTTCATGACGGAGCAACAACACAATCCGTGACTGCTCTACAATTCGCCAAACAGTTAGAGACAAATAAACAGTTACCTCAACACCCAGCATTTGTGCAGTACGATCCCAGCCGCTGGAGTCCTTCACACGAAATGTAGCAGCTCTGAAGAACGAGGTGTTTTATTATATCACAGCTTCCAATAACATGAGACAGGACCGCACAGTCAATCGGGGTCAATGTCAATCCACTAAATGTAAGTGATTCCACAGATACCACTGTTTTCCGAGCCAGTGCTTTATTCTGAGACTCAAACAGGTAGTGGAATGTGTTCAGGAGGTTCCTTTTACCAGTTTCACTCCACATGTTCCCAATCTGTCCTTCAACCTTCTCCTTCACCCAGTCAATCACTCGGCAGGTGGTTTGATGAAGAAATTGACCCAGAAACTCCTCCAGGGGCCGAGCTGACTGTGGGGAGGAGAGACCAGCAACAAAACGGAGAAATATCTCAAATCGGCCATCTTCCTTGCTGTGGGCTTCTCTGAGGAGTTTCAGGATGTCCCCGGGATCTGGAGTCAGGAATTGTGCGAGTGCGGCTACAAACTCTTGGATGGTGAGGTGCGGGAATGTGTACACTACGCTCTGGGCAGAATTATCTCTCTCCAAAAGTTCCATCATGAACCCAGACAGGAACTGGGAAGGCTGCAGATTGTACTTGATCAAATCTCCATTTCTAAACACAATCTTCTTCTCGGAGACTCCTGTGAAGGCCATCTCACCAAGCTTCAGTAACACATCACGAGGGCTTTCAATCTCTCAGCCATGGTTTTTCAGAATGTTGTAGATATAGTAGGAATATAGTTGGGTGTTGGTCTTGGGAACTCGATGCTGTTTCCTGTCTCATTGTGTAAAGAAGGGGCCCAGTGACAGACCGAGGATACTGCAGCAGGAAGGATTGTAGCATAAGGTGTACAGGATGTCGTTCTCCTCCACGTGTTTGAAAACAGCTGCTGCCACTGTCTGATCTTCAAAAAATTTGTTGAAATATGCCTTCCGTTCTTCACCAACAAATCCCAGGATTTCAGACCATCACTGATCTCAGCCTTTTTCAATAAATGTAATGCAGTGGGGCGGCTGGTCACTAGCACTGAACATCCTGGGAGCAGCTTGTGCTGTATCAAACTGTACACAATGTCAGACTCTTCACACCAGGCTTCGGGATCTGTGCATATGTGCTGAGGTTCTGTATTTCTCAGATTGTCAGCAAAGTCGATCCCGTCCTTGAATTCATCCAAGCCATCGAATATAAACAGCAATCCCTCTGGGTTCGTCCAGATCTCTCTCAGAATATTCCCAAAGTAAGGATAGAAAAAGAGTATCAGATTCCTCAGGTTTATTCCACAGTCAACGTCTTTCAAATCCCGGCATTTAAAGCTGAAAACAAATTGAAAGTGTGGGAATATTTTCCCAGTGGCCCAGTCATGAACAATCTTTTGTACCATTGTTGTTTTTCTAATCCCCGGGACGCCGCTCACTACTCCTGAACTCCCAGATTTGAATTTTCACTGGGAAAAACTGCTCTGGAAGAATTGATCAGGTCGGATTTTTTCCAGCTCTCTCCGGAGATGTTCCTCTCTCCACTCTTCATGGTCTCGGCCTCTTGCCAGCAGTTCATATTCTACAAGTGTCCGATCTCGAACAGTAGAAATGAGCGTTAGCTCAGCGTATCGATCAAACAGCTGAAAAATCTTAACCTTCTCCTTTATTAGGATAGTGTTCACTCTCAGTGTTTCAGTTTGTACCCGGAGTGTTTCCTTGTGTTTCTGTTGAACATCTTCAATTAGAACAGACAGAAAGTGGTTTCAATGTTAGTTATATTGTTGAAGAAAGATCCGATACACTGCTCTGTTTTTCAGTAAAATGTCACACGAACTATTTCGAAATTTTAATCGTAAACATTTAGAAAACTAAAACAGTTCATGTGAATCTTGGTTGACAGGAAATTTCTGAGTGATCTTGCAAATCTACATGGGACACTAATAGTTAATTAACATGGCGAGCTGGGTGAAGGTGAAATGTTCCCTCTGTTGGTGAATACTATCTCACGCACATTGTACTGCAGACATCTGATTACAAATCCTCAGGTGATTCTGGGTATATGGCTGTAGTGGTTATAATGGATAAATTATTGAACCCCTCACCCAGCAGAGCTGAGCTTTTGTACAAATAGCAAATCGGAAATTGGGCAGCACTGAGAGAGGGACAGGCTCACAATGTACTGATTGGGCAGCACTGAGAGAGGGACAGGCTCACAATGTACTGATTGGGCAGCACTGAGAGAGGGGGACAGGCTCACAATGTACTGATTGGGCAGCACTGAGAGAGGGGCAGGCTCACAATGTACTGATTGGGCAGCACTGAGAGAGGGGGACAGGCTCAAAATGTACTGATTGGGCAGCACTGAGAGAGGGACAGGCTCACAATGTTCTGATTGGGCAGCACTGAGAGTGGGGGATAGGCTCAAAATGTACTGATTGGGCAGCACTGAGAGAGGGACAGGCTCACAATGTACTGATTGGGCAGCACTGAGAGAGAGGGACAGGCTCAAAATGTACTGATTGGGCAGCACTGAGAGAAGGCCAGGCTCACAATGTACTGATTGGGCAGCACTGAAAGGGACAGGCTCACAATGTACTGATTGGTCAGCACTGAGAGGGGAACAGGCTCACAATTTACTATTTGACCATCACTGAGAGAGGGACAGGCTCACAATGTACTGATTGGGCAGAACGGAGAGGGGGACAGGATCACAATGTACTGATTGGGCAGCACTGAGAGGGGGTCAGGCTCACAATGTACTGATTGGGCAGCACTGAGAGAGGGACAGGGTCACAATGTATTGATTGGGCAGCACTGAGAGAGGCACAGGCTCACAAAGTACTGATTGTGCAGCACTGAGAGAGGGACAGGCTCACAATGTACTGATTGAACAGCACTGAGAGAGGGACAGACTCACAATGTACTGATTGGGCAGCACTGAGAGAGGGACAGACTCACAATGTACTGATTGGGCGTCACTGAGAGAGGGACAGGCTCACATTGTACTGATTGGGCAGCACTGATAGAGGGACAGACTCACAATGTAATGATTGGGAAGCACTGGGAGAGGGACAGGCTCACAATGTACTTATTGGGCAGCACTGAGAGAGGGACAGACTCACAATGTACTGATTGTGCAGCACTGAGAGAGGGAAAGGCTCACAATATACTGATTGGACAGCACTGGAGAGGGACATGCTCACAATGTACTGATTTGGCAGCAGGAGAGAAGGACAGGCACACAATGTTCTGATTGGGCAGCACTGAGAGGCACAGGCTCACAATGTACTGATTGGGCAGCACTGAGAGAGGAACAAGATCACAATGTACTGATTGGGCAGCACTGAGAGGGACAGACTCACAATGTACTGATTGGGCAGCGCTGAGAGAGGGAAAAGTTCACAATGTGCTGATTGACCAGCACTGAGAGAGGGACAGGCTCACAATGTACTGATTGGGGAGCACTGAGAGAGGAAGAGGCTCACAATGTACTGATTGGCAGCACTGAGACAGGGACAGGCTCACAATGTACTGATTGACCAGCACTGAGAGAGAGACTGGCTCACAATGTACTGATTGAGCAGCACTGAGAGAGGGACAGGCTCACAATGTACTGATTGGGCAGCACTGAAAGAGGGGGACAGTCTCACAATGTACTGATTGGGCAGCACTGAGAGGGGAACAGACTCACAATGTACTGATTGGGCAGCACTGAGAGAGGGACAGGTTCACAATGCACTGATTGGGCAGCACTGAGTGAGGGACAGACTCACAATGTACTGATTGGGCGTCACTGAGAGAGGGACAGGCTCACAATGTACTGATTGGGCAGCACTGAGAGGGACAGACTCACAATGTACTGATTGGGCATCACTGATAGAGGGACAGGCTCACAATGTACTGAATGGGCAGCACTCTGAGAGGGACAGACTCACAATGTACTGATTGGGCAGCATTGAGAGAGGCACAGGGTCACAATGTACTGATTGGGCAGCACTGAGAGGGGGACAGGCTCAAAATGTACTGAGAGGGCAGCACTGAGATGGGGACAGGCTCAAAATGTACTGATTGGGCAGCACTGAGAGGGGGACAGGCTCAAAATGTACTGATAGGCAGCAGTGAGAGCGGGACAGCCTCACAATGTACTGATTGGGCAGCACTGAGAGGGACAGGCTCACAATGTACTTATTGGGCAGCATTGAGAGAGGGACAGGCTCACAATGTACTGATTGGGCAGCGCTGAGAGAGGGACAGCCTCACAATGTAATGATTGGGCAGCACTGAGAGGGACAGGCTCACAATGTACTGATTGGGCAGCACTGAGAGAGGGGGACAGGCTCACAATGGACTGATTGACCAGCACGGAGAAAGGGACAGGCTCACAATGTACTGATTGGGCACACGGAGAGATGGACAGGCACGCAATGTACTGATTGGGCAGCACTGAGATGGACAGGCTCACAATGTACTGATTGGGCAGCACTGAGAGAGGGACAAGCTCACAATGTGCTGATTGGGAAGCACTGAGAGAGGGACAGGCTCACAATGTATTGATTGGGCAGCACTGAGAGAGGGAAAAGCTCACAATGTGCTGATTGACCAGCACTGAGAGGGGGAAAGACTCACAGTGTACTGATTGTGCAGCACTGAGAGGGGGACAGTCTCACAATGTACTGATTTGGCAGAACGGAGAGAAGGACAGGCACACAATGTACTGATTGGGCAGCACTGAGAGGCACAGGCTCACAATGTACTGATTGGGCAGCACTGAGAGAGGGACAAGATCACAATGTACTGATTGGGCAGCACTGAGAGGGACAGGCTCACAATGTACTGATTGTGCAGCAGTGAGAGAGGGACAGACTCACAATGTATGATTGGGCAGCGCTGAGAGAGGGAAAAGCTCACAATGTGCTGATTGACCAGCACTGAGAGAGGGACAGGCTCACAATGTACTGATTGGGCAGCAGTGAGAGGGGGACAGGCTCACAATGTACTGATTGGGCAGCACTGAGAGGGGGACAGGCTCACAATGTACTAATTGGGCAGCAATAAGAGAGGGACAGACTCACAATGTACTGATGGGGCAGCACTGAGTGAGGGACAGACTCACAATTTACTGATTGGGCGTCACTGAGAGAGGGACAGGCTCACAATGTACTGATTGGGCAGCACTGAGAGAGGGACAGACTCACAATGTACTGATTGGGCATCACTGATAGAGGGACAGGCTGACAATGTACTGAATGGGCAGCACTCTGAGAGGGACAGACTCACAATGTACTGATTGGGCAGCATTGAGAGAGGCACAGGGTCACAATGTACTGATTGGGCAGCACTGAGAGGGGGACAGGCTCAAAATGTACTGATAGGGCAGCACTGAGAGAGGGACAGCCTCACAATGTACTGATTGGGCAGCACTGAGAGAGGGACAGGCTCACAATGTACTTATTGGGCAGCACTGAGCGAGGGAGAGACTCACAATGTACTGATTGGGCAGCACTGGGAGAGGGACAGGCTCACAATGTACTTATTGGGCAGCACTGAGAGAGGGACAGACTCACAATGTACTGATTGTGCAGCACTGAGAGAGGGAAAGGCTCACAATATACTGATTGGACAGCACTGAGACAGGGACAGGCACACAATGTTCTGATTGGGCAGCACTGAGAGGCACAGTCTCACAATGTACTGATTGGGCAGCACTGAGAGAGGGACAAGATCACAATGTACTGATAGGGCAGCACTGAGAGGGACAGGCTCACACTGTACTGATTGTGCAGCACTGAGAGAGGGACAGACTCACAATGTACTGATTGGGCAGCGCTGAGAGAGGGAAAAGCTCACAATGTGCTGATTGACCAGCACTGAGAGAGGGACAGGCTCACAATGTACTGATTGGGGAGCAACGAGAGAGGGACAGGCTCACAATGTACTGATTGGGCAGGACTGCCTCATGTTCAGCGCCATTATCGGCCGCCCTACACTCCCCGCCTGATATTCAGTCCCGGTATCGGCCGCCCTACACTCACCGCCTGATGTTCAGTCCCATTATCAGCCGCCCTACACTCCCCGCCTGATATTCAGCGCCATTATCAGCCGCCCTACACTCTCCGCCTGATATTCAGTCCCATTATCAGCCGCCCTACACTCTCCGGCTGATATTCAGTCCCATTATCGGCCCCTACACTCCCTGCCTGTTATTCAGTCCCAATATCAGCCCCCTACACTCCCCACCTGATATTCAGTCCCATTATCGGCCCCTACACTCCCCACCTGATATTCAGTCCCATTATCGGCCCTTACACTCCCCGCCTGATATTCAGTCGCATTATCGGCCCCTACACTCCCCGCCTGATATTGAGTCCCATTATCGGCCCCTACACTCCCCACCTGATATTCAGTCCCATTATCACCCCAACACTCCCTGCCTGATATTCAGTCCCATTATCGGCCCTACACTCCCCACCTGATATTGAGCTCCATTGTCTTCACGAGAATTGAATATGAAGCGGCGGGTAGAACAGGCAGCCGATGCGATAGTGACCCTGTAGAGCTGACCTCTAAGAGGAATTTGTACACATGAATTTGAATTTCGGGAGATGTTCTAAACGACCGATGTCGAATTAGCTGCCTGATTTTCCTTAAAATTGAATGGAATGGGATGGAAAATCGGGTGCAGACTTTAACAGGCGGCTGTTTCGATTGAGCCCCTGATCCTCTTCCAATATTGCGGAGGGATCTTCAGTGTCCACCGGGAAGGGCAGGCGAGGCAATGGTTTAACATCTCATCTGACTTTTAATCTGAGGGTCAGGGTTCAAGTCCCTGTTCAGGCGCTGCGTTTAAATTAAGATTCTGAATCCCCACTTTCTTGCAGCCCCAAGAAACAGAACAATTCACCCTGATATTTGCTGCAGTTTTGTTTTAACTCAGAACTACAACGGGTTAAATTCATTGGACAGTTCGCTTAAACTTGCCTTCAATTCCCTTGTATTTAGAAGATTGAGGGTGATCTCATCGAGATGTTTGAAATTATAAAATGTTCCGATGGGGCAGATAGGGAGAAACAAGTTCCTTTGGTGGGGGGATCTCGAATAAGGGAACACAAACTTAAAATTGGAGCCAGGCTGTTGAGGAGTGAAATCCGGAAGTGTTTTTTCACAGACTGGGTAGTGGAAATCTGTAACTCGCTCCCGCAAAAGGCTGTGGATGCTGGGGGTCAATTGTAGATTTCAGGACTGAGACCAACATGTTTCTCTAGGTCGGGGCACCGCCGGATATGGAGCAAAGGCGGGTGAATGGAGTTGAGGTGCAGATCAGCCATGATCTGACTGAAGAGCGGATCAGGTTCAAGGAGCTGAATAACCTGCTCCGGTTTTTAATGTTCCGAAACACATTTCCTACACTGCTGTTCCTGAAAGACTGCGCAAAACAAAGCAAGTTAAACACTCGGTGGCATTGAGTGAGAAAACGTGAGGCTGCCTCAGTTTACAGGGATTGTTTCTTGTGCCTGGCAGTGAGCGCGGAGTGGGTGTAACCTGCTGTTTAGATGAAATAAATTGCATTCCAATGACGGAGCACTTCCGAAATGACCCGATTTCTGATATCACCACAGACTGCTTCACTCCATAACACTTAAAGCCCGCCTCCGACCGCCGCGTTAAAAGGTGAACCAGCCCACTGAGCCAAACCGTCCAGTTTCCCGGTTACAGTCCAAGTCACGCTGCCCAGTCTACCTCCCTACTGCACTCAGGAGGGTCTAACACAGGGCCCGCAGCTCACGGTCAACAATGCCCCCGGTGATGACCCTCACACTCCTGCTCTTCAGTGCCTCGTACCCGGCAACATCCCAGCAATGCAGTAAGTGCGATTTGTTGTTTAGTGCCCAATGTTTAATCTAAACCTGATGTTTATCGTTAAGCTGAGTTTTTATCATAATTTAGAATCATAGAATTATAGAAACTTAGAATCTTATCGTACAGAAGGAGCCCATTCGGCCCATCGTACCTCTGCCTGCTCTTTGAAAGTGTAATCAGTCCCACCCACCCTGCTCTTTCCCCAGGCCCTGCATTTTTCTCCCCTCAAGAACACATTCCAAACCCCTTTTGACAGTTACTATGGAAGATGCTTCCAGCACCGTTTCAGGGACTGCATTCCAGACCGCAACAACATCGCTGCATTCAAAAAATCTCCTAATTTACCCTCTGGTTCTTTTGCCAATTACCTTAAATCTGTGTGATCGACAAGCTCCTGCAAGTGGAAGAAATTTCTTCTTATTTACTCTATCAAACACCTCCATAATATTGATCACCTCTATTAAATCGCCCTTTAATACTCTCTGCTCTAAGGAGAACAACCCCAGCTTGTCTAGTCTCTCCACATAACTGAAGTCCCTCATCGCTGCTACCATTCTGGTAAATCTCCTCTGCACCCTCTCCAAGGCCTTGACTAAAGTTTGTTGCCCAGAATTGGACACAATGCACTAACTGAGGCATAACTAATGATTTATAAATGTTTGCCACAAATTCATTGCTTTTCTACTCTGTGCCTCTATTTGGAAAGCCAAGGATCCCGTCATTTTTTTAAAAAGATTTGTCAATATGTCCTTCCACCTTCAAAGATTTGTGTACGTGAACCCGAGGTCTCTCTCTTCCTGCGCCCCGAATACAATTGTACTATTTAGTTTATATTACCTCTCCTCATTCTTCTTTCAAAATGCACCATTTCAGGTTTCTCTGCATTGAATGTCATCTACAATGTGACTGCCCATTGCACCAGTCTGTCTGTGTCCTCCTGAAGTCTGCTACTATCCTCTTCACTGTTTACCACAATGCATGTTCTTACTGTAAGTTCATATGTTGTGTTCACCGACCACATGCGCCTTCTGATTATCCTCAAGCTCTTTAAGTGTTACTGCTATCTTAATGTCCATTACACGCGAGTGGATTAATAATTGGGTTGTGGATTCCAGCGGCTCCAGATAATCAGCAGAAATCACTTCTTCGGAGTATAGAGAGGAAACTGAGTGATCTGTCCGTGGAGCCAGACCCCGGGGCTTTCATTGTCCTGCGCCTGGGGAGTGAGAATGATCTGCAGAGTGAACAAGACATTCTCCGAAGGCTGACTGAGGCGGCTGTTAGAAATGTTGGATCAGGTAAGGAGTCAACTATTAGGTAATGTGGATGTATCTGGATTAAATCTTTATTACTGTTGACAGGATGAGTGGCTGGCAAACTATTGTTAATGAAGGAAATTTGAACCTAAGAATGGCCCCATGATAATAGTGACCCAACTTCTAGCCCGTTCATGTCGTATTACTCTGTTTGACATCAAAACGTAACATTTGAGATAGAGTATAAGTGTAATTTGAGACTTTACACATGGTCAGTGTAGCGTGCTTGGGAGGAACCGGTGATTTTGGACCTATGGTTCACAAAGCTCACCAGCACTGGGTATTCCTCGCCTCGTGTCTGTGTCTGTTGAAAACTAATTTATAGAGACTGATTACTATTATTATACAACAACCCCATTGTCATGCGACTACAAGGATAGTAGAAGCAGAATTAGATGCACCTTGGTCTTTAGTCTCCCCAGAAATTCCAATGTTCCGAATAGAGGATTTCGTCCATTTAAAATAAACAGGGTAATTTAAAAATAGCAGCTTATATGACTGTCGATGGCGCCCATTTTATGAGAGCCAATGTTGAAAGTTGACACACCTCATGCAATTCTACATCTTTTCCACAGTGCAGTTCACTTTATTACAGTCTACAATTTCACAACCATTTGAATCAAGATCCCACGGATTAACTTGCAGCAATGTGCCATTGAAGTTTCTGTATATGTTTGCGTGTGTTTGTGTGTATATGTTTATGTGTGTGTGTGTTTCCATGTTTCTTTGTGTATATCGTTCCGTGGGTTTCTTTGCAATTGTGTGTGTGTATGTCTATGCGTTTCTGTGTCTGTGCTTCTGTATGTATATGTGTTTCTGTGAGTGTATACGTGTCTGTTTGTGTTTATATGTGTATGTGTGTGCATATATATCCGAGTCTGTGTGTTTCTGTGTGTATGTGTATGTGTGTGTTTGAGAAAGAGAAAGAGTGAGATGGAGAAAGAGGGAAACAGACACATACAGAGGAAGATGAAGAGAGGGAGGGAGGGAGACTTCTCGCTGGAATTCTGCCCTCAGGTGAATGGGCCGAGCTGACATTTCTTGCACCACCTTTGTTCCTGATACTATGATGGGAATTTTAGCAGCTCTAAACATTCCCTTGTTCTTCCACCTGAACCCTATATCCCCCATCCTGCACGGTGGTTCTGCTTCTTGCTCTCTCGTTGTTTTGAAATCAGAAATCATTACACTGTCCCCTGCTCGAAATTGCATTAGCTGCCCTTTTACACCATGCTTGATTTTTCTTTCCAATGGAGGTGAAAATCGGGCGGGATCTTTAATCGGCGGCCTAATCGGAGTCGCCTATTTTACAACATCGTCTAAATCTAAAATTATCCCCTGAATCTTTTCTTGTGGAATTTGAAGATGAAACGGCTTTATTGGAACAAGAAGGGAGAGTGCTGCCGGGGTCTTGACCAACATTTATTCCCCAGCTAACACCCAAAGTAATTTAAAGAGAGAAGGAGAGTGAAGGGGGAGAAACTTACATTTCTCTTGTGCAGTTGTTTCACAGCCAATGAAATGCAGCCATTTATCTTTCATAGACAACCTCGACAAACAATTGGACACAAGATGCCACAAGTACCAATGAAATACATTACCAGTTAATCCATTTACCGTGTCGCTGGTGAAGAATTTAGAACAGGTTACCTGGCTATTCACTTCTTTGCTGTTTGTGGGATATTGCTGTCCACAAAATGGCTCCAGAATTGGTCGATATAACAAGGGTGTCTGCACTTCAAATAATGTATTACACGTGAAGCACTTTGAGTTGTTTTTGAGAGTTAAAATGAGGTGGAATATTAATACAAGTCTTCAGAGTGTAGAGGAGGGATTTATAATCACTAACCAGTTAGGTATTGATGGACCCAGTCAGAACAAACTGAATCTCGTTTGTTCCTCTGCCGCCAGGTGAAGACTTTCCCATAGACAAGTTGGTTTTCTACATCTTAGCCTTCAGATCCTCTTGTCGGAACTCAGCCAAGATATCAGCAGAGAACAAGGAGGTGAATTTGGTGGAGGTGCTACGTGAGAGGCTCTACAGTGAACTGCATCAAATACCTAGGATAACAACTTCTAAAGGTAAGTTTCGACTCATGCTTTAGGCATGTTATTTGCACAGAGATTGAGATGCATCTTTCAGCAAACACAAGCTGAAAACCACCAATCACACTCAAATCTCAGCCTGTACCTCTCTCCATAACCTCCAATCACACTCACATCTCAGTCTGTACCTATCTCCATAACCAGGAATCACACTCACATCTCAATCTGTACCTCTCCCCATAACCAGGAATCACACTCACATCTCAGTCTGTACCTCTCTCCATAACCTCCAATCACACTCCCATCTCAGTCTGTAACTCTCTCCATAACCTCCAATCACACTCACAGCTCAGTCTGTACCTGTCTCCATAACCAGGAATCACAATCACATCTCAATCTGTACCTCTCCCCATAACCAGGAATCACACTCACATCTCAATCTGTACCTCTCTCCATAACCTCCAATCACACTCCCATCTCAGTCTGTAACTCTCTCCATAACCTTCAATCAAACTCACATCTCAGTCTGTACCTGTCCCCATAACCAGGAATCACACTCACATCTCAGTGTGTACCTCTCTCCATAACCTCCAATCACACTCCCATCTCAGTTTGTAACTCTCTCCATAACCTCCAATCACACTCAAATCTCAGTCTGTACCTGTCTCCATAACCAGGAATCACACTCACACCTCAGTCTGTACCTGTCCGCATAACCAGGAATCACACTCACATCTCATTGTGTACCTGTCCCCATAACCTCCAATCACTCTCACATCTCAGCCTGTACCTGTCCCCATAACCTCCAATCACAGTCACATCGCAGACTGTACCTGTCGCTATAACCTCCAATCACACTCACATCTCAGTCTGTACCTCTCTCCATAACCAGGAATCACACTCACATCTCAGTCTGTACCTGACACTATAACCTCCAATCACACTTACAGCTCAGTCTGTACCTCTCTTCATAACCTCCAATCACACTCCCATCTCAGTCTGTACCTGTCCCTATAACCTCCAATCACACTCCCATCTCAGTCTGTACCTGTCCCCATAACCTCCAATCACACACACATCTCAGTCTGTACCTGTCCCCATAACCTCCAATCACATTCACATCTCAGTCTGTACCTGTCCCCATAACCTCCAATTACACTCACTTCTCAGTCTATACCTCTCTATATAACCTCCAATCACACTCACATCTCAGTCTGTACCTCTCTCCATAACCAGGAATCACACTCCCACCTCAGTCTGTACCTGACCCTATAACCTCCAATCACACTAACATTTCAGCCTGTACCAGTCCCTATAACCTGCAATCACTCTCACATCTCAGTTTATAACTGTCGCTATAACATCCAATCACACTCATATCTCAGTCTGTAACTTTCGCTATAACATCCAATCACACTCACATCTCAGTCTGTACCTGTCGGTTTAACATCCAATCACACTCACATCTCAGTCTGTACCTGTCCCCATAACCTCCAATCACATTCACATCTCAGACTGTACCTCTCCCTATAACCTCCAATCACACTCCCATCTCAGTCTGTACCTGTCCCGATAACCTCCAATCACACTCACATCTCAGTCTGTAACTGTCGCTTTAACATCAAATCACACTCACCTCTCAGTCTGTACCTGTCGCTTTACCATCCAATCACACTCACATCTCATTCTGTACCTGTCCCTATAACTTCCAATCACACTCACATCTCATTCTGTACCTGTCCCTATAACCTCCAATCACACTCACATCTCAATCTGTTCCTGTCCCTATAACCTCCAATCACACTCACATCTCAGTCTGTACCTGTCCCTATAACCTGCAATCACACCCAATCTGTATCTCCCGGCATAACCTCCAGCCTCATTCTCACCTCATTCTGCTTTAATCGCAACAATTTCCGGTTCTATTCCCATAACAGTCGGCGGCTCCGCATAACCTCCAATCCCACTGCCTTCTCAGTTCATAACTGTCCCTGTAAACACCAACAGAATTACTTTCACAGTTTGTATCTCTCCCCATAACCTCCAATCCCACTGCCTTCTCAGTCCATACATGTCCCTGTAAACACCAATAGAATTACTCGCACAGTTTGTATCTCTCCCCATAACCTCCAAACACATTAAAGTGCAAACATTTATCCAGCACTTTTTAAAAGAACCAATTGACTCCAGGCCTAAAGGGAATTGGAATGCTGACTCCTGGTTTATAAAGGCAATGGTTTATGATTATATCCGTGAAATAAAACCCTTGTAGCATGTATTTATTCATCTATTATTATCTATGTTATTTATCAAGAAAGGCTGGAGTCGCTGGGGCTCTTTCATCTGGAAAAGAGATGATTGAAAAGTGAGCTAACAGAGCTCTTTAAAATGATGAAGTGGTTCTACAGGGTAGAAGTAGAGCAGATGTTTCCACTTGTAGAGGAGATTATAATTAGGGACCATAAATATAAGGTAGTCGATACTTCTTCTTTCGTATGGTAGTAGCAAAGCAAATCCAATGTCAATATCTAAATCAGATATCAATGCCAAAAATTCCAGTGTAACAGCATGGATTTCTTACAACGAAGGTTCACCAGACTGGTTCCTGGGATGGGGAGATTGTCCTATGAGGTCTGATTGACTAGACTAGGCCAATATTCTCTAGAGTTTAGAAGAATGAGAGATGATCTAATTGAAACATGCACAATTCTTACAGGGCTTGACTGGGTAAATGTAGGGAGGATGTTTTCCCTGGCTGGGGAGTCCAGAACCAGGGGTCACAGTCTCAAAATAAGGGGTCTGCCATTTAGGACTGAAATGAGAATAAATGTCTTCACTCAGAGGGTGGCGAATCTTTGGAATTGGCTGAGTCGTTGAGTACATTCAAGACAGAGATCGATAGATTTTTGAATATTAAGGGAATCAAGAGATATGGGGATAATGCAGGAAAGTTGAGATGAGGTAGAAGTATAACATAAATCTTATTGAATTGTTGAGCAGGCTCGAAGGGCCAAATGGCCTAATCCTGCTCCTATTTCTTATATTCTTATTTATGCTGCCTACGAATTTCCTCTGAGGGCAGTGCTCAATGCTGTTCTCCAGGGTCTGATTAGGAGCTTCACAGTCTGTCTCATGATGGGGATGTTTTAATCTTCCTTCTAATTAGAAGGTGGCGACCGGTTCTGAGGCGGTTGATGGTTGTCCACTGTTTGCGAGGAAGGTTTGATCCTTCAGTTTGTACTTTGGGATCCTCTATAAGCAATCCATTCCGTACGTCACAATGCTTCCAAGCATTTCGCCATCAGTCATCAAGGCTGAGGGGAGATCGCTGAAGGGCTTTGGCCACGGTCCAATATAGCCTTCTAGATTAGAGACGGTTTGGTGCTAGATTGTTCAAGTCGGCCTGGATTGGCATGTCTTTGCTGGTGTAGCGGTTGTATTCTATGGACACTGCATATTCGCGGCTTAGGTGTGGTGGTGTGATGTTTGCAAGCACGGGCAGCCAAGGTGTTGGTGTCGATAAAAGCGTACTGGTGATAATTCTTCTAGTAGAATTCAGCTGGACATCATCGGATTTGTCATGTGTACTTGATAGCCATGCCGGAGAGCATTACTCCGCTGTAGAGTCACTACTAAAAAACAATGGGGGATTCAGGAGAAACTTATTTTCCCGAAGAGTGGCGAGAATGTGGAATTTGCTAACACAGGAGAAGTTGAGGCGAATTGTATAGATGTATTTAAGGCGAAGTTAGACAAGTTCATGAGGGAGAAATGAATAAGCTCCCTCGGATAAGCTGCTCGACTGAGATGAAGTAAGGTAGGAGGAGGCTCATGTGGAGCATAATTAGACCTGATGGGCCGAATAGCCTCCTTCTGTGCTGTAAATTCTACACCAATTCAATTTATTCATTTAAATCCTTGGCCTGATTTCTGGCACACAGAGAGGATCGGGGACGAACTAGTGAGGAATTCTCATATCTGTGTCTCCCGTTTGTCAGATGTGGAGCATATCACCAACATTGGAGTCTGTCACTGTATTTACAGAAAACGCTGGATATTCTCTAAAGGCCTTTACTGAAGCCAGCCTGGCGATCCTGGCGCTGTGTCAGGAGGAGGAACCTGTCCCGGGCTTTCTCATTCATAATTTCATCCGGGCTCATCTCAGGAAGATCGCTCATCACGGGAAAGAATTAACAGTAGGTATGTCTGAGCAGACAAGATGTTTCATTTTATAGTTTCAAAAATACCCATTTGATGGAGTTTTTAAAGTGGTTATCTGGGTTCACAGGTTACGGTCGGTGAAGATATCCATTTGATGGAGTTTTGAAAGCGGTTACCCGGGGGGTTCAGAGGTTACGGTTAGTGAAGATATCCATTTGATGTAGTTTTGAAAGAGGTTACCAGAGTTCACAGGTTACGGTCGGTGAAGATATCCATTTGATGGAGTTTTAGAAAGAGGTTTCCGGTGTTCACAGGTTACGGTCGGTTAAGGTATATGTTTGATGGAGTTATAGAAAGAGGTTATCTGGGTTCACAGGTGATGGTCAGTGAAGATATCCATTTGATGGAGTTTGGAAAGAGGTTAGCCGGGTTCACAGGTTACGGTCGGTGAAGATATCCATTTGATGCAGTTTTGAAAGAGGTTACCTGTGTTCACAGGTTACGGTCGATGAAGATATCCATTTGATGGAGTTTTGAATGAGGTTACCTGGGTTCACAGGTTACGGTTGGTGAAGATATCCATTTGATGGAGTTTTGAATGAATTAACCGGGGTTCACAGGTTACGGTTAGTGAAGATATCCATTTGATGGAGTTATAGAAAGAGGTTACCGGGGTTCACAGATTACGGTCAGTGAAGATATCCATTTGATGCAGTTTTGAAAGAGGTTACCTGGGTTAACAGGTTACGGTCGGTGAAGATATCCATTTGGTGGAGTTTTGAATGAGGTTACCTGGGTTCACGGGTTACGATTGGTGAAGATATCCATTTGATGGAGTTTTCAATGAGGTTATCTGGGTTCACAGGTTATGCTTGGTGAAGATATCCATTTGATGGAGTTTTGAATGAGGTTACCTGCGTTCACCAGTTACGATTGGTGAAGATATCCATTTGATGGAGTTCTGAAAGAGGTTACCGGGGTTCACAGGTTACGGTCAGTGAAGATATCCATTTGATGCAGTTTTGAAAGAGGTTACCTGTGTTCACAGGTTACGGTCGGTGAAGATATCAATTTGATGCAGTTTTGAAAGAGGTTACTGGGTTCACCGGTTACGGTCGGTGAAGATATCCATTTGATGGAGTTTTGAAAGAGGTTACTGGGTTCACCGGTTACGATTGGTGAAGATATCCATTTGATGGAGTTCGGAAAGAGGTTATTTGCATTCACCGGTTACGATTGATGAAGAGTGCTGGGAGGGAGTCCATTGGACACCAGTTGTGAGGAAAATGATGGGAAATTTGGGAAGCGTCTCTTCATCCATGGGTGATCGGATCGCTTGTGCATGGGAGGCTTCGGACATCATAGAATCATCTAAACTTATAGAAGGAGGCCTGTTGGCCCATCGTACCTGTGGTGGCTCTTTGAAATAGCTCCCCAATTAATCCCACTCTCCCTTCTCTTTCCCCATAGGACATAACCCTGTATTTGTATCCTTATCAAGTATATATCAAATTCCCTTTTCAAAGTCACCATTGAATCTGCTTCCATCACCCGTTCAGGCAGTGCATTCCAGATTATAACAACTCGCTGTGTAAAAAAGCAAAAATGACTCCCCATCTCCCCTCAGATTCATTTGCCAATATCGTACATCTGTGTCCTCCATTTACCGACCCTCCTGTCAAATTTACTCCATGAACCGATGGTAATTGTTTCCTGTGTTGTAGTTACAATGGCCACCGCGGCACTTAGTCTGAGGTGTTGGATACACTCGCAACAACCAAGAGGCAGATCTCGGCTTGACATCGCAAAGTCGTTAATGTGGATAATGAGGCGGATTCTAAGTGAAGTGAGAGAGGACGGGACCATTGGGAGCTTGAGCAGTACAGGGCTGGCCATGCAGGTATTGTGATGTGAAATTAGAAAATAGGATTCTGATTTAATTAGAGCTAAGGGCAGTTAGTAATTAACAGCTTCTTCACAACATATTAAGCGATAGACCTTAAACAATTAGAGCATAGACACGATTTTGCAGTATTGGTGTATCGGTGTTCAATTTGTTCAGATGACGTTCAGTGTGAAGTATTGCAAAATACATCCTAGTGGAAGATTCTGAGACACCTCGATATCTTTCATGGGATAGAACTCGCCAGGAGCGGAGGGCATTGGTTGAAATAGATTTAAGGGGTGATTTTAACTTTTGGTGAAGGTGTAAAATGGGTAATATCCAATTGCTCTTCAATTTACAGGCACCAGATTTTACCTTCCATGGATTCAATGCAAAGGAAAATCGGGCATGGTATACAATGGCCGGTTAATTCAAAATTGGCCATTGTACATCATCGCTCACAGTTAAAGTAATCACAACAGAATGCGAATGATTCAATGTTCATCAAATCAATACACTGAAGTGGCGATAAACAATGTAAACAGGATGTTGAGTTATATTGAGAAACTGGTTGACTTCAAATTCCAAGAGGACAATCTTTAAATGGAATGTTCAGTACAGAAACAGGTCATTCGTGTGTTTGTGGGCCACACGAGGCTCCTCCCGCCCTACTAACCCTATCACCATATCCTTCTATTCCTTTCTCCTTCATATATATTTCCCTTAAATCAATCTTTGTTATTCGCTTCCTATGCTACTCCTTGTGATAGCGAGTTACAACTTCTATCCACTCTCTAGTGAAGAAGTTTCTCCTAAATTCCTTGTTGGGTTTATGAGTGGCTATCTTATATGTATGGACCCTAGTTTTGGACTCACCCTGCAAGTGGAGACGTCTTCTCTACGTTTACCTTATGAAATCCATTCATAATTTTGAAGAGCTCTTTTAGTTCACCTTTCAGTAATAGAATCATAGAGTAATAGATTCATAACGGCACAGAACGAGGCCATTCGGCCCATCGAGTCCAATCCGGCTCTCTGTAGAACATCCAGTCAGTCCCATTCCCCCGCTCCATCCCCGTAGCCCTGCAAGTTTATTCCATCAAGTGCCTACCCAGTCTCCCCGTGAAAGCATTGAGTGTCTCCGCTTCCACAACTTTCGTCGGCAGCGAATTCCAGGTCTTCGCCACTCGCTGCATAAAATTTTTTTTTCCTCACATCCCCCATTGTACCTCTTGCACAAAACCTTAAATCTTTGTCCCCTAGTCCTTGTACCATCAACTAGTGGGATAAGCCTGTCCCCGTCTAGCCTATCCAAACCCGTCATAATCTTGTAAATCTCCATCAAATCATCCCTCAACCTCCTTTGCTCTAATGAAAACAAATCCAACTTCTCCAAACTGTCCTTGTAGCTAAGATACCCCATCCCCGGAACCATTATGGTAAATCTCCTCTGCATTCTCTCAAGGTCCTTCATATCCTTCCTAAACTGTGGTGACCACAACTGGATGCAACACGCCAGTTGTGGTCTAACCAGAGCTTCAAAGAGGCTGAGCATAACTTTTCTACTTTTGTACTCAATACCTTTATTTATGACATTGGCATTGCTAACCATTCTCTCAATATGTCCTGCCACCTTCAGGGAACTATGACATTAACTCCCACGTCCCTGGGTCACTGCACACTCTTTAAGGTGTAAAACAGGTGATGGCGAATCTGCAGCCCGATCTCTCCCGATTTTTATTTCCATTCACTCCCACTTTATATTACAGTGCTTTGAAACAGAGTTCATATGTGCTCAGACTAAATGATCTCCGGATCATTAAAATTAAATATTAAAATTAGTTTTACCTTCTTTACACTCCAGGCCCTGGACGAAAACATAAACGTGTTCACCTCACGTGTCTATAATTGCACCAAATCTGTGCAGAAAATGGTGCATGAAATTTCTCGGGGAAACTGGGAAAAACTTACAACAATGTCACAGGTGGCGATAGCCCTGGGAGGAAAAAGTTACCTGGACGTGAACAAGATAACCTGTCCTGTATATAAAGGTAAGGGTACAGCAACATACCGGACTAAGTATGGGGGACGGTGAAATTCGACATTGGCGAGTTCGCAAAACGTACGGTGTTGCATCAGGTGTCCGATATCCGCTCCGCCCCATATTCGGTCCCATTGACTTCAAAAGAACTGGATATCGGGCGTGTCCATAATGGTTGGTGAGAGCGATTTCTCCTGTCTTGCGTCCCCATCCTTATCGAATTTCACCACGCCTCTCAGCTTTAAGAACTCCCTAGGAGGGGTTAATAAGGGAGAATGTGGCGCGAAGATTACACGGCCCGAACAAAAACTGCAACGAAAATAACGGAAGGAAAATCGGGCAGGTTTCGTTCCCAGAATGCAAAGCTCAGCTCCAGAATTTCCTGGATGCGCTGCTCCCAGGCTGTACAGATGGGAAGCTACTCACATTGGGTTAGGAATCAAAATGAAGAAGAAATAGCAAATGGAAATGAATCCTGGAAGGATAGAGTGTAGAATGAGGCCATTCGACCCATAGTGCCTGTGTCGGCGCTTCGAAAGAGCAATCCAATTAGTTCCAGTGCCCTGCCCTCTCCCCATAGCCCTGCAGTTTTCCTCTAGAAATATTTATCCGAATCCCCTTTGAAAGTTACTATTGAATCTGCTTCCACCCCACTTTCAGTCAGTGCATTCCAGATCCTAACAATTCGTCGTTGTTAGTTTTAAATCACTGTCCAGTTTCATGATATTTTCTCCTGGGTATTTGCCAGGAGCACTGAAGCGGGGATTTTACCCATTCAACCCTTGACCTTCCTGAATCCTTTATGTTTGCTCAGTTTTCTAAGCGAATAAATTGGAAGCCCTGAGCCATCTGCTTGGCCTCACTCCCAGCGGGAGGTTCACCAATGTAGATATCCTCAGGGATCTTCACATATGACAATGGTCACATTAACTGGAATGCAGAGCTGGTTTGTGCCTGAGCTCCACTTTTCACAGGCGCTGATTTTGAGCGTGTCTCTAGAAGTTGTGGGTGAAATTGGACAAGTGCAAAGGCGCAAAACAGGCGTTATGTCATCGGTCTCCCGTTTCTTTCTTTATAAACCCCGATATTCATTCCACTATTTCCAACAGAACCGGATATCAGGCGTGTTGCAAAACGGCTGGCAAATGCGATTCTCCCTGTTTTCCATCTTTGCCCAAGTCCAACTTTACTGCCCGTTGCCTCCCATGATCTTTTGACATTGTTTCTCCTACTTCGCACAGTGACAACTATGACCAGAGCGCATTCCCCGACCAATGGGCTGCCGACGCTCACCGAATCCCAGAATCCACTTTCTCTCAACTCCAGGATTGTGAACCACCGCATCAAAAGTACAACCACGTCCATGAGAAGTTCAACTGCGCCTCGATCGCCCATTCACCCTGCATCAATGGAAACCTCCTCTTCACTTGGTAGAGTAGGTCCACACCCCAGTTCAACAGCACAGCCTCCAACTTCTACAGCATCCTTACGGGCTTTCAGTTTATCCACAATTATGGATTATTGGATCAGTGCGATTGTGCCCTTCATGACTAGTGTGACCATTCCTATCGTGACCAGTACGATGGCACCCGTCATGAACAGTGCGACTGTGCCCATCGTGACCACTGAGACTGTGCCCATCGTGACTAGTGAGACTGTACCCATCGTGACCAGTGAGATTGTGCCCATCGTGACCAGTGAGACTGTACCCATCGTGACCAGTGAGACTGTGCCCATCGTGACCAGTGAGATTCTGCCCATCGTGACAAGTGAGACTGTGCCCATCGTGACCAGTGAGTCTGTGCCCGTCGTGACCAGTGAGAATCTGCCCATCGTGACCAGTGTGACTGTACCCATCGTGACCAGTGAGTCTGTGCCCGTCGTGACCAGTGAGACTGTGCCCATCGTGACCAGTGAGTTTCTGCCCATCGTGACCAGTGAGACTGTGCCCGTCGTGACCAGTGAGAATCTGCCCATCGTGACCAGTGTGACTGTACCCATCGTGACCAGTGAGTCTGTACCCGTCGTGACCAGTAAGACTGTGCCCATCGTGACCTTTGTGACTGTACCCATCGTGACCAGTGAGAATGTGCCCGCCGTGACCAGTAAGACTGTACCCATCGTGACCAGTGAGACTGTGCCCGCCGTGACCAGTAAGACTGTACCCAACGTGACCAGTAAGACTGTACCCATCGTGACCAGTGAGACTGCGCCCGCCGTGACCAGTAAGACTGTACCCATCGTGACCAGTGAGACTGTGCCCATCGTGATCAGTGAGACTGTGCCCATCGTGACCAGTGAGACTGTGCCCGCCGTGACCAGTAAGACTGTACCCATCGTGACCAGTGAGACTGTGCCCATCGTGATCAGTGAGACTGTACCCAGCGTGACCAGTGTGACTGTACCCATCGTGACCAGTGAGACTGTACCCATCGTGATCAGTGAGACTGTGCCCATCGTGACCAATGAGACTGTACCCATCGTGACCAGTGAGACTCTGCCCATCGTGACCAGTGAGACTGCACCGATCGTGACCAATGAGACTGTACCCATCGTGACCAGTGAGACTGTGCCCATCGTGACCAATGAGACTGTGCCCACCGTGGCCAGCGAGACTGTGCCCGTCGTGATCAGTGAGACTGTGCCCATCGTGACCAGTGAGACTCTGCCCATCGTGACCAATGAGACTGTACCCATCGTGACCAGTGAGACTGTGCCCATCGTGACCAGTGAGACTCTACCCATCGTGACCAATGAGACTGTGCCCACCGTGACCAGTGAGACTGTGCCCATCGTGACCAGTGAGACTGCACCGATCGTGACCAATGAGACTGTGCCCATCGTGACCAATGAGACTGTACCCATCGTGAACAGTGAGACTGTGCCCATCGTCATCAGTGAGACTCTGCCCATCGTGAACAGTGAGACTGTGCCCATAGTCACCAGTGAGAATGTGCCCATCGTGACCAGTGAGACTGTGCCCATCGTGACCACTGAGACTGTGCCCATCGTGACCACTGAGACTGTGCCCATCGTGACCAGTGAGAATCTGCCCATCGTGACAAGTGAGACTGTGCCCATCGTGACCACTGAGACTGTGCCCATCGTGACCAATGATAATCTGCCCATCGTGACCAGTGAGACTGTGCCCATCGTGACCACAGAGACTGTGCCCATCGTGACCACTGAGACTGTGCCCATCGTGACCAGTGAGACTGTCCCCATCGTGACCACTGAGACTGTGCCCATCGTGACCACTGAGACTGTGCCCATCTTGACAACTGAGACTGTGCCCTACGTGATCAGTGAGAATCTGCACATCGTGACCAATGAGAATGTGCCCATCGTGACCAATGAGAATCTGCCCATCGTGACCACTGAGACTGTGCCCATCGTGACCAGTGAGACTGTGCCCATCGTGACCAGTGAGACTGTGCCCATCGTGACCAATGAGAATCTGCCCATCGTGACCACTGAGACTGTGCCCATCGTGACCAGTGAGCCTGTGCCCATCGTGACCAGTGACACTGTGCCCATCGTGACCAGTGAGACTGTGCCCATCGTGACCAGTGAGACATTGCCCATCGTGACCAGTGAGACTGTGCCCATCGTGACCAGTGAGACTGTGCCCATCGTGACCAGTGAGACTGTGCCCATCGTGACCAATGAGAATCTGCCCATCTTGACCAGTGAGACTGTGCCCATCGTGACCAGTGTGACTGTACCCATCGTGACCAGTGAGTCTGTGCCCGTCGTGACCAGTGAGACTGTGCCCATCGTGACCAGTGAGTTTCTGCCCATCGTGACCAGTGAGACTGTGCCCGTCGTGACCAGTGAGAATCTGCCCATCGTGACCAGTGTGACTGTACCCATTGTGACCAGTGAGTCTGTGCCCGTCGTGACCAGTAAGACTGTGCCCATCGTGACCTTTGTGACTGTACCCATCGTGACCAGTGAGAATGTGCCCGCCGTGACCAGTAAGACTGTACCCATCGTGACCAGTGAGACTGTGCCCGCCGTGACCAGTAAGACTGTACCCAACGTGACCAGTATGACTGTACCCATTGTGACCAGTGAGACTGCGCCCGCCGTGACCAGTAAGACTGTACCCATCGTGACCAGTGACACTGTGCCCATCGTGATCAGTAAGACTGTGCCCATCGTGACCAGTGAGACTGTGCCCGCCGTGACCAGTAAGACTGTACCCATCGTGACCAGTGAGACTGTGCCCATCGTGATCAGTGAGACTGTACCCAGCGTGACCAGTGTGACTGTACCCATCGTGACCAGTGAGACTGTACCCATCGTGATCAGTGAGACTGTGCCCATCGTGACCAATGAGACTGTACCCATCGTGACCAGTGAGACTCTGCCCATCGTGACCAGTGAGACTGCACCGATCGTGACCAATGAGACTGTACCCATCGTGACCAGTGAGACTGTGCCCATCGTGACCAATGAGACTGTGCCCACCGTGGCCAGCGAGACTGTGCCCATCGTGATCAGTGAGACTGTGCCCATCGTGACCAGTGAGACTCTGCCCATCGTGACCAATGAGACTGTACCCATCGTGACCAGTGAGACTGTGCCCATCGTGACCAGTGAGACTCTACCCATCGTGACCAATGAGACTGTGCCCACCGTGACCAGTGAGACTGTGCCCATCGTGACCAGTGAGACTGCACCGATCGTGACCAATGAGACTGTGCCCATCGTGACCAATGAGAATGTACCCATCGTGAACAGTGAGACTGTGCCCATCGTCATCAGTGAGACTCTGCCCATCGTGAACAGTGAGACTGTGCCCATCGTCACCAGTGAGAATGTGCCCATCGTGACCAGTGAGACTGTGCCCATCGTGACCACTGAGACTGTGCCCATCGTGACCAGTGAGACTGTGCCCATCGTGACCAGTGAGAATCTGCCCATCGTGAACAATGAGACTGTGCCCATCGTGACCACAGAGACTGTGCCCATCGTGACCACTGAGACTGTGCCCATCGTGACCAGTGAGACTGTCCCCATCGTGACCACTGAGACTGTGCCCATCGTGACCACTGAGACTGTGCCCATCTTGACCACTGAGACTGTGCCCATCGTGATCAGTGAGAATCTGCACATCGTGACCAATGAGAATGTGCCCATCGTGACCAATAAGAATCTGCCCATCGTGACCACTGAGACTGTGCCCATCGTGACCAGTGAGACTGTGCCCATCGTGACAAATGAGACTGTGCCCATCGTGACCAATGAGAATCTGCCCATCGTGACCACTGAGACTGTGCCCATCGTGACCAGTGAGACTGTGCCCATCGTGACAGTGAGACTGTGCCCATCGTGACCAGTGACACTGTGCCCATCGTGACCAGTGAGACTGTGCCCATCGTGACCAGTGAGACTGTGCCCATCGTGACCAGTGAGACTGTGCCCATCGTGACCAATGAGAATCTGCCCATCTTGACCAGTGAGACTGTGCCCATCGTGACCACTGAGAATCTGCCCATCGTGAACAGTAAGACTGTGCCCATCGTGAACACTGAGACTGTGCCCATCGTGACCACTGAGACTGTGCCCATCGTGACCACTGAGACTGTGCCCATCTTGACCACTGAGACTGTGCCCATCGTGATCAGTGAGAATCTGCACATCGTGACCAATGAGACTGTGCCCATCGTGACCAATGAGAATCTGCCCATCGTGACCACTGAGACTGTGCCCATCGTGACCAGTGAGACTGTGCCCATCGTGACCACTGAGAATCTGCCCATCGTGACCAGTGAGACTGTGCCCATCGTGACCAGTGAGACTGTGCCCATCGTGACCAGTGAGACTGTGCCCATCGTGACCACTGAGAATCTGCCCATCGTGACCAGTGAGACTGTGCCCATCGTGACCAGTGAGACTGTGCCCATCGTGACCAGTGAGACTGTGCCCATCGTGACCAATGAGAATCTGCCCATCGTGACCAATGAGAATCTGCCCATCGTGACCAGTGAGACTGTGCCCATCGTGACCACTGAGAATCTGCCCATCGTGAACAGTGAGACTGTGCCCATCGTGAACACTGAGACTGTGCCCATCGTGACCACTGAGACTGTGCCCATCGTGACCACTGAGACTGTGCCCATCTTGACCACTGAGACTGTGCCCATCGTGATCAGTGAGAATCTGCACATCGTGACCAATGAGACTGTGCCCATCGTGACCAATGAGAATCTGCCCATCGTGACCACTGAGACTGTGCCCATCGTGACCAGTGAGACTGTGCCCATCGTGACCAGTGAGACTGTGCCCATCGTGACCAGTGAGACTCTGCCCATCGTGATCAGTGAGAATCTGCCCATCGTGACCAATGAGAATGTGCCCATCGTGACCAATGAGAATCTGCCCATCGTGACCACTGAGACTGTGCCCATCGTGATCAGTGAGACTGTGCCCATCGTGACCAGTGAGACTGTGCCCATCGTGACCAGTGACACTGTGCCCATCGTGACCAGTGAGACTGTGCCCATCGTGACCAGTGAGACTGTGCCCATCGTGACCAGTGAGACTGTGCCCATCGTGACCAGTGAGACTGTGCCCATCGTGACCAATGAGAATCTGCCCATCGTGACCAGTGAGACTGTGCCCATCGTGACCACTGAGAATCTGCCCATCGTGAACAGTGAGACTGTGCCCATCGTGACCACTGAGACTGTGCCCATCGTGACCACTGAGACTGTGCCCATCGTGACCACTGAGACTGTGCCCATCTTGACCACTGAGACTGTGCCCATCGTGATCAGTGAGAATCTGCACATCGTGACCAATGAGACTGTGCCCATCGTGACCAATGAGAATCTGCCCATCGTGACCACTGAGACCGTACCCATCGTGACCAGTGAGACGGTGCCCATCGTGACCACTGAGAATCTGCCCATCGTGAACAGTGAGACTGTGCCCATCGTGACCAGTGAGACTGTGCCCATCGTGACCAGTGAGACTGTGCCCATCGTGACCAATGAGAATCTGCCCATCGTGACCAATGAGAATCTGCCCATCGTGACCAGTGAGACAGTGCCTATCGTGACCAGTGAGACTGTGCCCATCGTGACCAGTGAGACTGTGCCCATCGTGACCAATGAGAATCTGCCCATCGTGACCAATGAGAATCTGCCCATCGTGACCAGTGAGACAGTGCCCATCGTGACCAGTGAGACTGTGCCCATCGTGACCAGTGAGACTGTGCCCATCGTGACCAGTGAGACTCTGCCCATCGTGATCAGTGAGAATCTGCCCATCGTGACCAATGAGAATGTGCCCATCGTGACCAATGAGAATCTGCCCATCGTGACCACTGAGACTGTGCCCATCGTGACCAGTGAGACTGTGCCCATCGTGACCAGTGAGACTGTGCCCATCGTGACCAGTGACACTGTGCCCATCGTGACCAGTGAGACTGTGCCCATCGTGACCAGTGAGACTGTGCCCATCGTGACCAGTGAGACTGTGCCCATCGTGACCAGTGAGACTGTGCCCATCGTGACCAATGAGAATCTGCCCATCGTGACCAGTGACTCTGTGCCCATCGTGACCGGTGAGACTCTGCCCATCGTGACCAATGCGACGGTGCCCATCGTGACCAATGAGACGGTGCCCATCGTGACTGTTGAGACTCTGCCCATCGTGACCAATGAGAAGGTGCCCATCGTGACCGGTGAGACTGTGCCCATCGTGACCAATGAGAATCTGCCCATCGTGACCAGTGAGACTTTGCCCATCGTGAACAGTGAGACGGTGCCCATCGTGACCGGTGAGACTGTGCCCATCGTGACCAGTGAGACTCTGCCCATCATGACCAGTGAGAATGTGCCCATCGTGACCACTGAGACTGTGCCCATCGTGAGCAGTGCGAGTGTGCCCAGACTGACCAGTGAGACTGTACCTATCGTGAGCAGTGCGAGTGTGCCCAGCTTGTCCAGTGCGAATGTGCCTCCGTCTTCCAACAAGGTAAAGGCACCATCATCGACCGAAAACAACAATGTGTTTCCACCCTCCCTGACAGGTAGAACCATGCAACAGTCATCAGCTGTCACTATGAGACCAATGCTGCTTCCGGCTTTACATTCAGCATTGACATTAACTTTTGCGGTGTCTAAAAAATCCCAGGTCAGTGCTAGAATCCGTTCATCATCTATAAAGCAGACTACTCCATCCCAGGTGAATACAGCACCATCGACCTCTATAAATCAGACTACACCATCCCAGATCAATACATCACCATCATCGTCTATAAAACAGACTACACCATCCCAGGTCAATACAGCGCCATCATCATCTATAAATCAGACTCCACCATCCCAGGTCAATACAACACCATCATCATCTATAAATGAGACTCCACCATCCCAGGTCAATACAGCACTATCATCATCTATAAAGCAGACTACTCCATCCCAGGTGAATACAGCACCATCGACCTCTATAAATCAGACTACACCATCCCAGGTCAATACATCACCATCATCGTCTATAAAGCAGACTACACCATCCCAGGTCAATACAGCACCATCATCATCTATAAATCAGACTACACCATCCCAGGTCAATACAGCATCATCATCATCTATAAATCAGACTACAACATCCGAGGTCAATACAGCACCATCATCGTCTATAAAGCAGACTACACCATCCCAGGTCAATACAGCACCATCATCATCTATAAATCAGACTACACCATCCCAGGTCAATACAGCATCATCATCATCATCTATAAATCAGACAACACCATCCCAGGTCAATACAGCACCATCATCATCTGTTAATCAGACTACACCATCCCAGGTCAGTACAGCACCATCATCATCTATTAATCAGACTACACCATCCCAGGTCAGTACAGCACCATCATCATCTATTAATTAGGCTACACCATCCCAGTTCAGAATAGTACCACTCTCATCCACTAATCAGGCTACAACACTCCAGATCAGTATTACAGCACGTTCATCATCTCTAAGTCAGGCTACATCATTCACAGGCGAGTAGAGAAGCAGCTTCATCATCTATTGATTCGGATACATCATCTCTCAATTTCAATAGCACCTCACTATATTTCAGCATAGATTCTTCTTCCCTGATGAGATGAATAGCACCTTCACCATTTTCTAAATCAGATACATCTTCTCTGGTCAGTTCAATAACACCTTTAACATCTACTAAATAAGATACACCTCATCTGGTCAGTACAATAACACCTTCACTATCTACTAAATCAGATACATCTTCTCTGGTCAGTACAATGCCACCCTCACCATCTACTAAATCAGATACATCTTCTCTGGTCCGTACAGTAGCACCTTCACCATCTACTACATGAGATACATCTTCTCTGTTCAGTACAATAACACCCTCACCATCTACTAAATCAGATACACCTACTCTGGTCAGTACACTAGCACCTTCACCATCTACTAAATCAGATACATCTTCTCTGGTCAGTACAATAACACCCTCACCATCTATTAAATCAGATACAGCTTCTCTGGTTAGTACAATAACACCCTCACCATCTACTAAATCAGATACATCTTCTCTGGTCAGTACAATAACACCCTCACCATCTACTAAATCAGATACATCTTCTCTGGTCAGTACAATAGCACCTTCACCATCTACTAAATCAGATACATCTTCTCTGGTCAGTACAATGACACCCTCACTATCTACTAAATCAGATACATCTTCTCTGGTCGGTACAAAAGCAGTTTCACCATCTTCTCTGGTCAGTACAATAACAATCTCACCATCTACTAAATCAGATACATCATCTCTGGTCATATCAACCTGTGTAGCGTCATTAGTGATAACAATAACTGTTACAGAAGAATCAATTCCCCAAGTATTTAGATTTAATATGCCATTACCTTTTACACATTTAACAAGTGCATCATTGCTACCAAATTGACACAATACCCTGAATGGATTGGGCGTTTTCGGATTTTCAGAGTCTGATTTATAGGTCGATAGGTATTTGAAATAAACTATTAGTTTCTCCTTATATAACCAAAGTTTCAGTTTTGAAATACAACTTGATAAACTATATTACAATAAAATATCACCGTTTAACGATGGCGTGCATTGTCTTCTTGGCAGTAAAAGAAATGTCATTCAGTAGATTATTTGCCATTTTTTTAGAATGGGTTTCTAAATAATTAATGTTGCAATAGGAAGACAAAAAAGAAAAAAAAATCTATTGCTATAATTGTGAAGTTAAACCAGAATTGCTACAAACATTCAGCATCTGTGGATACACAGACACAACAACAATAACAAATAGGAATTTAAGCAGCGACTTTAATGTAATGAAACGTCCAAGGAATCCACAGGATCGTCATCAGATCAGAATTTAACACCAAGACACATAATGAGATAAGAGGACAGATGATCAAAAGCTTGGTAAAATAGGTAGGTTTTAAGGAGTGTTTTAAAGACGGAAACAGAGAATTAGAGAGCGGAGAGGTTTAGGGAGGGAATTCGAGAGCTGAGGACCTCGGCAGCTGAAGGCACGAATGCCAATGGTGGAGCGATTGGAATCAGGGATGCGCAAGAGGCCGGAATTGGTCGAGTGTAGAGGTCTCGGAGAGTTGCAGGACTAGAGGAGGTAACTGAGATAGGGCCATGGAGGCATTTGAAAAAAATTGTTGAGAATTTAAAAATCGATGTGTTGCCTGACCGGGAGCCAATATAGGTGAGCGAGCACAGGGGTGATGAGCGAACGGGACTTCGTGCGCGTTATGATACGGATAAAAGAGTTTTGGATGAAAGCAATTTTACGGAGATTGCAAGATGGGATATTGGCCAGGAGAGCATTGAAAAGGCACGTTAATATTTCAATGCTGAGCCTCAGACAACATTTCAATTTGCTTCCAGGGAGAATTTGAAGCTGAGCAGCAAATGGGAGTCCGAGAGACTGAGCAGCGGACTGTGTTCATTCAACAGTTCGCTGTCCATCTGGTTTCGTGGCATGGAGTTATATAGAGTTTATAGCACAGAAAGAACCCACTCGGCCTAACTGGCCGGTGTCGGCATTTATGCTCCAGACGAGCCTCTTCCAACCCCTCTTCATTTAAGACTACCTGCATATCCTTTTATTCTTTCTGTCTCTTGTGCTTATACAGCTTCCCCTAAAATGCATGCATACTAATTGCCTCAAATACACCATGTTGTAGCAAGTTCCACATTCTAACCAAACTCTGGGTAAATAAGTTGCTCCTGAATTCCCTATTGGATTTATTTGTGACTATCTTATATTGATGGCTCCTAGTTATGGACTATCCGATAAGTGAAAACATTTTCTCTCCATCTACTCTATCGAACCTTTCACAATCTTAAAGACTCTTATCAGGTCACGCCTCGGCCTTCTCTATTCTGGAGAAAGCCTTGGGCGAGTACAGACATCAAACTCTGTGAAGATCCGGAAAGTAGTGAACTGTCCTCTCCTGATGGTGCTGCGCTCCACACTGCTATAACTTGCCATTCTAGTTGAATGCGATTCTGTAATTGTAGTAACGCTGCATCAAGAGCAATTTAAAAATTGTTAGATATACATTACAACTATTCTCAAGTCACATTAATGCTTTAGAATATAATGCAGTATATGGATGTCTGCTGGTCGTTACTGACATTATAAACACGGAAGGAGGAATTTCTAAATTCCCTGATTCAAGCAATACGTATAAAAACGTTTTGAAAGCAGGCTTTCATGATTTTATTAGTAATAGCAATCAGAGGAAACTATCCTACCACGTGCACGATGATGCTAACATGTAAGATAAAGGAAAGATAATTTCATAAATTTTTATCTCAGTTATTTATTCTGTCCACATGCTTTAAAAAAGTAATGCGGAAAAATAAAGCCCATTTCTGTCGATTGATGGATTGTTTCCATTGAGTAATTATTCTCCAATTGTTCTTAACATGACAGTTTGGACTTGTTAGCAAGGTCAAGTTAGCTGGCGAGGGTGTTGATTCATTAATATTTCACTGCTGAATGGGACAAGGCAGAGAGATGTTCCCACCCACCATTGTTCAAACGCAGAAGGGTGTGAATCTAATCAAGACCGCTTACACTTTTCTGATAATAATTATATATCGATTTCAAGGAAGTACTCGGGAGGTTAGCGTTGAATAGGATCCCTAAATTTTTCAAACGTCGACTTAAAAGTGAAAAATATGAAGCATTTGAATTGTGAGCTCATGAATTTGATTCTTTCTGAGTCATCGCCAGTAATCATGGATGACTAGTCAAGGAGCACATGCATCAGAGAGAAGGTAAAAATGTCCCTACTCTGCCTGAACTTTACATACAATACCTCAACATCATGTTAGTATCCCGGTTGCAGTGAAGGTGATCAAGGTGGCTACTTTACGAAGGAATTATTAGCCGAGTAAATATTTAGGGCCATCGAGTTCGCCTTCTACCATCCTGGGATTCACTCGATACCGCGATAATGGAGTTGTTGACTGGTAATTGCAATCGATCTTTATTAATTAGTCTACAACAGACCCAGACATGAGGTGAGGAAAACGCTCAGTGGCAGAGAGCTTTGGGTATCATAGTTTCAAAATATTATCTGTTTCTCCCAAGCATGCTACACCTACCACATATCATGTCTAAAATTACCCATATACTCTATCCGAAAGTTTGATATTATGAAAGAAATCTATCTAATTTTATTCAATATATCAATACGAATTACTCCCTCCGTCTCCCTCGGGAGCCTGTTGAATAGATTAACCACTCGCTCACTGAAATGTTGATTAGGCAGATTAGTTTTGAATTTAACCCCTTCAAGTGCAAGTCATATCCTTTGGCTCTACTGCCTTGCACAAGGTGAACTGGTTTTTCATGGTCAAATTTATCTAGTCCCATTAGGACCCTAAAAGTGTAGGCTTCGCAAAATCCCCCAGAAACTCGAACAGAGCCCTAAAGGGAGTGATTTTTTGGACTTTTCATACAAACTTGGGATGATGGGGCCTAAGTGAAGTGATTTGATGTAAAAATCTAAAGATCAGGGAAGAAAAACCTGAGGAAACTGATTTTTTTTGAATCTCATTGTTGGGAGAGACATTTTTTCACAGACACCAGCTGCGAGGGGCGTGGCCGGTCAGTGAACAGATCAAGCTGTCTGGGAATTGTTTGAGACAAAGCAAAACTCACAAACACATTCAAATATGGATCCCCAGGGGCAAACAAGATGCTGGAAATCTAAAAACGATTCAATGACAATATAACTTCGATCACACAGTTTCATAGCCATTATCCCATCAAAAAAAACAATCAACCAGGTATCCAGAGAACAGATTTAAAAGCCCGCCAACAGAAGGACAATAGGGTGGAGATTTGGCGCGTAGATAAGGCAGTGTTTTAAATCGGAAAACGATTAACAGTAAGCAAAAACCATCCGAACTGGCAAGCCCGCCAAAAACTAGAAAATTGGACGCAGCAAGGGTCATTTACAATCAAAAAGGAATTCGTTTTAGTTAGGGGTTCTTGGGCGTGAAAAAGAAACAGTATAATTTGAGAGCCTGTGCCATAATTTCTCTCTCTTTCGGACTGACTGACGACGCGGACACAGCTCTCTCCCTGCTCCAGCAAAACTTACCACAGGCCACGAGGAAGAAGGCCAGAAGACCAGCACGCAAGAAGAAATCAGAGCGACTGCCTCAGTGGCCATCAGACACCTCGCAGCAACAAGGGCCTTACGGAGTCCTTTTAAATAAAAGACACTAATATCCTGTCAAGGATTCGTTGGTGAGCATTATCCCTGATCTCCTGAAACCAAAAACCTAGCCAGATAGTGGGATCTTTGGGAGAGATAAGGTTTTGTTTGATATATTGTAATTTCCCTCGCTTGTACCGTGTGTTCCCCGAATCTGTGTTTAAGTAATAAGTGTGTTTCAAGTTTGTTACCTTTTTCTTTTAATAAAGTAAAATTCTTGCATCAGAACCTGTTTACTGCAATTTTGTTCACAACCCCTAAATAAGCCCAAAGTATAGGAACCGGAGGGGTGTTGGAGCGATTCGAACCGCTCACTTAAGATACCCCTTACAAAAGCAGGATTCATATCTCCTCTCAATCTTCTCTTTTCCAGTGACACAATACCCACCCTGATCACCTTCACAGAATGAGATCTCCGATTTACATGACGAACAATCAATATTGTCTCATGGCCAATATTTATCACTCAGTCAGAATCACTAAAAACAGATTATCTGGTCATTATCACATTGCTCTTTGTGGGAGCTTGTTGGGCGCAAATTGGCTCCCGCATTCCCTACATTACAACAGTGACTACACTTCAAAAAGTACTTAATTGGCTGTAAAGTGCTTTGGTTCGTCCGGTGCTCGTAACAGGCGCTATATAAATGCAAATCTTTCGTTCCATTAACAATTAATATTGGCGATATTAAATAGGATGGCATCGATATTTAAAAGGAAGGGGAAGGCGTGTAAGTTAGGCACTAATCCACTCGCATCGCCACAATGTTGTACTGACTTGTGTGAAGTTTTGCCACTGCCCTGCGCTCAGATCATAATACGAACACTTCGGGGTGAATTTTCAGGAGGTTTTCCTGGTCGTCCGTCGTATATGTTCAAGGCATTTACACCCAAGATTTCTGTGGGCCATCCGTCAAAGCTATCGCGGACGGTCGAGTGAGCCTCGCAGATATTCGACCTCTTATGTGCCTGAGGTCACCCCTTTGAGACTTGTTCCATGACAGAGCTTCTGACGGCAGAGCTTTCTTGATTCTAAAGTGGATGACTTCACACTAGCTCACATTGAACTCCAATTGACCTAGTTTTCCCCAGTCACTTATTCCGATGGCCAAAACTGAACGCAGCACTCCCGGTGGGACTATTCAATGTTCTATACATCGGAAGCATAACTTCCTCCCCATTGGACCCGAGCGCTCTTGAGAAAAGTGAAATTAGACACATGAAACACGAGCAATTCACGATGATATTTCATGCTGTCTCAAAAAAACTGTTTTCGAAATTTTGCAGGAAAGCCTGATCCTTCTCAGTCTTGAAAGCTCCAAGTGTCCCAAGCTTCCACAGTCTTCTTGAGGACTGAGATCCAGATTTCCAACAACCCTTTGTGTGAAGATGTGCTTCATGAATTCGCTCCATAATGGCCTCGATCAAATTTTAAGATTATTTCACCTCTTTTTGATTTCGGTATCATTCTGGTGAATCTGTGCTGCAACCCCTCCAAAGCCAATATATCCTTCATGAGATGTGGTGCTTGAAAGTGAATGCAGTACTCCCGATGGGACTTTGCAAGCTTCTATTCAACTGAAAAATAACAATCATTGTATTCCAGCACACTTGAGAAAAAGTAAGACATTCCATTAGCTGTTTTCATTGTTTCCTCTTTATGTCCATTAGCTTTAAAAGATTAAGAACTCAGACTTCCAAACTCTGCTTCCCTTTGCTGGCTTTGCACCTTTTAGAAAATTCTCCGATTTATAATTCTTGGTTCCAAAGTGGGGGTCTTCACATTTTCCGAAGCCAAGCTCCTGTTAATATAGTTTTCCCAACTAACTTAATCTGTCTCAGTCCCTCAGAAACTTCCCGCTCTCTTTACAAAGAATTACCCTCCTTCCGAACTGAGTATCATCTTCAAACTTAATTAGGCAGCTTAGTATTGCTTCATCCAAGTCATTAATAAAATGAATTTGAGGCTCCACTACAGATCTCTGGGAAACAGCACTTGTCAGATCAGACGCGGCTGTTAATGAGAGTGTGGGAGGAGGGAGGGAGAGTGTTTGTGAAGCTAATACTGTGGGAGGCAGTGTGTGAGTGAAATGCTGCGGATAGGCGGCGTTACGACAGGAGGAATTGCAAAATGTGCAGGGTGTATCATCAATATCAGCCAGGGAAGTTCGCTGTGATAACCCAGCAAAGCAAATCCTCTGCAGCTCAGTCGGCAGAGCATTAGACTTTTAGTCAGATGTCTAGGTTCCAAATCCCTGTCCCGGCAATGCTTTTTCTCAAATCCCATTTTCATGCAGCCGCACAATGCACGAGCAATTCACGATGATATTTCCTGCCGTATCAACAAAACAGATTAATATATTTCCAAACTTTGCAAGGCAACCTAGTTCTTTCTCAGTCTTGAAAGCTCCAAGTGTCCCAGCTTCCACGGTCTTTTAGAGGACTGAGTTCCAGATTCCTAGCCACCCTTTGTGTGAAAAAGTGCTGCACCACATCGCTACAGAATGGCCTAGATCTCATTTTAAAATTATTTCCCACTGCTTTTGATTCGGCAACCAGAGCAAATAGTTTCTCCGGACATCTGCCGTATCAAATCACTTTTAGATTTGAACACCGTGATCAGATTACCAATCAATCTTCTATACTCAATGGAATGAGAACCTGGTATCCGCGAGGTGTCCTCATAATGTAACCCGCCAAGCTCCGTTGAATCTGTGCGGGACCCTCTGCGGGACCCTCTGCAACGCCAGTATACCTTCCTGTGGAAAGCTGCCCAAATTTGAATGAAGTACTGGGAATGATCGAGGCTCCGAACAACTGAAGCATCACCTCCGTCGCATTCCAACACCCTGAAGAAATAGGCCAATACTAAATTTGCTTTTTCCATTGTCTTTTGTTTATGCCTAGTAAGGAGGGAGAGAGAAAACGGGGAACTACAGAGCAGTTAGCCTGACATCAGTAGTAGGGAAAATGCTAGAATCTACTATTAAGGGCGTGGTAACAGGGCACTTAGAAAATAACAATAGGATTGGGCAGAGTCAACACGGATTTTTGAAAGGGAAATCGTGTTTGACAAACCTGTTAGAATTTTTTGAGTTTATAACTAACAGAATAGATATGTGGAAACAGTGGATGTGGTTTATGTGAATTTTCAGAAGGCATTCGATAACGTGCCACACAAGAGGTTATTCAACAAAATTAGGGCTCTTGGGACTGGGGGTATATACTAGCATGGATTGAGGATTGGTTAACGGACAGAAAACAGAGAGTAAGAATAAACGGGTCATTTTCGTGTTGGCGGGCTGTAACTAGTGGGGTACCGCAAGCATCAATGCTTGGGCCTCAGCTATTCACAATCTACTTCAATGATGTGGATGAGAGGACCAAATGTAACATATCCAAGTTTGCTGATGATACAAAGTTGGGTGGGAATGTAAGTTGTGAGGAGGATGCAAGGAGGCTTCAAGGGGATATAGACAGTGTATGTGAATGAGCAAGATCATGGCAAATCGAATAAAATGTGGAAAAATGTGATGTTATCCACTTTGGTAGGCAAAATAGAAAAGAAGAGTATTTTTAAAATGGTGAGAGATTGGGAAATGTTGGTGTTCAGAGGGAGCTGGGTGTCCTTGTAGACGCATCACTTAAAGTTAACATGCAGGTTCAGCAAGCAATTAGGAAAGTAAATGGTATTAAAACAGTATTTGAGTATAAGAATAAAGACGTCTTACTACAAATATATTGGGCCCTGGTGAGACCACACCTGGAGTATTGTGTACAGTTTTGGCCTCCTTACCTGAGGAAGGATATATTTGCCATAGAGGGAGTGCAAGGAAGGTTCACCAGACTGGTTCCTGGATTGAGGGGATTGTCCTATGAGGACAGATTGAATACACTAGACCTATATTTTCTAGAGTTTAGAAGAATGAAGGGTGAGCTCATTGAAATAAACAACATTCTTACAGGACTTGACAGTGTAGATGCAGGGAGGATGTTTCCCCTGGCTGGGGAGTCTAGAACCATGGGTCACCGTCTCAGAATAAGGGATCGGCCATTTAGGACTGAGATGAGGAGAAATTTCTTCACTCAGAGGATATGAATCTCTGGAATTCTCTACCCAAGAGGGCTGTGGAGGCTCAGTCGTTGAGCATATTCAAGACAGTGATCGATAGATTTTTGAATATTAAGGGAATCAAGGGATATAGGGATAGTACATGTAAGTGGAGATGAGATACAAAATCAGCCATGATCTTATTGAATGGCGGAGCATGCTTGAAGGGCCAAATGGCCTACTCCTGCTCCTATTTCTTTTGATCTGATGTACTTGTTTTCAATGATTTAAGAACTTGAAATTCTGAATCCCATGCTCCACTACAGTTTCTAGCTTAATAGCCTTTAGAATATACTCCGAGTTATCTTTCTTGGTTTATTGTGGATGATTCGCACTTGCCGACATTTAACACCATTTGATATAGTTTTGCTAACTCATTTAATCTTTCTATGTCTCTTTGTAATTTCTCGATCTTAGTGGCACTACTTACGCTTCAACCTAACTTAGTGTCATTTTCAAACTTGGATACATGGCGGTCTATTCTTTCATTGAAGTCATTAATAAATATGGTGAAAATGTCAGGCCCCAGTACAGAAACCTGGGAGTCAGCACTTTTCACAAAGGAATGTTGGAATCGGATCGATACCAGAATTTTAGTGTATGGACATCACCATTAATGCTAGAGAGGAGCGTCACCAGTAATGCTAAATTAGGGTTGACACAAGTATATTAGATAAGGTGCAGCACCAATAATGTTAGAGTAGGCTCACCAAGAGTAATATTATAGTATGTTCACCACCAGTAATGTTAGCGAAGGGTCAGCACCAGTAATGTTAGAGTAGAATCATCAAGAGTAACGTTAATGTAGCGCTGGTACCATTAGCGCTTCAGTCGGGTCAATAGCAGCAAAATTAGAGTAGATTCATCATCACTAATGTAAGAGCGGGGTCACCACCAGTAATGTTAGAGTAGGATCACCAAAAGTAATGTTAGAGTAAATTCACCACCAGTAATGTCAGAGTAGGATCACCACCAGTAATGTTAGAGTAGGATCACCACCAGTAATGTTAGAGTAAATTCACCACCAGTAATGTTAGAGTAGGATCACCACCAGTAATGTCAGAGTAGGATCACCACCAGTAATGTCAGAGTAGGATCACCACCAGTAATGTTGGGTCAACATCAGCAATTTTACTGTCGGGTCATCAGCAGTAATGTTAGAGTAGAGTCGCCAATAGTAACGTTAGAATAGAGGCAACACCACTAACGTTAGAGTCGGGTCACCACCACTAATGTTAGAGTAGTGTCACCACCAATAATGTTAGAATAGATTCAAAACCTTTAATGTTATTGTACAGTCACAACTTTATTAATGTTAGAGTAGGGTCAACATCAGTTATGTTAGAGTAGAGTCACCACCAGTAATGATAGAGTAAGGTCAACAACATGTAATGTTAGTGTAGAGTCACCACGAGTAACGTTGGAGATGGGTCAACACCAGTAATTTAGTGTAGCATCATCAAGAATAAAATTACAGTAGCACAGGTACAATTAATGATTCAGTAGGGTCAATATCAGTAAAATTACAGTAGATTCACCACCACTAATGTAAGAGCGGGGTCACCACCAGTAATGTTACAATAGAGTCACCACCATAACTGTTAGTACAGAGACAACACCAGTAATGTTAGATTAGAGTCACCACCAACTGTAATGCTCGAGTAGGATCGCCATCATTAATATTAGAGTAGAATCACCACCAGTAATGTTACAGTAGGATCACCACCAGTAATGTTAGAGTTGGATCACCAACAGCAATGTTAGAGTAGAGTCGCCACCAGTAATGTGAGAGTAGGATCACCACCAGTAATGTTAGAGTAGGATCACCACCAGTAATGTTAGAGTAGGATCACCACCAGTAATGTTAGAGTAGGGTCACCACCAGTAATGTTAGAGAAGAGCCAAAAGCAGCAATGTTAGAGTCGAGTCACCACCAGTAATGTTAGAGTAGAGTCACCACAAGTTATGTTAGAGGAGAGTCACCACCAATAATGAGAGGGTAGAGTCACCACCAGTAATGTTAGAGTTGGGTCACCATTGTTAATGTTAGAGTAGGGTGACCACCATAATGTTAGAGTAGGACTACAGTCAGTCATGTCAGAGTAGAGTCACCAGCAGTAACGTTAGAGTAGCGTCCCCACCAGCAGTGTTAGAGTAGGATCACCAGTAGCAGTGTTAGAATAGTGTTCTGAGCAGTAATGTCAGAGCAGGATCGCCACCAGTAATATTAGAGAACGACAAAACTAGTAATGTTATAGTAGAGTCACCACCATCAATTTTAGTGTAGTTTCATCAACAGTAATGTTGGACTGGAGTCGCCACTAGTAATTTCAGAATAGGATCAACACCAGTAATGTTAGTGTACAGTCACCTATTTATTCATGTTAGAGTGGTGTCATCACCATAGAGTAGAGTCACCACCAGTAATGTTAGAGAAGCGCAACCACCAGGTATGTTACAGTAGAGTCACCACCAGTAAGGTTAGATTACGTTCGCAACCAGTAATGGTAGAGTAAGGTTACCACCCGTAATGTTAGATTAGGGTCATCACCAGTAATGTTAGAGTAGAATCACCACCAGTAATGTGAGAGTAGGTTCAGCACCAGTAATGTTAGACCAGAGTCACCACCAGTAATGTTAGAGTAGGTTCACCATCAGTAATGTTAGAGTAGTGTCATCACCAATAATGGTAGTGTAGGTCGACTACCAGTAACGTTAGTGTAGAGTCACCATCAGTGATGTTAGAGTGGAGTCACCACCAGTGATGTTGTAGTAGTGTGGTCACCAGTAATTTTATATTAGGTGCATCACTAATAATATTAGGGTAGGGTCATCACCAGTAGTGTTCGAGTAGGGTCACCACCAGTGATGATATGGTCACCACCAGTAATGTTAGAGTAGAGTGACCACCAGTTATGTTAGAGTAGGATCACCACTAGCAATGTTAGAGTAGGATCACCAGCAGTAATGTTAGAATAGTGTCACCAGCAGTAATGTCAGAGCAGGATCACCACCGGTATAATTAGAGAAGCGACAACACCAGAAATGTTAGAGTTGAGTCACTAGCAGTAATGTTAGAGTAGAGTCATTAGCTGTAATGTTATATTTGGTACACCACGAATAATGTTAGAGTAGGGTCATCCCCAGTAATGTCCGAGTAGGATCACGACCAGTAATGATAGAATAGTGTCACCTTAAGCAATTTTAGAGTAGGCTCATCAAAAATAATGTTAGTGTGTAGTCGCCACCATTACGTTTAGCATAGTGTCTACATCAGTAATGTTAGATTAGGGTCATCACCAGTAATGTTAGAATAGGGTCACCATCAGTAATGTTAGAATACAATCACCACCAGTTATGTTAGAGTAGAGTCACCACCAATAATGTTAGAATAGGTTCACCATCAGTAAGGTTAGATTAGGTTTGCCTCCAGTAATGTTGCAGTAGGGTCACCACCAGTAATGTTAGAGTAGAATCAGCACCAGTAATGTTAGAATAGGGTCACAATGAGTAATGATAGTGCATATTCACAACCAGTAACGTTACAGTTGATTCATCACCAATAATGTTAGATTAGCGTCCCCAACAGTAATGTTAGAGTAGGATCCTCAGCAGTAATGTTAGAGTAGCGTCACCAGCAGTAATGTCAGGGCAGGCATGCCACCAGTAATTTTAGACACCAGCAGTAATGTTAGAGTAGATTAAACACCAGTACTGTTAGTGTAGAGTCAACACCAGTAAAGTTATATTAGTAGCTCCACGAATAATGTTAGAGTTGGGTCATTACCATTAGTCCTCTCTCTCTAATTACACAGTTACTGTGTTCCCCTAAATTACCCTGTCCTCTACCTCTAATTACACAGTTACTGTGTTCCTCTAAATTACCCTGTTCTCTCTCTCTAATTACACAGTTACTGTGTTCCTCTAAATTACCCTGTCCTCCCTCTCTAATTACACAGTTACTGTGTTCCTCTAAATTACCCTGCCTCTCTCTCTAATTACACAATTACTGGGTTCCCCTAAATTACCCTGCCCTCTATCTCTAATTACACGGTTACTGTGTTCCCCTAAATTACCCTGTCCTCTAACACTAATTACGCAGTTAATGTGTCCCCTAAATTACCCTGTCCTCTATCTCTAATTACACAGTTACTGTGTTCCCCTAAATTACCCTGTCCTCCCTCTCTAATTACACAATTACTGTGTTCCCCTAAATTACCCTGTCCTCTATCTCTAATTACACAGTTAATGTGTTCCCCGAAATTACCCTGTCCTCTATCACTAATTACGCAGTTAATGTGTCCCCTAAATTACCCTGTCCTCTATCTCTAATTACACAGTTACTGTGTTCCCCTAAATTACCCTGTCCTCTCTCTCGAATTACACAGTTACTGTGTTTCCCTAAATTACCCTGTCCTCTATCTCTAATTACACAGTTACTGTGTTCCTCTAAATTACGCTGTCCTCTCTCTCTAATTACACAATTACTGTGTTCCCCTAAATTACAGTGTCCTCTATCACTAATTACACAGTTACTGTGTTCCCCTAAATTACCATTAGTCTTCTATTTCTAATTACACAGTTACTGTGTTCCCCTAAATTACCCTGTCCTCTATCTCTAATTACACAGTTACTGTGTTCCCCTAAATTACACAGTCCTCTATCTTTAATTAAACAGTTACTGTGTTCTTCTAAATCACCCTGTCCTCTATCTCTAATTACACAGTTACTGTGTTCCCCTAAATTACACTGTCCTCTGTCTCAGGGATTGCAAGTATACAACGGCCCTTCAGTAAAACATATAATTTAATTGTAATTTGTGGTATTGATTTGAGTTAATTTAAATTAATTAAAGGATAAGTCATGGCAGCCCCGCTCAGCCCCGTGGCATTGTCCTCCTGCACTATGTGGGAAATCAGGGACACTTCCTGTGTCCCTGTTGACCAGGTGTGCGGGAAGTGTATCCAGCTGCAGCTGCTGGCAGACCGCATTGCGGCGCTGGAGCTGCGAATGGATGCATACTGGAGCATTCGCGATGCTGAGGACATCGTGGATAGCACGTTTAGGGAGTTGGTCACACCGCAGATAAAGGCTGCACAGGCAGGAAGGGAATGGGTGACCTCCAGGCAGAGTAGTACGCGGGAGAGCTATAGTGATAGGGGATTCTATTGTAAGGGTAATAGATAGGCGTTTCTGCGGCCGCAAACGAGACTCCAGGATGGTATGTTGCCTCCCTGGTGCAAGGGTCCAGGATGTTTCGGCGCGGCTGCAGGGCATTTTGGAGGGGGAGTGTGAACAGCCAGTTGTCGTGGTGCATACAGGTACCAACGATATAGGTAAAAAACGGGATGAGGTTCTAAAAGCTGAATATAGGGACTTAGAGGTAAATTAAAAAATATGACCTCAAAGGTAGTACTAGTCAGAGTTGAAATAGAAGGAAATTTCAGATGAATACGTGGCAAGAGGAATGGTGCAAGGGAGAGGGATTCATATTTCTGGGATATTGGAACCGGTTCTGGGGGAGGCGGGACCAGTACAAACTGAACGGTTTGCACCTGGGCAGGACTGGGACTGATGTCCTAGGGGGAGTGTTTGCTAGTGCTGTTGGGAAGTGTTTAAACTTAAATGGCAGGGGGTTAGGAACCTTTGCACGGAAACAGCGGAAAGGGAAGCATGAATATAAGCAAAAGACAGGAAGGAGAAAAGCATAAAATGGAAAGCAGAGAAATCAAGGGTGTAAATCAAACAGTGCTACAGTAGATAATAATTCTAAAAGGACTAAGAGTGTAAGAAAAACAAGCCTGAAGGCTTTGGGCTAAAAATTCGGCTGCTTGCGCCTCCCGTTAGCGCCTTAAGAGGGCGCTAATGGGGCGCAAAGCAGCTAACGCCCGGGCGCAGCGCCGCCCACGCCTCCCGCAAAATTCAGCGGGAGGTTAGCGGCGGCGCCAGCCGGTAGCGCCCTGTGGTGCTGCGCCGCCGGCGATGACGTCATCGCCGTGCCCAGCAGCCCGCTCGCGCTCCAGCCGCGATCTTTAGTCGCGCCCCCTGATTTACCGCCAGACGCTATGTGCGACGGGTTAAGGGGGGCGTATGTGCGGCCGGGGCGGCGATATTTAAAGGGGAGGTAGCAGGCGGCCATTTTTGTTGCTGGCCGCCTGCCAGCACCTGCCCCCGTTGCTGTCCCCGGCCCCCGTGAAGCCCCCCCCACCGTGAAGTGCCGGCTGCGCTCCAAGAGCCCGGCACTTCTCTTGAGTGCCGGGCTCTTTTGCCGGCACTCCCGATCCCTGGGGGCCCAGCTGGGCCCCGGTTCATGCTGCGCAGGGCCCCTCCCCTTTAAGAAGGGGAGGAAGGCCTGCAATACCGCGGCGCGACGTGCCGCAGCGCCAGCATATTCCCTCGCAGCGCCCCAAGAGGGATGCGGGGTCCTTCCAGTAGCGCCCCGCTTCCCTCTTGGGGCGCAACCACTGAAGTTCCGGCGCGGGGGCACTAATTTTTTTGGGGCGCTAAACTTAGCGCCCCGGCGAGGTTAGCACCCCAAATGGGGCAATACTGAATTTTTAGCCCTTTGTGTCTTAATGCGAGGAGCATTCGTAATAAGGTGGATGAAATAGCTGCGCAAATAGATTTAAACGGATATGATATAATTGGGATTATGGAGATATGGTTCCAGGGTGACCAAGGCTGGGAATTCAACATCCAATATTCAATATTCAGGAAGGACAGAAAAAAAGGAAAAGGAGGTGGGGTAGCATTGCTGGTTAAAGGGGAGATTAACACAATAGTAAGGAAGGATATTAGATCTGATGATGTGGAATCTGTATGGGTAGAGCTGAGAAATACCAAGGGGCAGAAAATGTTAGTGGGAGTTGTATACAGACCCCCAAAACAGTAATGCTGAGGTTGGGGATGGCATTAAACGGGAAATTAGAGACGCGTGCAATAAGGACACAGCAGTTATCAAGGGTGCATTTAATTTACATATAGATTGGGATAACCAAATTAGTAACAATACTGTGGAGGAGGAATTCCTAGAGTGTATACGGGATGGTTTCCTGGTCCAATATGTTGAGGAACCAACTGGAGATCAGGCCATCTTAGACTGGGTATTATATAATGAGAAAGGATTAATTAGCAATCTTGTTGTGCGAGGCCCCTTCCGGAGGAGCGATCATAATATGATAGAATTCTTCATTAAGATGGAGAGTAAAGTAGTTGACTCAGAGACTAGGGTCCTGAATTGAAATAAAGGGAACTATGATGGTATGACGCGCGAGTTGGCTAGGGTGGATTGGGGAGCGTTACTTAAAGGGTTTCCGGTGGATAGGCAATGGCAAACATTTAAAATCGCATGGATGAACTACAGAATTTGGTCTTCCATGTTTGACATAAAAATAAAACAAAAAAGGTGACTCAACCGTGGGTAACAAGGGAAATTAGGGATAGCATAAGATCCAAGGAGAGGACATATAAATTGGCCAGAAAAAGCAGCAAACCTGAGGATTGGGAGCAGTTTAGAAATCAGCAAAGGAGGACAAAGGGATTAATTAAGAGGGGGAAAATAGAATATGAGAGTAAGCTTTCAGGGAACATAAAAACTGACTGTAAAAGCTTCTATAGATATGTGAAGAGAAAACGATTGGTGAAGTCAAGCGTAGGTCCCTTGGAGTCAGAATCAGTGGAATTTATAATGGGGAACAAAGAAATGGCTGACGAATTAAACACATACTTTGGTTCTGTCTTCTCAAAGAAGGACACAAATAAACTCCCAGAGATGTCGGGGAACATAGGGTCTCATGAGAGGGAGGAATTGAATGAAATCACTATTTGTAGGGAAATGGTGTTAGGGAAATTGACGGGTTTGAAGGCCTATAAATCCCCAGGGCCTGATAATCTACATCCTAGGGTACTTAAGGAAGTGGCCCTAGAAATAGTAGATGCATTGCTGGTATTCTTTCAAAATTCTATAAATTCAGGAACAGTTCCCGTGGATTGGAGGGTAGCTAATGCAACCCCACTATTTAAAAAAGGTGGTCGAGAAAAAACGGGGAACTATAGACCGGTTTCTCTGACATCGGTAGTGGGCAAAATGCTAGAGTCCATTATAAAAGATGTAATAGCAGAGCACATGGAAAACAGTGACAGGATCGGACAAAGTCAACATGGAATTACAAAAGTGAAATCATGCCTGAATAATCTACTGGAATTTTTTGAGGTTGTAACTGGTAGAATAGATAAGGGAGAAACAGTGGATGTGGTGTATTTGGACTTTCAGAAGGCTTTCGATAAGGTCCCGCATTAGAGATTAGCGTGCAAAGTTAAATCACATGGGATTGGGGGTGAGGTACTGATTTGGATAGAGAACTGGTTGGCTGACAGGAAGCAAAGAGTTGGAATAAACGGGTGTTTTTCCGAGTGGCATTCAGCGACTAGTGGGGTACCACAGGGATCGGTGCTAGGACCCCAGCTATTCACAATATATATTAATGATCTAGACGAGGGAACTAGATGTAATATCTCTAAGTTTGCAGACGACACAAAGATGGCTGGGCGTGTGTGCTGTGAGGAGGATGCAGAGAAACTCCAGTATGATTTGGACAGGTTGGGTGATTGGGCAGATGCATGGCAGATGCAGTATAATGTGGATAAATGCGAGGTTATCCACTTTGGTGGCAAAAACAGGAAGGCAGATTATTATCTGAACGGCAATAGATTGGAAAAAGGGGAAGTGCAACGAGATCTGGGAGTCCTTGTGCACCAGTCGCTGAAGGTAAGCATGCAGCTGCAGCAGGCGGTTAAGAAGGCAAATGGTATGTTGGCCTGCATAGCGAGAGGATTCGAGTACAGGAGCAAGGATGTCTTGCTGCAGTTGTACAAGGCCTTGGTGAGACCACACCTTGAGTATTGTGTGCAGTTTTAGTCGCCTTATCTAAGGAACGATGTTCTCGCCATGGAGGGAGAGCAGCGAAGATTTACCAGACTGATACCTGGGATGGCAGGAATGACGTATGAAGAGATTGGGTCGATTAGGCTTATATTTGATAGAGTTTCGAAGAATGAGAGGGGATCTCATTGAAACTTATAAAATTAGAACAGGACTAGACAGACTAGATGCAGGAAGGATGTTCCCTGTGGCGGGGGTGTCCAGAACCAGGGGTCACAGTCTAAGGATAAGGGGTAAGCCATTTAGGACTGAGATCAGGAGGAATTTCTTCACCCAGAGAGTGGTGAACCTGTGGAATTCTCTAACACAGAAGGCAGTTCAGACCATTTCATTAAATATATTCAAGAAGGAATTAGATATATTTCTTAAGGCTAAAGGGATCAAGGGATCTGGGGAGAAAGCAGGGACAGGGTACTGAATTTGGATGATCAGCCATGATCTCATTAAATGGCGGAGCAGGCTTGAGGGGCCGAATGGCCTACTCCTGCTCCTATCTTCTATGCTTCTATGAAAGACAGTATACTACACATGGCACAATTTTGAAAATTGTAAATGATCAGAGAAACCTTGATGTCCATATACACAAATCCTTCAATGTGGCAGGATAATTTGACAAGTTTGTTAAAAATCAAATGATTTATTTGTGTTTATAAATAGAGGGATAGAATAAAACAACAAAGTGATAATGCTAGAAATTTATAAAAATCTGGTAAAGCATCAGCTGGAGCATTGTTGACAATTCCAACACCACACTTCAGGAATGATGTAAAGGTCTTGAAAAGGGAACAGAGGAGTTTTAACACGATGTTAACAGGGATGAGGGACTTCAGTTATGATGAGAAGTTGGTAAAGTCAGGACAGTTCTCCTTGGAACAGGGAAGTTAAGAGGTGACCTAATAGAGGTTTTCAAGATAATGTGAGGTTTGATAGAGTTGATACAGAAATACTATTCCCTCTGGCGAGTGGGTCAATAACTAGAGATATTGGCTAGTTTTATATACCAGTGAATTCCCAGTCAAATTTACGCATCAAAGGCCAGGTTTGATGCCAGATGCTAAACTTCTCCCAATAGCTTGTTAGACTCTCACCTCAGCAAAATCCTCGACTGAAGAGATTCTCAGTAAACATCCTGACATTTCAAATAATTGTTGAAGCTTCCCGTTTCTGGTCTTCGACACTGGGGGTCTTGAACCCAACCTAACGACCTTTCTCCAGTCCCAGTTAATGTAGTGATAATTCGAATTCTCTCACTCCACCTTCCTAGGTTACTGATCAATCAAAGAAACTTTTAACATAAATATGATTCATCTTGATTATAGAATCTGTCAAAGAAAAACAATGGGACTGTGTTTGTGATTATTAATATATTTAATTTGTAAATATTACAACGTGTTTGAATTACTTATTTAATGTTAAATCGTACTTTTGTTTTCCCCTATTTCTAGGCAATACAATCACACAATATCTGCTGCCAAATCCAGCTCCGTCCACAGTGACATCCCACTGATGGTGTGCAACTAGGGGCAGGAACCTGTCTCTAGGTGACATCACAAAGGACACAGTAGCCTATCACACTGCGTCCAGGAATAATGTCACAAAGCAGCCGGAGCCCCTCCCATTCGATATGATCCAGGATCACATGACCAGGCTCTGCTCCTAGTGTGAATTTCGTTTTAACAAGAAGGAGCAACAGAGACAATAATTGGAGGGATCATCAGTGGTATCAAGCGGTTGAATCGTCGGGATAGGAACAGCACGGGTAAGAGATAGGGCAATGTTCTCTCAACACTGTGGTATGGCATGGGTGAGATACAGAGTAAAACTCCCTTTACACTGTTCCATCAAACACTCCCAGAGCAGGTACAGCACGGGTTATATATACTGTAAAGCTCCCGCTACAATGTCCAATCAAACACTCCCAGGGTAGGTACAGCACGGGTTAAATACAGAGTATAGCTTCCTTTCTACTGTACCATCTAATATTCCCAGGGCAGGTACTGTAGGGGTTAAATACAGTGTAAATTTCGCTGTATTTTGGTTCATCAGGCACAGTCAACTCAGATACAGCATCTGCTCAATACAGCGTAACCTCCTCTGACACTATCCAATGAAGCAAACCAACTCAGGCACAGCACGGTACGGTTACAGGATAGAATTCAGTGTTCATGTAATTCTTAAGCGCTCCCAGGTGAGATGTGGACACGTTTCACACACGAGTGAATCCCCAGTCAAATTTGCTGCATCAAAGGCCAAGCCTTGTGGCAAATGTTGAATAGCTGCCGATACCGGGTTCGACTCTCATCTCGGCAAAATCCTGGACTGATTGGATTCTCAGTTAAGTTCCCCACCCTTCCAATCATTGCTGAAGTTATCTGTATTATCCGGTGTTTGAAGCTGGGCGTCATGATATCTCCAGTTATGTTCTGTGAACCCAATGACGTTTGTCCGGTCCCAGGTAATGTTGTGATGATTCGACTTCTCTCTTTCTCCACCTTCCTGAGATTCTGCTGACTCCAAGAAACTAACAATATAAATATGATTAATATTAATTCCATAAACTGTGATCGGAATACAATGTGAGTAATTTTCCAACTATGAATATATTTAATTTGAATATATTTACAATTAATGACATTTGGTTGAATTATTCATTTAATATTAAATTGTTCTTGTCTTTCCTTGTCCCTATTTATGAGGCTATACTCACTCACAATATCCGCTGTGAACTCCAGCTCCGCCCAGAGTAACTCACCACTGATGGTGCGTAACCAGGGGCGGAAACCTGTCTCCAGGTGACGTCAGAATGGAGCCAAGAGCCAATCATACAGCAGCCATGAACAATGTCACAAAGCAGCCGGAGCTGCGTCCAGTCGAGGTGTCACAGGGTCACATGACAATACTCTTCTCCTGATGTGCAGTCTCACTGAGAATAAACTCAAGTTGTACATTCAGACCTGTCTCCGACCCTATTCCAAAGTACTCCGACTCCGTTCCCAAGGAGCACAGCTTCGCAAAATTTCCCCTTAAGCATTTCCCTCCCATCCTCCAAATATGAAGACCCACTATTCAATGTTCACGTTTTGAGTTATACACCCCAAATGCTCCCTCGCATAATATCAGGCAGTGTGTCTCGCTCTTGCCTCGGAAGTGAGAGGCAGTTTGAGGTAATGGTGCTTGGATGAAGATATAACAAGCTGCTCTGCGTTCTAAAACCAGTCTATTCCCTGTATCAGGAGGGGCGTCAGAGGCAATGTGGAGGGGTCATCAGGGCTCGAAATGGGTTGGTCCATTGGAGCTATAATAGTGGTGAAATCATGGGCAATAATAGATAAAGCTCCGTCTAAACTGTCCCATCAAACACTCGCAGTTAAGTTACGGCACGAGATAGATGCAGAGTAAATCTACCTCCACACCGTCCCATCAAACACTCCCAGGTCAGGTGCAGCATGGGTTACATACAGTATAAAGCATACTTAAACTGCCCATCAAACACTCCCACGTCAGGTCCAGCAGGGGTAGATACAGAGTAAAGCTCTCTCTACACTGTTCCATCCACCATTCTCAGCGCATCATTGTCAGCAGTGTAGATGGAAGCATAAAGTTACAAAGAGATATTAATAGATTAAGGGAATGGGTAAACGGTGGCAAATGGCATTCAATGTAGGCAAATATGGGGTCATCATCTTTGAACCTAAAATGAATAGAACAGAATAAATTCTCAAAATTTAAAATCTAAAAACAGTGGAGGTCCAAAGACACTTGGTGGTCCATGTACAAAGATCATTAACATGACATGGATAGTAACAACAAATAATCAAAAAGTCTAATTGAATGCTGACCTTTATATCCAGAGAGTAGAGTACAAGGAGGTAGAAGTTATGCTACAGGTATACAAAGCCCTGGTTAGACCACACCTGGAGTACTGTGAGCAGTTCTGGGCACCACACCTAGGAAGGATATATTGGCCTTGGAGGGAGTGCAGCCTAGATTTACCGAAATCATACCTGGACTCCAAGGGTTACATTAAGAGGAGAGGTTACACAGACTATGGATGTAGTCTCAGTTATTTAGAAGACTAAGGGGTGATTTGATTGATGTTTTAAAAATTTTCAGAGGAACTGAAGGGATAGATAGAGACACGATTTCCGCTGGATGGGGAGTCTAATACTTGGGGGCATAGTCTAAAAATTAGAGCCATGCCTTTCAGGAGCAAAGTTAGAAAAAACCCTCCACGGAAAGGTCGTTAGAAGTTTGGAATTCTCTTCCGCAAATGGCAATGGGTCAATTATTAATTTTAACTATAAGATTGATTGGTTTCTGTTAACCTATGTTATTAATGGGCATGGGCCAAAGGTGGGTATATGGATTTAGGTCACAGAGCAGCCAGGATCTCATTGAATGGTAGAACAGGCTGGAGGGGCTAAATGGCCTACTCTTGGTACTCTGTTCCTAAGTTCCTATACTAACATAGGTAGGATGGAGAATGACAAACATCATATAATAAAGCGTGCAGATGTGTTTGGAGGGAAAACAGTGGAGGGAACTTCAGTTATCAGTAGTATTGGTAAACTAGAGGGAAGCAACGGAGATTTCCAGGAAGATGCTAAGTAACAGCGAGAGGCATCGACAGAACTTATTTGGGCATTATAGGGGACAGAAGAACTGTTAGGAAGATAGGAACTTGGCACAGACGAGAAAATCAGAGGATTTAGTGCAGTTTCAGCACTGGACATATTTTGGACGCTCCATTTGAGCTGAAAAGGGGGCTGGTACAGCCAGTACTGACAAGGAATGACGATTGGTGGGCCCAGCGATGGGAACAGACAGTACATGAAGGACACAGCGATCTATGGATCAATTTGAACGAATTAAATAAACAACATTTAAATTGCACAAACAAAGATCAAGATGAAGTGATGCAACACAATCAGTATAAAATCAGCAGCAGCTGTCTTCAATCTGGGCGCCTGACTCTCGAAGCTCTAAGCTTAAACATGGAGAGTGCGACAGGGTGCACTGACGTGGAAAGAGAGCAGAATGTGAGATATTATAAAGAAGTTGTGGTTCAGCCCTTTTGATTCAGAAAGAGTAGAACAATGAACGGATTGAAAGAATGCTAGATGGCGAGAAACGACACTGTAGTTGTAGATAATGTAACATATTAGGTTTAATATGCACCAGTAGGGATTGGTCTAATATTTCCAAAATGTCAAACTTCATATCAAAAAGCGACACTAATAGAGCGAAAAGTGAGAGGTTAACTGGAACTGTGGAGGGGGAGGAAATGTCAGAAGTTTCAGTCAGTCATAATTTGAGTTAACCATTGTTATAATGAATTGTATTTTAAATATGCGGCCAACTCGATATAACTAATTTACTCTATCCTTCAAAGATAAAGTTACCCTCAGCTAGTCGTCACTTTAAAAAAATATGCTAATAAGGAGATTGTTTCTGTCTCGCTGTAAACCGAGCAACTATCAGAGACAAATTCGTGATATGACTGGGTGTTTTACTTACTTATTTCTGTTGCTCCATCTTGTTATTTTCTGCATGAAGTGCGCACGCGCAGACACATTGCATTGAGAAGTACCTGCCGCTGGCGGTGAGCCAGAAATAAACTGCTTCTTCCAACAACTGTACCACAAGAGTTGTTTAACCAACAAATAAACAGAAACTACATTTTCTCACGGAACTGGAGCCGGATTTTGGATATTATTAAACGTTATAACTCCAAATAAAGAGGACTCCACTGGAACAAGTCATTTGATCAATACTGCTTAAAATAAAATAAAAACAATAAATTACAAGAACGATGTGGATGCAAAGAAAAACAGCAAGCGAGGCAGCGACCACATATTTCATTGGTGACAGTACAGGTCTGTACAAAGGTGGTCCGTCTCTATGGTAACTCATTGGAAAGTGGTCATACACAGGGCGCGTGGTAACCAGCATGTTAATTCCCCAAACTGTGATTACTTCAGCTCCTGTCACTGTGCCTGTTTACAGAAAAGGAACTGAGTATAAAAATTATTGACGATTTTCTCTGCATTAAAGAAAGGTTCATATCTTGCGGGTCAATCGCTTAACCTGTTAATAGCGAGTACAATAATTCTAATGGGAGCTGACAGAGATCACAGTCATGAGAGAAAGTCGCCTTGTACGAGGAAATCAATCTCAATTATAGCATTTCCTTTTACTACGAGGTCACTGTGAACTTCACAGTCACCCTGTGTTAGCCACTTACTTTGTGGTTATTAGTCTACCTATATTCGGAAGTGACTCTACGCGAATGTGAGTCTGCACTGGAAAGACACCCTTACTGCACAGTGTCTTGCACAGACAGCACTGAGAGTCGTTCTGCGCGCGCACATGTACAGGTGCACTCACTGCTTCAGAAAACCTCCTCCGTGCTCGTGCACAGAGGGCATCGTGAGCCAGGCATAGACGGTCTACATTACAATATTCTCCTCAAGGGTTAACGTAACAATACACAGACTAGAAGCGGCATAATGTTCACAACAAAAGCAGAACGCAAATTCTCTCACAGAACGTAATCGTCCTTTAGGGCGTTAGATGCAATTAGAATTCCGGAAAACTCGCCTGGTGTCAGAACTGTAACTGATGCTCGCTCAATGTCCTTCGAGGAAGCGCAGACCAAAAAGACCCTCAGGGTAAGTCCCTGCAACGCTCTGGTCCACTACCCAGTGCTTAATGATCATACATGATCCCTGAGGGTGAGTTACTGAGTCTAATAATGCCACAATCGACTCCATTCCCACCTGAGCACAAGCTCTTCCAAGAGGAACCAGCACATGGGGAACCTGCTACAATCTCCACTCCTTAACTAAATGGCGCATCGACAATATGTTATAAAACTGCCAGCTCAGTTGTATGACAGCATAAAGACTTAATTTATCAATGTGACCGAAGTGTGTGCACATTCTGCGGCGTATAAACAGTTACATATGAACATACGAAATTAGGAACAGGAGTAGGCCATTTCGCCGCTCGAGACAGTTCCTCTATTCAATTAGATCATGGCTGATTTGTGACCTAACTCCACATACCCGCCTTTGCTCCGTATCAGTTAATACCTTTGGTTAACAGAAATCTATTAATCTCAGATTTAAAATTAACAATTGACTCAGCAACAACTACCGTTTGCAAAGAGTGCTCCAAACTTATACCACACGTGGTGTGTAGAACTGTTTCCTAACTTCCGTCCTGAAAGGCCTGTCCCTTTCTTTTATGCCACGTCCCCATGTCCAAGATAAACCAACCAGCTCAAATAGTTTCTCTCTGTACTCTATCAGTTCCTCTTCATATCTTGTAAATTTCGATCAAATCACCCCTTAATCTTATGAATTCTAGGGAATACAATCCTAGGTTGTGCAATCTCATCCCGTAATTTAACCCTTGGTTTCCAGGTATCAATCTAGTAATTGTACGCTGCACTCCATCCAAGGCCAATGGGTTCTTCCTAAGAGTTGGTGCCCAGAACTGAGAAAAGTACTCAAAGAGTGGACTAACCAGAACTTTGTATGGCTGCAAAATGACTTCTAACCCCTTGTAATCTATTCCTCTGGATAGAACGGCAAGCATTCCATTGTACTTTTTGAATATTTTTAATACCTGTCATAAGAACATAAGAAATAGGAGCAGGAATAGACCATACACCGTTCCACACAATTATGGTTGATCTTCGACCTGAACTCCAATTTCCCACCCAGTCCCCATATTCCATAATTCCCTTAGAGTCCAAAATGTATCGATCTGAGCCTTGAATGTAGGCGACCACTCAACATACACTGCCTTAAATATTGACAACACTTTGAGTGAAGAAATTTCCCCTCATGTCAATCCGAAATAACCGACCCCTTCTCCTGAGACTATGTCCTCTAGTTTCTAGACTCCCCAGCCAGGGGAAACAGCCTCTCCGCATTTGCCCTTTCAAGCCCTCTCAGAATGTTACATGTTTCAATTAAAGCACATCTCATTCTTCTAAACTCAGTGTAAATATCCATTCTACTCAATCTCTCCTCATAGGACAACGCTCTCAACCCAGGAATCAATCTACTGCACCTTTGTTGCACCACATCTATGGCAAGCATATCCTTCCTGAAGTGTGGATACCCAACTGTACACAGTACTCCAGGTGTGGTCTCAACAACAGCTTGTACAATTGTAGCAAGACCATCTTGCTCTTGTACTGCAACCCCCTAGCAATAAAGGCCAACATATAATTTGCCTTCCTAATTGTGTGCTGTATATGCATGTTAAATTGCTGTGTTTAATGTACAAGGACACCCAAATCCTTCGAAATACCAATATTTACTATCTTCTCAGCATTTAAAATATTATGTTTATCTATTATTCGTACCAAAGTGAATAACCTCTCATTTCTTCACATTATAGTCCATCTGTCACCTTATTGCTCACACACTTAAACTGTCTATACTCCTTTGTGTCCTCCTCACAGCTTACTTTCCCCCCTAGCTTTGTATGGACAGCAAAGTTGGATACGTTACGCTCGGTCCTTTCATCTAAGTCATTAATTTAGATTGTGAATAGCTGAGGCCCAAGCATCAATCCTTTTGGCACTGCATTATTACAGCCTGCCAAACTTAAAATGACACCTTATTCATGCTCTCTATTTTCTTTCCTTTTACCAGTCCTCTAGCCATGCTAATATATTACCCCAAACCCATGAGCCCTTATATTGTGTAATAAACTTTCATGTGGCGCCTTATGAAAATCCAAATAACCTATATCCACTCAACCCCTTTATCTACAGTGCTAGTTACATCCTCAAAAACTCTAATAGATTCGTGAAACACCATTTCCCTTTCATAAAACGATGTTGGCTCTGCCTAATCATGTTATAATTTTCTAAGTAACCTGATACGACTTCCTTAACAATGAATTCCAACATTTTCCCTACGACTGATGTCAGGCTAACTGGCCTGTAGTTCCCTGTTTACTCTCTCCCCCTATCCTGAATGACCTTGTTACAGTTGCTATCTTTCAATCCACTGGGGCCGCTACAGAATCTAGGGAATATTGGAAGATCACAATCAATGCATCAACTATCCATGACATTTGAATGATCTATGTTCAAAGATCTCTAAGTCTCATTTGACCTCCACTGTTTATAGCTGTACGCCATTTATAAAACATTCTGATCGATCACTTTTAGGTCCAAAGTGGATGACCTCAAGATTGCCTATATTGAAATCCATTTGCACAGTTTCGGTATTCACTTAATATATAATAGCTATTTTTAATTTTATGCTTCCATCTATACTGCTCCCAATGCCACCTATTCTTGGGTCATCGGTAAACTTGGATATGTGTCTCTCTATCTAAGTCTTTAATGAAAACAGTGAATAGATAAGGCCCGAAAACAGATCCCTGTGGGCCGCCACTAGACACATTCTGACAATTGGACTACCTGCTCATTATCCCCACACTCTTTCTTCTGCTGCTCAGCCAATTTCCCAACCAGGTCAAAAATGTTATACGCAGTTCCATGAGATTCAACTTGAGCAAACAGTCTCTTATGAGGGATTTTATCACATGTCTTCTGGAAATCCATATACATAATATCCATAGCATTCCCCTGTCCACTACTTTAGTCACCTCTTTAGCAATTTCTATCAGACTCGTCAGGCAGGAACTACCTTTACAAATCCGTTCTGTCTCTCTCTGGTCACCTGAAAATTTCAAGCTGTCCACTTCCTCTATCCTTAATTATAGCCTTTAGTAATTTTCCGGCTTTTGGCTAACTGGTCTATAATTCCCTGATTTCCCTCTTCACCTTTCTTAAATAGCGGAGTGACCTGCAATTTTCCAATCTAAAGGAACGGTTCCTGATTCGAGAGATCTTTGGGAGATCATAGTAAGGCATCTGCAATTTTCTCAACAATTCCATTAAAACCCTTAGTTGTAAACCATTTGCTGCAGGTATATTTATCACTCTTTAGTGCCATTAATTTCTTCATTATTCTTAATTTGCTTACGTTAATTATGGTGAATCCCCATCACTGATTCAATATTCGTTTCCTTGGGATGTCCGGAATGCTATCTTCTCCCTCTACTGTAAATACTGACGCAAAGTAATTATTTAGCAAGTCCACCATTTCCTTATTTTCATTTATAACATCACAATTATCACTTTTTAAGGGGCACACAATGCTCTTAAAAAGCCATGTTGATATTATTTAATTTTTACAAGATTTTTTTGTTGATTGTGATAAACCTTGAAAGTTTTTATATTCCATTTTTGTAGCTCTTACTGTCTGTTTTGTCACCCTTTGCTGAGATTTGTGTCTCTCCCATTCGACAGGATATGTGCTTTTTTTGCATTAGGGAATGCTTTTTCTTTTATTTTTATGTTGTCCCTTAACTATTTACTCGTTCTTAGTTATTTTTGGAAGTGAAAATCTTGCACCTTCGGGTTATAAACTGCTCCTGTATCACATAAAATTATTTAGTGGACACATGCCACTGATTTTCTGTCGTTTTACCCGTTAACATATTTGTCCATTTTACTGTGGACCGTCTCTGTCTCATTACGTTGAAGTCGGACATACCTAAACCTAGAATCTTAGTAGCTTTTTCTCGTTTCTCCCTTTCAAACAACACTTTGAAATTGATCATATTATCAGCCCTATTAGATAAATTCATCGTTCGGCTGTAAATAAATCTGTCCCTATACTCGTTATTTAATCTAATATGGCCTACCCCCTTGTTGGTTCCAAGATATATTGTGGCAGATAAATGTCCACCCTCAAACATACTTAAGCAATGGCCTTAAAAATGTATCAAATATTTCAATTTTATAATGCATCACAATGGGACAATCGCGTTCCCCGCTGGTTAAGGGGGAAGATATGTATTCAGAGGTTTTTAAGAAGAAAGCACAATCTATACATAAACTTACATAATTTATTTCCGTTAAGAAATGGACTCTGTTTCCAAACCAGTTGATTTGGATTGACGGATGATTTGATGGATGGTGGACTGTTGGATCGATGGATGGATGGATTGATGGATGGATGGATGGATGGATGTTTAAATGGTTGGATGGATGGATGAATGGATGGTTGGATGGGTGGATGGAAGGATGAATGGATGGATAGATGAATGGATGGATGGATGGAATGACATGTGTATGGGTGAGACGACTGATGGTTTGATGGATGTTATGACTGTTGGATGTACGGGTGGATGGATGGATGAGAACTTGGGTGGGTAGCTAGAGAGGTAGGTAAACTGTCAGATATCTTAAAAGTGTGAGACAGAAATATAAACAGACAGTCACACTAACAACATACCCCTTTCTCTGCTGTTGGAGGATGAGCTGTTAATACATTCTCACCTTTGACAGAAATGAGTTATTTGATTATCTTTACATTAGTTTTGATAGTTAAATTCAGTCCATGTAGATTCATGAGCTATGTCCAGTGGACTGTGCTTCTCCCATGTATTTGGGGACGGCGTGGAGCTTGAACCATAAACTGCAGTTCACGCTTTCCAATCTACTGGCGATAAATACATTCTCAAAAGATGACGTGATGGCTGTGACTGCCCAATGAAATGGTTCCAGAGCCTTCCTGTCCACATAGACAGAGTACACATTCTGTGGCATATAAATGGTCATTAAAAGTAAAAGTTAATAATTCAATTTTATAATGTGTCACAAATGGTTTTCGCACTGGGAAAATCGCGTTCCTCGTTGGTTAAGGATCTATTTCCAATAAGAGAAGGACTTTGCTTCCGAATCTAGTTCAATTGGTAAATTTTCTAACGATTTCCTCGCAGCTACTGATTATTGGAAAGCAAATTGAACTTGTTTCAAAGATAGCAAAAGCATCATGACGAGTCTCTGCACGTCTTTGTGGGTTTCCACGACCATGTTTGCAATCTAATTGAGAATATGTTCGCGTTTCTGACCAGGAGCAGCGATGCTAAATAGCACACTATAAACATAATCACACTATGTTTTTAATAACTTTAATGTCCAGTATTCAGTCAGAGGTAGGTAGTGTCCTTCTGGGTTGAATCCTTATATTGTGTAATCTAGGTTCGGGTTGTCATGTTTTGCAACTTTGAAATTTGTGCTCAAATCAATGTCTTCTCGGCCTTTGTTGATTCTTTAAGAGCGAGGATGGTGAACTAATTCCTGGATGTGTCGGCACCGAAAACAATTCCCATCGGTTGGCCCTTTCACTGAAAATAAAATATCTACCTTTGAAAAAAAACGACTTCAGTACAAATCACTTCTCCTCAGATAATACACAGTTAGTTCACATCCTTGTTTTCAAATCCATCCTCGGCCTCGCCCCTCCTATTTTACACACCTGTCCTAATATCTCCTTATGTGGCTCGGTATCACGCTCCTGGGAAGCGCCTTGGGATGTTTAACTATGTTGAAGGCGCTGTATAAATGCACTTTGTCTTTGTTGTTGCAGAAAGTGAAGAGTCTGTTTTAGGATTATTAACCATAACACAAAAATTAAAAGAACAGCCCCTATATAACAGGGCCTCTTGACATGGTTAGGTCTCAGCAAAGATGTGATAAAATAATAAGCCAATTTCCTGATAATCCAAAGTAAACAGTATTTGGCAGGTAATTTTCCTAACGTTCTGAGACATCGTCGTTGGGGAATAACGGTTAGGTTTGGCATGGTTGGGTTATAAAGGACTGGAAATTTAAATACTAGGTTTTCAGTCAAGATCAATGATTCCAATGGCCTGACGTCCTGGAAAGGCAAGAGTTGGAGCGGGAGAATCACAGAATCCCCACAGTGCAGATAGAGGCCATTTCGGCCCATCGAGCCTGCACCGACACATATCCCACCCTATCCCCGTAACCACACGTATTTAATCCCCCTAACTCTAAGGGTCAATTTATCATAGCCAAATCAACCTAACCCGCACATCTTTGGACTGTGGGAGGAAACCGGAGCACCCGGAGGAAACCCACGCAGACACAGGGAGAATGTGCAAACTCCACACAGACAGTCACCCGAGGCCGGAATCGAACCCGGGTCCCTGGCGCTGTGAGGCAACAGTGCTACCTGCCACTGTGTTACCCTGGATGCCCTGAATGGATGATGGGTGTTTATTTTAAAACAGGAAGGATGAAGAATGACAGGCTGAGCCCGTCAGATATTTCAAAGTTATGGGTAATTTGAGTTAACCATTGTTTTAGTAACTATGAAAATTGAATATGTGGCAAATTCGATAGTCCCATTTTACAGAATAGATGAAAGGCACAATTGCCCGGATGGACTTCGTTTTTTGAAAAATAGAATAAAAATATTTTTTGTGACTGGCTGCGACCCGACAACTATCAGAAAAAAAATCCTAACATGAATGCGTGTTTCACTTAATTCTTGCTGTTGTTGCATCTTGTTATTTTGTGCATGAAGTGCGCACGGACATGCGCGCGCACACATTCCATTGAGAAGTACCTGCCCCTAGTGGTGAGCCGGAAATAAACTGCTTCAAACAAGAACTGCAACAAAAGTGTTGTTTAACCAAAAATATCAACAGAAGCCGCATTTTCTTACGGAACTGGCGCCGGATTGTTGATATTGTTGATATTATTAAACATTAGAAATCAAAACAAAGAGAACGGCGCTCGAACAAGACTCTTGATCAATTCTGGCTTCATTCTTTTTTTAAACAATAAATTACAGGAAGGATGTTGGATCAATGACAAACAGTAAGTGAGACGGCGACCACGTATTTCATTGGTGACAGTGCAAGTATTTACAAAGGAGGTCCGTCTCTATGGTAACTCATTGAAAATTGGCCAGACATCGGGAATGTGACAATCCAGCAAGTTAAATCACCAAACTGTGATTACATCAGCGGCTATTACTGCATCTGTGTAGCTGAGGTCGTCAGAAGCCCTCAGTCATCGGAAACGAGCAAGCTGGTGATGTATTAAATGCGGAGATTTATAACACATAAGGGAGCTGATAATTGCTGAACTCTGATTCCTTCTATGTGTTGACAGCAGCGACTGCAGGATGCCGCTTTTTCATGGCTGGAGCTGAAACACGGAAACTGCAATACTTGATCGGTAGTCGTGACCATGTGGTGAAGAAGATAGATTAGAAATTAATTGGGGTCTCCCCGCGTAGGTTCAAGCTCTGAAAGCTACTGGCCTCCTCTTTCCCTTGAACAACATTCAGTGTTTGGCCTCAATCCACACGGAGCAGACGAGTGAGACATTCGGTCTGTCGGGGATATTGGAAAGATTGCTGGAGTGGTTGTGCACGGGGTAAATCAGCCACACTTTAGACTCTCCCTGTCTAATTCATTTCACATCCTTTGAGTAGCAGTTTTAAATAAGGAAAATATTACTGTACTAGAAAGAGAGAATGTCCTTGAGGGATCAAAGGCATAATCTATTTGTTTGGAATTGAGAAACAAGAAAGAAGCGATTACGTTACTTGATGTATTTTATAGGCCAGCAACTAGTAGGAAGGAGATAGAGGAGCAGATTTGCAAAGAAATCACTCGGAGGTGCAAAAACTATAGACGAGTAATAACGGGAGAGTTTAACTATCCCAATTGTAAATGAGGCAGTGATTGGGTTAAGGGAAGAGAAGGGGGGAATCTTTGAAGTGTGTTGAGGAGAATTGTCTTCAACAGTGTGTTTCCTGCCCAGCGAGGAACGGGCCAGTGCAGGATGTAGTCCTGGGGAATGAAGCGGGTCAGGCGGAGAATGCCACAGTTGGAGTGCATCTCGGGAATACTGATCAAAGTATCATAAACATTAAATTCGTTATTGAGAAGGACAAGGACCAATCTAGAATTTAAAAAATAACTTGACTTCACGAGTGCTAATTTTAATGAATTGAGGAGGGATCTGGCCCGGGTAAATTGGAGCCAAACACTGGCAGGTAAAACTGTATTGGAGCAATTGGCGACCTTTAACGATGAGATGGTTCGGGAACAGTTAGGTACATTTCTACATGGGTGAAAGGGAGGGCAATCAAAGCCAGAGCTCCTTGGATGATGATGGGTTTAGAGAGTAAGATGAAGCAGCGAAGGGGGCGTATGACAGATGTCAATGTGATAAAACAAGGGAGAATCAGGCTGAATATAAAACGTGCAGAGGAGAAGTGAAAATGAAATAAGAGAGGCAAAGAGACAGTACGAGAATAGATTGACAACTAGCATTAAAGGAAATCCAAAGTTCTATAGACATATTAACAGTAAAAGGGTTGTCAGAGGAGCATTGGGGCCAAAATAGAAAACTATCGGTGGAGGCAGAAGGACTGGCTGAGGTAGTAAATGAGTACTTTATTTCGGTGTTTACCAAGGAAGCGGAGTTCACTAAAGCTATGGTATACAGTAGGCAGCTTGGATACTGGATGAGATAAAAATAGATAAAGAAGAGGTACTAGAAAGGCTGGCGGTACTTAAAGTGCACCAGTGTCCCGGTCCGGATTGGATGCATCCTAGGTTGTTGGGGGAAGTAAGGGTAGAAATTCTAGAGATGCTGCCCACAATCTTCCAATTCTCCTTAGATACAGGAGTGGTGCCAAAGCACTGGGGGATGGCAAATGTTACACCATTTTTCAAAAAATTGGACCAGGTTAAACCTGGCAATTACAGGTCAGTCAGTTTAACTGCGCTGGTGAGGAATGCTTTATAACAATAATCCGGCAGAAAAGTAACAGCCAGTTATACTAGCATGGACTAAGAAAGAGAGACAGCAGGGATATTTTAGGAACAAATCGTGTTTGACAAAGCTGATTCATTAATTTGAAGAGTTAACAGAGAGGGTGGGTGAGGGCAGTGCACTTTATGTTGGATGTATGCACTTCTAAACGGCATGGCTGAGGTACTAGATGAGTACTTTCCATCTATTTTTACCAAGGAAGAAAATACTGCCATATTCAGTAGGTGGTTATGATCTAGAATGCAGTCCCTGAAAGGATGGTGGAGGCAGACTCAATCCTGGCTTTCAAAAGGGAATTGGATAAAGACCTGAAAGAAAAAAATGCAGGGCTGCAGGGAAAGGGCGGGGGAGTGGGACAAGCTGAAGTGCGCTTGCAGAGAGCCGGCCCGGGGTCGACGGGACGAATGGACTCCTTCTGTGCTTTAATGGTTACGTGATTCTATGATTCTATTCTATGAACAGGACATATTCGATAGACTTGGATGTATAGAGACATAAGAGATGGTTAAAGTAGTTGATAGGGTAGAGAGAGACAAAGTATTTCCTTTGGTGGGTAGTCCACAGAAAAGGGCCATGACATTAAAATTAGAGCTAGGCCGTTCAGGGGTGATTTCTGGAAACAATTGTTCACACACAGGGTAGTTTAAATCTGGAATTCTCTCCCTCAAATAGTTGTTGAAGCTGGGGATCAATGAAGGCTTCAAATCTGAGATTGATATGTTTTATTTTGGGTAAGGGCATTCAGGATTACTGCACCACGGTGGGTAAATGGAGTTCAGATACAGATCAGACATGATCTAATTGAATGGCAGAACATGTTCGAGGGGCTGATTGGCCTCCTCCTACTTCTATCCACTTGATACAGCCAAACAATCTTAAACTGGAAAGTGTTTCCAGTTGCAATACTCGGATTTCACCCTATTCAATGTGTTTAATTTATTTTACAGGTGATTCAAAATATGAAGCTATTTTCTGGTAAAATATGTTGTTTCAACTTACGTCCAAAGAAACGTTCATTTGTTTCCTGATACTTATTATACTCGGATATTTAAGCCGCAACATTTCTGAACATTCTCATTACCCAGAGCTAAATGACGCTTCCTTCTTAATGCGACCCGACAGCAGGTGTGACGTCAGTCCCCCATTCCTGGTCCTACTCGTCAGCAGTGCACAGGACCAGTTCGAAGTTAGCTCGGCGATTGGCCAGACCAGGGGCAGGGAGCGGACAACACATGGCAAGAGGGTAGTGACCTACTTCCTGCTCGGGTACAGCCGGGAATATCAAGAGCATCTGCTAGAGGAAGTTTGCTGCACAAAGACATCATACAGAAAGAGTTCAGCGATACTTATTACAACCTGACCACCAAGGTGCTGATGGGCCTGGAATGGGTGAGACGATTTGGTCCGTCCGCCTCCTTTGTGATGAAAACCGATTCAGACATGTTTGTCAACGTTGATTATCTGAGAGAGCTCTTGTCGCGAACCAATCGCAGGAATATCTTCAACGGCTACATACAGAGCCGTGCAAGACCCGTCAGGGAAAAAATCCCGTAAATGGTGCGTGAGTGAACAGGAATACCCTCTAGAATGGTATCCACCGTACTGCTCCGGCACTGGGCACGTGCTTTCGACCGATGTCGCCTGCCGAGTTTGGAACGTTTCTAAGAGCGTCCCCAAATTGAAAATCGATGACGTTTTCATCGGTCTCTGCCTGGCTGAGTTGAAGATAAAGCCGGTGGAAATTCACTCGCGCAAAATATTCCAGGAATCAAAGGTCCCGTTTTCAGTTTGTGCCTTTCGGAAACTCGTGACCACTCACAAGGTTAAACCCTACGAGGTGCTAATCTACTGGAAAACACTGGCAGATGCGGCAACTGAGGCCTGCCCTGGAGATACGTGAAGGAGGCCACCTTGAAGAGGCTTGTCATTTGCCCCGCCAAATGTCACTTGCCCTCATACCGTTTAATGCAGCATCATTACACCCTTACGAGATATCATTATTGCTGCTGCTGGTGTGCAGGCATAATACTCACTGCACCTCCAAAACAACCTGTATAAAGTGCTTTAAAATGTTTCTGGGAGATGTGACAAGGTGTTAGGTTTACCTGTCCTATATCGGAATTTGTACATCTATTTTAATTTCCTCCATTCGCTTCACTTTTATTAAGGATACCTCCTGTATGAACGGGCCATGCTGTAATTACACGCTTCTTCCTATGGTGGTGCTGTAGAGCCTCAGTTTGACGTCTCCCAGCTCCTCGAAATATACCACGGAAAAGCCAAATCCACATCTCTGTTTTTGAAGTTGTTATTTACCTCGGTTTCTGAACATAAATAATAACATAAAATCAAGAAACGTAAAGATGTTTATTTTTAAGGGAATTAGCAATTGAAGCAGATGGAAGGTGAGGTGAATTTGTCTCTCGCAGCGAGTTGTTATGATCTGGAATGCAGTGCTCTGAAAGGGTGGTGGAAGCAGTTTCTATAGTAACTTGGAAAATTAATTGGATAAATCCTAAAGGGGAAAATGTGCAGGGCTAGGGAGAAGAAGCAGGGGAGCGGGAATACATGGAGGCACTTTCACAGAGCCGGCACAGGAACGAGTTTCTTGATCATCCAATCAAATTAATCAAAGAGCTTGTTGAAAATAATGTCTGTCATTTTTTTCAGTAACTGAATGTCTAATCTTCAAAATAACGTTCTAAATAAAAACAAAAACTTCATTTTCGCATCAACATCATTAAATCTAATGATTGCATTGTTTTTAATATTTATTTGAGGGTCTTGCATGAAGATTTACCTTCAAAGCCTCAGCATGTCTCAAAACTTGTGTTTACATGAATAGTTTTAACCTCTGAATAGTTGAATAAATCTTTCAAAGACACATGTACATTCTGAGTTGTTCGAATTTCTGGATACCAGAAAGGCATGTTTCGTATTTCCCCCAACTACCGAACTCCAGAGCCGTTCTTTGTGTTCACAAACCTTTAGGCCACATTCCCAATGCTGCCTGATCCCAGGTCTTGCCCAGTGCTCTAACACCCTTAGATCCCCAATCATTTTCCCAAGGTCATAATACTAATGCTAAACCGTGAGACCTCAATGTACACAAAAATACATCGATGTTCCAACACGGAAACAATCCATTCCGCCCTACCAGTCAATGGCTTTCTTTATCTTCCACACGAGCAAATAGCTCCAATCATATTGAGCCGCCCTGTTCAAACTCTTTTGCGAATTTGAAGGTAATTGACAGAAGAACCTGGGGCGACATGAGGGAACTTTTTTTGCACAGAGAGTTGTTCTGATCGGGAATGCAATACTTGAAAGGGTGGTGGGGGCAGTTTCAATATTAAATTGCAAAATGGAATTGGAAACGACGTTAATTGCTGCTGCAAAATCCGCCCTACGGGATGTTCTGAAACAAGGAGAGTTTCTTCTGTTCCGTTACACGTGTTTAATGCCCATGTGCTCCTAATTTATAGGAGAGGGGAGTCTCTCACTTTTTCCCCATTAAATTAGGTCTACAACGACTTCAGATATAATTTGCGTAAAATCATTTGCGGAGATTACGGAAGTTCCCTCCAAGAGCGGGGCCTCACACAGAGGGACGATTATTCGAAATTCACAGATTCATTGTCCCCGTTTACACATAAGCTGATGCCACGATAAGGGACAGCTCGATCAGGCTGCAAATGAATGAATGGAAAGCGAGGTTTGTCGTGGTTCATGTCGGGAACAGTGACAAATGGCAAAAAGGGAGGAGTTCTTGTTGAGGGAGTATGTGGAGTCAGGAGCTAAATTAAAAACCAGGTCTTCAAGGGTTCTAATCTCAGGATTATTACCCGGGCCACGTGCTAATTGCCATAGAGGTAAACAGACCAGGAAGCTGAACACGTGGCTGGATGAGTGGTGTGGGAGGGAGGGGATCCATTTCATGGGACACTTTCAAAAGTACTGGGCCAAGAGATAGCTGTACCGTTGGCACAGGCTGTACCTGAACCGGGCTGAAACCAAGTTCCTAGTGGAAAGGATAAGTAGCCTGGCAAAAATTGGCATTAAACAATTAAATGGGGTGGGGGAGGGCTCAGTGATAAACAACAGTAAAAATGATAATTCAACGATAATAAGGATAAGAGCAGATTTCAGGTCACCACGTGATACTCCAGTGAAGGGAATACTAAAATAATTAAAGTAGTTACAGCAGGCGAGACACATAAGAAAGGTGTTAATTTAAACGATGTAAGAAAGAAAGCATTTGGTAAAAGAAGTGTGTTATATACTAATGTATGGGGAGTAAGAAACAAATTGAATGAATTGGAGCCTCAAATATGTCAAATGGATCCGAGTTTGCTGATGATACAAAGTTGGGTGTGAAAGTAAGTTGTGAGGCAGATGCAAAGATGATGCAAAGCGATATAGACAGGTTAAGTGAGTGGGAAAGAACATGGCAGATTGAATATAACATGGAGAAGTGTGAAGTTATCCACTTTGGTAAGAAAAATAGAAAAACAGAATATTTTTAACTGGTGAGAAAACTGGTCATCTTGGAATTCATAGGGAACTGGGTGTCCTTGAACGCTGCAAGTTAGCCTGCAGGTGGAGCAAGCAATTAGGAAAGCAAATGGTATATTAGCTTTTATTACACCAAGGATTGGAGTATCAGAGTAAATAAGTCTTACTGCAATTATCTAAGTCCTTGCTGGGCTCTGCAGTCATTGAGAATGGGGATGTTCATGGAGCCATCTCCTCCGGTTAATTGTTTAATTGTCCACAACCATTCATGACTGGATGTGGCAGGACTGCAGAGCTTTGATCTGATCCATTTGTTGTGGGGTCGCTTAGCTCAGTCGTTATCATGCTGCACCGCTATTTAGCATGCACGTAGTCCAGTGCTGTAGCTTCACCAGATTGGCACCACAATTTCAGGTATGTCCTGTGCTGCTCCTGGCCTGCTCTTCTACACTCTTCATTGAACCAGGTATGTTCCCCTGGTTTGATGGTAATGGCAGAGTGATGGATATGCCGGGCCATTATTAGATCGCAGAGGAAACCTGGTTCCAATGATTCGAGGTTGAACCGTACTGGGGAGAGTAATTTCACTTTATGCAGCACAGGCAAGGCTTAATACATTCCAGTATTCGCACAGCAGTTTACAGAGGACACATGAGAATTATATTACTCAGTTATCCTATGGATAGAAACGCAACTGTGATTAAGCTGCGCCCTGTGATTCTGGACTCTCTTCTCTCTTTGTCTCCCGGGTGACTCCGTGAATCTTCCTGAAATCGTCACAATTTGTGTCTATTAAAATCCCCTTGTTATGCCCTAACTCTCACTCAAAACCTTTCATATGGAGTCCTACTGAACCAATCGCATGCTGACACCTAAAAGCCCCCAAATCCAATCACAGAGATGCCACATCCGCACCAACTTGGCTTACGCAGGTTCTAGACTTATGACACACTTACATCATCTGCTTTTGACCATCAAGACTCATATTTGGGGTAGTTATGGCAGAACAACGGAACATGTCTCCAGGGGGAAGAGATATGGCGTCTTTGCTGTTTCTGTGAAAGGTTTATGTTTTAGTTTCACTGCAGACATCATAACATTCCAACACAGCGGCAGCGACAGCTGACCTTGCTTCCCCGGCTAGCTGCACTCTTGGAGGTTTGTCCTGCTGGTTGGACAGCACATACCCACTGATAGTGATGGAGGAGCCTTGGACGTTTGCTGCTGGACTCGGCTTGTGGCAGGAGGTGAGAGAACCAACACGAGGATGAAACCTACTTGACCTCGTCCTCACCATCTACCTGTTGCAGATGCATCTGACTATGACAGCATTGGTAGCAGTGACCGCCGCATAATCCCGGTGGATATGGAATCCCGTCTTCTCACTGAGGACACCCACCATCGTGTTGCGTGGCACTACCACCGTGCTAAATGGGATAGATTCAGAAAAGATCTAGCACCTCAAAGATGGGCTCCGTGAGGCGTGTGGGCCATCAGCAGCAGCAGACTAGTATTCTGCCAGAATCTTTAAACTCATGGCGCGGCAAGAATGCCGTTGACAGATCGGCCGCCTGCCCTGGAGAAGGGCCTCTGCAGGGGAGGGGGGGACGCCTGCCCTTGAGAAGTTCCTCTGCGGGGGAGGGGGGGACGCCTGCCCTGGAGAAGGGCCTCTGCGGGGGAGGGGGGGAGAGTTCCGCTTTCTGAAGAGCCTCCGCCCGCAGAAAACCCTGAGACATCTCACGCCTGGTAAAAGTAGGCGTGAGGCCGGATTTTACCATCATAAGATTTGAAAAAAGTAAAAAAAAATTCCACTCATTTATCATTTAAAAATACTTTAAAAAAAGGTAAGTTTATGTTTAGCCCCGTAAAAAACTTTAATTATTTTATGCAAAAAATAAATTTATTGTAATTTCAACTAGTTTTAAAAATGTTATTTTTTTATCTATTTAATGGTTTACAGTGTTTTTTGGGTGATCTCCATTCTAAAATTGAAAGGTCTATCTGTCAAGTTTATGAAGGGAGATTCTCTTCGTTGATTCGCTCCCCATGACCCACGTGATCCCAGGGACGCTTGCGAACCGCATGCGCTCCTGGGATACGTGGGCCCTGCGCATTTCGAGTTGGAGAGGCCCAGGGGCGGAAGTGTCCGGACCTTGGCAGCCCTCAGGTAAGTTAGTAGATTTTTTCCAGATTGGAGGCCTCCGCACGCGGGAAACCTCCGATCGTAAAGTACGGCCAATTTTGTTTAGTTCCTTTCGCAGTTCCGAGGATAATGAAGCCCACATGCAGCGAGACAAGGACAACTTGCAGGTTTGGGTTGATAAATGGCAAGTAACATTCCTGACACACATGTGCCAGGCAATGACATTCTCCAAAAAGAGTGAGTCTAAACATCTCCCGATGACATTCAACGGTAATATCATCGTCGAATCTTCCAACACCAACATCACAGCGGCCACCATTGACCAGAGATGTAACTGGACGAGCCACATAAATAATGTGGCTGCAAGAGCAAGTCAGAGGCTGCGTAGTCGGCGGCGAGTTACTGACCTCCTGACTCCCCAAGGCCTTTCTTTCATCTACTAGCCACTACTCTGGAGATCGGTGGATCAATCTCCAATTGCCTGGATGAGTGCAGCTAGAACAACACTCAAAAAACTCGAGACCATCCACGACAAACAGCCCCTTGATTGGCACCCATCCACCAACTTAAAAGTTCACTCCATCCAACACTGGCGCACCATGGCTGCATTGTGTACCATCTACAAGATGCATTGCAGCAACTCGCCAAGGCTTCTTCTGCAGCACCCTCCAAACCCAGGACCTCTAAGACCTAGAAGGACAAGGGCAACAGGTGCATGTTAACACCTGCACATGCCTCACCAAGTAACACACCATCCTGACTTATAAATTTATCGCCGTTCCTTCATAGTCGCTGGGTCAAACACATGGAACTCCCTTCCTAACAGCATGGTGGGCGTAGTTTCAACCGACTGCAGCGGTTCAAGCAGGCGGATCACCAACACATTTTCCAGGGGAATTAGGGATGGGCAATAAATGGTGGCCTTGACAGAGACGCCCACATCCCATGATCAAATAAATGTTAGAATAGGGTCACAACCAGTAAAGTTAGAGGAGTGTCAACTCCAGTAACGTTAGTGTAGATTCACAACCAGTAACGTTAGAGTAGAGTCACAACCAGTAACGTTAGAGTAGAGTCACAACCAATAATGTTAGAGCAGAATCACCACAAGTAACGTTACTGTAGAGTCATCACCAGTAAGAAGAGTATGGTCTCCACCAGTAAATTTAGAGTAGGATCACCAAAGGCAATGTTAAAGCAGTCATTACCAGTAATGTTAGAGTAGTGTCATCACCAGTAATGTTAGAGTAGAGTCACTACCAGTAATGTTAGAGTTGGGTTACCACCAGTAATGCTAGATTAAGTTCACCATAATTAAAGTTACTGCAGAATTACCACCAGTAATGTTAGTTCAGGGTCACCTCCAGCAATCGTAGAGTAGAGTCACCACCATTAATGTTAGATTAGTGTCACCACCAGTAATGTTAGAGCAGAGTCACTACCAGTAATGTTAGAGTTCGATCATGACCAGTAATGTTAGAGTGGGCTGACCATCATTAATTTTAGAGTCTGGTCAAAACCAGTAATGTTAAATTAGGGTCACTATCAGTAATGTTAGAGCACGGTCACCACGAGTAATGTTAGAGTAATGTCACCATCAGTAATGTTAAATTAGAGGCACCTCCAGTAATGTTAGAGTTGGATCACGACCAGTATACTAAAAGAGAGTCACCACAAGTAATGTAAGAGCAGCGTCACCATCACTAATGTTAGAGTAGGATTAGCACCACTATTGTTGGAGTAGATTCCTCACCAGTAATTTTAGTGTAGAGTCATCACCAGTAATGTTAGAATAGAGTCACCATCAGTAATTTTAGATTAGAGTCACCACCAGCAACGTTAAATTCGGGTCACCACCGATTATGTTACAGCAGAATCAAGTATTTCGCACAGAAGACATCGGAGCAGGAACAGGCCATTCGCACTTTCCAGCCTGCTCCGCATTTCAATAAGGTCATGGCTGAACTTATACATCAACTCCACTATTCAGCCCTATATCTTCATCCGTTGATTTCCTTTCTATCCAAAATCTATCGATTTCTCTCTTGAATGTATCCAACGACTGACCATCCGCAGCTCTTTGTGGTAGAGCATTCAAAAGATTCACAAAGTTTTCTGTGAATACATTTCTCTTCATCTCAGTCAAAAAGGTTATAGTCAGCTCACCACCGGTAATGTTAGAGTAGGGTTACCAACAGTAATATTAGATTAGCGTCATCACCAGTCATTTTAGAGTAGGGTCACCAAAAGTAATGTTAGAATATGCTCAACACAAGTAAGGTTAGAGAGAAGTCATCACTAGTAATGTTATACAGGAGTTCTCACCAGTAATATTAGAGCAGGAACACCAGCAGTAATATGAAAGCAAAATATGCGGATGCTGGAAATCTGAAATAAAACAAGAAATGCTGGAAACACTGATCAGGTCAGGCAGCATCTGTAGAAAGAAAAACAGAGTTAACGTTTCAAGTCGATGACCCTTCGTCAGAACTGGAAAAAGTTGGAAATAAAAAAGGTTTTTAAGCAAGTGCAGGGGCAGGGAGAGTGGGGAGGAGAGGAAAGAACAAAAGGGAAGGTCTGTGATCGGAAGGAAAGCAGGGGGGATTAAGAGGTTAAAGGGATGATGGAGCAAGGCAAAAGGAGATGGTTATAGGACAAGTTAAGAAACAAAGATGAGTATAGATGAAGGGTAAATGGCAATAGCAGAATCATTAACAGCTGCCATGTGAAACTCCACCAGTAATGTTAGATTACGTTCATCACCAGTAATGATAGAGTAGTTTCACCGCTAGTAATGTTAAAGTAGGGTCATCACCAGACAGGAGTCCTCAACATTAAAGCAGGGACACCACCAGTAATGTTAGATTAGGATTATCAGCAGTAATTATAGAGTCGAGTCAGAACTAGTGATGTTAGAGTAGGGTCACCACCAGTAATGTTAGAGTAGCGTACTACCAGTAACGTTGGAATAGGGTCAGCAGCAGTAAAGTTTGAGTAGGGTCACCGCCATTAATGTTAGATTATGGTCACCACAAGCAATGTTACCGTAGAGTCATCAACATTTATGTTAGAGAAGATACTCTACCAGATATGTTAGGTTTTGTTCACCACCAGTAATGTTAGTGTCGGGTCACCACAAGATATGTTAGATTAGGCACACCACCAGTTAAGCAGGAGTAGGCTCATCATCAGTAATATTAGAGTAGGATCACCATCAGTAATGTTAGAATAGGGTCTTCACCTGTAATGCTAGAGTAGAGTCACCATCAGTAATGATAGAGTAGGGTCAGCACCAGTAATGTTAGAGTAGGGTTACCATAATTAATGATACAGTAGGGACATTACCAGTAATGTTAGCGTAGGGTCACCATCAGTAACTTTAGAGTAGGCCCAGCACCTCTCACGTTAGAGATGAGTCATCACCGGTCATGTAAGGGTAGGCTTACCACCAGTAATATTAGTGTAGGGTCACCACCAGTAGTTTTGGAGTTGAGTCACCACCAGTAATGTTAGAGTATAGTCACCACCAGTAATGTTAAAGAGGAGTCATCACCAGTATTGTTAGTGTAGGGTCACCAGCAGTAATGTTAGAGTAGAGTCACCACCAGTAATGTTAGAGTACAGTCACCACCAGAAATATTAGTGTAGGGTCACCGGCAGTTTTGTTGGAGTCGGGTCACCAGCAGTAATGTTAGAGTAGGGTCACCACCAATAACGTTACAAAAGGGTCAACACGAGTATTGTTATTGTAGGGTCATTACCAGTAATGTCAGTGTATAGTCACCACCAATACTGTTAGAATATGATCACTAACAGTAATGTTAGAGTTGTATCATCATCAGTAATCCTAGCGTACCGTCACCACCAATAATATTAGAGTAGGGTCAACACCAGTAATATTAGAGTTGTGTCACTACCAGTAATGTTAGAGTAGGGTCACCACCAGTAATATTAGAGTAGGATCAACACCAGTAAAGTTAGAGTAGAGTCACCACCAGTGATGTTAGAGTAGGGTCACCACCAGTAATATTCGAGCAGGGTCACCACCAGTAATGTTAGAGTAGAGTCACCACCATTAATATTAGAGTTGTGTCGCTACCAGTAATGTTAGAGTAGGGTCACCACCAGTAATGTTAGAGTAGAGTCACCACCAGTAATGTTCGAGCAGGGTCACCACCAGTAATATTAGAGTTGTGTCGCTACCAGTAATGTTAGAGTAGGGTCACCACCAGTAATGTTAGAGTAGGATCAACAACAGTAATGTTAGAGTAGAGTCACCACCAGTGATGTTAGAATAGGGTCACCACCAGTACTGTTAGAGTAGAGTCACCACCAGTAATATTAGAGCAGTGTCTCCACCAGTATTGTTAGAGTAGGGTCATCAGCATTCATTCTGGAGTACCGTCAGCACCAGTAATGTTAGCGTAGAGCCACCACCAGTAATTTTAGAGCCGATTCATCAGCAGCCATTATAACAATACAAAACAAATTTTAATTATGTGATGGATGAGTGAAGATTTCACTAAATTAACATGAGGCTCCAAGATCCTAACGCAGAGATCAGGAGGGAGATTCCCTTCAGGGATCACGGGGCATGCGCAGAGCACATTCCGTCTGGGATTACTTTCCGTTCATTGATTTTAATGGACGGAGTTTCATGGACTGAGCTGTTCAATTTCCCCAGTGGCGGCCGGGGCGCACTGAAGGGGAAAATCGTCCCTTGTTTGTTAAGTGACTGTAACTAACGCTAATTATTGTGTAACCTGATTGTCTCACCGGGCACGGATTGTTTTATAAATTGGGAGCTTTTACGCATTTCAGATACGCTGCGGTCGGAATCGTAAAGCTGGGCGAATCCACACAAATCTTCAAAGAAATGGCACGGCCAGCAATTCAACAGATAAGTGACATTTACTACCATATTCTCGCAACCTTCGGTGTTCCCGGTAAGTCAATGTCTCTTGTTGCCTAATAGCTGTTGACTATCTCACATTTAATGATTATGTAACAGATTCCGGTAATACTCTCATTGCAGAGTCATTTATCCACCGGGATAATCGGTGAATACAATGCGGGAATTCGAGCCGTCCGCGCAGCCGCTGAGGCGCTGTTCTCCTCGGAAGGTCGTTTGCACCGGGCGCTCAGTATTCCTCCCTATACTGAGGGAGGGCGAGGCTGATTCCCCAGCACCTCCAAACGTTCATAGCCCACTACACAATGTGTTGCTCAGTGTCCATAATAATCACCTCATTTGTTTGCCGTTGTTCCCTGTGTACATTAAGTTGATAAATCCTCGGACTGCAGACACCCCCACCCAACAGGGCACTTTGAAAGATAAGTTGACAAATAATTGCCGCTCAGGAATGTGTTCCCATCCTCCCGGCAGCGGTTGGACATAAATTCAACGTTGTTGTGTGAGCTGAATATTTTATTTGAATTATATCTCTCCATTAATTGCTGTGGAATTATGTTTAATACTGGACTGGAGTTTGCTGGACGGAAGGCTGATTTTCAGTTCCTCTATATTGAATTTTCAAAGATTTCATTACTTTAAATAAAATGTCGAGAACACTCGCCTATATTAATGATAATAATCCGTGAGCATAGCGCTAAATAGGGACAGATCTGAACCTTTCACCACAATAAGTTGTGAGATTTATCCGAGTGTCCCCGTTACTGACCTCGTCTCCCTCTTTCTCACAGCGAACCTACTGACAATCGTGATTCTCTCCCGAGGAAACTGCGGCCTTTCCACTTGTATCTCTGTCTACATGGTGGCCATGGCAACAGCAGATCTACTGGTCATGATCGTTAATATATTAGTGAATCGCATTTTACGTTATCACTTTCCACATTCCTTCCTGTCCTACACTGTCGTTTGTAAGATCATTCTGTATGTGCAATGTGTCACCCTGTATTTGTCGGTGTGGTTTACAGTCTCGTTCACATTTGACCGATTTGTAGCTATATGTTGTGAGAAGTTTAAAACCAAGTATTGCACAGTGAGAACTGCGGCCGCGGTTATAACGACGGTTTCTGTGCTGATCTGTTTACAGAGCCTCCTGTTTTGGTTTGCATATGAACCTGAGCGAATAATTAACAATGTTCCCTGGGGTTGCCGCGCCAGAGTGGAGTTTTTTTCATCGCCGACAGGTGTGGCGTTCTCTTGGTTACAAAGCATTTGTTTTAATTGGCTTGCTTTTGCTTTGATATTACTGTTTAATTGTTTGACAGTCAGACGTATTTTAATGGCCAGTAGAGCCCGCAGGGGACTCCGGGGTCACAGCATTGAGAATCAGAGCGATCCAGAGATGGAGAACCGAAGGAAATCCATAATTTTACTATTCAGTGTATCGGGCAGTTTTATACTGTTGTGGCTGACAACTGTTGTTACTTTTGTAACTACCAGAATGACAAGCACCGTGCATTACAGAGGTGATTATGCAGCCCCTGCCTATATTGCCGCAGAAACCGGATATATGCTCATGTATTTGAGTTCCTGTACAAACACATGCATTTATGCAACTACTCAAACTAAATTCAGGGAAGAGCTCAAGCAGGTGATGAAAATTCCTTGGACATTTATTGGGCAAAGAATGAAAAGTCAAACCAAAGCTTCCAGTCCTACCTAGAGCTCAAATACAAACTGTGTTGTATTTTAGAATGTCTGCCTTTCTGTTGTGAATATTAATGATAATAATCCGTGTGCATAACGCTAAATAAGGACAGTTGTGGTATCAGAAAACATTTCTCCCACTTTGTGCCGTATGTTTGATGTCTGCTGCTTTCCCCGGGTGAACAGAATCGTTCCCCGCTGAAACAGCGCCCTTCCCGCTCAAGATTCAAAGAGAACAGTTATCACTGAGCTTCAGCAGTGGAGTAGAACATGTGACGTCAGCGTTAACTGCCTCACGCCGCAGGTACTGGAATGAGACGCCCCAGTTTAATTAACAGATACATTTTCTTTAGTGTAGAAACAATGTGTTAAAATGGTGGTTATCTGTAATTCTGTAATCTTGGTGTGAATGTTGCAGGCGCTGGTCTCCCCATCAGACTCCGCCCCCATTGTCTCCTGGACCAATAGAACGGGGCCCTGTCTCCTGATCAGTGTCTGATGATGGAGACAGTAGGAACTTGACTCGTCAATGTGACATTAGACATCTTTGTTCACAGATACTTACTGAAAATCTCAACTGGTCATCACAAAGTTGGAATGTTATTACAGGGGGACAGACCATTCGACCCAATCAGTTCGTGTCGACTGTTACCCTCCACCCGCGGCAATTGTTCCATACACTTCACCCAGCCGGTCTTAACATCACCTCAACCTATTTTTATTTAGCCGTGTATACAATTTAATCTTCAATATTGATCTTATTTCTGCCTCCGTTATTTCCATCGTCTCACAACACTCCATGTAAAGGGGTTTTCATAACTTTAGTTCTAAATCTCTTAAATGTATCATTTTTTCTCTGGCCGCATGTTTTTGATCCTTCAACTAACGGAAGGTTCTGCTTCTATCTATCCTGTGCCATCCTTTCTTAAAGTAAACCACCTGGGTACGACTAGCCTAAAGATATGAGTCTGGCATCAAAGCACAGTCTAGTGAAAGTCTGGAAAGTGTACTTAAGATGGTTAATTGCAAGCTTTCTCTTGGTGATGTCTGAATCCTTGATTTGGCTGAAGAAATAAAGTAATGTATTTGATAGCCAGGCAAATACCCAAAACCTTGTGACGTGTTGTACATGAGCAACCAGCATGCTCTATGCGTGATACACATACTCTGAGGAATGGATCCAAAACATGGTCAGTCACGCAGATAACACCATTACATGAAATGGTTATTGTGGCTCTGGATAGTGAGAACTTATGTAAAATTAATGGAAGGGGATCTGCGCAATAGAATAGGCCGAGATAGATTTATAATGCTAAGGAGATTATGTCCCAGAAATTGGAGTTCGATGGTTGCCGCGGGGGTAAGGATCCCCCGCGATATCGCACTCCGCGCCTACCTTTATGGTTTTGGCCCACACGAACTTCAGTTCCTGGGCCTCTCCCTGGTGCTGGCGCGCAGTGTGTGCGTGTCCCAGAGGCGCAGTTAATTCGATGCGACCTCTGGGATCACGTGGGCCAGTTAGAGCCAATGGCAGCACACCATCTTTCATTCATAGTTTTGACAGCAAGTGCTGTCAAAACTATGAATACAACAAGCCCCCAAAAGAACAGCTAAACCTCAATTAAATTTAAAAAAAAGCCATCACATTAATAAAATAACTATAGTTAAATAAATTAACCACTTTAAACAAAAATTTAAATTTTGAAAAAGTTTAAATTCTTTTTAAAAGTTATAAAAATAAACTTACCTTTTTCTAAAGTCTCTAAAAAAGATAAACCAGTTGAAAAAAATTAAAATAATACTTAATTAACTACTTACCTTGTTAAAAGGGGGTCTTACGCCTGCTTTCTTTACGTATAAAATCTTCAACACTTAACTGCGCATTCAAACCTGAAAAAAAACTAAGTGCACTCCGTGCGCACACCCTGTAGTGCACACGCGGTTCACTTAGGAACCGCCCCCTTCGCAATACCCGAAGTGCCGGTTTCCCGCGCATGCGCAGTGCATGCAGGAAACCGGCACTTCGGGACCTAATACGCGAGAGTACACAGTGCGCACTCTCCCGCATTAGGTCTAATTTTCGGGCCATAGTGTTCAGCTTAAATCCTCTAACGCCAACAAAGGGGGCGCTGTAAGGAAAGGATTAATCAGGTTATCATAACGAACGCTAATGTTACATGGTATGGGTTTCTCTTTATATTGTAGCAATGTTAACCTTTAGCCTTGTCCTGTTAAGCAGGGAAGCACTGGTCTGTTTAAAGTACTGCTGGCCTATTGGGCCAGGGCAGACCCTGCAAAAATGGTCAGTTTCAGGATGAAGTAATAAGCGATTTAATGAAACACATGTCATTGCAAACAGATTCGACAATTTCAGGGAACTTTAATCATTTGGTAACAGTTTGGGAATAGAGTTAGTTCTGCAATGGAAAACATCTGGACATACATCATCATTTTCAATTTGTAGGATACAGAAACAAACAGAATTACTGTTAAAGGTTTCACTTGGTACAACTGCAAATATATGGGTCAAGAGTGAAACTATCGATCAGATAAATCAATTAAATCATCTTTATGTGGAGTTTGATTTTAACTTTGATATCATTGTGTAAAGCAGAATTGTGAGGATTGTCAAGTAGAGGGAGTGAGAAAAATGAATAAAAACGAATAGTTTTACTGACTATTCGGTTTGGTAAAGGCCTAAGATATTGAGCTCAGGACTGTGACATGTTTGGGTCTGCGCAACAACATCATCACGTGTGGTTCTAATTTCTACCTTTTAAGTGTGTGTGTAAGGACTATTGCATGTATTATGTGCTTAATAAACCTATGGCACCTCACGCCAATGTTCAAGTACATTATTGAAAAGCTTATGCTGACAATAGCCTTTGTACTTCAATTGTGAATGGGCTCCATTTACTAACTGTGATTATGAGGCCGCTTTACCCGTCACTCTTTAACGTTCCACTTGACCCAGACGTTCTCCAAAACTAAACTCCTCTTGGTTGCAGGGCCCCGTGGAGCCCGGGATCTGCCAATCCGGCTGGCATCCAGCTTCTGGGGAAAGTGGTGATTAGTAGAGGGCGGTTTTGTGTAAGAGACACATTCTCATTTACCTGGATGCGGACAACCAGTAGTATTTAAGGCCCGAGTCAGGCAGCCGGCGGAGGTTTTAGTTCCATCAGTCAGAGATGTTCTGCACCCAGTTCCAATCCTGAGAAGGCGACGTTCAATCAACCACATCATCCAAACTCCACAGGCAAAATAGAAAGCAAAGACATGAATAATTAACCGTTACATTACCGTGTCACATTCAATCTGATGTGGGTCTGATTCCCCGTCCCCTGTTTCTAATTAACCAGTTGTTGTATTCCCTTGTGTTTCTCTATTTCTAATTAAACATTTACTGTGTTTCCCTCACATTCCCGTCTCCTCTATTTATAAATAAACAGTTACTGTCTCCTCAGTCCCCCACTTTTAAATAAACAGTTATTTAATGTGTTACCCCATGTCTCCGTTTATTCTATTTCTAATTAGACAGTTAGTTTATTCCCCTGAATGTCCTTGTCCTCTATTTCTAATTGAACAGTTGCTGTCTTCCCCTGTACCCTACTTCTGAATGAAGGGTTATTGTGTTCCACTGGTCCCTATTTCTAATATCAGTTGCCGTATTCCCCTGCCCTCTATTTCTAAATAAGCCATTACTGTGTTCCCCTATATTCCTTTATTATATTTCTAATTAACAGTTCGTTGGTTCCACTTAATTTTCCTGTACTCCATTTCTAATTAAGCATTTACATTGTTCCCCTAAATTTCCCTTTATTCTATTTCTATTTATGCTTCTCGTGTTTCGCTGAATTCCCCTGTCCTCTAGTTTTCATTCTAAAGATTAGGAGCAAGTCTGTTCCATAGATATACCGTCGCTCAATGAAATAACGGTTCCAGAAATTAGTTTTGAATTTACCCCCACCAATCTCAGGCCATGCCCTCTGGTTTTACAGTTCTGGACAAGGTGAAACAGCTCGTCATGGTCCACATTACCTAGTGGATAAAGAGCAGTGTCTCGCACATATTCAGGTGCCGGATATTCCTGTGCCCTTTTTATGTTTGTCATAGGATTGTTAACATGAAAAGGGTAATGGAACTTCTGGTGCTGAGGCCAGCTACAATTCAACAGTTTCAGTAATTTACACGGGGCCGTATTTTGCGGACCTACGGGTGGGTACGACTTGCGCAGGACTCCGTAGGGGCCGCGCAAGTTCCGGGTTTAGGCATGCGAAGTGCATGCTCAAAAAAATCGGAAATTGCAATCTGGCGCAGATTTGCGCTATTTGTCCAACTACTGGCCAGCAGTTACTGACGAAACTGCAACGACAGAAATAAAGCAGGCGGACAGCCGGCATTCTATCTAAAGAAGAAGCAGGAAGAAGACGTGGAAGTCAGGGGGCTGGAAACTGGACTGTTTTAACTTTTAAAGTTAACAAAGTTCTTGGTACAAAGCCTGATTTAAGTTTTTATCAACTTTAATTTGTTAAATATTTCTTAGGTTTTAGATGTAGTCCTGAGGAGTGTCGGTGATTAGAAGATGAACTTTCGCTGTGGACAAGTTAAGCATTCCAATCAAATAGATTTTTTTTTTAAACTTGAAAATGACTGTTTAAAAATAAATTTGTTCACATTTACTCATGTTTAAAATTATGCCAAAATATATGAATCTTTTAAATGTTAACTTTTTTATGCTGTTTAAAAATTAATGTATGACTTTGTAAAATGTTTTAAAAATCTTAGAAATTGTTCTCAGGCGGTGATATTGATCAGGTGGGTCTGACGGGCGGCCGATCCGATACCGCCCGTTTCCCGCCACCGCCCGCCGTGAATTTCTACCCACTCACTTTATTAATATGACGTTTACAACTCTTTCCATTTCTTCTCAACAGTTACTGGATCTATTTAAAGAGGAAGCCTGTGAGGGGGAATCATGCCTCATGAGGAGTTTGCCCCGATCTTTTGTGTGATTCTGGCCCATAGAATCAAAAACGCCAGGGAACAACAAAGAGGACTGAGGAACCAAGACCGCCACCTAATCAGGAGGAACTACTGCCCACCCAGAGAGGGTACAGGGAGAGGCTGTCTTTTCAGATGATGTGAGAGGAGTTATGTGTGAGGAGCCTGCGCTTTACTAAAGAGACATTTGACCTATTATGTGACATGTTGAAGAAAGGCCTTCAAACACGCTCGACGACCCGCACTGCCTTGTCAGTGTCGATGAAGGTAACCACAGCACTCAACTTCTTTGCATGTGGGTCATTTCAGGCAGGCACCGGTGACATTTCAATCAACACCCAGAGCACTACGAGAGCCTGCATTCACCAGGTCACAGATGCCATATTCCGCAGGGCTTCTGAGTTCATAGACTTCGACTTGTCCACTCGGCATCAAAAGGAGATGACACTTGCATTTTATAGGATTGCTGGCTTCCCCAAATTGATTCGGGCCGTCGGTGGACCCCATGTTGCATTGAAGTCACCAATTGATGCACCTGTGACATACATCAACAAGAAGGGGTTTCATTCATTAAATGCAATAATCGTCTGTGATGCGCAACTCAGGATCCTAAACATGAATGCAGATCGCCAGGGAAGTGCTAATGACTCGTTTGTCCTCCAGCACTCAGACATAGATGGCGTCCGCAGCGCATTGCCTCCAGGATCAGCATGGATATTGGGCGACAAGGGCTACCCGCTACAACCGTGGTTGATGACTCCCTACTGCAAGACCAATAATGAGGCTCAGGAGAGATACAACAGGGCACACGTGTACACGGCAAATAGTGGAGAGGACAATCGGGGTTCTGAAATCACGCTTCCGGTGCCTGGACAGTTCAGGCGGGAATTTGCAGTACTTTACTCTGAAAGTGTCAAAGATTGTGATGGCCTGTTGCGCTTTGCACAACTTTGCGGGAAGGACTGACCCTTAACCCTGCAGACGAGCACGCAGCTGAAATGGAGGACATGGAAGATGTCAATGTCCCTGTGGCCAGGCCTAACGGGGAGGTACCAAGTGCTGCGGAGAGCAAAGCTGCCAGGGATCTGTTAGAGGTCAACACCTTTCCGAGCTGATGATAGAGTCGCCTCCTGCCTCCCCCGACCCCAGCAAGGCACAGAAAAGAACAGACACAATTTAAAGTGAAACAGTGAACTTTTATTGCAACATCAAAGACTTTTAATATATTTGTTGATGTTCTTAGTCATAAGTACAAATTATTAGCTAGCTAATTTCTACTTTGTAAACAATTGCAATGATAAATTGGTTGATGAAAAGTATAATCAGTTCAAAGTGACTTTTTGGGTTTCTTAGTGCAATAAAGACTTTACATTCAAGATGAAAACCAGCTATATTCTACTTTTTAAACAGTTGTAATGTTACATTGGTTGTTCATGAATAAAGTTGAAAAACTCTTTAAAGTGAATACAGGCTATACATAGGAAATGAAATGGTTAAATACACTCAGAGTCAAAAATATAAATTTTAATAAATAACACAACAACATTTAAATAAAACATTAAAAAAATGAAAGTTATGCACCCTCGCATCCATGCCTGAGGGTCGAAGGAGGTGAATTGTGCAAAAGATGGCACCTACTGTCTCCTGCGCTTTCCCCTTCCCCGTGACTGGAGCCTCTCAGGCCCAGTGAAAGGCCCCTGTGTACAATCTCTGGCCCTTCAGCAGCAGGCTCGGGACAGGGTTACTGCAGCTGCTGAAAGGCTATATTTTCTTCCAACATAATTGGCGGAGCTGCTGTCTCGTGGGCATGCACTGTGTCTGGGCTGGGAGAAGGGAAGGGGGGTTCTGCGGGAGTCAAATTAATGGCGGCAGAACCTACTGTCTTCAACTGCAGTAGTTGACCCAGAGAGACGGTAATCTGATTGAGCGCCTGATGAACATTGGCGAACTCTTTACCAACTGTCTTTGCAGTTGTGCCGAACTGATTGATGTTCTGTGCAATTATGTCCAACTTATTGCATATATTGCTCTCAATAACACCAATCACCTGCCATTCAGCCCCTCGAGCCTGTTCCGCCAATTAATTAGATCACGGCTGATCTGGATCTTAACTCCACCCACCTGCCTACTTTCCATTATCATATTTGCCTTTTATTTTATCCTTGCTATATACAACTTTTAGCCTGTGATTGACCTCGTTTAAATTCTGCATCATTTCTCGATTATTGCCGAAAATCCCATCGAGCTCTAGAATGGCTTCTCCTAGTTGCACTTCTGGTGCCCTGGATGGTGTGAATGTTCCAGAGTGTGACGTCACGGTTGCTGCCATTGAGACAACGATAGGAACATGGGAAAGGTGGGAAACCGCGGGTAGAGGCTGCTGTCAAGGACCGGACACAGAATCATGGAATCACACAGCACAGTAGGAGGCCATTGGGCCCACCGTGCCTGTGCCGATTCTTTGAAAGAGCGATCCAATTATTCCCACTCACCTGCTCTTTCCCCATAGCCCTGCAATGCTGTTCATGTTAACTTCCCTTTTTAAAGTTATTATTGAATCTGCTTTCCCTGCCCTCAAGCAGTGCACGCAATCTCACCCAGATCGTAACAACTCGCTGAGTAAAGAAAAATCTCCCCACACCACCTCCCCCGCCGCGGCTTTTTAATTTACCCAATTATCTTAATCAGTGTCCCCTTGTTACCGACCCTCTTGTCAGTGGAAACAGTTTCACCCTCTCTGCTCTATTACCACCTCCCTCCCCCCCCATAATTTGGAACACCTGCATTAAATCGCCACTTAACCTTCTTTGCTCTAAGGAGAACAATCCCAGCTTCGACAGTCTCTCCACATAACTGAATTCCCTCATCCCTGGACATGATGCAAACCGACGAAGTTTGGAAAATATTGCCAGTTAGGAGCAGGAAAATCGAAAGGATACAAAAAATAAAATACATTCGCCAGTTTTGTGAATCTTTAGATCCGCTTTGGGAAAGCTAATCAGAGGAGAATGAAGGACGAACCGCCCGATTGACCAGAGGCGGTCAAGACACCGTTCCCTGGTTTCAGACACTGGAAAATTTACTCTGATGTTATCGATGCCATTAACTGTTCTGAGACATTTAAAGGATTCTCGTTACTGCAGATCATGAAATCAAACGCAACATTGGGTTCTGGACAATCAAAGTAATTCGGAACAAACAAGGCACCGAAAGGCTGGAAGGGAGACCGCACCGTTAGCAGGAGAGCTGGTTCACGGGGACATGGATGTGTCTGCTGTGTGCGGGACCAGACAGTCTCTGTGTGTTCACAATGAATGTCCCATTCTTTAATGTGGAAATGTAAAACTGACAGTGGGCAATTGATAAATAATAACAGAAAACGCTGGAAAAGCTCAGCAGGCGAGGCAGCATCCGTGGAGAGAGAAACAGAGTTAACGTTTCAGGTCGAAGACCTTTCATCTGATGACCGAAAGGTTGGTGGTTCGAGCCCACCCAGGGACGAAGATTTTATCTGTTTTTTTTCCCTTTATGATTCTTTCACGCACAGTTCCAAGTTGTCACTATTTACTTTGACTGCAGGAAAATATTCCTCAAGCATTGCTAGCTGTGCTGTTATACAGTAAATTCACACCCAAATACTTTTATGAGCACTCATTTCAAATCAAATGATAAAAACATGTCGATGGATCATGTTCCTCCATCCAACCCGTTAGAAATATATTAAGTTCTTGGGTTCAAATAAACTAATGGAAATTGATTCTGCATCTAAATATATGGAACTGGAACAGGCCATCGCACCGTGTGAGGCTACATTGAATGTATGGCTATTGTACAGCTGGCATTAGGGAAAACAATTTAAAACACGCTGGGCCATTTTAGTGATAATTTAGCTCCATCTAATAACTGTATATTTTCAATGTAAAACGTTGTAAAACACTGCGGTCTGACAGCAGGCACATGCGAACATGATGCAATATTTGTGTAGGCGTCATGCTCTGGAACTCCCTGCCTAAACCCCTCCACCTTTACCCCTCCCTCACCTCCTTTTCAGACCCTCCTTAAAACCGAAGGCTTTGAGCAGTTTTGATCACCCCTCTTAATAGTTCCATAATTGTATAATATTAAGCTTAAGCTGACGCCGAAAAAAGGGGCACAAAACACTAAATATAAGGATGATCTCACAAATATCAGGCGCAGTGCGGGTCTGGTCAACGTCAAACTCCTCCTTTCTCCTTCAATAGAGGAAGAAGAGACTCAACAGGATTCAGACGCCTGAAAGTTTAATAAATAGAATAACAAAAGACACAAATACAAGTAACATCTATTTCCAAATCTTATCAATGCACATTTATTTCACTTTATATAAAAGCTGACTGCTATGAACTTGAAAATGAGCACCATGATGATTGTGTTCACTAGTGACATGTATTCCTATGCTTGTCCTTCAAGTTTGCAATTCCGTTTGTATTGGATATTGAAGAGGCTCGCATTTCAAGATGAGGGCAGAACGCACTACGTGTAAAGCAACCGACTTGTATAATGACACATGGAGTTTGTCCAACACCTGCGCTACCAGACCCTTTCAGCGGGTAGATTGATGACCGAATTTGCAGAATAGGACAACAAAAATACTCCAACGTCATAGAAAGTTATCGATCATTTTTCCAAGTAAGGGTGCTGTGCACAATGATCAAGTGCAAAAAACGTTCCTCTATTTTAACCCCATTAATTCCTTTCATAATTCTAAAAACCTCAATGAAATCAGCGCTTAACCTGCTATATTCCAAGGAATGCAAGCCTAGTTTATGTAATCTCGCCTCATAATCTCACCATTGGACCCTGGAAACATTCTGGTGGATCTGTGCTGCACTGCTTCCGAGGCCAGTGTCTATCCTTTCTGAGGTGCCGGGCCCAGAACTGTACAGAGTCCTCCAGAGGTGGTCTAACCAGTACTTTGTACAGCTGTAGCAAAACTTTCCCTGCTTTGTATAACTGCCTCTGTAACAGATTATATAGCTCGTGTGATTGGATTGTATATACTAACTCGGCAAAATAAGGACTCGTTTGACCGGAAAAAAACGTTTAAAAATTTCGATTTGAAATCAATTCCACAAATAAATTTTTAAAAGAAACTGTATTATTCTCCCGGTATTCAGTTTTAGTGTAATTGGATCAGGGAACTTCGTCAGTCACCACACACTGTGCATCGACACTGCAGAGGCTCCAGCACTTCTGACAATATTGTTTTTCCAAACTCTCAGTTATCAAAATGGAATTAGATAATTACTTGAAAGAGAAAAATGTGCAGGGCTGTGGGGAAAGAGTAGGGGAGTGGGATTAACTGGAGAGCTCTTTCAAAGAGCCGGCTCAGGCAGGATGGGTGAATTGCCTCCGTCTGTGCTGTGTCATTCTATGATTCTATGATTCTACTAATAGATCAATTTCTGCCATTCTCTACAGCCTTCCTCAATAGAGCACCGGAATTCTATTTCATAAGAGCATAAGAACATAAGGACATAAGAAATAGGAGCAGGAGTAGGCCAATTGGCCCCTCGAGCCTGCTCCGCCATTCAATAAGATCATGGCTGATCTGATCCTAACCGCCAATCTACTATCACAGGACCATCTCCTGAACCTAACAGAATTGGACACACGAAATAGGAGCAGGATCAGGCTACACGGCTCCTGGGCCCGCTACGCTACCCACAGGGCCATGACCGATCGGAACCTAGACTCATGTCCAAATTCCTGCCCGCTCCCCGTAACCCTTTATTCCCTTTACTATAAAACAGTAAAACTATTTCCTGAAGTGCTGCACGGCTGGTTATGTTTCTAAAATCATTCTTGCTGCCGTATTTGCGTAGTTCAGTGGTTATCATGTTTGCTTAACACAGGAAATGTCTCTGTTTCGGAAGTGGACAGAAATATTTTGAGAATTTGATCAATTACATATTAGGAAAATAGAATAATTCGCATTTATGTTTAGATATTTAAAAAATACAATGGCCCAAAAATTCGGCCGAATACGAGAGAGTACCCACTGCTTACTCACCCGTAATCGTTCCCGAAGTGCCAGTTTCCTGCATGCACTGCGCATGCGCAGGACACTGGCACTTCCGGTATGGCAAAGGGGGCGGTTCCTAGGTGAACCGCGTGCGCACTAGAGGCTGTGCGCACGCAGCACACTTAGGTTTTTTTTCAGGTTTCAACGAGCGGGTAAGTATGGAAGATTTTACACAAGAAAAAAGGAGGCGTAAGACCCCTTTTGAACAAGGTAAGTATTTAATTAAGTAATATTTTACATTTTTTTCAACAGGTTTATCTTTTTTAGAGACTTTAAAGAAAGGTAAGTTTATTTTTATGTCTTTTAAAAAGAATTAAATTTTTTCAAAAATTTAAATTTTTGTTTAAAGTGGTGAATTTATTTAACTATATTTATTTTATTAATGTGATGGGTTTTTAAAAAAATTATTTGAGGTTTAGCTGTTCTTTTGGGGGCGATTTGTATTCATAGATTTGACAGGTCTCCTGTCAAATCTATGAATAAAAGATGGTCTGCTGCCATTGGCTCTCCATGGCCCACGTGATCCCAGGAGTCACATCGGACTAATGGCGCCCTGGGACACGCAAGCACTGCACGCCGGCACCAGGGAGAGGCCCAGGACCCGAAGTTCCTGTGGGCCCGAAACACAACGGCAGGCGCGGTAGGTAAGAGCGCGCGTGATCCTTACCCCTGCGGCAAGCCGGCCACCTGAATTTCTAGGCCAATATCTCGCAGCTGTGTCACATTTGCTGTTTCACAGTTCGGTTCTGTACACATTCACTCTCTACAGTGTCTCTGTATCTCTGTTTGTAGTGTCGCTGCAACTATAGGAAACCCTGGTTAGACCACACCTGGAGTACTGTGAGCAGTTCTGGGCACCACACCTTAGGAAGGATATACTGACCTGGGCGGAACTGAAGCGTAGGTTTACCAGAATTATACCCGGACATCAAGGGTTAAGTTAAGAGGAGAGATTACACAAATTAGGATTGTATTCAATAGAGTTTAGAAGGTTAAGGGGTGACCTGATCGAATGTCTCAAGATATTAAGGGGAACAGATAGGGTAGATAGCGAGAAACTATTTCTGCTATTTGGGGATTCTAGGAGTCTAAAAATTAGAGACAGACATTTCAGGAGTGAAATTAGGACACACTTCTACACACAAAGGTTGGTAGAATTTTGGAACTCACTTCAGCAAATGGCAATTGATGCTAGATCAATTGTAAAATTTAAATCTGAGATTGATAGTTTTTTGTTAACTAAAGGTAGGAAGCGATATGAAAGGCGGATATATTGAGTTAGGTTGCAGATTAGCCATGATCTCTTGGAATGGCGGAACAGGCCTGAGGGGCTGAATGGCCTCTTCCTGTTCCTATTTCCCGATGCTCTCTCACTCGCTCTCCTCACCAGCTCTGACGGTGCAGAAAGCCCCTCTCAAAGCTGCACATTCCGGCTGATATCAGTTGAATTGTGAGAGATGATTCAAGGATCCTGCAACGCTGCCTCGGTCAACAGCAGCAGTTCGAAGCCGCATTTCAAACCCGGGAACAAACCCATCAATGATTCGCTCTTCCCCAGCTCCAGAGTGACTGAGGCCGGGACAAGCAGCAACATTCCAGCCCCGCACTCTGCAATCACCCACTGCCAGCGGAAAGCAGCGAATGCAGCCTCAGTCAGCGGGTCACTGCCCATCCCTGGAATGCAAGCTGCCACGGCCGGGGTCAAATCTCCCCGTAAACCCAGCACAGGCTTGCGAAAAGGCGGGGCGTTTATATCCGGGTCACTCAGCCTTCTAGCAGCATTTCCAGATACCGGAGTGAGGGGAACTTTATTTGGGTCTCAATGGGGAAACCCGGGCGGAAACAATTTGTGGGAACTTGCTCCTCATGAACGTTTCTTCTCGTGTGAAAGGGTCTACAATCCTTTTAAATTTAACAACGGCTGCAGCAGATTCCTGGTTTCATAAGCACTGAACATCTTTAACCAAACTCTTAAAATACAGTGCACAAAATGTTAAATGTTCAGGACATACAGAGCAGAAAAGCTATTACATTTTCACTGTCAGTCGGCAAACATATCAGCATTTCGTTCAGTCTGCAACAAAAGGTTTATTCACGGAAATTAATGTAAGTATTCACCGTCTCACAGAGAGGCTCAGGATAATCCGGGCACCTTAAAGACAGACGCAGGCAACATTGGAATCTGGGGGTCTTGGTGCAAGAAAATCAAAAAGTTAGTATGCAGGTGCAGCAGGTGATCAAGAAAGCCAATGGAATGTTGGCTTTTATTGCTAGGGGGATAGAATATAAAAACAGGGAGGTATTGCTGCAGTTGTATAGGGTATTGGTGAGACCGCACCTGGAGTACTGCATCCAGTTTTGGTGTCCATACTTAAGAAAAGACATACTTGCTCTCGAGGCAGTACAAAGAAGGTTCACTCGGTTAATTCCGGGGATGAGGGGGTGGACATACGAGGAGAGGTTGAGTAGATTGGGACTCTACTCATTGGAGTTCAGAAGAATGAGAGGCGATCTTATTGAAACATATAAGATTGTGAAGGGGCTTGATCGGGTGGACGCGGTGAGGATGTTCCCAATGATGGGTGAAACTAGAACTAGGGGACATAATCTTTGAATAAGGGACTCCTCTTTCAAAACTGAGATGAGGAGAAACTCTTTCACTCAGAGGGTAGTGGGTCTGTGGAATTTGCTACCCCAGGAAGCTGTGGAAGCTACTTCATTAAATACATTTAAAACAGAAATAGACCGTTTCCTAGAAGTAAAGGGAATCAGGGGTTACGGGGAGCGGGCTGGAAATTGGACATGAGTTTGAGTTCGGATCGGTCAAGGCCCTGTGGGTGGCGGAGCCGAGTGGCCTGGTCCTGCTCCTGCTTCTTGTATTCTTTAGAGTTGAGGTTGGATCAGATCAGCCATGATCTCATTGAATGGCGGAGCAGGCTCGAGGGGCCGATTGGTCTACTCCTGCTCCTATTTCTTATGTTCTTATTGTAGTTGAAAATAAGGAAATGTCAGACATGTTAAACAATCACATTGTATCGGTATTCAAAGTAAAGGGAAAGGATAAACTAATGGAGACATGGGGAAAACGAAAACTCAATCAAAGAAAGGGATTAACTAGATTTAATATAACGACATCCAGCAGGCATTTGATAAGGTTCCACACTAGAGACTGTTAGCAAAAACCAAAGCGCATGGAATCTGAGGCAACGTATTGACACGGGTAGGGAATTGGCTAGGAGGTAGGAGACACAGAGTAGTGATAATGTGTCTGTGCTCCAATTGGCAGGATGTGTCCAGTGGTGTCCCCTGGGAGCTGCACTACAGCCTCAGCTTTTCACTATATTGACAAATGACTTTAATGAAGGAATAGTGAACCTGATATCCAAGTTTGCTGATGGCACAAAGTTGGGAGCACAGTAAGCAGTGTAGATGGGAGCAGTGAATTGTGAAGTGACATTGATGGATTATGCGAGTGGACAAAACTGTGATTAATGGAGTTCAATGTGAGGAAGTGCCTGATCATCCACTTCGGACATCAGAAAGATAGGTCAGTGTATTTTCTAAAAACATTTGCCCAAAAATTAGTCCCGCTACGCGAGAGTACGCACTGCGTACTCTCGCGTATTCTGTCTCCAATTGCCGGTTTTCTGCATGCACTGCGCATGCGCTGAAAACCGGCACTTGGTGAATGGAAAAGGGGGCGGGTCCTAGGTGCACCGCTGCGCGCTAAAGGCTGCGCGCATGCAGTGCACTTAGTGGTTTCAACGCGCAGGTAAATACGGTAGATTCTACACATAAAAAAAGGAGGAGTAAGACCCACTTTTAACAAGGTAAGTGGTGAATTAAGTATTATTTTGAATTTTTTTTAACAGGTATATCTTTTTTAGAGACTTTAAAGACAGGTAAGTTTATTTTTATAACTTTTAAAAGATTTTAAATTTTTTCAAAAATTTAATTTTTTATTTAAAATGGTTAATTTATTTAACTATACTTATTTTATTAATGTGATGGGTTTTTTTTAAATTTAATTGAGGTTTAGCGGTTCTTTTGGGGGGCTATAGTATTCATAACTTTCACAGCACTTATGTGAAAGTTATGAATGGAATATGGTGTGCTGCCATTGGCTCTAACTGAGTCACGTGATCCCACAGCTCGCACGAATTAACTACGCCGGTGGGATACGCAAGCCCAGCACAGCAGCTGTCCAGAACATCAAGTTCGTGCGAGCTGGAACTGAAAAAGCCAACGCGGAGTGAGAGATCGCGGGGAGGCCTTACCCTCGCACGAAGGCTTCCTCACGAATTTTTGGGCCATTGTGTTAGAGAATGAATTTTCCGCTGAAATAGCCGATCCTGTTAAATGTAACAAATGTTGCACCAGATTCCTTAAGTCATCAGCACAGAACATTTCAAACCAGGCTGCAAAACACAATGGCCCGTATTTTCCGATGCCTGCGGGTGTGTACGAGCGGTGTACACACCCGTAGGGACCTCGTAAGTGCCGGTTTCAGGCATGAGAAGCGGCACTTCCGATCTGTCAAGAATTCTACTGACAGACCCTCCGCCTGCCCTGGAGAAGATCCTCTGCGGGGGGAGAGTGTCGCTTTCTGCAGAACCTACGCCCTCTGAAAACCTTTAAAAATCTTACGCCTGGTAAAAGGCCCGCTTTTACCAGGAAAAGAGTTTAAAATAGTAAAAAATTATTATTTTTTGCTTATTTAACAGGTAAAAATACTTTTAAAACAGCTAAGTTTATTTTTAATCCCGTAAAAAAGTTTAATTATTTTTTTCAAATAATTAAATTTTTGTTTAAAATATTTAATTTATTTGTAATTTTAACTCATTTTTTAAAAACGTGGTTTTTAAAAAATATATTTAATGCGTCTTTTTCAGTGATCCCCATTCATACTTTTGACAGGTCTACCTTGTCTGGGATTCCCTTCTCCCATTGGCTGGCCTGGCCCACGAGATCCCAGGGACGCTTGAGAACTGCCTGCGCCCCTGGGATACCTGTGCCTCTGCGCGCACGCACCAGGAGAGGCCCAGGAGCCCTCGGGTAAGGGCAGGGTGCCTCCTCCTGTCGGAAATTATGGGCCAATGTGTAAAATGTGATAGGGATAAATGTTCATCACTAAATTAAGTAGTGCAGCCTAAATTATTGAAGCTTCGACTGTACCTCAGTAACCATGTTAGCATTTATTTCATTCTGCAAATGAACCTTATCTGTTAATTAATGGCAATTACAACATTGTTTTCACATTGGAAGCATGTAGTGAATTTGATAAGGCCTTGAATTAACAACTGTTGTAAGAGTGAATCCGCTCAACGGTGATGGAACTGTAAGGGGGGGTGGTTATGGGGTCACCATTCGCTTTCTGACTCAGTGAGCGGTTCTAATTGCTCCCACACCCCTCTGGTTCCTAGCCTTTGGACTTATTTAGGGGTTTTGAGCAAAATTGCAGTAGACAACAGGTTCTGATGAAAGAATCTTACTTTATTAAAAGAAAAGGGTAACAAACTTGAAACACACTTATTACTTAAACACAGATTGGGGAGCACACGGCACAAGCGAGGGACAAAGACAATATATCAAACAAAACCTTATCCCTCCCAAAGATCCCACTATCTAGCTAGGTTTTTGGTTTCAGGAGATCACGGATAATGCTTCCCTGATATTTCCAAAACTGAGGTTTTTACATCAAATCACCTCACTTAGGTCCCATCATCCCAAGTTTGTATGAAACGTCCAAAAATCACTCCCTTTAGGGCTCTGTTCGAGTTTCTGGGGGATTTTGCCAAGCCTGCATCCCCCACTTTGATGCTAAAATTGATTTAGTATCGTTAACAGGTGAGCAAAATTTCCGATCCCCGAAAACCAATCTTCCCCTGTATTACCTAAACTAAAAACCCAAACATACATTCCCCTTTTGAAAGTGATGTTTCAGGTACATACAGGTAAGAATCAATCTTTATTTCACATCCAAGCACGGAGAGGGTCCGACAGCCCTGCACAGCTTGGAAAAACACATCATACACATTATGAAAATGACACAACACACGTACAATTTTTTTTATTAAAAGACAACATTCAAGGTTCGTTCCATCCCTGGCCATAGCCTTTATTTTGATGCACTTTCCAAGTCCCTTCGTGTCTGGAGCGGAGCTACCGTCTCTTCCCCTGCACTTTGTACATAGCAGGTAGAGAACTATCCCGAGCTGGCAGACCACCAAAAGATGGGAAGCCATCCTGATCCAGGAAGGCACCTCTATATTCTGGAAAATATCCCACCAGGGTGGAACTACTATATCCAAAATCTCTGCCCCTATTTCAACTGTTTTCTGTTCCAGGGTGTAGAAATGTTTTTGTGAAATCTCTACAGCTTTAAGTAGGATGGTAAGATGTTCGGGTAGAGGGGGAATTTTATATCCAAAGTAAGTCACATACTTTTGCAGGTTGGTGATGTTTTCTGTTACAGTGAGGTGAACAGTGGAGGGTTCAGGTATGGGGACAACCCATTCCTGGGCCACTTGAACTTCTGCCTCGGTTTTAAAGCAGAAACTGCTGTCACTTACCGGACACCAGAAGTGTCCATGCTGGTAGTGGGACGCACCTGTGGTGACACAATATGTCCCACCTCCTTTATATGCTACCTGCGGGGGAACATGGCATTGTGCCATGGCTTCCATGGTACAATTTATAGGTTTCGCGTCAGCAGCTCTGAACCCGCACTGTAGTTTGGAATAGGCGTTCAAGTGCTGGGGACACAGTATTATGTGTGAACCCCGGCTCCAGTACCCGGAGAGGTCAGTACCTGTCATGGCGTGCTCCCACTTTATGACATAAGGTGGGACCGCTGTAAAACGGATGTGTGCACCCCCTTGAATGGCTCCAATGTTCTCCACCCTGTATACCGGTACGGTTCGGGCTGTCCCACTCATGACCGACATTCTCACTACTATCCCCATGATAGTGTGATTGGAACGCCCACAATCTATAGGGACAGGGTAGGCTTCAGAGGCTAGACGAAATTGGCATGGGCTCAGCGAATTACTAAACGGGTGGAGGGCTGTGAGGTGCTTGTTGCTGATCCAGGAGGGGACTAAACCTTGCTTTAAATCCTCCAGGTTGCTACGGCCCTCGCCCAGCAAACATGACCCGTACAGCACACACACCTCATTCTGTGCAGCCTGATCCGATGCATTCCTATCCTCCCGTATGAGTGCATTTACTGTTTTGGCATGCCTTTCCAATTCTGCAATAATTTCCTTTAAATGAACCGTCATAGCTTGGTCCTCATGTAGCTCTGAGCCTACCACTATGTTTCCATCCTTCAGGATCTTTCTCAACTGGGTTTTTAAACCATTTATCTGTGTCTGTAAATCCATGTCATCCAGGCTGTTTATTACAGAGGCCCCTTTACTATAGGCAGTGAAAACATTATTCCAGGCTCCCCTTCTTTGTCTACCCGTGCGCATAGGGTTCTCAGGGTGTATTCTGTATAGCTCTACTTTGTCTATATTGGAAAAATCAAATTCGTAAAATTTCCTAAACATTTCCTTTAGCAGGGCCTGGTACAGCTGCTCCGTCTCGTTAGGACACCACTCAGGTAAGTATACCTCTGTAAGGTTTAATATTACTGAAGCTACTTCATAGTGTACCCCCTGGTATAGTACCTTTTCGGTTGGTACTAGGACTAACCCATTCCCTGGTCCCTTGGTGGTAGTAGGGCACTTTTCTTCCAGGGTTTTCGGTACCTGGGTCGTGGGTAGGGGCTTTCGGGTGTGTGCCACGAGTTCAGTGGCATTAACTGGGACCGGAATGTGTGGGACCACGCACCCATGCAGGCTAGAATCCCACCCTATCCCCTCCCTGGCATCTTGCCATTGGCTGGAGAAGATGATGGATACCCCTGTGGGGCAGGCTTCCTCTGATCCCCACATACAAACATAGACTCCCTGCTCCGACTCCCACCACGTATCCCAACAAACACTAACTCCTCCTTGGGTCCCTGTGATTGTCCGGTGGGTGTCGTTACTAATCTTTCCCAGTCGGCTGTATGGTCCCCTGCGTCCCTGCTCAGCTTCCTGAGCCACCACCACCTATTCAGGGGAATTCGTTCCTTACAGGTAAGGCACACACGCTTCCCCTCGGTGACACTGACCCTTGTGGCAACGACCTGTATTCTGGGGCATGGGAGGGAGGCCTCCCCGTACGTGAACCCGAGCTGGTTGGTGTATTTAGTAGAGTTGGACCTCAGCCACCCTGGCCACCTTCCCTCGTGGAAGTAGATGGCGAGCTCCTCCACTCCCCGCTCGCCACCCCCTGCGATGACGACTGGTGTTCTCACTCCTGAGCACCCATAGATGTGGGTGTCCTCTACGTCTCCTCGGTCACCGATGCTCACCGCTACCAGGGCCACTACCTCTCCTGTGAAACCCTCACTGTTGGAGGCTGTAGGCTGGGAATCCCCAACTTTAGAACGCTCCCTGCTCTTGGGCGCTCTTTTTCGTGTGGGACCCTCTAAACAGATACACCTGTGGCCACAGTGGCCTTGGCTGTGGTGTGCGGGGAGACCTTCTTTGGAATCTGGCCACTGTGGGTGTGCTTGAGTCCCATATAATCGGTGGAGTGTTCTCTCCTGTGAAACAGCACACTGTTCCTCCCGCTGCAGCTTGTGCGTCTGCCACAGCTGCTGCTGGCTGAGGATTTCTAACTTGGGGGCAGTCCACCTTTGCCGGCTGTTCCCCTTTAGGTTTAAACAGTTTGCATTGGTTGATGTGAAACCACTTTGTACGGCGGGGCATCTTTATGGCATAGACCATGGGGCTTGCCTTGTCTACAATGTTGTAGGGCCCCATGTACAATGGTTCGAAACTCCCTACCCGGGCAAAATTTCTCACCATGACCTGATCTCCAACCTCCCACTCGTGGTGCTTGCGGTTCCAGCAGCAATCGGTTACCCCGATGCTGCTTTCCCATGTTACTCGCAGCCTGCGAGTGGACCTGTTTAAGGTGGTCCAACAGATTCCTGACGAATCTGTCCCGTTTCACCGCCCTGAGCTGCCCTTCCGTGAGCACCGAGGCTAGCACATGGGTGGGGGTCCGCATAATCCTGCCAGTCATGAGCTGGTGTGGGGAATACCCCGTGCTTTTTGACTGGCTGACCCGGATCACCATTAGGACAAACGGTAAGGCTTCTACCCACTTTTTGGGTGAGTCTCCCATCTCCTTTCGCAGCCTTTCTTTGATGGTACGGTTTAAACGCTCCACAATCCCTGATGACTGTGGGTTGTGGGCGACGTGCCATTTCCCTTCTATGCCGAGTACCCAGAGGATCTCTTGCATGACCTGCCCAGTAAAGTGACTCCCCTGGTCTGACTCCACATACTGTGGGGGCCCCCATCGTGAGAACACTTCCCTGACCAGGATCCTGGCTGTACCCACAGCGGTAGCTGTTCGACATGGAAAAGCTTCCACCCACATTGAGAACACATCCACCAGGACTAGGCAGTATTTGTAGCCTCCCTGAGCGGTGGGTAGGGGCCCGATGTAGTCGACCTGGATCGACTGCCATCGTCCCTCTACCCTCCTGATGTGTCCCATAGATACCTTCCTTTTCTGGGGGTCAGGGTTGTTAGCAGCACACACCAGACAGCCTGCACAGAACTCGCGGACATCCTCCCTCAGTCCTGGCCACCATCCTGACTGTTCCACCCGCTGCCAGGTGGTCTCAGGCCCGGGATGCCCCGCTCCTGGACCCTCATGGGCCAGTTGGAGGAATTCCCTTCGGTGCTGCTGCGGCACTACCCATTGTTCCCCACTGAACAGCATGCCTTCTTTGTGGGTGATGGCTGCTGCGCCGTATTGGCCCTCTACCTTCTCCCCTCTAGCCAGCGTTTCCAGGACAGTTTTTAGGATGGTATCCTGTGCCTGGACCATCTTTAGGTCCGGGTCAATGCTACCCCTGCACTCCCTTGGGCCCCTCTTCTGCCTCTGATTGCTGTACCGGGTTTGATCCGTATGGATCCCACAACGTGCCTGTACTGGCGCCCTCTTTGGCCAGCATGTCGGCGTGGTGATTGCCCTCTGCTCGGGGCTCTACCTTGGAATGGGCCTTCACCTTTTGGATGTAGACCCTACCTTCCTCCCCTACTGCCCTCATGATTTTTTCCAACAGAGGCTTGATGGCCAGGGGTCTCCCATCAGCGGAGGTGTATACACGACGGGACCAGATAGCCAGGTACTCTGTACACGAATTGCATGTGAACATGCTGTCCGAGCAAATCGTGTGTGGGGTAGGGAATTCCTCGGGGTGTGTGACTACATACACCACCGCAGACAGTTCAGCCTCCTGGCCACTCATGGTGCTGGGGAGCTTGATTGCCAGAGCAATGCCTGCCTCTGGGTCATAAATCCCACACCATGTGGGTCGTTTGCCAGCTGATACTGTGCTTGAACCTTCCACATAGATTTCGCGGCCTGTGGGTTGTATCCCAGCTCGCAAACCTATGTTGACTTCCCATACCCCTTCAACGGAACACCGGTGGGCTGTCCCTGAGTAAATCATGTTGGCTGCGAGCTTTGGCTCGCAGAGACCTTTTACCCTCAGATCCATTTGTGAGAGAAACAGGGTCCAGCGAGCAATGCGGGCACTGCTCACGGTCCCATCTTTAATTCTCCCATCCAAGAGCATCTGGGTGGGCGTGTGGTGAGTGAGGAGTGTGATGGGAGAGGTGCCTGTGAAGATCAATGATCTTTTCACAGCCCAGTGAGTGGCTAGGAGGTGCCTCTCACAGTTGGGGTAGCTCCTCTCCACATCAGTGAGTATTCTGGAGGAGTAAACCACTGGTCTCAGCTTGCCATGCCTCTCTTGGAGCAGCACTGCACTCAGACTGTCCCCACTGGCTGCTACCTCCAGGAAAAACTCTTCCCCTCCATCAATGGCCCCTAGAGCCGGTGCGGTCTGCAGATCTCTCTTGAGTTTCACAAAGGCAGCCTCGCAACACTCATCCCAAACCTACTCCACTCCCTTGTGTAGGAGTCGGAGCAGAGGGGCTGTTGTGGCTGCGTAATCCTCAATGAAATCACTGCAGTACCCAGTTATCCCTAGAAAATACCTTACTCCTGTAACTGTGTTGGGGGCTGGTAACTCCTGAACTGCTTCCCTTCTAGCTTTGTCAATGGCCCTCTCCCCTGCTCGGACAGCCAGGCCCAGGAATTTGACTTCCCGCTGGCCAATCTGTGCCTTCTTGGGGTTTACTTTAAAGCACTCTTGCCTGAGCAGTTCCAGCAGTTCTGCCAGAAGGGGACCATGTTCCTCTCCCTCATCGGTAAAGAGGAGTGGGTCGTCCACATACAGGACCAGCTGATGGGGCCTGCTGAAGCCCTTCAAGCAATTCGCCATACATTGGTGAAAAATGCTTGGGCTGTTGTGGAAGCCCTGGGGCAGACAGTTCCATGTGTACTGTTGGCCTTTAAATGTAAAGGCGAACTTGTACTGATCCTCTCTCCTTAGAGGGATGGACCAGAACACGTTGGAAATATCCAGCACTATAAAGGTGTTCGCAGATGCTGGGGTACTTCCAATGAGGTCGGCTACGGCTGCAACCGTGGGGGCACAGGCGGGGTTGTTTCGGTTGAGTACTCGATAGTCTACTGTGGCCCTCCAGGAGTTGTCTGGTTTTCTAACCGGCCACAGTGGGGAGTTCACGTGCGTAACTATAGGTCTCAATACCCCCTGCTTGACTAAAGAAGTCAAAGCCGTTTCCAAGTCTGTCTCAGCTTCCCTGGGGAAGTTATACTGCTTTTGTGGGCGGTTCATGGGGTCCCCACTCACACTAACCTCGACCCCGGTACCCTCCCACAGTCGTGCTTGTGAGTGGCAAATGCTGCGAGGTTTTCCTGCACAAATGCCTGGTACTCCATTGGAGTGTTACTGACCATGAGTTCGAGGTCGTAACCCTCCTTTGGTTTTATTGTGCACAAGGTCCCCTTGCCTTGTGCCTCCGGGATGACTGCTACCTCACTACCCTTTTGGGTACATGGTCCCCATAGACAGTGGTTCCTTAAATCCACTAAAATCCTGTGGCCTGTGATAAAGTCGGCCTCCAGGATCCCCTTCCCTTCTTGCTCCCACTTCATTAGGACACAGGTCCATTGGTGTGGAGCGTTCCCAAATGAATGGACAGCGGGATGGAGAATGAGCCAGCCTGCTCGTTACCTGTGAATCCCACTAGGTTGTACGGAACCCCGTTAGACAGAGGTGAAGTGGCTGCGTTATCTGAATAAATGAGGATGCTCGAAGCTCCTGTGTCTAACAGATAGGTCCCTTCTACCTTTTCTACCTCCATCTTAACATGCGGTCTCTTCCAGGCATCATACTCGAGGGGACACAGTTAGACCGGCTGTGCTAGCTCCAGTCATGTCTCTGGGTTGTGTGGGGCAGATGGGATTAGAGCGCCACTGGCTGTAGCCACCTTCCCTAGGCCATCAAACAGGACTCTGATGGCCGCTACTATTGTGTCCAGTGTGGGGGAAGAGGTCGGTGCCTCTACTTTTTGGGCAGGAGTTGGTGACTTCTTTGCTAGGCTATCCTTCCAGGGATTCCTACAGTTCTTTCTCCAGTGCCCAGTCTTCCCGCACCCGAAGCAGCTACACTTCGTGTCGGAAGGTTTACCACCTTCCTGCTGCCACTCCTGCTTATCCTGACTGGGCTTTATCTCATGCACCTTCCCTTTCCGTGGGGTGTCTTCAGCTCCCCTACCGTTCCGGTAGGCTCGGGTCAGTTGCCTGACCACTGCCTCCTCGGTGACCCGGGGGTCTCTTGGGTCAAACCAAAGCTCAGCCTTGGCTTTGACTCGTGGCAATCTGTTTGCCACTAGGCTACGGAGCCAGTGGGCCAGCTCGTCCCTGTTCAGATTAGTCCTGTCGAGAGCCCCATTACAAGCACCCTTGTACACCGGCCACAGCCAGTCTGCGAAAGCCTGTGGGGTCTCCCCTGCGAGCTGCACTGTTTTCACCACCCGGGAGAAAGGACTTCCCTCATTCATTCCCATGGCCTCTAAATCTTCCTCTCTGACGGCAGCATACCCGTTCTGTCCTCTCTTTTTCTCAGTAGAGAGGGACTGGTATAGTTTGCCATCTAATTAGAACAGGAGCATTTTTGCCATCTCGGCATCATCACAGTCGTTGATGCATGCTGCCTGCACCAACTCCGTGAAGTGGACTGAGGGGTCTTCCTTTTGGGTAAGTTTACTCAGGTGGCTTACCATAGCCCTAAGCTGTTGTGTACCGTGGGGAGCCAAGAATTGACTTTCAAGGGGTCCCTGACCTCCACCAGCGGCGGGTGGGCCGAATTTGTGCTGTCGTGCTGGGCACATTGGCCCTGGCTCCGACTTCTCCTGCATCGGTTTGCCCCAATCTCCCTGCTGCCAGACCGAGTCGAAACTCGGCGCCACGGGTGCTGGTGTGCACTCCCTGTCAGCCTTACAGATTGTCTGCCCCTCCTGCTGCCTAACCAAGCTTCTCCTTGGCACCACAGGTGGTGGTCGAACAGTCTCCCCTTGCTCCTCCAGGTCTACCTGGGCCGCACCCGGGCTTATCAGGCACTGCATGCCTTTTGTCTTGGACTGAGCAAGGTTCAGACTCTCAATCTGCTTCTGACAGGGGCCGTGGTCCCCTACCTCAAACGCCCTTGTACTGGCTTCTCTGTAAGCTGCCTGAACATCGTTTAACTTCTCTGTGAGTTCCCTTAATTGCTTGGCATGGCGGGTGTTCTCTTCCCGCAATGCCAGTTCACTACTTTTGGCCTCGGTGGCCTGACACTGGAGGTCTCCCTTACTGGCACGGTGTTCCTCCAGCATCTGTGACTATTTATGATCTTTTGTGACTAGCTCTGCTAACAACCTGTCCCTTGCTATAGCTCTGGCACGGGACAGTTGGCTTTCTTCCTTTAGATTTTCTGTGAGAGCCTGAATGTGCTTCCCCATAAGTTGCATTTCTTTCTGGGAGCAGACCAACCATATGGCTTTCTCCACAGACTTAGTGTATTCGTTGCTCTCAGTCCATGCTTCTGCAGCGTCCATAGGACGTTCAGCATGCAATAGCCTGAGGACCCATTTCTTGGTGATATTTACTTTTTTATATACATAGGATGACATCCTCTCTTCCATTTTTGTTCTCTCCTCAAAACCAGCATTTACTGCTTCACAACCCTTTCGCCAAAGTCCTGCCGCGGTCGCCATTTATGTCGGGCTTGGTAATGGGGTCAGCCTTCACTTTCTGACTCAGTGAGCGGTTCGAATCGCTCCCACACCCCTCTGGTTCCTAGACTTTGGACTTATTTAGGGGTTGTGAACAAAAATGCAGTAGACAACAGGTACTGAAGAAATAATTTTTACTTTATTAAAAGAAAAAGGTAACAAACTTAAAACACACTTAATACTTAAACACAGATTGAGGAGCACACGGTACAGGCGAGGGAGAATGACAATATACCAAACAAAAACCCTATCCCTCCCAAAGATCCCACTATCTAGCTAGGTTTTTGGTTTCAGGAGATCAGGGATAATGCTCACCAACGAATCCTTGACAGGATTTTAGAGTCTTTTGATTCAAAGATTTCGTAAGGCCCTTGTTGCTGCGAGGTGTCCGATGGTCACTGAGGCAGTCGCTCTGGTTTCTTCTTGTGTATTGTTCTGTTTGCTGGCCTTCCTCCTCGTGGCTTGTAGTGGTTTTGCTGGAGCAGGGGGAGAGCTGTACCGGCGTTGTCAGCGAGTCCAAAAAAAGAGAAAGAAGTTTTGGGACAGGCTTTCAATTATACTGTCTTTTTTTCGCGCCCAAAAACCCCTTGCTAAAACGTTTCCTTTAGGTTGCAAATGAGCCTTGCTTAGTCCATTGTCTAGTTTTGGCGGGCTTGCCAGTTCCGATTGCTTTAGCTCAGTGTTAAACAATTCTTGATCGTTTTCCGATTTAAACACAGCCTTATCTACGCGCCAAATCTCAACCCTATTGTCCCATGGCTTTTGGCGGGCTTTTAAATCTATCCTTTGGATACCTGGTTGATTGGCTTTTGATGAAGTACTAAATGTTTTATTGATTTCAGGCTTCTGGTATCCTGTTTGGGCCTGGGAATTTCAAAAGGGGGTCTTGGATTATTCATATTTCGATGAGTGTGTGAGGCTTTGGGTTTGTCTCTTCCTCCTTGGTAGGATTGCAGTGTAAACAATTCCCAGACAGCTTGATTGGGCCCCAATACCCAAAGCTGTCCACTGCCTGGCCACGCTCCTCCGCAGCCTGTCTTGTGTCCGTGAAAGGTGTCTTTCCCAACAGTAAGATTAAAAAGTCATTTTCCTCAGGGTTTTTCTTCCCTGATCTTTAAAATGTTCAAAAGTGAGGTGTTTTACATCAAATCACTTCACTTAGGTCCCATCATCCCAAGTTTGTAGGAAAGGTCCAAAAATCACACCCTTTAGGGCTCTGTTCGAGTTTCTGGGGGATTTTGCGAAGCCTACGCTACAGTTCTCTGATTCTATGGAGTAGATTTTCAGCGTGCTGCCTGTACATCAAACTGGCATTTCAGATTACCCGCCAATTATGCAAACGACCTGCTTTTCATTCACGTTGATTTCTGTTTCGAAGATGCTACAGTTCTCAGTTCTCTGAACTGTGTGCCTCTGATTTTCTATTTCTATGGTTACATTATTGTCTGAATCAGAGGCTCCAAGGTCCTAAGATTCTATGATTCTATGATTCGCTGATTCTATGATTATCTGTTTATTTGACTCTGGTTCTGTAACTCCACCATTCTACAGTCCCGTGATTTTCTATTTCTCCTTTGCTAACTTTCTATGATACTATGATTATTTGTAACATAAGTACTTCGCCATGAAGGCATCATCCTGCTGAATCTATGCTGCATGTTGTCTGTGGCTTAATGAGGTTCTATATTGGGGTGCCCAAAACTGCACACATTTTCTGTCTGAGGCCTGTCCATAATTACTTTCTAATTCCTGTACTCTATGACCTCTTGGTTTTTAAATCCGCTGCTATTTGGTTCATGCTCAATTTTTGAGATTAAGCTCCCTATGCTCAATTGCAAATCTTTTATTTACACCAAGAACTAAAATGGACGCAGTTCTGACCCCGGACTATACCACTTCCATCCCGTCTCCAATACAAACATCCCCATTAGTCCCCCATTTTAAAAGGGCTGCCGCGAACGCTGCGTGCCAGATCCAAGGCAATTGCCACGCCTGATGAGGGCACGACCTTTGAATGTTATGTCGGCCCCACCTCCCTTTAGTGGGAGTACCATCGATGGCGTGATTGGTCTTCATGACAATGAAGGCAGCCAGCAAGCTGGAGCTTGGAGGTAAATATTAAAATTCGAACCTTTCCCCTGCACTATTCTCGCTGGTTGGAGTCCCTGCTCTTTTTCTCTCTGTCAACAGATTTATAGCTATCCTGCTGTAGTTTCTCATAGCATTTTCCTGAGTTTTGTAACCAGCTTCCTTTGAAGCGTTTTATCAAATGCCTTGGGGATATTCATTTATATTACATCCGCAGCATTAACAATTAACTCCAATCCCACACCACTTCGTTGGCTCTTAAGGCCTCCAAGACAACTAGAGTTGGGAATAAAAGCGTCCTTGCCAGGGTCACCGAGGTCGCGAGAGTGAACAATCAAATGACGTACTCACCAGTTGATCAACGAGCTCTTGCCGGCCGAATGGTTCCCCATCAACATCTCCGTGATCTTCTTCCTTGGAGCCAGGAGGCCGAGTCCCAGCCGGCAGGCAATGCCCTCCAGGCCTGTCAACAGCAGAGGGTCTCTCATCACCTCAGTCGAAACAGCAACGTTGTGGGTTGTGTGTGCGTGAAAGTGACACAGACGGGGGATTTTAACTTTGGGCGACGGTGTAAAATGGGATATATCCAATAAGTCGCCCATTTTATACCACGCCCGATTTTCCTTCCCATTGAAAACAATGGAAGGCCAATTCGATATTGCCCATTTCATATTATCACCAGAAACTAAAGTGCCCTCAGACAATGATACTGGGATGGGGAATGTAGCTAAATTAAAGAGAGAAAGTAAATGCCTGCTTAATATACATGAGACGTTGATTGTCAGAATAATCAAAGAGTGCTCAGTTTAAGTTTGGTTGATGGCATAACACGGGCGATGGAGAACTGTCCGCTGAGTATACACGCCGCCCGATTCTCCCTTCCACTGACTTCCTCAGAATGGAGAATCCAGCATGGTGGATAGTACGTATCTAATTCGATATCACCCAGTTTACAGCTTCGCATGAAATTACAATTTTTATCTACAGCATTGAAAGTCGGTCAGTGAGACCATAGTTGGACTGGTCTATCGTTATCTGGTTTATCTCTCTATCCCCTCTTGCACAAAGGTTACACTTGAAACCCCCACATCTTTAAATGTAATTCCTATTCACCCACTCTGTAAATCTCATTCCTACTCCCATTCCCTCACTTATGGATGCCAGACACATTCTCTCACTCGGTGAGTCTCACCCACAATCGCAATCTCTCACTATCTAAATCTCACTCTCATTCCCTCACTCTGTAAATTTCACTCCCATTCCCTCACTCTCTAAATCTCACTCCCATTGCCTCACTTGCTAAATCTGACTCCCGTTCTCTCACTCTGCAAATATCGCTCCCAATCCCTCACTCTGTGAATCTCACTCCTATTCCTTCACTCTGCAAATCTCACTCCCATACCCTCAATCTGTAAATCTCACTCCCATTCCCACAATCTGTAAATCTCACTCCTATTCCTTCACTCTGTAAATCTCACTCCCATGCCCTCACTCTGTAAATTTCACTCCCATTCCCTCACTCTGTAAATCTCGCTCCATTCCCTCACTCTGTAAATCTCACTCCCATTCAATCAGTCTGTACATCTCACTCCCATTCCCTCCATCTGTAAATCTCACTCCCATTCCCCCTCTCTGTAAATCTCACTCCCATTCCCTCAATCTCTAAATCTCACTCTGTAAAACTCACTTCTATCCCTCACTTTGTAAATCTTAATACCATGCCCTCATTCTGTAAATCTCACTCCCATTCCCTCACTCTGTAAATCTCACTCCCACTCCCTCACTCTGTAAATCTAACTCAATTTCCCTCACTCTGTAAATCTCACTCCCATTCCCTCACTCTGTAAATCTCACTCCCATTCCCTCAATCTTTAAATCTCACTCCCTTTCTCTCATTCTGTAAATCTCACTCACATTCCCTTACTCAATAAATCTCACTCCCATTCCCTCACTCTGTATTTCTCACTCCCTTTCCCTCAATCTATAAATCTTACTCCCATTCCCTCAATACGTAAATCTCACTCCCATTCCCTCACTCTTTACATCTCATCCCATTCCCTCACTCTGTAAATCTCAATGCTGTCCCCAAAACGCTTGCCCCCAGGGTCTTACCGTGCTTTGAGTCGATGTACAGCAGTGACTTTCCCTGAGGATCTTCAAATTAATGGAGAAGGTCACACTCTCCAATGGGTTAGAAGTGGATCGCAGCCTCAGCCTTCCTGACATTGATCGTGCTGGGAGCTCCGCAGAATCCCTCAGCCTGGCCTGGGACAAGCAGGCTCATAGATGAACAGACCATAGTACTGGCCCGTTATGTAAAGCAGCAGGAGTTTTATGTCCACGTGTGAGTGACAGACCGTGTGTGCGAGCCTGCTCACACCATCTGTTTAATCCCTCTGGGCCCCTGTCCAACAGAATCTTTAAATCGCCGCCCACCCAATCCAAAAGCTGGCTCGGGTCAACACCCTTGGTGTTCTGTTTAATTGAAGTAGTTAAAACGGAACCCGTTGTTAAGGTCTCAATGTTCTGTTTAATGTTAGTTTAACCAAACATGTATTCACCCCTCACTGCCATGTCAAATTCAGTAACTTATTATATTTGCAGGCTTGGTTAAACTCTCGGTTTCGAATGAAATAGCAAAACTACAATCCACGAATAAACCTTCCATGTACAGTCTCAAAGTAACTATAACAAACATATTATTAATCTATTAATGCAGCTCAGTCCTCTGTCCAAAACAACAACTAGATAAGATCAAACTAAAATAAAAATATCGCTAATCCTTAGAGGTGCTGCCTTATTCATTAACTAGTTATATTCAAGCCCCTTGTTAACCGCTTAGCGCCACTAACTACCGATCCTCTAGTTAATGTTCAACCTCTTCCTTGTGCGCTCACAACTCTGGCGAAGCCCTGGTTCACTCAGATAAGTGCGAATGAGGCATAACGTTCGGTCCATCGAGCAGATCTATCCACTGGGACCCACAATCCCATCACCGCCTCGAGCTGCTCCTTGAACGGTTCAACAGTCTTCCGCCCATCCCGACCCAGAATATCAATTCAGTGATCAGTCAGCACAAGTATGAAGCATTGACACATGGTCCTTTACCGCTCTCTACCCTTAAACCTGATTAAGATAATCCTTGTTTACCACCCCTCGTACCTTGCCTAACTCAACAGGTCCACAGTCTTAGAGGCGACCTTAGAGTTATATAAATTAATGTAAGCCATGGATAGAATGTCTATTGACAGGTTATTATAGTTTGAGAGAATGGAGAGAACCAGGGAACACGAATTTAAATTACACTTGCGTAGGAATCGGCTGGATGCTGGGCTTTCCCAGAGAGTAGTGAACGTTTGGATTGCGTTGCCAGTTTGTGCGGTGTGTGCTGACTCTCTGCATCCCTTCAGCAGGGAGCTGGACTGGTCCTGGCTGGGCCAGAGATCGCCTCATATTAAATGTAAATGGTTTACATATTAACGTGCGCATGGCCACTGTGATCTATTGGACATGTCTCAATCGCCTGATAATGTCGGAGAGGATTTTCTCCCGATATTGGCCCTCTTCCTTTCCTAGTATCTTATCGCTCCCAGGAGATCACATGGAGGTAGAAAGCCCTGATGCTACAAGCCTGTGGGGAGCAGGATTGTTGTGCCAGCTGGTCTTTTCCTATCTTTCTATGGTCTTGCACCGCCATTAAGTTTTAACAGTGTGACTTTTCGCTGCACTTTCCTCGTAGTCGAGCTCTCTGACACTGGATCGCGGCCTAGCGGCCTCCCGCTACCGCGCTCCCAGGAGTGGATGCTACATTTGTACATTAGTGACCAGAAATAAGGTCAATACCCAGGGTCAGTCCTGACTGGAGCACATGATTGCTGCAGCATTAGAGCCTGAAATACATGTTTATTGGGCGTTGTAGCTGAGTCCTCTGCGTGTTTGTTTGCTGCTGCACAGCGCTCAGTGTACCCGCTCTCCTCAACCACGTCACCATTCCTCAAATGCTCACTGCTTAATCTGTACTGCACAATCCGAGACCAGTTTTGTGTTATATGCTTATCAAAGGAAGCCTTGAATTGATAGAGCGGCTTTCACCAGCTCAGGATATCACGAAGCAATTTACAGCCAATTTAGTGCTTGTGAGGAGCGGTCACTGTTGTAGTGCAATACATGTGGTAGCCAATTAGGGCACAGCATACTCCCACACTGTAATGATCACCAGATAATCTGCTAAATGTTGTTGTTTGAGGTTAAATATAGGCGAGATCGCCGGGGAGAATTCCAGTGCTCTTCTTCTCAATAGTGCCATGGGATCTTTAACGTCCACCCAAGAGGTCAGAGAAGGCATCGATTTAACGTCCCGTCGGGAAGTCTCCGGCAACCTAGATTGTTGATTCAAATCACCTTCTCATGGCATTTTGATGATAAGTAACTGGCAACATCACTGAATGATGTTTAAAAATGTCAACGGTTATGAATAGATTAGATAGGTGTTTGAACCCACGATATCTTCCACCTAGGGCAGCAGGCGCACGGGAAAACCAACACCTCCCTATTCCCCTCCTAGTCACACACCATCCTGACTTAGAAGTGTATCGCCGATCCTTCATCATCGCTTGGTGAAAATCCTGGAACTTCCTACCTAACAGCAGTTTGGGAGTACCTTCACCACACGGACTGCAGCGGTTCAAGAAGGCGGCTCACCAGCACATTCACAAGGGAAATTAGGAATGAGCAATAAATGTAGGCCTTGCCAGCGAGGCTCACATTCAATAAACGAATAAAAAAGGTAAAGTGGGATAAAGTGATATGGGAACCAGGTGGGCACATTTAAATTGGAGTGAATTATCAACTATACGGAATGGTTGGGCCGATTCCATGTTGTAATATTTATGTAATTCTGTCTTAGGAGACCCTGTTTATTTGGGGGTACGTGTTGCTCCCTTTGAATTAGCATTTTGGTTCCCTCAAACTTTCTTTGGATTTGAGCTATCACAGGAAGCAAAGGAAACACAGGGAACACGAATAAGGAAACTTAGGATACAGTAAGCACGAGGAAAAAGTGAAACCAGAATAATAGGAAACAATAATTGCAGAGAAAAGGACACAGTAAATATAGAAAGCAGGAAAATAGAACTCAGGAAACTTAGGGCACGTTAAACTTAAGATTGTCTGTTAGAGCAATGTTAGAGTCGGTTCACTACCAGTAATGTTAGCATAAGATCACCAACAGTAATGATAGAGTAGGGTCACCACCAGTAATGTTAGAGTCGGGTCAATACCAGTAATGTTAGAGTAGAATCACCACCAGTAATGTTAGAGTCGTGTCACCAACAGTAATGTAAGAGCAGGGCAACCACCAATAATGTTATAGTAGAGTCACCATCAGTAATGCTAGAGTAGGGTCACCACCAGTAATGTTAGAATAGGGTCACCGACTAGAATGTTTGAGTAGAGTGATCACCAGTAATGTTAGAGTAGAGTCACCACCAGTAATGTTAGAGTAGAGTCACCACCAGTAATGTAAGTGTAGGGTCACCCACAGTAATGGTAGAATAGGGTCATCAGCAGTAAGGTTAGAATAGTGTCACCACCAGTAATGTTAGAGTAGAGTCACCACCTGTAATTGTGGAGTAGGGTCAGCACCAGTCATGTTAGAGTCGGGTCATCACCAGTAATGTTAGAGTAGGGTAACCCACAGTAATGTTAGAGTAAGTCATCAGCAGTAAGGTTAGAGTAGTGTCACCACCAGTAATGTTAGAGTAGAGTCACCACCAGTAATGTAAGTGTAGGGTCACCCACAGTAATGGTAGAATAGGGTCATCAGCAGTAAGGTTAGAATAGTGTCACCACCAGTAATGTTAGAGTAGAGTCACCACCTGTAATTGTGGAGTAGGGTCAGCACCAGTCATGCTGGAGTCGGGTCATCACCAGTAATGTTAGAGTAGGGTAACCCACAATAATGTTAGAGTAAGTCATCAGCAGTAAGGTTAGAGTAGTGTCACCACCAGTACTGTTAGAGTAGAGTGACCACCAGTAAGGTTAGAGTAGAGTTACCAACAGTAATGTTTGTGTAGGGTCACCCACAGTAATGTTAGAGTAGCGTCATCAGCAGTAAGGTTAGAGTAGTGTCACCACCAGTAATGTTAGAGTAGGGTCACCAGCAGTCATGTTAGAGTAGAGCCACCACCAAAATTGTAGAGTAGGGTCACCACCAGTAATATCATATTAGCGTCATCACCAGTAATGTTAGCGTAGGGATACCACCAGTAATGTTAGAGTAGGGTCACCACCAGTAATGTTAGAGTATGGTCACCAGCAGTTATGTTAGAGTAGAGTCACCACCTGCAATTGTAGTGTAGGGTCACCACCAGTAATGTTAGAGTAGGGTCATCTCCAGTGATGTTAGAGTCGGGTCACCACCAGAAATGTTATAGTAGAGTCACCACCAGTAATGTTAGAGTAGGGTCAACGGCAGTAATGTTAGTGTAGGGTCACCTCCAGTAATATTAGAGTCCGGTCACCACCATTAATATTAGAGTAGAGTCACCCCCATTAATGTTATAGTCGGGTCACCACTACTAATAAAGAGTAAAGTCACTACCAATAATGTTAGAGTAGATACACCACCAGAAATGTTAAAGAAGTGTCACCACCAGTAATGTTAGAGTGGAGTCACCAACAGTAATGTTAGAGCAGGGTCACCACCATTAATGTTAGAGAAGGGTCACCACCATTAATGTTAGATTCGGGTCACCACTAGTAATGTTAGAGCAGGGTCAGCACCATTAATGTTAGATTCGGGTCACCAGCAGCAATGTTAGAGTAGACTCAACACCATTAATGTTAGGGCAGGGTCACCACCAGTAATGTTAGTGTAGTGTCACCATCAGTAATTTCAGAGGAGGGTCATCGCCATTAATATTAGTGTAGGCTCACCACCTGTAACGTTAGAGTAGGGTGACCATCAGTAATGTTAGAGGAGGGTCACCGCCATTAATGTTAGTGTAGGGTCACCACCAGTAATGTTAGAGTAGGTTCACCAGCAGTAATGTTAGAGTAGGGTCACCACCAGTCAGGATAGAGTAGGGTCACCACCAGTAATGTTAGATTACTGTCACCACCATTAATGATAATGTAGGGTCACCACCGGTAATGTTAGAGTAGGGTCACCACCAGTAATGTTAGAGTAGTGTCACCACCATTAATATTAGAGTAGAGTCACTACCAATATTAAATAGCGTAGACCCCCCACCAGTAATATTACAGTAGGGTCACTTTCTCGAATGTTAGCTAGGTTCACGGCCAGTAATGTTAGACTAGGGTGACCACCACTAATCTTAGAGTAGAGTCACCACCGTTAATGTTAGTGTAGTGTCACCACCAGTAATGTTGGAGTAGGGCCAAAGACCATTAATCTTAGAGTATGGTCACCACAATTATGTTGGAGTAGGTTCATCCCCAGTAATTACAAGTAGGATCAACATCAGTAATTTTAGAGTAACTTTACCAGCAATAATGTTAGAATGTGTCCTCACCATTTTGTTTGTGTTGGGTGACCAGAGGTAATTTTAGATTATAATCACCACCAGTAATGTTAGAATTGGATCAAAACCACTAACGGTAGAATAGGATCACCAGCATTAAAGTCAGCGTAGCATAATCACCCGTAATATTAGAGTAGGGTCACCACCATCAATGTTAAAGAGGAGTCATCACTAGGTATCATTACAGTAAAAAAACAAATTTAGCTTAAGCCATGGATGAGTAAGATTTTCAGCGAATGGATTTGAAACCTCAAGAGCCTAACGCAGAGTCCAGGAGGGATTTTCCATTCAGCGTCAAGGGACCATGCGCAGGGCACATTCCCTCTGGGATTACTTTCCGTACAATTTTCCCACTGCGGGCCGGGGCGCACTGAAGTGGAAAATCGCCCCTTGTTTGTTAAGTGACTGTAACTAACGCTACTTATTGTGTAACATGTTTTTTTTCTGACCGGGGCACCGATTGTTCTATAAATGAGGAGTATTTACCGAAATCAGATGCACTCCAGTCCGAACCGTAAAGCTGGAAAGATTTCGCACAGTTTTGAAAATGGAACTGCCAACAATTCTACAGATAAAGAACATTTACTACCCAGTTCTCGCAACCTTTGGGGCTCCCGGTAAGTTAATGTATTCTGTTGTCTAATACCTGTTGATTATCTCAGTGTTACTGTAACATATTCCGAGCATGTCCTCATTGCAGAGTCATTTGTCCACCGGGATAAGTCGGTGAAAATCAGCGGGAATTCTACCAGTCCACGCGGCCGCTGAGGCGCTGTTCTGGTCGTTGCTTGCTCAACCTTGCTTCCTATACTGAGGGAGGGCGAGGCTGATTCCCCGGCCCCTCAGATAGTGCATAGATCACAAAAGAATGTGCTGCTTAGTGTCCATGGTAATCATTTCATCTGTACCGTTGTTTCCTGTCTACTTTAAGTTGAAATTCCTTGCACTGCAGCCACCTCCACCCATCAGAGGACTGTGAAAGATATTTAGAGCAATAAGTTCCTCTCAGGGAGCTGCCCCCCTCCCCTCGGCTGTAAAGAACCTTCGCGGCTCCACCAGCTCCCGCTCTGTTACCGAGCAGCTTCCTCGGGGCCATAATAAATAGAAAAAGCGCAGAGTTTCGACCTGCATCGAATGTTTGCATCTCAGCTGAATGTATTATTTGAATTCATATCTTTCCAGTAATTGTGTTTAAAATATATTGAATAGAGCTGACATCTGATGCCGCTCCCGAGATCCCCCTCGCCAATTAAACCGATGAGATTAAATGTAAAATTCCATCGATTGCTCCCTGCGGCCGCTGAAGTAACTCATCAAAACGGCTCGGTGCCTCACATGGTACCAGCCTCATGGCGGGATGGTTTCAGCGCTCCACACTGCAATGGAATGCGTGTTTGGGTGTATGTAAGGCAATCCGCTTCTTTATTGACTGTGAAAATTAACAAGTTACAGAACCATTCAAGGTTGCCTTTTAAGGGACTTTAATCTGTAACTATACCGTCCCTGCGAGGTACTGTGGCTTGACCTGGACCACAACGTTAAAGTCTGAATGGAGCCTCAATGGATTTCTAACGAAAGGGTTTAACGTAAACTTTGTCTTCCTCTCCACAGATAATGCTTGTCCTGCTGAGTATTTACAGAATTTTCTCTTTTCATGCATGAATATAGTGTCAGTGGCGATAGCGATGGAGATTCAGTCGGAAGAGAAGAATCATGGTCGGCTGATCCATTGTTGCCCGTTTTACACGGTCGCCCAAAGTCAAAATTCCCCTCCGTTCAGCCATCAGTGCCTGGGTGTCGGTGGTGTTCAGGTCGCTATCCGTTACCATTGCTGATACTGAATACGAGCGACCCTCCCAGCACCCACCCGTACCCACCAACTTGACACAGTCTGACTGAAGTGTGCTGGAAGGACGGCGCCTTCTCAGTCCCTCGATATTGAGTGTTTAATGATTACTTTCGTTTGAAAACGTCTTTTGTCAATGTTCGTCTGTATAATAATTTGTGCATAACCTTCAGTAGTAACACATCGGTTCATTTCCCCACAATACGATGTTAGATTTATCCGAGTTTCCCCATTACTTACTCTTGTCCCTCTTTCTTACAGCGAATCTATTGACAATGGTGATTCTCTCCAGAGGAAAATGCGGCCTTTCCAAATGCATCTCTGTCTACATGGTGGCCATGGCAACAGCAGATCTACTGGTCATGATCATCAATGTAATCCTATATCACATTTTGAGTAAAAACTTCCCAGATTCATTCCTGTCCTACACTGCCGTTTGTAAGTTCATGATGTATATGTGTAGTGCCAACCTGGATATGTCGGTGTGGTTTACCGTCTCCTTCACATTTGACCGATTTGTAGCTATATGTTGTCAGAAGTTTAAAACAAAGTACTGCACAGTGAGAACTGCGGCCGCGGTTATAACAACGGTCTCTATCCTGGTTTATTTAGAGAACATCCCATTTTGGTTTGCATATGAACACAAACAAATAATCAACAATGTTTCCTGGGGTTTCCGCCCCAGTGAGGCCTTTTTTTCATCGCCTGCCGGTGCAGCGTACTTCCGGTTAGAAAATATTTTCATTACGTGGCTTCCTTTTGTTTTGATAATACTGCTTAACTGTTTGACAGTCAGGCGTATTTTAGTGGCCAGTAGAGCCCGGAAAGGTCTCCGGGGTCACAGCAGTGACAATGAGAGCGATCCAGAGATGGAGAACCGAAGGAAATCCATAATTTTACTGTTCACAGTATCGGGCAGTTTTGTATTGTTGTGGCTGACGTCTGCCGTGAGTTTTATAGTTAACAACCTGGCCGTGCTTCACCGAGGCGATTACATATCGCCTGCTTACATCGCCACTCTAACCGGATATATGCTCATGTATTTGAGTTCTTGTACAAACACTTGTATTTATGCAGCTACACAAACTAAATTCAGGGAAGAGCTGAAGAAGGTGGTGAAATCTCCTTGGATATTGATTCTGATGTTGGTTAAAAAAATGAAAAGTCAAACCAAAGCTTCCTGTCCTAACTAGAGTTAAATTATAGCGCGTTTTCTATTTTTGAAACTCTGTCTTTCTGTTACGACGAAAGCAGATTGTTGTTGTGAGAATGAACAGGTATCAGAAAACACTTCTTCCACTTTGTGCCGTGTGTTTTATGTCTGATGCTTTCCCCGGGTGAACATAATCGTTTCCTGCTAAAACAGCGCACTTGCCGCTCAAGATTCAAAGAGAACAGTCAAGACTGAGCTTCAGCAGTGGAGTAGAACATGTGGGCGTCAGCGTTAACTACCTCACACCGCAGGTACTGGAATGAGACGCCCCTGTTTAATTAACAGATACAGTTTCTTTTAGTGGAGAAACAATGTGTTACAATGGTGGTTATCTGTAATTCTGTAATCTTGGTGTGAATGTTGCAGGCGCTGGTCTCCCCATCAGACTCCGCCCCCCATTGTCTCCTGGACCAATAGAACGGGGCCCTGTCTCCTGACCAGTGTCTGATGATGGAGACAGTAGGAACTTGACTCGTCAATGTGACATTAGACATCTTTGTTCAGAGATATTTACTGAAAATCTCAACTGTTCATCACAATGTTGGAATGTTATAACAGTCCATTCCACCCAAGCCGTCCTTGTCTACTTTTATCCTCCACCCGAGCAAATAGTTCCAATGACTTCACCCACACGGTCTCAATATCCCTTCAACCTATATATATTCACCCACATTTGCAATTTATTCTTCAATATTGATATAACTTCTGCCTCCATTATATCCACAGTCTCACAACACTACATGTAAAGAGGCTTCTCCTACCGTTAGTTCTAAATCTCTTACATTTATCATTTTATCTCTGGCCGTTAGTTCTTTACCCTTCAACTAACGGAAGGTTTCGCTTCCATCTATCCTGTCCCATCCCTTCTCAATGTAAACCACCTGGGTACGACTCACCAAAAGATATGAGTTTGGTATCAATGCACAATCTAGTGAAAGTCTGGACACTGTAATGAAGTTGGTTCATTGCTAGCTTTCTCTTGGAGATGTTTGTGTCCATGCTTTAGAAGAAGAAAGAAAATAATATACTTGATAGCCTGGAAAATATGCGAAACATCGGGACCATGCAAGGGCGGTCCTAATCAAACACCGACCGACCCCCGATCCATCGATAGATCGTCAGAAGGGGCAGGAATGGCTTGTATCGGATGTCTGGCACTGTAAGATCCTGGGATATCGCTGTGTTTGCAGAAGTGACGCGTTGTGCATGAAGCAACCAGCATGCTCTATGCGTGATGAAGTTACTCTGGAGAACGGATCCAAAACATTGTCAGTCACGCAGACAACAACACTACATGAAATGGTTAATATGTCTCTGGAGAGTAAGAACATGTGTAAAACCAATGGATGGAGATCCCAGCAATAGAATAGACCGAGATAAATCTATGATGCTGAGGAGATATTGTTTAGTGTTGACCTGAAATACTCTAACGTCAACAAAGATGTCGCTGTAAGGAAAGGGTTAATCAGCCTAGCCTAACTTCCACTAATATTATACTGTGTTGGTTTCTCTTTTTTTTTTCTATTGTAGTAATGTTAATCTTTAGCATTTTCCTGTGAAGCAGGAAGTACAAGTGTATTTAAAGTACCACTTGGCTAATGGGCCAGAGCTGACCCTGCAACAATGGTCAGTTTCAGGATGAAGTAATACGCTATTTAATTAAACACATATCATTGCGAACAGATTCATCAATTTCAGGGAACTTTCTTCCTTTGCTAACTGTTTGGGAAGAGAGTTAGTTTTGCAAAGGAAAACATCTGGACATCCATCATCATTTTCACATAGTACTTTAGATACAGAGACAGACAGTCTCACTATTAAAGGTTTCACTTGGTACCATTGCAATCATATGAGTGAAATTATCTTTCAGATAAATCAATTGAATTGCCCTTACGTTTAAACTTTGATATAATTGTGGAATGCAGAATTTTGAGGATTTTCATGTAACGAGAGTGAGAAAAATTTATAAAAACTAACAGTTTTGAATGATTATTCGTTTTCGTAAAAGTCTAAGATATTGAGCTCAGGACTGTGACATCTTTCGGTCTCCACACCAACCATCATCAGGTGTGGTTCTATGTTTTACCTTTTGAGTGTGTGTGTAAGTACTATTACATGTATTATGTGCTTAATAAACCGATGACACCTCACTCCAATGTTCAAGAACATTATTGAAAAGCTTATGGTGACAATAGCCTTTGTACTTTAATTGTGAATGGGCTTCATTTATTAATTGTGACTTAAACTCAGCTTTACCCATTACTCTATAACGTTCCACTTGACAAGACGTTCTCCAAAACCGAAGTTCTCTTGTTTACAGGGCCCCCTGGAGCCCGGGCTCTGCTAGTCCGGCTGGCGTCCACCTTCTGGGAAATTGCTCATTAGCTGCGGGCAGTTCTGTTTAAGAGACACATTCTCATTTAGCTGGATTCAGACGGCCAACCGTATTTAAGGCAGGAGTCAGGCAGCAGGCAGAGGTTTTAATTCCAACAGTCAGCGATGTTCTGAACCCAGATACAATCCTGAGAAGGGGATGTGTAATCAAACACATCATCCAAAAATAACATGTAAAATAAAAAGCAAAGGCATGAATAATTAACCATTACATTACCGGGTCACATTCAATCTGATGTGGTTGTCATTCCCCGTCCCCCGTTTCTAATTAACCAGTTGTTGTGTTCCCTTGAACAGTTACTGTGTTTTCCTGACATTCCCGTCTCCTCTATTTCTAAATAAACAGTTACTGTCTCCCCAGTCCCCTAGTTCTAAAAAAGCAGTTATTTACTGTGTTACCCCATGTCTCCTTTTATTCTATTTCTAATTAGACAGTTAGATTATTACCCTGAATTCCCTTGTCCTCTATTTCTAATTGAACATTTGCTGTCTTCCCCTGTCCCCTACTTCTAAATGAAGTTTTCCACTGGTCCTTATTTCTAACATCAGTTGCCATATTCCCCTGTCCTCTATTTCTAATTAAACATTTACAGTGTTCCCCTGAATTTCCCTTTATTCTATTTCTAATGTTGCTGCCCGTGTTCCCCTGAACTCCCCTGTCCTCTAGTTTTAATTATGAAGATTAGCAAGGAAGCCTGTTCCATAGATAGACAGTCGATCACTGAAATAATGTTTCCACAGATTAGTTTTGACTTTACCCTCTTCAATCTCACGTCGTGTCCTTCGGTTCTATTGTTCTGGACAAGGTGAAACAGCTCGACATGGTCCACCTTATCGACTGGATTAGGAGCAGTATCTCGCACACATTCAGGTCCCCGATATTCCTGTGATCTTTGTGTGTTTGTCATAGGATTGTTAACATGAAAAGTAATATTCAACTTCTGGTGCTGACGTCAACAGTTTCAGTGGATTTCATATTTCAATTCAAGATCGAACAGCCTATATCTCAGGCCTGTATATAATACAAAGCAGACTTGCCCTGTTACTAAAATTTAACTATGGAAATCTCACATACTAACATACTCTACTTCACTACAAAGTCGCTAAAATAAACCTTGTGAGTGGCCCGCAGGATCCCATTCGATTTAATGTTTGATGAATAAGTTGCACGAGTTCCATTCAAAAACGCTGAATGAATGTTGGCCTTTATCGCAAGCGGGCTGGAATACTAAGAGGAGCAAGCTATGTTTCAGTTGTAACGAGGCTTGGTGAGACCCTATCTGGAGTGCTTCATTCAGTTTATGGCACTGCACCTGAGGAAGGATGTATTTGCCCAGAAATTGGCCGGAGGCTTCCCGCAGGTGCGAGCCCCCGACCTGCACTTACCTAGCGCGCCTGCCGTTGTGCTGTGGGCCCGCGTGGGATTCCGATCCTGGGCCTCCTCCAGCTGCCGGTGCGCAGTACTTGCGTATCCCAGGGGCGCAGTTAGTTCGAAGCGTACCCCTGGGATCACGTGGGCCATGGAGAGCCAATCGGAGCAGGGAATCTCCATTCATAGATTAGACAGGAAGACCTGTCAAATCTATGAAGAGATCGGCCCTAAAACCTAACTAAAACTTCAAATAATTTTTTTAAAAATAACATTTTTAAAATAACTATAAATTACATAAATTAACTATTTTAAACAGAAATTTAAATTTTTGAAAAAATTAATTACAGTTTTTAACGGGGCTAAAAATGAACTTACCTTTTGTTCGAAGTATTTAAAAAAGATAAACCTGTGGAAAAAATGTTTACATTTCACTTAATTCAACACTACCTTGTTAAAAGCAGGCCTTGCGCCTGCTTTTTCCCCACGCAGCTGCCAGGGACTTACCCTCACGGGGAAAACTGAAAAAAATCGGAAGTTCGATTAGTGCGCGCTGCCTCTCCGGCGCACGCGTTTGACCTCCGAACCCCTTCCTTCAAGGGAACCGAAGCTTCGGTTTCCAGCGCTTGCGCAGTGCATGCGCGAAACCGGCAGTTTCGTTGGATCTACGGGTGAGTACACGGCGCGTATTCACCGGTGGAGACCCGAATTTATGCCCCAATGTCTTTGCGGAGGTGCAGCTTAAACATCGCCTTAAATATTGAAAACTAACAGAGGCACGGACGGGGGATGAACACGCGCTTTGCGATTTATAAGACCGACTGTTTAACGCTGGATTACCGCAACAGCTCCACGCCAAACATTTGCAATGTTAGTTTCTGAATTGATCTTTCACCACACGGAGCTGGCGTTCTGATTGGTATTCGTTCCTTCTCTAGTTTGCCTTAAAATGCATTTATGATATTCGCCTCAACATACTCCATGTGGTCGCGAGTTCCACATTCTAAACACTTTCTGGGAAAAGAGTTCATCCTGAATTTCGACTGGATTATTAGTGACTATCTTATATGTATCAGCACTATTTCGGATAGCCCACAATCATAAATTTTTTCTCTACCTCTACCCACTTATATTTCTGGATCCTCCATTAGGTCGCCCCTCAGCCTACTCTTTTCTAGAGAAAAGGTTCCCTGCCTGTTCAGTCGTTTTTGATAGTTATAACCTCTCAGTCAAGTAGGTTTTTCCCTCGTGTTGTTTTTCTCATCACCTGCCGCAAGCCCAGTCTTGATGGCACCTTCTCCAGTGCCTCTATATCCTTTTTTGTAATATTGAGTCCAAACTGTGCACAGTACATCAAGTGTGATCTAACCAAGGTTTAATACAAGTGTAATACAACTTTACTGTTGGAGTATGTGGTTATCGTATTCCTCCTCCCAAAATAAAACACCACACGCATTTTTATATTGAAATTAAATTGCCATGTACACTCCCATTCTGTAAGTTTGGAAACATTTTATTGTATGTTGTCGCGGTATTAACTGAAACTGCCAATTTGGTGCCAACCGTAAATTTGATAGTCCACTTCAGATTATTGAGACCAAAAAAATTGTGCAAATGGTGAACACAGTGTTTCCAGCACCGATCATTGTTGAACTTCACTTCCGGCCTGCCGCCAGTCTGAGTAACCCCCACTCTCTGTTTTCTTTGTAGCCAGTTTGTTTTCAATTCTTCTACTTGTCCAATGACTCCACATGCGCGACTCTAGTCTCGATCTACGATGTGGTACCTTATCAAAGGCCTTTTGCAAATTGAGTGGAGTGGGAGACTCAATTTTTCAGGATCACATCAATGGATTGGGAAAGTCAATGGACTAGGTTCTGTCAATGGATTGGGATAGTCAACAGACTACGATATATAAATGGATAAGCATTATCGATGATTGTAAACATCAACGTTATCAGAAAAAGCAGCAGATTACGTTAGAACAGTGCTAACGTTTCTGGCATAGAAATCCAGAGACCTAGGCTAATTATCCGGAGACGTGAGGTCAAATTCCACATGGCAGTTTGTGAATTTAAATTCAATTAATTCAATAAATCTGGAATATAAAGTTAATATTGGTATTTGTGGCCATGAATCTATCAGATTGTCGTAAACACAACCGGTTCACTAATGCCCCTTATGGAAGGAAACATGCCATACTTACGTGCTCTGTCCTATATGTGACTCCAGACCCGCAAAACTATGTTGCCCTTAGAAATGGCCTAACAATCCAATCAGTTGTAACAAACCGCTGCAAAAATAGAATAAAATAGGACAGACCACTAGGCATTAGATTAGGACACGACAAGGGCACGCCCAGCCCAGTCAACCATGTAAGATCCCCCTCACTGACACCTGGGGACATTTGCCAAAACTGGAATAGCTGTCCCACAGACTCGTCAAGCGACAGCCTGACATAGTCGTACTCACAGAATATTACCTTTCAGCCAATGGCCCAGATTCCTCCATCACCAAAGAAACCTCCGTCAGTTTACCACCTACCTCAGCTGATGAATTATTACTCCTCCCTGTTAAATACCACAGGGAACAGAATATACGCTGGGTGGGGGGGGTTCAATGCCCATCACTTAAGGTGGCTCGGTAGCACCACTACTGACCGAGCTGGCCGAATCCTGAAGGATATAACTGCCAGACTGAGCTTGCGGCAGGTGATGAGAGAACCAACACGAGGGGAAAACCTACTTTAACTCGTCTTAAAAAAGCCCCAGTATCAACTCTCCATGACAGAATTGGCAGGAGTGACCACCGCACAATATTTGTGGAGAAGAAATACCGTCTTCACACTGAGAACACCCTCCACCATGTTGTGTGGCACAGCCACCGTGCGAAATTGGACAGATTCAGATCACTCCTGCCTTACACCCAATTACAGAGCTTCCTTTTAGTCCACCCCAAATCTCCCTGCCTCTGTACTTACTTAAAACCTGTTACATCTCTATCATGCAAAATGATCGACCTGAAACGTTAACTCTGTTTCAGGTAGATGATACACACTGCAACCACGGTGCGTTGATCGTGGAGGGAGTGAATGTTAAAGGTGCTGGTTGAGATGTCAATCAAGCGGGCTGCTTTGTCCTGGATTTTGTCGAGCTTCTTGAGTGTAGTTGGAGCTGCACTCATTCAGGCAAGTGATGAATATCCCATCACACTCCTGACTTGTGCCATTCGATGGTGGAAAGGCTTTGGGGAGTCAGAATGTAAGTCACTTGCCGCAGAATACCCAGCCTCTGACCTCCTCCTGCAGCTGCAGTATTTATATGACAGGTCCAGTTAAGTTTCTGGTCAGTGTATATTAACGGTTGGGATGATTCGGCTGTGTTCATAACATTGAATGTCAAGGGACGGTGGTTATACTCGCTCTTGCGGGAGATATTCATTGCCTGGTACATGTATGGCGCGAATTTTACTTGTCACTTGTCAGACCAAGACTTAATGTTTTCCAGATCTTGCTGCCTTCGGACATGGTCTCCTTCATTATCTGAGGAGTTGCGAATGGCACTAAACACTATGCAATCATTAGTGAACATCCCGGCTTCTGACCTTATTATGGAGGGAAGGCCATTGATGAAGCAGTTGAAGATGCTTGGGCCGAGGACACGGTCCTGAGTAACTCCTGCAGCAATGTCCTGAGTATGAGATGTTAGGCCTCCAATATCCACCACCAACCAATGTTGTGCTCGGTTTGATTCCAGCCAATGGAGATTGTTTCGCTTGATTCCCCTGGACTTTAGTTTTATTCCGGCTCCTTGATGCCACACCCGGTCAAATGCTGCTTTGATGTCAAGGGCATTCACTCTCACCTCCCCTCTGGAATTCAGTTATTTTTTCCATGATTGGATCAAGGCTGTAATGAGGTCTGGAGCCGAGTGGTCTTGGCGGAACACAAACTGAGCATCGGTGAGCAGGTTATTGATGAATAAGTGCTGCTTGATAGCACTGTCGATGACACCTTCAATCACGTTGCTGATATCTGAGAGTAAACTGAAGGGGCGGCAATTGCCCAGATTGGATTTTTCCTGTTTCTTTGCGGACAGGACATACCTGGGCAATATTCCACGTTGTCGGGTAGATGCCAGTGTTGTAGCTGTAATGGAACAGCTTGCGTAGAGGCGCAACAAGTTTTGGAGCACAAGTCTTCAGCACGTCAGGCGGGATATTGACGGCGCCCATAGCCTCTGCTGTCTCTAGTGCGCACAAACATTTCTTGATATCGTGTCGAGTGATTCGAATGAGCTGAAGACTGGCTTCTGTGATGGTGGGGACTTCGGGAGGAGGCCGGAATCGTTCATCCACTGGGCACTTCTGTCTGAAGATGTTTCGAGCTCTTCAGCCTTGTCTTCTGCACTCACGTCGTCGGCTCTGCCATCATTGATGATGGGGATGTTCGTGGAGCCTCCTCTTCCCGTTAGTTGTTTAATTGACCACCACCATTCACATCTGTATGTGGCAGGACTGCAGAGCTTTGATCGGATCCCTTACCTTGGGGATCGCTTAGCTCTGTCAATTGACATGGACTTGAGATTTCTAACTTTTAAAGGGAAGCATAGTGGATTGGGAAACATGAATGCGTGAGAAACAAGCAGTCCTTCTTCATGCAAACACGTTAGCTGAAACATGGGCAAATAGCGCTCATAAAGCGTTATGGACAGGAACCAATAACGGACATCGAAACATCTTAATACAGTGGAGCTTTAGACATACTGGTCATAACGCACAATGTTAAAAGATCGAGCCTCGCAAAGGCACAAAGTGAAGTTGAACCCGCGCTCTTTGCCTTATAATAGCTACGCCTTACTGCTTATCCTGCCGCGACTTACATGGTGCTGCTAAATTTATTTTTATTCCATAGCTGATGCCAAATTACTTGCATCATCAATGGATTGGGAAAGTGAATCGACAGATACCATCAATGGATTGGGAAAATAAATGGACAGATAACATCAATGCATGGGGAAAGTGAATGGACAGATACCATCAATGGATTGTGCAAGTGAATGGATTGATGCCGTCAATAGATTGGGAAAATGCATGGATGGATACCATCAATGGATTGGGAAAGGGGCTGGAAGAATACTGTCAATGGATTGGGAAAGTTAATGGAGAGTTACCATCATTGGATTGGGAAAGTGAATGGACAGTTACCATCAATGGATTGGGAAAGTGTATGGACAGATACCTTCAATGGATTGGGAAAGTGAATGGACAAATACCTTAAATGGATTGTGAAAGTGAATGGAGAGATACCATCAATAGATTGGGAAAGTGAATGGACAGATATCATCAATGGATTGCGAAATTAAATGGACAGATAACATCAATGCATGGGGAAAGTGAATGGACAGATACCATCAATGGATTGGAAAAATAAAAGCACAGATACCATCAATGCATGGGGAAAGTGAAACGACAGATACCATCAATGGATTGGGAAAGTGAATGGACAGATACCTTCAATGGATTGCGAAATTAAATGGACAGATAACATCAATGCATGGGGAAAGTGAATGGACAGATACCATCAATGGATTGGGAAAGTGGATGGACAGATACCATCAATAGACATGGAAATTGAATTGACAGATACCATCAATGCATTGGGAAAGTGAATGGACAGAGATCATCAATGGATTGCGAAATTAAATGCACAGATACCATCAATGCATGGGGAAAGTGAATGGACAGATACCATCAATGGATTGGGAAAGTGAATGGACAGATACCATCAATGGATTGGGAAAGTGAATGGAAAGATACCTTCAATGGATTGCGAAATTAAATGGACAGATAACATCAATGCATGGGGAAAGTGAATGGACAGATACCATCAATGGATTGGGAAAGTGAATGGATGGATACCATCAATGGACTGGGAAAGTGAATGGACAGATAGCATCAATGGATTGGGAAAGTGAATATATGATGTTTTCCTGTGACGCTCTGGGATATATGATTGGATTGGGAAGTCACTGGATTGGGAAATGTAAGTATATCTTCCCGTTTCTATCTCTGTCTGTCTCCAGCTCTTTCTAAATGTGTAAGCTCCGGATTCCTCGGACTCCTTCACCTGCACTTATTTATGTGGGAGATTAGATTACAGATCGGAAACTGAGAGGCGAGGGGTCTCCGAGTGAGGGTCGCTGTCACTCTCACACCCACAAATCTGAGACTCATAGACAAAGGCGGTAAGTGGTTCGGTTTATTGTTGCCTCTGTCCGATTTCTGCCTCTGTCCGATTCCAAACCAGTGAATCAAGGATCGGCGAGTCCTGTAGAAATGCTCAATGTGCAACAGAGAGATTGTCACAGGCGCTGAAACATTGAGAAATATTGCGGCTGAACAAGGGACGAGCCACTCGGAAATCATCGCTAGAAATATTTGCCATCGAGGGAGTGCAACAAAGGTTCACCAGACTGTTTACTGGAATGGGGGGATAGTTGAATCAGGACAGATTGAGTAGACTAGGACTATATTCTCCAGAGTTCAGAAGAATGAGGTGACCTCATTGATTCATTCACAATTCTTACAGGGCTTGATAGGATAGCTACAGGGAGGATGTTTCCCCTGGCTGGGGAATCTAGAACCAGGTGTCACAGTCTCAGAATAAGGAGTCAGTCATTTAGGACTAAGATGAGGCGAAATTTCTTCACTCAGTGGGAGGTGAATCTTTGGAATTCTCTACCCAAGAGGGCTGTGGAGTTTCAGTCGTTGAGGTTATTCAAGACAGAAATCGATAGATTTTTAAATATTAATGTTTTGAAGGGATATGGGGATAGTGCACGAAAGTGGAGATAAAGTAGAAGATCAACCGTCATCTTATTGAATACCGGAGCAGGCTCGAAGGGCCAAATGGCCTACTCCTGCTCTAATTCTTATATTCTATGTATTCAAAACTACCACAGACACGGATGTCGAACTCGCGCTGGTCGGTTTACAAGACCGACGCCTTACCGCTTGGCTCCCGCGCCGCCGTTATACAAACGCCAGATGTCACACTTCAGGTATAACATTCCTGATATCACACTCCAGATGTCAAATTTTGTTCAACCTTAGTTTCGGAATTGACCTACCCCCAACGCGGAGCTGGGGTTCTTACCGACAGTTTGAATTTCAGATGACCTGATATTGGCTTCTGTTAAATGATTTATTCGAAGAAACGCCGCCACCGACAGTGAGTCGGACAGTGCGGCGCCGGGGCGGAGCCAACAGCCGCCTCTCTGCAATAAGTGACAATGCCGGAGCGGTGGAACAGGCCCGGACAGCTCAGTCGGTGGAGCGTTAGATTCTCAATCTCAGGGTCCTGGATTCCAGCCTCATGTTGCGCTGAGATTTATTTTGTTTTCACGGACTAAATTCAGCTGTGAATTCCCGCGGCAGTGGCACCGCGCTGGAAACGGGTCTTTATCTTTTACCTTCTGCTTAACAATATAATTGCTGATTTAAGATTGAATACTGGCCTCCGCTTCACTGTAAGTGCCAGAGACAACATTGTAGGTGCCGGGTAATCATAGAATTATAGAATAATACAGCACAGAAGGAGGCCATTCGGCCCATCGTGCCTGTGCCGGCTCTTTGGCAGAGCTATCCCATTAATCCCACTCCCCTGCTCATTCCGCATAGCCCTGTATTTTCCCCTTCAAGTAATGTACAATAAATGGTAAAACTTTAAAATTAACAAGTAGAGTTAGGGATTCAGATACACAAACATTTCTGACGGGCCTGAGATTTTCTCAAAGCTAACAACCTCCCCTGCTTCATTGTCCTTTGCGAGGCAGGTGTGATGTTCCAGTTAAAACCCTGTCTGAACAAAAATGGCGACAGGTACAGAATTAGAATGGCCAGGTCCTGGGGACCGATAGCAGCCGGTCCACGTCGAGGAAGAACCAGAGGGGACATGAGGAAATATGTTTTTGCACAGCGAGTTGTTGGTAATTGAGGGAACGACCCACGAGTGTGAGGCCACCTACACATCATTAAATGACTATATTTAAGTAAAAGACCGTGGACCAGATTAAGGAGATTGGAGTACTTTGGTTTACGGGTGAGTATGTGAGCGGGAAGTGTAGTTCGGGGCTGGCTGCTCTCGCATTATCGAAGGGTCAGGTCATGCGCACTATTCAATACAGCTGTGGTACTCGATCTGCAGAATACGCGAAGCTGGCAGCGGTGTTGACGGTGCTTGAAGAAGGCACTCGGGAGAAGGAGTTGGATAATTGTGATCGATTGAGATCATCACAATCCGCCCGTATTTTCCGATGCTTACGGGTGTGTACGGGCTGTGTACATACCGGTAGGGACATCGGAAATGCTGGTTTCAGGCATGCGAAGCGCATGAGCTGAAAACCGGCGTTTCCGATCTGTCAAGAATCCTCTTGACAGATCAGCCGCATGCGCAGGAAAGGTAGCCCTACCTGGTCAGATTTCCGATGATTTCTCAACTGCTTGAGTTCAGTTACGTCCGAAACAGCTGCAACTAGTAGAAGCAGGCGTACAGCCTGCATTCTACCGGAAGAAGCTGCAGGAAGAAGACCTTTTCAGCAGTGGGCTTGGAAAAGGAACATTTTTAACTGTGAAAGTGATCAAAGTTCTTTGCAGAAAGCCTGATGTAAGTTTTTAACAACTTTAATTGTTTTAATACTTTATTGGTTTTGGATCTTGTTTTGAGGAGAGCAGTACATTTAAAGAGCAACTCTCGCTGTTTGCAAGGTAAGCATTCTATTGAATTAGATTTCATTTTTTTTAACGTGAAAATGGCTGTTAAAAATGATTTATTTCACATTTACTAATGTTTTAAATAATTATGCCAGAATAAATAAATTAGTTATATGTTAACATTTGTATGCCGTTTAAAAAATGTATGTATGAATTTGTGAAAATGTTAAAGTTCTTAGAAAATCATCTCGAGTCGTGACATTCATCAGACGGTTATGACGTGTTCCCGACCCGATACTGCATGTTGCCAACCATAGCCCGACGTGATTTTTTAGCCACTCACTTTATTAAAATTACTTTTACAACTCTTTCCATTTTTTCCTTCAAAGTACTTCATCTGTTTAAAGAGGAAGTCTATGAGGGAGAAACATGCCCTTTGAAGATGTTGCCCTGATCCTCGGTGCGATTGTGCATCAGAGAATTGGAAACGCCAGGAACAACAACGAAGACTGAGGAACCATCACCATCTCCAGATCAGGAGGAGCTACTTCCCAACCCAGAGGCTGTCATTTGAGATGCTGTCGGAGGAGTTGTGTGTGAGGAGGCTGCGCTTCAGTAAAGTGGCAATCGGCCTACTATGTGACATATTAAAGGAGGACCTTCAAACACTCTCGAAGACCGTCACTGACTTGTCAGTGAACATAAAGGTAACCACAGCATTGAACTTGTTTGCAAGTGGGTCATTTCAGGCAGGCACCGGTGACATTACCAACATCTCCAAGAATGCTGCGAGGGCCTGCATTCACCAGGTCACAGATGCCATTTTCCGTGAGGCTTCAGAGTTCATTGACTTTGACTTGTCAACTCGCCATCAAAAGTATATGGCCCTTGCATTTTATACCATTGCTGGATTCCCCAAAGTGATTGGGGCCGTCGATGGAACCCATGTTGCATTGAAGGCACCAGTGGATGCACCAGTGACATACATCAACAGGAAGGGGTTTCATTCATTGAATGTCATGATAGTCCGTGATGCGCACCTCAGGATCCTAAACGTGAATGCAGAGCACCGGGGAGGTGCTCATGACTCCTTCGTCCTCCGTAACTCGGACTTATATAGCGCCCTCAGCACATTCCCTCTGGGATCCGCATGGGTATTGGGCGACAAGGGCTACCCGCTAAAACCGTGGCTGATGGCTCCCTACCGCAAGACCAATAATGAGGCTCAGGAGAGATAGAACCGGGCACACGTGTCCACACGGCAAGTGGTGGAGAGGGCAACCAGGGTGCTGAAATCACACTTCCGGTGCCTGGACAGGACGGCGGGACTTTGCAGTATTCTCTGAAAGTGGCAAGGATTGTGGTAGCCTGTTGTGCTTTGCATAAATTTCCCCTGCAGGAAGGACTGACCGTTAACCCTGCAGAGGAGCTCCATGCTGAAATGGAGGACATGGACGATGCCAATGTGCCTGAGGCCTGGCCTGACACGGAGGAGCCAAGTGCTGCCGAAAGCAAAGCTGCTCGGGAACTGCTTGTAGCCAACACCTTCACAAGGTGATGATAGTGAAGCCTTTTCCTTCCACCTCCCCCAGCAAGGCAAAGAAAGGAACAGACACAATTTAAAGTGAAACAATGAACTTTTATTGCAGCATCAAAGACTTTTGAGGTATAGTTTTGATGTTCTTTGTGTTTAACTTTTAAATGTTAAGTAGCTATTTTCTAATTTGCAAACATTCGCAAACAATGGGCCAAAAATTCGGTTTTCCGGCTTCCTGCGGGTGCAAGCATCGCGTGCGTACTTACCTACCGCGTCTGCCGTTGTGTTTTGGGCCCACGAGAACTTCGTCTCCTGGGCCTCATCCAGCTGCCGGCGCGCAGTGCTTGCATGTCCAAGGGGCGCAGTTAGTTCGAAGCGTCCCCTGGGATCACGTGGGCCATGGAGAGCCAATCCTAGCAGGGCATTTTCATTCATAGATTTGACAGGAAGACCTGTCAAACCTATGAATTGAAGTCAGCCCCAAAACCACACTTAAACTTCAAATAAAATTTTTTAAAAAATCACATTTTTAAAATAACTATAAGTTAAATAACTTAACTATAAACAAAAATTTACATTTTTGAAAAAATTAAAATACTTTTTAACGTTGATAAAAATAAACTTACCTTTCTTTAAAGCATCTAAAAAAGATAAACCTCTTGAAAAAATGTTTAAACTGTAATTAATTAACCACTTACCTTGTTAAAAACGGGCCTTGCGCCTCCTTTTTAAAAGCGCAGCTTTTTCCATATTTACCTTCCCGGAGAAACCTGAAAAAAAACGAAGTTCACTGCGTGCGCGCAGCCTTACCCGCACACGCGGTTCACCTCTCAACCCCTCCCTTCACGCGACCGGAAGTTCCGGATTCCAGCGTATGGGCAGTGCATGCAGGAAACCGGCACTTCAAGTGGCCTTGCGGATGAGTACACAGTGCGTACTCACCCGACAAGCGCCAAATTTTTTTTGAATAAAATTTATATACAGTTTAAAGTTACTTTTTTTGTTTCTTAGTGCAATAAAGACATTCAAGATGGAAGCTAGCCATTTTCTAATTTTCAAGCAGATGTAATGTTAAATTACTTTTCAAATTAAAAAGTTGAAATATTTTTCAAAGTGACTAGAGGCTGTACTTTTTAAACGAAACGATTACATACACTTTCAGTCACAAATATATATTTCAATAAAAAGCAACAACATTTGACATTTAAATAAAACGAAACAGTAAAGAATTGAATGATTTGCCCCCTCGCATCTGTGCCTGAGGGTCAAAGGATGTGGATTGTGCAAAAGGTGACACCCTACTGTCTCCTGCGCTTTCCCCTTCCCCGTGACCGGAGCCCTCTGCTGCAAATTGAAAGGCCCCTGTGTGCCATCTCTTGCCCTTCAGCAATTGCCTCGTGACAGGATTGCTGCTGTTGCTGCTGCTGCTGCTGCCACTGCTGCTGAAAGGCAACGTTTGCATGCATCAGGACTGGCGGAGCCGCTGTCTCGTGGGCCTGCACTGTTTCTGCGCTGGGAGCAGGCAAGGCCGGTTCTGCAGGAGTCAAAGTAGTGGCAGCAGAATCTGATTCAAGCAGCAGCAAGAGTCGAACGAGAGACTCATTTATCTGATTAAGCGCCATAGTAACATCTTTACCAACAACATCAATTCCCTGCCTGATAGAGGCAAGAGAGTCAACTTTCTTCTCATGAAGAGTACACATCTCTTGCCTCAATCCTTCAATCTGTTGCAGCTGAGCTTCTATGTCATTCCATTGTGGTGAACGTCTTTCTGCTTCTCCCACCTGTGCTGCAGTATCAGGTTGGTGTCTGGTTGTGCAACGACAGTCATCTGTGCCTAGCACAGAACCAGAGGGGCCAAGAGATGGAAAGGTACTGTGCAGCCACCAAGTGTCCACACCCCGCCCCCCCTTCCACTAGCTGATACATCGCAAATTCCTCCTCCTCCTCCTCCACCTCACTTACTGTTCCCACTGCATCTGTAACCCGTTCCCCAATGCCTTCTGCGGCCGCAGACTCAACGCACTGTTCATTCCATGTGTGAGAAGGATGCTGTCCCCCTGTGGGAATGAAACAGTAAACATTGTCAAGGTAAATCATGATCTGCCACATCACAGAATCTGATATTCAACACACACCTAACATTTTTAAACATATAGCTGGCCAGACCAACTCACCTTTCCTTATCCCAATGTCTGATTGGGCAGCAGGCACTGAACAGCCGCTACTGATTCCAAGCAACTGCTCGATCCTTTCCTCAAGCTCCGATAAATCCCTTAGCGTGACAACACTACCGCCTGTCAATGCACGTACTCTGGCGTTGTAAACAATTTTACTCTGAAATGAAAACAAAAAAAATTAAACGTCATGAAACTGCAGTTTTTTTTCTGCAGAGACCACCCTCCTGCCTTTGAGACAGCACCACATGCTGCTTTGGAGACAGGGTTTTTTTTCACTCACAAATTGAAATTGTATAACTCAAAACTGTCGAGTAAAGATAAGAGAACTATGGATGAGCCTGAGCAGGCTCCAAAGCCATAACATTTTAAGACAAGCTCAGTTGCCTCGATATAATGAAGTCAGTTTACAACATCCATGCATCTAAGAGCTTTACAACAATAGTTCAGTTAAATTTAAAGAAATGTTACAGTTGACTTTGCTAATAACTGTACAAACCTTGGCAGATCGCATCAAATCATTATTTTTTTTTGCGGAATTGATCCCCTGTCTGTGGAACGGTGGACTTCGCACTGACAGCCTGGGCAACTTCTGTCAAAGCTGTCATCTGTCCTTTGCGCGACGCCCTGGACTTCTCATTCCTAATGGTCCGCGGGCGCTTCGCCTCAACCTCATTGAGGAGTGTGCTGATGTCATCGTCAGTGAAATTCTGAGCTCTCTTAATCATGCGAATTGTGCTCAGTCCTTCCACTTCATTTTGCTGATTAATTAAAATTAATGAAATAGTTTTCAGGGCTTTAAAAACACTTTAGATTGCTTGAAATCGTCTTAAAACAATTTGAGATTCTTTAAATCCATGTGAAAGTCTTTAAACGTTTCTATAAGTTTACAAACGTTTTTAAAAAACTCTGAAGAAAGAACTTGCCATTGAGATTTACAGCTACCTTCAGTGTTGATCGCCTCTGGAGAGTTAAAAAATCGGCGGCGCGGCCTAGGCAAATATAAATTTTGACAGGTCTTGTGGGCGGGTCTCCCCTACGATCGAAGCCCGAGGCTGCGCGCAAGCTGCGCTACTGGGCGGCGTGACATCATACGCTGCCTTGGAATCATCAGGATGAAAGTGCAAATATTCGTGGACCCAGAGCATTAAGGTCGATGCGGGCAGCCTCCGAGTGGAAAATGCGGCCCTATGTGTTGAGGGATCAATACGGACCAGGACAGCGGAAGATTAGAGATACAATCCAAGGCCAAATCGTATAACAATTAGGAACTATTTAACAGACTCCGAACTCAATTACTGCTCTTCTGATGGGCCCTAACCCTTTCTAGATAGGCAGTGCAAGAGCTGTAATCTGAACTACCACCGCCCCGTCGCCTCCCCCCTCCACCTTGTGTTTTGTGAGAAATTCCGGTCATGGGTGGATAACATTGTCAGCCATAGAACTAAAGACATCCGATAGATGGAAGGCACCGCGCTAAAAATACAAAGCGTCTGTCCAAAATAAACCACATGTAAACCATTCAACTTAAATTAAAGTGATACTGACAGAGCAATCAATATCTGCGCTGCCCATCAATCACAGAAGGCCTGTCAAGGTCGAGCTGACACGGCGCTGGCTGTTTTCTATGAGTAACCAGGTGTATTGAATAGAACAGTGGAGAATCAGATACATCTCTTCTGTTGATAGTAGACATCCTGCAGTGTGAAAGGTGGATTTAACCTCTCCCTGCGGCAGCCTCTCCTAAACATCTTCCAATCTGTAACCCATACACTGCAGGTTAAATTGGAAAACTGTTACATCCGAGGCACAGAAATTGGCGGGCAGAGATAATGCTAGGTAATTGGCTCAGGTCTTCATCTGATGCCTTTGTACTGATCAACGCTCTCAAACCCAGGTCCCCAGTGGTGCCAGACCGAGCTCCGAATACACCGCCTTGCACTGGGGATACCTAGTCAGCACCAGTTCTTAAAACAGGACGGGGTATTACACGGCACTGTCTGTGCACCGACACACACAGCGGGTTATTCCATGTCAATATCTGAGAGTCCTGAGTATTGATCCTTGCCTTAAATGCCCCGATTATAATTTTTTGTATTCTTACATCGTATTACCTCTTTATCAGGTCGCTGATTCTGATTAATTGCAGACAGATTCCCATGATACATTTAGTAACAACACATGAAAACTTTATTTTAATCTTGCTGGACAGAGTTCAATTCAGCTGGCTCGAGGGCCGAATCGCCTACTCCTGCTCCTGTCTTCTATGTTTCTATGTTTCTATATAATTGCGCAATTGTTAATGTTTAGAAGAACCATCTTGGTGCAGCTGTGAGGAGCGAGAACCCCAGTCTGAGCTGGAATAGGAGCTAGAAGTGAATTATAATGTTCCAAGGGGCGCTCTAGTTCTGCTTACATTTATTTTTAGTCAATTTTAGAATCAGTGCCCAGGGAGATTTCAGCACATTCTTCAGCTCTTCTCTGAATTTCCTCTGGGTCGCTGCATAAAAACATGTGTTTGGACAGGAACTCAAATACTTCAGCATGGCTCCGGTTTCTATGCCGATATATCCAGGGTCTGTGCAATCGCCTCGGTAATAAGTGGTGTTTGTCATTCTGGTAGTTACGAAACTCACTGCAGCTGTCAGCCACAACAATATAAAACTGCCCGATATAGTGAAAAGTAAAATGATGGATTTCCTTCGGTTCTCCATCTCTGGATCACTCTGATTCTCACTCCTGTGACCCCGGAGTCCCCTGCGGTTTCTGCTGGCCACTAAAATACGTCTGATTGTCAAATAGTTAAACAAGGCGATTAAAGTAAAAGGAAGCCAAACTATGCAGGCGCTGTGAAACCAGACGTACGCTGCACCTGGAGGTGAGTAAAAAAATGCCACACTTGACCGGCAAACCCACTGCACATTGTTAATTATTTGTTCAGGTTCAAATGCAAATAAAACGGGGATGTCCTTTAAGCAGATCAGGACGCAGCCCGTTGTTATAATCGCGGCCGCACTGCTCGCGGTGCAATACATTGTTTTAAACTTGTGGCAGCTGATAACTACAAAACGGTCAAATGTGAAGGCGACTGTGAACCAAACAGAGGAATCGAGAGCGATAGCAGCCAGGTACAGATTCAACTTACACAAGGGAGTGTGGGACAGGAAGGAAAGTGGAAAGTGAGAGCTGAAAATATGGTACACTATTACATTGAGGATCATGACCAGTAGATCTGCTGTTGCCATGGCCACCATGTAGATAGAGATGCATTTGGAAAGGCCTGAGTTTCCCCTGGACAGAATCACAATCGTCATCAAGTTCGCTGTAAGAAAGAGAAGAGAAATTGTGGGTCAGAATTTACTCATAAAATAACGGCGAGGCTAACAGCGGTCACCGTTATTTATGTGCAAATCGCACAGCAACTTCAAGCCAGGGCAGATAAGTGGCTAAACCCCAAATCCGGAAGTTGTTGTCTGAGATGCGCCGCTCCGTCATTAGCATCCGTAAAACGGCATGTCGGTATGCAGCGGCGTGAATTTCCCGTTCGAGCATCGTAGATATGAACTCAACTCGCCACAGAAAATTAGGGCTTGACCATTTCAGTTTAAGTACCCATTTTAAAGGCGTGAAAAATCTCCAATGCGGCCAAGCAAACTCTCTGGCACATAAGCATAATTTTTTACAAGTATGGAGTCCCAGTTCTTCAGCTTTTGTTGTTGGATTTTTTAATCGAATTTTTGTACCTGATTTATCGTTGAATTCATTATTCTAAATTCAGACCCTTTACCGTTATTAACAATTCTTCAATCTGATTGGTTAGGGAGAGATGCCTTTGCTTGCCCTGTTCACACAGGTCTCAGACGCTCTTTAGAGGGCGCTGCGCACTTTCGATCTCAAATTTATTGTACCTTCTTGAGCAAAAGCTCAGGGAAGTTAAACAAGGCATGGACAAGTCTAACCCACGGCAGGCGCCAGGATAATAACTTCTGGACAGATGCTCCGGTATCTGCTTGAAATATATATGGAGATCCCTGCTGAGAGCACTTTACTCCATTCAGTTTGATTATGGACACGGGGCAATGTAATAACCGGATTAGTATTGGAGCCATTACCAGGGAAACCCACCCACACATTTTAATGAGCTGCTGCAGCGCTCACTCTGAGACAAGACGGTCCTGGATTTGGTTAAAATCCTTGTGTTACATCTTCAAAGAACATTGTAACAACATTAACATGATCAGACTAAGGTAAACATAGAAAATTCGGACACACTATTCACGTGTTGGTGCAGGTAACTACAGACTATGCAATGCCAACAACCGAGAAACACATTACATTATTCAAAATGCGGTAAGAACAGTGAACTATGTAACACCGATTAACAACAAACACGATACAATGGCTCACCAGGGACACCGATGGCTGCGAGAATCGGGTAGTAAATGTCTTTGATCAGCACAATAATTATTTGCCCCATTTTCTGAAATGGATGAATTCTGTCGGAGCTGAAAGACTCTGACTGACGCACGGTGACCGTGGTCCTCAAGTCTCAGTGCTACTCTGCACTTACTCTAGAGGTGACCATTTTCCTCTGATAATTTTTGATTCGTTCCTGGGATGTGGGCGTCACTGGCAAGGCCAGCATATATTGCCCATCCCTAATTGTCCTTGAGTAAGTGGTGGTGAGCTGCCTTGAACGGCTGCAGGTACTAGTAATAACCCTACACTTACACTCGAGCTGACCGTGTTCCTCCTGTATTGGTGCTGCCCTACACTTACAGTAGAATTCATCCTGCACCTCCGGTACTAGTGATTGCGATAAACTAACACTAGGGGTTTCCGAAATCCTCCGGTACTACTGGTATGCTACAATTACACGAGAATGACCTACTCCTCTGCTACAAGTAGTGACCTACAATTACACTCCATGTGATCGAGCTCCTTTGTTACTAGTGATAACACTTCATTCCCAGAAGAGCTGAGCGTGCTCCTCCAGTATTTATGGTGTCCAACATTTACACTAGTGGTGAACATGCTCGTCCAGTACTACTGGTTCCCTATACTTACACCAGCAGTGATCCTGCTTCTCTGGTAATGGTGATACCCTACTCTCGCACAAGAGGTGACCGTTCTCCTCTGGTACTAGTGTGACCCCTACAGTTATATAGGATATACAGCAAAGAAACAGGCTATTCGGCCCAACCAGTCCAAGCCGGCGTTTATGCTCCACTCGAGCCTCCTCCGCTCTGTCCTCTAACTCTATCAGCATTACCCTCTATTCCCTTTACCCTCATATGCTTGTCCAGCCTTCCCTTAAATGCATTAGCTTCAGCCACTCCCTGTGGCAGCGAGTTCCACATTCTCACCGCTCTTTGGGTAAAGACGTATCTTTTGAATTCCCTGTTGGATTTCTTGGTGACTATTTTATATTGATGGCCTGTACTTGCATCGTTTTACCTTCTTTTTTTCTGAGGTCGCAATTAATGAAAAATAATTGAGCTGTGGCCAGCAAGATTAAAATAAAGTTCTTTATGTGTTGTTACTAAATATGTCATGGGGAATCTGACTGCAGGACTTTTTGGAGTCCTATATAATACCCCCAATAGCGTGAACGTACGATTTTTGCTCCATGTGGTTTACATGGACTTCCACAAGGCGTTTGATAAAGTGTCACATAATACGGTTGCCAGCAAAGTTGAAGCCCATGGAATAAAAGGGAAAGTGGCAGCATGGATACGAAATTGGTTAAGTAACAGGAAACAGACGGTAGTGGTGAATGGTTGTTTTTCGGACTGGAGGTAGGTATATAGTGATGTTCCCCTGTGGTCGGTATTAGTACCATTACTTTTCTTAATATATATTAATGAATTGGAATTTTGTATGCAGGGCGCAATTTCAAAATTTGCAGATAAAACAAAAATTGGAAATATAGTGAACAGTGAGGAGGATAGTGATAAACTTCAAGAAGACATAGACAGGCTGGTAGAATGGGCGGACACGTGGCAGATGAAACTTAACATAGAAAAGTGCAAAGTGATACATTTTGTTGGGAAGCACGAGGAGAGGCAATACAAACTAAAGGGTGCAATTCTAAAGGCGGTGCGTGAACAGAGAGAGATGGGGCACAAATCATTGAAGGTGGCAGGGCAGGTTGAGAAAACGGTTACAAAGGCATGCGGGATCATGAGCTTCCGGAGTGGAGAAACTACGCCATGTTCATCGTAGCCTTCAACATGTCATCGATGACGATGAACACCTCGCTAAGTCCATCCCCACGCCTCCACTACTCGCCTTCAAACAGCCGCCTAACTTCAAACAGACCATCGTTCGCAGCAAATTACCCAGCTTTCAAGTGAACAGCGAAACTACACCACACATCCCTGCCACGGCAACCTCTGCAAGACATGCCAGATCATCAACACAGATACCATCATCACACGTGAGGACATCACCCACCAGGTACATGGTACATACTCATGTGACTCAGCCAACGTTGTCTACCTCATACGTTGCAGGAAATGATGCCCCGGAGCATGGTATATTGAAGAGAACATGTAGACACTGCGACAACGTATGAATGGACACCGTGCAACAATTGCCAGGTAGTAGTGTTCCCTCCCAGTCGGGAAACACTTCAGCAGTCGAGGACATTCAGCCTCCGATCTTCGGGTAAGCATTCTCCAAGGCGGCCTTCGAGACACACGACAACGCAAAATCGTCGAGCAGAAACTGATAGTCAAGTACTGCACCCATGAGGACGGCCTCAACCGGGATCTTGGGTTCATGTCACGCTACATGTAACCCCACCTGACGTAGAGTCATCCAGACTCGAGTCGTCGTTGGCTTGTTCTCAATACACAGATGCGGCCGGACCTGCTGTGATTTCCAGCAAAAAAAGTTTTTTGTTTTCCATACAGACCCCATCATCTGCCACATTTGACCCCTGGTGACACCACCTCATTGTCTTTGATGTAATGTTTTCCTGACTGATCTGTTTGGACACCATGCACACCTTTGATTGCCGTGATTATCTCTCTGCCGAGGTGTGATAAAGGGCAGTTAGAAAGATTAACTGTAATCATCTGACAATGTTCCCTGACTATATATGCTGAGGAAGGAGCGATAGTTCCGAAAGCTTGTGATTTCAAATAAAACTGTTGGACTATAACCTGGTGTTGTGCGACCTCTCAATATATGCTGTGCCTATATACATCTCTTCACTTCACCTGACGAAGGAGCAGCGCTCCGAAAGCTTGTGATTTCAAATAAAACTGTTGAACTATAACCTGTTGTTGTGCGACGTCTCACATTCATAAATAGTGGCACAGACTACAAAAGCCAGGAAATTATGATGTTACTAATAAAATACTGGTTCGGCCTCAACTGCAATAGTGTATGCATTTGTGGGCACTTCAATTTAGGAAGGATGTGAAGGCCTCAGAGAGGTTGCAGAAAAGATTCGCAAATTTGGTTCCAGGGATCAGGGACTTCAGTTACGTGATAGATTGGAGAAGCTGGGGTTGTTCTCCATAAAGCAGTGAAATTTGAGAGTTGACTTGATAGAGGTGTTCAAATTCACGAGGGGACTAGCCAGTGTAGATAGAGAGAAACTGTCCCATTGCCGGAAGGGTCGAGAACCAGAGGACACAGATTTAAGGTGATTGGCAGGAGAACCAAAGGCGACATGAGAAAAACAAATTTTTTAACGCAGCGACTGTTTAGGATGTGGAATTCACTGTCTGAGAGGGTGGTTGAGGCAGATTCAATCATGGCTTTCAAAATGGAATTGGGGAAGTACCTGAAGGAGAAAAAAATGCAGGGCTACGGGGAAAGGGCTAGGGAGGGGGACCAGCTGAAATGCTCTTGCTGAGACCTGGCACTGGCTGCACGTGACTACATCGGCGTTAAGTGTCTGCGGCTCGAGGAAATCCGGCTCCGAGTTGAGGAGCTGGAGTCTGAGCTCCAGACATTGCGAGACATCAGCGAGGGAGGCAGCCACACCCCTCAGATTAAATACTTTAGAATTGACACGTGGTCAGGGGCAGGAGGGTGTGACTGCACGTGAGGCAGGTACGGGATCCAGGAGGTAGTATTGCAGGAGCCTCAGTCCCTGCACTTGTCCAATAGATTCGAGGTTCTTGCAACCCTTGTGGACAAATGCAGGGACTGCGGGGAGGACGATCATGCCGAACACTGCACCGTAGTCCAGGAAGCCGTGCAAGTGCGGGGAGTAAAAAGGAAGGTGGTTGCAGTAGGCAACGGTAAAGTTAGGGGGATAGACACTGTTCTCTGCAGCCAGGAGCGTGAGTCCCGAAGGCTACCTTGCCTACTCTGTGCCAGGGTAAAAGACGTCTCCACCCGGCTGAAGAAGAACTTGGAGTGGGAGGGGAGGATCAAGTTGTCGTGGTCCACGTAGCTACCAACGACATAGGAAGGACAAATAAAGAGGTTCTGCAAGGAGAGTTGAGCAGCTAGGGATTAAATTAAAATGCAGAACCACAAAGGTCATAATCTCTGGATTATTACCGGAGCCACGAGCAAATTGTCATAGGATCAGGGAGCTGAATTTGAGGCGTGAAGATTGGTGTGGGAGAAGGGGTTTTCGATTTGTGGGGCACTGGCACTAGTACTGGGGAAAGAGAGAACTGTTCCATTGGGACGGACTACACCTGAACCATGCTGGGACCAGAGCTCCAGCGAATCGAATAACTAGGGAGGTAGATAGGGCTTTAAACTAAATAAGGGTGGGGGACGGGTCCTGGTGGAGAGAAATCTAGGATGCTAAAGAGAAAAAACAAGGAAGCAGTGCAGGACAGCGATTGGGGTATGGATAACCAGATTGTGTCACGAAGGGACATAGCGTACAAACAAAGGAGTGCATTTACAAATAGTGTCCGGGTAAGAAAAATAGTAATAAGACAAATAGGGCCATAGCACAAAAAAATGTTAAGATGTCTAAAAATGTTCAGACAATTCTAAAGGCACCGTATCTGAATGCACGAAGGATTTGTAATAAGGTAAATTAATTAACAGTGCTAATCGATGTAAACGGGCACGATATAATTACGATTATGGCAACATGGCTGCAGGGTGAACAAGGATATTCGATATTTAGGAAGGACAGGCAAAAAGGAAAAGAAGGTTGGTGGCGTTGTTAGTAAAGGATGCAATTAGAGCAATAATGAGAAAGGATACCGGCTCAGAAAAACAAGATGTAGAATCAGTCAAAATGGAGCAAAGAAGCACCAAGGGGCAGAAAACATTGGTAGGAGTTGTCTATAATCCTCCACATAGTAGTGGCAATGAAGGGGATGGCATCAAACAGGAAATTAGAGATTGATGTAACAAGGGTACTGCAATAAACATGGGCGACATTAATCTACATATAGACAGGCCAAAACAAATTAGCAATAATACTGTGGAGGATGAATTCCTGGAGTGTGTACGAGATGGTTTTTCAGACCAGTACGTTAAGGAGCCAACTAGGGAACAGGCTATCAAATATTGGGTATTGTGTAAAGAGAAGGGGTGAATTAATAATCTTGTTCTGCGGGATCCTTTAGGGAAGAGTGACCATGACATGATAGAATTCATCATTAAGATGGAAAGTGAAGAAGTCCAATCCGAAACTAGGGTCCGAAATCTAAACAAAAGGAAACTACGAAGGTATGAGGAGTGAGTTGGCAATGATAAATTGGGGAGCTTCATTAAAAAAACATGATGGTGGATAGGCAATAGCTAACATTTAAGGAACAAATGCCTGAATTGCAACAGTTATACATTCCTTTCTGGCGCAAAAACACAAAAGGAAAACACAAGACATTAAAGATATTATTAGATCCAAAGAGGAGTCAAATAAAGATGCCACAAAAAGTAGCAAGCCTGAGGATTGGGAGCAGTTTAGAGTTCAGCAAATATGAACCAAGAGATTGATTAAGAGGGGAAAAATAGAGTATGAGAGTAAACTTGCAAGAAACATAAAACCGGACTGTAAAAGGTTCTACAAGTATGTAAAAAGAAAAAGCTTAGTGAAGACAAATGTAGGTCCCTTACAGTCAGAATCGGGAGAATTTATAATGGGGTATACGGAAATGGCGAAGAAATAAATCAAATGCTTTGGTTCTGTCATCACAGAAGAGGAAGCAAATAACTTCCCATAAATGCTATGGAACTATGGGTCTACGGCGAAGGAGGAATTAAAGGAAATTAGTATTAGTAAAAAAATAGTGCTGGAGAAATTAATTGGACTGAAATCAGATAAATCCCCAGGATCTGATAATCTGCATCCCAGAGTAATAAAAGAGGTAACCTTGGAAACAGTGGATGCATTGTTTGTCACCTTCCCAAATTCTATAAATTGTGGAACAGTTCCTGCAGATTGGAAATGTAACCCCACTATGTAAAAAAGGAGGGAGAGTAAAAACAGGGAAGTACAGATGGGTTAGCATAACATCAGCAGTAGGAAAATGCTAGAGTCTATTATAAAGGATGTGATAACAGGACACTAAGGACAAAATATCAAGGGAATTGGACAAAGTCAAAATGGATTTATGAAAGGGAAATCGTGTATGACAAACCTACTGGAGTTTTTGGAGGATGTAACTGGTAGAATAGATAAGGGAGAACCAGTGGATGTGGTGTATTTGGATTTTCAGAAGGCCTTTCATAAAGTTCCACATAAGAGGTGAGTGTGCAAAATTAAAGCACATGGGATTGGGGGTAATATTCTGACATGGATTGAAAATTGGTTAACAGACAGGAAACAGAGAGTAGGAATAATTGGTTATTTTCCGGGTTGGCAGGCGGTGATTAGTGGGGTACCGCAGGGATCAGTGCTTGGGGCCCAGCTATTCACAATATATATTAAAGATTTGGATGATGGAATCAAATGTAATATTTCCAATTTGCTGACGACACGAAACTAGGTGGGATTGTGAGTAGTGAGGAGGATGCAAAGAGGCTTCAAGGCGATTTAGACAAGTTGAGTGAGTGGGCAAATACATGGCAGATGCAGTATAACGTGGATAATTTTGAAGTTATCCACTTCGGTAGGAAAAACAGAAAGATAGAGTATTATTAAAATGGTGATAGATTGAGAAATGTTGATGTACAAAGGGGCCTGGGTGTCCTTGTACACCAGACACTGAAAGAAAACATGCAGGTGCATCAAGCAGTTAGGAAGGCAAATGGTATGTTGGCCTGCTGTAAGGAGGGATGATATCTCAGCAGGTTCCACTAATGAGGCCATATGTGTAGAACTTAAAAACCAAAAGGGGACAAGCACTTTGCTAGGAGTGTATTATAGGCCCCCAAACAGTCAGCGGGAGATCGAGGAACATATATGTAGGCATATCTCAGAGAAGTGTAGAAATAATAGGGTAATAATAGTAGGGATTTCAACTTCCCCAATATTAACTGGGATAGTCAGAGCGTGTAAGGCTTAGAGGGTGCGGAATTATTAAAGTGCATGCAGGAGAGATTTTTGAGACAGCATGTAGAAAGTCCTACAAGAGAGGGGGCGATACTAGACCTAATTCTAGGGAATATAGCCGGGCAAGTGTTAAAAGTGTCAGTAGGAGAGCATTTTGGTGACAGTGACCATAATTCGGTGAGATTTAAAGTAGTCATGGAAAAGTACAAAGATGGACCGGAAATAAAGCTTCTAAATTGGGGGAAAGCCTATTTTAACATGAAAAGGCAGGATCTGACCAATGTGGACTGGGATCAGCTACTTGTAGGAAAATCCACATCAGAGCAGTGGGAGTCTTTCAGAAAGGAAATAGAGAGAGTACAAAGACAACATGTTCCCGTAAAGGTAAAGGGTGGGGCCAACAAGCCCAGGGAACCCTGGATGTCAAGGGATATACAAGGACGGATTCGGACAAAAAGGGTGCTTTTGGCAGATACAAAGTACTAAAAACAGTGGAAGCCCTAGAGGAGTATAGAAAGTGCAGGGGGGTACTTAACAAAGAAATTAGGAGAGCGAAAAGTGGGCATTAAAAAACACTGGCGGCCAAAATACAGGAAAGTCCCAAGGTGTTTTATAAGTATATTAAAGCCAAGAGGATAACCAGGGAAAGAGTAGGGCCCACTAGGGCCCAAAGTGGCAATCTGTGTGTAGAGCAGGAAGATATGGGTGAGGTTTTAAATGAATATTTTGCATCCGTGTTCACTATGGAGAAGGACGATGTAGGCATATAAATCAGGCAGGGAGATTGTGATATACTGGAACAAATTAGTATTGAGAGGGAGGAGGTACTAGCGGTTTTAGCGGGCTTAAAATGGATAAATCCCCAGGCCCAGACGAGATGTATCCCAGGCTGCTGTGTGAGTTAAGGAGTTGATTGCAGGGGCTCTGACACAAATTTTCAGAACCTCTCTGGCCACAGGGGAGGTGCCAGAGGACTGGAGGACAGTTAACGTAGTACCATTATTCAAGAAGGGTAGTAGGGATAAACCAGGGAATTACAGGCCAGTGAGCTAAACATCAGTGTTAGGGAAATTATTGGAAAAAATTCTGAGGGACACAATTAGTCTCACTTGGAGAGGCAAGGATTAATCAAGGATAGCCAGCATGGCTTTGTCAGGGGGAGATCATGTCTAACCAATTTGATTGATTTTTTCGAGGGGGTGACTGGGTGTGTGGATGAAGGTAGTGCAGTTGATGTAGTCTACATGGACTTCAGTGAGGCTTTTGACAAAGTCCCGCATGGGAGTCTGTTCAAGAAGTTAAGAGCCCATGCGATCCAGGGCAATTTGGCACATTGGATCCAAAATTGGCTTAGTGGCAGAGGCAAAGGGTGATGGTCGAAGGTTGTTTTTGTTTTGTTTGTGACTGGAAGCCTGTGCCCAGTGGTGTACCGCAGGGATCGGTGCTGGGTCCTTTTCTGTTTTAAGTGTACATTAATGATTTAGATATGAATGTAGGAGGCATCATCAGTAAGTTCGCAAATGACACGAAAATTGGTGGAGTGGTAAATAGCGATGAGGGAAGCCTCAGGCTACAGGACGACATAGACGGGTTGGTCAGATGGGCAGAACATTGGCAAATGAAATTTAACCCTGAAAAGTGTGAGGTGATGCATTTTGGGAGGACTAACAAGCAAGGGAATGCACAGTTAATGGTACGAGCCAAGGAAGGACAGAGGATCAGAGGGAACTTCATGTGCATGTACATAGATCCCTGAAGGCAGCAGGACAGGTAGATAAGGTGGTAAAAAAGGCATATGGGATACTTGCCTTCATTAGCCGAGGCATAGAATGTAAGAGCAGGGAGGTTATGATGGAGCTGTACAAAACGCTAGTTAGTCCACAGCTGGAATAATGTGTGCCGTTCTTGTCGCCACACTATAGGAAGGATGTGATTGCATTGGAGAGGGTGCAGAGGACATTCACCAGGATGTTTCCTGGGCTGGAGCGCTTCAGCTATGAAGTGAGACTGGACAGGCTGGGGTTGTTTTCCTTAGAGCAGCGAAGGCTGAGGCGGGACCTGATTGAGGAGTACAAAATTATGAGAGGCATAGATAGGGTAGATAGAAAGAACTTTTCCCCTTTGTAGAGGGGTTAATAACTAGGGGCAGTTTCAAGGTATGGGGCAGGACGTTTAGAGGTGATTTGAGGAAAAACAATTTCACCCAGTGGGTGGTTGGAATCTGGAACTCACTGCCTGAAAGGGTGGTAGAGGCAGGAACCCTCACAACATTCAAGAAGCATTTAGATGAGCACTCGAAACGCCATGGCATACAATGCTACGGACCAAGTGCTGCAAAATGGGATTAGAATAGATAAGGCATGTTGGCCGGCGCGTACACGATGGTCCGAAGGGCCTCTTTCTGTGCTGTTATAACTCTATGACTGTATGACTCTAATACTGGCGGTGATCCCACTTTACCGTTTCTGTTGGTAAATATACGCTAACATTACTGGTGTTGGCCCTATCCTAAAATTACTGGTGCTGACTCTACTCTAACATTACTGCAGGTGACCCTACTCTAACATTATTGGTGGTGACCCTACTCTAACATTACTGGTGGTGTCCCTACTCTAACATTACTGGTAGTGACTCTACTCTAACATTACTGGTGGTGAAACTACTCTAACATTATTGGTGGTGACCCTACTCTAACATAACTGGTGGTGTCCCTACTCTAACATGACTGGTCTTGATGTTAATTTAACATCAATAGTCGTTACCCCGCACTAACATTAGTGATGGTGAATCTACTCTAAATTTACGGCTGTTGCGGATACTAAAACGTTAATGGCAGCAAACCTACTGCTATATTGCTTGTGTTTATTCTACTCGAAGACTGGTGGTGACCCTACTTTAACATTAAAGGTGGTACATCTAATCTTGCATTGGTGGTGTTGAAATTACTCCAATATTACTGGTGGTGCATCTACTCTAATATTACTTCTGCTATACATACTCTGAAGTTACTGATGAGTTCTGTACTCTAACATTACTGCTGGTGAACGCACTCTAACATTAATAGTGTTAATACAAAAGCAAAATACCGCGGATGCTGGAAATCTGAAATAAAAACAGAAAATGCTGGAAATAAACAGCAGGTCATGCAGCATCTGTAGAAAGAGAAACAAAGTTAACCTTTCAGGTCGATGACGTTTCGTCTGAACTGGAAAAGGTTGGAGATGTAACGGGTTTTTAAGCAAGTTTAGGGGCAGGGAGAGGGGGAGGGGATGAAACAACAAAAGGGAAGGCCTGTGTAGGATGGAAGGCAGGAGACATTAAGAGACAAATTGGATGATGGTGCAAGGCAAAAGGAGATGGTAATGGGACAATTAAGAAACAAAACATGACTCTAGATGAAGTGTAAATGGGAATGGCAGCTGCCATGTGAAATAGAGGGAAAAAAAGAGTAAAATAAGATGGGCGCAGAGGTTATGATCTGAAATTGTTGAACTCGATGTTGAGTCCAGAATGCTGTAAAGTACCTAATCGAATGATGAGGTGCTGTTCATCGAGGTTACGTTGAGCTTCATTGGAACAGTGTCAGAGGCCGAGGATGGAGAGGTCAGAGTGGGAGTGGAGATGAGAATTAAAAAGACAGGCGACTGGAAGCTCAGGGTCACCCTTACGGACTAAACGGAGCTGATCCACAAAGTGATCACCCAATCTGCGTTTGGTCTCCCCAATGTAGAGGAGATCGCATCCTGAGCAGCGAATAAAGTATACTAAATTGCAAGAAGTACAAGTAAATTACTGTTTCACCTGGAAGGAGTGTTTGGGGCCCTGGACAGTGGAATGGAGGAGATAAAAGGGAAGGTGTTGCATCTCCTGCGCTTGCATGGGAAGGTGCCAGGCGAAGGGGAAGGGGTGTTGTGGGTTTGAGAGGAGTGGAACAGGGTGTCGCAGAGGGAGCGGTCCCTTCGGAATGCTGAAAGTGGGGTTGGGGAAGATGTGTTTGGTGGTGTGATCACGCTGGAGGTGGCAGAAATGGCGGAGGATGATCCGTTGAAATTGGAGGCTGGTGGAGTGAAAGGTGAGGACAAGGGGAACCCTATAGTCGTTCCGGGGAGGGAGTGGAAGGTGTGAGAGCAGATATATGGAAACACAGAAAAATTGGAGCAAGAGTAGGCCATTTGGCCCTTCAAGCCTGCTCCGCCATTCAATATGATCATGGCTGATCCTCTATCTCAATACCATATTCCCGCTCTATTCCCATTCCACTTGATGCCTTTTGTGTCTAGAAATCTATCTATTTCCTTCTTAAATATATTCAGTGACTTGACCTCCACAGTCTTCTGTGGTAGGAATACCACAGGTGCACCAGCCTCTGATTGAAGAAATTTCTCCTCATGTAAGTCCTAAATGTCCTACCCCGTATCCTGAGACTGCGACCCCTCGTTCTAGACCCCCCAGCCAGGGGAAACATCTTCCCTGCATCCAGTTTGTCTAGCCAGTCAGAATTGTTTACGTTTCAATGAGATACCCTCTCATTCTTCTAAACTCTAGTGAATAGAGGCCTAGTCGATCCAATCTCTCCTCATACGACAGTCCTGCCATCCCAGGAATCAGTTTTGTGTACCTTCGCTGCACTTCCTCTAATTCAAGTATATCCTTTCTTAGGTAAGGAGACCAAAACTGCGCACAGTACTCCAGGTGTGGTCTCACCAAGGACCTGTACCAATGTAGTAAGACATCCTTGCTCCTGTACTCAAATCCTCTTGCAATGAAGGCGAACCTACCATTTGCCTTCCTAACTGCTTGCTGCACCTGCATATTTGCTTTCAGTGACTGGTGTACAATGACACCCACGATCCCTTTTTACATCAGCATTTCTCAATCTATCACCATTCAAATAATACTCTAACTTTCTGTTTTTCATACCGAAGTGGATATCTTCACATTTATCCTCCTTATACTGCATCTGCCATGTATTTGCCCACTCACTCAACTTGTCTAAATCGCCTTGAAGCCTCTTTGCATCCTCCTCACAACTCACAATCCCACCTATTTTCGTGACGTCTGCAAACTTGGAAATATTACATTTGCTTCCATTATCCAAATCATTGATATGTATTGTGAATAGCTGGGGCACAAGCACTGATCCCTGCGGTACCCCACTAGTCATCGCCTGCCACCCCGAAACAGACCCAATTATTTCTAATCTCTGTTTCCTGTCTGTTAACCAATTTTCAATCCATGCCTGTATATTACCCCCAATCCCATGTGCTTTAATTTTGCACACTAACCTCTTATCAAAGGCCTCCTGAAAATCCAAATACACCACATCCACTGGCTCTCCCTTACCTATTCTACCAGTTACATCGTCAAAAAACTCTAGTAGGTTTGTCAAACACGATTTCCCTTTCATAAATCCATGTTGACTGTGTCAAATGTCATTGATATTTTCTAAGTGTCCTGTTATCACATCCTTTATAATAGACACCAGCATTTTCCCTACTACTGATGTTAGGTTAACCGGTCTGTAGTTCACTGTTTTCTCTCACCCTCCTTTTTTATATAGTGGGGTTACATTTGCCAGCCTCCAAACTGCAAGAACAGTTACATAATCTATAGAATTTGGAAGATGAAAACCAATGCATCCAATATTTCCATGGCTACCTCTTTAATACTCTTGGATGCAGATTATCAGGCCCTGGGGATTTATCAGCTTCAGTCCCATTAATTTCTCCAGCACTATTTTTTTACTACTACTAATTTCCTTTAATTCCTCCTGCTCACTACTACCTTGGCTCGCTAGCATTTCTGGGAAGTTATTTGTATATTATTCCATGAAGACTGAACCAATGTATTTGATTAATTGCTCAGCCATTTCCTTGTTCCCCATTATAAATTATCCGGTTTCTGAATGTAAGGGACCTACATTTGTCTTCACTAATGTTTTTCTTTTTACATACTTGCAGAAGGTTTTACAATCTGCTTTTTTGTCACTTGCAAGTTTACTCTCAGACTCTATTTTGCCCCTCTTAATCAATCTCATGGTCCTTTTTTGCTGGACTCTAAACTGCTCCCAATCCTCAGGCTTGCTACTTTTTATGGCAACTTTATATGATTCCTCTTTGGATCTAATACTATCCTTTATTTCTTTTGTTAGCCATGATTGGGCTGCTTTTCCTTTTGTGTTTTTGCGCAAGAAAGGAATATATAACTGTTGCAATTCATGCATTCATTCCTCAAATGTTAGCCATTGCCTATCCACCATCATGCCTTTTAATGAAGCTCCCAATCTCTCAAAGCCAACTCGCTCCTCATACCATCGTAGTTTCCTTTGTTTAGATTTAGGACCCTAGTTTCGGATTGGACTTCTTCACTTTCCATTTTAATGAAGAATTCTATAATGTTATGGTCACTCTTCCCTAAAGGACCCCACACAACAAGATTATTAATTAACTACTTCTCAATACACAATACTCAATCTAGGATAGCCTGTTCCCTAGTTGGCTCCTCAACGTACTGGTCTAAAAAAACATCTCGTACACACTCCAGGAATTCATCCTCCACAGTATTATTGCTAGTTTGTTTTGGCCAGTCTATATGTATATTAAACTCACCCATTATTACTATAGTACCCTTTTTACATGCATCTCTAATTTCCTGTTAGATACCATCTCCTCCATTACCACTACGGTTTAGAGGCCTATAGACAACTCCCACCAACTTTTTCTGCCCCATGGTGCTTCTTAGCTCCACCCAGACTTATTCTACATCTTAATTTTCTGAGTCAATATCCTTTCTCACTATTGCTCTGCTTTCATCCTTTACTAACAATGCCATCCTTTGCCTTTTCGCCTGGCCATCCTAAATATCGAATACCCTTGGATATTCAGCTGCCAGCCTTGTTCACCCTGCAGCCATGTCTCCATAATCGAAGTGCTGGAAATGGAAGAGACACGGTCAAGGGCCATGTCAACCATGGTAGAGGGGAATCCTCGGTTGAGGAAAAAGGAAGACATTTCTGAAGCACTAGTATGGAAGGTGGCCTCGTCAGAGAAGATGCAGCAGAGATGATGAAGTTGGGAGAATGGAATAGAGTCCTTACAGGAAGCGGGGTGGGAGCAAGTGTAGTCCAGGTAGCTGTGGGAGTCATTGGGCTTACAGTGAATATTTGTCAATAGCCTATCCCCAGAGATGCAGACAGAGAAGTCGAGAAGGGACGGGAAGTGTCGGAGATGGACCATGTGAAAGTGAGGGAAGGGTGGAAATTAGAAGCAAATTTAATGACATTTTCCAGTTTAGGGTGAGAGCAGGAAACGGCACCAATACAGTCATCAATGTACCAGAAAAAGAGGTGAGGGATGTTACCTAAGTAGGAATGGAACATGAATGTTCCACATATCCCACGAAAACACAGGCATAGCTAAGACCCATGTGGGTCCCCATAGCAACACCTTTAGTTTAAGGAAGTGAGTGGAGTCAAAGGAGAAGTTGTTCAATGTGAGAACAAGTTCAGCCAGGCGCAGGAGGGCGGTGGTGGATCGGGACTGGTTAGGCCTCTGTTCAAGGAAGAAGCGGAGCGCTCTCAGGCCATCCTGGTGGGGGAATGGAGGTGTAGATGGTTTGGATGTGCATCGTGAAAAGGAGACGGTTGGGTCCAGGAAACTGGAAACTGTTAAAGTGGCGGATGGCATTGGAAAAGTTATGGATGTAGATGGGAAGTGACTGGACAAGGGGAGAAAAAATATAGAGTCAAGATAGGAAGAGATAATTTCCGTGGGGCACGAACAGGCTGAAACGATGGGTCTACCAGGGAAGTCCTGTTTGCGAATCTTGGGAAGCAGGTAGAATTGGGCTGTCCGGACTTGGGGAACTATGAGGTTGGCGGCCGTGGAGGGAAGATCGCCAGAGGAGATAAGGTAAGTGACAGTCTTGGAAATGATGGCATGATGTTCAGTGGTGGGGTCTTGGTAGGCAGAGTTCGGTCGCCAAACAACAACAGCGCCACCCTTGTCAGCAGGATTAATGATAATTATGGGGTTGGATCTGAGAGAATGGAGTGCTGCAAGTTCAGCGGGAGGTAGATTGGAGTGAGTGAGGGGATTAGAGAAATTGAGATGGCCGAGGTCGCGCCGGCAGTTTGCAATGAAAAGATCTAGAGAGGTTAAGAGGCCAGAGGGAGGGGTCCAGGTAGAACGAGAATTCTGAAAGCGGCAGAAAGGGTCAGCTGTGCGGGGAGAAGTCCCCTGGGCAAAGACGCTGGCACGGAGACGAAGACGATGGAAAAAGAGCTCAGCGTCGTGCCGAGCTCGAAATTCATTGAGTTGGTTGCGTAAGGGAATGAAGCTCAGGCCTTTGCTGAGGACTGAACGTTCGGGGTCAGCGAGGGGAAGGTCAGAGGGGTTAGGGAAAATACGACAGCGGGGTGAGATTGGAAAAAGGGAAGGGGTCAGAGGAGAGTGAAGCAGCAGAAGTTTCCGGAGGGACGTTGGTGTCCAAGAGTTGCTGAAGCTGACCATCCTTGACACCTGAAAGGAAGCAAAGAAGTTTTTTGTTAAATCGCCGGATGAGGCGAAGGATGACATGGAACTGTGGACCAGGACAGCTATGAGATAGAGTGCGTCGGTACTGCTGAGGAGAGAGGTCGAGAGAGTTCATGTGATGGGGCATGACGTAGAGCGTGGAACTCAGGATGTGGCGTGAGCAGTAGTTCGAGGAACGCTGAATATCTTGGAGATATCTATAATCCTGGGTGCATCCGAAACATGAAGGGTGTAATTTCTGTTGCAATCCACACGGAATAAGTCGGTGCCAGAGACATTGATAGTGTTAAACCTATTCTAAGATTGTGGTGACATTAATCTAAAATTTTGGCGGCGAACCAACTCTAAACTTTCTGATGGTAACTGTACATTAAAATTGATGATGATGAGGTTGACTATTGATGGCTTTAAACTTATTAAAGTGTTTGATAGAGTAGACGTCGAGAAGATATTTTTCAAATTTGGGGAGTCCAAAACTAGTAGTCATAAATATAAGATAGTCTCTAATAAATACAAAAGGGATTCAGGAGAATCTTATTTAGCTAGAGAGTTGTTAGAATGTGGAATTTATTACATAATGAACAGTTCAGGTGAGTGGCATCGATGCTTTTAAGGAAAGCTAGACAAATACATGAATGAGAAAGAACTAGGAATAGACTATTGGGGTTACATTAAGTATGGTGGGAGGTGGCTCGTGCAGAGCATAAACACCGACACAGACCAGTCGGGCCAAATTCGCCTGTTTCTGTTCTGTAATTCTATGTAACATGTAATTCTATGTAAAAAAAAAATGATAATGTATGTAATGTTAGATTTTATCTCAAGGGAGTTGGAATACAAAGGGATGCAAGTTATGCTACAGTTTAAATGTCTGGGCAGAACAAAACTGAAGTACTGCACACAGTTCCAGCAACCGCACCTCAGGAAGGAGATATTGGTCTTGGCAGCGCAGATTCACCAGAATTCTACCGGGGCAAAAGTAATGTAAATTATTTAGACAATTCGCCTAGACTAGTCTTGTAATCGCTTGAATGTAAAAGATGAAGAGGTGATCTGATTGAGGTGTATAGAACGATTAAAGGATTTGATAGGCTAGATAGCGATAAACTAATTTTCTCTGGTGGGCGAGTCCAGAATTAGTGGGCACAACCTTCAAATTAGAGATGTATAGTTCCAGGGGTGATGACAGGAAGCACCTCTTCATACAGAGGATAGTGACAATCTCAACTCTTCCACCCAAGAAGATGTCGAGGTTACGTCGAATGAAATTTTCAAGAGTGAGGTAGCTACATTATTGTTGGGAAAGGGTATTCTGAATATATGGAATCAAGGCAGGACATTGGAGTTGAGGTAGAGATCAGCCATGATCTAATTGAATAGCAAAACAGGCTGGAGGAGCTGAATCGCTTCATTTTGTTCGTGTGCTCACAGACTATCAAACTTCGGACAGGAAACAATAAACAAATAACCATCTCTATCAGGAACGAACTTCAATAAATCTGAATATAGAATTTATTGGCTCTAAAATTGCGGTCTTCGTGATGGTGCATGCTCAGTGTACGCCGCCCTAATACATTTGATAAACCCCCCAACATCTGGTTTTCCGTAACCGGAACTTGCGATTTCTCATGGTCCGCCTTCACAGATCAGCCGGACCAAATGTAAAATCAATATCTCTGGCCCAGATTTTGGCTATTGCCCAAGAACTGCCCAGCAATTACCCACCAAAATCGCACGGCTGGTAAAAGCAGGCATAGGGCCTGCTATCATGAGCGTAAGGGTATATATAAGCCTTAAATTAAGCAATAAAAATTAAAAAATGATGCACATACACTTTAAACGAGTTTATGTAATATTAGCCCGGATTAAAATTTTTAAAATTATTTATCAAAAAATTACATTTTCATTTTATTTGGTGTAATGAAGGAACTTATGAATAGAATTTAAATGCAGTATATTTATATTTATTACAATTGCGTAAATTGTGTAAATATTTGGAGATTCTATTGCACGTCATTAGGGGAATCCATTCTTAAATGACTGCAATGGAAGCCGCCCTTTTGATTGGAGGTCCGGGCCCACGTGATCCCAGTGACGCTTCCGATCAGCTTGCTTCCCTGGGATCCGTGGGCCTTTCCGCTTTCGTCCGCCTGGAGGCCTGAGACCCCAATTCTTCGCAGCCTGGACACACTGAGGGAGGTTCGGAAATGTTTCTCGGAAGCGTACTCCGGGGGTACGCCTTCGACCGCAATTTCTAGGCCTTGGAATCTGATTTTACCGTCGCAATTCCCGCTGGTCTGACATCCCATCTGCTCGCTATTTTGACGGAAATGCTAATCGTTTTATAATAAATACATTACCCCTCCGATGAAATAACAGGCAATTAGAGGAATATAGGAAGCCTTCCGTATAAAAAAATTCACCCGTCCCAACTATTCAGTTCTAAGCAGAGCAAAACTCCTTCAAACATGTTTTGCTTAGGACATTGGATGGAAACTCACGGACAGACCGCTCCACCAGTGTGTTCTGTGTTCTCCTGGTACCGATATCGGACTCAGAATTAAAGGCGTCCAGAATATTATAAAACATATTCCCAACATAATCAGGGTGACCTACAACAGAACAAATATCATACTGTGCAAAATTAAGATAAAGTATATAAAATCAACCAACATGTAAGTGTGCGTGTGCGAGAGAGGGAGCGGGGGTGTGAAAAAGAGAGGTCAAGGATCGAGACAACTAAAACTTCCTTGAAAAGTGATTGAGATCACCGGATTAACACGTAAAGCCTGGGACGACTTTCAGCATCCATTCGCTCCACCACCGGCGCACCGTGGCTGCAGTGTGTACAATCTACAGGATGCACTGCAGTAGCTCATAAAGGCCTCTTCGGCAGCAGCATCATCTCCGAGTCCCTCTCGAAGTCACATACCATCCCGACTTGGATAAAGATCGCTCTTCCTTCATAGCCGCTGGGTCAAAATCCTGGAACACCCTTACTAACAGCACTGTGGGAATGTCATCATCACATGGAATGCAGCGGTTCAAATGATGGATCACCAACACCCATAAGATCATGGCTAATCTATCTCATCTCCACTTTCCTGCACTATCCCCATTTCCCTTGATTCCATTAATATTCAACGGCAACTAGGGATGGGCAATAAATGTCGGCCTTTCCAGTGACGCGCATATCACGCGACTCACTTTCAATGCAGCAACATTCCCCCGGTAATACTCCTAGCGGAATCGTACAGGTGATCTTACTGAAGTTGTTTATAATTTTTAATAAAAATATAATTGCATAGCGTTCAGAACACAGAAATAGACTATTCTGCCCAACTGGTCTATTCCCGCGTTTATACTCCACACCAACCTCCCCCCACCCCTCTTCAGCTCAACCTATTACGATATCCTTCTACATAAGAACATAAGAAATAGGAGCAGGAATAGGCCATTCGGCCCTTCGAGCCTGATCCGCCATTCAATAAGATAATTTCTGATCTATCTCATCTCCACTTTCCTGCACTATCCCCATATCCCTTGATGCCATTAATATTCAAATATCTATTTATCTCTGTCTTGAATATACTCAGCGACTGAGCCTCCACAGCCCTCTGGCGTAGAGAATTGCAACGCTTCACCACCCTCTGAGTGAAGATATTTCTCCTTATCGCAATCCTAAATAGTCGACCCCTTATTCTGAGATTGTGACATATTGTTCTAGACTCCCCAGCCAGGGGAAACATCCTCCCTGCATCTACCCTGTCAAGTCCTGTAAGAATTCTGTATGTTTCAAAGAGATCAGCTCTCATTCTTCTAAACTCTAGAGAATATTGGCCTCGTGTCCTCAATCTCTCCTTATAGGGCAATCCCGCCATCCCAGGAACCAGTCTGTTCAACCTTCGTTGCACTCCCTCTATGGCAAGTGCATCCTTCCTTAGGTAAGCGGACCAAAACTGTAACCAATATTCCAGGTGTTGTCTCACCAGGGCCCTATATAATTACAGTAAGACGTCTATACTTTTATACCCAAATCCTCTTGTAATAAGTGCCAACATACCATTTGCTTTCTTAATTGCTTGTTGTACCTGCATGTTAACTTTCAGTGATTGAAGGACACCTAGGCTCCTCTGATCAACAACATTTCCCAATCTCTCACCATTTAAAAAAATACTCCATTTTCTATTTTTCACACTAAAGTGGATAACTTCACATTTCTTGGCATTATATTGCATTTGCCATGTTTTTTCCCACTGACTTAGCCTATCTATATCCCCTTGAGGCCTCCTTGCATTCTCCTCACAACTTACATCAGCAAACTTGGAAAGATTACATTTGGTCCCCTCATCCAAATCATTGATGTAGATTGTGAATAGCTGAGGCCCAAGCACTGATCCTTGCGGTACCACTCTAGATACAGCCTGCCAACCCGAAATTGACCAATTTATTCCTATTCTCTGTTTTCTGTCCATTAGCCAATCCTCAATCCTTTCTAGTATATTATTCCCAATCTCATGAGCCCTAATTTTGTTTAATAACCTCTCTTTTGGCACCTTATCGAATGCCTTCTGAAAATGCAAATACATCACATCCACTGGTTCCCCCTTATCTATTCTGCTCGTTACCACCTCAAAAAACTCCAAAAGATTTGTAAAAACACGAATTCCTTTCATAAATCCGTTTTGACTCTGCCCAATCCTATTATTATTTTCAAATGCCCTGCTATCACGTCCTGAATAATAGATTCTAGCATTTTCCCTACTACTCGTGTCAGGCTGACTGGTCTGTATTTCTCCGTTTTCTCTCTCCCTCCTTTCCAAAATAGTGGGGTTACACTTGCCACCTTCTAATCCGCGGGAACCGTTGTGGAATCTATGTAATTTTGGAAAATAACAGACAATGCATCCACTATCTCTATAGCCACCTCTGTCAAAACCCTAGGGTGTAGGCCATCAGGTCCACGGGATTTATCGGATTTCAGTCCCATTAACTTTTCCAGTACTATTTTTTCACCAATACTAGTTTCTTTCAGTTCCTCATCTTCGCTCGAGCCTGGGTACTCCACTATTTCCGCAAGGTTTTTTGAGACTTCTTCCGTGAAGACAGATATTATTATTTGTTTAATCTCTCTGCCATTTCCTTATTCACTATTATAATTTGTCCTGTCTCAGCCTGTAAGGGACCCACATTTACTTTTTCTAATCTTTTTCCTTTTTGCATACCTATAGAAGCTTTTACAGTCTGTTTTTATGTCTCTCGCTAGTTTACTCAAACAGTTTCTTCCTACCTGCACTATCACAAACCCTCATAATCTTGAATAGCTTTTAGTTCTCCCTTTATCCTTCTCTGCACTCAGGAGAACAATCTCAGCGTTAGTTTTCTGATAGAAACAATTCAACTGGGCCGAAGAAGCAGTTGCTGCTAAATCCACAAAATACAATTAAGTCAGATTCGAACCCCTACCTCGAGAGAAAATTGGGACCTAAACGCAGCGTTTTAGACCACTCGGTCATCCTGACTCACTTCTAGCCCTTGCTCCGTCGTGTGCTTATCTAGCTTCCCCTTAATACACTAATTTCGCTAGGTATAGAAATGGGAAATTACATTCATGAGCTGATTAATGATGTCACAATGCATTGTAACTGGAACCATTTTTTTCAATGGTCTTGAAAGCAGACCATTGCCAATTGAAATTGTGATTTACTTGAGAAGGGAAAAAAATAATAATACAAAGTTTTAATCTTACAACCAGTGCTTTTGGGTTTCCCATCTGAATTCCGAGACCGTTTACTCTTCTGTTCGGTGAATATGTCCGGGAGCCTCCCCGTCTCACTGGGACTATCCTTGTACCGGATTGCGGGTTAATATGGGGACTGATGACGCTACCTTCAGTGCTCAGTGAAGTCTCCATGTTCCAAGTAAAGACCGGGCAATAAACCCTTAGTGATTAAGAAGCAAGTACCACTGAAATTAAGATGCCAAAATGTCGCTTAACAATGATTAAACAATACTCTATATGATATTACAGTCTGACAATGGCAATTTGTGACACTTTAACTAAGCTGGCACTGAATCTACAATTATATATTTCTAATTCAATTAATTTCGATTGTATTTATAAATGTGATTTTTTTCATGTTCATTGAGTTCCTTTCTTTCAATCTGGAGAAGTGCTTCGTTTTCACAATTCACGTGTCCAGGATTTTAATATTTTAGTCCATAAAACCAGAAAAAAACGATATCTCTGAAGAAAACTTTGTTCTCCAGTCTTGAAATTTAGACGAAGGAATGATTTGGGACCCAAACGATCAGCATATTGTTGCTGCCTTCAGTTTTTTTTGCTGTCTGATATTCGTCCTGAAATCGCTAGCGTCTTGTTTTTGAATGAGATTTCGCTACAATTATCAACCAAAATAATATTTCCTGGAGCATATTTAGGTTAATCTTCCAATAGAGCCGAGTGAAAATCTTCCCACTTATGTTACATCCTGTTGTCTATCATTACATTAATAAAACACTTTTGAGAAAACTTAATATTATTGATGTATGAGGTTACACTCTCCATTCAAATAAAAATTAATAGAATTGCATCAATGTAAAAATGTGTGTCTTAATTCGGTTGAACGTATACAAGTTACGACAATTCTTTTAATTCTACTTTGTGTTGAGTACAAATTGAATATGTACCTGGTTTGGCTCATGTTCACTAGTATTGTGACTCGGACTCATTGGACCGGTAGTGTGAAGTAGAATTTGAATAAACAGATGTTACAAGTACACTGACGGGATAAGATCCTTCCGTTTGTCGTACAGACACAGATTCTGGTGCAAATAGCTTCACTCTCTTCTAATTGCAAAATGCAACATTACCTCAAGCAGGCATTTTAAATAACTTCTGACGTTCCAAACAACAATCATCCAAAAACCAGTTATAGAAATAGAAATGTAACGACTCACCGTTGGCGTTTAACCTTAAACCGAGCAAATTACCGAAAATACAATTTGAGAAAAAGGACTTTGTTACAAACCCAGTGTTTATATTCAGTAAACAGCTGGTTCTGAAGCATTTAACCACAGCTCGGGATTTCTATATATAAATGTTAGCACAGAAAGTTCTTTTCAGTTACAGGGAATATTGTGTGTAATGGTTGGATTAAATTTAAAACATGAGCATCACTGAAACTTTCAGACTGAAGATATGCAACAATCCGAGAGGATGCTGTAGTTTTTATACAGATAAACTTATCACATTTTTATGTATATATTGAAGTTTGAGCGACGGCGCAAAACGGACGATATCGAATAGGCTTTTATACGGCCCCGCCAGATTTTCCCCTCAATGGACTTAAATTGAAGAGAAATCGGACGCGGTGTGTACCGGGCGCTAGTTCCATACCGCCCATTATATAACATCGATCAGAATTAAAATTAACCCCATTGTTCCCAACAACAGCCATTTCTCTTTGCTAAAAGTAATTCGATGATCAATATGATTCGGCATAACTTACCCATGATTATCGATCATCGATCGATGCTCTGGGTCCTGTTATAGAGCTCGAGAGTCATGATGATCGGACACTTGGTTAATACTGCTGGATGTAACCGAAATTAACTATTGGCTAGCGTTCGGGGACGGTGTGATTCATGTTCACTGGTATTGTCAGTCAGACTCATTGCGTCACTGGCCTGCTTTTATGTTATAACTTTTGTGCATTTTTTGGATCACTAGAATTTCAAAACATGGGTCCAATACCTTTATCCTCTGTGAAACTCTTCTAGACAGTTCAATTCAGAGGAGAACAGCAGAGATTTGAAAGAAACAGCGCGGGAATACTGACCTGTAATGTGAGCGTGGAAATTACACTTTGTCCTATCAGAGGAGAGACGCTTCGGGGATGAAACAGGACACATGAGGTGAAGCAAAACAGGCGGAATCCCATTTCAGGACTGTTACAAGACAAGCATGATTTTCAGTTATATTGAAGCCTCTGGGACTGAAAATCGGGCGAAACATATAACAGGCGACCCATGCGATACCACCTGTTTTCCATTTACGCCCAAGGCGAATTTTACACCACACCGAGTTTCCTTATAATATTCCACTGATTCTTATTTTTCTGAATATTATACATTTCAAGGAAAACATTTGGTTCCCGCACTAAAAATGGAAAGCGAATTTTGATAGTGTTCACCCGCTATTGTTCAAGTATCAATGACACCTGTTTGGTGATCCCGCCATGCCCCATTTCAACCGCATGTTGGGCTACCGCTTAACTTTGGTTCATTTGTTATGGAGACTTCCGAGTAAACGACCTCTCCCTTTACAATGGCTAAACTATGCAGGCAATCGACCACTCTCTGTGCTGAGTGCCCTCTAGGTAGAGTTAAATGGGTCAACACTCTGATACTGACACCGTACTGTCGTGTTAGCTTTGTTTAGTTTTCATGACAAAATGTGACATATTTAGTTAGGGAAATAAAGTTGACTACCAACAAGCGGTAGATGATGTAAAGACGATATTATTACCAAATAAGTGCATGACTGCAAGAAAGAACAAAAGTTCATTTTCTCTTTCCTGTTCTCACATTTACTCCGTGCACCTGACGAGTCAATAACCCATCTCGGTTTAGGTGGTGATTTACAATGTGAGTCTAAGACGGCGGGGCACGCACGTCCGCATGATATTATCTGGGTCAGGGCTGTGCTTTGTAGCAGGTTCTGCACATTGTCAATAGCAACCGAACCACAGCCAGTGGTTTCAGCAGCTGCATATTTTGATGTAGCTTTGGATTCCAGCACAAAATGGACTCCTCCCGCTTGATTCCATTCTTAACTATCCAAATGTAGACATAGCATCTACAGCAATGGCTGCTCTCCTGCCCAGCATTGTTAACTTGGCGCTTCCACAAAGATTTAAGCTTCGCCCTCTCCCCTTCCTCATTCACAGCTGCCCCTTGATCACATCATCCGAAGACCTGGAGTCAGCTTCCACATGTGGTGACGTCATAACTCTCGGACTCTGCGTCCCCTGAATATAGAATATGAAGAACAGTGATCCACATTGAAGTTTTTAAATACTTAAATTATTTGATAGAATTTTTTTTTAAATGGTGAGCGTGTCCAGAAATAGGTGGGTATAGCCTTAAAATTAGAGCAAGGAACGGTCAGGACTTATGTTAGGAAGCACTTGTTCAGTCACAGGGTAATGGAAATCTGGAACTCATCCCTCAAAAAGCTGCTGAGGCCATGCCAATTCAAAATGTAAAACTGAGATTAATAGATTCTTGTTAGCAACGGTATTAAGGGTTACAGATCCAAGGCGGGTGGATGGAGTTAAGGTACAAAGCAGCCAATATCTAATGGAATGGTGCAAAAGGCTCCAGGAATTGAATGGGTTCATCCCTTTCCTATATTCCTAAATCCAAAATGCAGTTGCACTTTTTACATGACTTCAGCTACCTGCATGGGTACTTCGAAGGAATTGAGTCTTTAAACATTTGGTTTCTCTGTTCAGTGACACCATTCAGTGTCTTTCCATTCCTTACAAAATCTAATATGTCACACTTATCCATATTAAAAACCAGCTGCCATCTCTATCCCCACTTCTCCAACCTAATTTCCTGATGGTGCTGATAGTCCTGAACGCTGTTTAGTAAACTCCTTACATTTGTGTCTCAGCAAATTTCGAAATTGTTCTTGCTATTTCAAAATGCAAATCATAGAAATACACAACGCATAAAACTGGAATCCTGTAGTACACTTCGAACCCAGCTCCAACCTTTCTCAATCTAACTAACATTAATTCAAGCTAACTTTTTGAATCTTTTCCATCAGCCTCTTTATATCCGAGCTGCAACATCTTTTCTGATCCAAAGGGTCTGAATATTCTAGGGTGTAGTTACAGGATAATTCACTATATAAAGACGCGAGCCATTTTGTTCTTTTACAAGCCCTTGGTCAGGCCTCAGTTAGAGAAATGTGTTCAATTTTGGTCCCCTCAAAAGATAGGCGTACTTGAGGATAGAATAGGTAGAGAGGAGGGCCACAAGATTAATACCCTGTTTGAAGTATCCTAGTTACCAAGATAGGCTGAAAGAGATGGGTCTGTACACTTTGGAGAAGCGTAGATATAGTGGTGAATTGAATAAGGTTTATAAGATGATGATGGGATTAAATTGCCTTTTTCTACACAAAATTCTTCAACTAGATAGGTTAGGGTGGACCAGGGGTCACAAGCTGAAGTGCCAGATCTAGGTAAGATTTTAGGAGAAAGTTATTTTATTGAAGAATAGTGGACCTGTTAAACAGGCTGCTGGCTTGTGTGGTGGAGGCATCAATTCCATCAAGCGAGGGCTGGAACTGCAACTGTCTGGTGCGGAGGTCACCTGGTACAACGGGAAGATACATGGTAATGTTAATCTGGGCCAGTGTGATCTCATGGGGATTAATTGTAATCACCTAAAGCGGTCGGAGAGGAATTTTTCAGATTTGTTACCATTCATGATCCTGGGTTTTGATCTGTTTTGTCGCCTCTTCCAGTAGATCACGTGGTTTAGGGTGGCGCGTTTATATACTGTGAAGCTCGGAGCTTCACAACGGGACTGAATGGACCAGTAGGTCGCTGTCTGTTCGCCATTTATCGTATGTTGCAAACATGCCTCTTGTGGAAAACCTTATCAAACACCTGATAAAAATTCATACTAGGTCTTTACTTCATCCCCTCCATCTATGCAATCGGTACAAGTTGTCAAAGATGACTTGACTTTCTTAAACCCATGCAGACAGCCCTTAAATTAACCCGTGCATTTGTAAATGCTCACTAATTTTATCTCGGATTTTTGATTTGAAGCGTTTGGCCCAACAACTGACGTTGCACTAACTGATCTGCACTCGGTTTACAGATTGGCGCAAAGTTCTGATCAAACCCTAGCGACCAACTCGGGAAATGGGCTCAAAATGAGGCATCAGATCAAAATTGCCAATTATTAGAAATCCTTGCAGCATCTCAAATGAATCAAACTGACTCAACTCTACAGATATGAACAAAACATAGTAACCATCCCGCTGCTTCGCTGCTTTTTTGAGGGACACCTCTCCTACTAATAGACTCGACAGAACTTAAACTCAAATTGTAAACCTTCAACAGATGTGCAGCTGCTGAAACCACTGGCTGTGGTTGAGTTGCTATTGACAATGTGCAGAAACTGCTGCAAAGCACAGGCCTGACCCAGATAATGTCATGCGGACGTGCGTGTCCCGCCGTCTTAGAGTCACATTGTCGATCACAACCTAAAGCCAGATGTGTTATTGACTGGTCGGATGTAGCGAGTGGAGGTGATAACAGGAAGTAAGAAAATTAACAGTTACTCGTTCTCACAGTCAAACAATTATCTGGTAAAACAGCCTTGTCCACAACTCGTGTATAGTCAGCATTATTCCGCAACTAAATGGAATCAGGGAATGGTGCAGCACAAATGGAGGCTATTCGGCTGATCGTGCCTGTGCCGCCAGATATCTGGCACATTCTGTTATGAAAACTAAATAACAAAACTAATACACAAGCATTGCCTCAGTGCCAAAGTGATGAGCCCTTGAACTCCGCTATTATCAACCTTCAGCGGACTGGGCCCATCGAGAGGAGAATTGGCCGCACGTTTTAGCTGTTGAAAAGGGAGAGGTCGTTTATTTAGCGTTCTCGGTAATTAAGAGTCAGAATTTGGGCAGTGATTGCATGCTCACCGTTGAATTAGATGGTTGAGGGGTAGATTCCTACTCCAGCACACAATCTAGGCTGACACTCCCAGTGCCTGTACTGAGGGAACGCTGCACTCTCGGAAGTGCGGTCTTTCGGATGAGAGCTTGAAGCAAGACTCCCTCTATATTGAAGCAGAGTAGAGGAGTTCACCTTGGTGTCAGCTGTGGCTCAGTGGGTAGCACCCTCGCCTCTGAGCCATAAGGTTGTGGGCCCAACTCCCACTCCAGGGACTTGAGCACATAAAACTAGGCTGACACTCCAGTGCAGTGCTGAGGGAGCGCTGCACTGTCGGAGGTGCCGTCTTTCGTCTGAGACGTTAAACCGAGGCCCCGTCTGCTCTCTCAGGTGAACGTAAAAGATCCCATGGCATTATTTCGAAGAAGATTAGGGGAGTTATCCCGGGTGTCCTGGCCAATATTTCTCCCTCAACTAACATAACGAAAACAGATTATCTGGTCATTATCACATTGCTGTTTGTGGGAGCTTGCTGTGCGTAAATTGGCTGCCTCATTTCCCACATTACAACAGTGACTACGATTCAAAAGTATTTCATTGGCTGTAAAGTTCTTTGAGACGTTCGGTGTTCGTGAACGGCGCTATATAAATGCAAGTCTTTCTTGTCTTTGGTGTCCTGGGCCAATATTGACCAAACAACCAACATCACTAAAAACAGTTTCAGTGGTCATTATCCCATTGCTGTTTGTGGGAGCTTGCTGTGCGCACATTAGCTACCACCCTTCCTACATTACAACAGTGACCTTACTTCAAAATTACTTAAAGTGTGTTGGTTCCGAGGTCGTAAAAGGCGCTATAGAAATCCAAGTTCTTCATTTCATTGCACGTTTATGTTTAAATAGCATCATGAATAGTACTAGCGGTACTAGCGGGCTTAAAAGTGGATATAGCCCCAGGCCCTGACGGCATGATTCCCAGGCTGCTGTGTGAGGCAAGGGTGTAGATTGCAGGGGCTATGACACACATTTTCAGAACCTCTCTGGCCAAAGGGGAGGTGCCAGGGGACTGGAGAACAGCTAACGTAGTAACATTGTTCAAGAAGGGGAGTAGGGATAAACCATGGATTTACAGGCCAGTGAGCCTAACATCAGGGTTAGGGAAATTATTGGAAAAAATTCTGAGGGAAATAATTAGTCTTCACTTGGAGAGGCAGGGATTAATCAGGGATAGTCAGCATGGCATTGTCAGGGGGAGATCATGTCTGACCAATTTGAGATAATTTTTCGACGGGGTGACTAGGTGTGTGGATGAGGATAGTGTCGCTGATGTAGTCTACATGGACTTCAGTAAGGCTTTTGACAAAGTTCCACATGGGAGACTGGTCAAGAAGGTAAGAACCCATGGGATCCAGGGCATTTTGACACATTGGATCCAGGATTGGCTTAGTTGCAGAAGGCAGAGGGTGATGGCCGAAGTTTGTATTTGTGACTGGAAGCCTGTGTCCATTGGTGTAACGCAGGGATTGGTGCTGGGTCCTTTGCTGTTTGTAGTGTACATTAATGATTTAGATTTGAATGTAGGAGGTATGATCAGTAAGTTCGCAGATGATAGTAAAGTTGGTGGAGTGGTAATTAGCGATGAGGGAAGCCTCAGGCTACAGGACGATACAGACGGGATGGTTAGATGAGCAGAACAGTGGCAAATGGAATTTAACCCTGAAAAGTGTGAGGTGATGCATTTTGGGAGGACTTACAAGGCAAGGGAATACACAATCAAAGGTAGGACCCCAGGAAGGACAAAGGATCAGAGGGATCTTGGTGTGCATGTACATAGATCCCTGAAGGCAGCAGCACAGGTAGATAAGGTGGTTTAAAAGGCATATGGGATACTTGCCTTCATTGGCCCAGGTACAGATTATAAAGACAGGGAGGTTATGATGGAGCTGTACAAAACTCTAGTTAGGCCACAACTGGAATACTGTGTGCAGTTCTGGTCGCCAAACTATAGGAAGGATGTGATTCCATTGGAGAGGGTGCAGAGGAGATTGACCAGGATGTTACCTGGGCTGGAGCGCTTCAGCTATGAAGAGTTACTGGACAGGCTGGGGTTGTTTCCTTAGAGCAGAGTAGGCTGATGGGGGACCTGATTGCGGAGTACCAAATTATGAAGGGCATAGATAGTGTAGATAGAAAGGAACATTTCCCCTTAGTAGAGGGGTCAATAACCAAGGGCATAGTTTCATGGTAAGGGGCAGGAGGCTTAGAGGGGATTTGAGGGAAAAAAAATTCACCCAGCGGGTGTTTGGAATCTGGAACTCACTGCCTGAAAGGGTGGTAGAGGCTTGAACCCTCACAACTTTCAAGAAGCATTTAGATGAGCACTTGAAACGCCATAGCATACAAGGCTACGGAACAAGTGCTGGAAAATGAGATTACAATACACAGGGCTTGATGGCCGGCGCGGACACGATGGGCCGAAGGGCCTCTTTCTGTGCTGTATAACTCTATGACTCTATGACTACAGCATAGATGGAGGCCATCCAGTCTAAGCTGGCTCTTTTGAAGAACAACCCAGTTAGTCCCACTCCCAGCTCTTTTTCCATATCCCTGCAATTTTTTCTCCTTCAAGTATTTAATAACATCCCTTTTGAAGGCTACTATTGAATATGTTTCCACCACCCTATCAGGCAAATTTCCATTCTGCATTGACACCAGCAGTGATAATTGCACCGATAGACCTCAGTCCTAGCAGGAACAGTCCTCAGTCATCACGGTTCTGTTCTAGATGATTAGTGGGAAGGACACATAACCAGTTATATGCAAATCTCCAAAAGTTCCCCTGCTCCCTATGTCTCGTTGAATCGTTAACTCGTGTATAGAGAAAGTGTTTGGAATATATATACACATAATTCATAACTCATAATCTCGCAATATTAAAAGTTCAGGCAACACGGGACTCTAATTCTAGTGTTTGATGAATAATATCACAATTCAGCCAATTTTCTCGGATATGGTAATGTCATGCTTATTCTACTCGACTATCGATTTGGTGTCCTCGATTAATAATCCAGAGAACATGTGCTGAAATCCCACCATGCCAGCTTGAGAATTTGAATTTGGTTTCTGAAAGGTTTTGCAAGTAAAAGGCTGGCATCAGTAAAACTAATCGTGAAGCTGTCGATTGTTTTAAAACGCAACTGTTTCACTGATGTCCTTTAGAGAAGGAAACCTGCATTCCTTACCCGGTCTAAGCCTCTGTGTGACTCCAGTGGCTGAGTCCTAACAGCCCCTCTGAAGTGGACAAGCGATCTTGTCAGCTCTATCAAGGACAACTAGTGATGGGCATTAAATGCCGACCTTTCCAGGCACGTCCACATGCCTAGAATGAATAAAAAGAATTCAAAGGATTAATATTTTTTTGGTACTTGGTTTCATGAAACAATGAACAAGAGAAGAAATTATCGATTGGAGATTATTTTGGAATAATTGAAGAATTAGTGATTAATAAATATCTACTGTCAAAAGTTAGCGTCTAATTAATCACTTCAAACGATTAACCTTCCGATAAAATAACCATCAGTACGGACACAGGAAGTGTCTCTCCATTATAGGACCAAGTGTAATATCTGGACTCACATTACAGGTCAGCAGTCCAGCTTTCTTTCAAAAATCTGTTATTCTCCTCGGAACTGAACTGACGAAAACAGCTGCAGGGAAGATCAAATGTTTGGACTGTTGCTTTGATAAGCTCGTGAGAGAACAGGGCCAAACTCCACCCCCGGCTAACCGGTTATATCAGACACACCCCGCAGTGTTACTCAAGTGTCCAGTCTGAAAGGCTGGCGAGCTCTGAAGGAGGACGCAGAGTCCCGATCGGTGGGCCACACTCACGGGTAAGTTAAGATGACTTCATAATGTCCATGTAATTCATTTTACCAGAGACATGGCTTTTGTTGCGATCAATGGGGGCAATTTAAACCCTGGGGGATGGTGTGAAATGGGCGATGTGGTATTAGCCCCCGTTACACACCCGCCAGATGTTCCTTTCCGTTGAGAGCCATTGAAGGGAAAATCTGGCGAGTGCGGATAACAGCCCGTTCGATACCGCCCGTTTTACGCAACCAAAGTGTGCAGAATTGTAACATATTTACCTGCAGAAATATTACAGTATATTCTCGGATTGATGGATATCTTCATTCCGAAATTGTCAGTTGAGGTCCTGTCCTCAAATGCAATCCAACCATTACAGACAATATCACACGAACACATGAAATGTGTGGGCAGGAAAAGACCAGCTGCTCCGTCAAGCCTTCCCCACACCACGCTGGCCGGAGCATCTCCGCCCGTCCCCACCTCCCACCCCGGCAGCCATGTAATCTCCTGGGGAGGCAAAACAACCAGAGTAAAAAACTCAGAATCAAAAAAGAAAACATAAGCTGGAAAACCCCTCTGCGGCCCCCTCCGTCTATCAATAGCAGTCTAGGAGATAAGATGGAACATCCCATGTGAATTGATAAGAATTTCCTGCGCTAATAATTATGGATTGAAATTCCGAGCTGTGGCTGTAAACTTCACAACCGCTTATGGAATCATAGAATAGTACAGCACAGAAAGAGGCCATTCGGACCATCGGGTCTGCGCCGGACCCTGAATGCATGGATCAGATGTATATTTACAGAGCGTAGCTATCAGGTTTCAAACCTGTTATTTTCGCTCAGATTGCTTTTTTTCTTTAATTTGCTCGTTTCGAGGTTAAACACCGATAGGGGCCCATTTGGCTGACTGGCCCGGTTTTTTGTGTTGTAACTTCTATGCATTATATTTCTCTAGCTGGTTATTGCAGCAAAGATCTTTGTAAATTACAATGCTTGCTTGAGGTAATGTTGTTTTTGAAATTAGAAGAGAGTGAAGCTATTTGCAACGAAATCTGCGTCTCTACGGCAAACACAAGGAACATGTCCCGTAAGAATATTTTTAACAACTGATTATTCAATTTGCATTTAACACAATGCAGAAGTAAAACTACGTCTCAGCATTCAGCCGAAATCAGACACTCATGTTTACATTGATGTAATTGCATCTCTATTTAGTTGAATTATCAGTGTAACCACATACATTAATAACACATAGTATGAAGTGCTTTATTATTATAAATATAGAGAACGGGATGAAAGTTAAATAGGAAGATGTTCGCTAGGCTGTGTTGAAATAATTGCCTCGGTGTGAATGGAAATTCATTTTGGTTGGTAATTATAGCGAAATTCACGACAAAAATAGATGATTGGGATTTCAGAACGAATATCAGTCAGAACAAAGGGCTTCATCACCGCAGGAAATATATGGCCATCGATTTGGCCCCAATCCATTGACCTGACTAATCTTCACAACTGGGTAGAAAGTTTCCTTCAGAGGTTTAGATTTTTCGCTGTATTTAACTGAATTATTAAAATCCCCAGCTTGTGATTCGTCAAAACGAAGCAGTCCTCAAGATTCAAAGGTAAGAATCTTATGAACATGACATGAACGTGTCATGTTGGTGGGTTCATTCGAAACGAATTGAATTGGTAGAAAATAGTCAGAGATTCGGTGCCAGGATGGCTAAAATGTCACAAATTTCCATTGCCAGATTATAATATTATAAAGAGTATTGTTTAGTTACTATTAAGTGAAATGTTGGCATTCTAATGTCTGTCATCTACCTTCTTATTCACTAAGGGTCGAGTGTCCAGTCCTTATTTGGAGCATGGCAACTTCACTGGACATAGAAGAAAGCGGCATCAGTTCCGATATTAACCTACAATCCGGTACAAGGGAAGCCGTGGTGAGACGGGGAGGCTCCCAGACTCTTTCACCAACCAGAAGAGTAAACAGTCCAGGAATTCGGATTAGAAAACCGAAAATTCAGGGGGTGAGATGAAAGCATTTATTTTATTCATTTATTGCGTCCCAAATAGATCACAATTTCAACATGCAATGTTTTACTTTCAAGACACCTTGAGTAAAATGGTGTTCAGTCGCTTTCTGTAGGGACATCATCAATTAGCTGATGGAGGTTAGTTCCCGTCACCACTCGTAACGAAATTGTAAATAACTTCACTTTGATCACATGTAGAGTTTCTCTGGGACTACCAACCGGGGAAGATGTTCCTGAGTATATTTATGAGCTAAACTTTTAAAAATTATTCTGGGGATATGGGCCTCGTTAGCAAGGTCGGCATTTATTTCCCAGACCATTTCCTCTTGAGAAAATCGTGGTGCGCCTTCTTGTTGAACAGCTGCAATCCATGTGGTGAAGGTGCTTCCACAGTGCTGTCAGCCGAGGATCTCAAGGGTTTTGACCCAGCGACGATGAAGGAACGCCGGTTATCTGTCAATGTCGGGATGGTGTGTGACTTGGAGGGGAGTTGATGATATTTCCAGTGTCTGCTGCCCTTGTCCTTCTGGGTTGTGGTGTTCGCGGTTTTGGGCGGTGATGTTGAAGAAGCCTTAGCGAGTTGCTGCAGTGCATCCTGTAGATAGTGCACACTGCAGCCACGGTGCGCCGGTGGTGGAGGGAGTGAATGTTTACTGTGGTCCACAGGCGTATGTGTGTTGGAGAATTTCCTCCATGGTCATTGTCGTAACAAAGGGTTATTAGTCTGGCGACAATAAATCAGCTTATGAGGCACCCAAGAGCTTTTTAAAAAAAATAACAAACTTTATTACATTAATCAATAATAGTATTAGATTTTATATGCAGTGTTACATTAAATGACAAGCCGACGTACAAATTATACAACCTTGTTCCCCGGCCCGGAGTGATCACATTCGGCGCTAGGCTGCCTGCATGTCCGCGGGCTTCCAACTGACTCTGTCCCTACCAACTGACCGGGAAACGCTCCCACCCCAAGAGAACCACCAGCCCTTGTTTCCCAGGCGTGGAGCGACCAGCTCCATCCCTCCAGGCCATCCGCACGGCTGCGTGCCTCCTGACCAACCAGAGAACGCTCTGCCTCGGGGGAAAACACGTTCTATTCTTATACTATAGTACAAGCTTGGCCTGTGCCTATGTAATAAATAGTTGCACATTTTGCCGAGGCCACGTTTTCAGGTTTTTACCCCGCTATTTGAGCTAGAAGTTCGACTCTGGCGGTGGCGCAGAACGGGCGATATCGGCAAGGGGTTGCTGTTTATAGCGCCTGATGTTCAGTGCCATTGCAGTCAACAGGACTGAACACAACTGCGGATAACTGGGCCGCCGATGCGATACCGTTCGTTTTCTGTCACGCCCGCGACGAATTTCTAGGCCAATTTTCGAACCTTGCCGGTTCTACAAACTTTGTTTAAAATGCAGTAATTAGTTACATGTTTATCTTTTACTGTGGTATATGGTGTCTTGGCAAATAAGAATATAAGAAATAGGAGCAGGAGTAGGCCATTCGGCCCTTTGAGCCTACTCCGCCATTCAATGAGATAATGGCTGATCTACTGCCTCAACTTCATTCACCGGCCCCATCGTCATATCCATTGATGCCCTTACTAGTCAGAAATCTATCGACTTCTGTTTTGAATATACCCAATGACTGAGCCTCCAGAGCCCTCCGGGTAGAGAATTCCAAATATTCATCACCCTCTGTGTGAAGAAATTTCTTCTCATCTCAGTCCTGAATGGCCTACCCTTTATCTTGAAGCTGTGGGCCCTGGTTCTAGACTCCCCAGCTAAGGGAAACATTCTCCCAGCATCCATCCTATCGAGCCCTGTAATAATTTTGTATGCTTCAATGAGATCCCCTCTCATTCTTCTGAATACAAGAGAATACAGGCCTAGTTTACTCAATCTCTTCTCATCCGACAGTCCCGCCATCCCAGGAATCAGCCTCAAGAACCTTCGTTGTACTCCCTCTATGGCAAGTATATCGTTCCATAGGTACGGAGACCAAAAGTGTACACAGTACTCCAGGTGTAGTCTCACCAAGGCCCTATATAATTGGAGTAAGTCTTCTTTACTCCTGTACTCAAATCCTCTTGTAATGAAGGCCAGCATACCATTTGCCTTCCTAATGGCTTGCTGCACCTCCACATTCACTTTCAGTGACTCATGTACAAGGACACCCAGGACCCTTTGAGCATATGTATTCCGCAATCTTTCACCATTTAGGAAATAATCTGCCTTTCTGTTTTTTCTACCAAAGTGGATAACTTCACATTTATCCACATGATATGCCATCTGCATGTTCTCGCCTACTCACTGAACCTGTCGAGATCCCCTTGAAGCCTCTTCACACCCTCTTCACAACTGACACTGCCACCTAGCTTTGTATCATCAACAAATTTGGAAATGTTACATTTAGTGCCCTCATCCAAATCACTGATATAGATTGTGAATCGCTGGGGCCCAAGCACCGATCCTTGCGGTACCCCACTAGTCACAACCTGCCATCCTGAAAAAAGACCCGTTTAGCCCTACTCTTTGTTTTCCATCTGTTAACGAATTCTCAATCCATGCTAGTATATTACCCCAAATTCCATGCGCCCTGATTTTGTTCACCAACCTCTTGTATGGGACCTTATCGACGGCCTTCTGAAAATCCAGATACACCACATCTACCGATTCCCCTTTATCTACTCCACTAGTTACATCCTCAAAGAACTCCAATAGGTTTGTCAAATAGGATTTCCCTTTCATAAATCCATTTTGACTCTGCCCAATCTTACTATTAGTTTCTAAGTGCCCATTTATTGCATCCTTTATAATAGATTCCAGCATTTTCCCAACTAATGATGTGAGGCTAACAGCTCTGTAGTTCCCCGTTTTCGCTCTCCCTCTTTTCTTAAATAGCGGGGTTAGCAATGTAAATTGGCTATCCTCCAATCTGCAGGAACCGTTCCAGAATCTATAGAAATTTGGAAGATGACAACCAATGCGGCCACTTTTCCAATGGCCACCTCTTTCAAAACCCTAGGATGTAGGTGATCCGGTCCTTGGGATTTGTCGCCTTTTAGTCCCATTAATTTTGCTAGTACTGTTTTTTTTACTAATAATAATTTATTTAAGTTCCTCATTCTCTTCACACCCTTGGTTTTCTCGTATTTCTCTGAGGTTTTCTGTTTCTTCCTCCGTGAAGACAGAAACAAAGAATTTATTTAATTTCTCTTTCCATTTCCTCATTCCCCATGATAAATTCTCCCGTCTCTGACTGTAAAGGACCTACATTTACCTTCGCCAGTCTTTTCCCTTTCACTTACCTATAGAAGCTTTTACAATCCGTTTTTATATTTTTCGCTAGTTTATGCTCATATCCCATTTTCCCTTTCTTTATCAATTTCTTGGTCACCCTTTGCTGATATCTAAAACGATCCCAATGCTCAGGTGACCGCGTTTTCTGGCAACTTTATAAGCTTCCTCCTTTGACTTAATTCTAGCTTTATATTTTTTTTAGCAATGATTGGATCACTTTTCCTTTTGGGTTTTTATGCCAACTTGTCTCTTTTCAGCATGTTCCTCGACCTGTTTTATTTAAATCAACTCGTGTCCTTTCGTTTCCAAACTGTTTATTGTTCATACCGAAAGACATGATTCAAGTTTCCCTTTCTCCCACATCTGCTCTAACACTAAAAAGCAAATGGATATAATGTACGGACACCTTGACCATTTAAATGATCTTAAAGCTTTTTAATAATGAACTAATCGTATCATCTCAATCAGCTTTCAACAAAGCTTGACTTGTCTCTTACCTTGGTCTCTCTCTCCTCCTCTCCCCCTCTCTCTCTATCTCTCATCCCTCTCTCTCGCTACCTCTCCCTCTCTCGCTCTCATACACACTGTTATATTTTGTAAGATTTTATACATGTTAGCTTTGTTTCCACAGTGCAATACTTGTTCTTTTTTAGGTTAATCAGATTCTGTTGGGAATACTTTTCATAATAATCTGGGCGCTTTTATTTCTGAATTCGAGTTCGGTGGCAGGAGGACACAGATTACAGTTGTTTGTCGGGCTGTCGGTGAGTTTCTGTCCAATATCTGTAGTAGAATCTGTTTGGAGGAATTTAAATCTGGTCAGAATTGATTAGATGAGATGTTAGACTTTTTTTGCAATTTAATGCATGACCGTGTAGCGCCTTGCTGTAATATTCTTCTGATTGTCGCTATTTTATCTCAGGCATCAACTATTCTAAACCGAAAAACATTCCCGTTAAAATAGCGAACAAACAGACGAACGAGAATGCCGAAGCAATAATGTCTACACCCAAATTTATTCAAAAAACTTTATGTATCGAGATAGTTATTTATTTATTGCTATAGTTTTCAAGACTTAGAACATAAACAATATAAGAAATAGGAGCAGGAGTAGGCCATTTGGCCCTTCGAGCTTTTTTCAGCATTCAATAAGATCATGGCTGATCTTCTACCTCATCTCCACTTTCCTGCACTATCCCCATATCCCTTGATTTTGTCAATATTCAAAAATCTATCTATCTCTGTCTTGAATATACTCAACGACTGAGCCTTCACAGCCCTCTGGGGTAGAGAATTCCAAAGATTCACCACCCTCTGCGTGAAGAAATTCCTCCTAATTTCAGTCCTAAATGGCCGACCCCCTTATTCTGTGACTGTGACCCCTGGTTCTAAACTTCCCAGCCAGGGGAAACATCCCTGCATCGACCCTGTCAAGCCCTGTAATAATTTTGAATGTTTTGAGATTACCTCTCTTTCTTCTAAACTCTAGAGAATATAGGCCTAGTCTACTCAATCTCCCCTCATAGGATAATCGCCCCCATCCAAGGAACTAGTCTGGTGAACCTTCGTTGCAGTCCCTCTATGGCTAGTATATCCTTCCTTTCGTAAGGAGACCAAAACTGTAAACAATAATCTAGGTGTGGTCTCAGCAGAGCACTATATAATTGGAGTTAGATTGCGTGTAAATAATCAGCCAGAAAATTATGCTTCAGAATTTAAGACAGTTGTTATAGTTTACCAGAATGATACCGGGGCTAAACTAATTTTAATTACGAGTACGATTTGCATAGACTACATTTTTATTCCCTCGAGCATAGAAGATTAAGCGGTCATCTGACTGAGGTGTTTAAGATAATTAAATTATCTGATATGATTGATAGAGAGAAATGTGAGTGGGTGAGTCAAGAACATAACCTTAAAATTAGAACTAGACCATTCAGGGCTGATGTCAGAAAAAACTTATTCACGTAAAGGATATTGGATATCTGGTATTCTCCTCCTCAAAAGCTGTTCAGTGTAGGGGTCAATTGAAAATTTCAAAACCGAGGCTGATCGATATACGTTACATGAGGTTATTAAGGGTTACAGAACCAAGGCAGGTAGAGGAAGTTCAGTTACAAATCAGCTATAATCTAATTAACTGGCGGAACAGGCTCGAGGAGCTGAATGACCTAGTCGTGGTTCGCTGTTCCAATGCACAGGCTTTATCATGTGGAATTGATATGTCACATTTCTTTTCCAGTTTCTTATTTCTGGGAGCCTGTGGTGTATTGTGGAAAATACATCATCTATAGGCCTTGTAAGTATCTCCACAATGACTCTCCATTTAAACACCACAGTCCATTGCACGGAATACTGCTCTAATTTGAAATACTGGTGGCTTAGCTGATTATGGACGTATTGGAAAAGTTACCTTTAATTGGGTTTGTTCAGATATGTGGTAACCCGTATAATTGGGCGGGTTTCGGGGATGAAATTGGAGAATTGCCGGGTGGTAAAACAAGCGGTCGTGCATCGGCCACTCGTTAGACATCCGGCCCGATATTCAGTTGCATTGATTTCATAATCGATATTGACTTTTTTACCCTCACTGGGGATACATTTTGACCTCGTATGTGGTAAAACGAGTCGGCAGCTCGTTTTAAGATCTACCCCAAAGTGTTTTATCCACGAGGCCCTGTTGCAATTCCAGACACTTGTTCTCATTGCGCTTTTACTAGGCAAGAGTATTAAAGCTCTTTGGAACCAAGACGGGTAGATGGAGTTAAGCTAAAGATCAGAAATAATCTAATTAAGTAGCGGAACAGTTTCGAGGAACTGAATGGCCTACTCCCGTTCCTATGTTCCTAATGACTGTCCAGACGAAATTTTCTATGTAATTATTTCATTATTTGATCATTTGACTCTACCCCTGATCAATGCAGTTTCCCACGACTCACACTGCTCAGATTACACTGCGAAATCCAAAATAGAAAAGCGCTTTCCTCTACAAATTACATTGAAATAAATTGTCCTTTATGCCTACTACGTATCCTGCCAAACTAGGTCAAATTTTATTTCCAGAAAGAAAATAAAAGATTCTTATTTCACGCCTCTTTCAAAGAGCCGGCACAGACATAATGGAATGGCCGCCTTGTGTGCTGTAAGGTTCTATGACACTATTTTTATTGCAATAAATCCGTTTTGTATGGAATTTGGAACTCATTAATAATATCTTTAGATGGGTGCATTGAAGGAGATTCTCCGCCCAGACAACTAATGGCTTTGTGAAGATCTCACCAAATTCAAATATTTTAGTAATCTTTTGCTTATTCTTTCGAAGGTGGCGACGTGTCTGGCGCTGAATGCGATCACTGCCCTTCTTGGCGTAGCCAATCTGGTCCTGCTTTGCATTTACTTCGAGGTTAGGACCCCATTAATTATCTGACTTTTGGTAGTGTCTGCGATTCTTGGCCCATTACTTTGGCTTTAAGTAAATAACTAATTTTATCCAATTCCGTTTCAAAAGTTATTATACAATCTGCTTCCACCGCCCTTTCAGACAGTGCATTCCAGATCATAACAACTTGCTGCATAATTTTTGTCCTCACGTCCCCTCTGGTTAATTTTCCAATGACCTTAAATCTGTGTCTCTGGATACCGAGCGCTCTGTCACTGGAACCAGTTTCTCCTTATTTTATCCATCAAACGCCTTCATTATTTTGTACACTTCTATCAAATTTCCCCTTAATATTCGTTGCTCTAAGGAGAACAACCCCAGTTTCTCTCGTCTATCCACGTAACTGAAGTTTTTCATCCCTGGCACCTTTCTATAAAATCTCATCTGCACCCTCTCTAAGGCTTTGACATCATTCCGAAAGTGTGGTGCCCAGTATTGGCCACAGTACTCCAGCTGAAGCCTAAACAATGTTTTATACAGGGTTAGCATAACTCCCTTAATACATGAATAACAGTTTCAAGTCAGCACTCCCTCTGGGTGTGTTATGGTTGATTGCACAATTAAATAATTTCATACAAAAACCAATTGAGATTGCCCTTCACAGTTCAGCTTTGCGTCACTTTGCATTTCCCAGGCACACACAGGTGTAATAAAACCATTGGTCGGCGGATGAACTTGAGAGAGAAGCAGTGAGAAATCCCTTTAGGAGGAGTTCTAAGACCGCACTGGGATTCCATCTTACGAAGTGCAACCACAATACACTGTCAATTCAGGGTTTGAATGGGATGAGGGGACATCCTGTGAAGTCATGTATACAGGAAACAAGTTTGAAGTTAATACAAATAATCAGAGAGGCAACACAAACTTGCTTAAATCTACAAAAAGCGAACAAAAAGATTTATTTAATTGGCCATGTGAATCATGTGTTTTATAAAGTAAATAAGGAAAAGCTGATCACAGTGGCAGAGGGTCGGTAAACACAGGACACAGATTGAAGATAAATGGCAAAAGAACCAGCGGGGGTTGAGGAGAAATAATGTTTTACACAGCGACTTGTTATGATCTGGAATGTACTGCCCGAATGGGTGGTGGAAACTGATTCAGTAATAACTTTCAAAAGGGAATTGATAAACGTTTGAATGGAAAAAAAAATTGCTGGGCTACGAAGAAGAGCAGTGTGTCTAATTGGTTATCTCTTTCAAGGAGCAAACACAGGCAGGATCGGACGAATGGCCTCCGTCTCTGCTGTATCATTCTATGATTCTATGAATTGGTACTGCGGAGATTAAAGTAACCTTCGGCCATTCCGGACTTTCTAAGTACACAACTGATATAACTTTTCAAATTATATTTCCATCTGCTCACATTTGTAAGGAGCAGACGTTATGCTGTAATTGTACCAGCCAGCCTGTGGCAGCGCTGTAGCTCCTGTGTTTAGCGGCTGCTCCCTCCTCAGCCTGGAGTGCAGAGAAGCTTCAATGACATGTTCTTCTAGACTTCCAACATTGCGATCAGTTTGGTTATCTAAAGGGAAAATTCAGACTTACAAACGGGGGCTGACTAACATTTCCACGCCCTGGTCCATTAATCCCCTCCCCCACACTGAAATATGCTTGCAGCCGAAGACATATTCTTGATGCCCTGTGGACGGTCGCCTAATATTGAGACAATGGGGAGGAAATTAGTCTGCATTACTCTCCTCCCGATTTTCTTTTCCATTGAATTCAATTGGAGAGGGAAATCGGGAGGAGCGTTAAACGGACTTTTGATTCCCGTTTAGCACGACTGGCAGAGTTCAATTCCGCTCCCAATATTTTTCATTGGCCAAAAATTGGCTAATGTGTAAGCTTCGATTTGAGATTCTCCTTGAAATGTGGTGTCGCTGTATATACGAATGTTCTTGTTGCCTGATGTCGACTTATTTCTGTTTGCCCTAACATGTTCTTGTTACTGATCCACAGATATACCGTTTCAGTCTTGTATTCGTTCTCCCCCTGTTGGTATTGTTGGCGCTGTTGATATCAATTGTCGCTTCCATTTTTGTGGGCAAGAAGTTGTGGAACCATTCCAAAATACAAGTCAATAAGGTTTGTAGTTATAACACCAAATTACCAATCAATATTTCCGGCTCTGCGGAATATTGACTCTAAAAATTCAGAATTTTGTATTTACCTCCCCAAGGTATTGCAATGAGAAATATTTCACCAGGATTTACTGTAGCCAGCGGAGGAACCACGCCCGCCATTCGTTAGACTTTATTTTATTTGTTCCTGGGATGTGGGTGTCGCTGGCAAGGCCAGCATTTTTTGCCCATCCCTAGTTGCCCTTGAGAAGATGGTGCTGAGCAGCCTTCTTGAACCACTGCAGTACGCGTGGTGAAGTTACTCCATAGTGTTGTTAGGGATTGAGTTCCAGCATTTTGACCCAGCAATGAGGAAGGAACTGCGATATATTTCCAAGTCAGGATGGTGTGTAACTTGGAGGGGAACGTGGAGGTGGTGGTGTTCCCATGCGCCTGCTGCCCTTGTCCTTCTAGGTGGTAGAGGTCGCTGGCTTGGGAGTTGCTACCGAAGAAGCCTTGAGGAGTTGCTGCAGTGTATTTTGTAGATGGTACACACTGCAGCCACGGTGCGCCGGTGGTGGAGGGAGTGAACGTTTAATGTGGTGGATGTGCTGCAATCACGCGGGCTGCTTTGTTCTGGATCGCTTTCGCGCATCTTGAGTGTGGTTGGAGCTGCACTCATCCAGGCAAGTAGAGAGTATTCCATCACACTCCTCACTTGTGCCTTTTAGATGTGGGAAGTTTTTGGGGAGTCAGGAGGTGAGACACACGCTGCAGAATACACAGCCTCTGACCTGCTCATGTGGCCACAGTATTTACGTGCCTGTACCAGCTAAGTTTCTGGACAATGGTGACCCTCAGGATGTTGATGGTGGTGGATTCGGCGAAGGTAATGCCGTTGAATGTCATGGGGCGATGGTTAGGCTCACACTTGTTGGAGATAGTCATTGGCTGGTACTTGTTTGGCACTAATGTTCGTAGCCACTTATCAGAACAATCCTGAATAGAAACACAGAAACATAGAAAGATAGGAGCAGGAGTGCGACATTCGGCCCTTCGAGCCGGCCCCGCCATTTAATATGATCATGGCTGATCCTCTATCTCTAGCATATTCCCGCTCTCTCCCCATACCCCTTGACGCCTTTTGCATTTAGAAATCTATCTATCTCCTTCTTAAATATATTCAGTGAATTGGCCTCCACACCTTATTTGGTAGAGAATTCGACACGTTCACCACCCTCTGAGTGAAGAAATTTCTCCTCATCTCAGTCCTAAATGTCCTACCCCGTATCCTGAGACTGCGACCCCTCTTTCTAGACCCCCCAGCCAGGGGAAACATCCTCCCTGCATCCAGTCTGTCTAGCCCTGTCAGAATTTTATACGTTTCGATGAGATCCCCTCTCATTCTTCTAAACTCTAGTGTATACAGACCTAGTCGACCCAATCTCTCCTCATTCCACAGCCCTGCCTTCCCAGGAATCAGTCTGGTGATCCTTCGTTGCACTCCCTCTATGGCAAGTATATCCTTTCTTAGGTAAGTAGACCAAAACTGCACACAGTACTCCAGGTGTGGTCTCACCAAAGCCCTGTATAACTGTAGTAAAACATCCTTGCTCCTGTACTTAAATGCTCTTCAAACGAAGGCCAACACACCATTTGCCTTCCTAACTGCTTGCTGCACCTGCATGTTTGCTTTCAGTGACGGGTGTACAAGAAGACCCAGGTCCCTTTGTACATCAACATTTCCCAATATATCACCATTTAAATATTACTCTGCCTTTCTGTTTTTCCTACCGAAGTGGATAACTTCACATTTATCCAGGTTATACTGCATCTGCCATGTATTTGCCCACTCACTGAACTTGTCTAAATCGCCTAGAAGCCTCTTTGCATCCTCCTCAAAACTCACAATCCCACGTAGTTTCGAGTCGTCAGCAAACTTGGAAATATTACATTTGGTTCCCTCATCTAAATCATTGATATATATTGTGAATATCAGGGGCGTAAACACTGATCCCTGCGGTACCCCACTAGTCACCGCCTGCCACCCTGAAAAAGACCCATTTATTCCTACTCTCTGTTTCCTGTCTGTTAACCAATTTGCAATCCATTCCAGTATATTACCCCCTATCACATGTGCTTTAATTTGGCACACTAACCTCTTATGTGGGATTTTATTAACGGCCTTCTGAAACTTCAAATACACCACATCCACTGCTTCTCCCTTATCTATTCTACCAGTTACATCCTCAAAAATCTCCAGTAGGTCGTCCAGGCAATGCTGCATGCGGGCATGGAGTGCTTCTTTATCTGCGGAGTTGTGAATTGAACTGAACACAGTGCAATCGTCAGCGAACTTCCCACTTCTGACCGTATGATGGTGGGAAGGTCATTGATGAACCAGCTGTAGATCGTTGGGCTGATGACACGGCCCTGAGGCTCTCCTGCAGCGTTGTCCTGGGGCAGAGATGATTGATCTCCAACAACAACATCCATCTTCCTTTGTGTTATATTTGTGATATGAATCCAGCCAGTGGAGAATTCCCTACTGATACCCATTGATTGTAATTCTACTTGGTCTCCTCGATGCCACACTCGGTCAAATGCAGCCTTGGTGTCAAAGGCAGTCACTCTCACCTCACCTCTGGAATTCAGTACTTCTGTCCATGTTTGGAACAAGGCTGTAATGAGGTCTGCAGCCGAGTGATCCTGGAAGAGCGCAAATTGATTATCGCTGAGCAGGTTATTGCTTAGCAAGTGCCGCTTGATAGCACTGTCGACGACACCTTCCATGAATTTGCTGTTGATTGAGAGTAGACTGATGGGGCTGTAATTGGTCGGATTGGATTGGTCCTGCTTTTTGTGGACAGGAAGTACCTGGGCAATTTTTCACATTGTCGGAAAGATGTCAGAGTTGTAGCTGTACTAGAACAGCTTGGTTAGAGGTGCGGCTAGTTCTGGAGCCCCAGTCTTCAGCACGACAGCGGGGATTGCTGTCGGGACCCATAGCTTTTGCTGTAATCGTGCACTCAGTCGTTTCTTGATATCACGTGAAGTGTATTGAATTGGCTGAAGACTGGCTTCTGTGATGGTGGGGAACTCAGTAGGAGGTCGGTATGGTTCATCTGCTCAGCACTTCAGGCTGAAGATGGTTGCACACGCTTCAGACTTGTCTTTTGCACTTGTGTGCTGGGGTTCGCCATCATTGAGGATGGAGATGTCTGTTTAATTCCAATGACTTATTGTACTTGAATTTGTAGTAACAGATCCAAACGTTCCGGCGCCCTCTACAGGGCATCTGGGACCTGGGTGAACAGAACAAGCAATTGTGTATCCCTTTCACCAATCACAGTGAAGGATTGAAGTGTGAACAGCGCAGATTGTGAAACAGGAAGTGTAAGTTAGAATAAGTATTCAATATCAAATCAGGCATTGAAAGCGAATTAGAGAAAGGGAAAGAAAGATTGGATTCAGAGAGAGAAAAAAGAGACAGAAAGAAAGATAAACCACTCGTTTTCAATTTTTACTTTTAACAATAATCTCTATCAACAACGAATATCTGAAGGAATGAGACTCCACATTCGTAAATGTTAATTATCAGTGCTGGAAAGGTTGTTTGTCAGTAATTAAAAATTATAACTCTTTTAAAAATGCTACTTTGAATGATATGGACAATCCCTAGCTTTCTGTGGTGAGATTATTCCCTCCCTACCGGGCAAGTGCAGGAAATTTACGCAGCTCAGTAAATTTGAATGGCGAGCCGGACAGCGAGAGGCCATTTTCGAGCAGTTTAACGAATAGCGGTGGATCTCGGACAGTAACTCCAGATTTCTGCGTTGATCTGCGCATCTGTGCTGGCTGGAAGTAGCTGTCCGATTTGTGAATAAATAACAGTGAGTGCCATTAGCCTCACCATTATTTTGACAGTAAATTCTAGCCCATTATAACGTATACCGCGATTTTCATTTATCGACGTTTTTCACACTTTACGTGGAGCAATACATCATCGTTTATCTCAGTTTGTTTGTTAGCATATTAATTTATTTGTTTATTTATTTTCTGTTTCCGAACAATTCAATTTCCCTTCCCAGCCTTCCAATGAGCATACTGACCAGGACAACAGGCCTCAAACAACAATCCCCAAGGTCCAACCTACAACAGTCTGATGCCACCACCGTTATAGAAAGACTTTTAACGGTACAAAATGGTGCTCGTACAATGGGACACATTACAGATGAAATTTAACGTAGAGAATTGTAGAGTGTTGCATTTTTGAAGGAAGAATGAGGAGAATCTTTATAAACTAAAAAGTACAATTTAAAAAGGGCTGCAGGTACCGAGTGACCTGGGGGTTCAGGGTCACACAATTTTGATGGTGGCAGAACAAGCTGTTAACAGCATATGGGATAATTTGCTTTGTAAATAGAGGCACAGCGTACAAAAGCACCGAGGTTATGCTAAAGCACTGTAAATTATTGATTAGTCCTCAAATGGAGCATTGTGTCCAATTCTGGCCACCACATTTTGGAAGGATATCAAGACCTTGGAAATGGTGCAGAGGATATTTACTAGAATGTGAGCAGGGATGACGGGTTTCAGTTATGTCGAGAGCCTATAGAAGCTGGGATTGTTCTCCTTAGAGCAGGAAAGGATAAGGGGAGATCCATTTGAAGTGTTCAAAATTATGAGTCGTTTTGATAGAATAAATGAGGTGAAGCTATTTCCACTGGCAGAGGAGTTGGTAACCAGAGGATAGAGATTTAACGTAATTGGCAAAAGTGCAAGAGGGGAGATGAGGAGAAAATTATTTACACAGCGAGTTGTTGTGATCTGGAATGCACTGTTTGAAATGGCCGTGGAAGAAGATTCAATTGCAACTTTCAAAAGGTAAGTGGAAAGACTTAAAACATAAAAATTTGCAGGGCTATGGGGAAAGAGCAGGGGAGTGGTTGTAATTGGATCGCTCTTTCAGAGAGTCAGCACAGGCACGATGACCCGAATGGCCTCTTTCGGTGCTGTATCATTCTATGGTTCTATGATTCAGCAAGACGTCTATTTGGTGCAGTGGCGTCTAAATCCAGTCATGAATGACGTCATTTTTCCACCGAACAACACGGGTGAAGCTAAGAGAATTACATGAAAAACCAACTCATACATAAACTGAATAAAGAGAAATTTGAGACGTGTCACAACTGTTTATAGTGTGGAAAAATCACCCTGAAATATAACAGTAACCTGATCTGATTGTTTGGACTTTCTGCAGTGAACGATCTTGTTGATCTTTGATGCAGTAATGCATGTGTTGTTTAAACGATTGAAATAAACTACCAACGGCGCTATATTATTATTGCCTTAAGACGACCATATTAAATTTCTGCACCACCTGTCAATCCCTCACCCCCCGCCTCACCTGTTAGCCATTACTTGTTGGTAGGCGATCATTCATAGAAGCATAGAAGCACAGAAGATAGGAGCAGGAGTAGGCAATTCGGCCCCTCGAGCCTGCACCTCCATTTAATGAGATCATGGCTGATCATCCAAATTCGGTACCCTGTCCCTGCTTTCTCCCCATACCCCTTGATCCCTTTAGCCTTAAGAAGTATATCTATCGCCTTCTTGAATATATTTAATGAATTGGCCTCAACTGCCTTCCGTGGTAGAGAATTCCACATGTTCACCACTGTCTGGGTGAAGAAATTCCTCCTCATCTCAGTCCTAAATGGCTTACCCCATTTCCTTAGACTGTGACCTCTGGTTCTGAACTCCCCCGCCATCGGGAACATCCGTCCTGCATCCAGTCTGTCTAGTCCTGTTAGAATTTTATGAATTTCAATGAGATCCCCTCTCATACTTCTAAACTCTAGCGAATATAAGCCTTATCTATCCAATCTCTCTTCATACGTCATTCCTGCCATCCCAGGTATCAGTCTGGTAAATCTTCGCTGTACTCCCTCCATGGCAAGAACATCCTTCCTCAGATAAGGCGACCAAAACTGCACACAATACTCCAGGTGTGGTCTCACCAAGGCCCTGTACAACTGCAGCAAGACATCGTTGCTGCTGTACTCGAATCCTCTCGCTATGAAGGCCAATATACCATTTGCCTTCTTAACCACCTGCTGCACCTGCATGCTTACCTTCAGCGACTGGTGCACAAGGACTCCCAGATCTCGTTGCACTTCCCCTTTTCCCAATCTATTGCCGTTCAGAAAATAATCTGTCTTCCTGTTTTTGCCACCAAAGTGGATAACCTCGCATTTATCCACATTATACTGCATCTGCCATGCATCTGCCCAATCACCCAACCTGTCCAAATCATACTGGAGTTTCTCTGCATCTACCTCACAGGAAACACGCTCACCCAGCTTTGTGTCGTCTGCAAACTTAGAGATATTACATCTAGTTCCCTCGTCTAGATCATTAATATATATATTGTGAATAGCTGGGGTCCTAGCACCGATCCCTGCAGTAGCCCACTAGTCACTGCCTGGCACTCGGAAAAAGACACGTTTATTCCAACTCTTTGCTTCCTGTCTGCCAACCAGTTCTCTATCCAAATCAGTACCTTACCCCCAATCCCATGTGATTTAACTTTGCACACTAATCTCTAATCCGGGACCTTATCGAAAGCCTTCTGAAAGTCCAAATACACCACATCCACTGATTCTCCAATATCCATTCTACCAGTTACATACTCAAAAAATTCCAGTAGATTAGTCAGGCATGATTTACCTTTTGTAAATCCATATTGACTTTGTCCGATCCTGTCACTGCTTTCCAATTGCTCTGCTATTACATCTTTTATAATGGACTCTAGCATTTTGCCCACTCCCGATGTCAAGCTTACCGGTCCATCATTCCCCGTTTTTTTCTCTACCACCTTTTTTAAATAGTGTGGTTACATTAGCTACCCTTCAATCCATGGGAACTGTTCCAGATTCTATAGAATTTTGAAAGGTGACCAGCAATGCATCTACTATTTCTAGGGCCACTTCCTTATGTACCCTAGGATGTAGATTATCAGGCCCTGGGGATTTATCGGCCTTCAATCCCGTCAATTTCCCTAACACCATATCCCTACATATACTGATTTCATTCAATTCCTCCCTCTCATTAGACCATATGTTCCCCGACATCTCTGGGAGTTTATTTTTGTCCTCCTTTGTGTAGCCAGAACCAAAGTATGCATTCAATTGATCTGCCATTTCTTTGTTCCCCATTATAAATTCCCCTGATTCTGACTGCAAGGGACCTACGCTTGACTTCACCAATCTTTTACTCTTCACATATCTATAGAAGTTTTTACAGTCAGTTTTTATGTCCCCTGCAAGCTTACTCTCATATTCTATTTCCCCCCTCTTAATTAATCCCTTTATCTTCCTTTGCTGAATTCCTAAACTGCTCCCAATACTCAGGATTGCTGCTTTTTCTAGCCAATTTATATGTCCTCTCCTTGGACCTTATGCTGTCCCTAATTTCCCTTGTTACCCACGGTTGAGTCACCTTTTTTGATTTATTTTTATGCCAAACAGCGATGAACAAATTCTGTAGTTCATCCATGCTAACTTTAAATGTTTGCCATTGCCTATCCACTGTCAACCCTTTATGTAATGCTCCCCAATCCATCCTAGCCAACTCTCGCCTAGTACCATCATAGTTTCCTTTATTTAAATTCAGGCACCTAGTCTCTGAGTCAACTAATTCACTCTCCTTAAAGAACAATTATATCATATTATGTTCGCTCCTCCCCAAGGGGCCTCGCACAACAAGATTGCTAATTAATCCTTTCTCATTACATAATGCCCAGTCTAAGATGGCCTGATCTCTAGTTGGTTCCTCGACATATTTGTCCAGGAAAGCATCCCGTATACACTCTAGGAATTCCTCCTCCACAGTATTGTTATTAATTTGGTTAGCCCAATCTATATGTAGATTAAAGTCACCTATGATAACTGCAGTGCCCTTATTGCGCGTGTCTCTAATTTCCCATTTAATGCCATCCCCAACCTCAGCATTAGTGTTTGGGGATCTGTATACAACACCCACTAACGTTTTCTGCCCCTTGGTATTTCTCAGCTCTACCCATACAGATTCCACATCATCAGAGCTAATATCCTTCCATACTATTGTGTTAATCTCCTCATCAACCAGCAATGCTACCCCACCTGCTTTTCCTTTTTGTCTGTCCTTCCTGAATATTGAATACCCCTGGCTGTTGAATTCCCAGCCTTGGTCACCCTGGAGCCATGTCTCTGTAATCCCAATTATATCATATCCGTTTACATCTATTTGTGCAGCTAATTCATCCACCTTATTATGAATGCTCCTCCCGTTAAGACACAAAGCCTTCAGCCTTGTTTTTTAACACTCTTAGTCCTTTTAGAATTATTATTTACTGTAGCCCTGTTTGATTTACACCCTTGATTTCTCTGCCTTTCACTTTTGCTTTCCTCCTTACTGTCTTTTGCTTATATCCTTGCTTCCCTTTCCTCTGTTTCCCTGCACAGGTTCTCAACCCCCTGCCATTTTAGCTTAAACCCTCCCCAACAGCACTAGCAAACACTCCCCCTAGGACATCGGTCCCAGTCCTGCCCAAGTGCAAACCGTACAGTTTGTACTGGTCCCACCTCCCCCAGAACCGGTTCCAATGTCCCAGGAATTTGAATCCCTCCCCCTTGCACCATTCCTCTAGCCACGTATTCATCTGAAATATCCTTCTTATTCTAGTCTGACTCGCACGTGGCACCGTTAGCAATCCTGAGATTATTACCTCTGAGGTCCTATTTTTTAATTTACCTCCTAACTCCCTATATTCAGCTTTTAGGACCTCATCCCGTTTTGTACCTATATCGTTGGAACATATATGAACCACACCAACTGGCTGTTCACCCTCCCCCTCCAGAATGCCCTGCAGCCGCTCCGAGACATCCTTGACCCTTGCACCAGGGAAGCAACATACCATCCTGGAGTCTCATTTGCGGCCGCAGAAACGCTTATCTATTCCACTTACAATAGAATCCCCTATCACTATAGCTCTCCCGCTCTTTTTCCTCCCGTCCTGTGCAGCAGAACCACCCATGGTGCCAGGAAGTTGGTTGCTGCTGCCTTCCCCCGATAAGCTATCCTTCTCAACAATATCCAAAGCGGTATATTGGTTGAGAGGGGGTTGGCCACAGGGGACCACTGCACTACGTGCCTGCGCCTACTACTCTGCCTGGTTGTCACCCATTCCCTTCCTGCCTGTGCAGCATTTACCTGCGGTGTAACCAACTCATGAAACGTGATATCCACTACGTCCTCAGCATCGCAAAAGCTACAGTATGTATCCATTCGCAGCTCCAGCGCCGCAATGCGGTCTGCCAGTAGCTGCAGCTGGATACACATCCCGCACACATGGTCGTCAGGGACACAGGAAGTGTCCCTGATTTCCCACATAGTGCAGGAGGAGCATGCCACGGGGCCGAGCTGTGCTACCATGACTTACCCTTTAATTAATTTAAATTAAATTAAATCAAATCGATACCAAAAATTACACCACAATTAAATGATATAGTCAAGGGCCCTTGTTTACTAGCACTCTCCGCTACACAACTGAGACCTTAGAAACTAAAAACACAAAATTAAGACCTTCTAAACTTTATAAACTATTCACCTTAACACACAATTATAGAGTAGTATAAATACTCACCTGGCCGTACTCACCCAATCAGCTGCTTCCTCTTGTCCGCATCACTTTTTGAATCGTGACTTGGCTCTGGAAGGCCGCCGCCGGTCTGTGCGATTGGTAAGGCTCTGTAAAAATGCTAGTAACTGTGCTGTTGCTCTCTCCGCTCCTGAAACCGGCCTCTGAAAAAAGCCCGCGATTTGAGTTTAAATACTCACAGTACCGTCGCTCTCTCCTTTCCCGACACAGGCCTCTGTAAAAAAGCCCGCGAAAGTGAGTTTAAATACTCATTCTACCGTCGCTCTCTCCGCTCCCGACACTGGCCTCTGAAAAAAGCCCGCGAAAGTGAGTTTAAATACTCACTGTGCTGTTGCTCTCTCCGCTCCTGAAACCGGCCTCTGAAAAAAGACCGCGATTTGAGTTTAAATACTCATTCTACCGTCGCTCTCTCCGTTCCCGACACCGGCCTCTGTAAAAAAGCCCGCGAAAGTGAGTTTAAATACTCATTCTACCGTCGCTCTCTCCGCTCCCGACACTGGCCTCTGAAAAAAGCCCGCAAAAGTGAGTTTAAATACTCACTGTACCATCGCTCTCTCTGCTCCCGACACCGGCCTCTGAAGTGGGAATTGGAACCCACACCTGAACACAGCGCCTGTGACCGCTCGGCCATCCTGACTCACTGCACGGCTGCTCAATTTACCGGAATTTCCCTACAGAGGCCCAGAGAAGGTGTCACTCATTGTCCTCCTGTAAATACTGGAAGGCTCAGTGACCTTAAACAACATCACTTCTGTCCCACACTAAAACCTCTCAATCCTTCTCCTCCGTTGCCTTTTACAGACTTTTCACTGATTGAAACCAGTCAAGTCACGTAGGATTTCTTTTTAAGTGATTTTGGGTTTGAATGAGCTCACTAATTGTCCTCGCCTAATCTCCTGAATCAGATAATTCTCGTCGGAATCCTTTTAACAGAATCATAGAATCATATAATGATACAGCACAGAAGGAGGTCATTCGGCCCATCAAGCCTGTGCCGGCTCTTTGACAGAGCTATCCCATTAATCAATGCCCCCTGCTCTTTCCCCATTACCTGTAAAATGTTCCCTTCAATTATTTATCCAGTTCTCCTTTGAAAGTTACTTTTGAATCTGCCTTCACCCCCTTTCAGATAATGCATTTTACATCACAACAACTCGCTGTGTAAAAAATATCGTATCCTGGTTGTTCCTCGACGTGGACCGGCTGCTCTCGGTCCCCAGGACGTGGCCATTCTAATTCTGAGACTGCAGCCAGTTTTGTTCGGACTGAGTTTTGACTGGAACGTCAGACCTGCCTCGCAAAGGACAATGAAGCAGGGGAGGTTGTAACCTCTGAGAGTCTGAGACCCGTCAGAAATGGTTAGTGTATCTGAATTCCGAACTCTTTCTGTTAGCTTTCACAGTTTTACCATTTATTGTACATCATTTGAAGAGAACAAAAACATGGCTATGGGGAAAGAGCAGGGGAGTGGTATTAATTGGATAGATCTGCCAAAGAGCCGGCACAGGCACGATGGGCCGAACGGCCTCCTCCTCTGCAGTATCATTCTATAATTCCGCGGCACCTACAATGTTGTCTCTCGCTGTTACAGTGAAGGGGAGGTCAGTTTTCAATCTTAAACCAGCAAATATAATATTAAGCGAAAGTTGCGGGGAAAGATCCTCTTTGAGGGCGGTGACACTGCGGCAGGAATTCAGAGTCGGGGGTTGCTCATGAACGCAACTTGAAAGGTTGTAAAAAGCACTCACCCAACGATCTGAAATTAAGAGTCTGATGCTCTATCGACTCTCGCCGGCCCTGGTCAAATTCTCTGCTCTTGTCGCGTATTACAGCGAGGTGGCTGTTGGCTCCGCCCCAGGAGTTCAACTTGTTCTACAAAACACAAACCCAGTTCTCCAGAATTCCAAGTTGTATCAGGAAGTCAACCATCAAACCATTCATTGACCATAGCGGTTCAGGCAATTTTCTGGCAGCAAAGCTCTTTATCAATATATCTTGTTTATTTCCCGCTGTTCCCCGATACTCTCTGCATCTATGGCTGTGTTTGTCTTTGTGTGGCCACCTACAGGTTAATTTTGAAAGGATACCAGTGTTTATGTCTGTTATATTAAATAAATTAGGATATCAAGCACTTCTCTCCATGACACTGGTGAACTAGTGAGACATTAGAATAAGGTACAAATTATTGTGAAAAAGCAAAGCAAACATTACATGGTTCATCTATTACATTATATAACAGAGATCAAAATGTTACAATATTCCGCACCTATTAATAACCGTATACTCGATTTATCGGGAACACAAAGGATAGCGAGAACAGTCTGCAGAATTATTGGTTGCACTATCTTTAGAAGAATAGGTCAACTCTGACCGCACTTTACGGTTCCGACCGGAGTGCAGCTGAGATCAGTTCATACTCCCCCTTGAGTGAACAATCGGTGCCCCGTTGACAAAATCAAGTTTCACACTATGGGCGTTATTTAAAGTCACTTGAACAACAAGGTGAGATTTTTCGCTTCAAGGTGCCGGGGAAGAGCAACGGGAAAGTAATGCGACTAAACCCACGAAATTCTGTCCATTACAATTAAGGAACAGAAAATAAGCACAGGTATAATACGCTTCTACACGCCGGGGATCCATGAAGCCAACAACTCTCTTGGACACTAAGTTAGGTTCTTGCTGCCAAATATTTCTCATTCAGTGGCATGCTTATAACGATTGAAGCATTCGAAACAAGATTATAGTTACCGCTAACAGTGGTCTGCCCATTCGGACTTACTTTTGGTGATACTGCTCTATCATTACTCGTGGTGATCCTACTCTAACATTGCTGGTGGTGACCCCACTGTGACAGTATTGGTACTGACGCAATTCTAACCTTACTGGTGATGTCCCTACTCTAATATTACTGTCGGTGTCTCTATTCAAACATTACTGTGATGACCCTGCTCTAATATGACTGGTGGTGACGCTGCTCTAACATTACTGACGGTGACCCTACTCTAATATTACTGACGGTGACTCTACTCTAACATTATTGATGGTGACTCAGCTATAACATTTTTGGTGATGATCCTGCACTAACATTAATGGTTGTGACACTAGTCTAACATTACTGGGTGTGAATTTACACTAACATTACTCTTGGTGGCGTTATTCTATCATTAGATTAGAGTCACCACCAGTAATGTTAGCGTAGGGTGAAAAGCAATACTTTTAGAGTAGGCTAACAACCAGTAATGTTAGAGTAGAGTTACCACCATTAATGCTAGAGTGGAGACACCACAAGTAATGTTAAAATGGACTCACCACCAGTAATTTTAGAGTAGGCACACCAAAAGTAATGTCATAGTAGATCCACTACCAGCAATTCTAGAGTATTTTCACCACCAGTAATGTTAGAGTAGAGTCACAACCTGTAATGTAAGAGTATTGTCGCAACCAGTAATGTTAGAGCAGAGTAACCACCAGTAATGTTAGAGTAGAGTCACCACCAGTAATGTTAGAGTTGGGTCACCACCAGTAATGTTAAAGTCGGGTCACCACCAGTAATGTTTGAGTATTGTAACTACCAGTTATGATACAGCTGAGTCAACACCAGTAATGTTAAAGTCGGGTCACCACCAGTAATGTTTGAGTATTGTAACTACCAGTTATGATACAGCTGAGTCAACACCAGTAATGTTACAGTTTGGTCACAATCAGCAATATCAAAGTAGCGTGCCCACATTTCAAGTTAGATCTGATTCATCACCAGTAATGTCACTGTGTGATTTCCAGCAGTAATGATAGAGTAGAGTCACCACCAGTAATGTTAGAGCAGGGCCACCACCAGTAATGTTAGAGTAGAGTTACCACCAGTAATGTTAGAGTAGAGTCACCACCAGTAATGTTAGAGTAGAGTCACCACCAGTAATGTTAAAGTAGAGTCACCACAAGTCATGTTAGAGTAGGGACACCACCAGTAATGTTAGCGTAGGGTCACCACCACTAATGTTAGAGTAGTATCAACATCAGTAATGTTAGCGTATATTCACCACCAGTTATTTAAGAGTAGAGTCACCACCCATAATTTTGCATTAAAGCCAACACCAGTTAAGTTAGAATAGGTTTTCCAACAGTAATATTAGTGTAGAGTCACTAACAGTTACGATAGAGTTGGGTCACCGCCAGTAAATTTTAAGTAGAGTCACCACTAGTAATGTTAGAATAGGGTCACCTAAAGTAATATTAAAGTAGAGTCACCACCATTAATGTTGGAGTAGGTTCAGCAGCAGTAATGTCAGTGTAGGCTCACGACCACTGATGTTAGTGTAGGGTCACCACAAGTAATGTTAGAGTAGGGTCACCACCAATTATTTTAGAGTAGGATCATCATCAGTAATGTTAGACTAGATTCTCCTCCACTAATTATAGAGTAGAGATATCACCAATAAATTTTAAATAGAGTCACCGCCATCCATGATAAAATGGAGTCAACATCATTAATGTTAGAGTAGAGACATCATCTTTAATGCTTGACTAGTTTCATCATCAGTAATGTTAGTGTAGAGTCACCACTAGTAATGTTAAAGTAGAGTCAACATCAGCAATGTTAGATTCGGGTCATACCAGTCATAATTGAGTGGAATCAGCATGAATAATGTTAGCGTAAAATCTATGGAATGAGGTGCATTATTTCCCCATTGGTGTTCCAGGACACTGAAGCAGAAAATATTGCCTTGTTTGTTAAGTGACTGTAACTAACGCCAGTTATTGTGTAAGCGGATTTTCTCACCGGGGCACCGAGTGGTCTATAAATGGGTAACATTTACGGATCTCAGATGCACTTGGGATGCAACCTTAAAGCAGGACCGAATTCACACCTTCCTCTATAATAAATAGAGTGACAACGCGCTACATCACCTGTATAAATTAAACAATTGTTTTGTGCTGAATTTGTCCGGTGATGTCTTCTGTTCGTTCAAATTTAAAGTCAGACAAAAGTCATTGTATGAATAGTAAACATTTGGAATAATTCGTAGCAGAGTCTCAATTGGGCTGAATCCTGTAATGTCAGCTCGTAAGAAAACTTCTCACACTAAAATACAATGATTGATGGGCGGAAGATTTGCTACCCAATTATTATTCTCATTGGTGTCCCAGGTAAGTCTTTCCAACCCGTTATTGCTTTGTATGGAGCGATGTTAGACTGTATTACCGCTATTGGTGCCTGCCGGATGATGAGGCGTTTCTCAGTGTTTTTTATAAAGTTGTCTCTTCACTTTCCTTTGGTTGTTCACTGCCCACCAGTCGCAGTCTTCTCTGTTCTTGGTAAGATGGACCTTGAATTTGAGCAGCAACTTATCGCAAATCGAATCGCTCCACAACTAAACAATGACTTTTATTGTCTGACAAGTAAAGAGACAGATGGGCCGGTCGTTCACTGGTGACCGGACTTATCATCACTACTGAGCCCCAAGCAGTCTCCAGATTAGATCCGGGCCTGGTGTTAGATCACCAATGTGTGCTCGTGGATTACCCTGAAAATATCAGAGTGCTAATATTTTACTCATATGCTATAGTAAGCACAGCTCTTATTTAAAGCCGCGGTAATGTTGACCTATCAGGTTAATTAAATGTTTGAAGCATTCTCACTTGTGCTGTACATCTCCAAAATGGACTGTGAATACCTGAGTCAGCCCCAACAGTCCCGGTCCAATCACACTGCGCGCCACAATCGGAACTCTTTCCTTCTAAATGGTCCTGACGGTTAAAATGTGTAGTCAGAATATAAAGTATAAACACATGATATCGTTCAGAATCATGTAACATTTTATCACATGATCTACTGTGGCTGCAGCTGTAGAATCGTGTTCCCCTATCCTGCTTCCACTCTCTACAATTCAGACTGAAACGGACTAGGTGGTGAAGATATTTATTGTGGTGGGGTGGATAATTTCTCCCGAAATCTTTCTTCGCCTTTTAATGTTACTTCCTCCTTTTTATATTTTCTGATCCAGTTCAATCCGATGTGTCCGTATTTATTCCCATCTGCCTCCGTTAACCTTTATACGCTCGTAGTTTCCTTTATTTTATATCCTCTACAGATCCCCACACCACCGTCGATCATCTGCAAGCCTTTTCACTATTAAAATACGTTTCTCTATTTTGCAATGTGTCAGCCGCACTCTCGCCTCTGCGTCAGAAGGTTTCATCCAGGTTACCACTCCAGTGCAGTACTGAGGGATGGGCCGGTTTTCGGATGAAATACTAAACCGAGGCCGCATAACATATCTCAGGTGGATGTAAAAGATACAGTGGCACTGTTTCGAAGTAGAGCAGGGGAGTGCTCCCCGGTTTCCTGGCCAATATTTATCCCTCAGCCAACATCACTGAAACAGATTATCTGGTCATTATCAGATTGCGGTTTGAAGATCTTGGCTGCTGTGTTTTTAAAATTAGATTATCAAAAATGTAAAACGTGGCTACAAAGCGCTTTGGGACGTCCTGAGATCATCAAAGGTTCTTTATAAATGCAAGTGTTTCTATAATATCTAACAGGTTAGTTATAAAAATATCGCTCAGAAATTAAAGAGCAATTGTCCTCACGGGATGGAAGAAATGAAACTTTTAGTTGCACAAACTTTCTGTTTGATTGTAATTTTGTGGTTGAACATAATTCTGCCGTATCTTTCTCTCTTTGTTCCAGTTAACCTGGTGGCGATCCCCATCCTGTGCCGAGGAAAGTGCGGTCTCTCCCAATGTGTCACTCGCTACCTGGTGGCGATGGCAGTAGCGGACCTAATGGTGGTGATTATTGAAGTCCTGTTGTACCGGATTAATGACACCTATTAGATATTCCCATCCCTGGAGCATGCTCCGTTCTGTCTTGTCCATTATGTCCTGTGTCACGTGACAGTGGATTGTTCTGTTTGGCTCACCGTCGCTTTCACTTTCGATCGCTTTGTAGCCATTTGCTGCCCGAAGTTTAAGTTGAAATATTGCATCCCGATATTTGCGGCTGTAATTATTACAACAATATGTCTGGGGTTTTGTTTAAAGAACATCCCCTTTTATTTCCTGTATATGGGATCAAGTTATTATGTTCGCGGGAGTCTGAGGTGTTTGGGGAAACTAGCCCTTCCCATGTCGGAAGCGTTTGAGGGGTTTTACTGGTTGGACCGTCTGTTGACGCCGCTGCTTCCTTTCTTTCTCATTTTGCTCCTTAATGCTCTGACAGTCAGCCAGATTATTGCAGCCAGTAGAGTCCGCAGGGGGCTCAGGACCCGGAGTAATGGCGAGAAGCAGAGAGATCCAGAGATGGAGAACCGGAGACAATCCATCATTCTGCTCTTCACCCTGTCGGGAAGTTTTATTCTGTGTTGGATGACAACTACTCTGGTCTTCATTCTCACCCGATGTCTTTACACAGACCTGGAAACGTCTATTCGTCTTATTCAGACACAATTTGTTGGGGATATTATTCAGCTTTTCAGCTGCTGCACAAACACCTTCATTTATGGAGTGACCCAGACGAAATTCAGAGAGCATTTGAGGAGCGCGGTGGTGTACCTTGTTACTCTCGTTGCTAAATTAGTTAGATAATGTGTACCGCACAGATCAATGCGTCAGTTAATGTTCTAGTTTTGTAACAGAGCCGAGATGACCGGAAACCTCGCTGAACAAGACTACAATCCACCCACTGCGGTCTAACCTGGTGAACTTAACGCTTCTCGAGGTGAGAGTGCCCCTCCTCACTACTCCTCCATTGTTTCCATTGTCTGCGTCAGGGTACTTGCCTGTTTCATAATTCTATTTACAGTTAGGACTGATTTACAAGTGATCCTTATTTGGTTCCTGTCGAATATTGTCATACCACCCCATTGCTCTTATGTCGAACTAAATTAAAATATCTTCATACATCCTTTGCCGCTGATACAAGTTCGAGGGCTAGGAAACACTAACACATCTTATTAATGCATTTAATTAAATCATGTCAATGTTATAATGAAACACTAATCCTTAAATGCAGGGTATATGAGATAGAGGTACTGATAATAACATTATAACACCCGTGGCAACGGCTCCTTCAGGAGATCGCAAGCCTGTCGCCTTGACTGCTTAAGCTGGCCTCAGCAGGACTAGGCTCAAAGTCCCCAAAGAGCTCCAGTGTGTTGTATCGTTTGTATGTTTCCTCTACGCCACGTAATGCTCCGATTCAAACCTTCATATTTTACACCAATTTATATTCCCATCTGTGGTCCGGAACTTCACTTGTTTCTCTATTATCAAACTTGTGATCCGATTCTTTTTTCTATCAGTTAACCACTTCTGAACCTGATTCAGCTCAAACCTTTCACACATATTGTAAGCGATTGCTTTTGGCATCAATTGTTCCTTTTAGTGTTTGTTGTTCTGAATGATTATCGTATTAATTTTATTTCTGCCATTTCTTTATGCAAACCAGAGACTCTCCTTGGTACGATATAACATCCCCTGTTTGTCTATTTATTCCTTGTAGCAACACTTTTAATTGCTTGCGCATTATTTCATTATGTTCCCAAATGATATTAATATCAGTCCACCTAAACCTCTTTCCGAATTGCGCTCAGTGTAATCGTGTACACTCCAACATACGTTTATTACATATACCAGAAGGAAAATATACAGAAGAAACATTTCACAGATTAAGAATAATCTGGAATGCAAATTCACAATACAAAGTATCATTTTATTGGTAAAGACAAGTCCGTTTACAGGTCCGTCCGGAAGGTCGTGGCACATAAGAACATAAGTAATGAGAGCAGGAGTAGGCCATACGGCCCCTCGAGTCTGCTCCGCCATTCAATAAGATCATGGCGGATCATCGACATAACCTCCACTTTCCCGCCCGATCTCCATATTCCTTGATTCCCCTAGAGTCCAACAAACTATCTGTCTCAGCCCTGAATATACTCAAAGACTCAGAATTCACAGCCCTCTGGGGCAGAGAATTCCACAGATTCACAACCCTCTGAGTGAAGAAACTCCTCCTCATCTCTGTCTTAAATGGCCAACCCCTTATCCTGAGACTATGCCCCCTAGTTCTAGACACTCCAGCCAGGGGAAACAATCTCTCAGCATTTACCCTGTCAATCCCCTTCAGAATCTTGCAGGTTCCAATGAGATCACCTCTCATTCTTCTACCTGAGGCACTGAGCCTGCCTTTCTCTCTCTAGTCTCTACGTTCAGTTATATTTGAGTCAACCTTAACTTGCAGATTAGGTCCCCAGGCTCTGCAATTACTGAGCAGCACAGCGACGAGCAGGAATAGCTTTGGCCCACGGTGAAAATCACGATCACCTGTAATAAAGAGCAGAGAAAACATGGTGGCTCTTCTGGGGAGCGCGGAATGTCACCACGGGAATGTAGTTAGTAAATGTCCAATAAAGGAAATGTTGACGCTGAAAGAAACGCATAATTTAAACAGTAATTCTTCTGTAATCTCGGTGTGAGTGTTGCAGGCGCTGGTCTCCCCATCAGACGCCGCCCCCCATTGTCTCCTGGACCAAGAGGGGCCCTGTCTCCTGATCAGTGTCTAATGATGGAGACAGTAGGAACTTGACTCGTCAACGTGACATTAGACATCTTTGGTCACAGATATCTACTTAAAATCTCAGCTGGTCATCACAATGTTGGAATATTATATCAGGTGGCATTCCATTCGACCCAATCAGTCCTTGTGGCGTTTACCCCGAACAAATACTTCCATTTATTTTCCCAGCCTGTCTGAACATCCCTTCAAGCTATTATTATTGATCAATCTATTCAATTTAAACTTGAATATTGACATAATTTCTGCCTCCCTTAATTCCACAGCCTCATAACTCTCCATGTAAAGATGTTTCAACCACCCTCAGTTCTAATTCTCTTACATTTATTATTTTATCTCTGACCGTCAGTTCTTGATCCCTGAACTATTGGAAGCAGCCTGCTTCTATCTACCCTGTTCCGTCCCTTCTTAACTCATATCACTTTGACACGACAGGACATAAATAATCAATCTTTTATCAGTGCCCAGTCTAGTGTTAATCATGAAAGTGTAGCTAAGACAGTTAATTTATAGATTTATCTTGGAGATGTATATGTCCTTTCTGGTACTGAACAATCAGAAGAATGTACTTGATAGCTTAGTAAAATCCAGCAACGTCGGGACCATGCAGGGGGAGATTGTAAACAAACTCCTCCATAGTGTATAAGAAGGAAGTCCTGACAGTTGTAAGTTGTGGAAGACAGAGGAGGATCCAGAGAATTCTCGGAGACATTCCTAGGCGAATACGGGCCTGAGGCAGGGCCAGAGGGGTGCAGACAAATCTTAACGCGACTATTACCGGAGGCAGAAACGGGATAGTATAAATCTTAATTATACATTGTAAACTGCTGCTTAAGATACAGTAATTGTATTGATTCTTGCTTGTGATGATTAAAGTTTTAATTACTGCCACCAATACGGGTCAATGTCGAATCATTTGGAATCGAAGATCTCACAAAGAGATTCTTACACAATACACTATCTAGTAAAAGTCAGGAAAGTGTAGTGAAAATAACTAATTTATAGCTTTCTGTTGACGATGTTTGTGTCCTTGTTTATACTGAACAATGAGAATAATATATTTGATAGCTTGGCCACTATCCGAAACATCAGGACCAGGCAGGGTGAAATTCAAATCAAACACGTCCACACCCCGATCTTTTGATCGACAGCCAGAAAGGACAGAAATGGGTCAATATCGGAAGACTGGTGCTGCCTGATCTTGTGATGTCACTGTGTGTATAGAAGTGAGGCGTTGAACGTGAACCAACCAGCATGCGATATACATGATGCCGATTCCTGAAGAACGGATCCCTGATATGGTCAGTCACGATGACATCACCACGACATGAATTTGTTAATGTATCTCCAGAGAGTGAGAACATGTTTAAAAATAATAGGCAGAAATCTGCACCATAGAATTGGTCGAGATAAATATATGATTCTGATGAGCTATTGTTTAGTGATGGCCGTTAATACACTAACACCAACAGAGGGGCAATGTACGGAATGGGTTAATCAGACTGTCCTGAAGTCTGCTAATGTTATATTGTGTTGGTTTCTCTTTATATTATAGTAATGTTAACCTTCAGCCTTTGCCTATTAAGCAGGGGAGTACAAGACAATTTAAAACACCGCTGAGCTGATGGGCCAGGCCTGACACTGCAGCAATGGTCAGTTTCAGGATGAAGTAATATGAAATTTAATTTAAGAGATGTGATCCCAAACTGATTCATATATTTCAGAGAACATTAATCATTTGATAACGTGTGGAAATGTGCTAGATCTGCGAAGGAAAGCATGTGGACATACATCTTCATTTTTAATTGACATCAATGATACAGAAACAAAGCAACACTTATCATTAAAGCTTTCACTTGGTATAATTGCAATTATATGGATCAAGAGCGAAACTATTGATAAGATAATGAACTAAAGTTATAATACTTGTTAGCCCAATAAAAAAAAACCACCCCGTTCACTATGGAAAACTTTAGTGATGAAGGTTATGTAAATTGGTTTAATTTCCCCGTGGTTCCCAGGCTCTGCCACTCCGGCTGGCCTTCATCTTCTGGGGGAAGTGGTGGTGAGTTGCGGCCAGTTTTGTGTAACAGGCACATTCTCATTTAACAGGATTCAGACAGCCAACTGTATTTAGGGCAGGAGTAAGGCAGCAGGCAGAGGTTTTAATTCTCTCAGTCAGTGATGCATCTTCACCCAGCTCCAGTCGTGAGAAGCCGATGTATAATCAATCACATCTTCTAATATCAAAATATAAAATAGAAATCAAAGGCATGAACAATTTAGCCATTACATTACCGTGTCAAATTCAGTCCCGTATGGCTGTGATTCCCCGCCCCGTGCTCCTAATTAAATAGCTGTGTTCCCTGAGATTTTCTATTTCTAATTAAACAGTTACTGTGTTTCCCTGACATTCCATGCACTCTATTTGTTATTAAACAGTATCCGTGTTCCCCTGTCACCTACTTCTATATACCCGGATACTAAGTTCCATGAGCTTCAATTACAAATTAAACCTTTACTCCTAAAATCCCCCTTCCTCTATTCCTAATTAAACTGTTAATGTGTTCTCCTAATTCCCTGTGTTCCCCAATACTAATTAAATGGTTACTGTGTTCCCCTAAACTTCACAATCCTCTATTTCTCATTACGCGAGAGTACGCACTGCATACTCTCGCGTATTCCCACTCCAATTGCCGGTTTTCTGCATGCCCTGCGCATGCGCTGAAAACCGGCAATTGCTCTTCCGAAAAGGGGGCGGGGCCTGGGTGCATCGCGTGCGCGCTACAGGCTGCGCGCACGCTGTGCACTTCAAGCTTTGGACGCGCAGGTAAGTAGGGAAGATTTTGGAAATGTAAAAAGGAGGAGTAAGACCCGCTTTTAAGAAGGTAAGTAGTGAATTAAGTATTTTTTTGAATTTTTTTTTACAGGTATATCTTTTTTATAGACTTTAAAGACAGGTAAGTTTATTTTTATAACTTTTTAAAAGATTTTAAATTTTTTCAAAAATTTATTTTTTTATTTAAAATGGTTAATTTAATTAACTATACTTATTTTATTAATGTGATGGTTTTTTTTTTAATTTAATTGAGGTTTAGCTGTTATTTTGGGGGGGTGTAAGATTCATAAGTCTCACAGCCATGCTGTGAAACAGTTTGTGTATTCCCCGATAGTTCCTTTTATTCTATTTTTAACTAAACAATTGTTCTAATCCTCTAAATTATTCAATGTCCTGTATTTCTAATTAAACAGTTGCTGTATTCCACTAAATTCACCTGCCGTATATTTGTCATTAAAGAGTTACTGGCCGGGTTTTCCGATCGCAGGCCTCCCGCGGGCGGAGACCTGTGATCTGGAAAAATCTACGCGCTTACCTGAGGGCTCCCGGGACGCACACACTTCCGCTCCTGGTCCTCTCCAAACTTGAAGTGTGCAGGGCCCACGTATCCCAGAGGCACATGCGTTTCGAAGCGTCCCTGGGATCACGTGGGCCATGGGGAGCCAATCACAGAATGGAATCTCCCTTCAAACATTTGACAGGAAGACATGTCAAATATATGAATGAGATAACCACACAAACAGTAAAACTTTAAATAAGTTAAAAAAAAAATCTCCTTTTAAAATGACTTGAAATTACAATAATTAAGTATTTTAAACAAAAAAATATATATTTTTTAAAAATAATTAAAGTTTTTTACGGGACTAAAATAAACTTACCTTTTTTAAAGCATTTTTAAATGATAAATCAGTGAAATTTGGTTTTACTTTTTTCAGCTCTTATATTGGTAAAAGCAGGCCTTATGAATTGTAACGGTTTTCTGCGGGCGGAAGGTCTCCAAAAAGCGTAACTATCCGCCCGCAGAGGCCCTTCTCCAGGGCAGCCGGTGGATCTGTCAAGACCATTCTTGACAGATCGGAAAAGCCGGGTTTCAGCGCATGCGCTGTACATGCCTAAAACCGGAATTTCCGATGTCCCTACGCGTGGGCACACAGCGCATACCCACGCGTAGGGATCAGAATATTTGGGCCACTGTATTACCGTAAATCCCGATGTTCCCCATTTCCCGTTATGTCTTCTCCGAGCTCATTTTGTCCACGTGATACACCTCGCGCTCTCTCGACCATATTGCAACTAAATCCCACATAATGGTTGACTACACAACTTCTGTTCCTAGCCACCATGCTAGCTGATACTTTGAATGGTTCCCTCTGCTCTGGTACTGTCCCCTCCCTTTCAAATCTGCCGTCTCACACACCTCCGAACAAATGCAGGTTCACCACTATCTTTACAATCCATCGCCCCGTCTCCAATCTTCTATTCCTCTCCAAAGCCCTTGAACATACTGTTGTCTCCCAAATTCGTGCTCATCTTTCCGCAACTCCATTTCTAAATCTCACCAATCAGTTTTCTGCCTTTTCCGCAGCACTGAAAGGGCCCTTATCGAAGTCAGAAACGAAATCCTCTGTGAGTGTGAACGGGGTACACTATCTTGCCTCATGCTTCCCGTCTTCGACATGACTGACCACATCAGCCTCCTCAAAAGCATCTCCTCCATTCTCCTGCCTTCACCTGGTTCCACTCTTACCTGTGGAGCACACGAGAATATACATCAACGGCTTCATCTTCATACTCTCGCAACGTTACCTCTGGTGTGCCCAACGTTCACACTCTTTCATCCTCCAATTTCTCATCTACATGCTGCCGTTTGGCGACATCATCTGGAAACACAACGTCAGATTCCACATGTATGCCCTCCACTGCCTCTGTGTTGTCAAACCGCTTGTCCGAGCTGCAGTCATGGATGAGCCTTCAATTAAACATTGGGCAGACTGAATCCATTGTCGTTGGTCCCAGCGAAAATTCCGTTCTCTCGCCACCGATTCAATTTACGTTCATGGCTGATGTCTCAGGCTGAACCAGCGTGTTCACAAACTCGGCGCCCAGCTCAGCTTCTGAGCTCATATCGTGTCCATCACAAAGACTGCGTAACATCTCCCAGCTCCGGTCCTTTAACCACCAGAACGCTCCATGCTTTTGCCACCACCAGACTTGACTATCCAATGGCATTCTGTCCGGCCTCCCATCTCCCAAACTCCATATACATAAGCTTACCCAAAACTCTGCTGCCCATAACCTAAATTGCAACATGTCCCATTGAAACATCATCCTTTGCTCGTTCAACTATCTCTGTAACTGTATCCAACTTTAAAGTCCTCTGACATTTCTACATTGAACCAGCTCTGGCCGCTTGTGCACCCGCCCCCAACGCCCCCCACCCCCCACCCCCCACAACTTTCTTCTCCCCACTATTGGCGGCTGTCCCTTCGGCTGCCTAGGCCCTAAACTCTGGAATTCCCTCCCTTAACCTTTCCACCTTCATTTCCTTCTTTATAGAGCTCCTTAAAACCTGCGCCTTTGAACGAACTGTTGGTCACCTGTCCTACCATCTCCATCTGTGGCTCGTTATCCTGTTTTCTTTGATTAAACTAACGTGAAGCACCTTGACGAGTTGTACTAAGTTAAATGCATTATATAAATGAAGTTTATTGTTGTTGTAATGAGCAATCCATCCTTGGCAATCCCCTTTTGCACATGTACCTACATGGTGCATTTATAATGATCAGTGGGATTGGGCTGCAGCGATCAATCTATTGTAATGATCAGTCCATCCAGGCCAGTCCCGTCACCCACATGTATCTAGGTGGTTTGGTCATTTACAATGATAAGTGGGGTTGGGTTGTACAGAATCCATTGATTGTGCTGAATCGCTGATCAGCACAGTCTACTGGTTCAACACAGGAAAGGAATCCAATCCCGATTCACAGCGCGTTCACCTGTAATCAGCCGTGGGGCAGGGAGTCTCACAAAGCTCAGTGACTGTTCTCAACTAACGGACCCTCAACTGCACCCTTCAGAGTTCACCATGTCAGGCCGGACTCGGTCTGTGCTGTAGAGAAGACGGAAAGTAGCGGCACCGAAAGGGGTTGTGATAATGATAAAAACGAGAGGGGGGATGTGACGCCTCACTTTAATATCCCACAGTGCAGATTAACTAGCTTGATGGAAGAGAATAGCCTCCTGATTGACCACCGGTATAGTGAGAGCCCTGACCATGAATGGGACCGTGATGGGAAGGTTCCAGATGTGGAGAACACTCCCCCTTTCTTTGAGGCCAGCTCCAGATCGTGGTGTTATGCTGAATAATCGAGTGTTCTATATTAAGAGCGCATGTACTTTACCAGCCAGGGGGAAATAATGAATTTACACTAAAACCCCGCTTGGGTTAGCAAACCGAGAGCTCCAGTTTTATTGGTCAATCACATGTAGTGATGAAACGTGCCCAATTCAGTCACCAGAACCCAGTCCACTGGCAGTGGATCCATAAAACTCAGAGCAAAGCATTGTAGGGTTTCCTGGAGTACAAACAATAAAATTAAATGAGCATTGAGGCGGCGGCCGTCGGGCTGGGAGGATGTGGTGAGCGGGCAAATTAAAGGCTCTCAATTACCAATCTTACAACATACAGCGGGGCAGAAGCGGCCGTCAGAGGGCCGCGCCAGCCCGAGTCAGGTACAGTGACCCACCGACAGATAAAGACCTCGAGGGCGGATGCGCCCTCATAGCGCTGGGGACTAAAGGATCGCCTGGGCGGTGCACAGAGAGGAAAATGAATGGAGGGAACATTGGGCGAGTTTTCTTGCTCCATGCGGATCCGCCTCGCCCTGTTTTGCTCTGTGCGCTCTGTATAGTCGCTACTTTACTCCCGATTGCGGAAAGACAAACAGCTGTTCCAGGGTCTGGATTTCATTCCCTGGCTCATAAACATCCCGAGTGCACTGCGACCGGAAATTACGCCTACCTGAATGACACCACCCTGACCACGGCAGAGCTTTCCCCGGTTTCCCCAATGAAATTGCCAGCGGAGGCTCACGGCCCATTTACCGCCAATATTGGGATCCCGACTCGGGTTTGGGCGGAACATTAAATTTGGAGCAGAACTCGCTGCAGCAATGGGATGGGATATACAGGCTTTAGTTTGTGAAACTATATGGATCACAGCAGTGTTTCAGGATGCTGGTTCTTCATACACTGAGCCCTCACATTCACACACTCTTCAGCTTGTTCTTACTGTGTGAAATACAACAAAGGACCATCCGCCTTCATGGTCCTGAGGGCAGGAGTCCCACGGAGGGCACAGTTTAAACCCAGTGGGAGGCGGTTATCCTTGGCAGTGATTGTCACCTCCAGCAATGCCTGCTTGGCTACTGAAAGGTGGAAGAATTTCAGTGAACTATACGGAGCAGCCAAGGTAACATGAGTCAGTGCCCCATCTAACAGAGCGCTATAATAATCATGTTCACCATTACCAGCCGCCGGGCCTCTTTCCATTGATTACCAGAAGAGCTGGATAGCAATGTGCAGGAGGGACCTCAAGACCCTTCACCCCACCACATCACTTTCCGACAGACCTTCCTTCAATCAGACCGACATGTCGGAAATCAGTGGAAGAGTCACATGCCGCTTATTTTCAGCTTTCTGCCCCTGTTATCTCCCACATTAAGGACTGCTTTCTGGCCCCAGGGTTACATTCCAGATAAAGCCAAGCAGAGCGGCTTCACTTTCTGCACTTTTTTCTGAAATGGGAAACAACCCGCCACCAAATCTAAGGATGTGCCGCCTCAGTCCCACAGAAACGTGCTGGACAGCTTCAGTCAGTCAGTTCAGAACCGCCTGGTGGAAAAGGCCCACTGAGGAGAGCGGAGAGTTTGGGATGAAAGGGCGTTTAATTGTAGGAATCGGCAGCAGCACTGCGGGTTATCAAAAGAGGAAATCGCACAGAATGGTTTCCTTTCATTTTTAGTACTATTTGGATAAGGGGAAATAATTTGGGCAAGGTGGGATGTCCCGGTGATTTAGACGTATTAGTAAAAGGCTAGAGAATCACTGGAGAAGTTTCAACAAATATTTCTAAGATTTATACCAGAATTGAGAGGATATAACTATCAGTAAAAATTGAACAGGCTGGGTCTTTTTCTCTAGAAAAGAGAAGGCTGATGGGTGACCTGATACAGGTCTTTAAACTTATGAAGGGCTTTGATAGGGTAGATGTAGAGAAGATGTATCCACTTGCTGGAGTATCCGAACTCGGGAACATATTCGATAGTCATTAATAAACCAACTGGAAATTCAGGAGAAACTTCTTTACTCAGAATGTTGTGAGAATGTGGAACTCGCTACAATATGGAATAATTGAGGCAAATAGCTTAGATGTATTTAAGGGGAAGCTGTGTAAGTACATGAGGGGGAAAGGAATAGAAGGATATGCTGATAGCTTTACAAAAGTAGGGTGGGAGGAGTCTCGTGTGGAGCCTGGATCAGTGGGGCAGAATGGCCTGTTTCTTTGCTGTAGATTCTATGTAATTGTTTGTAAAAAGAGAATCAGGATGTTTTCCGCTGGGAGGCTCGGTAGTTGTGGAGCAGAGCTCCGTGATAGCGGGACTGGTTTATTTTTCAGATGCCTCTGGTCTTATTCCTGTTCTGGTGCCTCCTCTGACTTGCGGTCACAGATATCTGACAGCGGGCACTGGGCTCTCCTGGACGACTTCTTCCTGAAGCGAGTCTCCAGCTGCCTGCTTGCCCTGCTGCTCCTCATCTTTCTCCTGTTCCTGCTCTTCATAGACACAGTAACAGGGGAAGGTACAAAATATCCCGCAGCGCCGGTGGTGATGGTAAAACCGTTCGTGAGCTGGCGATAGTAAAAGGCCAAAAACATGGAATTGCCAGAAAGAAAGTTTCCCCACGTGCACAATCCTAATAAAGTGTTTCCAATAGGATTCGCTCCTGACAACCGCCACCGAGCAACAAGCAGCATCTCTTTGGTGGGGGGGTTTGTGAGTCGGGCTACGGACGTTAGAGCTGGAAATTCCAACAGAATTGAATTTCCATTTTAATGCAACGGGCAGGGCGGGTGGTGAAAATTTTAGACCGTCGGAAAATCAGCGCCAGAGTTTCGCAGCGCACGTTCCACATTGCCATCTCTTCGGAAAGTGAACGATGCTGACAATTAAGCAATTAACGGGAGGAGGAGGCTCCAGAAACATCCCCATCCTAAATGAAGGAAGATACCAGCAGGCAAGTGAAAAGACAACGCTGAAGCATTTGCAACCATCTTCAGTCAGAAGTGCCGAGTGAATGATTCATCTCGACCTCCTCCTGAAGTCCCCACTATCACAGAAGTCAGTCTTCAGCTAATTAGATTCACTCCACGTGATATCAAGAAACGGATCAGCGCACTGGATACAGCAAAGGCTATGGGCCCTGACAACATCCCGGCTGTCGTGCTGAAGATTGTGATCCAGACTAGCTGCGCCTCTAGCCAAGCTGTTGTAGTACAGGTACAACACTGGCATCTACCAGTCAATGTGGAAAACTGCCCAGGTATGTCCTGTCCACAGAAAGCAGGGCAAATCCAATGCAGCCAATTACCGCCCCATAAGTCTTCTCTCAATTACCAGCAAAATGATGGACGGTGTCGTCGGCAGTGCTATCAAGCGGCACTTACTCACAATAACCTGCTCACTGTTGCCCAGTTTGGGTTCCGCCAAGACCACTTGGCTCCCGACCTCATTACAGCCTTCGTCCAAACTTGGACAAAGGAGCTGAATCCCAGAGGTGAGGTGAGAGTGACTGCCTTTGACATCAAGGCAGCATTTGACCGAGTGTGTCATCAAGGAGCCCTAGTAAAACTGAAGTCAATGCGAATCGAGGGGAAAACGCTCCACTGGTTGGAGTCATACCTAGCACAAAGGAAGATAGCTGTCGCTGTTGGGGGTCAATCACCTCAGCCTCAGGACATCGCTGTACGAATTCCTCAGAGCAGTGTCCTAGGTCCAACCATCTTCAGGTGCTTCATCGTAAGGTGAAAATTGGGGACGTTTGTTAATGATTGCACAGAGTTCAGTTCCATTCACAACTCCTCCGAAAATCAAGCAGGCCATGCCAGCATGCAGCAAGACCTGGACGACGTCCTGGCCTTGGCTGATAAGTGGCAGGTAACATTCGTGCCACACAAGTGCGAGGCAATGACTTTCTTCAACAAGAGAGATTCTAACCACCGCCCCTTGACATTCAATGGCATTACAATCGCCGAATCCCCCACCTCTAACAACATGGGTGTCATCTTTGACCAGAAACTTAACTGAACAAGCCACATAAATACTGTGGCTACAAGAGTAGGTCAGAGGCTGGGTTTTCTGCAGCGAGTGTCTCACCTCCTGACTCCATAAAGCATTACCACCATCTACAAGGCATAAGTCCGGAGTGTGATGAAATACTCTCCACTTGCCCGAATAAGTGCAGCTCCAACAACACTCAAGAAGCTCGACATTATCCAGTACAAGGCAGCACGCTTGATTGGCACCCTATCTACCACCATAAACATTCACTCCCTCCACTACCGGTGTGCGATGGCTGCAGTATGTACGATCTAAAAGATGCACTGCAGAAACTTGTCAAGGCATCTTCGACTGCACCTCAAAAATCTGCGACCTCTACCACCTAGAAGAACAAGGGCAGTAGGCGAATGGGAAAAACACCACCTCCAAGTTCAACACCAAGTAACACACAATCCTCACTTGGAAATATATCGCCGATTCTTCATCGTCGCTGGCTCAAAATTCTGGAAATCCCTCACTAACAGCACTATGGGAGTAACTTCACCACACGGACTGCAGCGATTTCAAGAAGGCGGCTCACCACTAACTTCTGAAGGGTAATTATAGTTGGGCAACAACTGCTGGCCTTGCCAGCGACGCCCACATAACATGAACGAAAGTAAATGTTGTGTACTACCAGTACCGAAGGAGGGTGGTCACAAGTAGTGGAAGTGCAGGTGTTGCACTAGTACCGGAGGAGCAGGGTCACATCTAGTGTAAATGCAGCGGTACGAGTAATAACGGAGTAGCAAAGTCACTTCAAATGTACATGTCGGTGCCACCAGTACAGGAGAGAACGCTCACACCTAGTGTAAGTGTAGGTGCCACTAGTACAGGAGGAGAACGCTCACACCCAGTTCAAGTGTAGGTGCCACTAGTACCAGAGGAGCACGGCCACCTCTAGTGAAAGTGCAGGGTACCAACAGTATCGGAAGTCAAAGTCACATACATCGTAGGGGGAGGGCTGGATTTGGTGGCTAATGTACGTCGTTTGTGGCGATGACCGAAGGCAATTAATTTGATCTTCCTAATATTTAGTTGGAAACAATTTCTGCACATGTACTGGATGTTGGACAAGAATTGACTCGTTAGAGACAGCGGAGCGATCAGGACAGGTGGTGGGAAGTAGAGCTGGGTGTCGTCAGCGGACATGTTCTTCATTAGCTTTCACCTATTCACTTCTATCTAGTGTTGTGTACCACTAGTACCGGATGAGCGCGGTCAACACTTGTCTAGCTTTATTGTTACCAGTAGTGAAGGAGGAACACGCTCACATCTCGTGTAAGTGTAGGATACCACAAGCTCCGGATGAGCACGGTCCACTCTATGATAATATTATGGGTACGACTAATACGGGAATTGCACGGTCAACACTAGTGTTGGTGTAGTGCTACCTCTATTACTGTAGAAGTAGGCTCAACACTAGTATAAGTGTAAGTGTCTCCTGTTACTGGAGAAGCACGGTCACCACTAGTGCAATTGTATTGATACCATTCTTACCGGACTAGCACGGTCAACTCTAGAGTAAGTGTAGCAGAACCATTTCTGCTGGAGGAGCTCTTGCACATCTAGTGTCAGTGGAGGAGTACCACTAGTAACAGAGGATCACTGTCAATACTAGTGTTAGTGTAGTGCTGCTGCTCAAGTATAGGGATGCTACTATTACCTGAGGAGCACGGAGACCTCTACTGTAAGTGTAGGGGTGCCACATGTACAGGAGGAACACAGTCATCTCTAGTATAAGGGCAGGGCAGCACTTGTACAGGAGGAGCACAGTGAACTGTAGTATAAGGGCAGGGCACCACTGGTACAAGAGGAGCACAGTGAACTCCAGTATAAGTGTAAGGGTGTCACTTGTACAGGAGGAGCACAGTGAACCTTAATATAAGTGTAGGGGTGCCACTTGTACATGAGGAGCACAGTGAACTCTAGTATAAGTGTAGGGTGCCATTTTGTACAGGGAAGCTCAATCAACTCTAGTATAAGTGTTGGGGTGTCGCTTGTACCGGAGGAGCACAGTCAACTGTAGTATAAGGCCAGGGCACCACTGGTACAGGAGGAGCACAGTCAACTCCAGTATCAGTGTAGGGGTGCCATTTTGCACAGGAGGAGCACAGTCAACTCTAGTATAATTGTAGGCTACGATTAGCACTGGAGCAACAAGATCATGGCGAATGCTGCCAGACTGGGTTTATCACCAGTATTGCAGGATTTGTTTCACCGCCTATTCTGGAGATTTTGGTGTATTAGGAGTGAATAATGGGCAGGGTCATGGCGATTAGTAGAAGGGGAGTAACCTTCAGCAGGTCTGTTCGAATCGAAACAGCACGAGTCTGGGAGATTGAATTTTTCACTTGTAAACAATCTGTTAACTGTGTATTTGTTAAACTCTCCAATAACAGTTTCACACAGATCCCTAAATCTGACATATCAGATAAGCAAAACAACTTAGCTGAGTCTATTTGTTAAATGACTGTAACTAATGCTAATTATGATTTAACCTGATTGACTCCCTAGAGGATTGATTTGTGTATAAATATAGGTTCCCCTCTATTGTCTCAGCCGTGCGCCAGTCAGAGTCTTTCATCTCCTACAGAATTCATCCATTCTCACAGAAAATGGGGCGACCAACTATTCTACTGATAAAAGAGATTTACTACCCGATTCTCGCAGCCGTCGGTGTCCCCGGTGAGTGAGCCATTTAAACCCGTTTGTTGTTAATCGGTGTTAATTGTCCCCGCTGTTCTTACAGCCTGGTGAATAAGGTAACGTGTTCGTGTTTCGCTGATGTTTGCACAGTCGGTAGTGACTGCAACCAAATCGTGAACCGTGTGTCTGCACTTCCCGCGTTCCTCTTAATCAGCTAACCTCACTGAAGTTACAATTTTCTTTGAAGCTCCAACACAAGGATTTTAGGCGATTTCCGGACCGTCTTGTCCCCCCGTGCAGAGTGAGCGCTGCAGCAGCTCATTAAAATGTGTGGGTGGGTTTCCCAGGTAATGGCTCCAATACTAATCCTGTTCTCACACTGCTCCGTGTTCATAATCACACTGAATGGAGTAAAATGCTCTCAACCGGTCCCTGCATATAAATTTCAATCAGACACTGGAACATTATTTCTCTCCTCTCTGTTTCTTACAGCTAACTTGGTGACAATGGTGATTCTCTTCCGAGGAAACTGCGGCCTTTCCAAGGGTATCTCTGTCTATATGGTGGCCATGGCAACAGCAGATCTACTGGTCATGATCTTCAATGTAATGGTGTATCACATTCTCAGTTATCACTTTCCACGTTCATTCCTTCACCAAACTCCCGTGTGTAAGTTCATTCTATTCACGACTGCTGTCACCATCGATTTGTCTGTTTGGTTCACCGTCTCCTTCACATTTGACCGATTTGTAGTTATCTGTTGCCAGAATTTTAAAACAAAGTATTGCACCGAAAGTACTGCGGTCGCGGTTGTAACAACGTTCTCTGTTCTGATCTTGTTGAAGAACATCACATTTTTGTTTGCATATGAACCTCAGCAAATAATTAATAGCGTGCATTGGGGCTGCCGGTCAAGTGTGGCTTTCTTTTCCTCAACTCCAGGTGTAGCGTACTTCTGGTTTCACATCGCCTGGGTAGTTTGTCTTCCTTTTACTTTAATCGCCTTGTGCAATTCTTTGACAATCAGTCGTATTTTAGTGGCCAGTAGAGCTCGCAGGGGATTCCGGAGTCACACGAGTGAGAATCAGTGTGATCCAGAGATGGTGAACCGAAGGAAATCTATAATTTTACTGTTTACTATATCGGGCAGTTTTATACTGTTGTGGTTGACAGCTGTAGTGAGTTTTGCAACTGCCGGACTGACAAATATCAATTATTACCGAGGCGACCGCACAAACCCAGCCTATATCGCCACTGAAACCGGAGCCATGCTGAAGCTTTTGAGTTCCTGTCTGAACACATGTATTTATGCAGCGACCCAGAGGAAATTCAGAGAAAAGCTGAAGAAGTTGCTGAAATCTCCCTGGACACAGATTCTATGATTGGTTAAAAATAAAAGAATTTCGAAGTAGAGCCTTCTTTGCAACATTAGAATTCACTTTTAGCTCCTATTCCAGCTTAGACTGGGGTTCACTCTCCTTACAGCCACATCAAGATGGTTCTTGTAATATCTCACAGGAACGCGAATCTATGTGTGCCCCCTGTGTCATTTAACCCAACATTGACGTTGGGTTTCCACAGTTCATTAACTGATGACTCCTGACAAATAGGCCTTTAGTATGAAAAGTGTCAGTGATAAATGAAGTTTAATAATGGAACAGAATATTTGATCAACGGCTTTAATATCTGACAGAGCGAGGACTGTAATTTAATTCTACCGTGTAATTGACAGGAATATCCGCCAGATTTAGGATAAGATTCGGTGGTTTAGAACTCCTGGTGACCTTACTTTTTCTCGCAGGTTTGATGAAAATGTTGCTTGGACTGATTGCAGCGGCACCGACCGCCTCATCCCCTCTCCTGGGAATAAGGAGCGGTGCCGCTGTCTCCTTCACAGTGTCGCGATGTTTCACCATTTTATGAATGTTAACTGAAGTTGCCTCGTTTTACCCGTTTTTTTCCTGATGTCTCTATTACTGAGAAATAATCGAAGGTTGTCCATCAACACTAAAATTTAGCTTTTATTTGTTTTTACGAAATTTGTCACAGGGAACCTGACAGCAGTTCATCTGAATCAGCCACCTGGTTACACAGGTAAAGCTGTGTAAGAATGTTTAATATCCTAAATAATAGGGGAAGTTAATTCAACGATCTGTACAATGTAATAGTCGGGTATTGAGCTGGAACAATCCTCTGCCTGTGTTTGCACACAGACAATAATATATAATACCCCCTGCCTTTTACCAACTGTTGTTGACCGGGTATCCCCAGTGCAAGGCGGTGTATTGGGAGCTCCGCCCGGCCCCACTGCGGACCTGGGTTTGAGAGCGTTGTTCGGTGCAAAGACATCAGATGCAAACTTGAGCCAATTTTTTCCGCCCTCCTGTTGTGCCTCAGCTGAAACTGTTTTCCAATATAAGCAGCGGTGTTTGGGTTAGTGATTGGAAGATGTGGAGGAGAGGGCTGCCCCTGGGATTGGTCAAATCCACCGTTCACACTGCAGGATGTGTAAGATCAGCAGAGGAGATGTCACGGACTGCTTCCACTGGTATGATCTTCAATATACCCTGTTACACACAGAATACAACCAGCGCAGTGTCCATTCGATCTTTACACGCCTTCTGTTTGATCGGCATCGCATATATTATTTAATCTATCGATTGAAATTTCCTTTAAAATTTATTGGCTGCGATGTGTTTTATTTTTCACAGCCGTTTTGTGCGCTGTCTTTCATCTACCGGCTGCCTGTAGTTCTCCTGGTGGCGTTGTTTTGCGCCCAGTGCGGGAATTTCCCTTCCTGAGCCCAAGCGGAGGGGAGGGGCGGTGGTAGTTCAGGTGAGAGCTCTTACGGTGCCTGTCTGTAATGGGCTCGGATCCAATAGTAAAACAGTAACTGAGCTCCGGGTTTGCTAAAGAGTTCCTAATTGTTACACGAGTCGGCCTTGTATAGTATCGCGAATATTCCGGTGTCCTGGTCAGTAATTATTGCAGAACAAACAGAATGTCAACAGATCATTGGGGGTGTATCTGGATACGGAAGGGGGCGCAAACCAGACGAATCGCATTTGCCGACCTTTATACGACAAGCCCGATATTCAGTTCGATTGAATATCGGGCGCAGCGTATAACAGGCGATCGATGTGATACCGATCGTTTCGTGTCCCCAGTCCATGCGCAATTGTGTCTTATCTGGTCATTTATCTTATTGTTGTTTTTGGGATTTGCTGTGAGAAAATTGTCTTCTGCATTTCCTGACATTACTGCAGTGACTACACTTTAAAAGTACTTTGTTAGCTGTGAGGCACGTTATGGCGTCCTGAGGTTTTGAAAGGCGCTATATAAATGCAAGGGGTAGAAACTCGACTTGTGCAGTAAGGCAGATTCACATCGCTTCCTGTTATAGGCACCGCCCAATATTCAGTTCCATAGCAGCGTAGAACAGGCGAGCGATGCGATGCTGGCGGTTTGGCCTCTCCTCCCAGGGCTCATTTCAACCCAAGTTCTTTATTTCCAGCCAAAACTCCAGGACTAGTTGTTCGGATCAGCGACCCTAATTTAAACTGTTTTAAACACAATTTGTAAAGTTAGTTAACGATCCATTTGGGTTTGGTGGAATCTGAATATTCTGAAACTAAAGTCATTTTTAATTTCGGACTGGGCTGAAATCTGTCTGGAGCGGACTGTCTGACAATCATACACCCGGCCGAATTTACCTTCCACTGACTATAACGAAAAATACAATTAGGCGGGTGTAAAATATCCTACCGGCAGTTTACGCCCCATTGAAGTTTGAAAGTTCACCTGATCCTGTGGCTTATTCGGCAGAATTAAATAAAGCGGAGGGAAGTTCAGTAGATACGGAGTTATTATCTTGTTCCATATATTCCGAATACTAATGATAAAGTGCCGACACTGGTGAAGTAGCCAACAATTCTTTCAAGACTCTGCTATCAGAGAGTCAATTGGGCAGTGACAGCATTTGGATTGTGGGTCAGATTTCAGTTCCTGTAGCTGAGTCATGGAATATATTCAATGCTGAGATAAACAGATTTTTCAGCAACAGGGGAGACAAGGGTTATGGGGAGCGGGCAGGACAGTGGAGTTGAGGCCAAAATCGGATCAGCCATGATCTCATTAAATGGCCTACTCCTGCTCCTATTTCTTATTTTCTCATGTACTTCCGTAAACCTAGTCTCTCATAAACTCTTAGACGCAGCAACAGATTTAAATGTTTGCTATAAATCTATTGCATAATGAGGTAGAAAGAAAGACTGGAATAGTTGGGGTGTAACTAGCGCGAAGTTTTCCATTGTGTATCTATAAGTCGGAACACGATGATCGCGTTGGATGTGTTTGTATAACAGTGCAGAGAGTTCTGTGGTTGTAGACTGTTAGTGGAGGATTACAGAGCTCCGTCCTGAGTCTGACGGCCGCCCTTAACATCGGAATCTGCCACTTGTTCCAATCAATGCTAGAAGAATCTAAAGGGATTCTCCTTGGCCGGAATTAAATACAATTTGCGTTAGATTAAAGATACAAAGCAATGCCCAGAGCTGATGTCCACAAATCTAATGATCGCGAAAAAACAGGAAGCATAAGTATTAGCGATGTATTTGTTATCCTTGAAATACAAAAATAAAACAAAACTGCTGAACAAACAAACTGCAAGGAGTGCAAGATGGAGGAGTTCCTGAATATTATTGGTGACACGGCACAGAGTCGGCTGAGCGCTGCACCCATTGGTTGTAAGTGTCTGAGGTATGACGACCAGATTCACCTCTGAAAGCTCCACTACGTCATCATAAGCCCCTACTCCAGGCTGTGGCGCTCTTCACGATGGGCCGCAGGAAGTGAGGCGCGTTCATATTGACTGCAATAGAGCTGAATATCCGGCGCTGCGTATAACGGCGGCCGATCCGATACCGCCCGCATTGTGCCACCGCCCGAGACGAATTTCCGGGACTAATTGTGCGATTATCAATATATTTAATTTGAATATATTTACCTTTAATGGCAATTGGTTGAATTACTTTCTTTAATATTAAATTGTTCTTTTCTTTCCTTGCCCCTATTTATAGGGACTGAACTCACTCACAATATCTGCCAACTCCAGCTCCGCCCACAGTAACACATCACTGATGGAGCATAACCAGGGGCGGAAGCCTGTCATCAGGTGATATCACAAAGGCGCCAGGAGCCAATCATACAGCAGCCAGTAACAATGTTACAAAGCTGCCGGAGCTCCGCCCAGTCGAGGTGTCACAGGGTCACATGACCATGCTCTGCTCCTTGTGTGCAGTTTCACTGGGGATGAACACATGTTGTACATTCAGCAGTGTCTCCGAACCGTTCCCCTCCACTGAGACCCTAAGGCAGGGAGCGCAAACCCGCAAAATTGCCACTTACGAATTCTCCGTCCCATCCTCCAAATATGTGCACCCACTATTCAATGACCCAAACGTCCACCTTTTGATTTATACACCCCAAAGACTCACTCGTGTAGAATCAGGCAGTGCCTCTTCCTCATGCCTTTGCAATGAAATGCAGTTTGAGATAATAGTGCTTCGATGAAGATATAACAATCACCTCTCTGTTCTAACACCAATCTATTCCCTATAACAGGAGGGAGCGTCAGAAGCACATTGTAGGGCTCATCAGGGGTATCAATGGGAGGGGACATACGTGCAATAATTCGAGGGGAAATCATGGGCAATAATAGTTTAAAACTCCGTCTATAGTGTCCCATCAGACACTCGCAGTTCATAACGGCACGAGATACATGCAGAGTAAAACTACCTCTACACGATCCCATTAAACACTCCCAGGTCAGATACAGCATGGTATACATGCAGTGTAAAGCATATTTAAACTGCACATCAATCACTCCCACCTCAGGTCCAGCATGGGTAGATACTGATTAAAGCTCCATCTACACTGTCCCATCAAACACTCCCAGAAAAAGTACAGCACGGGTCAGATACAGAGTGAATCTCGCTCGACACTCTTCAATCAACCCTCACAGGGCAGGTACAGCACGGGTCAGATACAGAGTAGAGCTCCCTCGACACTATTCCATCAACTCTCACAGGGCAGATACAGCACGAGTTAACAACAGAGTAAATCTCCCTCTACACTGTCCCATCGAAAACCCTCAGGTCAAGCAGACAGGGGTTAGATAAAATGTAAATCTCACTTTACAGTCGTTCGTCAAGCAAAGTTAATTCAGATACGGCGTGCGTTTAATGCAGCTTACACCTCCTCTGACACTACCCAATGAAGCAACCCGTCTTACGTGAAGCATTGTATGATTACAGGTCAGACATCCCTGTAAATGTAATCACCACGCTATCCTAGGTGAGGTATGGGCTAGCTTCACATACCAGTGAATCCCCAGTCAAATTACCGCATCAAATGCCGAGTCTTTTGCAAGAAATTAAACAGCTCCCAAGAGCTTGTTAGACTCTTACCTTGAAAAAACCCTGTACTGATGGGATTCTCAGTGGAGCTCGTCACGTTTCCAATTACTGATGAAGCTTCCTGTTTTATCCCGTCTTTTTCAATGGGATTGTTGGCCCCAGCAGATCTGCACTGTGAAACCAGCGACCTTTCTCCAGTCACATTTAGTGTGGTGACGGTTCGATGTCGATCTCTCTTCTTTCATGAGATAATGCTCACTCCAAGAATCTTTTAATATAAAAATGATTCATATTATTTCCAGAATCTGTTACTCGAAAACAATAGGACTAATTTTGCGACTTGCGATATTTATTTTGAACATATTTACAATTAATAACATTTGGTTGGTTTACTTATTTAATACTAAATTCTTCTTTTCCATCCTAGCCCCTATTTATGGGGACTGAACTCACTCACAATATCAGCTGCCAACTCCAGCTCCGCCCACATTAACACAGCACTGATGGAGCCAAACCAGCGGCGGAAACCTGTCTCGAGGTGACATCACAAAGGAGCCAGGAGCCAATCACACAGCTGTCAGAAACAATGGCCCAGAAATAAGGGTGCAAGCATCCCGCGCGCACCTACCTACCGCGCCTGCCGTTGACCTCTGGGCCCACGGGGAACTCAGCTCCTGGACCTCCTGCAGCTGCAGGGGCGCAGTGCTTGTGTATCCAGGGGCGTAGTCAGTGCGATGCGTCCCCTTGGGATCACGTGGGCCATGGAGAGCCAATGGCAGCAGACCATCTTTCATTCATAGATTTGACAGGAAGACCTGTCAAATGTACGAATTGAAATCGGCTCCAAAACAACACCTAAAATTCAAATAAATTTAAAAAAAAATCACATTTTTAAAATAATTATAAGTTAAATAATTTAACTAGTTTAAACAAAAATTTAAATTTTTGAAAAAGTTAAAATACTTTTGAACGGTGCTAAAAATAAACTTACCTTTCTTTAAAGTATCTCAAAAAGATAAACCTGTTGAAATTTATTTTAAATTGTAATTAATTAATCACTTGCCTTGTTAAAAACGGGTCTTGCGCCTCCTTTTTAAAAGCGCACCTTCTTCCATACTTACCTTCCCGGAGAAACCTGAAAAAAAACCTAAGTTCGCTGCATGCGTGCAGCCTCTCCCGCACACGCGGTTCACCTCTCAACCCCTCCCTTCACGAGACCGGAAGTTCCGGTTTCCCGCGCATGCGCAATTCATGCAGGAAACTGACACTTCAGGTGGCCTTACGGGTGACTACACAGCGCGTTCTCACCCGGCAAGTGCCGAATTTTTGGCCCATTGTCACAAAGCAGCCGGAGCTCCGCCCCGTGGCGGTGTCACAGAGTCACATGACCATGCTCTGCTCCTGGTGCACAGTCTCACTGGGGATGAATGCGGGTAATTACATAAGAATATAAGAAATAAGAGCAGGAGTAGGCCATATGACCCCTCCAGCCTGCTCCGCCATTCAGTAAGATCATGGCTGATCATCGACCACAAACTCTGGGGAGAGAGTGGGAATATGGTATTGAGATAGAGGATCAGCCCTGATCATATTGAATGGAGGAGCAGGCTCGAAGGGCCGAATGGTCTACTCCTGCTCCTATTTTTCTATGTTTCTATGTTTCTAACTCTACTTTCCCGCCCAATCCCCATATCTCTTGATTACCCTAGAGTCCAAAAATCTGTCTATCTCAGCCTTGAATATACTCAAAGATTCAGCATTCACTGCCCTCTGGGGCAGAGAATTCCAAAGATTCGCAACCCTCTGAGTGAGTAAATTCCTCCTCATCTCAGTCTTAAATGGCCTTCCCCTTATCCTGAGAAAATGTCCCCTAGTTCTCGACACTCCAGACTGGGGAAACGACCTCTCAGCATCAACCCTGTCAATCCCCTTCAGAATATTGTATGTTTCAATGAGATCACCTCTCATTCTTCTAAACTCCAGAGAGTATAGGCCAATTCTACACAATCTCTCATCATAGGACAGCCCTCTCATCCCAGGAATCAATCTAGCGAACCTTCGTTGCACCGCCTCCAAGGCAGGTATATCCTTCCTTAGATAAGGAAACCAAAACCGTGCACAGTACTCCAGATGTGGTCTCGCCAAGGCCCTGTACAATTATAGCAAGACTTCCTTACTCTTATACTCCAACCCCCTTGCAATGAAGGCAAACATGCCATTTGCCTTCCTTATTGCTTGCTGTAACTGTATGCTAGCTTTCTGTGTTTCTTGCACGATGACACTCAAATCTCTCTGAACACCAACATTTGAAATTTTCTCAACATTTAAAAATATATTCTGTTTTTCTATTCTTCCTACTAAATTGAATAACCTCATATTTCCCTACATTATACTCCACCTGCACCTTACTGCCCACTCACTTAGTCTGTCTATATCCCTTTGCAGACTCTTTGTGTTCTCCTCACAGCTTACTGTCCAACCTAGCTTTGCTTCATCAGCAAACTTGGAAACAGTACACTTGCTCCCGTCATCTAGGTCATTAATATAGATTGTAAATAGCTGAGACCCCAACACTGATTCTTGCGGCACCCCACTAGGTACAGCCTGCCAACCTGAAAAAGAGCCGTTTTTCCCTACTCTCTGTTTTCTGTCCATTAACCAATAATCTATCCATGCTACAATATTACCCCAAACCCCATGAGCCCTAAGCTTGTGTAATAACCTTTTATGTGGCACCTTATCGATTGCCTTTTGGAAATCCAAATATACTGCATCCACTTGTTCCCCTTTATCAACCCTGCTAATTACATCCTCAAAATTCTCTAATAAATTTGTCAAACACGATTTTCCTTTCATAAAACCATGTTGACTCTGCCTAATCATGTTATGATTTTCGAAGTTACATGATACCACTTCCTTAATTATGGATTCCAGCATTTTCCCGACGACTGATGTCAGGCTAACTGGCCTGGGGTTCCCTGTTTTTCTCTCTCCCTCTTTTCTTCAATAGAGGTGTTATATTTGCGACATTCCAATCCGCTGTGACCATTTCTGAATATAGGGATTTTTGGAAGATCAAAACCAATGAATCCACTATCTCTTCAGCCACTTCTTTTAGAACCCTGGGATGTAGGACGTAACGTCCAGGGGATTTGACTGCTTTTAGTCCCATTAGTTTCTCTAGTACTTTTTCTCTACTTATATTAAGTATGTTAAGTTCCTCAACCTCATTATACCCTTGGTTCCCACAATTTTGGTATGCTTTTTGTGTCCTCTACTGTGAAGACAGATACAAAATATTTGTTTAATGTTCCTGCCATTTCCTTATTCCCCATAATAATTTATCCTGTCTCAGCCTCTAAGAGACCAACGTTTACTTTTGCTACTCTCTTCCATTTTAAATACGTGTAGAAACTCTTAAAATCTGCTTTTATATTTCTTGCTAGTTTCTCTCATATTGTATTTTTTCCCTATTTATCAATTTTTCGTCAACCTTTGCTGGTTTCTGAATCTCTCCCAATCCTTAGGCTTACTATTATTCCGTGCAACATCATAAGCTTATTCTTTCAATCTAATGCTATCTTAACTTCTTTAGTTAGCCACTGTTGGATCACTTTTCCCGTGGAGTTCTTGTTTCTCAATGGAAAAGATTTTTATTGAGAATTAGGAAATATTTATTTAAATGCTAGCCATTGCTTCTTTCTGCCACACCTTTTAATCTATTTTTTTCAATCTACCTTAGCCAATTTACCTCATACCTATGTAATTTGCTTTATTTAAGTTTAAGACTCTAGTTTCGGACTTAGGCATGTCACTTTCAATATTAACGTGAAATTCTATCATATTATGATCACTCTGCACCAGAAGATCCTTTACTATGAGATTGCTAATTATCCCTGTCTTATTACACAATACAAGATCTAAAATAGCCTGTTCCCTGGTTGCAACCATGACATATTGTTCTAGGAAACTGTCCCGAATACATTCCATGAACACGTCCTCCAGACTACCTTTGTCAATTTGATTTGTCCAGTCTATATGAAGATTGAATTCTATCAAGATTATTGCATTACCTTTGTTGCAAGCTCTTACTATTTCTTGATTAAAATTCTGCCCAACGGTATAGCTACTGTTATGGGGCCTATATACTACACCTACCAGTGTTTTCTGCCCCTTGTTATTCCTTATCTCCACCCATGCTGATTCTACTTCCTGATCTTCCGAGCCGAGGTACTTTCTCGCTACTGTCCTTATGTCATCCTTTATTATCAGGGCTACTCCCCCTCCTTTTCCATTCTACCTGTCTTTTCGAAACGTCAAGTACCCTGGAACATTTAGTTCCCAACCTTGGCCACCTTGCAACCATGTCCCTGTAATGGCTATTCGATCAAACCTATGTATCTCTATTTGTGCCGCTCGCTCGTTTAACTTGTTATGAATGCTTCGTGCATTCAGATGAAGAGCCTTTAATTTTTGTTTTACCTTTATTCCCTGCTTTGACCTTATTCCCTGCTGCACTGCTACGATTAAACTCTCTGTCCCTTCCTGTCACACTCTGCTTATTATTACCCAAATCGCTACACTGCTCTATTGCCTTGAACTTTCTCTTAAGATTTCTTAATTTTCCCTCACTTGATCCAGTCTCTAATCTCGCTCCCATGCACTGAGACCCCAGGCAGGGAGCACAGATTCCCACAATTACCCCTTACTCATTCTTCCTCCCGTCCTCAAAAATGTGAGGTCCCACTATTTAATTGTGTAATCGCCCTCAAGTCCTCCTCTTGCTTTAAACATCCCAAACTCTCAGTTCTATCTATATCAGTCAGCGTGTGTTCCCTTTGCTTTGGCATTGAGAGGCTGTTTGAGGTAATGATGTTAGATTGAGGCCCGATATTACAACCTGTTCTGTGTTCTGAAACCATTCTATTCCCTGTAACAGAAAAGGAAGCCAGAGGCGATATGTAGGGAGTATCAGGGTTAGCAAGTGTTTGAACCATCGTGGTATAATTGGACGGGGCATCATGAGAAATATTTTTAATGTTCCCTCAACACTGTCCCCTTAAACATTTCCAGATCAGGTGCAGCACTCCCAAGTGAGGAATGGGCAAGGTTTGCATATGAGCGAATCCCCAGTCAACTTGCCGAATCAAAGGTCGAACCTTATGGCAGATGTTGAACAGCTCCCAATAGCTGGTTAGACTCTCACCTCAGCAAAATCCTGTACTGCTGAATTTTCAGTAGAATTCCTCACCTGTCCAATCAGTGTTGAGTGCTGCTGTTGTAAGTCGTGTTCGACACTGGGTATTGTTGGTCCCACCAAATCCGTTCTGCAAACCCAACGACCTTTCTTCAGTCCCAGTTAAAGTTGTGATGATTCGACTTCTCCCTCTCTCTCTCTCTCTCTCTCCACCGTCCTGAGATACTGCTCACTCCAGGAACATTTTAATACAAACATAGTTCACGTTAATTCCAGAAGATGTAATTGGAGAGGCTGTCCCGAGCAAACACATCTACAGGAGATGTCTCCATCTCGAATCTCTCCAGCATTGAGCTGGACTGCGAGTTGGAGACACTCCGACACATAAGGGAGGGGGAGGAATTTCTGGACAGTTTTATCCAGAATACGATCATACCCCAGAGGAAAGCACGGGTTCAGGAAGGGGAGGGTGTGACTTTTAGGGAGCCGGGGAGCAGGGATTTACAAGAGGTTGAGAAGGAGGTCCCGCAGACACTGGTCCAGTCCAACATTAACCATGTACTCACTACCTGTGAGGACAAGGAGAAAGACTGCAGGGAGGACAGCCACAATGCAGACCAAGGCACCGTGGCTCAGAAAGCTGTCGGCGGGGTGGGGGGGGGGGGGGCGGGGCGGAGAGAGCTGAATAGAAATGTGGTAGCGATAGGGGACTCTATAATTAGGGTGACAGATAGCATCCTCTGCAGCCATGGAAGAGAATCCTGAATTGTGTGTTGCCTATCCTTTGCCAGGTTAAGGGATAAAATTCACGGCGGCTGGAGATAAACTTGGAAAGAGAGGGGCTAAATCCAGTTGTCTTGGTCCAACTTGGAACAAATGACATAGGTAGGAACAGGTGGGAGGTCCTGCTGAAAGAGTATCAGGAGCAAGCCTCTAACTTAAAAAGCAGGACCTCGAGGGTAATAATCTCTGGGTTATTGCTCGAGCTACATGCAAATTGGCATAGAAGCAGACAGATCAGGAGAATTAACACGTGGCTAAAGAGCTGTCGTGGGAAAGAGGGGTTCATTTTCGTGGGACACTGGCACCAGTTCTGAGACAGGAAGGAGCTGCACCGAGGGGAGGGGCTCCACCTGAACCGGGATGGGATCCGTGTCCTAGCGGAAAGGGTGAATAGGGAGGTGGCAAAGGCTCTAAACTGGTAAGAAGGGAGAGGGATCTACAAGAAATGTAATCAGCCTAAATATAAACAAAACAGGTAAAGTGAGCACGGGAAAGAATAATGTAAGGGAGGACATTGGCGGCAAGGGAGCAAATGGAATTATAGAACAGGATTCCAAAAATATGGTTAAACATAAAGTGAGAGGAAATCCTAATAAAAATGAGTTAAACTCTATGTACAGCAATGCTCACAGTGTCCGAAATAAAACAGGGGAGCTGGAGGCAATCATACGTTGCGATAAACCAGACATAATCGCCATTACTGGGATTCAGGACTGAGAATTAATCATTGCAGGGTATAACATATCTAGAAAAGATAGAGAGGGAAAAGGAGGAGGTGGATTGCTGTACTTATTAGGGATAACAGAATGGCAGTAGAAAAAAAGGGACTTAGATATCAACAAGACAAAAATAGAATCCATATGGATATGATAAAAGATAATAAAGGATCAATCATACTAATAGGCGTAGTCTACAGACCACTTAATTGTGGAAGGGAGATTTTTTTTTTATGAGCTGTGGGCGTCGCTGGTAAGGCCAGCATTTAATGCCCACCCCTAATTGACTTGAGAAGGTGGTGGTGAGCCACCTTCTTGAACCGCTGCAGTCCGTGTGGTGAAGGTACTCACACAGTGCTGTTAGGTATAGATTTCCAGGATTTTGACACAGCGACGATGAAGGATCGGCGATATGCTTCCAAGTCAGGATGGTGTGTGACTTGGAGGGAAACTTGGAGTTGGTGGTCTTCCCATGGCACTGCTGTCCTTGTCCTTCTAGGTGGAAGAGGTCGCGGGTTTCGGAGGTGCTGCTGAAGAAGCCTTGGCGAGTTGCTGCAGTGCATCTTGTAGATGGTACACACTGCAGCCACGGTACGCCGGTGGTGGAGGGAGTGAATGTTTAAGGTGGTGGATGAGGTGCCAATCAAACGGGTTGATTTGTCCTGGATGTGTCGAGCTTCTTGAGTTTTGTTGGAGCTGCACTCATCCAGGCAAGTGGAGACTATTCCATCACACTCCTTACTTGTGCCTTGTAGATGGTGGAAATGATTTGGGGAGTAAGGAGGTGCGACACTCGCCGCCAAATACCTAGCCTCTGACCTGCTTTTATTGCCACAGTATCTATGTGGCTGATCCAGTTAAGTTTCTGATCAATGGTGACCCCCCAGGATGTTGATGGTGGGGGATTCGGCGATGGTAAAGCCGTTGAATGTCATGGGGGGTGGGTGGTTAGACTCTCGCTTGTGGGAGATAGTCATTGCCTGTCACTTCTGTGGCGTGAATGTTAAATGCCACTTATCTGCCCAAGCCTGATCGCCGTCCAGGTCTTATTGCATGCGGGCATGGACTGCTTCATTATCTGAAGAGTTGTGAATGGCGCTGAACACTGTGCACTCATCAGTGAACATCCCCATTTCTGACCTTATGTTTGAGGGAAGATCATTGATGGAGCAGCTGAAGATGGTTGTGCCTAGGACACTGCCCTGAGGAAGTCCTGCAGCGATGTCCTGGGGCTGTGATGATTGACCTCCAACCACCACAACCATCTTCCTTTGTGCTAGGGATGACTCCAACCAGTGGAGCGTTTTCCCCCCGATTCCCATTGATTTCAGTTTTACTAGAGCTCCTTGATCACACTCGGTCAAATGCTGCATTGATGTCAATGTCAGTCACTCTCACCTCACCTCTGGAATTCAGCTCCTTTGTCCATGTTTGGACCAAGGCTGTAACGAGGTCGCGAGCCGAGTACTTGACGGAACCCAAACTGGGCATCACTGAGCAGGTTATTGGTGATTAAGTGCCTCTTGATAGCTGATGATTGAGAGTAGACTGATGAGGCGATAATTGACCCGGTTGGATTTGTTCTGCTTTTTGTGGACAGGACATACCTGCGCAGTTTTCCACATTGTTGGATAGATGCCAGTGTTGAAGCTTTACTGGAACAGCTTGACTAGAGGCGCGGCTAGTTCTGGAGCACACGTATTCAGCACAATAGCAGGGTTGTTGTCGGGGCCCATAACTTTTGCTGTATCCAGTGCGCTCAGCCGTGTCTTGATATCACGTGGAATGAAGCGAATTGGCAAAAGACTGGCTTCTGTAATGGTAGGGGAAGAACTATTCAAAAATATTACGGAAATGAGTAAAAAACATAGAATAATAATCATGGGGGAATTTGAACTACCCCGATATTAAATATACACAAGAGTTAGGTAAAGGGGATAAGGGAATTGAGTTCCTATAATGTCTACAGGACTCCTTTCTAACCCAAATATTTAAAAAAAGCCCAAAAGGGAGGATTCGCTATTAGATCTAGTTATGTGGAATGAGCCAGATGAGATAAGATGAGTAAAACTAGGGGAACATATAGGCAATAGTGACCATAATATAATACGCTTTAAGATGACCATAGAGAAGGACATAAGAATGACAAAAACCAAGTTAATAGATTGGATGAAAAGCTGATTTTAAGGGGCTGAGAATAGAACTAGCGAAGATAAAATTGTCAATAATATTGCCAAACAACGATGTAGAAAGACAATGGGAAACATTTAAAGCAGTGTTCAACAGATTACAGGAACAATATATTCCGCAGAAATGAAAAATCAAGCTAAACACTAACGAGAATTCATGGATGAATAAAGACACAAGGAGACAATGAAGGCGAAGGAAAGAGGCATACATTAAGTACATAGATAGCATGGGAATGCATGGTAAGAGAGAATGCGAAGGGATTAGAAGAGAAGTCAAAAAACAATTAGGAAGGCAAAGAGAAACTATGAAATTCAATTATCAAGGAACATTAAACAAAATAGTAACATATTTTACAGCCACATCAATAAAAAAGGAAGGTTAGGATGGGAATAGAGTCATTAAGCGATGGACAGACAGTACCGCAGGTAACGATAGGGAGATGGCAGAAATATTAAATCATTATTTTGCTTCAGTATTTACCAGGGAGATAGAACAGGTGGACATTACATTGGATGATGAAATAATTAATGAGATAAGTGCATTTAAAATAAAAAGGGGATATATTAAATAAACTAATCAAACTCAAAGACCCCTGTTCCGAATGGATTGCATCCAGGACTTTAAAATAATCTAGCGAAGAGATAGCAGAGGCATGATTACACATTTTAATAATTCGTTAGAAAAGGTGCAGTGCCAAAGGACTGGTGTATAGCTGACGTAATACCGATATTTAAGAAGGGGGATAGAACATTTCCAGGGAATGATAGACCATTCAGCTTCAGGTAGGAAAAATAATGGAATCCATACTAAAGGAGACAATAGAATAACATCTATAAACGAAAAGTATAATAATGAATAGTCAGCATGGATTTCAACAGGAAAAATCTTTCTTTACCAATTTTATTGAATTTTTTGAAGAGGTAACAAAGAGACTATACAATGGTAATGCAGTAGATGTAATTTATCCAGATTTTCAAAAGGCCTTCGATAAGGTGCCCCATAACAGACTGATGAACAAAGTCAGAGAATGCGGAGTCAGGGGACAAGTAGCACAATGGATTGCTGGCTGGCTTCAGGACAGAAAGCAGAGAGTAGGAGTAATGGGTAGCTATTCACAGTGGCAGAAGGTGGGTAATGATGTTCCACAAGGATTAGCGCTGGACCAGCTGTTCACAATTTACATTAATGGTTTAGACTTTGGAATCAAAAACACAATTACTAAATTTTGCGGATGATAACAAATTGGGGGGATAGTCAATTCTGAGGGGGACTGCAACAAATTACAGGAGGACATCAATAAACTTGCAGAATGGGCAAATAATTGGCAAATGAAGTTCAACACAGACAGATTTGAGTTATTTCATTTAGGTAGGAAGAATAGGGAGGTCATTTATGACGTGGAGGGTGCGAGTCTAGGTGGGGTAGAGGAACAAAGTGATCTCGGAGTACAAATACACAAATCACTAAAGGTTGCGCCACAGGTTAGCAAGGCCATTAAAATGCAGACCCAGCACTCGGGTTTATTTGTATAGGGATAGAATTGAAAAGTAGGGAAGTTATGCTAAACCTGTATCGAACCTTGGTTAGACCACACTTAGAGTACAGCGTACAGTTCTGGTCCCCATATTATAAAAAAAGGATATAGAGACAATGGATAGTGTGCAGAGAAGATTTACAAGGACGATACCAGAAATGCGAGGTTATACATATCAGGCAAGGATGAACAGGCTGGGTCTCTTTTCTCTTGAAAAAAGAAGGATGAGGGGTTATCTAATAGACGTCTATAAAATAATGAAAACTTCTGATAGATTGGATACAGAGAGAATGTTTCCACTTGTGGGGAAGAGCATTACTAGAGGTCATCAATATAAGATAGTCACCAAGAAATCCATTAGGGAATTCAGAAGAAACTTATTTAACCAAGGAGTGGTGAGAATGTGGAGCTCGATACCACAGGGAGTGGTTGGAGTGAATAGTATCGATGCATTTAAGGGGAGGCTGGACAAACATGAGGGAGAAGGGAATATAGGATTATACTGATAGATGTGGATAAGGAAAGACGGGAGGAGGCTCGAGTGGAGCAAAAACACCGGCATGGACTGGTTGGGCCGAATGGCCTGTTTCTGTGCCGTATATCCTATATAATCCTATGTAATATAATGGGACAAATTTTATGAACTTCCCTTTATTTAATTTTCATATATTTGCCATTCATGATACGGCTGAATTACTTAATTTAATAGTAAATTGCTCTTTTCTTTCTAGCCACTCTGTATAGTGATTAAACTCACTCACATTGTCTGCGGCCTACTCCAGCTCTGGCTTCAATAATATCCCACTGATGGGGCATAACTAGGGGCGGAAATCTGTCTCCAGGTGACATCACTAAGGAACGAGGAGCCAATCACATAGCAGCCAGGAACTAATTCACGAATAAGCTGGAGTTCCACCCACACGAGGTGTTATAGGGTCACATGGCACGGCTCTGCGCCTGATGTGCACTCGCACTGGGCATGAACGCAGTATATACAATCGGTCCAGTCTCTGACCCCGATCCCATGTACTGAGACATCGGACAGGGAGCATAGACTCACCAAATTAACCTTTGCATATTCTCCCTCCCATTCTTCAAATGTAGGGTCCCACTTTTCAATAAACCCATGCTCAGGGACTGGTTGGGCCGAATGCTCTGTGTCTGTGCTCTGTGTGATCCTGGAGTGCAGCATGATCGCGGGCATGGACTGTTTCGGCCGAATGCTCTGTGTCTGTTGTCTGTGTGATCCTGGAATGCAGCATAAACGCGGGCATACAGAGCAGGAAAGGCCCAGGCTCCATCCCCAGACTATCCCCCACCGACCCCCCCTACTCACACACAAACAGAGCAGGAGGTTACAGTGAGAGGGAGGGTTGTAGCGCTGGAGGAGGTTATAGAGTTCGGGAGAGTTATAAGCGTTGGAGGAGGTTTCAGAGAGAGGGAGCATTGTGGGGTTGGAGGAGGTTAGGGAGAAAGGGAGGGCTGCCGGGCTGGAGGTTTTTATTGAGATAGGGAGGGTTGTAGGGCTGGAAGAAGTTACAGAGATAGGGAGGGTGGTAGGTGTGGAGGAGGTTACAGAGATGGGGAGGTTTGTAAGGCTCGAGGAGGATACAGAGATAGGGAAGGTTGTACGGCTGGAGGTGGTTAAAGAATTAGGGACGGTTATAGATCCGGAGGAGGTGACAATAATATAGACGGTTGTCAGGCTCGAGGAGGTTACAGAGATAGGAAGGGTTATAGGGCTGGAGGAGGCTACAGAGATAGGGAGGGCTGTAGGGCTGGAGGAAGTTACAGTGATACGGAGGGCTGTAGGGGCTGGAGGAGGTTACAGAGCTGTGGTGGGTTGTACTGCTGGAGGTGGTTACAGCCCAAGCCTGAACGTCGTCCAGGTGGAACATGGCTGAAGTGTGTACCATCTACAAGATGCACTGCAGCAACTCGCCAAGGCTTCTCCGGCAGCACATCTGAAACCCGCGACCTCTTCCATCAAGAAGGACAAGGGCATCAGGTGCATGGGAATACTACCACCTTCACGTTCCCATCCAAGTCACACACCATCATGACTTAGAAGTATATCGCCGATTTTCATTGTTGCTGGGTCAAAATCCTGGAACTCCCTCCCTAACCACACTGTGGGAGTACCTTCACCACACGGACTGCAGCGGTTCAAGAAGGCGGCTGACCACCACCTTCTCGAGGGCAATTAGGGGAAGGGCAATAAACTCTGGCCTTGCCAGCGACGCCCACATCCCATGAACGAATACAAAAATGGCCGGTGGGAAGCTTCAAACAGACTCAGTGCCCCGGTATCTGGAGGAGCAACATCGGCCAAGGTTGCTGCTCCAGATCACAACCCAGTGTAGGAGTGTGGGGCACAGCAGAGGTCAGGAAGGGGGGGTTGTGGATGTAATGATCCCCCATTGCAGGACCTATTGGCCTTGGAGGGGTCAGCACAGAATCATCAGAATGATACCGTGGCAAAAAGGTTTAATTTAGGAGGACGGGTTGCACAGACTAGGCTTGTATTCCCTCGACTCACAGTAAGTAGGTTGTGGGTTCCCCACCCACTTCTGAGACTTGAGCACAAAATCTAGGCTGACTCTCCCAGTGCAGTACTGAGGGAGTAATGCCCGGTCGGTGGGGCAGTACTGAGGAAATGATGCACTGTTAGAGGGGAAGTACTGAGAGAGCCCCGCACTGTCGGAAGATCAGTACTGAGGGAGTAATGCCCGGTCGGTGGGGCAGTACTGAGGGAATGATGCTCTGTTAGAGGGGAAGTACTGAGGGAGCGCTGCACTGTCGGATTGGCAGTACTGAGGGAGTGATGTAGGGTCGGAGGGGCAGTACTGAGAGAGCCCCGAACTGTCGAAAGATCAGTACTGAGGGAGTGATGCACTGTTAGAGTGGCACTACTGAGGGCGCACTGCATTTTTAGAGGGGCAGTACTGAGGAACCGCCGCACTGTCAGAGCAGCACTTCTGAGGGTCTGCTGCACTGTCGGAGGGGCTGTATTAAGGGGGCGCCGCACTGTCGGAGAGACTGTGCTGTGGGAGCGCTGCACTGTTGGAGGGGCAGTACCGAGGGAGCGCAGCGCTGGCGGAGGGACAGTACTGAGAGAGGTCTGTACTGTCGAAGGGACAGCACTGAGGGAGGTTTGGACTTTTGGTGGGGCAGTACTGTGGGAGCGCCACATGGTCGGAAGTGCAGTACTGAGGAGGCGCTGCACTGCCGGAGAGGCATTAATGAGGGAGCTCTGCACTGCCGGAGGGACAGAACTGAGGGAGCGCTACCTTTTCAGAGGGACAGTACTGAGACAGGTCTGTACTCTCGGAGGGGCAGTGTGGAGAGACCGCTGCACTGTCCAAGGGACAATACTGAGGGAGTGCTGCACTGTCGGAGTGGCTGTACTGAGGGAGCGCTGCACTGAGTCAAAGGCAATACTGAGGGAGCGCTGCACTGTCAGAGTGGCAGAAAGCAGGGAGTGCAGCACTGATAGAAGGGCAGTACTGAGGGAGCTCTGCACGGTTAGAGGGGCAGTACTGAGTGAGCACTGCACTGACAGAAGGGCAGTACTGAGAGAGCGCTGCATTGTCGGAGGGACAGTATTGAGGGAGCGCTGCACTGTCGGAGGGACAGTACTGAGGGAGCAATGAACTGTCAGAGGGTCAGTACTGAGGGAGCGCCAGACTGTTGGAGGAGCAGTGCTGAGGGAATGCTGCACTGTCGCGGCTTGAGTACTGAGAGTGCGCTATACTGACGAAGGGTCAATATTGAGGGAGCGCTGCACTGTTGGAGGAGCAGTTCTGAGGAAATGCTACACTTTCGGCAGGGGAGTACTGAGGGCACGCTGCATCTTGAAGGTTTAGTATTGACGGAGCGCTGTCTGTTGGAGAGGCAGTACTGAGGGAGCGTCGTACTGTCAGAGCGGCAGTACTGATGGAGTGCTGCACTGTCGGAGGGACAGTACGAAGGGAGCGCCGCACTTGTGGAGGGGCAGTACTGAGGAAGCGCTGCACTGGCGGAGGGGTAGTACCGAGGTAGTGCAGCGCTGACGGAGGGATAGTACTGAGTGAGGTCTGAAGTGTAGGCTAAACAATACTGAGGGAGGTCTGCACTGCCAGAGGATCAGCACTGAGTGAGCGCCACATTGTCGGAGGGATTACACTGCTTGAGGTCTGCACTGTGGGAGGCGCAGTGCTGAGGGACCGCTGCACTGCAAAAATGGACATTACTGAGGGAGTGCTGCAATGTCGGAGCGGCGGTACTGAGGGAGCGCTGCACTGTCGGAGTGTCAATACAGATGGAGCGCAACACTTGCTCAAGGGCAGTACTGAGGGATTGCTGCACCGTCAGAAGGGCAGTACTGCGGAAACGCTGCTCTGATGGAAGGGCAGTACTGAGAGATCGCTGCACTGTCGGAGGGACAGTACTGAGGGGTGCTGCATTGTCGGAGGGCCAGTACTGAGGGAGTGAGCCACTGTCGGAGGGGGAGTACTGAGCGAGCACTGCACTGTTAGAGGTGCGGAACTGAGGGAGCACTGCATTGTCGGAGCGGCAGTAAGGAGGGAGCGCTGCATTGTTAGAGGTGCAGTAGTGAAGGAGCGCCTCACATGCAGAAGGAATGTTTCCTTTGGCGGGTGAGAACAGAACTAGAGGACATAATTTAAGGATAAGGGCTAAACCATTTAGGACAGAAATGAGGGGGAATTTCTTCACTCAGAGGGTGGTGAACCTGTGGAACTCATTGCCACAGAGGGCAGTGTACACCAGCTCATTAAATATATTTAAGAGGGAATTAGATATATTTCTACAGGCAAAAGGGGTTAAGGGTTACGGAGAGAAGGCGGGGACGGGATACTGAATTGGAGGATCAGCCATGATCTCATTAAATGGCGGAGCAGGCTCGAAGGGCCGGATGGCCTAATCCTGCTCCTATCTTCTATGTATCTATGTATCTATGTATGTACAGCAGGCACATCAAAGCACTGGGGAGCTACCACAAACGCTGCCTCCGCAAGATCCTGCAAATCCATTGGCAGGATAGGCGAACCAATGTCAGTTTTTTCGCTCAGGCCAACATCCCCAGCATCGAAGCTTTGACTACGATTGATCAGCTCCAATGGACGGGTCACATTGTCCACATGCCCGATACGAGACTCCCAAAACAAGCGCGCTACTCGGAGCTCCGACACGGCAAGAGAGCCCCAGGTGGGCAGAGGAAACGCTTCAAGAACACCCTCAAAGCATCCTTGAAAAAGTGCAACATCCCCACTGACACCTGGTAATCCCTGGACAAAGACCACACAAAGTGAAGGAGAAGCATCCGGGAAGATGCCGAACACCTCGAGTCTCTTCAAAGGGAGCAAGCGGAAGCCAAGCACAAGAAGCGCAAGGAGCGCACATCAACCGAAGCAGCACACCCACCCCACCTTCAACCACCGTCTGCCCCACCTGTGACAGAGACTGTAGGTCCCGCATTGGACTCATCAGTCATATGAGAACTCATTTTTGCTATGGAAGCAAGTCATCCTCGGCTCCGAGGGATTGCCTAAGAAGAAGAATGAGGGAGCGCTGCTCTGATGGAATGGCAGTACTGAGAGCGCTGCACTGTCAGAGGGCCAGTACTGAGGAAGCGCTGCACTGTCGGAGGGGCAGTACTGAGGGTGCGCTGCACTGTCGGAGGGGCAGTACTGAGGGAGCGCTGCAATGGTTGGAAGGACAGTACTGAGGGAGCGCCGCATTATCGAAGGAACAGAACTGAGGGAGCGCTGCATTGTGGGAGGGAATGTACTGCTGGTGGTCTGCACTCTCGGAGAGGTAGTGCTGAGCGACCGCTGCACTGTCCAAGGGACAATACTGAGGAAATGCTGCACTGTCGGAGGGGCTGTACTGAGGGAGCGCTGCACTGTCAGAGTGGCAGTGCTGAGAGTTCGCTGCAATGACGGAAGGGTAGTACTGAGGGAGAGCTGCACTGCCAGAGGGGCATTAATGAGGGAGCGCTGCAATGATGGAAGGGCAATACTGAGGAAGCGCTGCACTGTCGAAGGGATAGTACTGAGGGAGTGCTGCACTCTCGGAGGGCCAGTACTGAGGGAGCGCTGAACTGTTGGAGGGTCAATACTGAGGGAGCGCTTTACTCTCGGAGGGGCATTACTGCGGGAGCTCTGCCTGCTGGAGGGGCAGACTGAGGGAGCGCTGCATTGTCGGCGGTGTCAGTACTGAGCGAGCGCTGCACTGTGGAAGGGGCAGTACTGAGGGAGCGCTGCACTGTTGGAGGGGCAGTACTGAGGGAGCACTACACTGTCGGAGGGGCAGTACTGAGGGAGCGCTACACTGTCGGAGGGGCAGTACTGAGGGAGCGCTACACTGTTGGAGGGCCAGTACTGAGTGAGTGCTGCACTGTCGGAGGGGCAGTACTGATGGAGTGCTGCACTGTTGGAGGGCCAGTACTGAGGGAGCGCTGAATCGTGTGATGGTCAGTACTGAGGGAGTGCTGCACTCTCGGAGGAGCAGCACGGAGGGAGAGCTACATTGTTGGAGGGTCAGTACTGAGGGAGCGCTGCACTCTCGGAGGAGCAGCACGGAGGGAGTGCTACATTGTTGGAGGGTCAGTACTGAGGGAGCGCTGCACTGTCCAAGGGACAATACTGAGGGAATGCTGCACTGTTGGAGGAGCAGTGCTGAGGGAATGCCGCACTTTTGGAGTGGCTGTACTGAGGGTGTCTGCACTGTCGGATGTGGCGTCTTTTGGATGAGACGTTAAACCGAGGCCCCGTCTGCTCTGTCAGGTGAACGTAAAAGTTCTCGTGGCATAATTTTGAAGAAGAGTAGGGGAGTTCTCTCCAGTGTCTGGCCAATATTTTTCCCTGAACCAACAGAACAAAAGCAGGTGATCTGTTCATTATCACACTGCTGTTTGTGGGAGCTTACTGTGCGCAGATTGGCTGCCGCGTTTCCTACATTACAACAGTGACTCCACTTCAAAGAAATACTTCATTGGCTGTAAAGCACTTTGGGAATTCCGGTGGTCGTGAAAGGCACTGCAGAAATGCAATTATTTCTTTAGGAACATAAGAAATAGGAGCAGGACTATGCCATTGGCCCATCGAGCCTGCTCCGCCATTCAAGAAGATCATAGCTGATCTTCTACCTCATCTCCACTTTCCTCAACTATCCCCATAGCCCTTGATTCCCTTAATATTCAAAAATCTGTCGATCTCTGTTTTGAATATACTCAACGACTGAGCCTCCACAGCTCTCTGGGGTAGAGAATTCCAAAGATTCGCCACCCTCTGAGTGAAGAAATGTGTCCTCATCTCAGTCCTAAATGGCCGACCGCTTATTCTGAGACTGTGACCCCTGGTTCTAGGCTCCCCCTCCCGGGGAAACATCCTCCCTTCATCTACCCGGTCAAGCCCTGTAAGAATTTTACATGTTTCAATGAGATCACCTCTCATTCTTCGAAACTCTAGAGAATCTAGAGCTAGTCTGCTCAATCTCTCCTCATAGGACAATCCCCCATCCCAGGAACCAGTCTGATCAACCTTCGTTGCACTCCCTCTATTGCAAGTATATCCTTCCTTAGGTAAGGAGACCAAAACTGTACACAATACTCCGGGGGGGGGGGGGGGGGGGAGGAGGATTGCGTCGCACCCCCTTCGAGCCGCTAACTTCACCGGGTGCTTCTTTCAGTCCCCCGAAAAAGTTAGCGTGCCCGTGCCCGAAATTGAATGGTAGCACCCCAAGCAGGAGGCGGGCGCTACTGGAAGCGTTCCCCTCCATCTTAGGGCGCAAGCATTGAATATCACGGCCTTACATGCAGCAGTGCTAAGCGCGTCGGCACGTAGTGCCGCGGTACAGCAGGCCTCCATTCCCTGATTAAAGGAGAGGGACCTAGTGCAACGCACACCGGGGCTCTGCTGGAGCCCCAGGGAGCGAGGTGCCGGCAAAAGAGCCCGGCACTCAAGAGGAGGGGGCCAGAGGGGACAGGTGCCGGCAGGCGGCACCAAAACAAATGGCCACCCGGCACCTGCACTTTAACTTGCTCCGCCCTGGCCGAACAAACGCCCCCCCTGACCTTGTCCGACCTAGTGTAAGCGGTCGGGCAGGGGGCGCGAGCAAAGTTTGCGGCCGGGGTGCGGCACACGGTGAAGAAATCATCGTTTTAGGCGCAGTGCCGTGGGGCGCTACAGACTGCAGCCGCCATTAACCTCCAGTTAATTTCGCGAGAAGCGTTAATGGCGCCGAGCCCGGGCGCTCGTTGCTTTCCACCCCGTTAGCGTCCTCTAACGGGACGCGCAAAGCAGCAGAAGTTTTCCCCCTAGGTGTGGTCTCACAAAGGCCCTATATAATTGCAGGAAGACGTCTTTACTCTTATACTCAAATCCAGTCTATATGTAGATTAACGTGCCCCATGATTACTGTATTACCCTTGTTATATGCGCCTCTAATTTCTTAGTTTATACTCAGCCCTTCATTATAACTATTGTTTGGGGGCCTATAAGCAACTCCCAACAATATTTTCTGCCCTGTGCTGTTTTAGATCCACCCAAACTGATTCTACTTCTTGTTTTTCGGAGCAAATGTCAGTTCCCTCTAATGTCTTTATCCCATTCTTTATTATCAGTGCTAACCCTCCTCCTTTTCCATTTTGCCTATCTCTTCTAAAAGTTAAGTATCCTGGAATATTTAGTTACCAACCTTGGCCACTTTGCCACCACGTGTCTGTTATAGCTATTAGATCAAACCTGTTCATTTCAATCTGCGCTATTAATTCATCTATTTTGTTGTGAATGCTTCGTGCATTCAGATATTGTGACTTTAGCTTTGGCTTATTTCTCTTTCCCTGATGTCAACTTAGTCACTGATGCCTTATTACCTTTGTTACTCTCTCTGTCCCTTCCTGAACCATTCTGCTTATTTTTACCCAAAATTCTACTCTGCTCCAGAGCCTCGACATATCACTGCTTTTAAATTTACTGAATCCTCCCCCCCTCCCCCACCCTTCATTGGTTTAAAGCCCTTTCTACTGCCCTAGTTATTCCGTTCGCCATGACACTGGACCTGGCCCGATGGGGCCCGTCCCGTCTTTCTTTCTCACCGGATTGCATCCCTTGCAGTTCGGGCACAGTTGTGCACGATGGGAGCAGGGCATCAAAAACCTACCAATTCCCTTTGTAAGCTCGCCTTCACTTGCTGTGCTCGGTTTCTCTCCCATGACTGTGTCGGCCGCCAAAGTCTGCGTTGTGCTGTCTGCTGACACTGCCACAAGCTCACTTTCGATTCCACACGTTTATTATCTCAATAAGTTCTGAGTTCGACACAAGCCACGAATTTAGTTTGCACACCCGTACGGCCTTCACAAGTATTGAAAAAGTCAAACAAGACAGGAAGGAACTTTCCACGACCGCTATTCGATGCATCATAGAAACATAGAAGATAGGAGCAGGAGCAGGCCATTCAGCCCCTCGAGCCTGCTCTGCCATTCAATGAGATCATGGCTGATCAAACAAATTCAGTACCCTGTCCCTGCCTTCTCCCCATATCCCTTGATCCCTTTAGCTTTAAGAAATATATCAAACTCCGTCTTGAATATATTTAATGAATTGGTCTCTACTGCCTTCTGTGGTAGAGAATTCCACAGGTTCACCACTCTCTGGGTGAAGAAATTCCTCCTCGTCTCATTCCTAAATGTCTTACCCCTTATCATTAGACTGTGACCCCTGGTTCTGGACACGCCGGCCATCGGGAACATCCTTCCTGCATCTAATCTGTCCAGTCCTTTCAGAATTTTATATGTTTCATTCTTCTAAACTCCAAACTAAGCCCAATCGACCCAATCTCTCCTCATATGTCATTCCTGCCATCCCAGGTATCAGCCTGGTGAATCTTCGCTGCACTCCCTCCATGGTAAGAACATCCTTCCTCTGATAAGGCGACCAAAACTGCACACAATACTCAAGATGTGGTCTCACCAAGGCCCTGTACAACTGCAGCAAGACATCCTTGTTCCTTTACTCGTACCCTTTCGCTACGAAGGCCAACATACCATTTGCCTTCTTAACCGCCTGCTACACCTGCATGCTTACCTTCAGCGACTGGTGCACAAGGACACCCAGGTCTTGTTGCAATTCCCCTTCTCCCAATCTATTGCCATTCATATAATAATCTGCCTTCCTGTTTTTGACACCAAAGTGGATAACCTCGCATTTATCCACTTTATATTGGATCTGCCATGCTTCTGCCCAATTACCCAACCTTTCCAAATCATCCTGGAGTTTCTCGGCATCCTCCTCAAGGCACACACTCCCACCCAGCTTTGTGACATCTGCAAACTTGGAGATATTACATCCAATTCCCTCGTCTAGATCATTAATATATATTGCTAATAGCTGGGGTCCTAGGACCGAGCGCTGCGGTACCCCACTAGTCACTGCCTGCCACTCGGAAAAAGACCCATTGATTCCAACTCTTTGCTTTCTGTCTGCCAACCAGTTCTCTATCCAAGTCAATACCTTGCCCCCAATCCCATGTGCCTTAACTTTACACGCTAATCTCTTATGTGGGACCTTATCGAAAGCCTTCTGAAAGTCCAAAAACACCACATCCACTGGTTCCCCCTTATCTATTTTACATCCTCAAAACATTCCAGTAGATTAGTCAAGCATGCCAGTGACACATATCGGTCATCTTTCAGTTCTGGTAGACAGCGGTGTTACCCAAGGGTCAGTGCTGGGGCCACTGCTTTTTTGATATATATATTAATGACCTGGATATTGGAATACAGAGTAGAATTTCTAAATTTGCCGAAGACACCAAACTTGGGGGTGTGGCAAACATAGATGATGATACCAATCGACTGCAACAGGACATGGAAAGGCTAGGAGAATGGGCAGAGAAGTGGCAGATGGAATTTAATACTGAGAAATGTGAGGTGATTTTGGCAGAAGGAACAGGGAGAGGCAATATACACTTAATGGCACAGTGTTAAAGTGTGTGCAGGGACAGAGGGACCTGGGAGTTAATGTTCATAGTTCCCTGAATGTGGCAGGACATATTGAGAGAGTGGTTTAGAAAGCATATGAGATCTTGGGCTTCATAAATAGAGGTATTGAGTACAGAAGTAAATAAGTTATGCTGAACCTTTATAAAAGCACTGGTTGGGCCACAACTGGAGTATTGCGTCCAGTTCTGTTCACCCAACTTTAGGAAGGATATGAAGGCCCTTGAGAGGGTGAAAAGGAGATTTACCAGAATGGTTCCGGGGATGCGGGATCTTAGCTAGAAGTACAGCTTGGAGAAGCTGGAATTGTTTTAATTAAAACAAAGCAGATTGAGGGGTGATTTGATAGAGGTGAACAAGATTATGACGGGTTTGGATAGGCTAGACGGGGAAGGCTGTTCGCACTAGTTGATGGTAAAAGGACCAGGGGACACAGAATTAAGATTTTGGGCAAGAAATACAGGAGGGATGTGAGGAAAAACATTGTGCCAAAACTTCGGCACTTGCCGGGTGAGTACGCACTGTGTACTCACCCACAAGGCCTCCTGAAGTGCCGGTTTCCTGCATGCACTGCGCATGCGCGGGAAACCGGCACTTCCGGTATGGCGAGGGGGCGGTTCCTAGGTGAACCGCGTGTGCACGCAGCGCAAATAGGTTTTTTTTCAGGTTTCAACGCGAGGGTAAGTATGGAAGAATTTACACATGAAAAAAGGAGGCGTAAGACCCCCTATTAACAAGGTAAGTAGTTAATTAAGTATAATTTAAAAAATTTTCAACAGGTTTATCTTTTTTACAGACTTTAAAGAAAGGTAAGTTTATAACTTTTAAAAAGAATTTAAATTTTTTCAAAAATTTAAATTTTTGTTTAATGTGGTGGATTTATTTAACTATAGTTATTTTATTAATCTGATGGTGTTTTTTTAATTTATTTGAGGTTTAGCTGCTCTTTTTGGGGGCAATTTATATTCATAGATTTGACAGGTCTCCTGTCAAATCTATGAATGAAAGATAGTCTGCTGCCATTGGCTCTCCATGGCCCACGTGATCCCAGAGGTCGCATCGCACTAACTACGCCATCAGGGACACGCACACACTGCGCGCCGGCACCAGGGAGAGGCCCAGGACCCGAAGTTCCTGTGGGCCCGAAACACAACGGCAGGCACGGTAGGTAAGATCGCGCGCGATCCTTACCCCCGCGGCAAGCCTCCGAGTCAAATTTCTGGGCCATTTTTACGCAGCGAGTGGTGATGACCTGGAATTCGCTGCCGACAGAAGTGGTGGAAACAGAGACACTTAATGTTTTCAAGGGGAGATTGGATAGGCACTTGAGGGAAATAACCTTGAAGGGCTACGGGGATAGAGCGGGGGAATGGGACTGACTGGATTGCACTGCAGATAGCCGGCACGGAATCGATGGGGCGAATGGCCTCCTTCTGTTTCCGTATGACTCGATGAATATAAGCACAGTCCACTGACCTCAAACTGTGATTATGTCTAACGGTACGTTCTGCAAAGAAGGTCATTCTCACAACACTGTTGCCGCAACTTTGCGAAATAACTTAGCAACAGAACTTGAACTAGCAGGTGCTGTAAGAGCAGCTTCATGTGGGCTGGTTCCTTCGTTTTCTTTCATTGATGTCCTGCCTCATAGGGCTGTCCCATGTTGAGAGTTTGTGTAGAATGGGCCGATACTCTCTGCAGTTTAGAAGAATGAGAGGTGATCTTATTGAAACATACAAGATTCTGAGCGGGATTGACAGGGTAGATGCTGAAAGGTTGTTTCCCCATGCTGGAGTGTCTAGAACTAAGGGGCATAGTCTCAGGATAAGGGGTCTGTCATTTAGGACCAAGTTGAGGAGGAATTTCTTTACTCAGAGAAGGTTATGAATCTTTAGAATTCTCTACCCCAGAGGTTTGTGGAGGCTCAGTCGTTGAGTGTATTCAAGGCTGAGATTGATGGAGGTGAAGAGAACCACATTGTCTCTTTACTTGAGTAATAACCAAAATAATTGTTGCTTCAGGTCCAATGCCTTTATTTCTTCAGTCACTATGCAAAGCACTTTACAAGCAGAGGAGATTAAACAGATACGAGTACGGATGTGTAAACATGCACTTCACTATAACCGCACTGCACTAACTATTCGAAGCACCAAATGTTTGTTTTTATATGATCCTTGCCTCCTTAATAAACTTGAATCTGCCTCTTCTCCCTTGATTGGATTTATTCTGTCACCTGACTTAACATGATAGCTCCCCTTTAGTAAACTGCCCATGTTTACCATTTTGTACCAAGGCCCAAGCCCCAGGTCACGTACCTTCCCTTATCACGTCTGTCCTCGAAACGTTATCTGTTTCCTTTTTAATAACTCCTTTGTTTTTCAAATTTTTACAACCTCCTCGAGCCTTTTACATAGGAACTGGAGGAGTCCATTCAGCCCCTCGAGCCTGTTACACAGGAACAGAAGGAGTCCATTCAGCCCCTCGAGCCTGTTACACAGGAGCAGTAGGAGTCCATTCAGCACCTCGATCCTGTTACACAGGAACAGGTGGAGGCCATTCAGCCCCTCTAGCCCGTTAAACAGGAACAGGAGGAGACCATTCAGCCCCTCTAGCCTGTTACACAGGAACAGGAGGACGCCATTCAGCCTCTCTAGCCTGTTACACAGGAAAAGGAGAAATCCCATTCAGCCGCTCGATCCTGTTACACAGGAACAGGAGGAGACAATTCAGCCCCTCGAGCCTGTTGCACAGGAAAAGGAGAAATCCCATTCAGCCGCTCGATCCTGTTACACAGGAACAGGAGGAGACCATTCAGCCCCTCGAGCCTGTTACACAGGAAAAGGAGGAATCCCATTCAGCCCCTCTAGCCCGTTACACAGGAACAGGAGGAGGCCATTCAGCCGCTCGAGCCTGTTACACAGGAACAGGAGGAGTCCATTCAGCCCCTCGAGCCTGTTACACAGGAACAGGAGGAGGCTATTCAGCCCTTCTAGCCCATTACACAGGAGCAGGAGGAGACCATTCAGCCCCTCGAGTCTTTACACAGGAAAAGGAGGAGGCCATTCAGCCCCTCGAGCCTGTTACACAGGAACAGGAGGAGTCCATTCAGCCCTTCGAGCCTGTTACACAGGAACAGGAGGAGGCCATTTTCAGCCCTTCTAGCCCATTACACAGGAGCAGGAGGAGACCATTCAGCCCCTCGAGTCTTTACACAGAAAAAGGAGGAGGCCATTCAGCCCCTCGAGCCTGTTACACAGGAACAGGAGGAGGCCATTCAGCCCCTCGAGCATGTTACACAGGAACAGGAGAAGGCCATTTTCAGCCCTTCTAGCCCGTTACACAGGAGCAGGAGGAGGCCATTCAGCCCCTCGAGCCTGTTACACAGGAAAAGGGTGAATCCCATTCAGCCCCTCGAGCCTGTTACACAGGAAAAAGAGGCGGCCATTCAGCTCCCTCGCGCCTGATACACAGGAACAGGAGGAGGTCATTCAGGCCCTCGAGCCTGGTACAAAGTAACAGGAGGAGGCCATTCAGCCCCTCGAGCCTGTTATACAGGAACAGGAGGAGGCCATTCAGCCCCTCGAGCACGTTACACAGGAACAGGAGGAGGCCGTTCAGCTACTCGAGTCTGCTACAAGGGAAAAGGAGGAGGCCATTCAGCCCATCGAGCCTGTTACACAGGAACAGGCGGAGGCCATTCAGCCCCTCGAGTCTGTTACAAAGGAACAGGAGGAGGCCATTCAGCCCCTCGAGCCTGTTACACAGGAACAGGAGGAAGCCGTTCAGCCACTCGAATCTGTTACAAAGTAACAGGAGGAGGCCGGTCAGCCGCTCGAATCTGTTACAAAGGAACAGGAGGAAGCCATTCAGCCTCCTCGAGCCTATTACAAACGAACTGGAGAAGGCCATTCAGCCCCTCGAGTCTGTGCCTCCATTCAGTTAGATCATGGCTAATCTGTATCCCAACCCCATTAACCTGCCTTGGTTCGATAACGCTTAACACCCTTACCCAACAAAAAATTATCAATCTTAGTTTTGAAATTTGCAATTGACCCCAACCTCAACAGTTTTTTGGGGAAGAGAGTTGCAGATTTCCACCCGCCTTTGTGTGAAGAATTCCTACCTGACATGACCCTTGAACGGCCTGGCTCTAATTTTAAGGTGATGCCCCCTTGTTCTAGACTTCCCCACCAGAGGAAATAGTTTCTCTCCATCTACCCTATCGAATCCTTTAATCATCTTAAACACCTCGATAAGATTACCCCTTAATGTAATATACTCGAGGGAAAACAAGTCGAGTCTCTGCAAGCTAGCCTCGTAACTTAACCCTTTCAGCACCCCGCCCCCCGCTCTCCTGCCGGTCCTAACCATCCTCATCATTGTCTTCAATCCATGTCAAGTTCCGAGTCTCTGAGCTGTCTAATTCCTCAAGTAACCTCTTCAGGCTGTCGTTGTTCATTTCCCAGAGCAGCCTATTCAGGTTGTAGTTCCATCCATCGGCTTCACCCCTGCCCCCGGCTGTGGTCCCACTCCCCCCGATTCCTCTCACCCCGGGTCCCGACCCCACATCCCCCTCTCCACTGTCCTTGCCTGTGGGGTCAGGCCAGAAGTTGGCAGCGAACAAGCCGGAAAAGTTGAATTTGAAGTGGATGGGGTCGCCCTCGCCATCTCTGGGAAAGGGAATGCCGGAGTCCTGAAAGGTTTTCAGAGCAGCAGGTGTTTGATTGTCGCAGGATGTGATCAGAAGCTGGGGGACAAAGCTGCACCTGTTACAAAGTAACTCGATGTACCAGAAGTTGCCTTCATTCAGAGTCACTGCTGACGACTTGCTGACTACACACAGACATTTAATGTTCTCAGCAACGTATTGGAACTCCAATTGTGACATATAATTCATGTCCACAATAGTGAGAGAGTAGGGGACCCGGCAACCCTCCAGATGATTGATTTCATACTGGGTAATCAAGCTCTGACTCTCGCTCCCTGGCTGCTGACCCTCAGTGCCGCCGGTTAATTGGAACCTGAATGGGTTCGCCCAGTCCACGCCCAGGATGTAATTGGTCAGACCATTGATCAGATCACTTTTCTCCACTTCCTCGTACCCAAAGACAATGATTTTCCTGCGATTACTCGAGTTCCCGGCTGCTCCAAAGACGTATTTTTTCAACCTTCCTACATTCGCTTCTTCCACCGTCTCCTCTCTCAGAGGGAGCTGGTAGACTGCCGGCCTCCCATCCTTTACCAGCTTACTCATTCTGCAAACACTTTGCGCCAACTGAGCGGAGCTCCTCTCCCTCGGGGTAAACACCACCACCTCCTGACTCGGAGCACCGACTCCAGCTCCCCCGCAGTCAGCGGACACCCGGATCCTGTAGCGAGTGGCGGGATTCAGATTGCCCAGAGTGTACTCACAGGCCCGACTCTCGGTTCTCAGCTCAGTCCATGTGCCTTCCTGGCTCTTGTCTTCCTGATATTCGACAATGTAGTGGGCATTAATCAGCCCGTCACCGAGCCGGGCAGGAGGGGCCCAGGCGATGTTTAGTGATGTTGGTTGCACGTTGGACACTGAAACGTTACTGGGTGACGCGGCAGGAAGAGTGAGGACACCGGCGCTGGCATCACTGAGCAATCCCACCCATGGCTTGTACACGGGGGCGAACCTGAACTGATAGGCTTTGTGAGGGTGTAATCCGGACACTGTGAAGGACTCAGTGCCATCCTGTGTGTCCTGCCAGGACCAATCCTGAGCTTCGACACACCTGTACCCTACCCAGAACATCAACACCTGCGCAGTGTTATCTCCGGGGGCCTTGAGGTGGAGTGTCACACTGCAATCTGTTGCTCCACTGATCAATGGGATGTCAGGTTTTTGTAGTTTGAATTCCTTATTTACCAATATTCCCTGTTCATAAAGGAAATTCGACGCCCCGGTACAAGAGTTGTCATCTACAGAGGCTATGGCGATCTTGCAGCTCTCCGTGCCCTTTGTTTTCCAGTAGGATTTGTTGGACTTGGTGAATTGCAGGAAGAGTACCGCCCGTTGTCTCATTTGTTGGGTCACGGATTCTACCTCGAACCAATCTGCGTTCGGCTGACTTGTGTCACCTTGTGACGTGCGGCCTGGCTCTTGCAAAGACCGTGTGGTCTTGAGGTAACTGAACTGTTCCTGCAGATACGCATCTGGGTCCCACAGTGAGGTGAACGTGAAGCAGACAACTTGTTCAGTCATTGGGTCCGCCAGGACCGTGTCCAACTGGCTCATTGTCAGAACGTCCACTCCTTCCAACATGGCCAGGTAAGCGCCCACTGTGTTCATTTCTTTCTCTTTCTTCTCCAGCCAATTGGTTAGCGAAGAGTTGCTGAATGGAGATCGCTCTTTCTGTAACAACATATCCTCCAGCCCGCTTTCCTCTCGCCCCGTTCCGCGGATGGACGGCAGAATTTCCGCCAGGCCTTTCTGAAAGACTGTCTGGTATTCCAGGCACATCTTCTTGAATGTTTGGACTTTTGCCTTTAACTCGGGGAATTGTCTGGCAGCTGTGTCGCTGATCAGATCATTGCAGCTCATTTCTAGATCACGGAACTGATCCAAGACCAGCTGGCACCGATTGACTAGTCCAATACTGATCTCCCGCACAATCCGGGCAGCTTTCGAGTCCAGCATCCTCAGAGGGTACAACCAGACCCTCACGGGCACTGCTTTCTCTCCATGTTCGCCCAGCAACTTGGGGAGTGTTGAGTAAACTTGAAGGGCATCTTGGTAGCTCACCGGATTTCCATCGAGTAAGAAATCTCCATGAAACGTGCAGCTGAATTTCTCGACCCTCTTCTTTTCAGCATCTGATAGCTTCACGGAGCCCTTTCCCTCGATGTCGAGTGTGGGAATCTTTTTAATTATTACATGCAGGTTGCCCTCAATATCTTGCTTATCGTCGCTGGAAGAATGCTGCTGGTCAAATACGAAGAACGCCTGAGCGCCGTACAACACGGCAGTGACAACGTGTGTGGCCGAGCCCTTGTCAAAGACCGAGGGGTAGGAGATATTGTGGGGTCCCAATTGGCTCATGGTCAGCTGCTCGAATCTGGTTGTGGCTCGGTAGTTTAGGGTGACCCGGGCTTGCTGCTTCGATGTCTTGGTGTCATTGAGATATTTGGCGGAGCCACTCACGGCCACCAGGCCCCCCAGAAAGCTGGCCTTGAGTGAGGCTTCCACATCCAAAGAGGAAGCTTTGTCCTCAATGGAGTCTGAGCAAATGATGCTAAACTCTGTGTTGGGTTTTGGTTGGACGTCGATGTTCCTTTGTAGGGAATCCATATCCCATAAAGTGAAGCCTGCAGGGATAGAATGAACAGCTAGAGTGAAAGTGCAGTACTGAGGGTGGGTTGCACCTTCAAAACGGCAGTACTGAGGGAGTGCTGCACTGACGGAGGGACAGTACTGAGGGAGCGCTGCACTGTCGGAGGGGCAGTACTGAGGGAGTGCTGCACTGTCGGAGGGCAGTACTGAGGGTGCGCCGCACTGTCGGAGGTGCAGTACTGAGGGAACGCTGCACTGTCGTAGGGTTAATAAAGAGGGTACGCTGCACTGTCGGAGGCGTGGGGCTGTGAGAGAGATGCACTGTCAGAGGTGCAGTACCGAGGGAGTGCTGCACTGTGGAAGGGTCAGTGCTGACGAGATTCCACATTGTCGAAGGGGCAGTAGGCAGGGAGCGCTGCACTGTCGAAGGGACAGTACTGAGGAAATGCCACATTGTCGGAGGGGCAGTACGGAGGGAGCACTGCACTGTCGGAGGGAAATTACTGAGGCAATGCTACATTCTCGGAGGAGTAGCACTGAGCGAGTACTGCACTGTCAGAGGGGCAGTACTGAGGGACAGCTGCATTCTCAGAGGGGTTGTACTGAGGGACAGCTGCCTTCTCAGAGGGGCAGTACTGAGGGACAGCTGCATTCTCAGAGGGGTTGTACTGAGGGACAGTTGCCTTCTCAGAGGGGCAGTACTGAGGGACAGCTGCATTCTCAGAGGGGCAATACTGAGGGACAGCTGCATTCTCAGAGGGGCAGTACTGAGTGACAAATGCATTCTCAGAGGGGCAGTACTGAGGGACAGCTGCATTCTCAGAGGGCCAGTACTGAGGTGGCGCTGCCCTGTTGAAATGGCAATACTGAGAAAACGCTACACTGTCGCAGGGTCAGTACTGAGTGTGTGCTGCACTATTATAGGGTCAATACTGAGGGATTATATCCTGGATTATATTGGGGATAATATCCTGGATTATATTGGAGTTTCCTGCTGGATTATATTGGGTTTATATCCTGGATTATATTCGTGTTTATATCGCATGTTATATTGGGGTTTATATCATGAATTTTATTGGGGTTTATATCCAGGATTATATTGGGGTTTATATCCTGGATTATATTGGGGTTAATATCTCGGATAATATTGGGGTTTATTTCCTAGTTTATATTGGGGTTATATCTGGATTATATTCGTGTTTATATCGTGGATTATATTGAGGTTATATTCTGGATTATATTGGGGTTTAGATTCGGGGTAATTTTGGGGTTCATATCCTGGATTATATTGGGGTTTATATTCTGGATTATATTGGGGTTAATATCTCGGATTATATTGGGGTTTATATTCTGGATTATATTTTGCTTTATATTCTGGATTATATTGGGGTTTATATCCTGGATTATATTGGGGTTTATATCCTGGATTATATTGGGATTCATATCTTGGATTATTTTGTGGTTTATATCCGGAATTATATTGGGGTTTATTTCCTGTGTTATATTGGGGTTTATATCCTGGGTTATATTGGGGTTTATATCTTGGGTTATAGGGGGTTTATATCGTGGATTATATTGGGGTTTATTTCTTGGATTATATTAGGTTTTATACCCTGGATCATTTTGTGTTTTATATCCGGGATTATGTTGGGTTTTATTTCCTGTATTATATTGGGGTTTATTTAATGTATTATATTGGAGTTTACATAAAGGATTATATTGGGATTTATATCCTGGATTATATTGGGGTTTATTTCCTGTATTATATTGGGGTTTATATCCTGGATTATATTGGGGTTTATATCTTGGGTTATAGGGGGTTTATAGAGTGGATTATGTTGGGGTTTATTTCTTGGATTATATTAGGTTTTATATCCTGGATCATACTGTAGTTTATATCCGGGATTATGTTTGGTTTTATTTCCTGGATGATATTCGGCTTTATATCCCGGATTATATTGAAGTTAATATCGTGGATTATTTTGGGTTATATTCTGGATTATATTGGGGTTTATATTTCGGGTTATTTTGGGGTTTATGTCCTGGATTATATTGGGGTTTAAATCCTGGATTATATTGGGGTTAATATCTCGGATTATATTGGGGTTTATATCCTGGATTATATTGGGATTTATAACTTTTATTATACAGAGGTTTATATTCTGGATTATATTGGGGCATATATTCTGGATTATATTTGGGTTTATATCCTGGATTATATTGGGGTTTATATCCTGGTTTATATTGGGATTTATACCCTGGATAATTTTGTCGTTTATATCTGGAATTATATTGGGGTTTATTTCCTGTATTATATTGGGGTTTATATCCTGGATTATATGGGGTTTATATCTTGGGTTACAGGGGGTTTATATAGTGGATTATATTGGGGTTTATTTCTTGGATTATATTAGGGTTTATATCCTGGATCATATTGTAGTTTATATCCGGGATTATGTTGGTTTTTATTTCCTGGATGATATTGGGCTTTATCTCCCGGATTATATTGAAGTTAATATCATGGATTATTTTGGGGTTATATTCTGGATTATATTGGGGTTTATATTTGGGGTTATTTTGTGGTTTATATCCTGGATTATATTGGGGTTTATACCCTCGATTATATTGGGGTTTATATCCCAGATTATATTGGGGTTTATTTCCTGCATTATATTGTTGTTTCCTTCCTGGATTCTATTGAGGTTCATATTCCGGAATATATTGGGGTTTATTTCCTGGATTATATTGGGGTTTATATCTGGATTATATTGTGGTTTATATCCCAGGTTATATTTTGATTCATATCCTGGATTAGATTGGTGTTTATATACTGCTTTATATTGGGCTTCATATCCCGGATTATATTGGGGTTTATATCCTGGATTATATTGGGGTTTATATCCTGGATTATATTGGGGTTTATATCCTGGATTATATTGTGGTTTATATACTGCTTTATATTGGGCTTCATAACCCGGATTATATTGGGGTTTATATCCTGGATTATATTGGGGTTTATTTCCTGGATTATGTTGGGATTTATATCCTGGATTATATTGACGTTTATATCCCGGATTATATTGTGGTTTATAGCTCGGATTATATTGGATTTAGTTCTGGGATTATGTTTGGTTTTATTTCCTGGATGATATTGGGGATATATTCTGGATTATATTGGGCTTTATATCCCGGATTATACTGGAGTTTATATTCTGGATTATATTGGTGTTAATATACTGGATTATATTGGGGTTTATTTCCTGGATTATATTGGGGTTTATACATGGATTATATTGGGGTTTATATCCTGGATTATATTGGGGTTTATATCCTGGATTATATTGTTGTTTCTTTCCTGGATTATATTGGGTCTTATATTCTGGAATACATTGGGGTTTATATCCAGGATTATATTGGGGATTATATGATGGATTATATTGGGTTTTATATCCTGGATTATATTGGGGTTTATATCCGTGATTATGTCAGGTTTTATTTACTGGATGATATAGGGCTTTAAATCCCGGATTATATTGGGGTTTATACCCTGGATTATATTGGGTTTTATATCGCAGATTATATTGGGATTTATATCCTGGATTATATTGTTGTTTATTTGCTGGATTATATTGGGGTTTATATTCCAAAATATATTGGGGTTTATTTCCTGGGTTATATTGGAATTAATATCCTGGATTATATTTGGATTTATATGATGGATTATATTGGGTTTTATATGTTGGATTATATTGTGATTTATATGGTGGATTATATTGGGGTGTATACCGTGGATTATATTGTGGTTTACTTCCTGGATTACATTGGGGTTTATATCCTGTATTATATGAAAGTTTATTTCCTAGATTATACTGACGTTTTTTCCCGCATTATATTGTGGTTTATAGCTCGGTTTATATTGGATTTAGATCCGGGATTATGCTTGGTTTTATTTCCTGGTGATATTGGGCTTTATAAACAGGATTATATTGGGGTTTAGATCCCGGATAATATTGGGGTTCATATCCTGAAGTATATTGGGATTTATATCCTGGATTATATTGAATGTACATCTTGGATTACATTGGGGTTTATATTTGTATTATATTGGGGTTTATTTCCTGCATTATATTGGGGTTTATATCCTGGATTAGATTGGGGTTTATATTCTGGATTATATTGGGGGTTATTTCCTGGATTATATTGTGGTTTATATCCCGGATTATATTGGGGTTTATATCCTGCTTTATGTTGAGGTTTATATCCCGGATTATATTGGTGTTTATATCTTGGATTATAATGGGGTTTATATACTGAATTATAATTGGGTTTATATCCTGGATTATATTGGGGATTATATTCTGGATTATATTGGGGGTTAATTCCTGGATTATATTGGGGTTTATATCCTGAATAATATTCGGGTTTATATCCTGGATTATATTCGGGTTTATATCCTGGATTATATTGGGTTTGTATCCTGGATGATATTGGGGTTTATATCCTGGATTATATTGGGGTTTATATCCTGGATTATATTGTGTTTATATCCTGAATAATATTCGGGTTTATATCCTGGATTATATTCGGGTTTATATCCTGGATTATATTGGGTTTGTATCCTGGATGATATTGGGGTTTATATCCTGGATTATATTGGGGTTTGTATCCTGGATTATATTCGGGTTTATATCCCGGATTATTTTGGGGTTTATATCCTGGATTATATTGGGGTTTATATCCTGGATTATATTGGGGTTTATATCCTGGATTATATTGGGGTTTATATCGTGGATTATATTGTTTTTATATCCTGAATAATATTCGGGTTTATATCCCGGATTATATTCGGGTTTATATCCTGGATTATATTGGGTTTGTATCCTGGATGATATTGGGGTTCGTATCCTGGATTATATTCGGGTTTATATCCTGGATTATATTGGAGTTTATATCCTGGATTATATTCGGGTTCATACGGTGGATTATATTGCTGATTATATCCCGGATTGTACTGGCGTTATTTCCTGGATCATATTGGTGTTTTTATCCCGGATTGTACTGTGGTTATTTCCTGGATCGTATTGGGGTTTATATCCTGGATTTTACTGGGGTATTTCAACGATTATATTGGGGTTTATTTGCTGGATTATATCGTGGATATATTCCGGATTGTACTAGTGTTATTTCCTGGATTATGGTGGGGTTATATCCAGGATTGTGCTGTGGTTCTTTCCTGGATTATACTGGTTATATCATGGTTGATTTTAGGGTTACCTGGGATGAACGTGTCGCTACGTCGATCATATAACATCCCTATTCGGAGAGGTCTCCCAAGGGTTGGCATTTCGACTGCGTTGTTGCCTTCAGCCGTTGCAGCTGGTCTGTTTACTTCCTCAGTCGACATGGTCTCTAACATGGAGAAGAACAGTAACTCAAGCAGATTAATCTGTTTGCTGAATAATAAATAAATCAAACCCAACCAATCAGGAATTGGATCTACATTCCCAACCAATCAGGATTTGGTTCGACACACCCAACCAATCAGGAATTGGATCTACACTCCCAAAATCAGGAACAGGTGCAGGGGCAGCGAAAGCTGAGCGGCATAAATAGCGCGGTGGCAGAGGAGGCCTGATACCAGAGCAGCGAAAGCGGAGCTGGGAGTCACTCAACACAGGCAGAATTTGAAAGACTACATCAGAGTAAAAACCCTAAAATGTCGACCTCACAAGGGAAGGAGCTGATTGGTTAGTAGCTGAAGGTAGTGTATTTTAAGACTTGAGTTTAATTTGTTAAGTTAGTTTATCTATGAAAAAGAGGCATGGCAGCCCACCTCAATCCCATGGAATACACATCTTTTGCCATGTGGTAACTCCAAGATGTTCCAGAGTCCTGGACAACCAGAGTTGCAGGAAGGGTGGACAGCTGGAGGAGCTCGAGCGCTGGGTTTCGGAGCTTGAGCAGCAGCTGGCGTCACTGCAGTGCATCCGTAAGGCTGAGAGCTACGTGGATAGCACGTCACCCCGCAGCTAAGGAGTGCGCAGGCAGAGAGGGAATGGGTGACCGTCAGACAGACAAGGAGGATCAGGTAGAATGGGGAGCAGGCAGGTACAGGGTACTGAGTTTGGATGATCAGCCAAGATCTCATCGAATGGCGGAGCAGGCTCGAGGGGCCGAATGGCCTTCTCCTGCGCCTATCTTCTATGTAGGTAGAGCAGGAGGCCCTGAGTGCATCTCACTCTCCAACCAGTACTGATGAGGGCAATGGTTCCTCTGGGGAGTACAGCCAGAGCCTAGTCCACGGCACCACAGGTGGCTCAGCTGTATAGTGATTGAGGAGGAAGATAGGGAAAGCAATAGTTATAAGGGATTCTATAGTTAGGGGAACAGACAGGCGTTTCTGCCGCTGCAGACGTGACTCCAGGATGGAATGTTGCCTCTCAGGTGCCATGGTCAAGGACGTCACTGAGTATCTGCAGGACATTCTGAGGCGGGAAAGTGAACAGCCAGAGGTCGTGGTCCATATCGGTATACAAGGCATAGGTAGAAAGAGGGATGAGGTCCTGCAGGCAGATTTTAGGGAGCTAGGAAAGAAATTAAAAAGCAGGACCTCAAAGGCATTAATCTCTGGATTACTCCCTGTGCCACGAACGAGTGAGTACAGAAATAGGAGGACAGAACAGATGTGGTGGCTGGAGAGATGGTGCAGGAGGGAGGGCTTTAGATTCCTGGGACATTGGGAGCGGTTCTGAGGGAGGTGGGACCTGTACAGTCTGGATGTACTGCACGTCAACAGAACCGGGACTAATGTCATTGCGTGTTGGGTTTGCTGGAGCTGTTGGGGTGGGTTTGAACTAATTTGGCAGGGAGATGGGCACCAGGATGTAGCATTAGAAAGGAGAAACAAGGTGCACAAAGGATTGGGAAAGACAGATAGCACTACAGTAAGAGATAGTACGGTATTAGGTGGGGTCAGACTAAGAGAGAATACAAGATGGTCTAAGATAGGTTTACAGTGCATGTGTGTGAATGCACTAAGTGCGATAAATAAGGTTGGTGAGCTGCAGGAGCAAATAGACACATGGGACTATGATGCTGTGGCGATAACAGAGACCTGGCTCAAAAAAGGGCAGGATTGGGTACTAAATATCCCTGGATATCAGGTGTTCAGGAAATATACTGAAGGAAAGAAAGGAGGTGGGGTGCAGTATTGATTAAGGAGAATATATAGTGCTGGAGAGAGAGGATGTTCTGGAGGGGTCAAAGACAGAATCTATTTGATTAGAGTTGAGAAACAATAGAGTTGCCATTACACTACTAGGTGTATTCTGTAGACCACCTAATAGTGGGAATGATATGGAGGAGCAAATTTGCAGGGAACGTACAGAGAGGTGCAAGAACTATAGAGTAGTGATTATTGGGGACTTCAATTATCCTAATATAGACTGGAATAGTAAGAGTGTAAAGGGCAGAGAAGGGGAAGAATGTCTGAAGCGTGTTCAGGAGAACGTTCTTAATCAGTACGTTTCCAGCCCAATGAGGAAGGAGGCATTGCTGGATCTGGTTCTGAGGAATAAGGTTGGTCAAGTGGAGCAAGTGTCAGCAGGGGAACATTTAGGTAACAGTGATCACAGAATCATAAGGTTTAGACTCGCTATGGTAAAGGACAGGGAGCAATCTAGAGCTAAAGTACTGAATTGGAGGAAGGCCAATTTCAGTGGGTTGAGAATGGATCTGGCCCGGGTAAACTGGAATCAAAGATCGGCAGGCAAAACTGTAATTGAACAATGGGGTGCCTTTAAAGAGATGTTTCGGGTAAAGTCAGGGTACATTCCCACGAGGGCGAAAGGTAGGGCAACTAAAGCCAGAACTGCCTGGATGACAAAAGAAATAGAGTGTAAGATTTAGCAAAAAACGGGGGCATATGGCAGATGTCAAGTTGAGAATACAAGTGAGAACCAGACTGAATACAGAAAGTTCAGAGGGGAAGTGAAAAAGGAAATAAGAGGGGCTAATAGAGAGAGTATGTGAATAGACTGGTAGCTAACATGAAAGGGAATCTAAAAGTCTTCTATTGGCATATAAACAGTAAACTGGTCGTAAGAGGAGGGGTGAGGCCGATTAGGGACCAAAAAGGAGACCTATGCATGGAGGCAGAGGGTATGGCTGAGGTAATAAATGAGTATTTTCACCTGTCTTTACCAAGGAAGAAGATGCTGCCAAAGTCATGGTGAAAGAGGAGGTAGTTGAGGAAGTGGATGGGATAAAAATTGATAAAAAGGATGCACTGGAAAGGCTGGCTGTAATTAAAGTAGATAAGTTACCAGGACCAGATGGGATACATCCGAGAATGCTGAGGGAAGTACAGGTGGAAATTGCAGATGTAATGGCTATAATCTTCCAATCCTCCTTCGATACGGGGGTGGCGTATGATATGGTTAGGACCTGGAATACACTGCCTGGAGGCAGATCCAATCGTGGCTTTATGAAGGGAGTTGAATATGTACCTGGAGTTTATATCCCGGACCAGCCCCTGTAATATGAATGGTTCATTCCAGTCCCTGGCGTTTATATCCCGGACAATCCCCTGTTTTATGACGCGGTTCAGTCCATTCCCTGGGGTTTATATCCCCGACCTTCCCCTGTATTATGACTCGGTTCAGTCCATTCCCTGGGGGTTTATATCCCCGACATCCACCTGTATTAAGACCGGGTTTAGTCCATTCCCTGGGGTTTATATCCGGGACCTTCCCTTGTGTTATGACCCGGTTCAGTCCATTCCCTGTGGTTTGAATCCCGACCTTCCCCTCTATTATGAACATGCTCAGTCACTTCTCTGGGGTTTATATCCCCGACCTTCCCCTGTATTATGACCTTGTTCAGTCCATTCCCTGGAGTTTATATCCCCGACCTCCCCCTGAATTGTGACCCTGTTCATTCTATTCCCTGGGGTTTATATCTCCAACCTCCCCCTGTATTATGACCCGGTTCAGTCCATTCCCTGAGGTTTATATCCCCGACCTTCCCCTGTATTATGATCTGGTCCATTCCATTCCCTGGGGTTTATATCCCCGACCTCCACCTGTATTAAGAATGGGTTCAGTCCATTCCCTGGGGTTTATACCCCCTACCATCCACTGTACTATGACCCGGTTTAATTCATTCCCTGGAGTTTACATCCCGGACATTCCCCTGTATTATGTCCCGGGTCAGTACAGCTCCTGGGGTTTATATCCCTGATCATCCCGTGTATTATGACCCGGTTCAGTCCATTCCGTGGGGTTTATATCCCCGACCATCCCCTGTTTTATGAACCTGTTCAGTCTATTCCCTGGGGTTTGTATCACCGACTACCCCCTGTATTATGACCCGGTTCAGTCTATTCCCTGGGGTTTATAACCCGACCTTCCCCTGTATTATGACGCGGTTCAGTCCATTCCCTGGGGTTTATATCCCCGACCTTCACCTGTATTATGTCCCGGTTCAGTACAGTCCCTGGGGTTTATATCCGGGACCTTCCCCTGTATTATGTCCCGGTTCAGTACAGTCCCTAGGGTTTATATCCCGGACCATCCATTTTATTATGACCCGTTTCAGTCCATTCCCTGGGGTTTATATCCCGACCTTCTCCTCTATTATGAACATGCTCAGTCACTTCTCTGGGGTTTATATCCCCGACCTTCCCCTGTATTATGACCTTGTTCAGTACATTCCCTGAGGTTTATATCCGCGACCATCCCCTCTATTATGACCCGGTTCAGTACAGTCCCTGGAGTTTATATCCCCGACCTCCACCTGTATTAAGAATGGGTTCAGTCCATTCCCTGAGTTTATATCCCCGACCATCCCCTGTATTATGACCCGGTTCAGTCCATTCCGTGGGGTTTATATCCCCGACCATCCCCTGTTTTATGAACCTGTTCAGTCTATTCCCTGGGGTTTATATCCCCGACCATCCCCTGTTTTATGAACCTGTTCAGTCTATTCCCTGGGGTTTATATCCCCGACCATCCCCTGTATTATGACTCAGTTCAGTCTATTCCCTGAGGTTTATATCCCCGACCTTCCCCTGTATTATGAGCCGGTTTATTCCATTCCCTGGGGTTTATATCCCCGACCATCCCCTGTATTATGACCCGGTTCAGTCTATTCCATGTGGTTTATATCCCCGACCATCCCTTGTATTATGATCCTGATCAGTCTATCCCTTGGGTTTAAATCCCCGACCTTCCCCTGTATTATGACCCTGTTCAGTCTATTCCCTGGGTTTTATATCCCGAACATCCCCTGCATTTTGACCCAGTTCAGTCCATTCCCTGTGGTTTATATCCCGAACATCTCCTACATTATGAACCTGTTCAGTTCATCCCTGGGGTTTATATCCCCACCTTCCCCTATATTATGAACCTGTTCAGTCCATTCCCTGGCGTTTATACCCCCGACCAACCCTTGTATTATGACCCGGTTCAGTCAATTCTCTGGGGTTTATATCTCCGACCATCTCCTGTATTATGACCCTGTCCAGTCTATTCCCTGAGGTTTATATCCACGACCTCCCCCCTGTATTATGACCCTGCTCAGTCCATTCCCTGGGGTTTATATCCCGAACTTCCCCTCTATTATGACCCTGTTCAGTCCATTCCCTGGAGTTTATATCCCGGAACTTCCCCTCTATTATAACCCGGTTCAGTCCATTCCCTGGGGTTTATATCCCGAACCCTTCCCTGTATTATGACCCAGTTCAGTCTATTCCCTGCGGTTTATAATCCGAACCCTTCCCTGTATTATAACCCGGTTCAATCCATTCCCTGGGGTTTATATCCCGAACCCTTCCCTGTATTATGACCCGGGTCAGTCTATTCCCTGGGGTTTATATCCCGACCTTCCCCTGTATTATGACCCGGTTCAGTCGATTCCCTGGGTTTATATCCCCGACCATCCACTGTCTTATGACCCTGTTCAGTCCGTTCCCTGGGGTTTATCTTCCCGACCTTACCCTGTATTATGACGCTGTTCAGTCCATTCCCTATGGTTTATATCCCGGACCATTCCCCTGTATTATGAACCTGTCCAATCCATTCCCTGGGGTTTAAATCCTCGACCGTCCCCTGTATTATGACTGCTTTGTGTCCATTTCCTGGGCTTTATATCCCAGACGATCCCTTGTATGATGACCCGGTTCAGTCCATTCCCTGGGCTTTATATCCTGGACCTTCCCCCGTATTATGACATAATTCAATAAATTCCCTGAGGTTTATTTCCCCGACCTTCCCCTGTATTATGACTGCATTCAGTCCATTCCCTGGAGTTTATATCCCGGACCGTCCCCTTTATTATGACTGCATTCAGTTCATTCCCTGGGCTTTATATCCCCGACCATCCCCTGTATTATGACCCAGTTCAGTCGATTCCCTGAGGTTTATATCCCCGACCAGCCCCTGTATTATGACCCAGTTCAGTCGATTCCCTGAGGTTTATATCCCCGACCATCCACTGTCTTATGACCCTGTTCAGTCCATTCCCTGGGGGTTATCTCCTGGATAATCCACTGTCTTCCATGACCCGGTTCAGTCCATTCCCTGGGGTTTATATCCCCGACCATCCCCTGTATTATGACTGCATTCAGTCCATTCCCTGGGGTTTATATCCCGGATCATCCCCTGTATTATGCCTCTGTTCAGTCCATTTCCTGGGCTTCATATCCCCGACCCTCCACCTGTATTAAGACCCTGTTCATTCCATTCCGTGGAGTTTTTATCCCCGACCTCCACCTGTATTATGACCCGGTTCAGTCCATTCCCTGGGCTTTATATCCTGGACCTTCCCCCGTAAAATGACATAATTCAATAAATTCCCTGGGGTTTATTTCCCCGACCTTCCCCTGTATTATGACTGCATTCAGTCCATTTCCTGGGGTTTATACCCCCGACCTTCCCCTGTATTATGAGCCTGTTCATTCCATTCCGTGGAGTTTTTATCCCCGACCTCCACCTGTATTATGACCCGGTTCAGTCCATTCCCTGGGGTCTATATCCCCGACCGTCCCCTGCATTAATACTCGGTTTAGTCTATTCCCTGGGGTTTATATCCCCGACCAGCCCCTGTATTGTGACCCAGTTCAATCCATTCCCTGGGGTTTATATCCCCGATCTTCCCCTGTTTTATTACCTGGTTATGTCCATGCACTGGGGTTTATATCCCGACCATCTCCTGTATTATGACCCTGTTCAGTCCATTTCCTGGGCTTTATATCCCAGACCATCCCCGGTATTATGACTGCATTCAAACCGTTCTCTGTGCTTTATATCGCCGACTATTCCTTGTATTATGACCCTGTTCAGTTCATCCCTGTGGTTTATATCCCGACCTTCCCCTGTATTATGACCCTGTTCAGTCCATTCCCTGGGGTTTATATCCTGGACATTCCCCGTATTATGACCCGGTTCAGTCTATTCACTGAGGTTTATATCCCGAACATCCCCTGCATTATGAACCGGTTGATTATATTCCCTGGGGTTTATATCCCGACCTTCCCTTGTATTATAACTCTGTTCAGTCCATTCCCTGGGGTTTATATCCTGGACCTTCCCCAGCATTATGACTGCATTCAGTCCATTCCCAGGGGTTTATATCCCCGACCGTTCCGAGTATTATGACTGCATTCAGTCCATTCCCTGGGGTTTATAGCCCCGACCAGACCCTGTATTATGACTACATGAAGTCCATTCCCTGGGGTTTATAGCCCCGACCAGCCCCTGTATTATGACCACATTAAGTCCATTCCCTGGGGTTTATATCCCCGACCATCCCCTGTATTATGACCTGGTTCAGTCCATTCCCTGGGGTTTATATTCTAGACCTTCTCCTGTATTATGACATCATTCAGTCCATTCCCTGGGATTTATATCCCCGACCAGCCCCTGTATTATGACTGCATTCAGTCCATTCCCTGTAGTTTATATCCCGGACCGTCCCCTGTATTATGATGGCATTCCGTAAATTCCCTGGGGTTTCTTTAAATAATTATTTAAATAATTAACTGATGCCCTGTTTGTGTTCCGCCAAAACCACTCGGCTCCCAACCTCATTACAGCCTTGGTCCAATCATGGACAAAGGAGCTGCATTCCAGAAGTGAGGTGAGAGTGACTGCCCTTTACCTCAAGGCAGCACTTGACCGATTGTGGCATCAAGGAGCCCTCGTAAAACTGAAGTCCATGGGAATCGGGGAAAACGCTCTACTGGCTCGAGTCATACCTAGCACAAAGCAATTTGGTTGTGGTGGTTGGAGGTCAATCCTCTCAGCCCCAGGATATCGCTGCAGGAGTTCCACAGGGCAGTGTCCTAGGCACAACAATCTTCAGCTGGTTCATCAATGACCTTCCCTCCAACATAAGGTCGGAAATGGGGATGATGACTGCACAGTGTTCAGCGCAATTCACAACTCCTCAGAAAATGAAGCAGTCCATGCCCGCATGTAACAGGACCTGGATGACGTTAAGGGTTGAGCTGATAAGTGGCAGGTAACATTCACACTACAGAAGTGCCAGGCAATGACTATCTCCCACAAGCGAGATTCTAACCATCTCCCCTTGACATTCAACGGCATTACCATCGCCGAATCCCCCACCATCAATATCCTGGGGGTCACCATTGACCAGAAAGTTTACTAGACAAGCCACATAAACAATTTAGCAACAAGAGCAGGTCAGAAGCTAGATATTCTGTGTCTAGTGTCTCACCTCCTGACTCCCCAAAGCCTTTCCACCATATACAAGGCACAAGTAAGGAGTCTGATGGTATACTGGTCTCTTGCCTGAATGAGTGCAGCTCCAACAACACTTAAGAAGCTCGACACTATCCAGGACAAAGCAGCCCGCTTGATTGGAACCCCATCCACACCTTAAACATTCACTCCCTCCACCACCAGTGTGCTGTGGCTGCAGTGTGTACCATCTACAAGATGCACTGCTGAATGGAGCCGAGTCCCATCAGTCACAGAGCGCGGCCCCTGTAACCCGGGGAACGATCCTGTTTCCCACCGTCACTCACACACCGGCCCGCGACACCTTCACACACAAACCCCGCCCACTGCACATCCCTGGATCAGCATGGGAGCGGCACTGCGGCTGCACGGGACAGCAAGGGAGCGGCACTGCACCTGCGCCGGAGAGCAAGGGAGTGGCACTGCGCCTACACGGGATTACATGGCAGCAAAACTGCACCTGCGCGAGAGGGCAAGGAAGCGGCACTGCGGCTGCGTGGGAGGGCAAGGAAGTGGCACTACGTCTGCGTGGGAGAGCTTAGCCACTCTGCCAGCAACATTGGCGGAAGATGATCGAGGGGCTGAATGCGCTCCTGTTGTTCCTATCGGTTTGTGGTCTTGTATTGTCCGATATTTCTACCATGGGTTAATGATCTCAAACCAATATTAGTAATCATTTACATCAAGGCCCTCTCTAAACAGTTTTAAACTGAATACCGTGTCTTATTTAAACAGCACTAGCAGATCATCTGCCTCTTGTACTGGCGAGTGAGAGGTTACACAAGAACTTTGATGTCTGAGGTGTAACAGGAAGTGAATGTGACAGGAGAGGTGTTGGGCCAACACTTGACAGATAGACCTGTCAAATATATGAATGGAGATCACCCCAAAAACACTTTAACACGTTAAATATTATTTTAAGTCACATTTTTAAAATTAGTGCAAATTACAATAAATTTAATATTTTAAACAAAAAAATAATTATTTGAAAAAATAATTGAAGTTTTTTACGGGGCTAAAAATAAACTTACATTTATAGTCTCTAGTAATTTCCCGACAACAGATTTTAGGTGAATTGGTCTATAATTCCTTGGTTTCCCTCTCTCACCATTTTTAAAGAGCAGAGTGACATGCGCAATTTTCCAATCTAAAGGAACGGCCCCTGAAGCGAGAGGAACGGTTCCTGAACCGAGAGGAACGGTTCCTGAATCAAGACAGCACAGATTTAGACTTCTCGGCTCAAATGCTTCAGGCTGGTGCTCATGCTCCACACGAGGCTCCAACCAGCCACATTCTTCGAACCCCGTCAGCATAACCTTATATTCCTTTCTCCCTCATGTGTTTATCTAATTTGCCATTGGATGAGTCTTTTCTTTGCAATGAAGATCTGCAACCTGGAACTTGCAATTTTTCACAGACGCTGTACAGCTCACGTGTTGTTCTCCCTCCGTCCCACTGACCCAGGCCCATGTTGAAACCGCAATCACCCAGTCCAATATGAACAAATCACTGAAACAGAGCAACACCCACAACCCACTGATAGCCCAAAACTCCACTGACGCAGCCCCACAAACCACTGACCCAGCCCCACAAACCACTGACCCAGACACACAAACAACTGACCCAGCCCCACAAACCACTGACCCAGCCCAACAAAGCACTGACCCAGACCCACACACCACTGACCCAGCCCCACACCCCACAGACCAGCCCCACAAACCACTGACCCAGACCCACACCCCACTGACCCAGCCCCACACCCCACAGACCAGCCCAACACCCCACAGACCCAGCCCCACACCCCACTGACCCAGCCCCACACCCCACTGACACAGCCCCACAAACCACTGACCCAGACCCACAAACCACTTACCAAGTCTCACACCTCACTGTCCAAAGCCCACAAACCACTGTCCCAGCCCAAAATCCCACTGACCCAGCCACACGCCCCACTGACCCAGCCCCACAACCCACTGACCCTGCCCCACAAACCACTGACCCAGCCCAACACCCCACAGACCTAGCCCCACAAACCACTGACCCAGACCCACACACCACTGACCCAGCCCAAAGTCCCACTGACCCAACCCCACAAAACACTGACACAGCCCAAAATCCCACTGACCCAGCCCCACACTCCACTGACCCAGCCCAAGGTCCCACTGACCCAGCCCCACAAACCACTGACCCAGACACAAACCCCACTGACCCAGCCCCGCACCCCACTGACCCAGCCCCACAAACCACTGACCCAGCCCCACACCCCACTGACACAGCCCAACAAAGCACTGACCCAGCCCCAGACCCCACTGACCCAGCCCCACACCCCACTGACCCAGCCCAACAAACCACTGACCAAGCAACACACCCCACTGACCCTGCCCCACACCCCACTGACCCTGCCCCACACCCCACTGACCCAGCCACACACCCCACTGACCCAGCCCCTCACCCCACTGACCCAGCACCGCACCTCACTGACCCAGCCCCACAAACCAATGACCCAGCCCCACACCCCACTGAACAAGCCCCACACCCACACCCCACTCACACAGCCCCATACCCCACTGAACCAGCCCCACAAACAACTGACCCAGGCCCACACCCACACCCCACTGACCCAGCCCCACACCCCACTGACCCAGCCCCACAAACCACTGAACCAACCCCACACCCACACCCCACTGACCCAGCCCCACACCCACACCCCACTGACGCAGCCCCACACCCCACTGACCCAGCCCCACACCCCACTGACCCAGCCCCACAAGCCACTGACCCAGCCCCACAAACCACTGACCCACACGCACAAACCACTGAACAGCCCCACAGCTCACTGACCCAGCCCCACACCCAACTGACCCAGCCCCAAACCCAACTGACCCAGCGCCACACCCCACTGACCCAGCCCCACACCCCAATGAACCAGCCCCACAAACCAGTGACCCAGCCCCACACCCACACCCCACTGACCCAGTCCCACACCCACACCCCACTGACGCAGCCCCACACCCCACTGACCCTGCCCCACACCCCACTGACCCAGCCCCACAAGCCACTGACCCAGCCCCACATCCCACTGACCCAGCCCCACAACCCACTGACCCAGCCCCACACCCCACTGACCCAGCCCCACACCGCACTTACCCAGTCCCACACCCAACTGACCCAGCCCCACACCCCACTGACCCAGCCCAAAGACCCACTGACCCAGCTCCACAAACCACTGACCCAGACCCACACCCCACTGACCCAGCCCCACACCCTACTGACCAAGCCACACACTCCACTGACCCAGCCCAAAGTCCCACTGACACAGCCTCACACCCCACTGACCCAGCCCCACACCCCACTGACCCAGCCCCACAAACCACTGACCCAGCCCCACACCCCAATGACCCAGCCCCACAAAGTACTGACCCAGACCCACACCTCACTGACCCAGCCCCACACCACACTGACCCAGCCCAAAAAAACACTGACCCAGCACCACACCTCACTGACCCAGCCCCACAAACCACTGACCCAGCCCCACACCCACACCCCACTGACCCAGCCCCACACCCACACCCCACTGACCCAGACCCACAACCCACTGATATAGCCCCACACCCCACTGACCCAGCCCCTTAAATCACTGACACAGCCCCACACCCACACCCCACTGACCCAGCCCCACACCCACACCCCACTGACCCAGCCCCACACCCACACCTCATTGACCCAGCCCCACAACCCACTGACGCAGCCCCACACCCCACTGACCCAGCCCCTCAAATCACTGACACAGCCCCACACCCACACCCCACTGACCCAGCCCCACACCCACACCCCACTGACCCAGCCCCACACCCCACCGACCCACACCTACACCACACTTACCCAGCCCCGCACCCCACTGACCAGGCCCCGACACCCCACTGACCCAGCCCCACACCCCACTGACCCGGCCCCACACCCCACTGACCCAGCCCCACACCCCACTGACCTAGCCCCACACCCCACTGACCCAGCCCCACACCCCACTGACCTAGCCCCACACCCCACTAACCCAGCCCCACTGACTCAGACCAAAACCCCAATGACCCAGCCCCGCACCCCACTAACCCAGACTAAAATCCCACTGACCGAGCCCCACACTCCACTGACCCAGTCACACACACCTCTGACCCAGCCCAGCAGCCCACTGTCCCACCCCCACATCCCACTGACACAGCCCCACAACTCACTGACCCAACCCCACACCCCACTGACCAAGCCCGACATTCCACCGACCAGGCCCCGCACCTCACTGACCTAGTCCCAAAACTCACTGAACCAGCCCCACACCCCACTGAACAAGCCCCACACCTCAGTGACCCAGCCCAAAATCCCACTGACCCAGCCCCACACTCCACTGACCCAGCCCCACAAACCACTGACCCAGCCCCACAAACCACTGACCTAGCCTCACACCTCACTGACCCAGCCCCACACCCCACAGACACAACCCCACACCCCACTGACCCAGCGCAAAATCCCACTGACCCAGCTCAAAATCCCACTGACCCAGCCACACAAACCACTGACCCAGCCCCACATGACACTGACCCAGCCCCAAACCACTGAGCAGCCCCACACCACACTGACCCAGCCCTCACCCCACTGACCCAGCACCACACCGACACCCCACTGACCCAGCCCCACACCACACCCCACTGACCCAGCCCCACACCCCACTGACACAGCCCAAAACCCCAATGACCCACGCCCACAACCCACTGACCCAGCCTCACACCCCACTGACCCAGACCAACACCCCACTGACTCAGCCCCACATCCCACTGACCCACACCCACAACCCTCTGACCCAGTCACACACACCTCTGAACCAGCCCACCAACCCACTGACCCAGCCCCAAACCCCGCTGACCTAGCCCCACATCAACACCCCACTGACCCAGCCCCACACCCACAGCCCACTGACCCAGACCCACACCCCATTGACCCAGCCCCACACCCCACTGACCCAGCCCGACATTCCACTGACCTAGCTCCACAACTCACTGAACCAACCCCACACCACACTGTCACAGCCCCACTGACCGAGCCTCACACACCACTGACCCAGCCCCGCACACCAGTAACCCAGCCATACACCCCACTGACCCAGACCCACACTCCACTGACCAAGCCCCGCAAGCCACCGACCCAGCACCGCACCACACTGACCCAGCCCCACTCCCCACTGACCCAGCCCCACACCCCACTGACCAAGTCCCACACCACACTGGCCCATCCCCACTCCCCACTGACACGGCCCCTCAACCCACTGATGCAACCCCACATGTCACTGACCCAGCCCCACACCCCACTGACCCAGCCCCACTCCCCACTGGCCCAGCCCCACTCCCCACTGACCCAGCCCCACAATCCACTGGCACAGACCCACAACCCACTGACACAGCCTCGCACCCCACTGACCCAGCCCCACACCCCACTGACCCAGTCCCAAAACCCACTGACCCAGCACCACACAACATTGACAGAGCCCCACACACCACTGACATAGCCTCACTTACACAGCCGCGCACCACTCTGATATAACCCCACACCCCACTGGCCCAGCCCCGCACCCCACCGAACCAGCCTCGTACCACACTGACACAACTCCACATGCAACTGACACAGCCCCGCACCCCACTGACCCAGTCCCTAAACCCACTGACACAGCCCCGCACCACACTGACACAGCCCCACAACCCACTGACCCAGCCCCACACCCTACTGACCAGGCCCCGCACCTCGCTGACCTAGCCCCACGCCCCATTGACCCAACCCAAAGTCCCACTGACCCAGCCTCACACCTCACTGACCCAGCACCACACCCCACTGACCCAGCCCCACAAACCACTGACCCAGCCCCACACCCCAATGACCCAGCCCCACAAAGTACTGACCCAGACCCACACCTCACTGACCCAGCCCCACACCACACTGACCCAGCCCAAAAAAACACTGACCCAGCCCCCACACGACCCCCCACACCCACCCCACTGACCCAGCCCCACACCCACACCCCACTGACCCAGACCCACAACCCACTGATGCAGCCCCACACCCCACTGACCCAGCCCCTTAAATCACTGACACAGCCCCACACCCACACCCCACTGACCCAGCCCCACACCCACACCCCACTGACCCAGCCCCACACCCACACCTCATTGACCCAGCCCCACAACCCACTGACGCAGCCCCACACCCCACTGACCCAGCCCCTCAAATCACTGACACAGCCCCACACCCACACCCCACTGACCCAGCCCCACACCCACACCCCACTGACCCAGCCCCACACCCCACTGACCCACACCTACACCACACTTACCCAGCCCCGCACCCCACTGACCAGGCCCCGACACCCCACTGACCCAGCCCCACACCCCACTGACCCGGCCCCACACCCCACTGACCCAGCCCCACACCCCACTGACCTAGCCCCACACCCCACTGACCCAGCCCCACACCCCACTGACCTAGCCCCACACCCCACTGACCCAGCCCCACTGACTCAGACCAAAACCCCAATGACCCAGCCCCGCACCCCACTGACCCAGTCTAAAATCCCACTGACCAAGCCACACACCCCACTGACCCAGTCACACACACCTCTGACCCAGCCCAGCAGCCCACTGTCCCACCCCCACATCCCACTGACACAGCCCCACAACTCACTGACCCAACCCCACACCCCACTGACCAAGCCCAACATTCCACCGACCAGGCCCCGCACCTCACTGACCTCGTCCCAAAACTCACTGAACCAGCCCCACACCCCACTGAACAAGCCCCACACCTCAGTGACCCAGCCCAAAATCCCACTGACCCAGCCCCACACCCCACTGACCCAGCCCCACACCCACAGCCCACTGACCCAGACCCACACCCCATTGACCCAGCCCCACACCCCACTGACCCAGCCCGACATTCCACTGACCTAGCTCCACAACTCACTGAACCAACCCCACACCACACTGTCACAGCCCCACTGACCGAGCCTCACACACCACTGACCCAGCCCCGCACACCAGTAACCCAGCCATACACCCCACTGACCCTGACGCACACTCCACTGACCAAGCCCCGCAAGCCACCGACCCAGCACCGCACCACACTGACCAAGCCCCACACCACACTGGCCCATCCCCACTCCCCACTGACACGGCCCCTCAACCCACTGATGCAACCCCACATGTCACTGACCCAGCCCCACACCCCACTGACCCAGCCCCACAATCCACTGCCACAGACCCACAACCCACTGACACAGCCCCGCACCCCACTGACCCAGCCCAAAATCCCACTGACCCAACTCAAAATCCCACTGACACAGCCACACAAACCACTGACCCAGCCCCACATGACACTGACCCAGCCCCAAACCACTGAGCAGCCCCACACCACACTGACCCAGCCCTCACCCCACTGACCCAGCACCACACCGACACACCACTGACCCAGCCCCACACCACACCCCACTGACCCAGCCCCACACCCCACTGACACAGCCCAAAACCCCAATGACCCACGCCCACAACCCACTGACCCAGCCTCACACCCCACTGACCCAGACCAATACCCCACTGACTCAGCCCCACACCCCACTGACCCAGACCCACAGCCCTCTGACCCAGTCACACACACCTCTGAACCAGCCCACCAACCCACTGACCCAGCCCCAAACCCCGCTGACCTAGCCCCACATCAACACCCCACTGACCCAGCCCCACACCCACAGCCCACTGACCCAGACCCACACCCCATTGACCCAGCCCCACACCCCACTGACCCAGCCCGACATTCCACTGACCTAGCTCCACAACTCACTGAACCAACCCCACACCACACTGTCACAGCCCCACTGACCGAGCCTCACACACCACTGACCCAGCCCCGCACACCAGTAACCCAGCCATACACCCCACTGACCCAGACCCACACTCCACTGACCAAGCCCCGCAAGCCACCGACCCAGCACCGCACCACACTGACCAAGCCCCACACCACACTGGCCCATCCCCACTCCCCACTGACACGGCCCCTCAACCCACTGATGCAACCCCACATGTCACTGACCCAGCCCCACACCCCACTGACCCAGCCCCACAATCCACTGGCACAGACCCACAACCCACTGACACAGCCCCGCACCCCACTGACCCAGCCCAAAATCCCACTGACCCAACTCAAAATCCCACTGACCCAGCCACACAAACCACTGACCCAGCCCTACATGACACTGACCCAGCCCCAAACCACTGAGCAGCCCCACACCACACTGACCCAGCCCTCACCCCACTGACCCAGCACCACACCGACACACCACTGACCCAGCCCCACACCACACCCCACTGACCCAGCCCCACACCCCACTGACACAGCCCAAAACCCCAATGACCCACGCCCACAACCCACTGACCCAGCCTCACACCCCACTGACCCAGACCAACACCCCACTGACTCAGCCCCACACCCCACTGACCCAGACCCACACCCCTCTGACCCAGTCACACACACCTCTGAACCAGCCCACCAACCCACTGACCCAGCCCCAAACCCCGCTGACCTAGCCCCACATCAACACCCCACTGACCCAGCCCCACACCCACAGCCCACTGACCCAGACCCACACCCCATTGACCCAGCCCCACACCCCACTGACCCAGCCCGACATTCCACTGACCTAGCTCCACAACTCACTGAACCAACCCCACACCACACTGTCACAGCCCCACTGACCGAGCCTCACACACCACTGACCCAGCCCCGCACACCAGTAACCCAGCCATACACCCCACTGACCCAGACCCACACTCCACTGACCAAGCCCCGCAAGCCACCGACCCAGCACCGCACCACACTGACCCAGCCCCACTCCCCACTGACCCAGCCCCACACCCCACTGACCAAGTCCCACACCACACTGGCCCATCCCCACTCCCCACTGACACGGCCCCTCAACCCACTGATGCAACCCCACATGTCACTGACCCAGCCCCACACCCCACTGACCCAGCCCCACTCCCCACTGGCCCAGCCCCACTCCCCACTGACCCAGCCCCACAATCCACTGGCACAGACCCACAACCCACTGACACAGCCCCGCACCCCACTGACCCAGCCCCACACCCCACTGACCCAGTCCCAAAACCCACTGACCCAGCACCACACAACATTGACAGAGCCCCACACACCACTGACATAGCCTCACTTACACAGCCGCGCACCACTCTGATATAACCCCACACCCCACTGGCCCAGCCCCGCACCCCACCGAACCAGCCTCGTACCACACTGACACAACTCCACATGCAACTGACACAGCCCCGCACCCCACTGACCCAGTCCCTAAACCCACTGACACAGCCCCGCACCACACTGACACAGCCCCACAACCCACTGACCCAGCCCCACACCCTACTGACCAGGCCCCGCACCTCGCTGACCTAGCCCCACGCCCCATTGACCCAACCCAAAGTCCCACTGACCCAGCCTCACACCTCACTGACCCAGCACCACACCCCACTGACCCAGCCCCACAAACCACTGACCCAGCCCCACACCCCAATGACCCAGCCCCACAAAGTACTGACCCAGACCCACACCTCACTGACCCAGCCCCACACCACACTGACCCAGCCCAAAAAAACAGTGACCCAGCACCACACCTCGCTGACCCAGCCCCACAAACCACTGACCCAGCCCCACACCCACACCCCACTGACCCAGCCCCACACCCACACCCCACTGACCCAGACCCACAACCCACTGATGCAGCCCCACACCCCACTGACCCAGCCCCTTAAATCACTGACACAGCCCCACACCCACACCCCACTGACCCAGCCCCACACCCACACCCCACTGACCCAGCCCCACACCCACACCTCATTGACCCAGCCCCACAACCCACTGACGCAGCCCCACACCCCACTGACCCAGCCCCTCAAATCACTGACACAGCCCCACACCCACACCCCACTGACCCAGCCCCACACCCACACCCCACTGACCCAGCCCCACACCCCACTGAACAACACCTACACCACACTTACCCAGCCCCGCACCCCACTGACCAGGCCCCGACACCCCACTGACCCAGCCCCACACCCCACTGACCCTGCCCCACACCCCACTGACCCAGCCCACACCCCACTGACCTAGCCCCACACCCCACTGACCCAGCCCCACACCCCACTGACCTAGCCCCACACCCCACTGACCCAGCCCCACTGACTCAGACCAAAACCCCAATGACCCAGCCCCGCACCCCACTGACCCAGTCTAAAATCCCACTGACCAAGCCACACACCCCACTGACCCAGTCACACACACCTCTGACCCAGCCCAGCAGCCCACTGTCCCACCCCCACATCCCACTGACACAGCCCCACAACTCACTGACCCAACCCCACACCCCACTGACCAAGCCCGACATTCCACCGACCAGGCCCCGCACCTCACTGACCTAGTCCCAAAACTCACTGAACCAGCCCCACACCCCACTGAACAAGCCCCACACCTCAGTGACCCAGCCCAAAATCCCACTGACCCAGCCCCACACTCCACTGACCTAGCCCCACATCAACACCCCACTGACCCAGCCCCACACCCACAGCCCACTGACCCAGACCCACACCCCATTGACCCAGCCCCACACCCCACTGACCCAGCCCGACATTCCACTGACCTAGCTCCACAACTCACTGAACCAACCCCACACCACACTGTCACAGCCCCACTGACCGAGCCTCACACACCACTGACCCAGCCCCGCACACCAGTAACCCAGCCATACACCCCACTGACCCTGACGCACACTCCACTGACCAAGCCCCGCAAGCCACCGACCCAGCACCGCACCACACTGACCCAGCCCCACACCCCACTGACCCAGCCCCACACCCACACCCCACTGACCCAGACCCACAACCCACTGATGCAGCCCCACACCCCACTGACCCAGCCCCTTAAATCACTGACACAGCCCCACACCCACACCCCACTGACCCAGCCCCACACCCACACCCCACTAACCCAGCCCCACACCCACACCTCATTGACCCAGCCCCACAACCCACTGACGCAGCCTCACACCCCACTGACCCAGCCCCTCAAATCACTGACACAGCCCCACACCCACACCCCACTGACCCAGCCCCACACCCACACCCCACTGACCCAGCCCCACACCCCACTGACCCACACCTACACCACACTTACCCAGCCCCGCACCCCACTGACCAGGCCCCGACACCCCACTGACCCAGCCCCACACCCCACTGACCCGGCCCCACACCCCACTGACCCAGCCCCACACCCCACTGACCTAGCCCCACACCCCACTGACCCAGCCCCACACCCCACTGACCTAGCCCCACACCCCACTGACCCAGCCCCACTGACTCAGACCAAAACCCCAATGACCCAGCCCCGCACCCCACTGACCCAGTCTAAAATCCCACTGACCAAGCCACACACCCCACTGACCCAGTCACACACACCTCTGACCCAGCCCAGCAGCCCACTGTCCCACCCCCACATCCCACTGACACAGCCCCACAACTCACTGACCCAACCCCACACCCCACTGACCAAGCCCGACATTCCACCGACCAGGCCCCGCACCTCACTGACCTCGTCCCAAAACTCACTGAACCAGCCCCACACCCCACTGAACAAGCCCTACACCTCAGTGACCCAGCCCAAAATCCCACTGACCCAGCCCCACACTCCACTGACCCAGCCCCACATCAACACCCGACTGACCCAGCCCCACACCCACAGCCCACTGACCCAGACCCACACCCCATTGACCCAGCCCCACACCCCACTGACCCAGCCCGACATTCCACTGACCTAGCTCCACAACTCACTGAACCAACCCCACACCACACTGTCACAGCCCCACTGACCGAGCCTCACACACCACTGACCCAGCCCCGCACACCAGTAACCCAGCCATACACCCCACTGACCCAGACCCACACTCCACTGACCAAGCCCCGCAAGCCACCGACCCAGCACCGCACCACACTGACCCAGCCCCACTCCCCACTGACCCAGCCCCACACCCCACTGACCAAGCCCCACACCACACTGGCCCATCCCCACTCCCCACTGACACGGCCCCTCAACCCACTGATGCAACCCCACATGTCACTGACCCAGCCCCACACCCCACTGACCCAGCCCCACAATCCACTGGCACAGACCCACAACCCACTGACACAGCCCCGCACCCCACTGACCCAGCCCCACACCCCACTGACCCAGTCCCAAAACCCACTGACCCAGCACCACACAACAGTGACAGAGCCCCACACACCACTGACATAGCCTCGCTTACGCAGCCGCGCACCACTCTGATATAACCCCACACCCCACTGGCCCAGCCCCGCACCCCACCGAACCAGCCTCGTACCACACTGACACAGCTCCACATGCAACTGACACAGCCCCGCACCCCACTGACCCAGTCCCTAAACCCACTGACACAGCCCCGCACCACACTGACACAGCCCCACAACCCACTGACCCAGCCCCACATGTCACTGGCCCAGCCCCACACGCCATTGACACAGCCCCACACCCCACTGACCCAGTCCCACACCCCACTGACCCAGCCACATAGCCCACTGACCAAGCTCCGCACCCCACTGACCCAGCCCCACACCGCACTGACCCAGCCCCACACTCCACTGACCCAGCCACGCACCCCACTGAAAAAGCCCCACACCTCAGTGACCCAGCCCAAAATCCCACTGACCCAGCCCCACACTCCACTGACCTAGCCCCACATCAACACCCCACTGACCCAGCCCCATACCCACAGCCCACTGACCCAGACCCACACTCCATTGACCCAGCCCCACACCCCACTGACCCAGCCCGACATTCCACTGACCTAGCTCCACAACTCACTGAACCAACCCCACACCACACTGTCACAGCCCCACTGACCGAGCCTCACACACCACTGACCCAGCCCCGCACACCAGTAACCCAGCCATACACCCCACTGACCCTGACGCACACCCCACTGACCCAGTCCCACACCCCACTGACCCAGCCACATAGCCCACTGACAAGCTCCGCACCCCACTGACCCAGCCCCACACCGCACTGACCCAGCCCCACACTCCACTGACCCAGCCACGCACCCCACTGAAAAAGCCTCACACCCCACTGACCCAGCCTCATACCGCACTGATCCAGCCCCACACCCCACTGACCCAGCCCCACTCCCCACTGATCCAACCCCACACCCACTGACCCAGCTCCACACCCCGCAGTCCCATCCCCACCTCCCACTGACCCAGCCCCACACTCCACTAACCCAGCCGCACACCCGACTGTCAGAGCCCCACACCCCATTGACCCAGACCCACACCCCACTGACCCAGCCCCACACCCCACTGACCCAGCCCCACAACCTACTGACCCAGCCCCTCACTCCACTGACCCAGCCCCGCACTCTACTGACACAACCCCACAGCCAAATGACCCAGCCCCACACCCTACCGACACAGCCCCTCACCCCACTGACCCAGCCCCGCACTCCACTGACACAACCCCACAACCCACTGACCCAGCCCCACACCCTACTGACCAGGCCCCGCACCTCGCTGACCTAGCCCCACGCCCCATTGACCCAGACCCACACCCCACTGACCCAGCCCCACACCCCACTGTCCCAGCCCAACATCCCACTGACCGAGCCCCACATCTCACTGACCGAGCCCCACACCCCACTGACCCAGCCCCACATCCCACTGACCCAGCCCCACACTCCACTGACCCAGCCGCACACCCCACTGACACAGCCCCACACCCCACTGACCCAGCCCCACAACCTACTGACCCAACCCCTCACCCCACTGACCGAGCCCCGCACTCTACTGACACAACCCCACAACCCAATGACCCAGCCCCACACCCTACTGACCCGGCCCCGCACCTCACTGACCTAGCCCCACGCCCCATTGAACCAGACCCACACCCCACTGACCCAGCCCCACACCCCACTGACCCAGCCCCTCATCCCATTGACCCAGCCCCACACCCCACTGACCCAGCCCCACACCCCACTGACCCAGCACCACACCCCACTGACCCAGCCCCACAACCCACTGACCCAGCCCCACAACCCACTGACCCAGCCCCACACCCCACTGACCCAGCCCCACACCCCACTGACCCAGTCCCACACCCACTGACACAGCCCCGCACCCCACTGACCCAGCCCCACACCTCACTGACCCAGCCCCCCGCCCCATTGACCAAGCTCCACACCCCACTGACCCAGCCCCAAGCCCCATTGACCCAGCTCCACACCCCACTGACCAAGCTCCACACCCCACTGACCCAGCCCCACGCCCCATTGACCCAGCTCCAAACCCCACTGACCCAGCTCCACACTCCACTGACCCAGCCCCACACCCCACTGACCCAGCCCCACACCACACTGACCCAGCCCCACACCCCACTGACCCAGCCCCACACCCCACTGACCCAGCCCCACGCCCACTGACCCAGCCCCACGCCCCATTGACCCAATCCCGCTCCCCACTGACCCAGCCCCACACCCCACTACCCCACCCCTACATGCCACTGACCACAGTCCCACACCCCACTTACGCATCCCCACACCCCACTGACCACAGCCCCACACCGGCATCCAACTGACCCAGCCCCAGAAAGTGCGGTTTGTATAGCTTGCTGCGAGTTGAGTGAGTCGGCGAGTCTTAACTGTATGCTAAAATCAAACTTTTGTTTGTTTCACATTTACTGTTACTGTTTACTGTTTAAAATCTAAATTTCCCAGCTTTAAGCCGGGTTATAAATGGATATAAAAGGCTTACAATTTAGAGCAGCCGAAGGCAGTTCATGAGGGAAACTAGATTAAACTGGTTCTCTTGTAGCTGGGCTCAGCAAGTTTCCTTTCTTTCAGGGCCTATAAAGCTAGGCTTTGAAGGGAGATTTTGCACTGAGTGCCGTTTAAATAGAGTGCTGCGAGTTGGGTGAGTCAGGGAGATGGGTGAGGAGTGGAAGGAGGAGCTCCATTGCTTCAACTTTGTTTTTCCAAACTTTTCACCCTGTAGGAATTGGTTCTAACATTACGCCAAGGAAAGAGGCCAATTGTAGGAGCAGTCAAACAACAACTGCAAAACCGCTAAAGTGACGTCACAACCAGGGAAGGAGCTGATTGGTAAGTAGGAACTGGTGAGTATTTCAACAGTCCAGTCGTTAAAGTGAAAGTAAGGTCTCTAGTTTAGAGTAAGTAGTGTTTAAAGGGAAGTAAGGTCCCTAGTGCATTTAATATTCTTTAATTTAAAGGAAGTAAAGGAAGTAAATTAAGGGTAGGACATGGCAGGGCAGCTCGGCAGCGTGGAGTGCTCCTCCTGTGCTATGTGGGAAGTCAGGGACACATTAGGTGTCCAGGGCGAGCACATGTGCAGGAAGTGTCTCAGCTGCAACTACTCAAAATCTGCGTTTCGGAGCTGGAGCCGCGGCTGGAGTCACTGTGGAGCATCCGCAAAGCTGAGCTCTTCATGGATAGCACGTTTAACGAGGTGGTCACACCACAGGTAAAGAGTGCACAGGCAGACAGGAAATGGGTGACCACCAGACAGAGTAAAAGTACTAGGAAGGTACTGCAGGAGTCCCCTGGGTCCATCTCCCTCTCCGATAGATTTTCCATTTCGGATACTGCTGAGTGAGATGGTTGCTCAGGGGAATGCAGCAAGAGCCAAGTCCGTGGCACTACGAGTGGCGCAGCTGCACAGGAGGGGAGGAAAAAGAGAGGGAGAGCAATAGTGATAGGTGATTCTAACGTAAGGGGAACAGATATACGTTTGTGTGGCCGCAGACGTGACTTCAGCATGCTATGTTGCCTCCCTGGTGCCAGGGTCAAGGATGTCACTGAACGGCTGCAGGGCATTCTGAAGGGGGAGTGCGAGCAGTCAGAGGTCGTGGTTCACATTGGTACCAACGAGATGGGAAGAAAGAGGGATGGGTGCTGCAACAAGAATTTAGGGAGCTCGGTAGCAGATTAAAAAGCAGGACCTCAAAGGTTGTAATCTCTGGATTGCTCCCGGCTCCACGTGCTAGTGAGTATAGGAATAGAAGGATAGAGCAGATGAACGCGTGGCTAAAGAGTTGGTGCAGGAGGGAGGGCTTTAGTTTCCTGGATCACTGGGTCTGCTTCTGGGGAAGGTGGGACCTGTACAAGTCGGACGGGTTGCACCTGAACCGGAACGGGACCAAGATCCTTGCGGGGAGGTTTGCTAGTACTGTTGTGGGGGTTTAAAAATAACTTGGCAGGGGGATGGGATAGGAGTGGAGCTATAGTAGGGGGTGATGCATAGCCAAAAATAGTGGAAAAATCAAGTCAGAATGGAAAGCAGAGCAAATATGTAACGGCGCAAGGGAGTGTGGCAAGGCTGGAAGGCATTTATTTTAATGCAAGGAGTCTTGCGAGTAAGGCAGATGAATTGTAGGTGTTGATGAACACATGGGAGTATGATATTGTTGCTATCACAGAGACATGGTTGAGGGAGGGGCAGGACTGGCAGATCAATATTCCGGGGTATAGAATCTTCAGGCGAGACAGAGGGGGGTGTAAAAGAGGAGGGGGTGTCGTATTATTAATGAAGGAGTCAATTACTGTTGTAAGGAGGGATGATATCTTAGCAGGTTCCTCTAATGAGGCCATATGGGAAAACTTAAAATCAAAAAGGGGGCAAGCACTTTGCTGCGAGTCTACTATAGGCCCCCAAACAGTCAGGGGGAGATAGAGGAACAGATATGTAGGTAATTCTCAGAGATGTGTAGAAATAATAGGGTAATAATAGTAGAGGATTTCAAATTCCCCAATATTAACTGGGATAGTCAGAGTGTGAAAGGCTTAAAGGGTGCGGAATTCTTAAAGTGCATCCAGGAGAGCTTTTTGAGCCAGCTTGTAGAAAGTCCTACAACAGAGGGGGTGGTACTGGATCTAATTCTAGGGAATGTAGCCAGGCAAGTGGCAGAAGTGTCAGTAGGAGATAATTTTGGTGACAGTGACCATAATACAGTGAGATTAAAGGTATTAATGGAAAAGGACAAAGATGGACCGGAAATAAAGGTTCTAAATTGGGGGAAGGCCGATTATAATATGATAAATCAGGATCTGGCTAAAGTGGACTGGGATCAGATACTTGTAGGATAATCCACATCAGAGCAGTGGGAGTCATTCAGAAAGGACATAGAGAGAGTGCAATGCCAACATGTTCCCGTAAAGGTCAAGGGTGGGACCAACAAGCCCAGGGAACCCTGGATGTCAAGGGATATACAAGAATGGATAGGGAAAAAAGGGAGGCTTTTGGCAGATACAAAGTACTAAAAACAGTGGAAGCCCTAGAGGAGTATAGAAAGTGCAGGGGGGTACTTAAAAATAAATTAGGAGAGCGAAGAGGGGGCATGAAAAAACACTGGATGGCAAAATAAAGGAAAATCCCAAGGTGTTTTATAAGTATATTAAGGGCAAGAGGATAACCAGGGAAAGAGTAGTGCCAATTAAGGAACAAAGTTGCATCTTTGTGCAGAGCCGGAAGATGTAGGTGAGTTTTGAAATGAATATTTTGCATCTGTGTTCACTATGGAGAAGGACGATGTAGGCATAGAAATCAGGCAGGGGGATTGTGATATACTTGGACAAATTAGTATTGAGAGGGAGGAGGTACTAGCGGTTTTAGCGGGCTTAAAATTGGATAAATCCCCAGGCCCAGACGAGATGTATCCCAGACTGCTGTGTGAGGCAAGGGAGGAGATTGCAGGAGCTCTGACACAAATTTTCAGAACCTCTCTGGCCACAGGGGAGGTGCCAGAGGACTGGAGGACAGCTAACGTAGTACCATTATTCAAGAAGGGTAGTAGGAATAAACCAGGGAATTACAGGCCAGTAAGCCTAACATCAGTAGAAGAGAAATTATTGGAAAAAGTTCCGAGGGACAGAATTATTCTCCACGTGCAGGGGCAAGGATTAATCAAGGATATTCAGCATGGCTTTGTGAGGGGGAGATCATGTCTAACCAATTTGACTGAATTTTTCGAGGGGGTGACCAGGTGTGTGGATGAGGGTAGTGCAGTTGATGTAGTCTACAAGGACTTCAGTAAGGCTTTTGACAAAGTCCCACATGGGAGACTGGTCAAGAAGGTCAGAGTCCATGGGATCCAGGGCAATTTGAACATTGGATCCAGAATTGGCTTAGTGGCAGGAGGCAGAGGGTGATGGTCAAAGTTTGTTTTTGTGACTGGAAGCCTGTGTCCAGTTGTGTACCGCAGGGATCGGTGCTGGGTCCTTTGCTGTTTGTAGTGTACATTAATGATTTAGATATGAATGTAGGAGGTATGATCAGTAAGTTTGCAGATGACACGAAAATTATGGAGTGGTAAATAGCGAGGAGGGAAGCCTCAGGCTACAGGAGATAGATGGGTCGGTCAAATGGGCAGAACAGTGGAAAATGGAATTTAACCCTGAAAAGTGTGAGGTGATGCATTTTGGGAGGACTAACAAGGCAAGGGAATACACAATGAATGGTAGGACCGTAGGAAGGACAGAGTATCAGGGGGACCTTGGTGTGCATGTACATAGATCCTGAAGGCAGCAGGACAGGTAGATAAGGTGGTTAGTAAGGCATATGGTATACTTGCCTTCATTCGCCGATGCCTAGAATATAAGAGCAGGGAGGTTATGATGGAGCTGTACAAAACGCCAGTTAGGCCGCAGCTGGAATACTGTGTGCAGTTCTGTTCGCCACACTGTAGGAAGGATGTAATTGTATTGGAGAGGGTGCAGAGGAGATTCACCAGGATGTTACCTGGGCTGGAGCGCTTCAGCTATGAAGAGGGACTGGACAGGCTGCGGTTGTTTTCCTTAGAGCAGAAAAGGCTGAGTGGGGACCTGATTGATGTGTACAAAATTACGAGGGGCATAGATAGGGTAGATAGAAAGCAACTTTCCCCCTTAGTAGAGGGGTCAATAAACAGGGGGCATAGATTCAAGATAAGGGGCAGGAGGTTTAGAGGGGATTTGAGGAAAAAAAATTCACCCAGAGGGTGGTTGGAATCTGGAACTCACTGCCTGAAAGGGTAGCAGAGGCAGGAACCCTCACAACATTCAAGAAGCATTTAGATGAGCACTTGAAATGCCATAGCATACAAAGCTACGGACCAAGTGCTGGAAATGTCATTAGAATAGACAGGGCTTGATGGCCGGCGTGGACAGATGGGCCGAAGGGCCTCTTTATGTGCTGTAGACTCTCTGACTCTAATTAGTCTAGTCCTTATCAGAAGATTCACAGATTCTGTTCCCGATCACATTTTTAGTTAACTGTTGCCCTGGAGTGACGACGCACTTTCAACAGCAATAAAAATTGGAACAAAACATTTCAATCTCATGACAAGCTGTCGCTGGGGTGTGGGATGCGGTTTCCCTCGGGCAGGGATTGGCTCCCTGTGCAGTGCTGGGGCAGCCCAGATAAGGAGCTAGGTCCGTGAATAGAGCGCCTGATAGAAGCAGGCAGGGACCTGTCGAGGGATGATAAGGTTGTGGAGGGGTGTTTTTTGGTGGCAGTGCTGGTATAAGCAGCAGGCTGAACTGTCCCAGAATGGTGCAGAGAGAAACATCACATAAGAATATAAGAAAAAGGAGCAGGAGCAGGCCACACGGCCCATCAATTATGCTGCACCATTCAATAAGATGGTGGCTGAACTCCACTTTCCCGCGTCATCCCCACATCCCTTGATTCCCCGAGTGCCCAAAACTATATCGATCTCAGTCGTGAATATACTCAATAACTGAGCATCCACTACCATCTGGGGTGGAGATTTCCTAATATTCACAAACCTCTGAGAGAAGAAATTTCTCCTCCTCCATGTCCTAAATGGCCCACCGCTTTTCCTGAGACGGTGACCCCCTATTTATTGACTCTCCAGCCAGGGGAACAGCCTCTCAGAATCACCCTGCCAAGACAAGATACGGAAAACTCACTGACACAGCGCCACACCCATAACCCACTGATAGCCAAACACCCCAACGACCCAGCCCCACACACCACTGAACCAGCCCAAAATCCAACTGACCCAGCCCCCCACACCACTGATCCAGCCCCACACCCCACTGACCCAGTCCCACACCCCACTGACCCAGCCCCGCATCCCACTGACCCAGCTCCGCACCCCACTGACCCGGCCCAAAATCCCACTGACCCAGCCCCCACACCACTGACACAGCCCCACACCCCACTGACCCAGCTCCACGCACCACTGACCCAGCTCCACACCCCACTGACCCAGCCCCACACCCCACTGACCCAGCCCCATACCCCACTGACCCAGCTCCACACCCCACTGACCCAGCCCCCACCCCACAGACCCAGCACCACACCCCACTGACCCAGCCCCACACCCAACTGACCCAGCCCCACACCCCACTGACCCAGCTCCACACCCCACTGACCCAGCTCCACACCCCACTGACACAGCCCCACACCCCACTGACCCAGCCACAACACCCTATTGACCCAGCCCCACACCCCACTGACCCAACCCCACAAACTACTGACCCAGACCCACACCCCACTGACCCAACCCCACAAACTACTGACCCAGACCCACACCCCACTGACCCAACCCCACAAACCACTGACCCAACCCCACACCCCACTGACCCAACCCCACAAACCACTGACCCAGCCCAACACCCCACTGACCCAACCCCACACCCCACTGACCCAGCCACAACACCCTATTGACCCAGCCCCATACCCCACTGACCCAACCCCACAAACTACTGACCCAGACCCACACCCCACTGACCCAACCCCACAAACCACTGACCCAACCCCACACCCCACTGACCCAACCCCACAAACCACTGACCCAACCCACAAACCACTGACACAGCCCCACACCCCACTGACACAGCCGCACACCACACTGACCCAGCCCCACACCCCACTGACCCAGCCCAAATTCCCACTGACCCAGCCCCACAACCCACTGACCCAGCCCAAATACCCACTGACCCAACCCCACAAACCACTGACCCAGCCCAAATTCCCACTGACCCAGCCCCACATCCCACTGACCCAGACACACACCCCACTGACCCAGTCCCACACCACACTGACCCAGCCACACACCCCACTGACCCAACACCACAACCCACTGACCCAGTCCATCAGCCAACTTACCCAGCCCCACACCCTACTGACCCAGCCCCACAGCACACTGAGCCCGCCCCACACCACATGACCCAGCCCCACGCACCACTGACCCAGCCCCACACCCAGTGACCCAGCCCCACACCCCACTGACCAAGACCACACCCCACTGACCAAGGCCATCAGCCCACTGAACCAGTCCATCAGCCCACTGACCCAGCCCCACACCCCACTGACCCAGCCACACCACCCCACTGCCCAAGCCCCACACCCCACTGACCCAGCCCCACACCTCACTGACCCAGCCCCACACCTCATTGACCCAGCCCCACATCCCACTGACCCAGCCTCACATCCCACTGACCCAGCCCCACACCCCACTGACCCAGCCCCACACCCCACTGACCAAGCCCCACACCCCACTGACCCAGCCTCACACCGCTCTGACCCAGACCCACACCACACTGACCCTGCCCTGCACACAACTGACCCAGCCACACACCCGACCCAGCCCCACACCCCACTGACCCAGCCCCACACCCCACTGACCCAGACCCACACCCCACCGACACAGCCCCACAAACCACAGACTCAGCCCCACACCCCACTGACACAGCCACACACCCGACTGACCCAGCCCCGCTCCCCACTGACCCAGCCCCGCTCACCACTGACACAGCCCCTCACCCCAAAGACCCAGCCCCGCTCCCCACTGACACAGCCCCTCACCCCACTGACCCAGCCCCGCTCCCCACTGACCCAGCCGCACACACCACTGACCCAGCCCCACACCCCACTGACCCAGCCCCACAAAACACTGACCCAGAACCACACCCCACCGACACAGCCCCACAAAACACTGACCCAGACCCACACCCCACTGACCCAGCACCGCTCCCCACTGACCCAGCCGCACACACCACTGACCCAGCCCCGCACCTCACTGAAACAGCCCCACATTCCACTGACTGAGGCTCGCCCCCTCTGAGCCAGCCCCACACCCCCCTGACCCAGCCCCAGACCAGACTGAGCCTGCCCCACACCACATGACCCAGCCCCACGCACCACTGACCCAGCCCCTCACCCCACTGACCCAGCCCCACACCCCACTGACCCAGCCCCACACCCCACTGACACAGCCCCACACCCCACTGACACAGCCCCACACCCCACTGACCCAGCCCCACACCCCACTGACCCAGCCCCAGACCCCACTGACCAAGCCCCACACTCCACTGACCTAGCCCCACACCACACTGACACAGCCCCACACCCCACTGACCCAGCCCCACACCCCACTGACCCAGCCCCACACCCCACTGACCTAGCCCCACACCACACCGACCCAGCCCCACACCCCACTGACCCAGCCCCACACCCCACTGACCTAGCCCCACACCACACTGACCAAGCCCCACACCCCACTGACCCAGCCCCACACCCCACTGACCTAGCCCCACACCACACTGACCCAGCCCCACACCCCACTGACCTAGCCTCACATCACACTGACCCAGCCCCACACCCCACTGACCCAGCCCCACACCCCACTGACCCCGCCCCACACCCCACTGACCCAGCCCTCCCCCAACTGACCCTGCACCACACCCCACTGACCCAGCCCCAAACCACAGTGACCCAGCCCCACACCCTATTGACACAGCCCCACACCCCACTGACACAGCGCCACAAAACACTGACCCAGCCCAAACCCCCACTGACCCAGCCACACACCCCACTGACCCAGCCCAAAATCCCACTGACCCAGCCCCACACCCCACTGACCCAGCCCCACACCGCACTGACCCAGCCCCACACCCCACTGACCCAGCCCCACACCCCACTGACTCAGCCCCACACCCCACTGACCCAGCCCCACACCCCACTGACCCAGTCCCACACCCCACTGAACCAGCCCCACACCCCACTGACCCAGCCCCACACCCCAGTGACCCAGCCCCACACCCCACTGACCCAGCCACACACCCCACTGACCCTGCCCCACACCCCACTGACCCAGTCCCACACCCCAATGACCCAGCCACACACACCACTGACCCAACACCACAAATCACTGACCCAGCCCAAAATCCCACTGAACCAGCCCCACACCCCACTGAACCAGCCCCACACCCCACTTACACAGCCCCACACCCCACTGACCCAGCCCCACACCCCACTGGCCTAGCCCCACAGCCCACTGACCCAGGCCCACACCCCACTTACACAGCCCCACACCCCACTGACCCAGCCCCACACCCCACTGCCCCAGCCCCACACCCCACTGACCCAGCCCCACACCCCACTGACCCAGCCCCACACCCCACTGACCCAGCCCCACACCCCACTGACCCAGCCCTACACCACACTGTCCCAGCCTCACACCGACATCCAATTGACCCAGCCCCAGAATTAATCTCGTACCTATCAGAAGATTCACAGATTGCGTTCCAGATCACTTCATTAGTTAACTGTTGTCCTGGAGTGACGACGCCCATTCAACAGCCATAGAAATTGGAACAAAACATTTTAAGCTCTTGCCAAGCTGTCGCTGGGGTGTGGGATGCGCTTTCTCTCTCGGGCAGGGATTGGCTCCCTGTGCAGTGCTGGGGCAGCCCAGATAAGGAGCTGGGAGCGTGCACAGAGCGCCTGATAGAAGCAGGCATGGATCTGTTCGAGGGATGATAAGGTAGCAGAAAGCTGCTTTCTGGTGGCAGAACTGATATAAGCAGCAGGGTGAACTGTCCCGGAATGGCTCAGAGAGCAACATCACGTAAGAACATAAGAAATAGGAGCAGGAGCAGGCCATACGGCCCCTCAAGTCTGCTCCGCCATTCAATAGAATAACGGCTGATCTTCGACCTCAACTCCGCTTTCCCGCCCTATCCACATATCCCTTAATTTCCCCCCACCCCACCCCGCCCCTCCTCGTGTCCAAAAATCTATCGATCACAGTCTTGAATATAATCAATGAGTGAGCATCCACTTCCTTCTGGGGTAGAGAATTCCAACGATACACAACCCTCTGAGTGAAGAACTTGCCCTAATCTAAGTCCTAAATGGCCAATCCCATATCCTGAGAGAATGACCCCTAGTGCTGGACTCTCGAGCCAAGGGAAACAACTTCTCAGCATCTACGCTGTCAAGCCCTCTACGATTTTGTACATTTCAGTGGGATTTGCTGCCACTCTTTTAATCACCAGAGAATATAGGCCCATTCTACTCAATCTCTCCTCGTAGGAAAGCCCTCTCATCCCAAAAATCAATCTAATGAACGTTCCTTGCACCCTCCACTCTAAAGATATGTCCTTCCTTAGGGGACCAAAACTGTACACAGTACTCCAGGTGTGGTCTCACAAAAGCCTTATATAATTGCAGCAAGACTTCCTTATTCTTGTACTCCAACCCTCTTGCAATAAAGCTAACATACCATTTGCCATCCTAATTGCTTGCCGTTTCTGCATGTTGACGTTCTGTGATTCGAGTAAAAGGACCCCTAAATCCGTCTACATGCAAAAATGTACTAGTCTCTCAACATTAGAAAAAATCCTGCTTTTCCATTCTTCCCACCAAAGTAGATAATTTCCCACTTTCCCACATCACAGTAGAATTACAGTGAGAGACCCAATTCGTTCTCCGGCTGATGGTAAAAGCTCGGTTGCCTGGAATCTCCCCAGGTTCCTGCAGCAATAATTCAAATGCCACAACAAACGCGCAGCCAGAAGGATCTCTGCTCCCGAGCTCCATGCTCCTGCGGTTTATTGACTGCTTGCCCGGGCAACCTCCCCGCACCCCAACCCCCTGAACTTCGGCAATCGGTGAGGGAGTCCCGGCCCATCAACACTGAGAAAGCCGAAATACAACCAAGGTCACACAGCCCAGGACGAACTGGGAGGCATTTACTGCGTTAATAATAATTAACAGTCGATATCCCACAATCGCCTGGAGGCTTTTGAAATCTTAAGATTTCACTTTCCCGCGCCATCCCCACATTCCTTGATTCCCCGAGTGCCCAAAACTCTATCGATCTCAGTCTTGAATATACTCAACGACTGAGCATCCACTGCCATCCGGGGTGGAGAATTCCCAATATTCACAAATATCTGAGTGAAGAAATTTCTCCTCATCCATGTCCTAAATGGCCCACCACTTTCTTGAGACTGTGACCCCCATTTATTCACTCTCCAGCAAGGGGAACAGCCTCTCAGAATCACCCTACTAAGCCAAGAATGTTGTACATTTCTATCAGATCCCCTCTCGTTCTTCTAAACTCCAGAGAAATCCCTCTGAATGCCAAAATTTACCAGTCTCTCATCTTTTAAAAACTATCCTGCTTTGCCATTCCTCCTACCAGAGTGGATAATTTCACACTTTCCCACATCACAATCGAATTACTGCTGAGAAAGGCTTTTCGACCCATTTTAGTCATTCCATCCAGAATGAAACTGCACTCCGCCCCACCCAATTGCAGCCTTGGTTCTTAAATGACTCCAGGCTTCCCATCCCCAGGCTTCCGGGAATCCAATCCCTCTGTCGGTCATTCTCATTGTGTGACTCTCCCAATTTAGTTTAAAGCAACATTCCAAATTTACCTTTTCAATTCTCTTAACAATATGCTATCTCTCTGTACGATCACCTCTGATATGAATAAATTGAATTGATGTATAGATCAGCCCTGATCTGATTGGAGAGCATGCAGGCTCAAGGGGCTGATTGGCCTCCTCCTGTTCCTCTGCTCCTAAACTCGCAGTGAAAATATTGAGAGATTTGTAGAACGAATGGGATTTCTTGGTCAGGACAGGTCGAGCATTTCTACAGCACGTTTCAAGTCTTGAGAACATCCCAAAGAGCTTCATATCCAATTAATTATATTTGAAGTGCAGGCAAACACAGCAGCCAATTTGTACACAGCAAGATCCCACAAGATCCAGATGAATAGCTAGTTAACCTATTATTGGCGGTGCCTGCGACAGTGCAGAACCACCTCAGTAGGGGTGACAGGGGATTTTATATTTAGATATTGATTTAATTGAAATGTAAAAAAGGTTTTTAGTTCTTTGAGCCAAATCTTGCGAGAGCGGGGCAGCTCCTGGCCTGCACCGTCAGTTGGAGCTTTTCCTGCCCCCTTCAGCTGGTAAATGTGTTGCGCTGTAAATTGCTGTAAGAGCGACCTGATAACAGCAGAGCAAGGCCATTAGCGCATCTGGGACCTCAGTGAACAACGGGACCAGCGCTTCATCTCCTTAACCAATGATATTTAAGGATTGAGAAAGAAACAGAGAAATGACGGAGGAAAAGGGTGACTTAGAGTGAAATTAGGCACAGACAGAAAGAAAGAGAGGTAAGGAAGATTGGATTAAGAGAGAGAGAAAAGATTCAGCAAGGAAAAGTAAGAAAACATGTAAAAGATTCATGTAAAGATTATCATGTCGCTAATACAGTAGTTACGCTGATAATTATCAGCCCTAATTGTCTGTGGCGAGCTTAATATGCAAATCAAGCAATTTCTTAACTATAAGGGGGAGACTCTGGGCGAGATGCCGTTTGTGCGAGGCAAAATGTAAAGCGCGCAAATCAACCAGCAAGTTTTTGGGTATTCACAACTCACACCGTATCGCTTCATCTCATGTACTGCTGGCAGATTTGCATATTAATAACGCCTGCATCGTTAACATGCAATTACTTTTTCAGGAAGTTTTAGAACACTACATTTAATACTTTGGGGTAAAGCTTCCATTTGGGCACAATCGGGAAGTTGCGCCTGAAATTGCACTTGTTAGATTACAGTTCAAATTTCCGCTGGAAGCATTTGCATAATCACAAACGTAAAATCTTTCATGAACCAGCGCAAACGGGCAGTGTAATAGAATGTGAACGATTCATTTTTTCTCTTTCCATTCAAAAAGTATTCCTTGATGTCCCAAGGTGCTTCACAGGAGCAACAACATTAGACACCGAGCCACGTAAGGAGATATTGGGGCAGATGAGCAAAGGCTTGGTCAAAGAGGAAGGTTTTAAGGAGCCTCTTAAAGGAGGAAAGAGAGGTGGAGAGGCGAGGTGGTTTAGGGAGATAATTCCATAGATTAGGTTCCAGGCAGCTGTAGGCCACCTATGGTGGAGCGATTAAAACTTGCGATGGTCAAGAGGCCTAAATAGGAATAACGCAGGTATCTCAGTTGATCAGAGAGACCCAGCATGGATTTGTAAAGGTGGGTCTTGTCTGACGAAACTGATTTTTTTTGAGGCGGTGACTAAAGTTGTAGACAGGGGAATGCGTATCGAAATTATTTATAAGGACTCCAGAAGACATTTAATAAAGTCCCTTAAAAGAGACTGTTAACTAAGGTAGAAGCCCATGGAATGGAAGGCAAGTTATTGACCTGGTCAGGAAATTGGCTGAGCGGTAGGAGATAGAGAGCAAAGATAATGGGCAGGTACTCTAATTGGCAGGATGTGACTAGTGGTGTCCCGCAGGGATCTGTGTTGGGGCCTCAACTATTCACTGAATTCATTAACGACTTAGATGATGGCCTTATCTGAGGAAGGATGTTCTTGCCATGGAAGGAGTTCAGCGAAGATTCACAACGCTGATACCTGGGATGGCAGGAATGACATATGAGGAGAGATTGGGTCGATTGGGCTTATACTCGCTGGAGTATAGAAGAATGAGAGGGGATCTCATCGAAACATATAAAATTCTGACAGGTCTGGACAAACTAGATGCAGGAAGAATGTTCCTGATGGTCGGAGAGTCCAGAACCAGGGGTCATAATCTAAGGATAACGGGTAAACCATTTAGGACAGAAATGAGGAGGAATTTCTTCACCCAGAGAGTGGTGAACCTGTGGAATTCTCTACCACTGAAGGTAGTTGAGACCAAGTCATTAAATATATTCAAGAATGAGTTAGATATATTTCTTAAAGCAAAAGATATCAAGGGATATGGGGAGAAGGCAGGTACAGGGTACTGAGTTTGGATGATCAGCCATGAGCTCGTCGCGTGGCGGAGCAGGCTCGAGGGGCCGAGTGGCCTACTCCTGCTCCTATCTTCTATGTTTCATAGAAAGCAATAGCCCAGAAATTTGACTTGGAGTCTTGCCGCGGGGGTAAGGATCCCCCGCGATATCACACTCCGCACCGGCCGTTGTGTTTCGGGCCCACATGAACTTCAGCTCCTGGGCCTCTCCCTGGTGCCGGCGCGCAGTCCGTGCGTGTTCCAGAGGCGCAGTTAGTTCGATGCGACCTCTGGGATCACTTGGGGCATGGAGAGCCAATGGCAGCACACTATCTTTCATTCATAGCTTTGACAGGAGAACTGTCAAAACTATGAATTCAAATTGCCCCCAAAAGATCAGCTAAACCTCAAATAAATTTAAAAAACCCATCACATTAATAAAATAACTATAGTTAAATAAATTAACCACTTTAAACTGAAATTTAAATTTTTAATAAAAATTAAATTCTTTTTAAGTTATAAAAATAAATTTACCTTTCTTTAAAGTCTCTAAAAAAGATAAAGCTGTTGAAATTTTTTTTTAATAATACTTAATTAACTACTTACCTTGTTAAAAGGGGGTCTTATGCCTCCTTTTTTCATGTGTAAAATCTTCCATACTTACTGACTGGCTTGTAGTTGTTGGTGTATCCTTACACCCTTTTCTGAGCAAGTAACATTTGCAATTCATCGGTCCTCTCACACAACTCCCGTTTCTAAGGATGATTGGAAGATTATGGCCAGTCACTCCACAATTTCCACCCTTACCTCCCTCAGCATCCATGGATGCATCCCATCCGGTCCTGGTGAATTATCTACATTAAGTACAGCCAGCCTTTCTCGTACCTCCTCTTCCTCAATTTTTATCCCATCCAGTATCACAACTACCTCCTATTTGACTATGAATTTGGCTGTGTCTTCTTCCTTGTTAAAGACAGCTGCAAAGTACCTCAGTTAGTACCTCAGCCATACCCTCTGCCTCCTTGCCTAGGTCCTTTTTGGTCCATAATTCGCCCCGCCCCTCCTCTTAATAGCTTTTTTTTTAGAATTTAAAAGTTTTGGGGTGATTCAAGATATTAAGGGGAACTGATGGGGTAGATAGAGAGAAACTATTCCCGCTAAGCTGGGGAGTCTAGGACTAGGGGGCATAGTCTAACAATTAGAGCCAGTCCTTTCAGCAGTGCAATTAGGAAACACTTTTGCACACAAAGGTTGGTAGAAATTTGGAACTATCTTCCTCAAATGGCAATTGATGCCAGATCAATTGTTAATTTTGCATCTGATATTGTTAGATATTTGTTAGTCAAAGGTATTACGGGAGATGAGCCAAAGGCGGGTATATGGAGATAAGTCGCAGTTTACCCCGGATTTGAAGCCGACAGTAATCTGCCCTCCGTGTCACTGCCGGTCCCGGTTTAATAAACTAATCGACCTCCAGTGAAACTGAAAGTAAACGATTGCAGAGCCTGGAACAGTCTGACAGAGGGTATAATCAGGCTGATGAGTGAACATTAAACGGATAGACAGCTCTAATCTCCACCCTGCAGAGCTCGGACCCGCTCTCTGCTGAGTTACAAACCAACACTGTTACACTTTAAAGTTCCTCGCTGTTTATATCCCAAACCATGCACTGTGTTATGAGCCGTTTCAGTCCATTCCCGGGGATTTATATCCCCTGTAACATGACCACGTCCAGGACATTCATCAGGCTGAATATATAAAATTCAGAGCGGGAGTGAAAGGAAAACAAGAGGGGCAAAGAGAGAGTATGAGAATAGATTGACAGGTAACATAAAAACGAATCCAAAAGTATTCTACAGGCACACAAATAATAGACGGCTAGTAATAGGAAGGGTGGGGGCGATTAGGGACCAAACAGGAGACCTATGCATGGAGGCACAGGGCATGGCTGAGGTACTAACTGAGGTACTTTGCAGCTGTCTTTAACAAGGAGGGAGATGCTGCCAAATTCATAGTGAAAGAGGAGGTAGTTGAGATAAATGATTAGATAAAAATTGATAAAGCAGAGGTACTGGAAAGGCTGGCTGTACTTAAAGAGAATAATTCACCAGGACCGGGTGGTTTGCATCCTAGGTTGCTGAGGTAGGTAAGGGTGGAAATTGTGAAGGTACTGCCCATAATATTTCAATCCTCCTTCGATATGGGAGTAGTGGCAGAGGACTGGAGAATTACAAATGTTACACACTTGTTCAAAAAAGGGTATAAGGATAAACCCAGTAACTACAGGCCAGTCAGTTTAACCTCAGGGAAGTTTTTAGAAACGATAATCAGGGACACAATTAACAATCACTTGGACAAGTGACGATTAATTAAGGGAAACCAGCACGGAATTGTTAAAGGCAAATCCTGTTCAACTAACTTGATCGAGTATTTTTATGATGTAACAGAAAGGGTTGACGTGGTGTACATGAACTTCCAAAAGACATTTGAGAAAGTCCCACAAAATAAGCTTGCCAGAAAAGTGAGAAAACCATGGAATAAAAGGGACAGTGGCAGCATGGATATGAAATTGATGAGTAGATGCAGGGAGGATGTTTCCCTTGGCTGGGGAGTTTAGAACCAGGGGTCACACCCTCATAATAAGGGGTAGGGCATTTAAGATCGAGATGAGGAGAGATTTCTTCACTCACAGGGTGGTGAATCTTTGGAATTCTCTACCTCAGAGGGCTGTGGAGGTTCAGTCGTTGAGTATATTCAAGACAGAGATCGATAGATTTTTGAATATTAATGGTATCAAGGGATATGGGGATAGTGCAGGAAAGTGGAGATGAGGTAGAAGATCAGCCATAATCTAATTGAATGGCGGAGCAGGCTCCAAAGGCCAAATGGCGTACTCCTGCTGCTAATTCTTATGTTCTTATGTTCTTATGAAATTGACTGAGTGACAGGAAACATAGAGTAGTGGTGAACGGCTGCATTTCAGGCTGGAGGAAGGTATACAGTGGTGTTCACCAGGGGTCGGTAATAGGACCACTGCTTTTCTTGACATATATTAATGACTTGGACGTGGTTGTTGGGAGCACATTTTTAAAATTTGTAGATGAAACAAAACTTGGAAGTATAGTGAACAGTTAGGAGAATAGTGATAGACTTCAAGAGGACATAGACAGGCTGGTGGAGAGGAGAGGCAATATAAACTAAAGGGTACAATTCTAAATGGGGTGCATGAACAGGGAGACTTGGGGTGGATGTGCACACATCGCTGAAGGTGGCAGGGCAGGTTCAGAAACTGGTTAAAAAAGCATACAGGATCCTGGGCTTCATAAATAGAGAGGTCGCACAACACCAGGTTGTAGTCCAACAGTTTTATTTGAAATCACAAGCTTTCGGAGCTATCGATCGCCCCTTCCTCAGGTGAAGTAGAGAAATACAGACTCGACAAAGCATATATAGATAGAGAACAATGCATGTGTACCTTACAATTGCAGACAACTAAATTAAATCATCCTGACTATCTGCCGAGGTGTGATAAAGTTAATCAGGTCAGCCAGGAAGGTACCACATCAAAGACATAGTAAGATACAACTGAGACAATGAGGTGGAGTCGCAGGGGGTCTAACGTGTCAAAAGCTGCCGTCTGTATGTAAAACGATAAGCTGTAAAATTTTTACTTTTTTACTGGGAAAATTTTTACTTTTTTACTGGGAATCACATCTGTGAACAAGCCAACGATGACTCGAGTCCGGATCACGTCATGTATCGTGACATAAACCCAAGATCTCGGTTGAGACCGTCTTCATGAGTGCAGAACTTGGCTATCAGTTTCTGCTCGATGATTTTGCGTTGTCGTGTGTTCCTAAGGTTGCCTTGGAGAACGCTTACCCGCAGATCCGAGGCTGAATGTGCTTGACTGCTGAAGTGTTCCCCGACTGGGAGGTAACAATCCTGCCTGGTGATTGTTGCGCGGTGCTCGTTCATACGTTGTCTCAGTGTCTGCATGGTCTCGCCGATGTACCATGCCGCGGTGCATTCTTTCCTGCAACGTATGAGGTAGACAACGTTGGCCGAGTCACATGAGTATGTACCATGTACCTGGTGGGTAGTGTCCTCACGTGTGATGGTGGTATCTGTGTTGATGATCTGGCATGTCTTACAGAGGTTACCGTGGCAGGGTTGTGTGGTGTCGTGGTCGCTGTTATCCTGAAAGCTGGGTAATTTGCTGCGAACGATGGTACTTCTGAGGTTAGGCGGCTGTTTGAAGGCAAGTAGTGGAGGCGTGGGGATGGCCTTAGCGAGGTGTTTGTCGTCATCGATGACATGTTGAAGGCTGCGAAGAACATGGCGTAGTTTCTCCGCTCCGGGGAAGTACTGGACGACGTAAAGTACCCTGTTGTTTGTGTCCCGTGTTTGCCTTCTGAGGAGATCTATGCGATTTTTCGCTGTGGCCCGTCGGAACTGTCGATCGATGAGTCGAGCGTCATATCCCGTTCTTACGAGGGCGTTTTTCAGCGTCCGTAGGTGTCCATCGCGTTCCTCCTCGTCTGAGCAGATCCTGTGTATTCGCAGGGCTTGTCCATAGGGGATGGCTTCTTTAACGTGGTTAGGGTGGAAGCTGGAGAAGTGGAGCATCGTGAGGTCGTCCGTGGGCTTGCGGTAGAGTGAAGTGCTGAGGGATTCGTGTGTCCAGGAATGAAACCGATTCTGAGGAGTAGTCCATGGTGAGTTTGATGGTGGGATTGGAACTTGTTTATGTTATCGTGTAGTCTTTTCAGTGAGGCATAGAGCACAAGATGGAACTTCATAAAACACTGATTCAGCCACAACTGGAGTATTGTATCGAATTATGGGCACCAAACTTTAGGAAGGACGCGAAAGCCTCAGAGAAGGTGATTGGCAGAAGAACCAAAGGCGGCATGAGGAAAACGTATTTACGCAGTGAGCGCTTATGATCTGGAAGGCACTGCTTGAAGGGGTGGTGGAGGCAGATTCAATCGTGGCTTTCAAAAGGGAACTGAACAAGCAGCTGAAAGAAAAAAAATGCAGGGCTAACAGGAAAGGGCGGGGGAGTGGGACAAGCCGAAGTGCTCTTGCAGAAAGCCGGCACGGGCTCGACGGGTCGAATGGCCTCCTTCTGTGCATTAATTTCTATGATTGTATAATTGTCCTTTGCAATGGAATAGCACTTTGCTATATAATAGACCGTTGCAATTAAATAGGATTTTGCAGTGGAATATCATTTTGCAATATAATAGTCCTTTGCAATTGAATTTCACTTTGCAATGGAATATCACTTTGCCTTATAATAGTCCTTTGCAATGGAATATCATTTTTCAATATAACAGTCCTTTGCAATGGAATATCGCTTGGCAATATAATCGTGCTTTGCGGTGGACTGTGACTTTAAATGGGCGCATAGCTTATGTTGCAGAAAACTGGGACCCGCCCCGCCCCGCCCCGCCCGCCCCGTTGCTCTGTGTGGTCATTGGCTGGAGCCGCTCAAATGCTGTCCTGCTGCTCACAGACACACCGAAGCTGGCAGGCAGGCAGCAGTTGGTGCAGGAAGGAAGGAAGGAATGGCGGCTGCATTTCGCCAGCTCGGCTCCTGTGTGAGTGAGTGAGTGAGTGTGGTGGCTGGGGAAGGGGCTGCGGGATTGGAGGGGGTGAACAGGCATGTAGGGGGTTTTCGACGCACTAGGAGATGGGCAGGGAGGATGAACAGAAGTAAAAACAATCAAGAATATAAAATATATATATACTTTACTTTTGTTAACTAAATGTCTGTGCTTGAGTCGAGTGGAGTGCAATAAAATGAATGGAAAGATCCCACAGCATCTTTTGCTGTGAAACACACCAAGCTCATTCCCCAATGCAGTCCAGAGCAGAGAAAAAATCAACTTGAGTTATTATTAAAAATAACAATAATATATATACATTGTTTTTTCAAAAGACTTCTCTTGGTTTGGGCGGGTTTGGGAATTATAGGGAGAGTAAGATCCCACAGCAGCTTTTGCTTTGAGACACACCAAGCACATTCCGCAATGCAGTTCAGAGTAGAGAAAAATATCATGAGGATTTATTATTAAGAATAACAGAAATAAATATACTTTGTTTTTTCAAAAGTCTTGTCTTGGTTTGGGAGGGTTTAGGAACTATAGGGAGAGTAAGATCCCACAGTAGGCTATGCTCTGAAACACCCCACAAACATTCCTCAATAAATTCCAGACCAGAAAAATTCAAATGGCTTGATGAAAAAATGTAGCTTTGCTTTTTATCAAAGTCTTGAAAGAAAGGCAAAGTTAGATCCCACAGCAGCAGTTTGGAATGAGATAAGTAAGAGCCAATGGTGTATACTTTCTGCTTTTTTCAGACATGAGATGCAGTACCAATGCACATAGTTGGTAACTTGAACACAGGCAAGCACTGCATACACACCAGCTTTTGCTGTCCCTCTTTCAAACATACACACACACACACACGCAAACACAAGCCAACCTGCAACATTGCCACACAACACTATTAGCAATGAAGAAAGTTGAATTCTCTCATTGCCCTGTTGTGTGTTGCAGTTTAAAAGCTAAAAGGCACTTTTCAGTATCTTATCTTTTCATTTTGCGGCCTACAGAAACAGGCTCTCTATCCTACATCAATAGCAAAATACTGCAGATGCTGGAGATCGGAAATAAAAACATAAAATGCTGGAAATACTCAGCAGGTCAGGCAGCAACTGTGGAGAGAGAGAGAGAAACAGAGTCAATGTTTCAGGTTGATGACCTTTCGTCAGATTCGGTCAAGGTTCTGACGTAAGTTCATTGAGCTGAAACATTAACTCTGTTTCTCTCTCTCTCCACAGATGCTGCCTGACCTGCTGAATATTTCCAGCATTTTCTGTTTTGATTTATTTTCTGCATGTTATCTTGATTTCATATGTTTCTCTCACTGCCTGCCTGCCTGCCTTATCTTGATTTAAGTGGAGTTGAATAAAAAGAATGCAAAGATCCCAGAGCAGCTTTTACTGTCAGACAGTCCACAAAGACATTTTACAGTATCTCACTGACTAACTGTCTGTCTTCAAGTGAAGTGAAGTGAAATAAATTGCAATAAAGTGACACACAGCAGCATTACTTGTGGACCAGGACAGAATGAAATCAATAGGGTTTAATACAACAACAGCAGGTAATAAGACACCTGACCGCATCTCACACAAACACCAGCTTGTGTTCTCCTTCCCTCCCTCGCAGACACCCTGGCCAGCCTGCAGAGGGATGACTGCCGTGTTGGAAATTTAAAAGCAAAAATACACTTTTCAGTAACTTATCTTTGCACTTTGTGGCCTACAGAGACATTCTATTCTGCAACTTGCCTTTTGCTATCATGTCGCTCTCTCTCTCTCTCTCTCTCTGTCTCTCACTCATAGTCTCCCTCCCACCCACATTGAACTAAAATTTACAGTGACATGACACACACACTCACACAGACTCTGCAATTTACCGAAACTCACACACATTCACACTCTATCCCACACACATCCATTTTGAAAGGGGTGCAGTCTTGGTGTGTCAATTTTGCTGATGTCTCTTCCTGGCTGTGGCAGCCATATTTGATGAGGCCTCCTCCAGAGGGAATTGACCAAGGCCTCCTCCAGAGGGACTGAACTTGACCTCCTTCAGAGGGACTGACCGAGACCTCCTCCAGAGGAGACTGAACTTGACCTCCTTCAGAGGCGACTGACCGAGACCTCTTCCAGAGGGACTGACCGAGACCTCCTCCAGAGGGACTGAACTTGACCTCCTTCAGAGGGGACTGACCGAGGCCTCCTCCACAAGGACTGAACTTGACCTCCTTCAGAGGGGACTGACCGAGACCTCCTCCAGAGGAGACTGAACGCGGCCTCCTCCACAGGTTGTACCCAGTGGGGCCCTGGTGAGTTCTGTCTGTTTATTACCTGGGGTTTAATTTCCTCTCTCAGCCCTGGATTTGTTGCCTCGGGTTAATAAGTTCCTGTTCGATTGTGGCTCTTGTGTTTTAGAGGTTAAAGCCTGAGGGTAATGTAGCCCGGCCTGCAATGTTACACAAACATGTTAACTTGGTGCGTGATGAACAGGGGCTGAGAGGAAATTAAAGGCGGAAAAGTGAACCCGTAGATGGACATTTCAAAATAATGCATATTTATCGGAGCGACACGTCAGCTTTGAGGGAACATGGAGGCCATTTGAGGGGTTTTGATAGATTAAATAGGGAGAAACTATTTCCGGGGCAGAAAGGTTGATAACCGAAGGACACAGGTTTAAAATAATTGGCAAAGAACCAGAGCAGAGATGAGGAGGATTTTTTATGCAGCGAGTTGTTCTGATCTGGAATACACTGGCTGAAAGGGTGGTGGGGGTGGATTGTACATGTTTACTTGTAAAGACACAGTTTACAGGGGCTACGGGGAGAGAGAGGGCCTAATTGGATCGTTCTTTCAAAGAGCCGGCACAGGCAGGATGGGCCGAATGGGCTGTGTGATTCTATGATTTGTTGCAGATTGATGGGGGCCATTTTGCTGCAGGGTGATGTTGACCATTTTGCGACTGGTCTATGGCGGCCATTTCCCGTTGCCTGTGGGGCCATTTTTAGAGTCCCAGCTGCGCTCTTTTGCTGACACTCAGTCTCACCATCTTGTGTAAATTGTATATCCAGCCTCGCGAGTAAGACCACCCGCTTCAATAGACCGACAGGTCGCGTCTACAGTGTCGTTTGGAGAAGGTGGGATGTACATTTGAGGAGCCTTTATTTAATATATTAAAACAACAAAGCTAGTTTATGTTCAGTTTCCACATGTACACTGACGGCTCCCACCTCTACCTCACTACTTCTTCTCTCGAACCCTCCATTGTGTCTACATTTTCAGACTGCTTGTCCGACATACAGTTCTGGACGAGCAAAAATGTTCTTCAATTAAATATTGGGAATAACGAAGCCATTGTTTTCGGTCCCCGCCACAAACTCCATTCCCTAGCCAGTGACTCCGTCCCTCCCCCTAACATCTCTCTGAGCCTGAACCACAACGTTCGCAAACTTGGTGTCATATTTGACCCTGAAGTGAGATTCCGACCACATATCCGCAGCATAACAAAGACTGCCTACTTCCACCTCCGTAACATGGCCCGTCTCCGCCCTTCCCTCAGCTCATCCACTGCTGAAACCCTCATCCATGCCTGTGTTACCTCTAGATTTGACTATTCCAACGCACTCCTGGCTGGTCTCCCACATTCCACCCTACATAAACTTGAGGTCATCCAAAGCTCGGCTGCCCGTGTCCTAACTCGCACCAAGTCCCGTTCACCCATCTCCCCTGTGCTCGCAACCTTCATTGGCTCCCGGTTAAGCAGCGCATTGATTTCAAAAGTCTCATCCTTGTTTTCAAATCCCTCCATGGCCTCGCCCATCCCTATCTCTGTAATCTCCTTCAGCCCCATAATCCCGAGATAACTGTGCTCCTCTAATTCTGCCCTCTTGAGCATCCCTGATTATAATCGCTCACCCTTTAATGGCCGTGCCTTCTGTTGCCTAGGCCCTAAGGTTTGGAATTCACTTCCTAAACCTGTCCACCTCGCTACCTCTTTCCGCCTTTAAGACGCTCCTTAAAACCTACGTCTTTGACCAAGCTTTTGGTCACCTGCCCTAATTTATCCTTATGTGGATCGGCGTCAATTTTTCTTGTCTGAAAATACTCCTGTGTAGCGTCTTGGGAAGTTTTACTACGTTAAAGGCGCTATATAAATACAAGTTGTTGTTGCTGTTGTCGATCTGGAATACACTGCCTGAAAGGGTGGTGGAGGCAGATTGTACTTGTATACTTGTAAAGACACAGTTTGCAGGGCTACAGGGAGAGAGAGGGACTAATTGGATCGCTTTTTCAAAGAGCCGGCACAGGCAGGATGGGCCGAATGGGCTGTATGATTCTATGATTTGTTGCAGATTGATGGGGGCCATTCTGCTGCAGGGTGATGTTGACCATTTTGCGATAGCTTCATGGCGGCCATTTCCCGTTGCCTGTGGGGCCATTTTTAGAGTCCCAGCTGCGCTCTTTTGCTGACACTCAGTCTCACCATCTTGTGTAAATTGTATATCCAGCCTCCCGAGTAAGACCACCCGCTTCAATAGACCGACAGGTCGTGTCTACACTGTGTTTGGAGAAGGTGGGATGTACTTTTGAGGAACATTTATTTAACATATTCAAACAATTAAGCCAGTTTTATGAAAATAAGGAGGAGACCAGGAACGAGCTGAAGTAAGCGGCGGAGTTTTATTAACACAACACAGGGAAAATTGTTACAGAGTCTGACTCCTCACTGGGAGAGACACACAGTGTACACAGGGACACTTGTTACAGAGTCTGACTCCTCACTGGGAGAGACACACACTGTACACAGGGACACTGGTTACAGAGTCCGACTCCTCACTGGGAGAGACACACTGTACACAGGGACACTTGTTACAGAGTCCGACACCTCACAGACACCCAGGAATACTGAGTGCAATTGTCAGTGTCCCACTGCAGCCCAGACTGAGCCCCACCCTGGGCCCTTCCTGTCTGTGCATTTCCCCAGTTCCCCATTGGGGAACATTCAGCCCCGGACATCCTGCAGAAGCAGCGCTGTGGGGCCGGGCGGCTGAGTCTCGTGACCCTGTGGCTGGGCCTCTGACCTCACAATGGAGATGACGCGCGCTCAGCTCGAGCTGGAAACCCTTAAAGAGGCCGATAGGATTTAAACCCGGGGCGCGACCGCTTAAAGGGGAGGGGCAGAAAATCGGCCAAAAATGGTCCTATAATGAGACCAGTGATGGTCATCAATTAAAATTTTCACACTTCCACACTAAGTCCACGTCTGGATACCCGCAGCGACTCCAGTTGTCTCTTGCCATTTGAACTGAACTGATTCCCCAACAGCCTGAAACAGATTAACTATTTAAACAGGAAATAAACAGATTGAACAACAGTGTAAATAACAGGGAGACTGGGGTTAATATTTCAATAATAATTACAGACAAATGTTACAGATAAATGCGACTGAATCCCATTTATAATCTGATAGCAAAATACTGCGGATGCTGGAAATCTGAAATAACAACAGAAAACGCTGGAAAAACTCAGCAGGCCAGGCAGCATCCGTGGAGAGAGAAAGAGAGTTAACGTTTCAGGTCGATGACCTTTCGTCAGAAACCATTTATAATCTATTTGTTACATTAAACATTAACACAAACACTCACCGGATCAGCTCCAGACTCCTGCAGGTCAGTATGAGGCGGCGGAGAGCGGGGACAGATCGGTCTGTGAAGGAGTTTGATCACAGGTCCAGAACCGTCAGTGACCGGTTTGTACTGAGAGCGGAGGCGAGATCCTCGGAACAAGAATCTGTGAGACCGACAGACTGTAGACTGGGGATCAGGGAGAGAAATAACAGGAATCAGAGTAAATCCCCACTGTTTATTAATAACACTATTACTGATACTAATAATAATATACAGTGTCAGACATCCAGTTATTATAAATCACATTGGCCCAAAAATTAGTGAGGAAGCCTTCGTGCGAGGGTAAGGCCTCCCCGCGATCTCTCACTCCGCGTTGGCTTTTTCAGTTCCAGCTCGCACGAACTTGATGTTCTGGACAGCTGCTGTGCTGGGCTTGCGTATCCCACCGGCGTAGTTAATTCGTGCGAGCTGTGGGATCACGTGACTCAGTTAGAGCCAATGGCAGCACACCATCTTCCATTCATAACATTCACGTAAGTGCTGTGAAAGTTATGAATACTATAGCCCCCCAAAAGAACCACTAAACCTCAATTAATTTTTTTTTAAAACCATCACATTAATAAAATAAGTATAGTTAAATAAATTAACCATTTTAAATAAAAAATTAAATTTGAAAAAATTTAAAATCTTTTAAAAAGTTATAAAAATAAACTTACCTGTCTTTAAAGTCTCTAAAAAAGATATACCTGTTAAAAAAAATTCAATACTTAATTCACTACTTACCTTGCTAAAAGTGGGTCTTACTCCTTTTTTATGTGTAGAATCTTCCGTACTAACACGGTGGCATAGTGGTTAGCACTGGTGCCTCACAGCGCCAGAGACCCGGGTTCGAATCCGGCCTCGGGTGACTGTCTGTGTGGAGTTGGCACATTCTCCCCGTGTCTGCGTGGGTTTCCTCCGGGTGCTCCGGTTTCCTCCCACAGTCCAAAGATGTGCGGGTTAGGTTGATTTGGCTATGATAAATTGACCCTTAGTGTTAGGGGGGGATTAAATATGTGGGGTTACGGGGATAGGATGGGATATGTTAGGGGGAATTAAATACGTGGGGTTACGGGGATAGGGTGGGATATGTGTCAGTGTAGGCTCTATGGGGATTCTGTGTGAGAAAGCAGGGACAGGGTACTGGATTTGGATGATCAGCCATGATCGTATTGAATGGCGGAGCAGGCTCGACGGGCCGAATGGCCTACTCCTGCTCCTAGTTTCTATGTTTCTATGTTTACCTGCGCGTTGAAACCACTAAGTGCACAGCGTGCGCGCAGCCTGTAGCGCGCACACGGTTCACCTAGGACCCGCCCCCTTTTCCATTCACCAAGTGCCGGTTTTCAGCGCATGCGCAGTGCATGCAGAAAACCGGCAATTGGAGACAGAATACGCGAGAGTACGCAGTGCGTACTCTCGCGTAGTGGGACTAATTTTTGGGCCAATCTCACACACTCTGGTACTTACCACAGTTTCTGTATTTTACAGTCCGGGTTCCTCAGAGCCGCAGATAGTAGTTTCACTCCGGAATCTCCCAGTTTATTATTCCCCAGCCTAAACACAAACAGACAGAGAGTGAGAAACAAACTGAATCAATCCCCGCATCGGATATATTTTTCTCTCTCAGATAGTACAGCAAACACAGAAAGTACTTCAGGAAATGAATAACCCGGTTTTCCCCCCTCGATTTCCCTACCTGGGCGGGTCCGTTGCGGCCGGGGTCGGTGCTGGTTGCGGCCTCGCTCTATGGAAGGACTTTCCTCCGAATGGCTTGTTAAGCCCCGCCCAGCGCGTTTCCCAGACAATTGAAGGAATCGGGTATGATAACGTAATTCGATGACGCGGTGTCAGCCGGTTTCCTTAAAGGGCCAATGGCCAAATTGAGTTTGACGTTTGTGCTGTCAGTGTTCTACAGCATTGAGGTGCTGCAAACACTGAACAGAGGTGTACGATTGCACACAGTCTCTCCAATTACTCCCTTCATATGCTGATGGAGAGAGTCACAGTACGCAGGGAGGTTCATTTCCCTTCCAATGGGTGGAAGAGACCTCCCCAGGAGACCAACGCAGCCTGGTTGCGCATTGCACAGGAGGACACAAGAAGGATGCCGTCAGGAGGACCAGGCTGCAGTAGCGCAAACCTTTCAATGATCTCAGTAGATCACGAAGCGTTACGGCAAAGCCACCCTCAGCCTCATCCTGCTGTGCCACTCATCACATCCCCAACACTCTGCCTTCCCTACCCTACTCCTGCACATCCTTACTCACATTAACTTACCTTGCACCTCCACCCATCCCTCACTCTCTACGCTGCATGTCGGGTCTGCTCAGCGCTGACAGACCTGATATTTGGAAATGGCGCGTTCAACATTTTCTCACCCGACACGCCACCGATCGCGCCCGTTGATCCTGTCGCTTAACAATACATCTCACTCTGTCCAACTCCCCATATATTCAGGGACTGTCAGTAAATGTATTTATTAAATAAAATGCTGTCTGTGTGAAGCCTTTAAATGTCCCTCAGTCCGGTCTCAGTCCCTGATGATCAGAATTAGCTTCCTGGAGCTCAGTGACCGGACCCGTCATGTTTGGGGAAACTTGTCTCATTTCTGCTGCTCCTTAAATCCTGGATTTTATGGGAATGGGGCGATTTTCCCGGAATTAAATGATAAAGCGGTAATTCCCTGTACTTTACACTCTGTGCATTATATTAATCTGTATAATATCTCGGGGTGAGTTATATTTTGAAACGACGCTGACTGTTGCTGTAAAATCCGTCCCCCAGGATATCATTTAACAAGGAGAGTTTAATTTGTCCCGTTACAAGTTTGACATTTCCCTGTACACCTAGTTTAAAAGGGAGGAGAGTCTCTCACTTTATTCCCCATTAAACTGGCTCTACATTTATTTCAGGTGTAACTGGCCCGAGAGTTTTTGGGGAATTTTCGGAAGTTCCCTCCCCGAACAGGGCCTCACACACAGCGGGCGGATTATGGGGAATTCCCCGGTTCACTGCCCCCGGTTTACCCAGGAGCCGCCCGCTGTGTGCGAGGCCCCTCCGCTGGCCGGTGTGTGTCTGTACTCCGGGGCGAATACCCCAAAACACGTTAGATTGGAAACTTTATACCAGCAGATTTAAGATCCTGAATATCAATCTTTACTCAATGTTCAGGTCTGTGGATAATTGTAAACATTTACAGGTGAAAGAATTCCCGATTCCCCAATATTCCCAATTCAGGAAATGTCCCCCTCGACATGACACACACTGCACGGTATTGGAGTAAATATCAAATTTAGTGATACCCAATTTCCGTCCAGTTTCTAGTTGAAATGGGTATGTGGAAAATTATTAAAATAATTTTCTGTTATACCTGCCATATATTGCATATTTTCATTCTGCTTTCCAGGCTTTTTCATGATGATTTATTGTAATTAAATTGTCAGACTCTTTCAGTGACCTTAATTTGGTGATCCAACAAAGACTGTAAAATCCCTCCTTATTCACAAAGATCCATTTTAGATTCTCCAGTCCTTAGGGAATTACGAACCGATCCTCTAATTATTGGTCATATTTGTGTTGAATCTGCTTCTATCTGGTGTTACTGAGCTGTTTTTTCCCTTCCTTACGGAGCAACAACACAATCCGTGACTGTTCTACAATTCGCCCAACAGTTAGAGAAAAATAAACAGTTACCTCAACACCCGGCATTTGTGCAGTACGGGTCCCAGCCGCTGGAGCCCTTCACACTGAATGTTGCAGTTCCATAGATCGAGGTGCTTTATTGTATCAGAGTCCAATGACATGAGACAGGACCGCACAATCAACCGGGGTCAATGTCAATCCACTAAATGTAAGTGTTTTCACAGATCCCACTGTGCTTCGAGCCAGTGCTTTATTCTGAGACTCAAACAGGTAGTGGAATGTGTTCAGGAGGTTCCTTTTACCAGTTTCACTCTCTGTGTTTCCAATCTGTCCTTCAACCTTCTCCTTCACCCAGTCAATCACTCAGCAGGTAGTTTGATGAAGAAATGGACCAGGAAACTCCTCCAGGGGCCGAGCTGCCTGTGGGGAGGAGAGACCAGCAACAAAACGGAGAAATATCTCCAATCGCCCATCTTCCTTGCTGTGGGATTCTCTGAGGAGTTTCAGGATGTCCCCAGGATCTGGAGTCAGGAATTGTGCGAGTGCGGCTACAAACTCTTGGATGGTGAGGTGCGGGAATGTGTACACCACGCTCTGGGCAGAATCATCTCTCTCCAAAAGTTCCATCATGAACCCAGACAGGAACTGGGAAGGTTGCAGATTATACTTGATCAAATCTCCATTTCTAAACACAATCTTCTTCTCGGAGACTCCTGTGAAGGCCATCTCACCAAGCTTCAGTAACACATCTCGGGGGCTTTGAATCTCTCGGCCATGGTTTTTCAGAATGTTGTAGATATAGTAGGAATATAGTTGGGTGATGGTCTTGGGAACTCGCTGCTGATTCCTGTCTCTTTGTGTAAAGAAGGGGCCCAGTGACAGCCCGAGGATCCAGCAGTAGGAAGGGTTGTAGCACATGGTGTACAGGATCTCGTTCTCCTCCACGTGTTTGAAAACAGCTGCTGCCACCGTCTGATCTTCAAAAAACTTGTTGAAATATTCCTTCCGTTCTGTACCAACAAATCCCAGGATTTCAGCCCAGACACTGATCTCAGCCTTTTCCAATAAATGTAATGCAGTGGGGCGGCTGGTCACTAGCACTGAACATCCTGGGAGCAGCTTGTGCTGTATTAAACTGTACACAATGTCAGACACTTCACACCAGCATTCGGGATCTGTACACATGTGCTGAGGTTCTGTATTTCTCCGATTGTCAGCAAAATCGATCCTGTCCTTGAATTCATCCAAACCATCGAATATGAACAGCAATCCTTCTGGGTTCTTCCAGAGCTCTCCCAGAATATTCCCAAAGTAAGGATACTGATCCAGTATCAGATTCCTCAGGTTTATTCTACAGTTAATAGCGTTCATATCCCGGAATTTAAAGCTGAAAACAAATTGAAAGTGTGGGTATATTTTCCCAGTGGCCCAGTCATGAACAATCTTTTGCACCATCGTTGTTTTTTCAATCCCCGGGACTCTGCTCACAGCTGATGAACTCCCAGAATGGGATTTTCTCCGGGAAAAACTGCTCTGGAACAATTGATCAGTTCGGATTTTTTCCAGTTCTCTCCGGGGATGTTTCTCTCTCCACTCTTCATGGCTTCGGCCTCTTGCCAGCAGTTCATGTTCTACAAGGGTCCGATCTCGAACAGCAGAAATGACCGTTAGCTCAGCGTATCGATCAACCACCTGGAAAACCTTAACCTGCTCCTTTATTAGGATAGTTTTCACTCTCAGTGTTTCTGTTTGTTCCCGTAGTGTTTCCTTGTGTTTCTGTTGAATATCTTCAATTAGAACAGACAGAAAGTGGTTTCAATGTTAATTATATTGTCAAAGAAAGGTCCGATATACTGCACTGCTTTTCAGCAAAATATAACACGAACTATTTCGAAATTTAGAAATTGTAATCGTTGACAGTTAGAAAACCAAACCCAAAACATTTCATGAGAACTTTGTTTGACAGGAAATTTCTGAGAGCAGTTTCAAATCTACATGGGACATTAATAGTTAATTAACATGGCAAGCTGGGTGAAGGTGAAATGTTCCTTCTGATGGTGAATACTATCAGTCGCACAATGTACTGCAGACATCTCATTACAAATCCACAGGTGATTCTGGTTATATGGCTGTGGTGTTTATAATGGATAAATGATTGAACCCCTCACCCAGCAGAGCTGAGTTTTTGTCCAAATACCAAATCGGGAATTGGGCAGAACTGAGAGAAGGACAGGCTCACAATATACTGATTGGGCAGCACTGAGAGGGGGACAGGCTCACAATGTACTGATTGGGCAGCACTGAGAGGGGGACAGGCTCACAATGTACTGATGTTCCCCAATTATTTGATCAAGTCTTGGGCGGGCTCTTGGGAAATTATATATAGTTCCATTCAACATGTCACAGGGAAATGTAAATGTTATTGTGAAGGTAAAAAGGGGATTAACATCAAGAACCTGAATTGATGTAGCCCCTGTAAAGTAGTAATAACGTCCCAAGAGTTTTGACAGGAGCGAAATCAAATAAAAATGAATAACCAAGCCAAATAAAGAGATATTAGAACAGGTGACCAAAAGGTTAGTCAACTGAGATAATCTGTTTGAAATCTTCAGCCCCTCACCTACCTTTCAGCTGACTGGGAACTTCGGATAAACATTCTGTGGCTTTCATGTAATTAAATCGAAAGAAACCTGTTTAAATAAATTAGTTTTCATGAAAGCAAATCTGTGCACTGCTTTAGTAAAATATGTAATTTTAGATGTGAAGTTGAATTCAGTGTGATTTTACCGTACCAAGTTCCTGTATTTCTATCAGTATTTTGTCCAACTTTGGCACCCCATGACGCATATTCACAAAGGATTCCCACATCGTCCTTCGGGCCCGAGATCCTTTCTCCATCACCAGATTTAGGAGAAGTTTGGAACTGTCCGCCCGGTTTCCCTTCTCCGCCAGCTCAGTGACTTTCTGTAAAGAATAATAATGAATTTATTGAGGAGCGGAGTGAAAGATCAATTTCACCCCATACTCACCCTGTTTATTCAATTCGATACTTTTGATTCCGTTCAACAGCAGGAGCACGGTAATTAATTTAATTGAAGTGTATATTAGTTACCGATTGGTTAATCTGTTGACACTAACTTCGCCAGTCTGTTTGACAAGGATGAATGATGCTGTTCAGCAGAATATTGCGCAGCAGGTTCTAAATATTCACACACAAGAATTTGAATCCTTCTCAGGAAATGCAGATACTCTGAGGTCCATGAAGTTTCAATGATTCGTGCAGGGATTTAGAGAAGCGGTGGGATAAATTCCTTTTCCATGGGAATATATCAGGCCATTTTACCTAGAAGGCCTGCTCCCGCTTAGACCATGTAGACCCCACCCAACCAGGGACTGTACTTCATGTGTTTAATCTCCACACCTCAATCTCCCCACATTAATCTGAACACAGCTGTCTGACTCCATCAAATGCTATCAAGGGGAATCCTGAATATCTGCTCATTGACATCTCCACTAATTAACTGTGGTTGGATTATTTCTACTTATTGCTTCTGCTGTAGCAACACTGTGCTCCCTTCAGTATTTTTTTACTCTATACTTATTTCGATAATTCACAGTTTTATTCAATTAACACCAATTTTTTGGACACATTAATGCTTTCGATACTGGACGGGTTGCTACACATTCAATTCAATGTAAATTGCGGGTAACCATTGGTCTCGTCTGAGGCTTGTATCATGTCTCTGGTTTAGTGCTTACGGTCCAAGGTCCACAGTTTTATTTACAGTTCGATTGCTTTAAAGTTTCAAGCATTCATAAGGCCCGAATCATGTTCCCCTCGTCTCTTTTTTTTTCCTGTAAGTTGATAAATTCAGCTCTGTGACTGCTTTATAATGGAAGGTCCTCGATCCTATTATGATCCGTTCTGCCCTGCTCTGACCCCACTCCCCATTATTCGTCCATTCTGATGTTAGGGGTTTCAATCCTGATGAGTCCGTTGTGGCCTCAGCAATGTTCTGTGCAACTATTGGCCATGAATGGGAGCGTTTAAACTAATTTGGTAGGGGGATGGGAACCAGGATGAGGAATTAGAGAGCACAAACAAGGTGTATCGAGCATTGCGAGACACAAATAGAGCTAGAGTATCGAACAGTCAGAAAGACGAGGAATCAGACAGGGGAGATATGCAAAACAGACTGAGGCGTGTCTAGAATGCATATGCATCAATGCACGGGACGTGACCAATAATGTTGTTAAGCTGCAGGCATATGGGTTATGATATAATAGCAAGATGGAGACCTGGTTCAAACAAGGAGAGGAATTAGAACTTAACACTCCTGGATACAATGAGTTCAGGGGGAATGAGGAAGAAAGAATAGTGGGGCTGGAGAGGGTGACAGCAGACTGGGGGAAACAGAGTAAATGCCAAGGAGGGATGGAATTCCTGAAATGTTTAGAGGTGATCATTCTTGATTAATACATTTCCAGCCAAACAAGGAAGGAAGCAGTGCTCGATCTAGTTATGGGGAGTGAAGTGGGAAAGTGGAGCACGTTTCAGTGGGACAGCATTTGGGGAACAGCGATCACAGTATCATTAGGTTTCGAGTAGTAATGCAAAGGGACAATGAACAATCTAAGGTGAAGATGCTCAACTGAAAGAGGGCTTAATTCAGTGAGCTTTAAACGGATCAGTTGAATTCGAAACAAAGATTGGCAGATCAAAGCGTAAATGAGTAATAGGAGGCCTTCAAACAGGAGATATCACAGGTACAGACCAGGCACGTTCCTATGAGGGGGAAAGAAGGGCATCCAAAGCTAGAGCTCCCTGGATGACTAAAGATATAGAGTTTAAAATTAAACAGAAAAAGTTGGCTTATAATAAATGTCATATTCATAATACAATAGAGAGAATCAAGAAGTATACAGAAAGTGCAGAGGAGAACTGAACCTGGAAATACGAGGGCCTAAGAGATTGTATGAGAAAATATCATCAGTTAACATAAAAGGGGAATATTATAGTCATTTATAAATATTTAAATAGTAAAAGGTTAATCAAACGAAGGGTGGAGCTGATTAAAAAACAAAAAGATCTTTTTGTAGAGCCGAAGGGCATGGCTGAGGTAGTAAATTAATAATTTGCATCTGTCTTCACAAAGGAAAAGGGTGCTGCCAATGTCACAGTAAAGGATGTCACGTAAGAACGGGATATGACGCTCGACTCATCGATCGACAGTTCCGACGGGCCACAGCGAAAAATCGCATAGACCTCCTCAGAAGGCAAACACGGGACACAACCAACAGGGTACCCTACGTCGTCCAGTACTTTCCCGGAGCGGAGAAACTACGCCATGTTCTTCGCAGCCTTCAACATGTCATCGATGACGACGAACACCTTGCTAAGGCCATCCCCACGCCTCCACTACTTGCCTTCAAACAGCCGCCTAACCTCAGAAGTACCATCGTTCGCAGCAAATTACCCAGCTTTCAGGATAACAGCGACCACGACACCACACAACCCTGCCACGGCAACCTCTGCAAGACATGCCAGATCATCAACACAGATACCATCATCACACGTGAGGACACTACCCACCAGGTACATGGTACATACTCATGTGACTCGGCCAACGTTGTCTACCTGATAGGTTGCAGGAAAGGATGCCCCAAAGCATGGTACATCGGCGAGACCATGCAGACACTGAGACAACGTATGAACGGACACCGCGCAACAATCGCTAGGCAGGAGTGTTCCCTCCCAGTCGGGGAACACTTCAGCAGTCAAGGACATTCAGCCTCGGATCTGCGGGTAAGCGTTCTCCAAGGCGGCCTTAGAGACACACGACAACGCAAAATCATCGAGCAGAAACTGATAGCCAAGTTCCGCACTCATGAGGACGGCCTCAACCGGGATCTTGGGTTCATGTCACGATACATGACGTAGAGTCATCCAGACTCAAGTCGTCGTTGGCTTGTTCACAGATGTGATTTCCAGTGAAAAAAAGTAAAAATTTTAAAGTTTATCGTTTTCCATACAGACTGCAGCTTTTGACACATTAGACCCCCTGTAACCCCACCTCATTGTCTCAGTTGTATCTTGCTATGTCTTTGATGTGGTGCCTTCCTGGCTGACCTGATTGTTTATCTGCCGAGGTGTGACAAAAGGCATTCAGGAGGATTAAATGTAGTCGTCTGCCATTGTACGCTTCACATGCATTGTTCTCTATCTATATATGCTTTGTCGATTTGTATTCCTTCACTTCACCTGGCGAAGGGGCAGCAGCTCCGAAAGCTTGTGATTTCAAATAAAACTGTTGGACTATAACCTGGTGTTGTGCGACTTCTCACTTTTGTCCACCCCAGTCCAACACCGGCATCTCCGCATCATGGACAGTAAAGGAAGAGATAGAGAAATTGGACAAGATGCAAATAGTTACAGGGGAGAAACATAAAATATTGGCAGCACTCAAAGTATAAACTTCACCCTGTCCGGATGAAATGCATCCTCAGTTGCTGAGGGGAGTAAGGGTGGAAATTGTCGTTGTTCTAGTCACAATCTTCCAATCCTCCTTGGACATGTGAGTGGTGCCAGAGGACTGGAGAGTTGCCAATGTTACACCGCTGTTCAAAAAAGGATGTATAAACCCAGCAACTACAGGCCAGTCGGCCTAATGTCAGTGGTGGAGCAACTGTTAGACAATCATACAGGACAAAACTGTCACTTGGAAAGACATGGGTTAATAAATTACAGCCAGCTCCAGGGATGAGTGACTTCAGTTACATGGACGGGATGGAACTGTCTATTTGCCACCCCTGATCTAGGGTCTATAAATAGGGAGACTTTCAGTAATTCTTTGGTATCCCGTGCTGAGAACTTGTCCGGATTGGTTAGTATTCAGACACCAAGTTTTCCTACTACTTGATTGGAAAAGTTAGGAACGTTCCCCTTGGAACAAAGAAGGAGACCTAATAGGAGTTTTAAAGATGATGAGATGTTTGATAGATTAGCTTGAGAAAAAACTATTCCCTCTGGCGAGAAGTTCAATAACCAGAGGCCATAGATTTAAAATCACTGAAAAAGATCTAGAGGGAGGATGAGGAGAATTGTTTTCACTCAGAGTTGTCAGGATTAGGAACGCTCTACCTGAAAAGATTGTGAAAGCTGATTCCACAAATAATTTTAAAAAGGAAGTTGAACAGGTACTTGAGGATAAGGAACTTACAGGGCTATGGACAAAAAGTTGGAATTTGGGACTGAGCAGGACTGTTATTTCAAAGATTCAGCAGAGACACGACGCGTCGAATGGCCTCCTTCTGTGTTGTAAGTTCCTGTGATTCTACTAACTGCAGCTGTAAAATTCGCGTGAACATCCTGAGGATCTTCATGGAACCAACAAGTTGATTTAGCTCTGGTATCTGAATCAATATAATTGGGATCATTCTATTCGGTTGATGCAACACTCCCCACAGGTTTGTTTTGGATTATTTGCGCTGTTTGGGTCAAATACTTGTTCACTGGTTTAGCATTTTCTAAAACAAATATATTTCCTTTCCCACGCAGATGATTTTTTTTAACTCACAGTTCCTTGATTTACTTTATGTAGTTTGTAGGTCAATCAACTCATGAACTTCCTTCCAAATCCCGTCAGTTGTTTCCCGCCTCTGTTTTCCCAGTGCTACTAAAATTCTTGGTTCACTTTTGAGTTCAGCCCAGGAAGGTTATATCGGACCCGGTACCCTGTCCTTTCTTTGTACAGAGATTGACGGCTCTGCTGGGTATTTTCACATTTGTGTTGTTTTTTCAGATTTACACCATTAACAGTTATAATCCTTTCTTTCCTATTTTGCCTGTTTCTCTTCGGTAACATTCTACGGTTCTAAGATTTGATTTCCTGTCAGATCTGTGATGTTTAAATAATCCAAACTCATTCTGTGTCCCTCCCACTTACCCGATGTTCGTGTCCACTGAAATGCCACTCGTATGTTAACAACGAGCTGACTCCATCCACCCCTCCTTCAATCGCCTGTTCCAGTCTGTCCCGGTAGAATTTCGTCAACAGGAACAGCTGGTAATCGTTGCACTCTGTCAAGAACTCGGTGATTGTAGAGTTCGGATCTGTGAACACAAATGGAGAAAACTCCTCTTATACCAAATGGTTGAAACCTCCTGTGAGCCACATTTTCAAACACCTTCTCAAAACCCATATACACCGCAGATGCTGAATCCCATCGATCTATATAGTCCATTCTTTATAAAAACGTGCAAATTTGTCAGACACATCTTGCCTAGTTTGTCGGATCCAACCTCCCCTGGTCATCCCCTGTATCTCAACATTCACGAATTCAACATTAAATTCCGGACTCGAGCATTCTGCCCATAACTGCCGTAGACTGTTCTAGTTACCCGGTTTATCCTCTCTCCTCCATTGTTGATCAGAGACGTTACTTGTGCTCCTTCAGTCCTCCAGTGTATTGTTTGTATCTAAAACAGATTGAACAATTGTGAAGAGTCTGTCCTCCCTCCTCTGTGATTTGATTTAACAGCCTGTAGTGTGTTATCTCTGGGCCCAGTCACTTATCCATCTTGACTACTTTTTCAGCTCCAAATCCTTCCCTACATTTAACTCCAACTATGATCCCACATCCTCCTCTAGTCCACCTTCTCGCACTACCACCATCATTTTTAGAAACTACTGGAAATGTTTGATACCTCCTCAAAACATCATCCTCCAAAACTAGATTCCCCTTTATCCCCAGTGATAGAACCTTGAATTATTGCTTTACTTTTCATAAACCCTGACTTTTTATATTATCCGCTGGCCTTGAATCCAATTCCATTTTAACCACCTCCACCCGACATTTCATTGCCTGACTTTAAATTCCCTCAATATGGACCTCAAACCAGGCCAGCGTCCTAGACTCAACTACTTCCAGCTGCTTCATCAGTGCCCTTCGCTCCATCATAAGGTTAGAATTGGGGCTGCTCGCTGATGGTCGCAGTGTGTTCGGCCCCATTCGCAATTCCTCCAATAATGAAGCAGTCCATGCCCGCTTGCAGCAATACGTGGATAACATCCAGTTTTGGCCTGATATGTGGCAAATAATATTCGAACCAAACAAGTTTTTTTTTTTTTTATTCGTTTTATGGGATCTGGGCGTCGCTGGCAAGGCCAGCATTTATTGCCCATCCCTAGTTGCCCTTGATAAGGTGGTGGTGAGCCGCCTTCTTGAACCGGTGCAGTCCGTGTGGTGAAGGTATTTTGTTTCGTAATGGTTAGTTGCAACTGAGTGACTTGCTAGGCCATTTCAGAGGGCAGTTAAGAGTCAACCACATTGCTCTGGGTCTGGAGTCACATATCGGCCAGGTAAGGACGGCAGATTTCCTTCCCTAAAAAAGGACATTAGTGAACCAGATGGGTTTTTAACGACAATCCGATAGTTTCATGGTTACCATTACTGATTCTAGCTTTTTATTCCAGATTTACTTAAGTCCCCAGCTGCTGTGGTGGGATTTGAACTCACATCTCTGAATCATTAGTCCAGGCCTCTGGATTACTAGCCCAGTGACATTACCACTACGCTACCATTCCCAGGGTCAGGCAATGACCATCTCCAGCGAGATATACCATAGCCATATGCCATGACAGTCAATGACATTATCAACAATTCCCCCACATAAAACAGAATAGAACTGGACCAGCCACATACATCCCCCGTGTCTACGGGAGCAGGTCAGAGGCTGGGTATTCTGTGGCGAGTGGCTCACCTCGTGACTCCCCAAATTCTCTCCCCCACCTACAACACACGTCAGGAGAGTGATGGAACACTTTCCATCTGTCTGGACAAGTGAAGTTGCAACAACACTGAAGATGCTCAACACCATCCAGGACAAAGCATTATGCTTGATCAGCACCCCATCCATTGGGTTAAACATTCACTCCCTCCACCATTGGCTTACCGTGGTTGCAGATTACTGTCCACTGGATGCTCTCCAGTAAGTCAGCAAGGCATCTTCGACAGCACCTCCCATACCTACGACATCCACCACCTAGAAGGACAAGGGCACCAGGTGCCTGGGAACACCTTCGCTTCCAAGTTCTCCTAATGTCACATGCAATCCAAACTTGGACATACATCACCTCTCCTTCATTGTCGCTGGATCAAAACCTTGGAACTCCCTACCTAACAGCATTGAGGGAGCACCTTCACCACATGGACTGCAGCGATTCAAGAACGTGGCCCACCATCATCTATTCAATGACAACTTGGTGTGGGCAATAAATGGGGGCCTTGCCAGCGACACTCAAGTCCCGAAAATTATTTTTTAAATGTATTTCTAGTTGTGTTTTTGGTTTTGACCGGGACAATTTTCTGCTCTTCTTGCCTTCACAGAAAAGATCACAGCCGTTGAAAGATGTTCTTCCCTCTGGAATCAGATATTTCTATCATTCTCCTCTCACTCGGGGTGACCTACTGCTCCCTGGCTTCAAACTATTGCTCAGGAAGACAATCCTCTGAGTCACTGTCTCCATCCACCTTACAGTCCCCATCTATTGGACAGTTCCAGTACTCAGGGGCTCCCTCCCCCTGTGACTGTGATGCCTCTCTAGATGGTCACTCACTTCCCTCTTTCTAATCAGCCCCTGTCCTGTTCCCTCGACCTGTGTGAGCTGGAGGTTCTTGCACGAGATCTGGACCCTTTGTCAGAACAGAAATTATATTGTAAATAATATTGTGTTCTTCTTACCTGTGTCCATTCTCATTCTTGTTGAAGATGTTGGATCTTCTCCCCTGATTGGACCTTCAGCCATGGCGGTGACAGGCGTTCCCAGATTATGATGCTCTGTAATAACTATATTAATAGGAGGGTTAGATAGAAATATTAAAATAAGGAGAGCGCTGCCTTGTTAAAGATGATTTCAAGCCCCTTCTCCCCCCCCATCAGTACACCAGCTGTTAGCTCTGGGATCGAGCATTTCCCGAGTGTTACGATCAACTCTCCACATCAGGTGTGACAGACAGCTGCCCAGTGAAATCCAGTGAGTCCCGCTGACCCCCACAACCGAGTTCCAGACGGGCTCCCGTCGGCCGAGACTCGCACATTGGTGAGATTTACTCACACAGTGCAGGCCAAAGCCAGCCTTATTCCTGAGGTAGAGAATATTCTGCAGGAAAATATGGAGCGAGTGATCATTGATGAATTCAATGATCCAACACTCGGTTTTACACAATGTGGCGCTATTGTATTTTTTATTCGCATATTTGTATTTATTAATTTTGATTCGAGTTTTGATATAAAAATCCAGTACTTTCCGAATATGATTTCTATCCATATACAACATACAGCTAGGTGTGATTCCGCTGGTCTCTATGGGCTGTGACATTGTCCGTGTGTACATGGAGATGTGCCCTGGTTGGTGCTTCTATTTGAATATATTGACCATATCTCTCCTGGTGTCAGCACCTGACTATTGAGCACTGTAGGAGGTGAGGATATTTACCGCTATTCCACTAATATTAACACTAATGTATAATGTTATGAATCATGTAAATTTAAACAGTGAGGTGATGCTCAGCATTGATTTGTGGAACATATTCACAGGTTTTATCAATCTCAGGAATGGCCATGAATATACAAGTGGTAGGTTTGCCTGCTGTTTTACAGTGAATATTCTCCACTCGTGCGCGTGTCTCGCTGTGTGTGTGTGTCCACACACGTGCATCCAATCAAACTCTCAGTCAGCGTCCTTTCCTTTCCCCACTGGGGAAATGTAAAAGTGATTCAGTCTCAGATCAGAAATTTCTACAAACTATAGTTGAAGTTATTCTCCGGCATTAACTTATAACCCAGTTTGAGATCTTGTAAGATTCAGTTATCTGCTGTGTCACTCACGCTGACACTGGTACAATAAACACACAGTAACACCAACTTGTCCATTGAAACACATCGCAAGGTGCTTCACAGAAGCCAAGTACGACAAAAGATGGGCTCAGACTAAAGGGGGTAGAAGGAGACCAATTAAATACATATTTTGGTTCTGTCTTCACAAAGGAGGACACAAATAACCTCCCAGAGATGTCAGGGAACATACGATCTAATGAGAGGGAGGAACTGAAAGAAATCAGTATTTGTAGGGAAATGGTGTTAGGGAAATTGGCGGGATTGAAGGCCGATAAATCCCCAGGGCCTGATAATCTACAGCCTAGGGTACTTAAGGAAGTGGCCCTAGAAATAGTAGATGCATTGCTGATCATCTTCCAACATTCTATAGACTCTGGAACAGTTCCCATGGATTGGAGGGTAGCTAATGTTACCCCACTATTCAAAAAAGGTGGCAGAGAGAAAACGGGGAATTACAGACCGGTAAGCCCGACATCGGTAGTGGGGAAAATGCTAGAGTCCATTATAAAAGATGGAATAGCAGAGCACTTGGAAAACAGTGACAGGATCGGACAAAGTCAACATGGATTTACAAAAGGTAAATCGTGCTTGACTAATCTACTGGAATTTTTTGAGGATGTAACTGGTAGAATAGATAAGGGAGAACCAGTGGATGTGGTGTATTTGGACTTTCAAAAGGCTTTCGATAAGGTCCCGCATAAGAGATTAGCGTGTAAAGTTAAGGCACATGGGATTGGGGGCAAGGTATTGACTTGGATAGAGAACTGGTTAGCAGACAGGAAGCAAAGAGTTGGAATAAACGGGTCATTTTCCGAGTGGCAGGCAGTGACTAGTGGGGTACCGCAGGGATCGGTCCTTGGACCCCAGCTATTCACAATATATATTCATGAACTAGACAAGGGAACTAGATGTAATATCTCCAAGTTTGCAGACGACACAAAGCTGGGTGGGAGTGTGTGCTGTGAGGAGGATGCCAAGAAACTCCAGGATGATTTGGACAGGTTGGGTGATTGGGCAGAAGCATGGCAGATGCAATATAACGTGGATAAATGCGAGGTTATCCACTTTGGTGTCAAAAACAGGAAGGCAGATTATTATCTGAATGGCAATAGACTGGGAGAATGGGGAAGTGCAACGAGACCTGGGTGTCCTTGTGCACCAGTCACTGAAGGTAAGCATGCAGGTGCAGCACGCAGTAAAGAAGGCAAGTGGTATGTTGGCCTTCGTAGCGAGAGGGTTTGAGTACAGGAACAAGGATGTCTTGCTGCAGTTGTACAGGGCCTTGGTGAGACCACATCTTGAGTATTGTGTGCAGTTTTGGTCACCTTATCGCCTTAGGAGGTTCTTGCCATGGAAGGATTTCAGCGAAGATTCACCAGGCTGATACCTGGGATGGCAGGAATGACGTATGAGGAGAGATTGGGTCAATTGGGCTTATACTCGCTGGAGTTTAGAAGAATGAGAGGTGATCTCATTGAAACTTGTAAAATTCTGAAAGGACTGGACAGACTAGATGCAGGAAGGATGTTCACGATGGCGGGGGAGTCCAGAACCAGGGGTCACAGTCTAAGGATAAGGGGTAAGCCATTCAGGACAGAAATGAGGAGGAATTTCTTCACCCAGAGAGTGGTGAACCTGTGGAATTCTCTACCACAGAAGGCAGTAGAGGACAATTCATTAAATATATTCAAGGAGGGGCAACACGGTGGCATAGTGGTTAGCACTGTTGCCTCACAGCGCCAGGGACTCGGGTTCGAATCCGGCCTCGGGTGACTGTGTGGAGTTTGCACGTTCTCCCCGTGTCTGCGTGGGTTTCCTCTGGGTGCTACGGTTTCCTCCCACAGTCCAAAGATGTGCAGGTTAGGTTCATTTGGCTATGATAAATTGACCCTTAGTGTTAGGGGGGGAATAAATACGTGGGGTTACGGGGATAGGGTGGGATATGGGCTCGATGGGCCGAAATGGCCTCTACCAGCACTGTGGGGATTCTGTGATTCTATGATATATTTCTTAAGGCTAAAGGGATCAAGGGATCAAGGGATATGGGGAGAAAGCAGGTACAGGGTACTGAGTTTGGATGAACAGCCATGATCACATTGAATGGCGGAGCAGGCTAGAGGGGCCAAATGGCCTACTCCTGCTCCTATCTTCTATGTTTCTATGGTCAGAATGTTGGTCACAGCAGTGAGTTTCGGAGGGTTCTAAAGGAGGAGGGAGCTGGAGAGGTTTAGGTGGGGAATTGATGAGCATTGAGCCGGGACAGCCGAAGGCACAGCCGCCATAGATGGGGGGAGGAGAGGGTGAAATGCCACAAGAGGCCAGAGTCGGAGGAAGAGAGAGATCTTGGTGGTGGGGGATTGTAGGGCTGGAGGAGCTTAGAGACAGGAAGGGATTTAAACAACGATGGGACTTTTCAATTGGAGACCATCGGGGAACCGGGAGCCAATGTAGGTTCACAAGCACAGGGATGATGAGTGAGCAGGGCTTTGAAGCTATTTCTCACCCCGCAGTCGCAGCTACATACACCACTGGCACTGCCATTCACCAAACTGGCCCAGCCCCGCACCCCACTGTCCCAGCTCCGACACCAACACTGACACAGCCCCCCGCACCCCACTGTCCCAGGCCCGCACCCTACTGACCCAGGCCCGGCCCCTGGCGACCCAGGCCCGGCCCCCGGCGACCCCCACCGACCCAGGCCCGGCGACCCCCACCGACCCAGGCCCAGCGACCCCCACCGACGTGGCCCCGCGACCCCCACCGACGCGGCCCCGCGACCCCCACCGACGCGGCCACGCGACCCCCACCGACGCGGCCCCGCGACCCCCACCGACGCGGCCCCGCGACCCCCACCGACGCGGCCCCGCGACCCCCACTGACGCGGCCCCGCGACCCCCACCGACGCGGCCCCGCGACCCCCCACTGGCCCAGCCCCGCACCCCACTGGCCCAGGCACGCGACCCCCACTGGCCCAGCCGTGCACCCCACTGACCCAGCCATAAGTAGCTTTTATGTGACCAAACATTTGGTCAAAGAAGTAGGTTTTAAGGAGCGTCTTAAAGGAGCAGAGAGAGGTAGAGATGTTTAAAGAGGGAATTCCAGAGCTTAGGGCCTCCGCAGCTAAAGACACGGCCACCAATGGTGGAGAGAAGGAAATCGGAGATGTGCCACAGGTCAGAATTGGAGCAGCACAGGGATTTCAGAGGGATGTAGGACTGGAAGAAATTACAGACACAGGGAGGGGCAAGGCCATGGAGGGGTTTGAAAACAAGGATGAGAATTATAAAATCAATGCAACACCAGACCCGGAGCCAATATAGGTCAGCGAGCACAGGGATAATTGGTGAACGGGACTTGTTGTGAGTTAGAACACGCGGAGCAGAGTTTTGGATGAGTTCAAGTTTATGGAGAGTGGAAAAGGGTGGCCGGCCAGGAGAGCCTTGGAACAGTCAAGTCTGGAGCTGAGGCAGGGGCAGAGTCTGGCGCTGTTACGGAGCTGGAAGTAGACGGTGTTGGCTATGGAATGGATATGTGTTCAGAAGCTCATCGTACGGTCAAATACAACAGCAAGATTACGGATGCTCTGATTCAGCCTCAGACAGTGGGCAGGGAGAGGGATGGAGTCGATGCCTCGGAAACACAGCTCGTGGCGGGGACCGAAGACAATGGCTAATGTTACCTTTCTACCTGTCCCACAGGTGCTGCTCACCCAGGAGAATCCCTCCCACTGACACAGCTGGTTGATGCTTTTCATGTATCTCCACACAACAGCAGGGTGCACGGTCTAGGAAACTTACAATGGAAAGACTGGTCACACTCACAGGCCGAGGGGTTGGACGTCCAGCGGGCACAGGCGCGGGTCAGTGTGGTGAGGGTAGAGGCAGAGGAAAGAGAGGGGGAGGGAGGAGGCAGAGTGGGAACAGAGGTTTGGTCAGTGCGGCAGGGTAGAGGCAGAGGAAAGAGAGGGGGAGGCAGGGGGCAGAGTGGGAACAGGAATTTATTGCAGTCTGAACAGTCTCACGGACATTGTACAAGGGAGGAAACATAGTCATAGAGTTATACAGCACAGAAAGAGGCCCTTCGGGCCATCGTGTCTGCCCTGGCCATCAAGCCCTGTCTATTCTAATCCCATTTTCCAGCACTTGGTCCATAGCCTTGTATGCTATGATGTTTCAAGTGCTCATCTAAATGCTTCCTGAATGTTGTGAGGGTTCCTGCCTCTAACACCCTTTCAGGCAGTGAGTTCCAGATTCCAACTACCCTCTGGGTGAAAAAGCTTTTCCTCAAATCCCCTCTAAACCTCCTGCCCCTTACCTTGAAACTATGCCCCCTGGTTATTGACCCCTCTACTAAGGGGAAAAGTTCATTTCTATCTACCCTATCTATGCCCCTCATAATTTTGTACAGCTCAATCAGGTCCCACCTCATCCTTCTCTGCTCCAAGGAAAACAACCCCAGCCTGTCCAGTCTCTCCTCATAGCTGAAACGCTCCAGCCCAGGTAACATCCTGGTGAATCTCCTCTGCACCCTCTCCAATGCAATCACATCCCTCCTATAGTGTGGCGACCAGAACTGCACACAGTATTCCAGCTGTGGCCTAACTAGCGTTTTGTACAGCTCCATCATAACCTCCCTGCTCTTATATTCTATGCCTCGGCTAATGAAGGCAAGTATCCCATATGCCTTCTTAACCACCATATCTGCCTGTCCTGCTGCCTTCAGGGATCTTTGTGCATGCACATCAAGGCCCCTTTGATCCTCTGTCCTTCCTAGGGTCCTACCATTCATTGTGTATTCCCTTGCCTTGTTAGTCCTCCTAAAATGCATCACCTCACACTTTTCAGGGTTAAATTCCATTTGCCACTGTTCTGCCCATCTGACCAACCTGTCTATATCGTCCTATAGCCTGAGGCTTCCCTCCTCGCTATTTACCACTCCACCAATTTTCGTGTCATCTGCGAACTTACTGATCATACCTCCTACATTCATATCTGAATCATTAAATGTACACTACAAACAGCAAGGGACCCAGCACCGATCGCTGCGGTACACCACTGGACACAGGCTTCCAGTCACAAAAACAACCTTCGACCATCACCCTCTGCCTCCTGCCACTAAGCCAATTTTGGATCCAATGTGCCAAATTGCCCTGGATCCCATGGACTCTTACCTTCTTGACCAGTCTCCCATGCGGGACTTCGTCAAAAGCCTTACTGAAGTCCATGTAGACTACATCAACTGCACTACCCTCATCCACACACCAATCACCTCCTCGAAAAATTCAATCAAATTGGTTAGACATGATCTCCCCCTGACAAAGCTATGCTGACTATCCTTGATTAATCCTTGCCTCTCCAAGTAGAGACTAATTCTGTCCCTCAGAATTTTTTCCAATAATTTCCCTCCCACTGATAGGCTCACTGGCCTGTAATTCCGAGATTTATCCCTACTACCCTTCTTGAATAATGGTATTACGTTAGCTGTCCTCCACTCCTCAGGCACCTCCCCTGTGGCCAGAGAGGATCTGAAAATTTGTGTCAGAGCCCCTGCAATCTCCTCCCTTGCCTCACACAGCAGCCTGGGATACATCTCGTCTGGTCCTGGGGATTTATCCACTTTTAAGCCCGCTAAAACCGCTAATACCTCCTCCCTCTCAATGCTAATTTGTTCAAGTAGATCACAAAACCCTGCCTGATTTCTATGCGTACATCGTCCTTCTCCATAGTGAACACAGATGCAAAATATTCATTTAAAAACTCACCTACATCTTCCAGCTCTACACACAGATTGCCACTTTGGTCCCTAACGGGCCCTACTCTTTCCCTGGTTATCCTCTTGCCCTTAATATACTTATAAAACACCTTGGGATTTTCCTTTATTTTGCCCACTAGTGTTTTTTCATGCCCCCTCTTTGCTCTCCTAATTTCACCCGCGGAGTGTTTCCAGCATTTTCAGCTTTTATTTCTAATATTACTCATTCCCATTTCAGACTATATTCTGTGTTTTACTTGTTTTGGGTTCTTACCATTTCAGAATACACTGGGAATCTGATGGTCGCTGTTTCTCGGACGTTGATTTTGGAAGCACATTCCCTGCTTGCTTTGACCGGTGTTGTTCGAATTCGGTAATGTGTGTGTTTGTGACGAATGAAACATGATGCGGAGATGCCAGTGTTGGACTGGGGTGGACAAAAAATGAAACAGGAGGGGGCGGGGGGGTGGGGGAGGGAGGGAAGTGAGGGCAATGATCAGCCAGGATCTGATTGAATGGTGGAGCAGGCTCGGGGCCGGGTCACCCACTCCTGCTCCTGATGTTCTGAGAGAGATGGATTGTTTGATCTGATTGAATGGTGGAGCAGGCTCGGGGCCGGGTCACCCACTCCTGCTCCTGATGTTGTGAGAGAGATGGATTGCTGGATCTGATTGAATGTTGGAGCAGGCTCGGGGCCGGATCACCCACTCCTGCTCCTGATGTTGTGAGAGAGATGGATTGCTGGATCTGATTGAATGTTGGAGCAGGCTCGGGGCCGGGTCACCCACTCCTGCTCCTGTTTCTGATGTTCTGAAGGAGCTGGAAAGTGGGCCTGGGGAGGATCGCTCTCGGCCGGCGCGGACAAGACTCCTTCTGTGCTGTAAATCTCTGTGATTCTCTGATCCCCAAACTCACCCGCACCATCGCCGCCCGCCTAGTCTCTGATCCGGCTCCATCCGCCGCTCCTCAGTCCAGTTCCCAGCCGCTCCCCGGTAACTCGGCCATTTCATCTGGGGGACCGTTTCTTCCTCAAGGAATTTTACTTCCTCCAGGGACTAGACTGGGGTGGGGTCAGTACCGAGCATGCGCACTGCGGCCACAGTATCCACAAGAGCAATAAATAACGTCGATCACTGAGCTCGTCTCTTCTATTGGCTGCGACTCATAGATTGACTGCCGCATACAGCCAATGGGAGCCCGGACCGCCACAGGGCCCCGCCCAGTATGCTGAAGTGCCGCTGTCGCGCCGGGGTCACGTGTCTCCTGACATGTCCTCCCGCGCGGCCGTTCAACCGCCTCAGCGCGAGCGCGGGAGCGCGCGGATGACGTCATAGCATCTCCCACAGCGGCTGCCGTTCCTGAGGGTCGGAGCCACTCCCAGTGCGCCTGCGCCAGACTCACTCTTAAGGAATACCTCACTCTGTCAGTGCTGGTACTGGTCCCACTCCTGCAGTATTAACAGTGAGCCTTATCTCACAGTAATGGTGAATCCCTCACTCTGTCAGAGCTGGGACTGGACCCACTCCTGCAGTATTAACAGTGAGCCTTATCTCACAGCACTGGTGAATCCCTCACTCTGTCAGTGCTGGTACTGGTCCCACTCCTGCAGTATTAACAGTGAGTCTTATCTCACAGCACTGGTGAATCCCTCACTCTGTCAGAGCTGGTACTGGTCCCACTCCTCCAGTATTAACAGTGAGCCTTATCTCACAGCTCTGGTGAATCCCTCACTCTGTCAGTGCTGGTACTGGAACAACTCCTGCAGTATTAACAGTGAGCCTTATCTCACAGCACTGGTGAATCCCTCACTCTGTCCGTGCTGGTACTGGTCCCACTCCTCCAGTATTAACAGTGAGCCTTATCTCACAGCTCTGGTGAATCCCTCTCTCTGTCAGTGCTGGTACTGGAACAACTCCTGCAGTATTAACAGTGAGCCTTATCTCACAGCACTGGTGAATCCCTCACTCTAACAGTGCTGGTACTGGTCCCACTCCTGCAGTATTAACAGTGAGTCTTATCACACAGCACTGGTGAATCCCTCACTCTGTCAGTGCTGGTACTGGTCCCACTCCTGCAGTATTAACAGTGAGTCTTATCACACAGCACTGGTGAATCCCTCACTCTGTCAGTGCTGGTACTGGTCCCACTCCTGCAGTATTAACAGTGAGTCTTATCTCACAGCACTGGTGAATCCGTCAGTCTGAACCGCCCCCTCTCTCAGACTGAACCCCTCCTCTCTCAGACTGAACAGCCCCCTCTCTCAGACTGAACCCCGCCTCTCTCAGACTGAACCGCCACCTCTCTCAGAATGAACCGTCCCCTCTCTCAGACTGAACCGCCGCCTCTCTCAGACTGAACCGCCCCTCTCTCAGACTGAACCCCGTCTCTCTCAGACTGAACCGCCCCCTCTCTCAGACTGAACCGTCCCCTCTCTCAGACTGAACCGCCCCTCTCTCAGACTGAACACACCCTCTCTCAGACTGAACCGCCCCCTCTCTCAAAATGAACCGTCCCTCTCTCAGACTGAACAGCCCCTCTCTCAGACTGAACACCCCTCGCTCAGACTGAACCGCCCCCTCTCTCAGGCTGAACAGCCCCCTCTGTCAGGCTGAACCGTCCCCTCTCTCAGACTGAACGCCCCCTCATCAGGCTGAATGGTCCCCTCTCTCAGACTGAACCGCCCCCTCTCTCAGACTGAACCACCCCCTCTCTCAGACTGAACCATCCCCTCTCTCAGACTGAACCCCCCTCTCTCAGACTGAACCCCCCCTCTTTCAGACTGAACCGTCCCCTCTCTCAGACTGAACCGTCCTCTCAGATTGAACCGTCCCCTCTCTCAGACTGAACTGCCTCCTCTCTCAGACTGAACCGTCCCCTCTCTCAGATTGAACCGTCCCCTCTCTCATACTGAACCCCCCTCTCTCAGACTGAACACCCCACCCTCTCTCAGACTGAACGGTCCCCTCTCTCAGTCTGAACCGTCGCCTCTCTCAGACTGAACCGTCCCCTCAGACTGAACCGTCCCCTCTCTCAGACTGAAACCCCCCCTCTCTCAGACTGAACCCCCGTCTCTCAGACTGAACCCCCCTCTCTCAGACTGAACCGTCCCCTCTCTCAGACTGAACAGCCCCTCTCAGACTGAACCGGCCCCTCTCTCAGACTGAACCGCCCCTCTCAGCCTGAACCGTCCCCTCTCTCAGACTGAACCGCCCCCTCTCTCAGGCTGAACCGTCCCTTCTCTCAGTCTTAACCGCCCCCTCTCTCAGTCTGAACCACCCTCTCTCAGTCTGAACCACCCCTCTCTCAGTCTGAACCACCCTCTCTCAGTCTGAACCACCGCTCTCTCAGACTGAACCGTCCTCTCTCTCAGACTGAACCGTCCCCTCTCTCAGACTGAACCGTCCCCTCTCTCAGACTGAACCGTCCCCTCTCTCAGTCTGAACCGTCCCCTCTCTCAGACTGAACCGCCCCCTCTCTCAGTCTGAACCACCCCTCTCTCAGACTGAACCGTCCCCTCTCTTAGACTGAACCGTCCTCTCTCTCAGACTGAACCGTCCCCTCTCTCAGACTGAACCGCCCCCTCTCTCAGACTGAACCGTCCCCTCTCTCAGACTGGACCATCCCCTCTCTCAGACTGAACCGTCCTCTCTCTCAGACTGAACCGTCCCCTCTCTCAGACTGAACCGTCCCCTCTCTCAGACTGAACCACCCTCTGTCTCGGACTGAACCACCCCCTCTCTCAGACTGAACCATCCCCTCTCTCAGACTGAACCGTCCCCTCTCTGAGACTGAACCGTCCCCTCTCTCAGACTGAACCGCCCCATCTCTCAGACTGAACCGTCCCCTCTCTCAGACTGAACCGTCCCCTCTCTCAGACTGAACCGTCCCCTCTCTCAGACTGAACCGTCCCCTCTCTCAGACTCAACCGTCCCCTCTCTCAGACTCAACCGTCCCCTCTCTCAGACTGAACCGCCCCCTCTCTCAGACTGAACCGCCCCCTCTCTCAGACTGAACCGCCCCCTCTCTCAGACTGAACCGTCCCCTCTCTCAGACTGAACCGTCCCCTCTCTCAGACTGAACCGTCCCCTCTCTCAGACTGAACCGTACCCTCTCTCAGACTGAAACGTCCCCTCTCTCAGACTGAACCACCCCCTCTCTCAGACTGAACGGTCCCCTCTCTCAGACTGAACCGTCCCCTCTCTCGGACTGAACCGTCCCCTCTCTCGGACTGAACCGTCCCCTCTCTCAGACTGAACCGTCCTCTCTCTCAGACTGAACCACCCTCTGTCTCGGACTGAACCGCCCCCTCTCTCAGACTGAACCACCCTCTGTCTCCGACTGAACCGCCCCCTCTCTCAGACTGAACCACCCTCTGTCTCGGACTGAACCGTCCCCTCTCTCAGACTGAACCGTCCCCTCTCTCAGACTGAACCGTACCCTCTCTCAGACTGAACCGTCCCCTCTCTCAGACTGAACCGTCCCCTCTCTCAGACTGAACCCCCCCTCTCTCACACTGAACCACCCTCTGTCTCGGACTGAACCACCCCCTCTCTCAGACTGAACCGCCCCCTCTCTCAGACTGAACCACCCACTGTCTCGGACTGAACCGTCCCGTCTCTCAGACTGAACCGTCCCCTCTCTCAGACTGAACCGTCCCCTCTCTCAGACTGAACCGTCCCCTCTCTCAGACTGAACCGTCCCCTCTCTCAGACTGAACCGTCCCCTCTCTCAGACTGAACCCCCCCCCCTCTCTCAGACTGAACCACCCCCTCTCTCAGACTGAACCGTCCCCTCTCTCAGACTGAACCACCCCCTCTCTCAGACTGAACCACCCTCTGTCTCGGACTGAACCGTCCCCTCTCTCAGACTGAACCGTCCCCTCTCTCAGACTGAACCGTCCCCTCTCTCAGCCTGAACCACCCCCTCTCTCAGACTGAACCGCCCCCTCTCTCAGGCTGAACCGTCCCCTCTCTCAGACTGAACCACCCCTCTCTCAGACTGAACCGTCCCCTCTCTCAGTCTGAACCGTCCCCTCTCTCAGACTGAACCGCCCCCTCTCTCAGACTGAACCACCCTCGTTCTCGGACTGAACCGTCCCGTCTCTCAGACTGAACCGTCCCATCTCTCAGACTGAACCGTCCCCTCTCTCAGACTGAACCGTCCCCTCTCTCAGACTGAACCGTCCCCTCTCTCAGACTGAACCGTCCCCTCTCTCAGACTGAACCCACCCCTCTCTCAGACTGAACCACCCCCTCTCTCAGACTGAACCGTCCCCTCTCTCAGACTGAACCACCCCCTCTCTCAGACTGAACCGTCCCCTCTCTCAGACTGAACCGTCCCCTCTCTCAGACTCAACCGTCCCCTCTCTCAGACTCAACCGCCCCCTCTCTCAGACTGAACCGCCCCCTCTCTCAGACTGAACCGCCCCCTCTCTCAGACTGAACCGTCCCCTCTCTCAGACTGAACCGTCCCCTCTCTCAGACTGAACCGTCCCCTCTCTCAGACTGAACCGTACCCTCTCTCAGACTGAACCGTCCCCTCTCTCAGACTGAACCACCCCCTCTCTCAGACTGAACGGTCCCCTCTCTCAGACTGAACCGTCCCCTCTCTCGGACTGAACCGTCCCCTCTCTCGGACTGAACCGTCCCCTCTCTCAGACTGAACCGTCCTCTCTCTCAGACTGAACCACCCTCTGTCTCGGACTGAACCGCCCCCTCTCTCAGACTGAACCACCCTCTGTCTCCGACTGAACCGCCCCCTCTCTCAGACTGAACCACCCTCTGTCTCGGACTGAACCGTCCCCTCTCTCAGACTGAACCGTCCCCTCTCTCAGACTGAACCGTACCCTCTCTCAGACTGAACCGTCCCCTCTCTCAGACTGAACCGTCCCCTCTCTCAGACTGAACCCCCCCTCTCTCACACTGAACCACCCTCTGTCTCGGACTGAACCACCCCCTCTCTCAGACTGAACCGCCCCCTCTCTCAGACTGAACCACCCACTGTCTCGGACTGAACCGTCCCGTCTCTCAGACTGAACCGTCCCCTCTCTCAGACTGAACCGTCCCCTCTCTCAGACTGAACCGTCCCCTCTCTCAGACTGAACCGTCCCCTCTCTCAGACTGAACCCCCCCCCTCTCTCAGACTGAACCACCCCCTCTCTCAGACTGAACCGTCCCCTCTCTCAGACTGAACCACCCCCTCTCTCAGACTGAACCACCCTCTGTCTCGGACTGAACCGTCCCCTCTCTCAGACTGAACCGTCCCCTCTCTCAGACTGAACCGTCCCCTCTCTCAGCCTGAACCACCCCCTCTCTCAGACTGAACCGCCCCCTCTCTCAGGCTGAACCGTCCCCTCTCTCAGACTGAACCACCCCTCTCTCAGACTGAACCGTCCCCTCTCTCAGTCTGAACCGTCCCCTCTCTCAGACTGAACCGCCCCCTCTCTCAGACTGAACCACCCTCGTTCTCGGACTGAACCGTCCCGTCTCTCAGACTGAACCGTCCCATCTCTCAGACTGAACCGTCCCCTCTCTCAGACTGAACCGTCCCCTCTCTCAGACTGAACCGTCCCCTCTCTCAGACTGAACCGTCCCCTCTCTCAGACTGAACCCACCCCTCTCTCAGACTGAACCACCCCCTCTCTCAGACTGAACCGTCCCCTCTCTCAGACTGAACCACCCCCTCTCTCAGACTGAACCACCCTCTGTCTCGGACTGAACCGTCCCCTCTCTCAGACTGAACCGTCCCCTCTCTCAGACTGAACCGTCCCCTCTCTCAGACTGAACCACACCCTCTCTCAGTCTGAACCGCCCCCTCTCTCAGGCTGAACCGTCCCCTCTCTCAGACTGAACCACCCCTCTCTCAGACTGAACCGTCCCCTCTCTCAGTCTGAACCGTCCCCTCTCTCAGACTGAACCGTCCGCTCTCTCAGACTGAACCACCCTGTCTCGGACTGAACCGTCCCCTCTCTCAGACTGAACCGTCCCCTCTCTCAGACTGAACCGTCCCCTCTCTCAGGCTGAACCCCCCTCTCTCAGACTGAACCGCCCCCTTTCTCAGACTGAACCCCCCCCTCTCAGACTGAACCACCCTCTCTCTCAGGCTGAACCGTCCCCTCTCTCAGACTGAACCGCCCCCTCTCTCAGACTGAACCGTCCCCTCTCTCAGACTGAACCGCCCCCTCTCTCAGACTGAACCGCCCCCTCTCTCAGACTGAACCCCCCCTCTCTCACACTGAACCACCCTCTGTCTCGGACTGAACCACCCCCTCTCTCAGACTGAACCGCCCCCCTCTCTCAGACTGAACCACCCACTGTCTCGGACTGAACCGTCCCGTCTCTCAGACTGAACCGTCCCCTCTCTCAGACTGAACCGTCCCCTCTCTCAGACTGAACCGTCCCCTCTCTCAGACTGAACCGTCCCCTCTCTCAGACTGAACCGTCCCCTCTCTCAGACTGAACCCCCCCCTCTCTCAGACTGAACCACCCCCTCTCTCAGACTGAACCGTCCCCTCTCTCAGACTGAACCACCCCCTCTCTCAGACTGAACCACCCTCTGTCTCGGACTGAACCGTCCCCTCTCTCAGACTGAACCGTCCCCTCTCTCAGACTGAACCGTCCCCTCTCTCAGCCTGAACCACCCCCTCTCTCAGACTGAACCGCCCCCTCTCTCAGGCTGAACCGTCCCCTCTCTCAGACTGAACCACCCCTCTCTCAGACTGAACCGTCCCCTCTCTCAGTCTGAACCGTCCCCTCTCTCAGACTGAACCGCCCCCTCTCTCAGACTGAACCACCCTCGTTCTCGGACTGAACCGTCCCGTCTCTCAGACTGAACCGTCCCCTCTCTCAGACTGAACCGTCCCCTCTCTCAGACTGAACCGTCCCCTCTCTCAGACTGAACCGTCCCCTCTCTCAGACTGAACCGTCCCCTCTCTCAGACTGAACCCACCCCTCTCTCAGACTGAGCCACCCCCTCTCTCAGACTGAACCGTCCCCTCTCTCAGACTGAACCACCCCCTCTCTCAGACTGAACCACCCTCTGTCTCGGACTGAACCGTCCCCTCTCTCAGACTGAACCGTCCCCTCTCTCAGACTGAACCGTCCCCTCTCTCAGACTGAACCACCCCCTCTCTCAGTCTGAACCGCCCCCTCTCTCAGGCTGAACCGTCCCCTCTCTCAGACTGAACCACCCCTCTCTCAGACTGAACCGTCCCCTCTCTCAGTCTGAACCGTCCCCTCTCTCAGACTGAACCGTCCCCTCTCTCAGACTGAACCACCCTGTCTCGGACTGAACCGTCCCCTCTCTCAGACTGAACCGTCCCCTCTCTCAGACTGAACCGTCCCCTCTCTCAGGCTGAACCCCCCTCTCTCAGACTGAACCGCCCCCTTTCTCAGACTGAACCCCCCCCTCTCAGACTGAACCACCCTCTCTCTCAGGCTGAACCGTCCCCTCTCTCAGACTGAACCGCCCCCTCTCTCAGACTGAACCGTCCCCTCTCTCAGACTGAACCGCCCCCTCTCTCAGACTGAACCGTCCCCTCTCTCAGACTGAACCGCCCCCTCTCTCAGACTGAACCGCCCCCTCTCTCAGGCTGAACCACCCTCTGTCTCGGACTGAACCGTCTCCTCTCTCAGGCTGAACCGTCCCCTCTCTCAGACTGAACCGTCCCTGTCGTAAGAATGAGCCTTACGCGTGGTAAACTTAATGTAAGCTTTAATCAACTTAAAACGGTGCTGCATACAAAAGAGGTCTTACCCTATGCCTCTTCCAGAGCTAACTGATCAGTCCAGTATTTATCCTGGACTGATTACAGGAAGTGATGTCATACAGGAAGCTGAAAAGTGTTACCACATTCTCCCCCCCCAAAAGATTAGGAGGCCGGAATGCTCCCTCCATTTCGTAGCCGTTGGATGAGGGAGAGCCGCACCCGTTTGGGTTCTCGTAGCGGTAGAGGGCCCCTAGCCCGTTTACCCGCTGCGGGCCATGGACCAGAGTCCGAGTGCTCCAGCCCGCTCTGTGAGGGGTCAGAACGATCCTGACTGTGTACTGGTACCCGAATGGGTGTCGGGCAGGGCTGTGGCAGATCCGTTTCTGAGCGTACGGTACAGGGTTGATCGTGGCTGCGCGTGCGAGCCCCGACGGGCTCATAGTCAGTCTGCCCCAGGTCGGCACGCTGGAGTGAGGTACCAGCCGGCGTCAGATCCCGATCATGATGAGAGGCACCTGGCAAGCCCAGAGATGTGCCTGGTACAATATCATCCCCTGGTGTCCCTCTATGTTTCGGCGGGCAGGGAGCCAGATCCCGCAATGACACGGTAGATTCCCGACCGTCAGGATACCGAATATAGGCGTAGGTAGGGTTGACGTCAGTGAGCTCAACCTCATCTACCAGGGGGTCATTCTTAGACGCCCGGACATATCTTCGGAGTAGCACTGGTCCCGGTGCAGTCAGCCACGACGGGAGAGATGTCCCATAGGATGAGCGACGCTGAAATCGGAAGAACCGTTCATGAGGCGTCGTATTTGTGGCGGTCGAAAGGAGGGACCGTGTGGAGTGTAATGCGTCTGGAAGTACTGCTTCCAAATGCTGGTTGGGTAGGCCCCGAGATCTCAAAGCCAGACGTACCGCATTCCAGATGATAGCGTTAAAACGCTCGACTTGCCCATTCCCAACCGGATGATAAGGCGTCGTTTTGCTGGCAGCAATACCCCGTTCCGAGAGATAGGCCTTGAGTTCTCCCGACATAAAAGAAGGGCCCCGATCTGAATGAACATAGGATGCCATGCCACAGAAAGCAAATACCTGTTCAAGGCAGCTGATAACCGTGGTTCTCAGCATATTGGGGCAGGGAAAGGCAAACGGAAAACGAGAATACTCATCAACTATTGTTAATAGATAAGTGTTGCGAGTCGAAGAGGGCAACGGCCCCTTAAAATCGATGCTAAGCCTTTGCATTGGCTGGGTCGCATGTATGAGTATACCACCCGAGGGGCGGAAAAACCGAGGTTTCAATTCCGCACAGACTCTGCAGTCCGAGCACATCTTCTTTACATCCCCGGTAGAGAATGGGAGATTTCGGGACCGCACGAAGTGCAGCATGCGAGTAACGCCTGGATGACACAACCCATCATGGATGTCTACGAGCGTAGAGGGTGCCATGGCGGAGCAGAATGCTCGTGTGAGGGTATCCGGAGCCACATTCTCCTTGCCAGGTCGATAGTGGATGGTGTAACCAAAAGAGGCCAATTCCAGCCGCCAAAGCTGGATTTTATTATTTTAAATTTTGGTCCGTTTTCGATTATCGAGCATGAAGGCGACCGATCGCTGGTCCGTGATTAAGGTAAAGTGCTGGCGAGCCAGGAGATGACTCCACTTCCGTACTGCCTCTATGATGGCTGTAGCTTCTTTCTCGACTGGAGGATAATGTAGCTCAGCCCCTTGAAAAGTCCTGGACAAAAATGCCACCGGACGACCTTCCTGATTCAGAGTGGCTGAGATTGCCACCTCCGAGGCATCACACTCAACCACGAAAGGAAGACTCTCATCGATGGAGTGAAGAGCCGCTTTCTCCAACTGCTTTTTCAGGAGGTTAAAGGCTGCAACAGCCGTTGTGTCTAGTGGGAATGTGCTGGCCTTCAGTAGAGGTTGGATTCGGTCCGAGAAGTTAGGAATCCATTTCGCATAGTATGCAAACAGGCCGAGGGCCCGGCGCAAGGAGGCCGGATTCTTAGGTGGCGGGAGTTCTTGGAGTGGGCGAAGCCTTTCAGGGTCAGGTTTAATGATGCCATTGCCCACACAATAGCCAAGGATGTTGATAGTTGGTTGTGACTCAATGGATTTAGCCGCATTCAATGTCAAATTACGGTGCTGGAGTGCATCCCAAAATCGTTGGAGATTGGCGTCATGTTCCTGCTGATTGCGACCTGCGACAGTAATATTGTCCAGATAAGGAAACGTATCCTTCAAGTCTTCCTGTTTGACCAGGTCATCCATTGCTCGCTGGAAGACAGCCACTCCATTAGTGACCCCAAAGGGGAGGCGACGAAATTGATACAGCCGCCCATTGGCTTCAAAGGCTGTATACTGCTTGTCTGAGACCTTCAAGGGTACCTGATGATAGGCGCTTTTCAGATCATAAGTCGAGAACACCGTGTACTCAGCCAATTTATTAACCATATCATCGATGCGCGGCAATGGGTATGCGTCCAAGTCCGTATACTGATTGATGGTCTGTGAATAGTCAATGCACAGCCGTTTCTTGTGAGGTTGTAGAGGGTTCTTAACAATAACGACCTGGGCGCGCCATGGCGACGAACAAGGCTCGATGATATCCTCTGCTAAAAGCCGAGAAATCTCAGCCGCAATAAAAGACTGGTCTTCCTGACTGAAACGGCGTGACTTTGTTATAATCGGTTTGCATCGAGGAGGGATACTGGCAAACAGTGAGGGTTCATCCAGTGAAGCTGCTGACAAGGCACAGAACGGTAATCGAGGTCGTATATTAGAAATAGTGAGTTCAGGTTTGGATCCGCCGAACTCAATGGTAAGCTTCTTATGCTGCTTTTGAAAATCCAGCCCTAAGATAAGATCACTACATAAGTCCTTGAGCACCGAAAGCCGGGTGGAGGGATACCTGTGACCTTTAAGCATTATTTCAACTACACAGAAGCCAGAAATTCTGGTATTAAGTGATGACTGAGCCATCGCAACTGCCTGGTCCGATGGAAAAACATGTAGCTTTAACTGTGCAACAGTCTGTTCCCTAATGAAACTATCAGTGCTACCTGAGTCAATTAAGGCATCTAAAGTATGTCCATTAATTGATGCTTTTGTAGCTGCATGGAATAGATTCTGAGGACAAGCAGCTGTAATTGGTGTCGTTGCACAAAGAGTGGCTGAAATTCTAGGTGTGTTTCTTCGAGAAAAAACCCGAGAGGAAGCACGATAGTTTTTAGTTGGAACATCCTGATAGGCCCTTACTGGGGCATTTCGGTAGGACTTAGCTTGATAAGCCCTCGTAGAGGCTCTTGATAGGCAAACCTTTACAAAATGACCCTTTTTGTTGCAATGACTGCAAAACGCATTGCGAGCAGGGCAGAATCTCCGAGGGTGAAACTCATCACCACAAAAAAAGCATTTCTTAGATTGCCAAGAGGCTGCCACAGTGGGGTCATCATCCTCTTCATCAGTGAAGTCATCAGATCGATCGTCAGGGATAAAGTCCTCCCTAATAGAGTTCACCTGTGGCCTCTTAAATTGCCTGACTGTAGTTAAGGCAGCAGACCGAGGTCTGGGCACTGTAAAAAGGTCTGCATTCCTTTTTGCCAGATCTAGAGAGCAAGCCAGGTCATAAGCTCTCTGCAGCTCAAGTGTCTTACTTTCCAGTAGACGCTGGCGTATAAATGGGGAGGCAAGCCCGCAGATGAAGGCATCACGGATCATTTCTTCGCGGTATAGCTCAGCTGAGGCTGCCCGAAAGTTACAGTCCATACTAAGTCTGCGAAGCTCTTGGAGGAATTTATCAATGGATTCCTCCGGCCCTTGTTGGGCTGTAGCTAGTAGATGTCTAGCATAGACCTCATTCGGTGTCTTAGTATATAGTCTCTTAAGCGTCTGAATTGCCTCCTCATAACTGTCCCAGTCTTCCACATACTGAAATACATTCGGGGTGACACAGTTGATGAGTATCCGCAACTTTGAGTTATCATCAGCTTTGCAATACTCAAGAAAATTCTCAAACGTGCGATACCAGTGTTTCCACACCTTACCGGCTGCTGGGGTGTTTGGGTCCAAGTCAAGACGCGATGGTTTAAGGATGTTTTCCATGATGGGTGATTCCCTGGATCCTTAGCTCCGAGTTCGTCCAAAAAGTTTGAGTGCGAAGTTTTTCCAAAGTTGATTAAATTGTCGTAAGAATGAGCCTTACGCGTGGTAAACTTAATGTAAGCTTTAATCAACTTAAAACGGTGCTGCATACAAAAGAGGTCTTACCCTATGCCTCTTCCAGAGCTAACTGATCAGTCCAGTATTTATCCTGGACTGATTACAGGAAGTGATGTCATACAGGAAGCTGAAAAGTGTTACCACAGTCCCCTCTCTCAGACTGAACCGTCCCCTCTCAGACTGAACCGCCCCCTCTCTCAGTCTGAACCCCCCCTCTCTCAGACTGAACCGCCCTCTCTCTCAGACTGAACCCCCCCCTCTCTCAGACTGAACCACCCTCTCTCAGACTGAACCGTCCCCTCTCTCAGACTGAACCGTACCCTCTCTCAGACTGAACCGTCCCCTCTCTCAGACTGAACCACCCTCTCTCAGACTGAACCACCCTCTCTCAGACTGAACCGTCCCCTCTCTCAGACTGAACCGTCCCCTCTCTCAGACTGAACCGTCCCCTCTCTCAGACTGAACCGTCCCCTCTCTCAGACTGAACCGTCCCCTCTCTCAGACTGAACCGTCCCCTCTCTCAGACTGAACCGTCCCCTCTCTCAGACTGAACCGCCCCCTCTCTCAGGCTGAACCGTCCCCTCTCTCAGACTGAACCACCCTCTGTCTCAGACTGAACCGTCCCCTCTCTCAGACTGAACCCCCCCTCTCTCAGACTGAACCACCCTCTGTCTCGGTCTAATCCGCTCCCTTTCGTTTCTCTGTCTCAGAACAAAAATAGAAATTTCGGTAGCTGCTTTAATGAATTAAAATGTCTCGAGCGTAATCTGAAAAATCATTGACTCCAAGTCACGTAAGGAGATATTCGGACAGGTGACCAAATGCTTGTTGACAGAGGGAGGTTTTAAAGACAGTCTTAAAGGAGGAGAGAGAGGCGGAGAGGGAATTCCAGAGCTTAGGGCCCAGGCAGCTGAAGGCCAATGTAGTTATGAAGGAAATCGGGGATGTACAAGAGGCCAGAATTGGAGGAGTACAGAGATCTCGGAGTGTTGTAGGGCTGGAGGTGGTTACCGAGATAGGGAGGAGGGAGGCCATGGATGAGAACTTTAAAATCGAGGTGTTGCTGGACCGGGAGCCAATGTAGGTCAGTGAGCACAGGGGTGATGGGTGAACAGGGAGCGGCACTGAATACCATCCAGTCACATGAGAGAAGTGACCATGGAGACATCATTTCCTCCCCATTCAAGGACACCTTCATTCAGCATTTAAATGGTTAATGTGTTGGCTCTTCGAGGCGGCTCGCCCTCCCCGCACTGAAACACCAGATACTGGCCCTGAGGTGTTGGTCTGAAAGATCAAACAGCAGGAATCCATGGAACGGTTCATAAAGTCCCAGATAGAGGCGTTAAAATTCATTCCTTGAGCTGGGTCTCTCTTATTGGGATAATACTTCATAAAGAATTGTTTCTAACTCACTTTGTTCATAATTAAACAAGTTATCAAACCGGTTCGATTAATATCTTGAAACAGTAGCTTCCAGTCAGAGGGCGGAGATGTGGCTCAAATCTCAAATAACAAGGATCAGCTCCAATTACCAAACTGTGATTGGCAGGAAAAAAACCAGGAACAGCCTCCGATTGGTGGCAATGAGTTTACAAACACTCGCACCCAGAAATTCAGGTTGGAGGCTTCCTGCGGGTGCAAGCCCCCGACCTGCACTTACCAAGTGCGCCTGCCGTTGTGCTGTGGGCCCGCGTGGAATTCCGATCCTGGGCCTCCTCCAGCTGCCGGTGTGCATTTCATTTTAGAGTAAAACTGTTCACAGCGGCAGAGAACGTGCACTGACAGGCGGTGGTGTTGTCACGCTAAGGGATTTATCCGAACATGAGGAAAGGGTCGAGCAGCTGTTTGGATTTAGTAGCGGTTGCCCCTTGGCTGGTGTAGAATCAGACATTGGTATACGTAAACGTGAGTTGCTCTGGCCAGCTATATGTTTAAAAATGTTAGGTGTGTGTTGAATATCAGCTTCTGTGATGTGGCAGATCATGCTTCACCTTTGCAAATGTTTACTGTTTCCTTTCCACAGGTGGACAGCATACCTCTGACACACGGGATGAGCAGTGCGTTGAGTCTGCGGCCGCAGAGGGCATTGGGGAAGGGAGTTACTGATACAGTGGAAGCAGTGAGTGAGGTGATGGAGGAGCAGGAGCAATTTGTGCTTTGTCAGCTAGTGGAAGAGGAGGGTATGGACCCTGGGTTGCTGCACAGTCCCTCTCCATCTCCTGGCCCCTCTGGCTCTGTGCGAGGCACCGATGACTGTTGTTCCACAGACAGACACCAGCCTGATACTGCAGAGCAGGTGGGAGAAGCAGAAAGACATTCAACAGAACGGAATGACTTACAAGCTCACGTGCAACAGATTGAAGGGTTGAGGCAATCGATGTGTTCTCTTACTGAGAAGAAAGTTGACTCTCTTGCCTCCATCAGGCAGGGAATTGATGATCTTGGTAAAGATGTTAACATGTCACTTAATCAGATAGTATTGCAGTTGCAAAAACAAGATCATGTTACAGTGGCGCTTAATCAAATAAATGAGTCTCTCGTTCGACTCTTGCAGTTGCTTGAACCACTTTCTGCTGCCATTACTTTGACTCCCGCAGAACCGCCCTTACCTGCTCCCAGCACAGAAACAGTGCGGACCCAAGAGCCAGCTGCTCCGTCAGTCGTGATGCAAGCAAACGTTGCCTTGCAGCAGCAGCAGCAGCAACCCTGTCAGGAGCCAATTGCTGAAGGGCCAGAGATTGTACACAGGGGCCTTTCACTTGGCAGCAGAGGGCTCCGGTCACGGGAAGGGGGAAAGCGCAGGAGACAGTAGGTGTCACCTATTGCACAATCCACCTCCTTTGACCCTCAGGCACAGATGCGAGGGGGCAAATCGTTCAATTGTTTAATTTTTCATTTTATTTAAATGTTAAATGTTGTCGTTGCTTTTTTTATTGAAATATATATTTGTGACTGAAAGTGTATGTAACCTTTTCGTTTAAAAAGTACAGCCTCTAGTCACTTTGAAAAAAAATTCAACTTTTTTATTTGCAAAAATATTTAAAATTACAACTGTTTGAAATTTAGAAAATAGCTAGTTTCCATCTTGAATGTCTTAATTGCGCTAAGAAACCAAAAAAGTCACTTTAAACTGTTTACAAATTTTATTCTAAACTATTATGTTTGCGAATGTTTGAAAAGTAGAAAATAGCTAGTTAACATTTAAAAGTTATAAACTATGTACATCAAAACTGAACCTGAAAAGTCCTTGATGCTGCAATAAAAGTTCACTGTTTCACTTTAAATTGTTTCTGTTCCTTTCTTTGCCTTGCTGGGGGAGGGAGAGGTACAAGGCGACACTACCTCGTGAAGGTGTGGGCTACTAGCTGTTCCCGAGCAGCCTTACTTTCAGCAGCACTTGGCTCCTCCCCATCAGGCCTGGCCACAGGCACATCGGCATCGTCCATGTCCTCCATTTCAGCAGGTAGTTCCTCTGCAGCGTTAAGGGTCAGTCCTACCCGCAGGGCAAAGTTATGCAAAGCACAACAGGCCACCACAATCCTTGCCACTTTCTGAGGAGAATACTGCAAGGTCCCCCCTGACCTGTCCAGGCACCGGAAGCGTGATTTCAGAAGTCTGATTGTCCTCTCCACCACTTGCCGTGTGGACACGTGTGCCTGGTTGTATCTCTCCTGAGCCTCATTACTGGTCTTGCGGTAGGGAGTCATCAGCCATGGTCTTAGCGGGTAGCCCTTGTCGCCCAATATCCATGCGGATCCTGGAGGCAATGCGCTGAGGGCGCCATATAAGTTCGAGTTATGGAGGACGAAGGAGTCATGATTACTTCCCCGGTGCTCTGCATTCACGTTTAGGATCCTGAGGTGCGCATCACAGACTATCATAACATTCAATGAATGAACCCCTTCCTGTTGATGTATGTCACAGGTGCACCCAGTGGTGCCTTCAATGCAACATGTGTTCCATCAATGGCCCCAATCACTTTGGGGAATCCAGCAATGCTATAAAATGCAAGAGCCATCTCCTTTTGATGGCGAGTGGACAAGTCAAAGTCAATGAACTCTGAAGCCCTACGGAAAATGGCATCTGTGACCTGGTGAATGCAAGCCCTCGCAGCATTCTTGGAGATGTTGGTAATGTTACCGGTGCTTGACTGATATGACCCACTTGCAAAGAAGTTCAATGCTGTGGTTACCTTCATATTCACTGACAAGGCAGTGACGGTCTTCGAGCGTGTTTGAAGGTCCTCCTTTAACATGTCACATAGTCGGCCGATTGCCTCTTTACTGAAGCGCAGCCTCCTCACACACAACTCCTCCGAAAGCAACTCAAATGACAGCCTCTCCTTGTACACTCTCTGGGGTGGGTAGTAGTTCCTCCTGATCTGGAGACGGTTATGGTTCCTCAGTCTTCTTTCTTGTTCCCTGGCGTTTCCAATTCTCTGAAGCAAAATCGCACCGAGGATCAGGGCAACATCCTCAAGGGGCATGTTTCTCCCTCACAGGCTTCCTCTTTAAACAGATAAAGTACTTGTAAGGAAAAAATGGAAAGAGTTGTCAAAGTAATTTCAATAAAGTAAGTGGCTAGAAAATCAAGTGGGGCTCTGGTGTGAAACGTGCAGTATCGGATCGGGCACACCTCATACCCGCCTGATCAATATCACGTGGGGCTCTGGTGTGGAACGTGCGGTATCGGATCGGGCACACCTCATACCCGCCTGATCAATATCACGGCCCGAGATGATTTTCCAATAACTAACATTTACAGAAAGTCATACATACATACTTAAAGGAATATAATTGATATTTTATTTTTTTTAACTTTTGTAAATGTTACATAATTCATTTTTAAACAATCATTTTCACATTTAAGAAAAAAATCTAATTCAATTAGGTCTTGCACACAGCAAGAGTTGCTCCTTATAACTACACTACTCAAAACATGGTCCAAACCCGTTTTTAACAAATTTTTAAAGTTGGAAACTTACCTCAGACTTTCTGAAAAGAACTTTGCTCCCTTTCACAATTAAAAATGTTCCGTTTATTAGCCCCACTGCTGAAAGAGTTCTTCCTGATTGTCCAGGAGCTTCTGCCAAGGCTGTACGCCGGCTTTTTCCACGCGCAGCTGCTAGGGACTTACCCGCACTGCACCAGCTGAGAAAAACACGGAAGTTCCAGGTCTGCGCGCTGCCTCTCCAGCGCAAGCGGTTGACCTGTGAACCCCTTCCTTCAAGAGAACGGAAGTTCCGGTTTCCAGCGCATGCGCGAAACCGGCACTTCCGTTGGCCCTACGGGTGAGTACACAGCGCATATACACCCGTGGGGAACGGAATTTCGGGCCAGAAATTCGGGACGGAGGCTTCCCGCGGGTGCAAGCCCCCGACCTTCACTTACCTAGCGCGCCTGCCGTTGTGATGTGGGCCCGCGTGGGATTCCGATCCTGGGCCTCCTCCAGCTGCCGGTGTGCAGTGCTCGCTTATCCCAGGGGCGCAGTTAGTTCGAAGCGTCCCCTGGGATCACGTGGGCCATGGAGAGCCAATCGGAGCAGGGAATCTCCATTCATAGATTTGACAGGAAGACCTGTCCAATCAATGAATAGAGATCGGCCCCAAAACCTCACTAAAACTTCAAATACATTTTAAAAAACATCACATTTTTAAAATAACTATAAATTACATAAATTAACTATTTTAAACAATAATTTACATTTTTGAAAAAATTAATTACAGTTTTTAACGGGGCTAAAAATAAACTTACCTTTCTTTAAAGTATTTAAAAAAGATAAACCTATGGGGAAAATGTTTTAATTTTAGTTAATTCCCCACTTACCTTGTTAAAAGCAAGCCTTGACTTATCCCTCACTCCAAAACCTGTAAAAACCGGAAGTTCGCTGCGCGCGCGCTGCCTCTCCCGCGCATGCGGTTGACCCTCGAACCCTTATTTCACCGGACCGGAAGTTCCGGTTTCCCGGGCATGCGCAGTGGAGTCTCCGAGCAGAAAGCAGCTTTTCCCCAGAGGGTGAAACTCGGGACAAATCTCAACAACAAGGATCAGCTCAAATGATCAAACTGTGAGTCGCTCCGTGAAAACCAGCCATTGGCTGCAGTGAATCTCCACAGACGGAGCTTGCAGAGAGACGGAGAATCCCGGGGACCAAGGTCATGTGAATGGAGCTCTGAACCTGTATTCTGTCTCACTCGGCATTGATTCTTTACTCTACCCGTTTAAAGCCGGGCTCTCCCGGGGAGATCCTGTTCCACGGGCCGCTGTGGCCAATCCATTCCCGGGCGGCTATCGCCATTCTCAGTGTCCGCTCGGACAGTGACCGAGGGCGGTCTGTCCAACACTGGGGCCCTCGGCTCAACCTGCTCCCGTTCCCCACCATCCCTCTCATTGTTCAGAGGGGCCGAGCGAGAGTGACCAGGAACACGGGCTCCACAGTGTCCGCCAATCCTAGGCTGGTCAGGCAGACAGTGGTGGGATTGTGGAAGTAGTTTAATGTAACACAATGTGGGACAATACACTCTGGATTGAAGGGTTACAGACTGGAATACAGCGTGAATAGGGAATGACTGGGAGAGGGTCACACGGAGTTCACTCTAGATACAGAAATCACTAAACCTTGGATTCCAGCTCTAAACAACACTCGAGGTCACTGCAGTTGGTCAGTGAGCTGGAACTCGGTGTGTTGAGCTTGGGACGCCTGTCCCAGGAAGGACAGATTGGCTCTGGAGGGAGTCCGGCTGGAATTGTTCAGGGTGAGAGCTGAGATGAAGGGGCTGAGCGATGATGAGAGACTCAGTTTACTTTAGTAAGATGGTTAAACATAAAGTGAGAGGAAATCCTATTAAAAATGAGTTAAACTGTCTGTACAGCAGTGCTCATAGTGTCTGTAATAAGACAGGGGAGCTGGAGGCAATCATACGTCGTGAGGAACCAAACATAATCGTGATTACTGAGACATGGCTACAGAAAAATCAGGACTGGGAATTAAACATTGCAGGATATAACATATTTAGAAAAGATAGAGAGGGATAAAGGGGGGGGGGGTGGAGTATCTGTACTTATTAGGGATAACATAATGGCAGTAGATAAAAGTGGCGCAGATATCAGCAAGACAAAATAGAATCCATATGGATAGAGATAAAAGATAATAAGGATCAATCACACTAATAGGCGTAGTCTACAGACCACCTAATAGTGGAAGGGAGGTGGAGGAAGAAATATGCAAACAAATCAGGGGAATGAGTAAAAAGCATCGAATAATAATCATGGGGGATTTCAACTACCATGATATTAATTGGACACAAGAGGTAGGTAAAGGGGATAAGGGAATGGAGTTCCTACAATGTGTACAGGACTCTTTTCTAACCCAATATGTAAAAAGCCCAACCAGGGAGGATTCGATATTGGATCTAGTAATGGGGAATGAACCACAGCAGATAAGAGAAGTAAAGGTAGGGGAACATATAGGCAATAGTGACCATAATATAATACACTTTAAGATGATAATTGAGAAGGACACAAGTATGATGAAAACCAGGTTAATAGATTGGGGAAAGGTTGATTTTGAGGGGCTGAGAGTAGAACTTGGGAAACAAAAATGGGCAACAATATTTTCAAGCAATGATGCAGAATAGCAATTGGAAACATTAATGGGAAACATTTGAAATGGTATTCAACAGAGAGCAGGAAAAATATATTCCACTAAAAGGAAAGAACAAACTAAACAATAATGAGACTCTGTGGATGAATAAAGCCATAAGGGCAAAATTGAGGGTAAGGAAAGAGGCATACATTAAGTACATAGACAGCAGGGGAGGGCATGATAAGAGAGAATACGAAAAGATTAGGAGAGAAGTCAAAAATCAATTCGGGAGGCAAATAGGAACTATGAAATTAAATTATCAGGGACCAAACAGTAAAATATTTTATAGGCACATCAATAAAAAATTGAAGGTTGGGATGGGAATACGGCCATTATGGGATAGTCAGGACAATACCACAGGTAACGATAGAGAGATGGCAGAAATATTAAATTATTTTACTTCAGTATTTACCAGGGAGATAGAACATTTGGACATGACATTGGATGATGAGATTAGAAATGATAGGAGTGAATTTAAAATAATAAATGTGATATATTAAATAAATTAATCAAACTCAAAGAGGATAAAACCCCTGGTCTGGATGGATTGCATCCACGCATTTTAAAAGAATCCTAGGGAAGAGATAGCAGAGGCATTATTACACATATTTAATAATTCGTTAGAAAAAGGTATAGAGCCAGAGGACTGGCGGATAGCTAACATAATACCGTTATTTAAGAAGGGGGATAGAACATGTCCAGAGAATTATAGACCAGTCAGCTTAATATCGGTGGTAGGAAAAATTATGGAATCCCTACTAAAGGAGAAAATAGAACATCTAGAAACCAAAAATAATAATGAATATACAACATGGATTTCAAAAGGGAAAGTCTTGCTTGACCAACCTTATTGAATTTTTTGGAGAGGTAACCGAGAGAGTAGACAATGGAAATGCAGTAGATGTAATTTATCTGGAATTTCAAAAGGCCTTCGATAATGTACCCATAATAGACTGATGAACAAGGTCAGCGAATGCGGAGTCAGGGGACAAGTAACAGAATGGATTGCTGGCTGGCTTCAGGACAGAAAGCAGAGAGTAGGAGTAAAGGGTAGCTATTCACAGTGGCAGAAGGTGGGTAGTGGTGTTCTACAAGGATCAGTGCTGGGACTAATGCTGTTCACAATTTACATTAACGATTTAGACTTGGGAATCAAAAGCACAATTTCTAAATTTGCAGTTGATGCCAAATTGGGCGGGGCGGGGGGTGTTGGTCATTACTGAGGAGGACTGCAACAAGATACAGGAGGACATTAATAAACTTGCTGAATGGGCATATAATTGGCAAATGAAGTTCAACACCGATAAATGGGAGGTATTACATTTTGGTAGGAAGAATAGTGAGGTCACATCACTTGGAGGGTAGAGGAACAAAGGGATCTAGGAGTACAAATCACTAGAAGTTGCGACACTGGTTAGCAAGGCCTTAAACCCTAGTTCTTGGTTTGCTTTTTTTTATTTCTAGAGGTATAGAATTAAAAAGTAAGGAAGTTATGCTAAACCTGTATCGAAGCTTGGTTAGACCACACTTGCAGTACTGCGTACAGTTCTGGTCGCCATGTTATAAAACGGATATAGAGGCACTGGAGAGGGTGCAGAGATGATATACAAGGATGATACCTGAAATGCGAGGGTATACATATCAGGAAAGGATGAACAGGGTCTCATTTTCCTTGAAAAAAGGCTGAGGGGTGACCCAATAGAGGTATTTAAAATTATGAAAGCTTTTGAAAGTGGAAACATTCTCTCTGTATCCACTCTTTTGGGAGGAGCATAACTAAAGGCCATCAATATAAGATAGTCACCAAGCAATCCAACAGGGAATTAAGAAGAAACTTCTTTACCCAAAGAGTGGCGAGAATGTGGAACTTGCTGCCACAGGGAGTGGTTGAAGTGAAAAGTGTAGATGCATTTAAGGGGAGGCTAGACAAGCATATGAGGGAGAAGGGAATAGAGGATTATGCTGATCGATTTCGATGAGGAAAGGCGGGTGGGGGCTCGAGAGGAGCATTAAAGACGACATAGCCTGTTTGGGCCGAATGGCCCGTTACTGCGCCTGTATATCCGATGTAATCCGATGTATGTGATCCTCTTGTCTCTCGCTCTCCAACACGGGGACAGTTCAGTCTGAGTGTTCCTGCACTGAGCCACAGTTAATGCTGGTTCTGATTGTTGAATATTCTGATTAAGATGCCTCACTTATCGCTAGAAACCTTCCTGCCCTGCCCCGCACAGCCAAATACAGCCCGCCTCTGTCATAAAGGGAGAGGGAGGTAGACCCATTGACTCAGATACACGCTGGTCCTGGAGATGGACCAAGGAGAAAGGTCAGAGAGAGTCCCATTGACTCAGATACATAGAAACATAGAAAAATAGGAGCAGGAGTAGCCAATTTGGCCCTCCGAGCCTGCTCCGCCATTCAATATGATCATGGCTGATCCTCTATCTCAATAGCATATTCCCGCTCTCTCCCCATACCCCTTGATGCCTTTTGTGTCTAGAAATCTATCTATCTCCTTCTTTCAATATATGCAGTGACTTGACCTCCACAGCCTTCTGTGGTAGAGAATTCCACAGGTTCACCACCCTCTAAGTGAAGAAATTTCTCCTCATCTCAGTCTTAAATGTCCTACCCTGTATCCTGAGACTGTGACCCCTCGTTGTAGACACCCCAGTCAGGGGAAACATCCTCCCTGCATTCAATCTGTCTAGCCCAGTCAGAATTTTAAACGTTTCAATGAGATCCCCTCTCATGCTTCTAAACTCTTGGGAATACAGGCCTAGTTGACCCAATCTCTCCTCATACGACAGTCCTGCAATCCCAGGAATCAGTCTGGTGAACCTTCGCTGCACTCCCTCTATGGCAAGTATATCCTTTCTTGGGTAAGGATACCAAAACTGCACACAGTACTCCAGGTGTGGTCTCATCAAGGCCCTGTACAACTGCAGTAAGACATCCTTGCTCCTGTACTCAAATCCTCTTGCAATGAAGGCCAACATACCATTTGCCTTCCTAACTGCTTGCTGCAACTGCATGTTTGCTTTCCGTGACTGGTGTACAAGGACACCCAGGCCCCTTTGTACATCAACATTTCCCAATCTATCACTATTTAAATAATACTCTGCCTTTCTGTTTTTCCTACTGAAGTGGAAAGCATCACATTTATCCACGTTATACTGCATCTGCCATGTATTTGCCCACTCACTCAACTTGTCTAAATCACCTTGAAGCCTCTTTGCATCCTCCTCACAACTCACAATCCCACTTAGGTTTGTGTCGTCAGCAAACTTGGAAATATTACATTTGGTTCCCTCATCCAAGTCATTGATATATATTGTGAATAGCTGGGGCCCAAGCACTGATCCCTCTGGTACCCCCACTAGTCACCGCCTGCCACCCCGAAAAAGACCCATTTATTTCTACTCTCTGTTTCCTGTCTGTTAACCAATTTTCAATCCATGCCAGTATATTACCCCCAATCCCATTTGCTTTAATTTTGCACACTAACCTCTTATGTGGGACTTTATCAAAGGCCTTCCGAAAATCCAAATTAACCACATCCACTGGTTCTCCCTTATTTATTCTACCAGTTACATCCTCAAAAATCTCCAGTAGGTTTGTCAAACACGATTTCCCTTTCATAAATCCATGTTGACTTTGTCTAATCCCGTTGATATTTTCTAAGTGTCCAGTTATCACATCCTTTATAATAGTCTCTAACATTTTCCCTACTACTGATGTTAGGCTATCCGGTCTGTAGTTCCTTGTTTTCTCTCCCTCCTTTTTTAAATAGTGGGGTTACATTTGCCACCCTCCAATCTGCAGGAACTCTTCCATAATCTATAGAATTTTGGAAGATGACAACCAATGCATCCACTATTTCAATGGCTACCTCTATTAGTACTCTGGGATGCAGATTATCAGGCCCTGGGGATTTATTGGCTTTCAGTCTCATTAATTTATCCAGCACTATTTTTTACTAATACTAATTGCCTTTAATTCTTCCTTCTCACTAGACCCTTCGTTCCCTAGCATTTCTGGGAAGTTATTTGTGTCCTCTTCCATGAAGACAGAACCAAAGTATGTGTTTAATTGCTCCACCATTCCCATATTCCCCATTATAATTTCTCCCGTTTCTGACTGTAAGGGACCTACATTTATTTTCACTAATCTTTTTCTTTTTACATACTTGTAGAACCTTTTACAATCCGCTTTTATGTTCCTTGCAAGTTTACTCTCATACTTATTTTTCCCCTCTTAATCAATCTCTTGGTCCTTTTTTGCTGAACTCTAAACTGCTCCCAATCCTCAGTCTTTCTACTTTTTCTGGCAACTTTATGTGACACCTCTTTGGATCTAATACTATCCTTAATTTATTTTGTTAGCCATGGTTGGGCCGCTTTTCCTTTTGTGTTTTTGCGCCAGAAAGGAATGTATAACTGTTGCAATTCATGCATTCGTTCCTTAAATGTTAGCCATTGCCTATGGTGCTGGAGATGGACTGGGGAGAAAGGTCAGAGAGAGTCCCATTGACTCAGATACACACTGGTCCTGGAGACGGACTGGGGAGAAAGGTCAGAGAGAGTTCCATTGACTCAGATACACACTGGTCCTGGAGACGGACTGGGGAGAAAGGTCAGAGAGTTTCCATTGACTCAGATGCACACTGGTCCTGGAGACGGACTGGGGAGAAAGGTCAGAGAGAGTTCCATTGACTCAGATACACACTGGTCCTGGAGACGGACTGGGGAGAAAGGTCAGAGAGAGTTCCATTGACTCAGATACACACTGGTCCTGTCGACAGTCCTGAAAGATTACATGGTAAGGCAGGAACTGGTGAGAATGAGACTGGGAGAGTCTGAACAGTGAGCACAATTATCCAGCATGAGGCCGTGCAATGGAATTTGAAGTGAGATCAGTTTCTGTCTCTAAACACACAGTCACACTGAATCTTGTGTTTTTTATTGTAAATGAAGTAGCAGAGAGGGTTGATGAAGGGAGTGCAGTAGATGTATCTATGGACTTTCAAAATCCATTTGATGAAGGGCCACCTATCAGACTTGTTTGGAAAAGAGAAGCGCATGATATTAAAGGGACGGTGGTAAATTGGGTTCCTAATTGTCTGAGTGATAGGAGGCGGAGAACAGTGGCGAACGGATGTTTTTCTGACTGGAGAGAAGGATGCATTGGGTCATCCAGGGCCTGGAATTGGGACCTTTGGTGTTTTAAATATTTTAAATGTCCTGGACTTCGGTATAGTGAGTGGACCTTCGAGTTTTGCTGATGATACAAAGTTTAACTGTTGTGAATGGTGAGCAGGATAGTAGCAGACTTTAGAAAGACAAAGACTGACTGGTGAAATGGGCAGACACATGGCAGATGCAATTTAATACAGCTCAGTGTGAACTTACTTGACTAGTATATTGAGGGGGTACAATAGCAGAGAGATCTGGGGGTGCAGACTCAGAAATCTTTGAATGTGGGAAGATAAGTTGAAAATGCATTTGAGAGTGCTTGGGAGATTTTGCTTTGTAAATGGGGCATTGAACACAAAAACAAGGAGGTCAATGATAACCCATTACAATTCACTGGTTGGGCTGGAGTATTGTGTACAATTCTGGGCACCGCACTTTAGGAAGGATGCCAAGGTCATGTAGAGGGTACAGAGGAGGTTTACCAGGATGGTACCAGGGATGACGGACTTCAATTATGTGGAGAGATCGGAGAAGTTGGGATTGTTGCCTTTAGAGCAGAGAAGGTGAGGGGGAGACCTAATAATTCAAAATTATGAGGGGTTTTGATGGAGCAAGTAGGAAGACATGTTTCCTTTGGCAAATGGGGAGTTAACAAAAGGTCACAGTTTTTAAATAATTGGCAAAAGAACTGGAGGAGAAATTAGGAGAATTTGCTTTACACAGAGATTTAAGATCTGGAATGCACCACCTGATAAACTGATGGAAACACATTCAAGAGGAACTTTCCAAAGACAATTGGACCTGTACTTGAAGAGGACGGATTTCCAGGGTTATGGGGAGAAAGCTGGGGTGTGGGACTAGTTTTGACATCTTTTTAAAGAGCCGGCACAAGCACTTTGGGCCAAATGGCCTCCTGTGTTGTAAGATTGGAAGGGGTTTGATCCAAGAGCCCAGCAGATATTAACTGTCTCCCCGCCCCCAGCACCAACTTGGAAAGAACTGACTTTTATGTTCCCCATAATATCGATATTATACTGAGTGTTAAGGTAGTACCAGACACTCAAATATATTTCAGATCCAACTCTCAATAAATAATCTAGGCCATTAAGGGGTGGTAGAATCATCGTTACGGCACAGTAGGAGGCCATTCAGCTCGTCGAACCCGTGTTGGATTTCTGCAAGAGCACTTCAGCTCAATCCCCCGCTCTTTCCCTGTCGCCCTGCAATGTTTTTTCCTTCAGATAATTATCTTGTTCCCTTTGGATGGTGGAAAGGATTTCTTCACACACAGGGTGGTGGAAATCTGGAACTCTTCCCCCAACAATCTGTTGAGGCTGGGGGTCAATTGAACATGTCAAAACTGAGATTAATAGATGTTTGTTGGGCATTAAGGATTACGGAACCAAGGCAGGTCCATGGGGTTAAGACACAGATCAGCCCTGGTCTAATTGAATGGTGGAACAGGCTGGAGGGGCTGAATTGCCTCCTCCTGTTGATATTTTCCTGTGTAGTCCTCCCGCCACTGGTGGCGCTGGAGTGATGCAGCCTCTCTCCGTTGCTTTCTGGCGCAGTTGCAGCGCCGTACCCTTCCCCTCCCGCGCAGGCGGAGTGCCGCTCCTTGATCTCCCGCGCAGGCGCAGTGCCGCTCCTTGCCCTCCCGCGCAGGCGCAATGCCGCTCCCTTGCACTCCCGCGCAGGCGCAGTGCGGCTCCCTTGCTGATCCGGGGATGTGCAGTGGGCGGGGTTTGCTGTGGGGCGGGCCGGGTCACGCGGGCCGGTGTGTGAGTGACGGTAAGAAACAGGATGGTTGCCCGGGTTACAGGGGCCGCGCTCTGTGACTGAGGGAACTCGGCTCCATTCAGCACACGGCCTGACAGCGCGGCTGCTCAGCCCAGAGTTTAGATCACAGCGAGGGAGGGAGGGGCTTCACAGTGTCACAGACCCGCTTTGTAACTCGGCAGAGAAACGGAGGGGAGATTCCTGTCAGCATCAGCTCCCGGGGAATGTGCTGAACCGGCTCACAATACAGGGGCTGGGCCGGGGGTGGAGGGCGCGGTGGGTTCAGGCACTTTGGACACAAAATGGCGCATTTCCGCCCAGAGCAGTGAGAATGGGGGAGTCTCAGGCGGCCGGAAATTTACTGTGAGGAAAATCTCCAAACTAAACACACAGCCCGGAACTGAGGATCTGAGGAAAGGGACAAAATCAAACAAATACTCGGCCTGGAAATTTAATTTTTGGTAAGCAGAAGAAAAGTCTACATTACATTATTTCACGCTTTCAATATTTCTCATTTTCTGCCCTACCATAATTAGATCTCCGGTGAATGACGGAGTGATTGAGGAAGGTCCACAGTTGGAAGTAAACAAGGATTGTAGACTGAGGAACAACAGCAGGTGAACCAACACAGGATTGTGAGAGAATCAACCAGCGAAAACCCTTCCGATTCAAAGAGCTTCCAGAGATCGACTGGGGAGAAAGGTCAGAGAGAGTCCCATTGACTCAGATACACACTGGTCCTGGAGATGGACTGGGGAGAAAGGTCAGAGTCCCATTGACTCAGATACACACTGGTCCTGGAGATGGACTGGGGAGAAAGGTCAGAGAGAGTCCCATTGACTCAGATACACACTGGTCCTGGAGATGGACTGGGGAGAAAGGTCAGAGAGAGTTCCATTGACTCAGATACACACTGGTCCTGTAGACAGTACACAATGGTTACAAGGTAAGGCAGGAAATGGTGAGAATGAGACTGGGAGAGACTGAGCACAATTATCCAGCATGAGGCCGTGCAATGGGATGTAAAGTGTGTCTCTAAACACACAGTCACAGCGAATCTTGTGTGTCTTTTAGAGTAAAGGAATTTGATCTGAGAGGTGACTCCAGTCTGGGGCAGAGCCCAGCAGATGGACACGTGTATGTTTATTAGGTGGGGCTGAACTCACACCGACACCATCAGATCTCAATGTTAAAATAGCTCAGATCTGGTGAAAAATCAAGGGAAAGATTGAACAGAGAAACTAATTATAGTCAATTCATTGAACACGATGCAGAGACAAGCCTCAAAGATCAGCACGGCCTGTGACCAGCAGGTACGGGGTATTATCAGATAGTGAATGCTGAGCACAGCTTCATTACCTTTGGACATCCCCAGTGTTTAGTACTGGGGACGGTGAAAGACATTAAACGCTGGGTGAGTGTTTGCCTCCTGTTTCATTGGTCACAGACACACACAATACAGAAGTAGAACAACACCGGTCAAAGCAAGCAGGGAATGTGCTTCCAAAATCAACGTCAGATACACAGCGAGCATCAGATTCCCAGTGTATTCTGAAATGGTGAGAACCCACACCAAGTAAAACACAGAATATAGTCTGAAATGGGGATGCGTAATAATATTAGAAATAAAAGCTGAAAATGCTGGAAACACTCAGCAGGTCAGGCAGTGTCTGTGGGGAGAGGAAGGTGGGGTTAATGTTTCAGATCCTGAGCCCGTTCTCAGGAAAGGTCATTGACCTGAACCGTTAACCCCACCGTCCCCTCCCCATAGACACTGCCTGACTCGCTGAGTGTTTCCAGCATTTTCAGCTTTTATGACAGATTTCCAGCATCTCCAGTATTTTGCTGTTAGTAATAATATTAGAAGTTGGTTTTAATATTAGAAGAGATGTATGTTTCCTCCCTTGTACAATGTCTGCTATATTCAGGGTAAGACTGTCCAGAGTGCAATAAATTCCTGTCCCCACTCTGCCCCCTGCCTCCACCTCTCTTTCCTCTACCTCTACCCGCGCCACACTGACCTAACTCCTGTGCCCGCTGCACGCCCAACCCCTCGGCCTGTGAGCGTGACCAGGCTTTCCATTGTAAGTGTTTCCTAGACAGTGCACCCTGCTGTTGTGTGGAGATACGTGAAAAGCATCAACCAGCTGTGTCAGCGGGAGGGATTCTCAGGTGAGCAGCACCAGTGGGACAGGTAGAAAGGTAACAGTAGCCATTGTCTTCGGTTCCCGCCACGAGCTGTGTTCCCGAAGCATCGACTCCATCCCTCTCACTGCCCACTGTCTGAGGCTGAATCAGACCGTTTGCAAACTTGCTGTCGTTTTTAACCGTAGCATAAGCTTCTGACCACATATCCACTCCATAGCCAACAGTGTCTACTTCCAGCTCCGCAACAGTGCCAGTCTCTGCCCCTGCCTCAGCTCATCTGTTGCTGATACCCTCATCCATTCCTTTGTTACCTCTAGACTTGACTGTTCCAAGGCTCTCCTGGCCGGCCTCCCTTTTCCACCCTCCATAAACTTGAACTCATCCAAAAATCTGCTCCATGTATTCTAACTCGCAACAAGTCATGTTCACCCGTCATAGAGTTATACAGCACAGAAAGAGGCCCTTCGGCCCATCGTGTACCCACCGGCCATCAAGCTCTATCTATTCTAATCCCATTTTCCAGCACTTGGTCTGTAGCCTTGTATGCTATGGTGTTTCAAGTGCTCATCTAAATGCTGCTTGAATGCTGTGAGGGTTCCTGCCTCTACCACCCTTTCAGGCAGTGAGTTCCAGATTCCAACCACCATCTGGATGAAATAGTTTTCCCTTAAATCCCCTCTAAACCTCCTGCCCCTTACCTTGAAACTATGCCCCCTGGTTATTGACCCCTCTACTAAGGGGAAAAGTTCTTTTCTATCTACCCTCATAATTTTGTACACCTCAATCAGGTCCCCCCTCCGCCTTCTCTGCTCTAAGGAAAACAATCCCAGCCTGTCCAGTCTCCATAGCTGAAACGCTCCAGCCCAGGTAACATCCTGGTGAATGTCATGTGCACCCTCTCCAATGCAATCACATCCTTCCTATCGTGCGGTGACCAGAACTGCACACAGTATTCCAGCTGTGGCCTAACTAGCGTTTTGTACAGCTCCATCATAACCTCCGTGCTCTTATATTCTATGCCTCGGCTAATGAAGGCAAGTATCCCATATGCCTTCTTAACCACCATATCTGCCTGTCCTGTTGCCTTCAGGGATCTATGTACATGCACACCAAGGTCCCTCTGATCCTCTGTCCTTCCTAGGGTCCTACCATTCATTGTGTATTCCCTTGCCTTGTTAGTCCTCCCAAAATGCATCACCTCACACTTTTCAGGGTTAAATTCCATTTGCCGCTGTTCTGCCCATCTGACCAACCCGTCTATATCGTCCTATAGCCTGAGGCTTCCCTCCTCGCTATTTACCGCTCCACCAATTTTCGTGTCATCTGCGAACTTACTGATCATACCTGCTACATTCATATCTAAATCATGAATGTATGTTGCAAACAGCAAGGGACCCAGCACCGATCCCTGCGTTACACCACTGGACACAGGCTTCCAGTCACAAAAACAACCTTCGACCATCACCCTCTGCCTCCTGCCACTAAGCCAATTTTGGATCCAAAGTGCCAAGTTGCCCTGGATCCCATGGGCTCTTACCTTCTTGACCAGTCTCCCATGCGGGACTTTGTCAAAAGCCTTACTGAAGTCCATGTAGACTACATCAACTGCACTACCCTGATCCACACACCTAGTCACCCCCTCTCAAAATTCAATCAAATTGGTTAGACATGATCTCCCCTTGACAAAGCCATGCTGACTATCCTTGATTAATCCTTGCCTTTCCAAGTGGAGACTAATTCTGTCCCTCAGAATTTTTTCCAATAATTTCCCTGCCACTGATGTTAGGCTCACTGGCCTGTAATTCCCTGGTTTATCCCTACTACCCTTCTTGAATAATGGTACTATGTTAGCTGTCCTCCAGTCCTCTGGCAGCTCCCCTGTGGCCAGAGAGGTTCTGAAAATTTGTGTCAGAGCCCCTGCAATCTCCTCCCTTGCCTCACACAGCAGCTTGGGATACATCTCGTCTGGGCCTGGGGATTTATCCACTTTTAAGCCCGCTAAAACCGCTAGTACCTCCTCCCTCTCAATGCTAATTTGTTCAAGTATATCACAATTCCCCAGCCTGATTTCTATGCCTACATTGTCCTCCATAGTGAACACAGATGTAAAATATTCATTTAAAACCTCACCTACACCTTCTGGCTCTACACACAGATTGCCACTTTGGTCCCTAATGGGCCCTACTCTTTCCCTGGTTATCCTCTTGCCCTTAATATACTTATAAAACACCTTGGGATTTTCCTTATTTTGCCCGCTAGTGTTTTTTCATGCCCCCTCTTCGCTCTCCTAATTTCTTTTTTTAAGTACCCCCCTGCACTTTCTATACTCCTCTTGGGCTTCCACTGTTTTTAGTCCTTTGTATCTGCCAAAAGCCTCACTTTTTTTCCTACTCCATTCTTGTATATTCCTTGACATCCAGGGTTCCCTGGGCTTGTTGGTCCCACCCTTGACCTTTACAGGAACATGTTGGCGCTGTACTCTCTCTATTTCCTTTCTGAATGACTCCCACTGCTCTGATGTGGATTTTCCTACAAGTAGCTGATCCCAGTCCACTTTGGCCAGATCCTGCCTTATCATATTAAAATCGGCCTTCACCCAATTTAGAACCTTTATTTCCGGTCCATCTTTGTCCTTTTCCATGACTACCTTAAATCTCACCGAATTATGGTCACTGTCACCAAAATGCTCTCCTACTGACACTTCTACCACTTGCCCGGCTACATTCCCTAGAATTAGGTCCAGTGCCGCCCCCTCTCTTGTTGGACTTTCTACATGCTGGCTCAAAAAGCTCTCCTGGATGCACTTTAAGAATTCCACACCCTCTAAGCCTTTCGCACTCTGACTATCCCAGTTAATATTGGGGAAGTTGAAATCCCCTACTATTGTTACCCTATTATTTCTACACTTCTCTGAGATTTGCCGACATATCTGTTCCTCTTGGATCTAAAAAGAGAGATCAGAGTATTTTCTAAATAGTGAGAGACTAGGCACCGTGGATGAGCAGAGAGAATTATGGCTCCAAGTATAGAAATTACTCGAAGCTAGTGGATAAGTACAAAAGTAAGTGAAACGGCTAATGGAATGTTGGGCTTTATCTCAGGATCGCTGGAACACAAAAGTAATGATACACCTGTACAGAGCTCTGGTTAGAACCGATTTAGAGTTCAATGTTGTTCTGGGCACAGCACCTCAGGAAGGATATCTTGGCTTTGGTGGTGGTCCAGCTCAGAGTTAAGAGTTAAATTATGAAGACTGATTGCATAGACGAAGCTTGTATTCCCTTGAATATAAACTGTTAAGGGGTGATCTAATTGAGGTATTTAAGATGATCTAAGGAATTGATAAGATAAAGAGAGAGAAACTGTTTCTTCTGATGGAGGAGGCCAGTACAAGGGGGCATAACCTTAAAAGCAGAGCTAGTCCGTTCAGTGGTGACGTTAGAAAGCATTTCTTCACACAAAGGGTAGTGGAAATCTGGAACACTCGCACTCAACAGCTGTTGAGGCTGGGGGTCAATTTGAAAATTTCCGAACTGAGTTTGATAGATTTTTGTTTGACCAGGGTATTTAGGCTTATGGAGCCAAGGCGGGTAGATGGAGTTAAGACAAAGATCAGCCATGATTGAATTGAACGGCGGAACAGGCTCGAGCCAATGAATAGCCTACTGTTCCTACGTTCCTATATTCCTATGTCTCTATTTATAAAGCCAGTGATCCCATATGCTTTTCTAAAAGCTTTATGAACTTGTCCTGCCACCTTCAATGATTTCTGTATGTCTGCCCCCATGTTTGTCTGTTCTTGCACCCCCTTTACTCTTGTACTATTTGTTTTATATTGCATTTCCTCATTCTTTCTTCCAAAATGCATCACTTCACACTCCTGCATTAAATCTAACCTGCCATATGTCTGTCCATTTCACCAGACGGTTTATGTCCTCCTGACGTCTTCCATTATCCTCCTCAGGGTTTACAACTTTTCCGAGTTTTGTGTTATCTGCAAACTATGAAATGATGCCCTGTATACCCAAGTCCAGGTCATTGATATATATTAAAAAGAGCAATGCTCGTAATACTGACCCCTGGAGATACCACTATAACTTCTCTCCAGTCTGAAAAACCTCGCTTCACCACAACCTTCTGCTTTCTGTCCCTTCCCTAATGTAGTATCCACGCTAACATTGCACCTTTAATGTCATTGGCTTCAATTTTGCCAACAAGTCTATTATGAGGTACTTTATCAAAAGTCTTCTAAAATTCCATATACACAGCATCAACTGTACAACCTTCAACAGTCCGCTCCCTTATTTCATCGAAGAAATGAAACAAGTCAGACTCGATTTGCCTTTAACCAATCTGTTTAGGCTGACGTTTGGTAGCCCATGTTCTTCCAAGTGACAAGTAATTGTGTCTCTGGCTATTGTCTCAATGATTTGTCTCAAGAAGTTTCCTCAACACCGGCGCTAGACTGATTCACCTGTAGTTAATTGGTTTATCACACTCCCCACTTTTAAACAAGGGGGTAACATTTGCAAATCTCCAGTCCTGTGGCTCCACTCCCTTATCCAAGGAGGATGCAAAGATTGTGGCCAGAGCCTTACTTCTCTCAGCAACCCAGGATGCATCCCATCCAGACTAGTGACTTTTCCACTTTGAGCGCTGCCAACTGTTTTAGTACATCCTCTTGGGCTATTTATATCCTGTCCAATTTCACTACCACCTTCTCCTTTACTGTAACATTGGCAGCATCCTCTTCTTTAGTGAAGGCAGATGCAAAGTACTCATTTAGTACCTCAGCCATGCCCACTGCATCCACAAGAAGATTGCCCTTTTGGTCCTTAATTGTCGCACCTTTCCGTTGACTGTCCTTTTAGGCTTTATATGTTTAAGAAAGATTTTAATTGTTCTCTATTATATTCCCACTAATCTTTTCTCAATTTTTCCGTGCCCCTCTTAGTTCCTTTTTGATTTCTCCTCTGTACTTTCTGTATTCAGCTCGATTCCCTGCTGTGCTGTTGTTGTTGTCGTGTGTTTATTATACCAGTGTCTGCGTGTGTGAAACAGCAGAAAACCGAATCTTACAAGGTCTCAAACTTGCTTATAATTTAATGCCGGCGAATAACATCAACTAAAGTTTGTAGAAATTACTGATCCGAGACTGAATCGCTTTTACATTTCCGCAGTGGGGAAAGGAAAGGACGCTGACTGAGAGTTTGTTAGACGCACGTGCGAGGGCCCACACAGCGAGACACGCACACAAGTGGAGAATTATAATTGTAAAACAGTCAGATCGAACCAGTTATGTATTTAAGGCATTTCCGGAGATTGTAAGACCTGTAATGATATTCCAAACAAAAATGTTGTGCATCACCTATCTGCTTAAAGTTACACAACTGAGAACATTGCATATTAGTGTTAATATTAATGGAGCAGTGGTGAATGTCCTCACCTCCTACAGTGCTCATTAATCAAGTGCTGACACCATGAGGGATGCCCTTGGCTTTAGTACAAGAGGAATAGAGAAAAAAACCAAAGAAGTTAAGTTCACCCGTTATAAAAGACTGGTTAGGCCTCAGCTGGAGTATTGTTTTCAATTCTGACGCCCCACTTTAGGAAGGATATCAAGGCCTTGGAGACGGTGCAGAAGAGATTTGAGAGAATTGTACCAAGGATGAGCGACTTCAGTTATGGGGAGAAGCTGGTTTGTTCTCTTTAGAGCAGAGATGGTTAAACGAAGATTTTATAGAGCTGGTCAAAATCATGAATGGTTTTGATCAGTAAATGAGGAGAAACTTTCCTGTGGCAGAAGGCTCGGTAACCAGACGACGCAGATTTAAAGTGAGTGGAAAAAGAGCCACAGGCGACGTGAGGAAACATTCTGTTACACAGCGAGTTGGTGTGATCTGCAATGCATTGCCCGAAAGGGTGGTTGGAAGCAGGTTCTATTGTAACATTGAAAAGAGAATTGGATAAATACTTGAAGGGAAAACATTTACAGGGCTATGAGAAAAGAGAGGGACAGTGGTAATAATGGAATCGCTCTTCCAAAGTGTCAGCACAAGCACGAGGGGCCGAATGACCTTCTGAGCTGTATCATACTATGAGTCTATGATGCAGCCTCGCCTAGTCAATGAAGGTGCATGATGAGGCGATCTCAGCACAGAGATTTGAATCCACCGGCAAATCCCAAGAAACAGATATTGAAACAATCAAATCTGCCTTTGGCGCTACAGTAATCGGTTACTATGCACCAGAAGCAGCATCATAGGTTCAATATTGGCCTACAATATAGGTGTGGATAGAAGGACGAAAGTTAACCCATTGCTGGAGATTTGCAATCTGCGGGCGGAGAGCTAGGACAGGAAGCGCACGAGGATCAGTTTTATGGGATGGACAATGGAGGCCATGACATGGAAAAGGATGCCAGATGAGACCATATCCAATGCTGTGGGAAGGTGAATGATGGACAAGGAAGGGTTACACACCGTGGTCACAGTCACAGAGATTGTAGTTTGTGACTGTTCAGGGCAGATTAGAATTACATAGAAACTGCAGCAGAGAAGCAGTCCATTCGGCCCAAGTGGTCTATGCTGTGTTTATACTCCACGGGAGCCTCCTCCCACTCTAATTACATCTTGACACCTTGTCCACATATACGTTCCAGGGCGTTAGACTCGCGACACCAATATTAAATAACATTCAGAACGCTGGAGATCCCATCCTCCTGGAATGATTGAGCGAGTTTGCCGCACTCCCCTCACTTCAGAAACAAATGAGGTCATTCACGTTGGATCTAAAAAGGATAGATCAGCGAATTTTCTAAATGTTTAGAAGTTAGGAACTATGGATGAGCAGAGGGAACTAGGGGTCCAAGTACAGAAATCACTAGAAGCTGGTGGACAGGCACCAAAAATAAATACAAGTCTAATGGAATGTTGGGCTTTATCTCGAGGGCTGGAATACAAAGGGGTAGAAGTTCTGTTCCAGCTGTACAGAGCTCTGGTTAGACCCATTTACAGAACTGTGTTTAGTTCTGGGCACCGCACCTCGGCAACAATATCTTGGCTTTGGAGGTGGTGCAGCTCAGATTCACCAGAATGGTACCGGGGCTGAAAGCTTTAAATTATGAGGATAGATTGTATAGACGAAGCTTTTATTCCCTTGATTATACAAGATTAAGGGGTGATCTAATTGAGGTGTTTAAGATGATCAAAGAAATTGCTGGGATAGAAAGAGTTAAACTATTTCCCTTGCTGGATTAGTCCAGAAACAGGGGCATAACCTTAACCACAGAGCTCGGCCGTTCAGGGGTGATGTTAGAAAACACTTCTTCAGACACAGTGTAGTGGCAATCTGGAACACTCGCCCTCAAAAAGCTGTTGAGGCTCGGTCAATTGAAAATTACAAAACTGTCATTGATAGATTTTTGTTAGGCAATGGTATTTAGGCTTATGGAACCAAGATTGGTATATGGAGTTCAGATACAGCTCAGCCATGATCGAATTGAATGGTTAACAAGCTAGAACGAATGAATGGCCTACTCCTGTTCCCATGTCTCTATTTATAAAGCCAATGCTCCCATATACTTTTGTAAAAGCTTTATCATCCTGTCCTGCCACCGTCAAAGATTTCTGTATCTATACCCCCAAGTTTTTCTGTTCCTGCAATCCCTTTAAATTGTACCAGTTGGTTTAAATTGCATCGCCTCATTCTTCCTTCCAAAGTGCTTCATTTCACACTTCTCTGCGTAAAATTTCACCTGCCATGTGTCTGCCCATTTCACCAGACGGTCTATTTCCTCCTGAAGTCTTCTGCTGTCCTCCTCACGGTTTACGACTTTTACGAGATTCGTGTCATCTACAAACTTTTAAATTATGCCCTGTATACCCAAGTCCAGGTCACTAATATATATCAAAAAGAGCAGTGGTCCTAATACCGACTCCTGGGGTCACCACTGTATACTTCCCTCCAGTGTCAAAAATATCGGTTCACAACTACTGTCTGTTTCTGTCCTTTCGCCAATTTAGTATTCACGGTCGATATATTCAAATAGAAGCACCAACCAGGACATATCTCCACGAACACACGGACAATGTCACTGCCCATAGAGACCAGAGGTATCACACCCAGCCATATGCTGGCCCAAAAATTAGTGAGGGAGCCTTCGTGCGAGGGTAAGGCTTCCCCGCGATCTCTCACTGCGCACTGGCTTTTTCATTCCCAGCTCGCATGAACTTGATGTTCTGGACAGCAGCTGGGCAGTGCTTCCGTATCCCACAGGCGCAGTTAATTCGTGCGAGCTGTGGGATCACGTGACTCAGTTAGAGCCAATGGCAGCACACCATCTTTCATTCATAGCTTTCACAGCACGGCTGTGAAAGCTATGAATACTATACCCCCCCCATGTTCTTGGGGCATGAGAGTGTGTTCAGGGAGAAGGGAAGGGACGGCTGCGACCTGAACTGACCAACAAAATGATTTTCCAGAATGAAAGAGAATTGCATTTATATAGCGCCTTTCACGACCACCGGACGTCTCAAAGCGCTTTACAGCCAATGAAGTACTTTTTGAACTGGAGTCACTGTTGTAATGTGGCAGCCAATTTGCGCACTGCAATGTGATAATGACCAGATAATCTGTTTTAGTGATGGTGATTGAGGGATAAATATTGGCCAGGACGCCGGGGACAACTCCCCTGCTCTTTTCGAAATAGTGCCGTAGGATCTTTTCCGTCCACCTGAGAGAGCAGACGGGGCCTCGCATTAACGTCTCCTCCGAAAGACGGCACCTCCGACAGTGCAGCAATCCCTCAGTACTGCACTGGAGTGTCAGCCTAGATTTACGTGCTGAAGTCTCGAGTGGGACTTGAACCCACGACCTTCTGACTCAGAGGCAAGTGTGGTACCCAGTGAGTCACAGCTGACACTCTGGGATTGGGTGAATGGAGCAGTGGGAGGGTGACTCAGAGACGAGTGTGGTACCCAGTGAGACATAGCTGACACTCTGGGAATGGGTGACTGGAGCAGTGGGAGGGTGACTCAGGGGCGAGTGTGGGACCCAGTGAGATACAGCTGACACTCTGGGAATGGGTGAATGGAGCAGTGGGAGGGTGACTCAGGCGAGTGTGGTACCCAGTGAGACACAGCTGACACTCTGGGAATGGGTGAATGGAGCAGTGGGAGGGTGACTCAGGGGCTAGTGTGGTACCCAGTGAGTCACAGCTGACACTCTGGGAATGGGTGAATGGAGCAGTGGGAGGGTGACTCAGAGACGAGTGTGGTACCCAGTGAGACACAGCTGACACTCTGGGAATGGGTGAATGGAGCAGTGGGAGGGTATCAGCTGATTTGACTAGAGGGTGAGAAATATCCAGATTTGAGGCTAAAGTGCAGAATGACTAAAACTGTTGAAACAGGATCAGTTGGGTCGGGATTTCCATGATGTTGATCCAGTGATGATGACGGAACGGCGATATATGTCCAAGTCGGGTCGCTGTGTGACTTGGAGGGGAAATGGGAGGCGATGGTGTTCCGATGCACCTTCTGCCCTTGTCCTCCTGGATGCTGTGATCTATTAACTATGAGACAGGACTTAGGTTTGAACGGAACTCGGAGCGAAGCGATCCTGATTATAATATTTTGAGGAGAGTGGAAAATATATTTGTGGATGCCAGTATTACTAAAGGGTTCTAGGTCCGCCCTGGAGCACAAGGATATTCCCTGGAGTTATGTTAAGATAGAATCTATATGTATTCAGTTAAGGAATAGGAAGGGGAATAACGCATTTCGCGGTGGGTTTTTCAGGCTATCGAGCAGTGGAGATGAGATAGAGGGGAGGACTGTGTTATGAGCAAACTCCTGGAATCTGTATTTGAAGGTCGAGTTAGTGAACATTTACAGATACAGGGGATAATCGGGGTGGCTGGAACCGATAAGCTGTCGATAAGTCGTGTTTGACAAATTTGCACAGAATTGACTGTATAGATTGATGGAATGAAACACATGTGATGTATGTGGGTTTTCAGAAGGTGTTTGTTAATGTTGTTCTTTGTGATCACAGATGCGAACTCGACAATCACTGAGTTCTTGACAAAGTGTGACGATTACCAGCTGTTCCAGTTGACGAAATTCTACCGGGACAGACTGGAACAGGCGGTTGAAGAGGGTGTGGAGGGACTCAGTCTCTGGTTAACAGGCGAGGACCATTTCAGTGGACAAGAGTATCACGTAAGTGGGAGGGACACAGAATGAGTTTAGATTATTCGAACATCAGAGCGCTAACAGAATATCCGAACATAGGAACAAAGGAATTACTCGATTGAAAAAAGACCACGGTCTGTGTAATTCTCCTTCTAACATCCTGGGCGTCGTATGCTACAATGATAATGGAGTTGTTGACTAATCGATCTCTGTCAATTAGTTTACATTAGACCCAGACATGAGGTGAGGAAAACTCCAGTGGTGGAGAGCTTTGGCAACCAGAGGTCAAAAGTCACCTGTTCCTCCCAAGCATGCTGCAATTACCACATGTCATATCTCAAATTACTCATATACTGCATCCCAAAATGTGATTTTTCTGAAATAAATTTGCCTTTTAAAGAATCAATACTGTTTCTGCCATTTCCTTAGGGAGCCTGTTCCCCAGATTGACCACTCGCTCACTGAAAAGTTGTTTCTGTGGCGTAGTTTTGAATTTACCCTCCTTCAAGCGCAGGCCGTGTCCTCTGTTTCTACTATACTGGACAAAGTGAAACAGCAATCATATCACCTCTCAACATTCTCTCTTCCAGTGAGAACATGCCCAGTTTAATCAATAGCTCCTCCTAATCCAACCCCTCCACTCTCTCAATCAGTCTAGTTTTTCTCTTCAATAGCTGCGATAACCTTTTTGTACTGAGGCAATTAGAACTGTACACAATATTCTAGGTGCGGTCACACCAATGATTTATAAATGTAGCAGGATTATCTCACTATTTTGGCTCAAAAATGTTAATAAACGACAACATCTCATTTTCTTTATTCAGTGCCACCGAGAATACTTGAAATAACATCTTAGAATCATATAATGTTACAGAACATGAACCTGAAGAAATGGATAAAATTGCAAATATTGTGAATCTGAAACAATGATACGAAGAGGTGAAAATACCCGGCGGATCCGTCAGTATCTGCACAAAGGACAGGGGCCCGGTTCGGGTATAACTCTTGAGTGAATGGAAAGCAAAAGGGAAACCGTTTTATTGGGACTGGGAAAAGGAGAGACCAGAGACAACAGACAGGAGTTAGAGGGAAGGCAATGAGCTGAATGATCAGGAAACTAATTAATAGTAAATCGGGGAAAGGTTAGATGACACAAAAAACATCCCTTGTGGGTTAAAGAAAGGGTATTTAAAAAACACAGGAGCTCAAATGATGAAAATGCATAAGACTCAACAGGGAAAACAACCCAGAAATAACTGGATGGAAAAATCAGATCGCTCGCCCCTCGATGCTTTGCAAGTTTGTTTTCTCCTTCCTTAGTCACCTAGTCTAATCCCAACCTCCTGCTCACTACCCATTACCGTTAATATCCCACCTAGTCTAATGCCAACCTCCTGCTCACTGCCCATTACTGTTAATATCCCACCTAGTCTAATCCCAACCTCCTGCTCACTACCCATTACTGTTAATATCCCACCTAGTCTAATCCCAACCTCCTGCTCACTGCCCATTACCGTTAATATCCCACCTAGTCTAATCCCAACCTCCTGCTCACTACCCATTACTGTTAATATCCCACCTAGTCTAATCCCAACCTCCTGCTCACTACCCATTACCGTTAATATCCCACCTAGTCTAATCCCAACCTCCTGCTCACGACCCATTACCGTTAATATCCCACCTAGTCTAATCCCAACCTCCTACTCACTACCCATTACTGTTAATATCCAACTTAAGCAATTCCCAACTTCTCAATTTCCTGTTCACTCCACAAACAGTATCAATTCCGTTTTAAAAAAAAATAATAGAATTGTGTTTTACAGTAATTTATCGAATGCTTCTGCAGCAGGTTTTGGGAGTAAATTATGCATTCTAACCACAATGTACGTAAATAAATGGATCTAACCTTATCCGTAATACTTCGAATTAGTCTAAATTTGCCCCTCTGAACAAACAGTGGAAACAATCTGCGGTTGGAGGCGTACCTCGGGAGTGCACCTCCGACCCGCAGATTAATTCCGAAAGTGCCCGCTGGGGTCCAGGCTGTGAAGAGTTCCAGTCTTGGGCCTCCAGGCAGACGGCAGCTTAAAGGCCCACAGATCCCAGGGACACAGGTGGTTCGGAAGTATCCCTGGGATCATGTGCGCCCCGTCCTCCAATGACAAAGGAGGATTCCGTTGCAATCATTTATGAAGGGAATCCCCTAGTGATATGCAATGTATGCCCCAAATAATTATAAATGTACAGAATGCAAATAATTATAAATGTACTGAACTGCAGTTTTATTCAAAAGATCCTTCATTGCACCAACCTCAATAAAAAGGTAATTTTTTTGATGAATAATTTTACGCATCTTCATCCGGGCCAATATTTGCATGAACTCATTTGATGTATATGTGCATAATTTTGGATTTTTAAATGTTTTATTTAAGCCTTATATAAACCATTATGCTGATGCAAGCAGGCCCTGTGCCTGCTTTTAGCAGCCATAAGTTGCGTAGGCAATTGCTGGGCAGTTGTTCGACAAATAGCCCTACTCTGCACCAGCAATGCTCATTTTACAGGCAGTTCGGATGACCTGTCAAGGCGTAAATTGACGGATCGCAAGTTCTGGCTCCAAAACTTGCGAATCCTTTCAAATGGATTACGGAGACCGTAATATCAGGGCTATTTATTTCATCATGTCCGTTCAGAATCTTGAAGACTTCCATCAACTCCTCACTTAATCTTCTGAACTCTAGTGGCATGAGCCGATATTATCAAATCCCCTCCAGAACACACAGCGTGCCGTGGCTGCAGTGTGTACCATCTACAAGATGCATTGCAGCAACTCGCCAAGGTTTCTTCGGCAGCATCCTCCCAAACCCCCGACCTCTTCCACCTAGGACAAGGGCAGCCGGTGCATGGGAACACCACCACCTCCAAGTTCCCCTCCTAGTCACACACCATCCTGACTTGGAAATATATCGCTGTTCCTTCATCGTCGCTGGGTCGAAATCCTGGAACTCCCTCCCTAACAGCACCGTGGGAGTATCTTCACCACACGGACTGCAGCGGTTCAAGGCGGTGGCTCACCACCACCTTCTCAAGGGCAATTGGGGAAGGGCAATAAATGCTTGCTTTGCCAGCGACGCCCACATTCCATGAACTAATTAAGAAAAATAACATATAACTCCTCATCTCTGATAACATCCCTTCCTTTACAACACCACTGCTGGCCAAGCGTTCAGTTGTCTAAGGCTGCACACTCTGGAATTCACTCTCTGAACCCCTCCGCCTCGCCACCTCCCTCTCCTCCTTAAAATTTGCCGTTCCTCTAGTTTTTGATCATCTCTAATAGAATATTCTGCTTTGTCTGGGGTCCATTGTCTGATTCTGTCTCTGTGAAGGGCCTTGGGACGTTCTTCTACGTTAAAGCCTCCATATAAATGTAAGTTGTTGATGATTAACGTCCTGTTTACAGGAGTCCCATTGCTGCACGTGTGCCTCGGTTACTGCGCTTTCATACCGGCAGCGGGTGTGTAAAATAATGGTTGTCAAACATGTCTATCACCGAGGGACATGTGATTGGATTTTTCATTTATTTTTTGTCGATTTATGTGACCGATAAATCAACAGTGGTTGTTTCGATTAGTTGATGTAATTTCTCAGGTTGATTTCCAGCAGCTTCCCTCACTTCAGAATCGTCCCTTCCCTGCCTCTCGAGTTCCGATTCACTGCTGTTTTAGTTCTCAGTAAATAACAGTGTGAGAAATGAGTGTATCATATTGTCAATCAGAAATCTGATGTCATGTTGGACACTGAAGCACAGAGAAACTAATCCCATTAAAACTGTTGCTGATTCTCAGTGATTCCTCGCTCTCCTAGAACAATATTTCTGATTTTCTAGTTTCCTTTTATCACATTTATTTCCCGTTAATGAGTCAATCAAGATGTTTACAGAATATTCAGCCCCTGTTCAGAATGGATCAGTACCCGGCCCAGTGACTGCTTTCTGAGCTCCAAACAACTGGGAGATCCCATCACTGAGCAGATCCTTTCCTTCTCATTCTCAGTGTTTATATTTCACTTCGCTCCTCAATATATCATTATTATACTTTACAGAAAGTCACTGAGCTCGCGGAGAAGGGAAACCGGGCAGACAGTTCCAAACTTCTCCTAAATCTGGTGATGGAGAAAGGCTCTCGGGCCCGAAGGGTGATGTGGGAATCCTTTGTGAAAATACGCCACAGGTTACCAAAGCTGGACAAAATACTGAAAGAATCGCCAGAACTTGGTACGGTAAAATCACACACTGAATTCAATGTCAGAGTCAAACACTGCAGAATTTACTATAATATCTCACAGATCTGAATTCATGAAAGTTAATTGATTTAAACAGGTTCTGATCCATTTGATTACATGAACATCGCACAAGGTTTATCCGAAGTACCCAGGCACCTGAAAGGTAAGTGATGACATGGAGATTTCAAACCTTTTACTGAATTTCTGAAGATCAGAATGTTTGACGGGAGCCGTTTGTTTAGAGGTTGTCAGAATCTGGGAATCAAAGGCTGGGGAAACAGGATTGAACGTCATTTGGATTTTTCAACAATCCTCAACTATTCTGTGTTGATTCCTGTTACAATTTGTACGATGTCTGACATAATCCTGGAAATGTGCGGAGGTTTTATTATTACACGTAATCCAGCTGCTGCTCGCTATCACTTGTGAAATCTTATACACACCTGGCAGGATCCTGATACACTGTGAAACCCCATACACACCTGGCAGGATCCTGATACACTGTGAAACCCCATACATACCTGGCAGGATCCTGATACACTGTGAAACCCCATACACACCTGGCAGGATCCTGATACACTGTGAAACCCCATACACACCTGGCAGGATCCTGATACACTGTGAAATCTCATACACAGCTGGCAGGATCCTGATACACTGTGAAACCCCATACACACCTGGCAGGATCCTGATACACTGCGAAACCCCATATACACCTGGCAGGACCCTGATACACTGTGAAACTCCATACACACCTGGCAGGATCCTGATACACTGCGAAACCCCATGCACACCTGGCAGGATCCTGATACACTAAAACTCCATACACACCTGGCAGGATCCTGATACACTGTGAAACCCCATACACACCTGGCAGGATCCTGATACACTGTGAAACCCCATACACACCTGGCAGGATCCTGATACACTGTGAAACGCCATACACACCTGGCAGGATCCTGATACACTGTGAAACTCCATACAGACCTGGCAGGATCCTGATACACTGTGAAACCCCATACACACCTGGCAGGATCCTGATACACTGTGAAACTCCATACAGACCTGGCAGGATCCTGATACACTGTGAAATCTCATACACACCTGGCAGGATCCTGATACACTGTGAAACTCCATACACACAGCTGGCAGGATCCTGATACACTGTGAAACCCCATACACACCTGGCAGGATCCTGATACACTGTGAAACCCCATACACACCTGGCAGGATCCTGATACACTGTGAAACTCCATACAGACCTGGAAGGTCCTGATACACTGTGAAACCCCATACACACCTGGCAGGATCCCTGATACACTGTGAAACTCCATACACACAGCTGGCAGGATCCTGATACACTGTGAAACCCCTACACACCTGGCAGGATCCTGATACACTGTGAAACCCCATACACACCTGGCAGGATCCTGATACACTGCGAAACTCCATACACACCTGGCAAGATCCTGATACACTGCAAAACCCTATACACACCTGGCAGGATCCTGATACACTGCGGAACCCCATACACACCTGGTATGATCCTGATACACTGTGAAACCCCATACACACCTGGCAGATCCTGATACACTGTGAAACCCCATACACATCTGGCAGGATCCTGATACACTGAAACCCCATACACACCTGGCAGGATCCTGATACACTGAAACCCCATACACACCTGGCAGGATCCTGATACACTGTGAAATCCCATACACACCTGGCAGGATCATTATACACTGTGCAATCCCATACACACCTGGCAGGATCCTGATACACTGTGAAACCCCATACACACCTGGCAGGATCCTGATACACTGAAACTCCATACAGACCTGGAAGGTCCTGATACACTGTGAAATCTCATACACACCTGGCAGGATCCTGATACACTGTGAAACCCCATACACACCTGGCAGGATCCCTGATACACTGTGAAACTCCATACACACAGCTGGCAGGATCCTGATACACTGTGAAACCCCATACACACCTGGCAGGATCCTGATACACTGTGAAACTCCATACAGACCTGGCAGGATCCTGATACACTGTGAAACCCCATACACACCTGGCAGGATCCTGATACACTGTGAAACTCCATACACACCTGGCAGGATCCTGATACACTGTGAAACCCATACACACCTGGCAGGATCCTGATACACTGTGAAACTCCATACACACCTGGCAGGATCCTGATACACTGTGAAACCCCATACACACCTGGCAGGATCCTGATACACTGTGAAACCCCTACACACCTGGCAGGATCCTGATACACTGTGAAACCCCATACACACCTGGCAGGATCCTGATACACTGTGAAACCCCATACACACCTGGCAGGATCCTGATACACTGTGAAACCCCATACACACCTGGCAGGATCCTGATACACTGAAACCCCATACACACCTGGCAGGATCCTGATACACTGAAACCCCATACACACCTGGCAGGATCCTGATACACTGTGAAACCCCATACACACCTGGCAGGATCCTTATACACTGTGCGATCCCATACACACCTGGCAGGATCCTGATACACTGTGAAACCCCATACACACCTGGCAGGATCCTGATACACTGTGAAACCCCATACACACCTGGCAGGATCCTGATACACTGTGAAACCCCATACACACCTGGCAGGATCCTGATACACTGTGAAACTCCATACAGACCTGGCAGGATCCTGATACACTGTGAAACCCCATACACACCTGGCAGGATCCTGATACACTGTGAAACTCCATACAGACCTGGAAGGTCCTGATACACTGTGAAATCTCATACACACCTGGCAGGATCCTGATACACTGTGAAACCCCATACACACCTGGCAGGATCCTGATACACTGTGAAACTCCATACACACCTGGCAGGATCCTGATACACTGTGAAACCCCATACACACCTGGCAGGATCCTGATACACTGCGAAACCCCATACACACCTGGCAGGATCATGATACACTGCGAAACTCCATACACACCTGGCAGGATCCTGATACACTGCGAAACCCCATACACATCTGGCAGGATCCTGATACACTGTGAAACCCCATACACACCTGGTATGATCCTGATACACTGTGAAACCCCATACACACCTGGCAGGATCCTGATACACTGTGAAACCCCAGACACACCTGGCAGGATCCTGATGCACTTTGAAACCCCATACACACCTGGCAGGATCCTGATACACTGTGAAACCCCATACACACCTGGCAGGATCCTGATACACTGAAACCCCATACACACCTGGCAGGATCCTGATACACTGAAACCCCATACACACCTGGCAGGATCCTGATACACTGTGAAACCCCATACACACCTGGCAGGATCATTATACCCTGTGACACACAGGACCTTGAGCCTGATGTGGAAGTTACTGTGCTACTGGCGCTTCTATTCCAGCATAAACTGTCGGAATAGTGGCCGAGAAATGGGAAACCGTTAAGTATCACCGTTGTACATCATGTCATGAAATATCCGATCGTGTTCAATCCAATCTGAGAAGATGTACAGACGTTCACTCAATCAAACATTAACCGAGGAGGAACATGTGATAAAGGACATGTTATGCGTGATTAGAAACTGATTGGACCGATTCCCACTGGCAGTGAATCATTCAAACTAGGCACAGAGGGGCTTGTTGTACTGAAGAAGCCCCCTTTCATTCAGGAGGATTTTGATTCCCAATTTACTGATTATCAGAAACATATGCGTAATTTTCAAAACTACATTGTAGGAAACTCGTATCCAAATGAAACGATGGAATTTAATGATCGTAACTGTTGAAATGAACTCTCAATCTTTTCTTCCCTGACATAATACTGAGTGGAGTGGGCGATAGTTCTATTTCTGATTCTGATCGGTTATCAGATGAGACTTACATAAAAATAATATAAGTGTAAAATTACTGAAAACTGTTCAGTTTTTGAATCACAACAGGAGGATATTTAGGGGAACAAAAGGCCACTTTGGTCCAAACAAGTCTGTCCCTGTTAGAGATGAACCCACCTGCCCCTCCTCTCAGTCTATCCACAGAAACACAACCAATTGTCTCTTGTTCCCAATTACACTGCCCCATAGTGTCCTCCCTGGTAACTGATCTCCCACTCTATTACACTTTGGTGAAAACGATTACCCTGATTTCCCTTCTTACTCCTGGCGTCTCATAATTAATTGTGATCATTATTTTTCTCATTTCGGCATTAATTATGTGAATTCCGTTCGAAATTCAGATCAATAATTCAATATCCAATGTCTTATTTCAAGTGAAACTGATCTAACACCGCATTAATTGTGCCATAATCATCTTGTATTTCTCTGCACCTTCACCATTGCAATAGCATTCTTCCTGTGATTAGATGATTAGAAAGACACACAGGACCTGACAACCTAGCGGTGTAACTTCTCTCTTTTCACAGAATGTCCCTCGCCCAGTGAACACAGGACACCATATAAACTGTCCACGGTCTGATACAGTAACAGTGGAAGTTATGTACATTCACAGTCTGTCCCTCTCCCAGTGCACACATTACCCCAGATAACCTGCCCTGGACCTGACACACGAACGGTGGAACTTCTGCACATAGAAACATAGAAGATAGGAGCAGGAGTAGGCCATTCGGCCCCTCGAGCCTGCTCCGCCATTTGATGAGATCATGGCTGATCATCGAAATTCAATACCCTGTCCCTGCTTTCTCCCCATATCCCTTGATCCCTTTAGCCTTAAAAAATATATCCAACTCCTTCTTGAATATATTTAATGAATTGGCCTCAACTGCCTTCTGTGGTAGAGAATTCCACAGGTTCACCACTCTCTGGGTGAAGAAATTCCTCCTCATCTCAGTCCTAAATGGCTTACCCCTTATCCTTGGACTGTGACCCCTGGTTCTGGACTCCCCCGCCATTGGGAACATCCTTCATGCATCTAGTCAGTCTAGTCCTGTTAGAATTTTATAAGTTTCAATGAGATCCCCTCTCATTCTTCTAAACTCCAGCGAATATAAGCCCAATCGACCCAATCTCTCCTCATACGTCATTCCTGCCATCCCGGATATCAGTCTGGTGAATCTTCGCAGCACTCCCTCCATGGCAAGAACATCCTTCCTCAGATAAGGCGACCAAAACTGCGCACACTACTCAAGGTGTGGTCTCACCAATGCCTTGTACAACTGCAGCAAGACATCCTTGCTCCTGTACTCGAATCCTCTCGCTATGGAGGCCAACATAGCATTTGCCTTCTTAACCGCCTGCTGCACCTGCATGCTTACCATCAGCGACTGGTGCACAAGGACACCCAGGTCTCGTTGCACTTCCCCTTCTCCCAATCTATTGCCGTTCAGATAATCTGCCTTCCTGTTTTTGCCACCAAAGTGGATAACCTCGCATTTATCCACATTATACTGCCTCTGCCATGCATCTGCCCAATCACCCAACCTGTCCAACTCATACTGGAGTTTCTCTGCATCCTCCTCACAGCACACACGCCCACCCAGCTTTGTGTCGTCTGCAAACTTGGAGATATTACATCTAGTTCCCTCGTCTAGATCATTAATATATATTGTGAATAGCTGGCGTCCTAGCACCGATCCCTGCGGTACCCCACTAGTCACTGCTTGCCACTCGGAATAAACGGGTCTTTTTTCCAACTCTTTGCTTCCTGTCTGCCAATCCGTTCTCCATTCAAGTCAGTACCTTTCCCCCAATCCCATGTGCTTTAACTTTGCACTAATCTCTTATGCGGGACCTTATCGAAAGCCTTCTGAAAGTCCAAATACACCACATCCACTGGTTCTCCCTTATCTATTCTACCAGTTACATCCTCAAAAAATTCCAGTAGCTTAGTCAAGCATGATTTACCTTTTGTAAATCCATGTTGACTTTGTCCGATCCTGCCACTTTTTTCCCAGTGCTCTGCTATTCCATCTTTTATAATTGACTCTAGCATTTTCCCCACTACCGATGTCAGGCTTACTGGTCTATAATTCCCCGTTTTCTCTCTACCACCTTTTTTAAATAGTCGGGTTACATTAGCTACCCTCCAATCCATGGGAACTGTGCCAGGGTCTATAGAATTTTGGAAGATGATCAGCAATGCCTCTACTATTTCTAGGGCCACTTCCTTAAGTACCCTACAATGTAGATTATCAGGCCCTGGGGATTTATCGGCCTTCAATCCCGTCAATTTCCCTAACACCAGTTCCCTGCAAATAGTGATTTCATTCAGTTCCTCGCTCTCATTAGACCCGATGTTCCCCGACATCTCTGGGAGGTTATTTGTGTCCTCCTTTGTGAAGACAGAACCAAAGTATGTATTTAATTGGTCAGCTATTTCTTTGTTCCCCATTATAAATTCCCCTGATTCTGACTGCAAGGGACCTACGCTTGACTTCACCAATCTTTTTCTCTTCACATATCTATAGAAGCTTTTACAGTCAGGTTTTATGTTCCATGAAAGCTTACTCTCATACTCTATTTTCCCCCTCTTAATTAATCCATTTGTCCTCCTTTGCTGAATGCTAAACTGCTTCCAATCCTCAAGTTTTCTGCTTTTTCTGGCCAATTTATATGTCCTCTCCTTGGATCTTATGCTATCCCTAATTTCCCTTGTTAGCCACGGTTGCGCCACCTTTTTTGTTTTATTTTTATGCCAGACAGGGATGAACAAATTCTGTAGTTCATCCATGCGATCTTTAAATGTTTGCCATTGCCTATCCACCGTCAACCCTTTAAGCTATGTTCCCCAATCCATCCTAGCCAACTTGTGCATCATACCATCGCAGTTTCCTTTACTTAAATTCAGGACCCTAGTCTCTGAGTCAACTACTTCACTCTCCATCTTAATGAAGAATTCGATCATATTATGATCGCTCCTCCCCAAGGGGCCTCGCACAACAAGATTGCTAATCAATCCTTTCTCATTACATAATACCCAGTCTAAGATGGCCTGATCTCTGGTTGGTTCCTCGACATATTGGTCCAGGAAACCATCCCGTATACAGTCTAGGAATTCCTCTTCCACAGTATTGTTACTAATTTGGTTAGCACAATCTATATGTAGATTAAAGTCAACCATGATAACTGCTGTGCCCTTATTGCACGCGTCTCTAATTTCCCGTTAAATGCCTTCCCCAACCTCAGCATTACTGTTTGGGGGTCTGTATACAACTCCCACTAAAGTTTTCTGCCCCTTGGTATTCCTCAGCTCTACCCATACAGATTCCACATCATCAGAGCTAATATCCTTCCTTACTATTGTGTAAATCTCCTCTTTAACCAGCAATGCTACCCCTCCTCCTTTTCCTTTTTGCCTGTGCTTCCTGAATATTGAATACCCCTGGATGTTGAATTCCCAGCTTTGGCCACCCTGGAGCCATGTCTCCGTAATCCCAATTATATCATCCGTTTACATCTATTTGTGTAGCTAATTCATCCACCTTATTACGAATGCTCCTCGCATTAAGACACAAAGCCTTCAAGCTTGTTTTTTTAGCACTGTTCGTCCTTTTAGAATTATTATTTACTGTGGCCCTGTTTCATTTACACCCTTGATTTCTCTGCCTTCCACTATTGATTTGATCCTTCCTGTCTTTTGCTTCTATCCTTGCTTCCCTTCCCTCTGTCTGCCTGCACAGGTTTCCAACCCCCATGTCATTTTAGTTTAAACCCTCCCCAACAGCACTCGCAAACACTCCCCCTAGGACATAGGTCCCGGCCCTGCCCAGGTGCAAGCCGTCCAGTTTGTACTGGTCCCACCTCCCCCAGAACCGGTTCCAATGTCCCAGGAATTTGAATCCCTCCCCCTTGCACCATTCCTCTAGCCACGTATTGATCGGAAATATCCTTCTATTTCTACTCTGACTAGCACGTGGCACTGGTAGCAATCCTGAGATGACTACCTATGAGGTCCTATTTTTAATTTACCTCCGAACACCCTATATTCAGCTTTAGGACCTCATCCCGTTCTTTACCTGTATCGTTGATACCTATATGCACCACGACAGCTGGCTGTTCACCCTCCCCCTCCAGAAAGCCGTTCCGAGACATCCTTGACCCTTGCACCAGGGAAGCAACATACCATCCTGGAGTCTCGTTTGCGGCCGCAGAAACGCCTATCTGTTCCCCTTACAATAGAATCCCCTATCACTATAGCTCTCCCGCTCTTTTTCCTCCCGTCCTGTGCAGCAGAACCACCCATGGTGCCAGGAAGTTGGCTACTGCTGCCTTCCCCCAATAAGCCATCTCCCCCAACAATATCCAAAGCGGTATATCTGTTTGAGAGGGGGATGGCCACAGGGGATCCCTGCACTACCTGCCTGTGCCTACTACTCTGCCTGGCGGTAACCCATTCCCTTCCTGCCTGTGCAGCCTTTACCTGCGGTGTGACCAACTCCCTAAACATGCTATCCACAATGTCCTCAGCATCGCGAATGCTCCAGTATGTATCCATTCGCAGCTCCCGCGCCACAATGCGGTCTGCCAGTAGCTGCAGCTGGATACACTTCCCGCACACATGGTCGTCGGGGACACAGGAAGTGTCCCTGATTTCCCACATAGTGCAGGAGGTGCATGCCACGGGGCCGAGCTGTGCTGCCATGACTTACCCTTTAATTCAAATTAAATTAAACCAAATCACTACCACCAATTACACTACAATTAAATGATATACTTAAGGGCCCTTGTTTATTAGCACTCCCTGCCACACAACAGAGAACTTAGAAACTATAAACCACAAAAATTGTTAGGAAAAAAGCGAGAAAGCGAGAAATACTCACCAGCCAGTCACTTACCTGCTTTCTGATGATGTCACACTTCGATTACTTTTTACTTCTTTACATTCACCGGTCCGTTGTAGCCCCGGCTCACCTTTGAAATCTCCCGAGGTTTGGCGCCCTCCAGCCGCACTCGCTCACCTTTGAAATCTCCCGAGGTTTGGCGCCCTCCAGCCGCTCTCGCTCACCTTAGAAATCTCCCGAGGTTTGGCCTCTTGATTGATACTGTGCCCTACATTACCACTACTGTTTGGTGGCCTATACACAGCTCCCACCAATGTTTTCCACCCTTTGCTCTTTCTTAGCTCCACCCAAACTGATTCCAGTTCTACATCACGGTCTGCCGAGCCAAGATCTTTTATCTCTACCGTACCGATCTCATCCCTTATTAACAGTGTTTTGCCACCTCCTTTTCCTTTTTGTCTGTCCTTCCTAAATGTTGAGTACCCTGGAACATTCAGTTCCCAGCTTTGGTTACCCTGCAACCATGTCTCTGTAATGGCAATTACATCATACCCATTTACTACCATTAGTTCCATTAATTCATCCACCTTGTTGCGAATGCTACATGCATTTAGATAAAGTGCCTTCAACGTTGCTTGTTTAATATTTTTCTGCACTTTGACCCCCTTTACTGTTGGCCTTTGTTTCTGCTCCCTACTAGTTTTGCTGACTACTTTTCTAACTTGCACTTCCAGCTTTGTTTCTCTCCGTTCTGGGCCCACACTTAGGTTCCCAGCCACCTGACAAACTAGTTTAAAAACTTCCCAACAGCACCAGCAAACACCCTGCGAGGATATTGGTCCTGGTTCTGCCGAGGTGTAATCCGTCCAGCTTGTACAGGTCCCACCTTCCCCAGAATCTGTCCCAATGCATCAGGAAGTTAAATCCCTCCCTTCTACACCATCTCTCCAGCCACGCATTCATCTGGTCTATTCTCCTGTTTCTGCTCTCGCTAGCACGTGGCACTGAGAGTAATCCTGTGATTACTACCTTTGAGTCCTGCTTTTTAATTTATTTCCTAGCTCCCTATATACTGCTTGCAGGACCTCGTCTCTCTTTCTACCTATGTCGTTGGTACCGATATGGACCACGACCTTTGGCTGTTCACCCTCCCCTTCAGAATGTCCTGTAGCCGCTCAGTGACATCCTTGACCCTGGCACCAGGGAGGCAACATACCATCCTGGAGTCACGTCTGCGGCCACAGAAACGTCTATCTGTTCCCCTTACGATAGAATCCCCTATCACTATTGCTCTCCCACTCTTTTTCCTCCCCTCCTGTGCAGCTGAGCCACTCGTAGTGCCACGGACTTGGCTCTTGCTGCATTCCCCTGAGAAACCATCTCCCCAGCAGTATCCAAAACGGAAAATCTGTTGGAGAGGGAGATGGACCCAGGGGACTCCTGCAATACCTTCCTACATAAGAACATAACAACATAAGAAATAGGAGCAGGAGTAGGCCAATTGGCCCCTCGAGCCTGCAATAAGATCATGGCTGATCTGATCCTAACCTCAAATCGAAAGAACACAAGAAGTAAGAGCAGGACCCGGCCACTCAGCCCCTGGGCCCGCTCTGCCACCCACAGGGACTTGACCGATCCGAACTCAGCCTCATGTCCAATTTCCTTCCCGTCCCCGTAACCCCTAATACCCTTTACTTCTAGGAAACTGTCTATTTCTGTTTTAAATTTATTTAATGATGTAGCTTCCACAGCTTCCTGGGGCAGCAAATTCCACAGAGCTACTACCCTCTGAGTGAAGAAGATTCTCCTCATCTCAGTTTTGAAAGAGCAGCCCCTTATTCGAAGATTATGCCCCCTAGTTCTAGTTTCACCCATCCTCGGGAACATCCTTACCGCATCCACCCGATCAAGCCCCTTCACAATATTATATGTTTCAATAAGATCGCCTCTCATTCTTCTGAACTCCAATGAGTAGAGTCCCAATCTACTCAACCTCTCCTCATATGTCCACCCCCTCATCCCCGGGATTAACCGAGTGAACCTTCTTTGTACTGCCTCGAGAGCAAGCATATCTTTTCTTAAGTATGGACACCAAAACTGGATGCAGTATTCCAGGTGCGGTCTCACCAATACCTTATATAAGTGCAGCAATACCTCCCTGTTTTTATAATCTATCGCCCTAGCAATAAAAGCCAACATTCCGTTGGCCTTCTTGATCACCTGCTGCACCTGCACACTAACTTTTAGATTTTCTTGCACTAGGACCACCAGATCCCTTTGTACCGCAGTACTTTCCAGTTTCTCGCCATTAAGATAATAACTTGCTCTCTGATTTTTCCTGCCAAAGTGCATAACCTCACATTTTCCAATATTGTATTGCATCTGCCAAATCTTCACCCACTCACTCAGCCTGTCTATATCCCCTTGTAGGTTTTTTATGTCCTCCTCACTTTCTACTTTCCCTCCCATCTTTGTATCATCTGCAAACTTTGATATGTTACACTCGGTCCCCTCCTCCAAATCGTTAATATAGATTGTAAAGAGTTGGGGACCCAGCAGCGACCCCTGCGGAACACCACTGGCTACTGGTTGCCAGTCCGAGAATGAACCATTTATCCCAACTCTCTGCTTCCTGTTAGATAACCAATCCTCCACCCATGCCAGAATATTACCCCCAATCCAGTGATTTTTTTTATCTTGAGCAATAATCTTTTATGTGGCACCTTGTCGAATGCCTTCTGGAAGTCTAAATACACTATGTCCACTGGTTCCCCTTTATCCACCCTGTACGTTATGTCCTCAAAGTACTCTAGCAAATTTGTCAGACATGACTTCCCCTTCATAAAGCCATGCTGACATTGTCCTATTAAATTTTATCTAAATGTTCCATTACTGTCTCCTTAATAATAGACTCCCAAATTTTACCCACCACAGATGTTAAGCTAACTGGTCTATAATTTCCAGCCTTCTGCCTACTACCCTTTTTAAATAAGGGTGTTACATTAGCAGTTTTCCAATCTGCTGGGACCTTTGCTGAGTCCAGGGAATTTTTGAAAATTATTACCAAAGCATCCACAATCCCTACAGCCACTTCCCTCAAGACCCTAGGATGTAAGCCATCAGGTCCAGGGGATTTATCCGCCTTGAGTCCCATTATTTTACTGAGTACCAATTCCTTAGTGATTTTAATCGTATTTAGCTCCTTCCCCCCCCCTAGAGCCCCCTGTTTGTCCAGTGTTGGGATATTCTTAGTGTCCTCTACCGTAAAGACTGAAACAAAATATTTGTTCAGCATTTTTGCCATCTCCATGTTTCCCACCATTAATTTCCCGGTCTCATCCTCTAAGGGACCGACGTTTGCCTTAGCCACCCTTTTTCTTTTTATATAACTATAGAAACTCTTGCTATCTGTTTTTATATTTTTTGCTAATTTATTTTCATAATCTATCTTCCCTTTCTTAATCAATCCTTTAGTTACTTTTTGCTGTCTTTTGAAGACTTTCCAATCTTCTATTCTCCCGCTAAGTTTGGCTACCTTATATGTCCTTGTTTTTAGTTGGATACTATCCTTAATTTCTTTACTTAGCCACGAATGGCTGTCATTTCTTTTACACCCTTTTTTCTTCAGTGGAATATATATTTTTTGAAAGTTGTAAAATAACTCCTTAAATGAACACCACTGCTCATGTACCGTCTTACCCTTTAATCTATTTTCCCAGTCCACTTTAATCAATTCCGCTCTCATATCATCATAGTCTCCTTTATTCAAGCTCAGTACGCTTGTTTGAGAACCAACCTTCTCACCCTCTAATTGGATATGGAATTTAACCATGTTATTGTCACTCATTCCAAGGGGATCCTTAACTAGGACATTATTAATTAATCCTGACTCATTACACAGGACCAGGTCCAAGATTGCTTGCCCCCTTGTAGGATCAGTTACATACTGTCGTAAGAATGAGCCTTACGCGTGGTGAACTTAAAGTAAGCTTTAATCAACTAAAAAGGTGCTGCATACAAAAGAGGTCTTACTCTATGCCTCTCCAGGATCCAACTGATCAGCCCAGTATTTATCCTGGACTAATCACAGGAAGTGATGTAATAAAGTTCAAGTCACAGCAAGCTGTATTGTGTTACCACATTCTCCCCCCCCCAAAAGATTAGGAGGCCGGGATGAAGTTCGAGTCACAGGAAGCTGTATTGTGTTACCACATTCTCCCTCCATTTCGTAGCCGCTGGACGAGGGAGAGCCGCACCCGTTTGGGTTCTCGTAGCGGTAGAGGGCCCCTAGCCCGTTTACCTGCCGCGGGCCGTGGACCAGAGTCCGAGTGATCCAGCCCGCTCTGTGAGGGGTCAGGACGATCCTGACTGTGTACTGGTGCCCGAACGGGTGTCGGGCAGGGCTGTGGAAGATATGTTTCCGAGCGTATGGTACGGGGTGGATCGTGGCTGCGCGTGCGAGCCCCGACGGGCTCATAGTCAGTCTGCCCCAGGTCGGCACGCTGGAGTGAGGTACCAGCCGGCGTCAGATCCAGATCGTGATGAGAAGCACCTGGCGAGCTCAGAGATGTGCCTGGTACAATATCATCCCCTGGTGTCCCTCTATGTTTCGGCGGGCAGGGAGCCAGATCCCGCAATGACACGGTAGATTTCCGACCGTCAGGATACCGAATATAGGCGTAGGTAGGGTTGACATCAGTGAGCTCAACCTCATCTTCGGAGTAGCACTGGTTCCGGTGCAGTCAGCCACGACGGGAGAGATAGCCCATAGGATGAGCGACGCTGAAATCGGAAGAATCGTTCATGAGGCATCGTATTTGTGGCGGTCGAAAGGAGGGACCGTGTGGAGTGTAATGCGTCTGGAAGTACTGCTTTCCATTGCTGGTTGGGTCGGCCCCGAGATCTCAAAGCCAGACGTACCGCATTCCAGATGATAGCGTTAAAACGCTCGACTTGCCCATTCAGACCGGATGATAAGGCGTCGTTCTGCTGGCAGCAATACCCCGTTCCGAGAGATAGGCCTTGAGTTCTCCTGACATAAAAGAAGGGCCCCGATCCGAATGAACATAGGATGCCATGCCACAGAAAGCAAATACCTGCTCAAGGCAGCTGATAACCGTGGTCGTCAGCATATTGGGTCAGGGAAAGGCAAACGGAAAACGGGAATACTCATCGACCATGGTCAATCGATAAGTGTTGCGAGTTGAAGAGGGCAACGGCCCCTTAAAATCGATGCTAAGCCGTTGCATTGGCTGGGTCGCATGTATGAGTATACCACCCGAGGGGCGGAAAAACTGAGGTTTCAATTCCGCACAGACTCTGCAGTCCGAGCACATCTTCTTTACATCCCCGGTAGAGAATGGGAGATTTCGGGACCGCACGAAGTGTAGCATGCGAGTAACGCCCGGATGACACAACCCATCATGGATGTCTACGAGCGTAGAGGGTGCCATGGCGGAGCAGAATGCTCGTGTGAGGGTATCGGGAGCCACATTCTCCTTGCCAGGTCGATAGTGGATGGTGTAACCAAAAGAGGCCAATTCCAGCCGCCAAAGCTGGATTTTATTATTTTTAATTTTGGTCCGTTTTCGATTATCGAGCATGAAGGCGACCGATCGCTGGTCCGTGATTAAGGTAAAGTGCTGGCGAGCTAGGAGATGAGTCCACTTCCGTACTGCCTCTATGATGGCTGTAGCTTCTTTCTCGACTGGAGGATAATGTAGCTCAGCCCCTTGAAAAGTCCTGGACAAAAATGCCACCGAACGACCTTCCTGATTCAGAGTGGCCGAAATCGCCACCTCCGAGGCATCACACTCAACAACAAAAGGAAGACTCTCATCGATGGAGTGAAGAGCCGCTTTCTCCAACTGTTTTTTCAGGAGGTTAAAGGCTGCAACAGCCGCTGTGTCTAGTGGGAATGTGCTGGCCTTCAGTAGAGGTTGGATTCGGTCCGAGAAGTTAGGAATCCATTTAGCATACTATGCAAACAGGCAGAGGGCCCGGCGCAAGGAGGCCGGATTCTTAGGTGGCGGGAGTTCTTGGAGTGGGCGAAGCCTTTCAGGGTCAGGTTTAATGATGCCATTGCCCACACAATAGCCAAGGATGTTGATGGTTGGTTGTGACTCAATGGATTTAGCCGCATTTAATGTCAAATTACGGTGCTGGAGTGCATCCCAAAATCGTTGGAGATTGGCGTCATGTTCCCGCTGATTGCGACCTGCGACAGTAATATTGTCCAGATAAGGAAACGTATCCTTTAAGTCTTCCTGTTTGACCAGGTCATCCATTGCTCGCTGGAAGACAGCCACTCCATTAGTGACCCCAAAGGGGAGGCGACGAAATTGATACAGCCGTCCATTGGCTTCAAAGGCCGTATACTGCTTGTCTGAGACCTTCAAGGGTACCTGATGATGGGCACTTTTCAGATCATATGTTGAGAACACCGTGTACTCAGCCAGTTTATTAACCATATCATCGATGCGCGGCAATGGGTATGCGTCCAAGTCCGTATATTGATTGATGGTCTGTGAATAGTCAATGCACAGCCGTTTCTTGTGAGGTTGTAGAGGGTTCTTAACAATAACGACCTGGGCGCGCCATGGCGACGAACAAGGCTCGATGATATCCTCTGCTAAAAGCCGAGAAATCTCAGCCGCAATAAAAGACTGGTCTTCCTGACTGAAACGTCGTGACTTTGTTATAATCGGTTTGCATCGAGGAGGGATACTGGTAAACAGTGAGGGTTCATCCAGTGAAGCTGCTGACAATGCACAGAACGGTAATCGAGGTCGTATATTAGAAATAGTGAGTTCAGGTTTGGATCCGCCAAACTCAATGGTGAGCTTCTTATGCTGCTTTTGAAAATCTAGCCCTAAGATAAGATCACTACATAAGTCCTTGAGCACCGAAAGCCGGGTGGAGGGATACCTGTCACCATTAAGTGTTATTTCAACCATACAAAAGCCAGAAATTCTGGTATTAAGTGATGACTGAGCCATCGCAATTGCCTGGTCCAATGGGAAAACATGTAGCTTTAACTCTGCAACAATCTGTTCCCTAATGAAACTATCAGTGCTACCTGAGTCAATTAAGGCATCTAAAGTATGTCCATTAATTGTTGCTTTTGTAGCTGCATGGAATAGGTTCTGAGGACAAGCAGCTGTAATTGGTGTCGTTGCACAAAGAGTGGCTGAAACTCTAGGTGTGTTTCTTCGAGAGAAAACCCGAGAGGAAGCACGATAGATTTTAGCCGGAACATCTTGATAGGCCCTTACCGGGGCAGTTCGGTAGGACTTAGCTTGATAAGCCCTCGTAGAGGCTCTTGATAGGCAAACCTTTGCAAAATGATCCTTTTTGTTGCAATGACTGCAAAACGCATTGCGAGCAGGGCAGAATTTCCGAGGGTGAAACTCATCACCACAAAAGAAGCATTTCTTAGATTGCCAAGAGGCTGCCACAGTGGGGTCATCATCCTCTTCATCAGTGAAGTCATCAGATTGATCGTCAGGGATAAAGTCCTCCCTAATAGAGTTCACCTGTGGCCTCTTAAATTGCCTGACTGTAGTTAAGGCAGCAGACCGAGGTCTGGGCACTGTATAAAGGTCTGCATTTCTTTTTGCCAGATCTAGAGAGCAAGCCATGTCATAAGCTGTCTGAAGCTCAAGTGTCTTACTTTCCAGTAGACGCTGGCGTATAAATGGGGAGGCAAGCCCGCAGATGAAAGCATCACGGATCATTTCTTCACGGTACAGCTCAGCTGAGGCCGCCTGAAAGTTACAGTCCATACTAAGTCTGCGAAGCTCTTGGAGGAATTTATCAATGGATTCCTCCGGCCCTTGTTGGGCTTTAGCTAGTAGATGTCTGGCATAGACCTCATTCGGTGTCTTAGTATATAGTCTTTTAAGCGTCCGAATTGCCTCCTCGTAACTGCCCCATTCCTCGACATACTGAAATACATTCGGGGTGACACAGTTAATGAGTATCCGCAATTTTGAGTCATCATCAGCCTTGCAATATTCGAGAAAATTGTCAAACGTGCGATACCAGTGTTTCCACACCTTACCGGCTGCTGGGGTGTTTGGGTCCAAGTCAAGACGCGATGGTTTATGGATGTTTTCCATGATGGGTGATTCCCTGGATCCTTAGCTCCGAGTTCGTCCAAAAAGTTTGAGTGCGAAGTTTTTCAAAGTTGATTAAATTGTCGTAAGAATGAGCCTTACGCTTGGTGAACTTAAAGTAAGCTTTAATCAACTAAAAAGGTGCTACATACAAAAGAGGTCTTACTCTATGCCTCTCCAGGATCCAACTGATCAGCCCAGTATTTATCCTGTACTAATCACAGGAAGTGATGTAATAAAGTTCAAGTCACAGGAAGCTGTATTGTGTTACCACACATACTGCTCAAGAAATCCATCCCTAAGACACTCAATAAACTCTTCCTCAAGGCTGCCCTGCCCAATTTGATTTGTCCAGTTAATATGATAGTTAAAATCCCCCATAATTATAGCAGTTCCCTTATTACATGCCCCAACTATTTCCTGATTAATACTTCTTCCAGCAGAGTTGCAACTATTAGGAGGCCTATATACTACTCCCACTAGTTTTTTTCCCCTTATTATTCCTTATCTCCACCCAAACTGTTTCATTATCCTGATCCTTTGACCCAATATCATTTCTCTGTATTACAGTGATTCCTTCCTTTATTAACATCCCCTTCCTTCCTGCCTGTCCTTCCTGATTGTTAAATACCCTGGCATATTTAATTCCCAGTCGTTGTCACCCTGCAGCCATGTTTCTGTAATGGCCACAAGATCATACCCATACGTAGTTATTTGTGCCGTTAATCGTCCATTTTGTTACGAATGCTATGTGCATTCAGATAAAGAACTTTCAAATATGTTTTGTGACACTTAGTTCCTGCTTTTTCTTTTTTTAACACTTTACCTTTTACTCCATACCTTCTGTCCCTTCCTGACACGCTTTCCTCTGCCTCCCTGCTCAGGTGCCCAACCCCCTGCCACTTTAGTTTAGTTTCCTAGTTCTTTTACTCTGTCTGGCAGTCACCCATTCCCTTTCTGCCTTTGCACTCTTTATCTGCGGTGTGATCACCTCGTTAAACGTGTTGTCCACGTAGATCTCAGCCTCGCGGATGCACCACAGTGACTCCAGCCGCAGCTCCACATCCGAATCGCGGAACAGCTAGTGGAGAGTTTTCCCCCCAATTCGCATTGACTTCAGTTTTACTCGGGCTCCTTGATGCCACACTCGGTCAAATGCTACCTTGATGTCAAGGGCAGTCACTCTCACCTCGCCTCTGGAATTCAGTTCCTTTGTCCATGTTTGGACCAAGGCTGTAATGAGGTTGGGAGCCGAGTGGTCTTGGCGGACCCCAAACTGTGCATCAGTGAGCAGGTTATTGGTGAGTAAGTGCTGCTTGATAGCACTGCCGATGACACCTTCCATCACTTTGCTGATGATTGAGAGTAGACTAATGGGGTGGCTAGTTCTGGAGCACAAGTCTTCAGCACGACAACCGGGATGTTGTCAGGGCCCATAGTCTTTGCTGTATCCAGTGTGCTTTCTAGATGATATCTGGAGTGAATTGTATAGGCTGAAGACTGGCTTCTGGGATGATGGGGACCTCTGGTGGAGGCTGGCCCCGAAGTTCTTTTCGCACAAGATTCTCGCGATCACTGTGTCGAGAATGTTGGGTTTTCCGAACTTTAATTCAAATCAACAGAAGTTAATGGGGATTCCCTTTTGCGAACTGCTGTGACCTCAACAGTCTGTCTAAGCAGCCAATCTAAAGTCAGAATTCTCAGACAGTGAACAAGGAAGTGAACAAGCCCTTAAAATTGTAACATTTAAAAATGTTAGAGAGAGCAAAACAAAGCTTGGGGCTCTCACAAGGGGGAAAACCAAACCTGATATAAAGATGGGCAAACATTAAAATATTTATTTTGAACATTTTCTTAAAACAAATATTTCTATTAAAATGGACAAATTTCACACTGCGCAAAATTAAAATTAGTTTCCAGACCCTTAACAGTTGTTTACTAGTAACGCTTTAAAACCCCCAGTTTCAGCAATTCCTTTCTAGCTAACGTTTTGTGAGGAATTGGACAACGTACATACTGCGGAAGAGCTGAAGTTCTCTTCAGTTTCCCTGATCTGGTATTGACATTGATTCCTGGCTCTGTGGGGGCAGGTGGTGGGGGGTGCACAGCGCAGCTAGTTTCGGAGCTGTCATTGACGAGACCGCAACTTCAGGATTTTCGCATGCACCTGCTCATGTGCCAAAATCCCGAAGTTGCAGTCAGCTTCAAAGGAGGAATCATGGCGAATGCTCTCAGTTCGTCGTCATTCCGACCACAAATTCTGGGTTCACAATTTCTGTAACACAATATAACAGGATATGATTTCAAAAGGCCTTCGATAAGGTCTGAGAATGCGGAGTCAGGGGACAAGTAACAGAATGGATTGCTGGCTGGCTTCAGGACAGAAAGCAGAGAATATGAGTAGAGGGCAGCTATTCACAGTGGCAGAAGTTGGGTAGTGGTGTTCCACAAGGATCAGTGCTAGGACCACTGCTGTTCACAATTTACATTAACGATTTAGACTTAGGAATCAAAAACACAATTTCTAAATTTGCAGATGACACCAAATTGTTGGGGGAGGATAGTCAATACAGAGAAGGAATGCAACAAGTTACAGGAGGCCATTAATAAACTTGCCAAATGGGCATATAATTGGCAGATAAAGTTCAACATATAAAAATGTGAGGTATTACATTTTGGCAGGAAGAATAGGGCGGTCACTTCACTTGGAGGGTGTGAGTCAAGGTGGTGTAGAGCAACAAAGGGATCTTGAAGTACAAATACACAAATCACTAAAAGTTGCGACACAGGTTAGCAAGGCCATAAAAAAGCAAACCAAGCACTAGAGAGAATGATTCCACTTGTGGGGAAGAGCATAACTAGAGCTCATCAAGATAGACAGTCACCAAGAAATCCAACAGGGAATTCAGAAGAAACTTCTTTACCCAAGGAGTGGTGAGAATGTGGAACTCGCTACCACAGGGAGTGGTTGAAGCGAATAGTATAGATGCATTTAAGGGGAGGCTAGACAAGCATATGAGGGAGAAGGGAATAGAGGGTTACACTGATAGATTTAGATGAGGAAAGACGGGAGGAGGCTCATGTGGAGCATAAACGCTGGCAGGACTGGTTGGGCCGAATGCCCTGTTTCTGTGCCGTATATCCTATGTCATGATTAGGGACAGCAAATGGCCATTTGTCCCAAATGAGCGTTCCTCTATTATAGAGATGAACCCAACTACCCCTCCTCTCAGTATATCCACAGAATCGCATTTAATTGTCTACATACTCCACTAACACTGCCCCTTTAGTGTCCTTCCCTGATAACTGTTCCCCGCTCTATTACCCTTTGGGTAAAAACGTTACCTTGGTTTCCCTTCCTACTTTTCACTTTCAATTTTCTCGGTTACTAATTAATTTGTAAATGTGAGCCTGTTTCCTGAACTAATGTCGTGAATTCCATTAAAACGTTTCAATACAGCAGTCTCTTGCCCAAACAAAGCACATCAAACCCCCTCAACCTAAACTCCTAATACCTTGAATAATCTTTCTCATTCCCCTCTACCTTCAGAATGACAGTAACCTTCACCAGTGATCAGGTGACAATGGAAGTGGAGTTAATACACCAGATAACCAGAGTCCTGAAGCAACAGCAAATTACCTCCTGTTCTTTCACAGTCTGTCTCTCATTCAGTGCACACAATACCACAGATAACATGTACGAGTCCTGATATAAGGACAGTGGATTTCTGTTAAGGATCGGAGAGGATTAAAGAGGGAATTCCAGAGCTTGGGGCCGAGGAAGCTGAACAATGGCTGGCAATGATGGAATGATGAAAATCTGGGACGTGCAAGAGGCCAGAATTGGAGGAGTGCAGAGATCTCGGGTTGTAGGGCTGGAGGAAGCTACAGGGATTGGGAGGGTGAGGTTATGGAGGGATCGGAATGCAAAAATGAGAATTTTTAAAACGAGGCATTGCCGGACGCGGAGTCGATGTAGGTCAGCGAGATCAGGTGTGATGGGTGAATGGGACTTGGTGCAATTTAACTTTGGGGCAGCAGAGTTTTGAATGACCTAGTTTCCGGAGGGTGCAAGGTTGGAGGCCGACCAAGAGCTCTTTGGAATAGGGAGACTGACCAGGAGAGGGTTGGAGTAGTTCAATCTGGAGGTAACGAATGCATTGGTGTGGGTTTCAGCAGCAGATGAGCTGAGGCAAGGGCGGAGACGGCCAATATTATGGAGGTGGAAGTAGGCGGTCTTGGTGATGGAGAGGATATAGGGTTGGGATCTCAGTTAAGGATCAAATAGTCCGCCGATTGGAACTTACTTCCCTTCGCAGTCTGTCCATCACCCAATGCACACAATATCATAGATAACGGGCCCAAGGTCTGATAAAATAATAGTGGGCTTCTGACCATTCACAGTCTGTCCCTCTTCCACAGATATCCAATGTCCTATTTCCCATTTCTGAAGATTGTAAGCACCACTGACTGTGAATGATTGATCCACTAGAAGTCTACTGTCTTATAACCAGGATCATGTGTGGATTTGTAATGAACATAAGAAATAAGAGCAGGAGGAGGCCATTTGATCCTTCGAGCCTGCTCTACCATTCAATAAGATCATGGTTGTTCTTCTACCTCATCTCCACTTCCCAGCACTATCCCCATATTCCTTGATTCTCTTAATATTCAAAAATCTATCAATCTCTGACTTGAAAATACTCAATTGCAAAGATTCACCGCCCTCTGAGTGAAAGAATTATCCTCATCTTGGTCCTAAGTGGTCGCCTCTTATTCTGAGACTGTGACCCCTGGTTCTGGACTCCCCAGCCAGGGGAAGCATCCTCCTTGCAGCTACCCTGTCAAGCCCTGTAAGAATTTTGTATGTTTCAATGAGATCACCTCTCACTCTTCTGAACTCTAGAGAATATAGGCCTAGTCTACTCAATCTCTCCTCATAGGACAGCTCCCCCATCCCAGGATCCAGGCTGGAAAACCTTTGTTGCACTCTCTCTATGGCAAGTATATCTTTCCTTAGGTAAGGAGACCAAAACTGTACAAAATACAGGGGTCTCACCAGGGCCCTATATAACTGCAGTAAGATGTCTTTACTCTTGTACTCAAATCCTCTTGTAATAAAGGCCAACATGCCATTTGCGTTCCTAATTACTTGCTGTACCTGCATGTTAAATTTGTGATTCGTGTACAAGGACATCCAGGCCCCTCTGAACACCAACATTTCCTAATCTCGCCATTTAAAAAAAATTCTGCTTTTCTATTTTTCCTACCAAAGTGGACAAATTCACATTTCTACACATTATATTCCATGTGCCATGTTCTTGCCCACGCACTTAGCCTGTCTATATCCCCTTGAAGCCTTCTTGCAACCTTCTCACAACTTACATTCCCACCCAGCATTGAATCATCAGCAAACTTAGATATATTACATTTGGTTCCCTCATCCAAATCATTGAAATAGATTGTGAATAGCTGAAGCCCAAGCCCTAATCCTTGCAATACCCCACTAGTTACAGCCTGCCAACCAGAAAATTACCCGTTTATTCCGACTCTCTTCTCTGTCCGTTAACCAATCCTCAATCCATGCTAGTATATTACCCCACAATCCCATGAGTCCTAATTTTGTTTAATAACCTCTTGTGTGGCACCTTATCGAATGCCTTCTGAAAATCCAAATACACCACATCCACTGGTTCCCCCTTATCTATTCTGCTAGTTACAACCTCAAAAAACGCTAACAGATTCGTCAAACACGATTTCCCTTTCATAAATCCTCCCAATCCTATTATTATTTTCTAAGTGCCCTGTTACCACTTCCTTAATAATAGATTCTATCATTTTCCCTATGACTGATGTCAGGCTAACCGGTCTGTAGTTCCCCATTTTCTCTCCCTCCTTTCTTAAATAGTGGGGTTACATTTGCTACCTTCCAATCCGCGGGAAACATTCTAGAATCGATGGAATTTTGGAAAATGACAACCAATGCATCCACTATCTCTATAGCCACCTCTTTCAAAACCCTAGGATGTAGGCCATCAGGTCCAAGGGATTTATCAGCTTTCAGTCCCATTAATTTATCCAGTACTTTTTTTTTTACTAATACTAATTTCTTTCAGTTCTTCATTCTCGCTGGACCCTTGGTTCTCCACTATTTCCAGGAAGTTTTTTGCATTTTTCTTCCGTGAAGAGAGACACAAAGTATTTATTTGTTTAATTTATCTGCCATTTCCTTATTCTCCATTATAATTTCTCCTGTCTCAGTCTGTAAAGGACCCACATTTACTTTCACAAATCTTTCCCTTTTTACAGAACTATAGCAGATTTTACAGTCTGTTTTTATGTCTCTCGCAAATTTACTCTCGTGTTCTATTTTCCCTTTCGTTATCAGTTTCTGGTCCTCCTTTGCTGAATTCTAAAATACACTCAAACCTCAGGCTTACTACTCTTTTTGGCAACAATATAAGCATCTTCCTTTGATCTAATACTATCTTTAATGTCTCTTGTTAGCCACGGTTGGAGCACTTTTCCTGTGGGGTTTTTGTGCCTTAAAGGAATGTATAGTTGTTGTAAATTATGTATTAATTCTTTAAATGCTAGCCATTGCTTGTCTACCGTCATACCTTTTAATGTAGTTTCCCAATCTACCTCAGCCAACTCGCCCCTCATAACTACTTAGTTTGTTTTGTTCAGATTTGAGACCCTAGTTTCAGATTTAACTAAATCACTTTTAAAGTCAACATAAAATTCTATCATATTATGGTCACTCTTCCCTAAAGGCCCCTTTACTACAAGATTATTAATTAATCCTTTCTTATTGCACAATACTAGATCTAAAATAGCCTGTTCCCTAGTTGGTTCCTCAACATACTGATCTACAAACTTAACTTGCATACATTCCGTGAATTCGTCCTCCACAGTATTACTGCAAATTTGGTTTGCTCAGTCTATATGTAGATTAAAGTCCCCCATGATTACTCTATTACCCTTGTTACATGTGCGTTTAATTTCCTGTTTTGTACTCTGCCCTACGTTACAACTACTATTTGGGGGCCTATACACAACTCCCACCAATGTTTTCAGCCCCTTGCTGTTTCCTAGCTCCACCCAAACTGACTCTACTTCTTCTTGATTTTCAGAGGTAAGATCCTTTCTCTCTACTGTCTTTATCCCATCCTTCATTATCAGGGCTAACCCTCCTCCTTTTCCATTTTGCTTAACTCTTCTAAAAGTTAAATATCCTGAAATATTTAGTTCCCAACCTTGGCCACTTTACAACCACGTCTCCGTTATGGCGATTAGATCTAACCTGTTAATTTCTGTCTGCAGTATTAATTCATCTATTTTGTTGTGAATGCTTCACGCATTCAGATATAGTGCCTTTAGCTTTGACTTATTTCTATTTTTCCCTGATGTCACCTTAGTCACTGATGCCTTATTACCTTTGTTAGTCTCTGTCACATCCTGACGCACTCTGCTTATTTTTACCCAAAACTCTACTTGGCTCCAGAGCCTTGACATTTCTCTCACTGCTTTTAAATTTACTCTTTCCTGGAGTCTCCCACCCCCACCCCTTCATTAGTTTAATGCCCTGTCTACTGCCCTAGTTATTCGGTTCGCCAGGGCACTGGTCCCAGCCCCATGGAGCCCGTCCCAAAGGAACAGCTCCCTCTTTCCTCAGTACTGGTGCCAGTGCCCCATTAGCTGAAAGCCCTTCCTCCCACACCACTCTTTGAACCACTCAGTTAAACCTCTATCCTGTTTGTCCCTGTGCCAATTTGCACATGGCTCAGGTACCAATCCAGAGATTATTACCTTTGAGGTTCTGTTTTTTAATTTGGATCCTAGCTTCTCACGCTCCATCAGTAGAACCTCTTTCCTAGTTATACCTATATCTTTGGTTCCTACGTGGACCACGACAACTGGATCCTCCCCCTCCCATTCAAAGTTCTTTTCCAGCCGCGAGGAGATGTCAATAGAAAAGAGCAGGCCGGAAAGTATTAACCATCAGAGGTAAAAGTCATATCATTGAAACCTGCATGTTCAGTGAATATTAGAATCAAGAGAGGATTTGAAACTTTTCTCGGCCATTGTTCACTTTCAAGCGAGGTTTCCATTAACTGAGTTTTAATTTCAACACATGCCTCTATTGAAGCTGTGAATTAAACCTTGCAACATTTTACTGAATAGCGAAATGTTATTGAGAAGTTTTTTTTATGTCTGATCTTTCTGTCTGTTCTAATTTAAGATGTTCAACAGAAACACAAGGAGACACTCCGGGTACAAACTGAAACACTGAGAGTGAACACTATCCTAATAAAGGAGAAGGTTAAGATTTTTCAGCTGGTTGATCGATACGCTGAGCTAACGGTCATTTCTACTGTTCGAGATCGGACACTTGTAGAACATGAACTGCTGGCAAGAGGCCGAGACCATGAAGAGTGGAGAGAGCAACATCTCCGGAAAGAGCTGGAAAAAATCCGAACTGATCAATTGTTCCAGAGCAGTTTTTCCCAGCGAAAATCCAAATCTGGGAGTTCAGGAGCAGTAAGCGGAGTCCCGGGGATTGGAAAAACAACAATGGTGCAAAAGATTGTTCATGACTGGGCCACTGGGAAAATATACCCACACTTTCAATTTATTTTCAGCTTTAAATTCCGGGATTTGAATGCTATTAACTGTCGAATAAACCTGAGGAATCTGATATTGGATCTGTATCCTTACTTTGGGAATGTTCTGGGAGAGCTCTGGAAGAGCCCAGAGGGATTGTTGTTTATATTCGATGGTTTGGATGAATTCAAGGACAGGATCGATTTTGCTGACAATCGGAGAAATACAGAACCTCAGTCCATGTGCACAGATCCCGAAGACTGGTGTGAAGTGTCTGACATTGTGTACAGTTTAATACAGCACAAGCTGCTCCCAGGATGTTCAGTGCTAGTGACCAGCCGCCCCACTGCATTACATTTATTGGAAAAGGCTGAGATCAGTGTCTGGGCTGAAATCCTGGGATTTGTTGGTGAAAAACGGAAGGAATATTTCAACAAGTTTTTTGAGGATCAGACGGTGGCAGCAGCTGTTTTCAAACACGTGGAGGAGAACGAGATCCTGTACACCATGTGCTACAACCCTTCCTACTGCTGGATCCTCGGTTTGTCACTGGGTCCCTTCTTCACACAAAGAGACAGGAATCAGCAGCGAGTTCCCAAGACCATCACCCAACTATATTCCTACTATATTTACAACATTCTGAAAAACCATGGCCGAGAGATTGAAAGCCCCCGTGATGTGTTACTGAAGCTTGGTGAGATGGCCTTCACAGGAGTCTCCGAGAAGAAGATTGTGTTTAGAAATGGAGATTTGATCAAGTACAATCTGCAACCTTCCCAGTTCCTGTCTGGGTTCATGATGGAACTTTTGGAGAGAGATGAATCTGCCCAGAGCGTGGTGTACACATTCCCGCACCTCACCATCCAAGAGTTTGTAGCCGCACTCGCACAATTCCTGACTCCAGATCCCGGGGACATCCTGAAACTCCTCAGAGAATCCCACCGCGAGGAAGATGGGCGATTTGAGATATTTCTCCGTTTTGTTGCTGGTCTCTCCTCCCCACAGGCAGCTCGGCCCCTGGAGGAGTTTCTGGGTCCATTTCTTCATCAAACCACCTGCCGAGTGATTGACTGGGTGATGAGAAGATTGAAGCACAGATTGGGAACACAGGGAGTGAAACTGGTAAAAGGAACCTCCTAAACACATTCCACTACCTGTTTGAGTCTCAGAATAAAGCACTGGCTCGGAAAACAGTGGGATCTGTGGAATCACTTACATTTAATGGATTGCGACTGACCCCGATTGACTGTGCGGTCCTGTCTCATGTCACTGGACTCTGTGATACAGTAAAGCATCTTGATCTGGAGAACTGCTCCGTTCAGTGTGACGGACTCCAGCGGCTGGGACCCGTACTGCACAAATGCCGGGTGTTGAGGTAACTGTTTATTTGTCTCTAACTGTTGGGTGAATTGTAGAACAGTCACGGATTGTGTTGCTGCTCCGTAATGGAGGGAAACAAACAGTTCAGTTAAACCAGAGAGAAGCAGATTCAACAAAAATATGACCAATAATAAGTGGATCGGTTAGTAATTCCCTAAGGTGTGAGAATCTAAAATGGATCCTTGTGAACAAGTAGGGATTTTACAGTCTTTATCGGATCAGCAAATACAGGTCACTGAGAGTCTGATAATTTAATTACAATAAATCATATTTAATAATACTGGACAGCGGAATGTAAACATAACATATAATCCGGCAATGAAGATAAAATTAATTTAATGTTTTCCACATCCACCATTTCAACTGGAAACAGGAGAGAAACCCGAGTTTAAATCACTAACAGTTCGATATTTACTCCAATACCGTGCAGGGTGTGTCTTGTCGAGGGAGAAGTTTCCTGGATTGGGAATATTAGGGAATCGGGAATTCTTTCAGCTGTAAATGTTTACAATTATACACAGTCCTGAACATTGAGTAAAGATTGATATTCAGGATCTTAAATCTGCCGGTAAAAGGTTCCAATCTAACGTGTTGTGTGGTATTAGCCCCGGAGTACAGACACACACCGGCCAGCGGTGGGGCCTCGCACACAGCGGGCGGCTCCTGGGTAAACCAGGGGCAGTGTACCCGGGAATTCCCCATAATCCGCCCCCTGTGTATGAGGCCCCGCTCGGGGAGGGAACTTCCGAAAATTCCCCAAACACTGTCGGACCAGTTACACCTGAAATAAATGTAGAGCCAGTTTAATGGTGAATAAAGTGAGAGACTCCCCTCCCCTATAAACTAGGAGCACAGGGACATTTAAAACTTGTAACGGGACAGAATAAACTATTGCTGCTATTGACAAACATTCACTATAAGCCCTCTGACTCCCACAGCTACCTGGAATACACTTCCTCCCACCTCGCTTCCTGTTAGGACGCTGGTCCATTCTCCCAGTTTTTCTGTCTCTGCCGCATCTGTTCTGACGATGCCACGTTCCATACTAGTGCTTCCGACATGTCTTCCTTATTCCTCAACCGAGGATTCCCCTCTACCGTGGTTAACATGGCTCTTGACCGTGTCCATTCTATTTCCCGCACTTCTGCTCTCACCCCTTCCCCCCCCTCCCAGAACCACGATAGGGTTCCCCTTGTCCTCACCTTTCACCCCACCAGCCTCCGTATTCAACGGATCATCGACCGCCACCTCCAGCGTGGTCCCACCACCAAACAATCCTTCCCCTCACCTCCACTTTCAGCATTCTGAAGGGACCGCTCCCTCCACGATACCCTGGTCTACTCCTCAATCACCCCCAACACCCCTTCCCCTTCCCACGGCACCTTCCCATGCAAGCACAGGAGATGCAACACCTGCTCTTTTACCTCTTCCCTTCCCACTGTCCGGGTCCCCAAACACTCTTCCAGGTGAAACAGCGATTTACTTGTTGTACTTGCAATTTATTATATAGTATTCGCTGCTCACGATGCGGTCTCCTCTACATTGGGGAGACATGACACAGATTGGGTGACCGCTTTGCGAAGCACCTCCGTTCAGTCTGTAAGTGTGACCCCGAGCTTCTGATCGCCTATCGCTTTAATTCTCTGCTCCACTCCCACTCTGATCTCTCTGTTCGCGGCCTCTTACAGTCTTCCAACAAAGTACAACATAAGATCGAGGAACAGCACCTCATCTTTCAATTAGGCACTTTACAGCCTTCGGGACTCAACATCGAGATCGACAATTTCTGTCTATAAACTCGGCCCCTATTTTATTTTTCTCATTTATTTTTCCTTTTCCCTTTTTTTCTCTCACATGACGGCTGTTAATGACGTTGCCATTACCATTCACACATCATCTAGATTCATCTTTTATTCCTTAACTTGTCCCATTACCACCTTCTTTTGCTTGCACCATCATCCCTCTTGTCTTTTAATCTCTCCTGTCTTGCACCCTATCACGGACCTTCCCTTTTGTTCTTTCCTCCGCTCCCCCCATCTTTCCCTGCCCCGACACTTCCTTAAAAATTTGTTACATCTGTAACTTTTTCCAGTTCTGCCGAAGGGTCCTCCACCTGAAACATTAACTCTGTTTCTCTCTCTAGATGCTGCCTGACCTGCTGGGTATTTCCAGCATTTTCTGTTATTATTTCAGTATAAATTCACCTTGTTATATAAAATCCTGGGGGACGGATTTTACAGCAGCAGTTAGCGTTTCACAATATAACTCACCCCGCGATATTACACAGATTAATATAATGCACAGAGTATATAGTACAGGGAATCATCGCTTTATCATTTAATTCAGGGAAAATCGCCCCATTCCCATAAAATCCAGGATTTAAGGAGCAGCAGAAATGAGGCAAGTTTCTCCAAACATGACGGAGCCGGTCACTGAGCTCCAGGAGGGTAATTCTGATCATCAGGGAATGAGACCGGACTGAGGGACATTTAAATGCGGCAGACAGACAGCACTTCATTTATTTTTTTATTTGCTTATCGGGTGTGGGCGTCGCTGGCAAGGCCAGCATTTATTGCCCACCCCTAGTTGCCCTTGAGAAGGTGGTGATGAGCCGCCTTCTTGAACTGCTGCTGTCCGTGTGGTGAAGGTACTCCCACAGTGCTGTTAGGGAGGGAGTTCCAGGATTTTGACCCAGCGACGATGAAGGATCGGCCGATATACTTCCATATCAGGATGTGTGTGACTTGAAGGGGAACTTGGAGGTGGTGGTGTTCCTATGTGCCTGCTGCCCTTGTCCTTCTAGGTGAAGAGTTCGCAGGTTTGGGAGGTGCTGCCGAAGAAGCCTTGGCAAGTTGCTGCAGTGCATCTTGTCGATGGTACACACTGCAGCCATGGTACGCCAGTGGTGGAGGGAGTGAATGGGGTGCCAATCAAGCGGACTGCTTTGTCCTGGATGGTGTCGAGATTCTTGAGTGTTGTTGGAGCTGCACTCATCCAGGCAAGTGGAGAGTATTCCATCACACTCCCGACTTGTGCCTTGTAGATGGTGGAAAGGCTTTGGGGTGTCAGGGGGTGAGACACTCGCTGCAGAATACCTAGCCTCTTACCTGCTCTTGTTGCCACAGTATTTATGTGGCTGGTCCAGTTAAGTTTCTGGTTAATGGTGACCCCCCACCCCCCCAGGATGTTGATAGTGGGGGATTTGGCGATGGTAATGTCATTGAATGTCATGGGGATGTGGTTAGACTCTCGCTTGTTGGAGATAGCCATTGCCTGGCACTTCTCTGGCCCGAATGTTACCTGCCACTTATCAGCCCAAGCCTGAACATCGTCCAGGTCTTGTTGTATGTGGGCATGGACTGCTTCATTATCTGCGGAATTGTGAATGGCGCTGAACACTGTGCAGTCATCAGCGAACATCCCCATTTTTGACCTTATGTTGGAGGGAAGGTCATTAATGAAACAGCTGAAGATGGTTGGACCTAGGACACTGCCCTGAGGAACACCTGCAGCGATGTCCTGGGGCTGTGATGATTAACCTTCAATCACCACAACCATCTTCCTTTGTGCTAGGTATGACTCCAGCCAGTGGAGTGTTTTCCCCGCTTCCCATTGACTTCAGTTTTACTAGGGCTCCTTGATGCCAGACTCGGTCAAATGCTGCGTTGATGTCAAGGGCAGTCACTCTCACTCACCTCTGGAATTCAGCTCCTTTGTCTATGTTTGGACCAAGGCTGTAATGAGGTCTGGAGCAGAGTGGTCTTGGCGGAACCCAAACTGGGCATCAGTGAGCAGGTTATTGGGGAGTAAGTGCCGCTTGATAGTACTGTCGATGACACCTTCCATCACTTTGCTGATGATTGAGAGTGGACTAATGGGGCGGCAATTGGCCGGATTGAATTTGTCCTGCTTTGTGGACAGGACATACCTGGGCAGTTTTCCACATTGTTGGATAGAAGCCATTGTTGTAGCTGTACTGGAACAGCTTGGTTAGAGGGGCATTTACTGACAGTCTCTGAATATATGGGCAGTTGGACAGAGTGAGATTAATTCCCAGTGACAGGAATAGGGGGAAATTTCGTGGGGGTCAGCGGGCGCGATCGGTGGCGGGTCTGGTGGGAAACTAGATTTTTTTCCCCCAGCGGGTCAGGACCCCGCTGTCAAACCACCACTATGCGCCTTTCCCAAATGTCGGGTCTGTCAGTGCTGAGCAGATCCGACATGCAGCGACGGGGGAGGATATTCAGCTCATTATGACCTTGTTAACAAAGGATTAAAAACTATTTTCAGCTCACCTTCAGAGTTTACCGGGTGGTCCACGCTGCTCGGGGATCGCGTCAGGTGAGCAGGGCGGGAGTTGACTGGCCATGGAATCACCTCACCACTTGACAACTGGAAATGTGCTATAAACGCTCCCATCTCACAGCTGTTCACTTTCCAAGCACAGAAGCTGTTGCTTACTGCATTTGGAAGACAGATTGAGCTTTATGCAGGTTGCAAGTGTTTGGATCAAACACTCTATCCATTGTCCCCTCAATGGAACAACCTCTCTCACCATTGACCGATCGCTTCTGTCATCTCAAGTTCACCTGCCATCTATTACATCAGCATGGGTATGGTTTATACTGTCTCACCTTGGGCCTCAGAGTCCCACCACCATCAGCCCCAACACCTACAGCACCAGGCACACCAGCAGCACCAACAACAACACCAACCTATTCCACAACTCCTGATGCTGCAAAGCACAGAGGGCATCAACACCCGTCCTCATTGCTGACCGGGACGCCAGAGATGGCCTCACCATGGCCAGATTTACTTCACTTGACGCTGCACACACTGGAAGCCACATGATGCTCCAGGTTGGCACCAGGCCACACCAACAACATAAAGCATCCCTACAGTGCCCAAACCATTCCTGTCACATTCATCAGCATTGCGGGGGTACCGTTATGTTTCTCTATTCACTGCAACTCACTAAGCCACATCCAAAGGTGCACATAACTCTATCGAAGAAAGGAAAGTGGTGAAAATAAAGATTTCAATGTTTGACACCATATTAACAGAAATTTCACATGAACATTTGCTAAAACACACAATTGCCTACCCTTGTGTGTTGTTAGTTGATATGATTGGACTAGGATCAGGGTGAGTGTGAGGGGTGGCTAGTGAGATGGGGAAGTGATAATATAGATAGAGAGGGATGGGTGGAGGTGCAAGGTAAGTTGGTGTAAGAATGTGCAGGAGTAGGGTAGGGAAGGCAGAGTGTTGGGGATGTGATGAGAGGCACAGCAGGATGAGGTTGAGTGTGGCTTTGCAGTAACGTTTCATGATCTACTGAGATCATTGAAAGGTTTGCGACCCCTGATGACATCCCTGCTTGAGCCCCACTGTGCAATGTGTAACCAGGCTGTGTTGGTCTCTTCCGCCCATTGGAAGTGAAGAGAACCTCCCTCCGTGCTGTGGCTCCCTCCATAAGCATATGGAGGGAGTTATGGGAGAGCCTGGGTGCAGCCGTGCTCCTCTGTGCAGAGGTTGTCAGTGTTTGCAGCACCTCAATACTGTAGAACACTGACATCACAATGGTCAAATTCAATGTGTGCGTCATCAAATGACATCATCAAACCCGCTTCCTCCAATTCTCCAGAGCGAGGCCGCGACCCGCCACCGACCCGACCCCGACCCCCGACCCCGGCTGCACCCGACCCGCCACCGACCTCGGCCGCTCCCGACCCGCCTCCGGCCCCGACCCGCCACCGACTCCGGCGGCACCCGACCCGCCACTGACCCCGACTCACCACCGGCCGCTCCCGACCCGCCACCGACCCCGACCCACCACCGACCCCGGCCGCTCCCGACCCGCCTCCGGCCCCAACCCGCCACCGACCCCGGCCGCTCCCGACCCGCCACCGACTCCGTCCGCACCCGACCCGCCACCGATCCCGGCCGCTCCCGACCCGCCTCCGGCCCCCACCCGCTTTGAACGCGCAGGTAAGCATGGAAGATTTTGCACATGAAGAAAGGAGGCGTAAGACCCTCTTTTAACAAGGTAAGTAGTTAATTAAGTATTATTTTGAATTTTTTTCAACAGGTATATCTTTTTTAGAGACTTTAAAGAAAGGTAAGTTTATTTTTATAACTTTTTAAAAGTTTTAATTTTTTTCAAAAATTTAATTTCTTGTTTAAAGTGGTTAATTTATTTAACTATACTTATTTTATTAATGTGATGGTTTTTTTTTAAATTTAATTGAGGTTTAGCTGTTCTTTTGGGGGGGTATAGATTCATAGCTTTCACAGCACTTGACGTGAAAACTATGAATGAAAGATTGTGTGCTGCCTTTGGCTCTAACTGAATCACGTGATCCCACAGCTCGCACGAATTAACTGCGCCTGTGGGATATGCAAGCACTGCCCAGCTGCTGTCCAGAAAATCAAGTTCGTGCGAGCTGGGAATGAAAAAGCCGGCGCACAGTGAGATATCGCGGGGAAGCCATACCCCCGCACGAAGGCTCCCTCACTAATTTTTGGGCCAATAACTGGGTGTCTGACACTGGAAATTATTATCAGTATCAGTAATAGTGTTATTAATAAACACTGGGGATTTACTCTGATTCCTGTTATTTCTCTGATCACCAGGCTGTGTGAAAACGGTCTCACAGCTTCTTGTGCCGAGGATCTCGCCTCCGCTCTCAGTACAAACCGTTCACTGACGGTTCTGAACCTGGATTATAATAAACTGGGAGATTCAGGAGTGAAACTATTGTCTGCGGCTCTGAGTAACCCGGACTGTAAAATACAGAAACTGTGGTAAGTACCAGACTGTGTGAGATTGTGTTTATAATAACTGGATGTCTGACACTGAACATTATTATTAGTATCAGTAATAGTGTTATTAATGAACACTGAGGATTTACTGATTCCTGTTATTTCTCTCTCTGATCCCCAGTTTATGGAATGTCGGTCTCACAGATTCTTCTGCCGAGGATCTCGCCTCCGCTCTCAGTACAAACCGGTCACTGACGGATCTGAATCTGAGTAATAATAAACTGGGAGATTCAGGAGTGAAACTACTGTCTGCGGCTCTGAGGAACCCGGGCTGTAAAATACAGGAACTGCAGTAAGTACCAGACTGTGTGAGATTGTGTTGATAATAACTGGATGTCTGACACTGTACATTATTATTAGTATCTGTAATAGTGTTATTAATTAACTCCGGGGATTTACTTTGATTCCTGTTATTTCTCTCTCTGATCCCCAGGTTGGTTGGTGTCGGTCTCACAGATTCTTGTACCGAGGATCTCGCCTCCGCTCTCAGTCCAAACCAGTCACTGACGGTTCTGGACCTGGGATCAAACTCCTTCACAGACCGATCATTCCCCGCTATCCGCCGCCTCATACTGACCTGCAGGAGTCTGGAGCGGATCAAGTGAGTGTTTGTGTTAATGTTTAATGTAATAAATTAAATATAAATGGGATTCAGTCACTGTTATAGGTAATATTTGTCTGTAATTATTGTTGAAATATTAACCCCAGTCTCCCTGTTATTTACACTGTTGTTCAATCTGTTTATTTCCTGTTTAATCGTTAATCTGTTTCAGGCTGTTGGGGAATCAGTTCAGTTCAACCGGACAGAAACTGCTGAGGTCACTGCAGGAAACAGACCCGGACTGAGTGTGGAATTGTGAACATTTCAATTGATGACGTCACTACTCATTATTTGACCATTGTTGGCCGATGATTTGATTTGAATTTAATTTAATGGTTTCCAACTCGAGCTGAGCGAGCGTCATCTCCCATTGTGATGTCAGAGGCCCAGCCGCAGGTCACGAGACTCAGCCGCCCGGCCCCACAGCGCTGCTTCTACAGGATATCCGGGGCTGAATGTTCCCCAATGGGGCACTGGGGAAATGCACAGACAGGAAGGGCCCAGGGTGGGGCTCAGTCTGGGTTGCAGTGGGACACTCACAATCGCACTCAGTATTCCTGGGTGTCTCTCCCAGTGAGGAGTCAGACTCTAACAAGTGTCCCTCTGTACAGTGTGTCTCTCTCCCAGTGAGGAGTCAGACTCTGTAACAAGTGTCCCTGTGTACAATGTGTGTCTCTCCCAGTGAGGAGTCAGACTCTGTAATAAGTGTCCCTGTGTACTGTGTGTGTCTCTCCTAGTGAGGAGTCAGACTCTGTAACAAGTGTCCCTGTGTACAGTGTGTGTCTCTCCCAGTGAGGAGTCAGACTCTGTAATAAGTGTCCCTGTGTACAATGTGTGTCTCTCCCAGTGAGGAGTCAGACTCTGTAATAAGTGTCCCTGTGTACAGTGTGTGTCTCTCCCAGTGAGGAGTCAGACTCTGTAACAAGTGTCCCTGTGTACAGTGTGTGTCTCTCCCAGTGAGGAGTCAGACTCTGTAACAAGTGTCCCTACAACCCTCCGAGATCTCTCCACTCCTCTGACCTGTTCGTCATCCTCGATTTTCGTTGCTCCACATTGGCGCCATGACTTCCGCTGCCAAGGCCCTAAACTCTGGAATTCCCTCCATCACCCTCTTCGCAGCTCTACCTCTCTCTCCTCCTCCTTTAGACGCTTCTTAAAACCTACCTCTTTCACCGAGCTTTGGGCCATCTCTCCTAAAATCTCTTTATTTGGCTCAGTGTGAATTTTTTTTCCTGATAATTGACTTGTGACGTTTCATTACATTAAAGCCGCTATATAAATGCAAGTTATTGTTGTTGTCCCTGTGTTGTGTTAATAAAACTCCACCGCTTACTTCAGCTCACGCCTGGTCTCCTCGACATTTTCAGAAAAAGTGGCTTCTTTGTTTGAATATATTAAATAAAGGTTCCTCAAAAGTACATCCCACCTTCTCCAAACGACACTGTAGACGCGACCTGTCAGTCTATTGAAGCGGGTGGTCTTACTCGGGAGGCTGGATATACAATTTACACAAGATGGTGAGACTGAGTGTCAGCAAAAGGGCGCAGCTGGGATTCTAAAAATGGCGCCCCACAGGCAACGGGCAATGGCTGCCATCAATCTGCAACAAATCATAGAATCACACAGCCCATCCTGCCTGTGCCGGCTCTTTGAAAGAGCGATCCAATTAGTCCCTCTCTCTTCCTGTAGCCCTGCAAACTGTCTTTACAAGTATACAAGTACAATCTGCCTCCACCACCCTTTCAGGCAGTGCATTCCAGATCAGAACAACTCACTGCAGAAAACATCCTCCTCATCTCTGCTCTGGTTCTTTGCCAATTATTTGAATCCTGTGTCCTTTGGTTACCCAGCCTCCTGACCCGGAAATAGTTTCTCCCTATTTACTCTATCAAATCCCATCAAATGGCCTCCATGTCCCCTCAAAGTTGTTGCAGCGCTCCGAAACACAAGCATTATTTTGAAATGTCCATCCACGGTGTAACGTTTCCAAATTTAATTTCCTCTCAGCCACTGTTCGTCGCGCACCAAGTTCACATATTTTTGTAACATTGCAGGCCGGGCTACTTTAACCCAGGCTTCAACCTCTTCAAAACACAAGGGCCACAATCGAACAGGAACTTGTTAACCCGAGGTAACAAAATCAGGGGACGGAGAGGAAAATAAACCCCAGGAAATAAACAGACAGAACTCAGGTGGGCCCCATTTACTTCAACCTGTGGAGGAGGCCTCGTTCAATCCCCTCTGAAGGAAGCCCCGGTCAGTCTCCTCTGGAGGAGGTCTCGGTCAGTCCCCTCTAGAGGAGGTCTCAGTCAGTCCCCTCTGGAGGAGGCCTCAGTCAGTCCCCTCTGGAGGAGGTCTCGGTCAGTCTCTGGAGGAGGTCTCGGTCAGTCCCCTCTAGAGGAGGTCTCGGTAAGTCCTCACTGGAGGAGGCCTCGGTCAGTGCCCTCTGGAGGAGGTCTCGGTCAGTCCCCTCTGGAGGAGGTCTCGGTCAGTCCCCTCTGAAGGAAGCCCCGGTCAGTCTCCTCTGGAGGAGGTCTCGGTCTTTCCCCTCTGGAGGAGCTCTCGGTCAGTCTCCTCTGGAGGAGGTCTCGGTCAGTCCCCTCTAGAGGAGGTCTCGGTCAGTCACCTCTGGAGGAGGTCTCGGTCAGTCCCCTCTGGAGGAGGTCTCGTTCAGTCCCCTCTGGAGGAGGTCTCGGTCAGTCCCCTCTGGAGGAGGTCTCGGTCAGTCCCCTCTGGAGGAGGTCTCGGTCAGTCTCTGGAGGAGGTTTTGGTCAGTCTCTGGAGGAGGTCTCGGTCAGTCTCCTCTGGAGGAGGTCTCGGTCAGTCCCCTCTGGAGGAGATCTCGATCAGTCTCCTCTGGAGGAGGTCTCGATCAGTCTCCTCTGGAGGAGGTCTCGGTCAGACCCCTCTGGCGGAGGTCTCGTTCAGTCTCTGGAGGAGGTCTCGGTCAGTCTTCTCTGGAGGAGGTCTCGGTCAGTCGCCTCTGGAGGAGGTCTCGGTCAGTCTCTGGAGGAGGTCTCGGTCAGTCGCCTCTGGAGGATGTCTCGGTCAGTCGCCTCTGGAGGAGGTCTCGGTCAGTCGCCTCTGGAGGAGGTCTCGGTCAGTCGCTTCTGGAGGAGGTCTCGGTCAGTCTCCTCTGGAGGAGGTCTCGGTCAGTCTCTGGAGGAGGTCTCGGTCAGTCTCTGGAGGAGGTCTCGGTCAGTCTCCTCTGGAGCAGGTCTCGGTCAGTCTCCTCTGGAGGAGGTCTCGGTCAGTCTCCTCTGGAGGAGGTCTCGGTCAGTCGCCTCTGGAGGAGGTCTCGGTCAGTCACCTCTGGAGGAGGTCTCGGTCAGTCTCCTCTGGGGAAGGTCTCGGTCAGTCTCCTCTGGAGGAGGTCTCGGTCAGTCTCCTCTGGAGGAGGTCTCGGTCAGTCTCCTCTGGAGGAGGTCTCGGTCAGTCGCCTCTGGAGGAGGTCTCCGTCAGTCACCTCTGGAGGAAGTCTCGGTCAGTCTCCTCTGGAGGAGGTCTCGGTCTTTCCCCTCTGAAGGAGGTCTCGGTCAGTCTCCTCTGGAGGAGGTCTCGGTCAGTCTCCTCTGGAGGAGGTCTCGGTCATTCCCCACTGGAGAAGATCTCGGTCAGTCCCCTCTGGTGAAGGTCTCGGTCGTTCCCCTCTGGAGGAGGCCTCGGTTTGTCTCCTCTGGAGGAAGCTTTTGTCCAATATTCCTCTTCCCTAAATTTTCATTCACTAAATCATTTCGTGGCAATTTTCAACGATAATCATCACTAGAGGGCAAAAATAAATTGAGTGAAACAAAGTACAATTAGCACAGGTCCAGGCTCCGTCTCTATCACTCAGTTATACGGACAATCTCTCAGCAACTCCATTTACCAACCAATCCCTGTTATAAACCAGAGGAACTGAAGAATAAAAGATTGAGAGACAAGAAAGAAGTTGATGACACACAGGAGAATCAAGACTGAGAGGTTTTTCCTCCAGAGAGGGGGTTTGTTTAAATTCGGGCTCACCCACCCTTGGGGCCCCCAACCTGGACCTCACCCATCCAAATACCGCCCCACCCAGAAACCCACCCACCCAGCTACACACCAATCGAGTCACAACCCACCCTGGGACCCAGCTGCTGAAATATTACCCCAACCAGTGACCCACCCACCCAATACCGCACCACCCAGAGACCCACCCACCCAGAGACCCACCTACCCAGAGACCCACCCACCCAAAGACCCACCAACCCAGAGACCCACCCACCCAATACCGCACCACCCAGAGACCACCCCACCCAAAGACCCACCAACCGAGACATACTCCACAGTGGGACCCACCCAGCCAGGTGAGCAGTTTGTAGACTGCAGGCTGGAGCTCCTCCCCTGAGCCTTTGACAGGTTGGTGTATCGCTCTTGTATGGCTGGTCTTTCTGCCCATTCTCATGTTAATCCGGAATAATGCTGTCCAGTGTCGGACTGCTTTGTCCAGGACCTTTCCAGGAACCTGTTTTTTGATTTGAAACCTGAATATTTGTTGTGAATATTACTGCAGTTTGATATAATCCTAAACACTGATCCCACTTGCAGGCCATACACAGGGCTGGTCCAAGAACATCACCCGGTGAAACAGATCACTTCTATCCACAGCTCACACCAAACCACACGGACAGGGCCGGAAGGAGCAATTCTGGCGTGGGACGGACTCCTTCCCCATCCTCTCCCCTCCCTCCCTCCCCTACTCCAAACTCCCTGTGTGTATTCCTTGTCTGGGGAAATCCCCTCCCTCCCTCACCTGCTCCAAATCCCCCTGTGTGTATTCCTTGTCTGCGGTCATGCCCTCCCTCCCTCCCCTGCTCCAACTCCCCTGTGTGTATTTCTGGTCTGGGGATATACCCTCTTCCTAAAAAGTGATGAACTTTCCCTGTAAACTGGGATTAAGCTGTTGAATCACCGAATCATCGAATCATAGAAAGGCTACAGTACAGTAGGAGGCCATTCGACCTGTCGATCCCGTGCCGGCTCTCTGCAAGAGCACTTCAGCTAGTCCCACTCCGTCGCCTATACCCCCTGGCCCTGCAGTTTTTTCGTCCATGTACTTGTCCAATTCCTTTTTGAAAGCCACGATTGAATCTGCCTCGACCATCATTTCAGGCTTTGCATTCCAGATCCTGCCACTCACTGCGTAAGAAAGTTTTTCCGCATGTGGCCTTTGGTTCTTCTGCCAATCACCTTAAATGTTTGTCCTCTTGTTCTCGACACTTCCAATGATGAGAACAGTTACTCTCTATCTACTCTGTCTAAACCCCTCATGATTTTTAACACATATATTAAATCTTCTCTCAACTTTCTCTGATCTAAGGAGAACAACCATAGCTTCTCCAGTCTATCGATGTGAATGACATCCCTCATCCCTGGAACCATTCTTGTAAATCTTCTCTGCACATTCTCTAAGGCCTTCACATCCTTCCTAAAGTGTGGTGCCAGGAATTGAACACAATACTCCAGTCGAGCTCGGACCAGTGTTTAATAAAGTTCCATCTTAACTTCCTTGCTTTTGTGCTCAATGCCTCTATTTATGAAGCCCAGGATCCCGTACACTTTTTAATCGCTTTCTCAACCTGCCCTGCCACCTTCAACGAATTGTGCACATATACCCCGAGGATGTTGCAGCCCCTTAGAATTGTACCCTTTAGTTTATATTGCCTCTCCTCGTTCTTCATACCAACATGTATCACTTCACACTTTTCTGCATTAAATTTCCATCTGCTACGCCTCCGTCCATTCCACCAGCTTGTCTGCTCTCCTCTTGAAATCTCTCACTATCCTCCTCATTGTTCATTATACTTCCAGGTTTTGTGCCACCTGCAAATTTTGAAATTGTGCCCTGTATAAACAAATCCAAGTCATTAATGTGTATCAAGGAAAACAGTGGTCTTAGAACCGACCCCTGGGGAACACCATTGTGCAACTTCCTCCAGTTCGAAAAACAACCGTTCACCACCACTCCCTGTTTGCTGTCACTTAGTCAATTTCATATGCATGCCCTCGCTGTCCCTTTTATTCCATGGGCTTCAACTTTGCTGACAAGACTATTGTGTTGCATCGTATCAAAAGCCTTTTGGAAGTCCATGTACACCACATCAACCGCATTGCCCTCATCAACCCTCTCTGTTACCTCATCAATAATCTCATTCAAGTTAGTTAAACATGATTTGCCTTTAAGAAATCCGCGCTGGCGTTCCTTAATTAATCCACACTTGTCCCGTTGAGTTTGTCCCGGATTATCATTTCTTAAATCTTCCACACTACCGAGGTTAAACTGACTGGCCTGTAGTTGCTGGGTTTATCCTTACACCCTTTCTTGAACAAAGGTGTTACATTTGAATTCTCCAGTCCTCTGGCACCACCTCCGTATCGATGGAGGATTGGAAGATTATGGCCAGTACCTCCGCAATTTCCACCATTAATTCGCTCAGCGTCCTAGGATGCATCCCATCCGGTCATGGTGACGTATCTACTTTAAGAACAGCCAGCCTTTCTAGCACCTCCACTTTAACAATTTTGTTTTATCCCATCCAGTATCTCAACTACCTCCTCTTTCGCTATGACTTTGGCAGCTTCTTCTTCCTTGGTAAAGACAGATGCAAAGTATTCATTTAGTACGTCAGCCATGTCGTCTGCCTCCATGCGTATATCTGCTTGTTGGTCCCTAATCGCCCCCACCGCTCCACATATGACACGTTTACTATTTATATGCATATAGAAGATTTTTTATTCCTTCTAATGTTAGCTGCCAGTCTTTCTCACGCTCTCTCTTTGCCCTTCTTATTTACATTTTCACTTTCCCTCTGAACTTTCTATATTCAGCCTGATTATCACTTATATTCTCAGCCAACATCTGTCATACGGGCTCTTTTTCTGCTTCATCTTACTCTCTATCTCTTTCATCATCCATGGAGCTCTGATTTTAGTTAACCTACCTCTCCTTCTCGTGGAATGTACCTCGACTATACCCGAAATATCTCCTCTTTAAAGGCAGACCATTGTTCAATTACAGTTTGGCCTGCCAATCTTTGATTCCAATTTACCCGGGACAGATCCATTCTCAACACAATGAAATTGGTCTTCCACCAGTTCAGTATTTTCACTTTAGATTGCGCCCTGCCCTTTTCCATTTCTAATCTAAACCTTATGATACTATGGCCTCTTTTCCCTAAATAGGCCCCTAATGACAATTGCACCACTTGACCCAGCTCATTCCCCAGAACCAGATGCAGCAATGCCTCCTTGTTCGTTGAGCCAGAAGCGTACTGGTCAAGAAAGAACACACTTCAGAAATTCTTCCCCCTCTTTACAATATTACAATCGCAGTCTATATTAGGATAATTGAAGTCCCCATTATCACTATTATATAGTTCTTGCAGCTCTCTGTAATTTTCCTGCAAATTTGCTCCTCTATTAACTTCCTACTGGTTGATGGCCTGTAGAATACACCTAGCTGTGTAATGGCACCTCTACTGTTTCTTAACTCTAATTAAATAGATTCTGTCCTTGACCTTTCCAGGACATCCTCTCCCCAGCACTTTAATAGTCTCCTTAATCAATACCGCCACCCCACCTAATTTTTTCCTTCCCTGTCTTTCCTGAACACCAATGGTTAACGTGTTCATGCCGTTGCTCTCTATTTTACATATTGATATTAGATGATGATTCTGATGACAAATTGCCTCATCACGATTGGAGCTGGGTTCAGATCCATCGCTGACTAATGGAATTAAAAACCCGGCCTGCTGTCTGACTCGTGTCTTTAATAGAGTTGGTCAGCTCAAAAGTTTACGGTTCTGAGCTAATTATCTTAGGCTTTTAAAAATGTTATATTCATTACAAACAGCTCCTTTTATACACTGCTCTCACTCTCGCTACGTGGGAATCAATACAATTCTTTATTACATAATTATATAAAAGTTATAATTCAACTTTCTACGAGGAGAATTATTCTACTTATTCTTTATCAATAACGATAGATGGATGAATAAAAATAGGTTGAAGTGATCCTGAGACAGGGCAGGTAAATTGATTGGAATTAATTGTTAGTGTAGATTGTAAACGCAACCTTGAACTGATTGGTTCGTTTAGCCTTTTCTCCTGTCGTTGCACTCCATTGTGTTGACCAGTTGAGATTTCAAGTAAATATCTGTGAACAAAGATGTCTAATGTCACATTGCCGAGTCAAGTTCCAACTGTCTCCATCATTAGACACTGGTCAGGAGACAGGGTCCCGTTCTATTGGTCCAGAAGACAATGGGGGGCGGAGTCTGATGGGGAGACCAGCGCCTGCAACATTCACACCAAGATTACAGAATTACAGATAACCACCATTGTAACACATTGTTTCTACATTAAAGGAAACATTAACTATTAATTAAACTGGGGCATCTCATTCCAGTACCTGCGGTGTGAGGTAGTTAACGCTAACGCCCACCTGGTCTAGTCCACTGCTGAAGCTCAATCATGACTGTTCTCTCAGATCATTACATCGTATTTACAGCACAGAAACAGGCCATGCTGTCCAACAGGTTCATTCCGGCGTTTATGCTCCCCACGAGCCTCCTTCCATCCCCCTTCTTCTAACTAAATCAACATATCCTTCTATCCCTTTCTCCCAAATGTGCCTACCCAGCTTCCCCTTAAATACATCTATGTTATTCGCTTCAACTATTCCATGTGGTAGCGAGTTCCACATTCTCACCACTCTCTGGGTAAAGAAGTTTCTCCTGAACTCCCTATTGGATTTATTAGGGACTCTTCTATTTATGGTCCCAAGTTCTGGTCTCCCCCGCAAGTGGAAACATTTTCCCTCCGTCTCCCAATGAAATCCTTTCCTAATCTTAAAGAACACTATTAGGTCACCCCTCAGCCTTTTCTTTCCAAGGGAAAAGATCCCTAGCCTGTCCAATCTTTCCTGATAGGTATACACTCTCAGTTCTCGTATCATCCCAGAAAATCGTTATTTACATATCCTCCATTGTCTTTATGTCCTTGTTTATAATGTGGAGATCGGAAATGTGCACAGAACTCCAAGTGTGATCTAACCAAGGTTGGGTACAAGTTTAACATATCGTAACTGCTTTGCAACTCTCTTCCTCTAGAAATAAGCACTAGTGCTCGGTTTGCTTTTTCTGGCCTTATTAACCCGCCTCATTAACATCCTGTTATTGTTGATAATGGAGTTATTGACTGAGCTCAGCAAACAATCTCTGATCAATTACACTACAACAACAACTTGAGTTATTGACTGAGCTCAGCAAACAATCTCTGATCAATTACACTACAAGAACAACTTGCATTGATAGGAAATCTCTTTCAATATTGAGCGGGAAGGTCGCTGTTTCAGCGGGAATCGATTATGTTCACCCGGGGAAAGCAGCAGACATCAAACACCCGGCACAAATTGGAGTAAATCTTTTCTGATTCCTGCTCATTTTCAGAACAACAATTGGTTTCCGTCCCAACAGAAAGACGGTCATTCCGAAATGGAACACGGGCTGTAATTTAACTCCAGTTAGGACAGGAAGCTTTGCTTTAATGTTACATTAATTTAACCAAAATCAGAATAAATGCTCAAGGAGATTTCACCATCTTCTTCAGCTCTTCCCTGAATTTAGTTTCTGTAGCTGCATAAATACACGTGTTTGTACGGGAAATCAAATACATGAGCATAAGCCCACTTGCTGTGGCGATGTGTGCATTAGAGATATAATCGGGTGGCTTATGAGCGGGATTTGTCAGTTAAAAAACCTCCGGCAGATGTCAGCGAAAACAATATTAAACTGCCCGATACACAGTAAAATGATGGATTTGCTCCGGTTCTCCATCTCTGGATCGCTCTGATTCTCACTGCTGTGACCCCGGAGTACCCTGCGAGCTCTACAGGCCATCAAAATACGTCTGATTGTCAAGCAATTAAACAGTAATATCAAAACAAATGGACTCCACATCGTTAAAATACCTTGTAACCGGGAGAACCCGACACCTGCAGGCGATGAAAAATAGTCCAATCCGGGGTAACAACCCCAATGAATATTGTTAATTATTCGATCAGGTTTATAGGCAATCAAATCTGGAATGCTTTGTAAATAGATCAGGACAGAGACCGTTGTTATGGGCACAGCCGCAGTTTTCACTCTGCAATTACTTGTTTTCAAACTCTGACAACATAAGGCTAGAAATCGTTCAAATGTGAACAAGATTGTAAACCACACCGACATATCCAAGCTGGCAGAATGGATGTAAATAATTTTCATACAAACTGCAGTGTACGACAGGAAGGAATGTGGAAAGTGATTTGTACACATGTGATACACTATACATTGAGGATCATGAACAGTAGATCTGCTGTTGCCATGGTCAACATGTTGACAGAGATACACTTGGAAAGGCCGACAGTTCCTCTGGAGAGAATCACCATTGTCAGTAGGTTCGCAGTGAGAAAAAGGGGCAGAAGGTCAGTAACGGGGACACTCAGATAAATCTCACAGCTTATTGTGGGGAAATGTTGAGATGTGTTCCTATTATTTTTAATATAGGTGAGCGTTGTCGACATGTTCTTCAAAATAAACGCATCATTCTACACTCACTATAGAGGGACTGAGAATGACCATCCTTCCAGTATACTTCAGTCAGATGTTGTCCAGGCGGCGCGGGGAGGAGGGTCGCTCGGATTCAGTATCTGGAATGGACACGGAGAGCGATCCCCACCACCACAGACAACCAGGCAGGATATAGGAGGATATTAACTTTGTGAGATAATGTAAAACCGGCGACATTTGATCAGCCGACCGTCATACATCTCTCCCGATTGTCATTTCAATCACTATCGCCCCTGACACTAGACTGAGTCTCCATTCACACTCTAACTGTGCGGTCCAGGTCAAGCCGGAGTACCTCGCAGGGACGGTGCAGTTACAGATAAAAGACACTTAAAGCGAAACCTTGGCTGGTTCTGTAACTTGTTCATATTCGAGAGTCAATAAAGAAGCGGATTCCCTTACATACATACAAACACATGTTCCATTGCAGTGTGGAGCGCTGAAACCATCCCGCCATGAGGCTGGGACCATGTGATGCACCGAGCCAATTTGATGAGTTACTACAGCGGCCCCAGGGAGCAATCGATGGAATTTTACATTTAATCTCATCGGTTTAAATGGCGAGGGGGATCTCGGGAGCGGCATCAGATGTCAGCTGTATTCAATATCATTTACAAACAATTACTGGAAAGATATGAATTCAAACATTACATTCAGCTGAGACACAAAGCATTATAACCACAAACCGCGACCGCTGCTGCAGACCAGGGGATCACAGGATGGAGAAAATAACAACCATCGCAAAGAAATGAAGGGACACCTGATCAGTGAACTCCTGGTAAACTAGGGGAGTGAGCAGGAGCTGGAACTCCAAATAGAGAAATACTACTGATTAAAAAGGATTCGATTCCTGAACTTACTGTTCATAGAGTTAATCCCATGGGGCTGAGGGCTCAGGAGTAAAACTGTGAGAAAGGCCTTGATGGTTGTGATGCTCCCGTGAGACGACGCACTGGATCCCAACAGAGGATCGGGCTGTAGATCCCACAGACCATGGAGGGAGTGCAAGGTACTGAATGATTCTTTCCCGGCTCATTAAAGAGTGGAATCATTCCGGACAGACCATTCCGGACACAAAGCGATAGTCCCAGAAATCCCCGGCCCATGCGCACAGCTCTTGGAGTCTGTCCACAGCTGAATGGGACCTTGAGGTCCAGTGTCGATTGATGGAAATTCAGCCCCAGGATCAATGGGTCTCAGACCCTCTTCGCCAAATTCACTAATCCCCGGTAACTCTGAGCAAATCCGGTCGCTCCCGTCATGGCCAGTGATTCCGACAGGGGAATGTTGGCTTTTACAGCCCGGAGCAAAGGGCTTTCACCCACTGGTGGACTTTCTGAGTTCACTTGGTTCCAGTCATTCTGCAATAAACTGAATCTACCCAGCAACTCCCGGCGTGTCATTTTCAAACTCTAACACCGTGCTGGGAAGGCATTGTACTGTCGGCCAAAGGCAGCACATGGGCCTCAGCAACAGACTCAGAGGGACTCCCAGTACAACATGGTTTCATTCCCCACACCAGCCCCATTGTAGTGTCGGCCAAAGGCAGCACATGGGCCTCAGTAACAGATTCAGAGAGACTGCCAGTACAACATGGTTTCATTCCCCACACCAGCCCCATTGTAGTATCGGCCAAAGGCAGCACATGGACAATAGCAACAGACTCAGAAAGACTCCAGTACAACATGGTTTCATTCCCCACACCAGCCCCATTGTAGTATCGGCCAAAGGTAGCACATGGGCCTCAGCAACAGTCTCAGAGAGCCTCCCAGTACAACAGGGATTCAATCCCCACACCCGTGCCAATGTGGTCTCTCTAAGGGGGATTTCCTGCCTCTTTTGCGGGGTCAGGAGTATTTTCTGTGGTGCGGGCCGATAATATAAAGAACTGACGCTGATTTTATGAACTAACTGGGACTACAGAAAGGTCTCTGATTTCACAGAACAGACCTGGTGTGACTAACACTCCCATTGGACAAGACGGCATAAACCAGGAAGCTTCATCAATGATTGGAAAGGCTGAGAACCCATCAGTACAGGATTTTTTCAAGGTGAGATTATATCAAGCTATTGGGCGCCGTTTAATTTCTGGCAAAAGGCTCGGTATTTGATGCGATAATTTGGCTGTGGATTCACTGGTATGTAAAACACAATTGAGAGGTCGCACAACACCAGGTTATAGTCCAACAGTTTTATTTGAAATCACAAGCTTTCGGAGCTATCGATTTGCTCCTTCCTGAGGAAGGAGCAAATCGATAGCTCCGAAAGCTTGTGATTTCAAATAAAACTGTTGGACTATAACCTGGTGTTGTGCGACCTCTCAATTTTGTCCACCCCAGTCCAACACCGGCATCTCCGCATCATGTAAAACACGCCCATACCTCACCTGGGAGTGCGTGATACTCACATGTACAGGGATTTCTGGCCTGTATTCATACCATGCTGTACGTGAGATGGTGAGATTCATTGGGTAGTTTAAGAGGAGCTGTACGCTGCTTTGACCTAATGCTGTATCTGAGTTCACTGTGCTTGATAAACGATAATAGAGTGAGATTTACAATGTATCCAACTGCTGCCTACCTGCCCTGGGAGTGTTTGATGGAACAGTGTCGAGGGAACTTTCTGTATGCGACACGTGCTGTACCTCACCTTGGAGTCTTTGATGGGATAGTATGGAGGGAGCTTTACTCTGTATGTAACCTATTCTATTCCTGACTGGGAATCTTTGATGGGATAGTGTGGAGGTAGCTTCACTCTTTATCTACCCCGTGCTGGACCTTTCGAGGAAATATTTGATGGGATAGTGTGAAGGGAGCTTTACTCAATATCTACCCCGTGCTGGACCTGTCGTGGGCGACTTTGATACATAGATACATAGATACATAGAAGATAGGAGCAGGAGTAGGCCATCCGGCCCTTCGAGCCTGCTCCGCCATTTAATGAGATCATGGCTGATCCTTCAATTCAGTATCCCGTCCCCGCCTTCTCTCCGTAACCCTTAACCCCTTTTGCCTGTAGAAATATATCTAATTCCCTCTTAAATATATTTAATGAGCTGGCGTACACTGCCCTCTGTGGCAATGAGTTCCACAGGTTCACCACTCTCTGAGTGAAGAAATTCCCCCTCATTTCTGTCCTAAATGGTTTAGCCCTTATCCTTAAATTATGTCCTCTAGTTCTGTTCTCACCCGCCAAGGGAAACATTCCTTCTGCATCTAATCTGTCTAGACCTGTCAGAATTTTATACACTTCTATGAGGTCCCCTCTCAATCTTCTAAACTCCAGTGTGTACATCCCTAAACTACATAGTCTCTCCTCATAGGTCAATCCCGCCATTCCTGGTATCAGCCTGGTGAATCGCCGCTGCACCCCCTCCATGGCAAGAACATCTTTCCTCAGATGAGGCGACCAAAACTGTACACAGTACTCGAGGTGTGGTCTCACCAGTGCCCTGTACAGCTGCAGCAAGGTATCCCTGTTCCTGTATTCCAACCCTTTTGCTATGAAGGTCAGCATACCGTTTGCCTTCTTGACCGCCTGTTGCACCTGCATGCTCGCCTTCAGTGACTGGTGTACAAGAACACCCAGGTCTCTCTGTACTTCCCCCTCTCCCAATTTATTGCCATTTAAATAATAATTTGCCCTCCCGTTCCTGCACCCAAGGTGGATAACTTCGCACTTGTCCACATTATAGTGCATCTGCCATTTATCCGCCCAATCACCCAGTCTGTCCAAATCGCTCTGGAGCTTCCTGGTCTCCTCCTCTGAGCCCACCCCCCCTCCTAGTTTAGTGTCGTCTGCAAATTTGGAAATGCTGCATTCGACTCCCTGATCCAGGTCATTAATATAAATTGTGAACAGCTGGGGACCCAGGACAGATCCCTGTGGTACCCCACTTGTTACTGCCTGCCATTCAGAAAATGAGCCGTTTATTCCAACTCTCTGTTTTCTATCTGACAGCCAGTTCTCTATCCACGTCAATACTTTCCCCTTTATCCCATGAGCTTCAATTTTCCATGCTAATCTTTTATGTGGGACCTTATCGAAGGCCTTTTGGAAGTCCAGGTACACCACATCTACTGGCTCTCCGCCATCTATTTTACCAGTTACTCCCTCAAAAAATTCCAATAGATTAGTCAAGCACGATTTACCCTTTGTAAATCCATGTTGACTCTGTCCTATCCTGTCCCCATTTGCTAAGTGCTCGGCTATTTCATCCTTAATGATGGACTCCAGCATTTTGCCCACAACTGATGTAAGGCTTACAGGTCTGTAATTACCTGCTTTTTCCCTACCCCCCTTTTTGAATAGTGGGGTAACGTTAGCTACCCTCCAATCCATGGGCACTGTTCCCGAGTCTAATGAATTCTGAAAAATCATGCTTAGTGCATCCGCTATCTCTAGGGCCACCTCCTTCAGTACCCTAGGATGCATGTTATCAGGCCCTGGGGATTTGTCCGCCTTCAATCCCTTTAGCTTCCTTAACACCATATCCTTAGAGATATTGATTTGCGTCAGTTCCTCCTTTGCCAATGTCCCTATTTTTCCCGATATCCCAGGGAGGTTTTTTGTGTCTTCCTTCGTAAAGACTGACCCAAAGTATGCATTTAGTTGGTCTGCCATTTCCTTATTTCCCATTATATATTCCCCCGTATCTGACTGCAATGGACCAACTTTGGTTTTCACCAGTCTTTTCCTCTTGATATACTTATAAAAGCTTTTGGAGTTAGTTTTTATATTTTCCGCCAGCTTGCTTTCGTAAGCTATTTTGCCCTTCTTGATTAAGCCCTTTGCCCTCCTTTGCTCTATCTTAAACTGTTCCCAATCTTCCGCTCTGGCGCGTTTTTTGGCTATTTTATACGCCCTATCTTTGGATTTTATGCTGTCTCTAATTTCCCCTGTTATCCACGGTTGAGTCACCTTTTTAGATTTCCTTTTATGCCAGATTGGTATAAACAATTTTTGCAATTTTGTCATTCTATCTTTAAATGCTTGCCATTGTTTATCTACCTTCAGTCCTCCCAGGAACGTTGTCCAATCAGACCTACTCAGTTCCCGTCTAATGGCATCATAATTCCCCTTGTTTAAATTCAGGACCTGAGTCTCTGAGTCAATTTCTTCGCTTTCCATTTCGAGTGAGAAATCGATCATGTTATGATCGCTCTGACCCAAGGGTCCCCGTACAACAAGATTACTAATTAGTCCCTTCTCATTGCACAGTACCCAGTCCAATATAGCCTGTTCCCGAGTTGGTTCCTCGACATATTGATCCAGATAACCATCCCTTAAACACTCAAGGAATTCCTCCTCCTCATTATTTTTACTGATTAGGCTAGTCCAATCTATATGTAAGTTAAAGTCACCTATGATGACAGCTGTGCTCTTATTGCACGCTTCTCTAATTTCCCTCGTGATGCCCTCCCCAACCTCTATTTTACTATTTGGAGGCCTATATACCACTCCTATTAATGTTTTTCGCCCCTCGCTATTTCTTAGCTCCACCCATATAGATTCTGTATTAACTGAGTTAATATCCTTCCTTTCAATTGCATTTATCCCCTCTTTTACCAGCAATGCTACCCCTCCTCCCTTTCTTTTTTGTCGATCCTTCCTAAATACTGAATACCCCTGTATGTTAAGCTCCCAGCCCTGCTCACCCTGCAACCATGTTTCCGTAATCCCAATTAGATCATAATTATTAACCTCTATTTCCACAGCTAATTCATCTACCTTGTTCCTGATGCTTCTCGCATTAAGGTATAAAACCCTCAGGCTTTTTTTATGCTCACATTTTTTATGAATTAGTTTGGCCCTTTGTTTTTTGTTCCTCTCCTTTTTACCATTTATTTCTGTCTGCCTTTCACTTTCCTCTATTTCACTACATGGGTTTCTAGCCCCCTGCCATACTAGTTTAAATGCTCCCGAACTGCTTTATCAAAATTTACCCCGAGAACCTCAGTTCCATCTTTGCACAGGTGTAGACCGTCCCTTTTGTATAGGTCACACCTACCACAAAACTGGTCCCAATGCCTCAATGATGGGATAGTGCGAAGGGTGATTTACTCTGTATGTGACCTTCGTGGGAGTATTTTATCGGCAGTTTAAATATGCTGTACACTGTATGTAACCCATGCTGTACCTGACCTGGGAGTGTTTGATGGGACGGTGTAGAGGTAGTTTTAATCTGCATGTATATGTTGCCTTTCAGCAGCAGCAACAGCAGCAGTAACCCTGTCACGAGCCAATTGCTGAAGGGCCAGAGATTGTACACAGGGGCCTTTCACTTGGTCTGAGAGGGCTCCAGTCACGGGGAAGGGGAAACGCAGGAGACAGTAGGGTGCCATCTTTGGCACAATTCACCTCCTTCGATCCTCAGGCACAGACGCGAGGGGGATATCTGACAATTTTTTAATGCTTGCTGTTATTTAAACTCTGAAGCCCTGCGGAATATGGCATCTGTGACCTGGTGAATGCAGGTCCTCGAGCACTCTGGGAGATGTTTGAAATGTCACCGGTGCCTGACTGAACTGACCCGCATGCAAAGAAGTTCAGTGCTGTGGTTCCCTTCATGGACACTGACAAGGCAGTGAGGGTCTTCGAGCGTGTTTGAAGGCCGTCCTTCAACATGTCACATAGTAGGTCAAATGTCTCTTTACAAAAGCGCAGCCTCCTCACACACAAATCCTGCAACAGCATCTGAAAAGACAGCCTCTCCCTGTACCCTCTCTGGGTGGGTAGTAGATCCTCCTGATTAGGTGGCGGTCATGGTTCCTCAGTCTTCTTTGTTGTTCCCTGGCGTTTTCGAATCTATGGGCCAGAATCACACAAAAGATCGGGACAAACTCCTCATGAAGCATGATTCTCCCGCACAGGATTCCTCTTTAAATAGATGCAGTAACTGTTGGGAAGAAATGGAAAGAGTTGTAAACGTCATATTAATAAAGTGAGATGTAAGAAATTCACGGCGGGCGGTGATGTGAAACGGGCGGTATCGGATCGGCCGCCCATCTAAGACGTTTAAAACATTTTACAAAGTCATACATTAATTTTTAAACAGCATAAAAAAGTTAACATTTAAAACATTCGTATATTTTGGCATAATTTTAAACATGAGTAAATGTGAACAAAATCATTTTTAAACAGTCATTTTCAAGGTTAAAAAGAAGAAATCTATTTGAACAGAATGCTCACCTTGTCCACAGCGAAAGTTCCTCTTCTAATCACCGACACTCCTCAGAACTACATCTAAAACCAAAGAAATATTCAACAAATTAAAGTTGTTCGAAACTTAAATCAGGCTTTATAACAAGAACTTTGTTAACTTTAAAAGCTAAAACAGTCCAGTTTCCAGCCCCCTGACTTCCACGTCTTCTTCCTGCTTCTTCTTTAGATAGAATGCCGGCTGTCCGCCTGCTTTTTTTCTGTCGTTGCAGTTTTGTCAGTAACTGCTGGCCAGTAGTTGGACAAATAGCGCAAATCTGCGCAAGCTCGCAATTTCCAATTTTTTAGCGCATGCGCTTCGCATGCCTAAACCCAGAACTTACGCGGCCCCTACGGACTCGTGCGCACCTCGTACGCACCCGTAAGTCCGCAAAATACGGCCCCGTGTAAACCACTGAAACTGTTGAATTGTAGCTGGCCTCAGCACCAGAAGTTCCATTACCCTTTCCATGTTAACAATCCTATGACAAACATAAAAAGGGCACAGGAATATCTGGGACCTGAATATGTGCGAGACACTGTTCTTTATCCACCAGGTAAAGTGGATGTTGACGAGCTGTTTCACCTTGTCCAGAAGTGTAAAACCAGAGGGCATGGCCTGAGATTGGTGGGGGTAAATTCAAAACTAATTTCTGGAACCGTTATTTCTATGAGCAACGGTCGATCTATGGAACAGACTTGCTCCTAATCTTTAGAATGAAAACTGGAGGACAGGGGAATTCAGCGGAACACGAGAAGCATAAATAGAAATAGAATAAAGGGAAATTTAGGGGAACTATGTAAATGTTTAATTAGAAATGGAGAACAGGAAAATTAAGTGGAACCAACGAACTGTTAATTAGAAATAGAATAAAGGGAATAAAGGGGAACACAGTAATGGCTTAATTTGGAAAAGAGGTCAGGGGAATATGGCAACTGATATTAGAAATAGGGACCAGCGGAACACAATAACCCTTCATTTCGAAGAAGGGGACAGGGGAAGACAGCAACTGTTCAATTAGAAATAGAGGACACGGACATTCAGGGGAATCAACTAACTGTCCAATTAGAAATAGAATAAAAGGAGACATGGGGTAACACAGTAAATAACTATTAATATAAAAGTAGGTGACTGGGGAGACAGTAACTGTTTATTTAGAAATAGAGGAGATGGGAATGTCATAGAAACACAGTAAATGTTTAATTAGAAATTGAGAAACACAAGGGAATACAGCAACTGGTTAATTAGAAATAGGAGACGGGAATCACAACCACATCAGATTGAATGTGACCCGGTAATGTAATGGTTAATTATTCATGCCTTTGCTTTCTATTTTACCTGTGCAGTTTGGATGATGTGGTTGACTGCAGGTCGCCTTCTCGGGATTGTAGCTGGGTGCAGAACATCGCTGACTGATGGAACTAAAACCTTTGGCGGCTGCCTTACTCGGGCCTTAAATACTACTGGTTGTCCGCATCCAGGTAAATGAGAATGTGGCTCTTACACAAAACCGCCCGCAACTAATCACCACTTTTCCCAGAAGCTGGATGCGAGCCGGATTTGCAGAACCCGGGCTGCACGAGGCCCTGCAAACAAGAGGATTTTGGTTTTGGAGAACGTCTGGGTCAAGTGGAACGTTAAAAAGTGACGGGTAAAGGGGGCACTTAATCACAGTTAGTAAATGCATCCCATTCACAATTAAAGTACAAAGGCTATTGCCAGCATAAGCTTTTCAATAATGTTCTTGAACATTGGAGTGAGGTGCCATAGGTTTATTAAGCACATAATATATGTAATATTACTTAAACACACACTTAAAAGTTAGAAATGTGAACCACACCTGAAGATGGTTGGGTGGTGACCCAAACATATCACAGTCCTGAGCTCAGTATTTTGGGTCTTTACAAAAACCGAATACATTTTTATTCATTTTTCTCACTCCCTGTACTTGACAATCCTCGCATATCTGCATTACCTAATGATATCAAAGTTAAAATAAAACTCTACACAGAGATATTTTAAGTGATTTATCCGATCGATAATCTCAGTCTTGATCCATATAATTGCAATTGCACCAAGTGAAACTTTTAACAGTAAGACTGTCTGTTTCTGTATCTATTGAACTTGTAGAACTAACTGTCTTCCAAAACTGCTACCAAATGATTAAAGTTTCTTGAAATTGACGAATCTCACTCTCCAGAGCCACATTAACCATTTCATGTAATGGTGCTGCCTGCCTAACTGACCAAGGTTTGGCTCCGTACCTCAGCATATCTTCATCACGCATAGAGCATGCTGGTTGCTTCATGCAAAACGCGTCACTTCTGCAAACACGGCGATATCCCAGGATCTTACAGTGCCGATACAAACGATTCCTGCCCTTTCTGCCTATCTATCAATGGATTGGGGGTTGGTGGGTGTTTGATTAGGATCGCCCTTGAATTGTCCCGATGTAGAAACATAGAAACATAGAAGATAGGAGCAGGAGTAGGCCATTCAGGCCCTCGAGCCCGCTCTGCCATTCGATGAGATCATGGCTGATCATCCAAACTCAGTACCCTGTACCTGCCTTCTCCCCATATCCCTTGATACCTTTAGCTTTAAGAAATATATCTAACTCATTCCTGAATATATTTAATGATTGGCCTCAACTACCTTCTGTGGTAGAGAATTCCAAAGGTTCACCACTCTCTGGGTGAAGAAATTCCTCCTCATTTCTGTCCTAAATGGCTTACCCGTTATCCTTAGATTATGACCCCTGGTTCTGGACTCTCCGACCATCGGGAACATTCTTCCTGCATCTAGTTTGTCCAGACCTGTCAGAATGTTATATGTTTCGATGAGATCCCCTCTCATTCTTCTATACTCCAGCGAGTATAAGCCCAATCGACCCAATCTCTCCTCATATGTCATTCCTGCCATCCCAGGTATCAGCCTTGTGAATCTTCGCTGAACTCCTTCCATGGCAAGAACATCCTTCCTCAGATAAGGCGACCAAAACTGCACACAGTACTCAAGGTGTGGTCTCACCAAGGCCCTGTACAACTGCAGCAGGACATCCCTGTTCCTATACTCAAACACTTTCGCTATGAAGGCCAACATACCATTTGCCTTCTTCACCGCCTGCTGCACCTGCATGCTTACTTTCAGCGACTGGTGCACAAGGACACCCAGGTCTCGTTGCACTTCCCCTTCTCCCAATCTATTGCCATTCAGATAATAGTCTGCCTTTCTGTTTTTGACACCAAAGTGGATAACCTCGCACTTATCCACGTTATATTGCATCTGCCACGCTTCTGCCCACTCACCCAACCTGTCCAAATCATCCTGGAGTTTCTCGGTATCCTCCTCGCAGCACACACGCCCACCCAGCTTTGTGTCATCTGCAAACTTGGAGATATTACATTTAGTTCCCTTATCTAGATCATTAATGTATATTGTGAATAGCTGGGGTCCAAGGACCGATCCCTGCGGTACCCCACTACTCACTGCTTGCCACTCGGAAAAAGACCCATTAATTCCTACTCTCTGCTTTCTGTCCGCCAACCAGTTCTCTATCCAAGTCAATACCTTGCCCCCAATCCCATGTGCCTTAACTTTACACGCTAATCTCTTATGCGGAACCTTATTGAAAGCCTTTTGATTGTCCAAGTACACCACATCTACTGGTTCTCCCTTATCTATTTTCCCAGTTAGATCCTCAAAAAATTCCAGTAGATTAGTCAAGCATGATTTACCTTTTGTAAATCCATGTTGACTTTGTCCGATCCTGTCAGTGCTCAGCTATTACATCCTTTATAATGGACTCTAGCATTTTCCCCAATACCAATGTCAGACTTACCGGTCTGTAATTTGGGGAATTTGTCAGGCTTTCAAATACTTTATTTTCTTTCTTCAGCTAAAGCAAGAACACAACCATCTCCAAGAGAAAGCTAGCAATTAACCATCTTAACTACTTTCCTGACTTTCACTCGACTGTGCATTGATACCAGACTCATATATTTTGGCAAGTGTTACCCAGGTGATTTAAGTTAAGAAGGGACGGGACATGATAGATAGAAGCAGACACCTTCCATTATTTGAGCGATCAAGAACTAACCGCCATAGATTTTTTTTTTAAATGCGGAAGCGATTTAGATCTGAGGGTAGGAGAAACTTCTTCACATGGAGAGTTATGAGATTGTAAATTGACGGAGGCGCGATTTAGATCTGAGGGTGGGAGAAACCTCTTTACATGGAGATTTATGAGATTGTGGAATTCCCGGAGGCAGAAATTAGAAAGAAAAATATGCATTTATGTAGCGCCTTTCACGACCACCGAATGTATCAAAGCGCTTTGCAGATAATGAATAATATTTGGAGTGCAGTCACTGTTGTGTTGTGGGAAACCCACCTGAGTGAGCAAACGGGGCCCCGGTTTTACGTCTCATTCGAAATATTGCACCTCTGACAGTGCAGCACCCCACTGGAGTGTCAACATAGATTGATTGTGTTCTTGGAGAATGACTTAAACCCATGGATTCTAAATCAGAGGCGAGAGTGCTTCTCACTGAGCCACAGCTGACACTGCCAATGTTCACGCTTAAATTCGCTAGATGGATGAATAACAATAGGTGGAAGAGATGTTGAGAAAGGTTGGGTAAAGTGATTGGAACTATTTGATCGGGTGGAGTGTAAAGGCCGACAAGTACTGGTTGGGTCTAATAACCTGTTTCTCCGTTATAACTTTCCAACAGTTTGATGACCAGTTATGATTTTCAGTAAACATTTGTGAACAAATATGTCTAATGTCACATTGACGAGTCAAGTTCCTACTGTCTCCATCATTTGACACTGGTCAGGAGATAGGGCCCCGTTCTATTGGTCCAGGAGACAATGGGGGGCGGAGTCTGATGGGGAGACCAGCGCCTGCAACATTCATACCAAGATTACAGAATTACATCTAACCACCATTGTAACACATTGTTTCTACACTAAAGGAAACTGTATCTGTTAATTAAACTGAGCGTCTCATTCCAGTGCCTGCGGCGTGAGGCAGTTAACGCTGACGCCCACATGTTCTACTCCACTGCTGAAGCTCAGTCATGACTGTTCTCTTTGAATCTTGAGCGGGAAGGGCGCTGTTTTAGCAGGAAACTATTATGTTCACCCGGGGAAAGCAGCAGACATCAAACACACGGTACAAAGTGGGAGAAATGGCTCCTGATTAATGCTTATTTTCACAACAACAATCCTATTTCTTCCTAAGAGAAAGTTAGTCATTCTAAAATGGAACACGGTCAGTAATTTAACTCTAGTTTGGACAGGAAGCTTTAGTTTGATTATTCTTTTTTTTAACCAATATCAGAATAAATGTCCAAGGAGATTTCACCACCTTCTTCAACTCTTCTCTGAATTTAGTTTGTGCAGCTGCATAAATACACGTGTTTGTACAGGAGCTCAAATACATGAGCAGATATCCGGTTTCAGTGGCGATGTATGCAGGAGATGTATAATCGAGTCGGTGATGCACGGCCAGGTTGTTAACTATAGAACTCACGGCAGATGTCAGCCACAACAATATAAAACTGGCCGATACAATGAACAGTAAAATTATGGATTTCCTTCGGTTCTCCATCTCTGGATCGCTCTGATTCTCACTGCTGTGACTCCGGAGTCCCCTGCGGGCTCCACTGGCCACTAAAATACGTCTGACTGTCAAACAATTAAACAGTAATATCAAACCAAAAGGAAGATATGTAATTAAAATATCTTCTAACTGGGAGTATGCTACACCCGCAGGCGATGAAAAAAAGGCCGCGCTGGGGCGGAACCCCCAGGGAACATTGTTGATTATTTGTTCGTGTTCATATGCAAACCAAAAGGGGATGTTCTCTAAATAAACGAGGACAGAGACCGTTGTTATAACCGCGGCCGCAGTTCTCATTGTGCAATACTTTGTTTTAAACTTCTGACAACATATAGCTACAAATCGATCAAATGTGAAGGAGACTGTAAACCACACCGACATATATAGGCTGACACTACACATATATATCATGAACTTAAAAACGGCAGTGTAGGACAGAAATGAATATGGGAAGTGTTTACTCAAAATGTGATATAGGATTACATTGAAGATCATGACCAGTAGATCTGCTGTTGCCATGGCCCCCATGTAGATCGAGGTACATTTGGAAAGGCCGCATTTTCCTCTGGAGAGAATCACCATTGTCAATAAGTTCGCTGTAAGAAAGAGGTTCAAGGGTAAGTCATGGGCACGCTGAAATAAATATTATAGCATATTGGGCCTGAATTTCTGATCGCAGGCTTCCTGCGGGCGGATGCCTCCGATTGAAAAAATATACGAACTTACCTGCTGGCCCCGCAAATAACATTAAATTAAATATTTTAAACAAAAATTTGATTTTTTGAAAAAAATAAAGATTTTTACGGGGCTAAAAATTAACGTACATTTTTAAAAAGTGTTTTAAAATTATAAATCAGCGAAAAAAAAATTGTATTATTTTATAAAACTCTTATGCTGATAATAGCAAGCTTTTCGCGGGCTTTTCGCATGCTTTTACCAGGCATAAGATATTTAAAGGTTTTCAGCGGGCGGAAGTTGTGCAGAAAGCGCCCATCTCCTCGGCATGCGGATGATCTGTCAAGTGTATTCTTGACAGATCGCAAGTGTCGGGTTTTAGCGCATGCGCTTTGCATGCCTAAACCCAGCACCTGCTCGGCCCCATGGGTGCGTACGCATCTCGTACGCACTCGTGGGTTCGGAAAATCTGGCCTATTGTAGGTAGATGAACCGGTGGGCCGGATTTTGCAATCCCTACGTGTGCGCAAGTGCCGGTTTCAGGTGTGCTAAGATCATCCGCATGCCCAAGAAAAGTGCCTCCGCGGGTGGAGTGTTTCGCTTTTTGCAAAACGTCCGCCCGCTGAATGACCGTCAAATTATTACACCTGGTAAAAGCAAGTGTAACGCCAGCTTTTAACAGATTAAGCGTTTTAAAAAATAGAAACATTAAATGTGATAACTGATTTATAAATTAAAAATACTCTTCAAAATATTGGCCCAGAAATTTGACTCGGAGGCTTGCCGCGGGGGTAAGGATCAACCGCGATATCGCACTCCGCGCCGGCCGTTGTGTTTCGGGCCCACACGAACTTCAGCTCCTGGGCCTCTCCCTGGTGCAGGCGCGCAGTGTGTGCGTGTCCCAGAGGCGCAGTTAGTTCGATGCGACCTCTGGGATCACGTGGGCAATGGAGAGCCAATGGCAGCACACCATCTTTCATTCATTAATTTGACAGGAGAACTGTCAGAACTATAAATACAAATTGCCCCCAAAAGAACAGCTAAACCTCAAATAAATAAATAAAAAACCATCACATTAATAAAATAACTAAAGTTAAATAAATTAACCACTTTAAACAAAAATTTTAATTTTTGAAAAAATTTAAATTCTTTTTACAAGTTATAAAAATAAACTTACCTTTCTTTAATGTCTCTAAAAAAGATAAACTGTTGAAAAAAAATAAAAATAATACTTAATTAACTACTTACCTTGTTAAAAGGGGGTCTTACGCCTCCTTTCTTCATGTGTAAAATCTTCCATACTTACCTTCGCGTTGAAACCTGAAAAAAAACTAAGTGTGCTGCGTGCGCACAGCCTGTAGTGCGCACGCGGTTCACTTAGAACCGCCCCCTTTGCCATACCGGAAGTGCCTGTTTCCCGCGCATGCGCAGTGCATGCAGGAACTGGCACTTCGGGACTGAATACGCGAGACGACACAGTTCGTATTCTCCCCTATTCAGCCGAATTTTTGGGCCAATAAGTTTATTTTTAGCCCCGTTAAAACATTTTTTTCCCCAAAAATGAAATTTTTGTTTAAAATATTTAATTAAATGTCATTTTAATTAACTTTAAATAAGTCTTTTTTTAATGTTTTAGTGTGTTTTTAAATGTGATCCCCATTCATACTCTTGACAGTTCTGTGCGAACCGAACAATTGAGTCTCTATTCACACTTTAACGGTGCGGTCCAGGTCAAGACACAGTACCTCGCAGGGACTGTACAGTTACAGATTCATTTTCACAGTCAATAAAGAAGCGGATTCCCTTACATACACCCAAACACACATTCCATTGCAGTGTGGAGCGCTGAAACCATCACGCCATGAGGCTGGGAACATGTGATGCACCGAGCCAATTTGATGAGTTACTACAGCGGCCCCAGGGAGCAATCGATGGAATTTTACATTTAATCTCATCCGTTTAATTGGCGAGGGGGATCTCGGGAGCGGCATCAGATGTCAGTTGTATTCAATATAATTTAGAACCAATTACTGGATTGACATGAATGCAAATAATACATTCAGATGAGAGACAAACATTCGATGCAGGTGGAAACTCTGCGCTTTTTCTAATTATATTCCCCCCGAGGGAGTTGCTCGGTAACAGAGCGGGAGCTGATGGAGCCGCGAAGGTTCTTTGCAGTCGAGGGGAGGGGAGCGGCTCCCTAAGCGGCAATTATTGCTCCAAATATCTTTCACAGTCCTCTGATGGGTGGAGGTGGCTGCAGTACAAGGAATGATCAACTTAATGTTGACAGGAAATAATGGAATAGATGAAATGATTACCATGGACACTAAGCAACACATTCTTTAGTGATCTATGTACTGTTGGAGGGGCCGGGGATTCATCCTCGCCCTCACTCACTATACGGTGTCTGGTGCAGATAATCTACCGACCAGAACAGCGCTTCAGCGGCCGCGAGGACTAGTAGGATTCCCGCTGAAATTCACCGACTGATCCCGGTGGGTCAATGACTCTGCAATGAGACATTCTCGGAATCTGTTACATTAACACTGATAGAGTCAAACAACAGAATATATTGACTTACCGGGAGCACCAAAGGCTGCGAGAATAGGATAGTAAAATCTCTTTATCTGTAGAATTGTTGGCCGCTCCATTTTTTTTAGAAGAATGTGCAAATTGTGTCCAGCTTTACTATTCCGACTGGAGTGTATCTGTGATCCGTAAATGCTCCCCCTTTATAGAACAATCGGTGCCCCGGCGAGAAAACAGGTGACACAATATGTGGCGTTAGTTACAGTCACTTAACAAACAAGGGGAGATTTTCCGCTTCAGTGCGGCCGGGCCGCCAATGGGGACATTGTAAGGAAAGTAACCCCAGAGGGAATGTGCCCTGCGCATGGCCCTCAGCTCTGAATGGAACATCCCTCCTGGACAAAAGCAAATTACTGCGAATGTTGGAATTCTGAAATAAAACAAAAAATGCTGGAAATACTCAGCAGGTCAGGCAGCATCTGTAGTGAGAGAGAAACAGAGTTAACGTTTCAGGTCGATGACCCTTCGTCAGAACTAACTCCTGGACTCTGCGGTAGGCTCTTGTGGTCTCATATTAATTCAGAGAAAACTTCAGTCATTCATTGCATAACTTAAATTAGTTTTTTTTACTTTAATGATAACTAGATATGACTCCCCTCTAACATTACTGGCGATGATTGACTGCTAACACTGCTGGCGATGATTCCTGTCTACAATTACTGGTGATGATTCACTTCTAACATTGCTGGTGCTGACTCTCTTCTAACATTACTGGTGATAACTCACTTGCAACATTGCTGGTGATGATTCTAGCATTAATGTAGCATTACTAGAGGCAACACTACTGTAAATTTGCTGGTGATCCCCTACTCTCACATTACTGGTGATGGCCGTACATTAACATGAGTTTTGAGGACTCTACTATAGCATTGCTTGTAGCTATCCTACATTATTGGTGAAGACAAAGCTCTAGCATTACTGGTAGTGACTCTAATCTATCATTGCTGCTGGTGCCTTTATTCTAATGCCAATGGTGGTGACTTTACTTTAATTACTTGCGGTGAACGAACTGTGGCAGTACCGATGGCGAGTCTACAATATCATTACCGGTGGTCAGTCAATTCTAACATCTTTGGCGGTAACCCGATTCTAACGTTATTGATCATGACTGTACAATTACGTTAGCGATAATGGCGACACTTTAACATTTCTGATGGTAACCCTACTCTACATAAGAACATAAGAATTAGGAGCAGGAGTAGGCAATACGGCCCTTCGAGCCTGCTGCGCCATTCAATCAGATCATGGCTGATCTTCGACCTCATCTCCACTTTCCCGCTCGATCCCCATATCCCCAGATTCCCCTCGGGTCAAAAATCTATCTATCTCAGCCTTGAATGTATTCAACGATAGTGTCAGAGATAATTTCGTCGGTGCCACTTAATCATAATGTCATAGAATGATAGAGCACAGAAGGAGCCCATTTGGCCCATCGTGTCTGTGCAAAGACAGCGGATTCCCCAGAATTATGTCAACGTCTTGCAGATTCTCCCGGTTCCACGCCGAGGAACGTCCTGTCCTCACTGAGTTACACAGTCCGGCTCTACCAGCGGAACTCACTGCGGCAATTGACCCCTGGCCTTTCTGTAACCTCTCACTGCATCTACATTCATCTCAGAACATGGATAATCCCCACAAATCACAGCAGGTGCGGAGTAAACGTAGCGCGATATTAATTAGTAGTTTGAGGAGATGTAAGCAGTTCAGTTCCGACACGAAAATATCGTTTGCAAATACAAATCTTTTTATTGTGTTCGACCAAGTCCAGATACACACATGTTTTCTTTACATTTCCACATAACTAGTACCTCACTCTAAAGTCTCTCATACTAGTTCCGCAGGGCCACGGAGAGAAGCACCTGATGCCCTCGTTTATTTAATATAACAGACACAAAATCAACCTGCAGGTAGCCACACACAGATAAACAGAGCCAGAGATACGGAGAGTATCGGGAAACACCGGGAAATAGACAAGAGATATTGACAAGGGCAAAGGCCATCAGAACATTGTCAGAACCCCTGTGATCAATGAATGGTTTGAGGGTTGACTTCTTTATACACCTTGGAATTAAGGAGGACTTGGTCCGTGGTTTTTAGCACATGTCGAACCGCTGGGGCGGAGCCAACAGTCGCCTCACTTTAATAAGCGACAAAACGTAGAATTTAGTCAGCCCGGCTAGTCCAGTCAGAAAAGCTTCAGATTCTTAATGTTAGTGTGGTTGGTTCGAGGTCCACATTGGGTGAATATTTGTATCATCCTTTCATGTTGCTTTCACGTTCGGTCCGCAGGTCTGAATTCCTGCCGCGATGTCATCGCGCTGAACACTGATTTTTTTCCTGCACTTTTGCTTAATATTATAATTGCTGGTTTAAGAGTGAAAACTGGTCTCCGCTTCACTGTAAGTGCCAAAGACAAGATTGTAGGTGCCGCGTAATCATAGAATTATAGAATGATACAGCACAGAAGGAGGCTATTGGCCCATCGTGTCTGTGCCGGCTCTTTGGTGGAGCTATCGCATTAATCCCACTCCCCTTCTCTTTACATATTGCCCAGTATTTTTCTCTTCAAGTAATGTACATATAAATGGTGAAACTTTTAAAAGGAACAGAACAAGTTAGAGATTCAGAGGCACAAACTTTTCTGATTGGCCTCAGATTTTTCAGAGGTTACAGCCTCCCCTGCTTTATTGTCCTTTACGAGGCAAGTGTGACGTTTCAGTCAAAACTCTGCCCGAACAAAATTGGCTACAGTCACAGAATTAGAATGGTCCCGTCCTGGGGGCCGAGAGCAGCCGATCCACGTCGAAGATGAACCCGAGACGACTTTTTTTTTACACATAACCATTTTTGTGATATGGATTGCACTGTCTGAAGGGGCGGCGGAAACAGATTCAACAGTGACTTTCAAAGGAGAACTGGATCAATAATTGAAGATAAATTTAAACGGCTATGGGGAAATAGGAGGGGACTGAGATTGATGGGATAGCTCTACCAACGAGCCGACACAGGCAGGATGGGCCGAACGCCCTCCTTCTGTGCTGTATCATTATATAATTCTATGATTATATGAAAAGGATTCCAGCGAGAATAATCTGTTTCAGTAGATTAGGGTCGGACAATTCTGGAGCTCCTTCAGAAAGTTAATCACCTAAAAAATCAATTTCCTGTGTGAGTTGTGTGGTTTCGATCAGTGAAATGCCTGGAAAAGGTAACGGAGGAGAAAGATTCAGAGGTTTTAGTGTGGGACAGAAGTGAAGTTATTCAAGTCCACGGAGGTTTCCAATAGTTACGGAGGAACAAAATGAGTGGAACTGTATTTGGGCCACTGTGGGGAAATTTAGGCACATTGAAGCGGTCCTTGAGTCAGGGTGGCCGAATAGTTTAAGGCGCTGCATTCACATCGCAATCTTTTCAAATAGGCATGCGTTCAAATCCCACTTCTGACATGCAGATCTTTTCACTTCTCCGTGACATTGGCCCAAAAATTCGGCCGTTCTCGGGTGAGTACTCAGTGCGTACTCACCCGTATTCATTCCCGAAGTGCACGTTTCCTGCATGCACTGCGCATGCGCGGGAATCCGGCACTTCCGGTATGGGGCAGGGGGCGCTTCCTAGGTGAACCGCGTGCGCACTAGAGGCTGCGCGCGCGCAGCACACTTCGGTTTTTTTCAGGTTTCAAAGCGAGGGTAAGTATTGAATCTTCTACGCTCGTAAAAAGGAGGCGCAAGACCCCTTTTTTAACAAGGTAAGTAGTTAATTAAGTATAATTTAAATTTTTTTTCAACAGGTTTATCTTTTTTAGAGACTTTAAAAAAAGGTAAGTTTATTTTTATAACTTTTAAAAAGTATTTTAATTTTTTCAAAAATTTAAATTTTTGTTTAAAGTGGTTAATTTATTTAACTATAGTTATTTTATTAATGTGATGGGCTTTTGAAAAACATTATTTGAGGTTTGGCTGTTCTTTTGGGGCCGATTTCAATTCACAGATTTGACAGGTCGCCTGTCAAATCTATGAATGAAAGATGGTCTGCTGCCATTGGCTCTCCATGGCCCACGTGATCCCAGGGGTCACATCGCACTAACTGCGCCCCTGGAACACGCAAGCACTGCGCGCCGGCACTAGGGAGAGGCCCAGGACCCGAAGTTCCTGCGGGGGCAAACAAGAACGGCAGACGCGGTGGGTAAGAGCGCGCGCAATCCTTACCCCCGTGGCAAGCCTCCGAATCGAATTTCTAGGCCATTGTATTTTGTGGAATCAGCTGCTTCGTAGTCGATTTGCTGCTATTGGAAAACTAACCCTGGGATTATTCTACTTAGAGAACGATACGGGAAATACCGACTAGAGGTGTTCAATATTATGAAGGATTTTGATTGAGCAAGTAGGACGAGTGTATCAGAAACCAGAGGTCAGAAATTTAAAATAAAATAATTAGCAAAAGAACTATAGGGGACATTAGGAGAATTCTTCTCACACCGAGGGTTGTTAAGATCGGGACTGAAAGGATGGTGGAATCAGATTCCATGCTAACATTCAAAAGGCAATTGGACATGTATTTGAAGACAAATAATTAGCAGGAATATAACGGAAAACGCTGGGTGTGGGTTTCAAAGAACCGGCCCAGGCAGGATGGGCTGAATTTCCTCATCTATGAAGCGCATTGGGAGATTCCCTGAAAGTGGGGAGGGGGCCAGGGTTTATTGAGCTGTGTGGAACACTTTACTGAACACGTGTCTTTGTGTCTGTTTGTTACATTAAATAAATGAGGGCATCTGGCGCTTCTCTCCCTGACACTGGGGAACCAGTGAGACAGACTTTATAGCAAGGTTCTGATTATTATGAAAAAGCAAAGAATATATGGTTCTGGAATTATCCAGACTCCAATCATCGCTAAAATCAGCTCTGAATCCGACGTGATTTAAACACACATTCTTATTGAGCTGGAGTCAGACGGGCTACCGTTGCTCCACGAGTTCTCCACATCACAACAAAATAAACTAGGAAACTGCTCAAAACACACAACAGGGCGAGCAACTTCCGAAAAACAATTAAACTTTCGGCGTGTAGACAATAGTTAGAACTGCAAACAACTCCGTGTGAAAATATAAACTGTGGGTGTGTATATAGAATCATAGAAACTCACAGCACAGGAGGCCATTTGGCCCGTCGTGCCTGTGCTGGTTTAGAAAGAGCAGCCGTGCTTAGTCCCACCACCCCCCCCCCCCCCGCTTTTTGTCCCTAACCCTGAAGGTTCCTCATCCTCAAGTACCTGTCCGACTCCCTTTAAAATTAATGATAGAATCAGCTTCCACCACCTGTTGAGGTCGAGCGTTCCAGATCCCGACAACTCTCTGAGTGAAATAACTCTCCTCATCTCCCTCTAGATCATTTGCCAGTGATTTTAAATCCATGACCTTAGGTTATTGACTCACTGGCGCGAGTGAAATAATTTCACAGTGAACATGTTTGGAAAGTGGGTGTTACTTGTATTTGTGTCTTTCTTTGTTCTATTTATGAATCTTTCTGCTGTCTGACTCCCGGTGAGTCTCTTCTTCCTCTATTGAATGAGAAAGGAGGGGTTTGACGTTGACCAGACCCGCACTGCGCCTGATATTTGAGGGCTCATCCTTTATATTTAGTGTTTTCTCCCCTTTGATCGGGCTCAGCTTTAGCTCAGCGGTTACTTCGCAGCACCAACTTCATCAGGAGTTCGAATGTGTCTCACCGCGGGCGCTGCCTGGCGGTTTATTGTTATTTTCAATCCGCACCCTTTACATCGAAACAAACTGTAACCTTGATTTTAATTTAACACTCGATGATTTTTAGAATCCACCTTTAAATGGTTCAGGAACGACTCCTGTCACGTGTCATACCGGCCATTTCACACGCCGTGTTGAAAACAACAAATGTCTCGGCTTTTCGCGTCTTCAATCGAAAGGCAGAAAGTGTTTTGCCGGACTAAAGCCAAATACTGCGGATGCTGGAAATCTGAAATAAGAACAGAAAACGCTGGAAATGCTCAGCAGGTCAGACAGCATCTGTGCAGAGAGAAACAGATTTAAAATTTCAGGTTGATGAACTTTCATCAGAGCTGGGAAAAGTTCGAGATGTAAAAGCAAGAAGCAGGGAAATGGGTGGGAGAGGGGGAGGAAAGTACAAAAGGGAAGGACAGTGATAGGGTGGAAGGCAGGAGTGATTAAATGACAAAGGGGATGATGGTGCAAGGCAAACGGGAATGATACTGGGAGAAAAAGCGAGGCGTCTGAGAGGCTCTGAATGACAACAGCAGAATCATGACCAACAGCTGCTGTCCGAACAATGGGAGCAGAGATTCTGATCTGAAATCGTTGAACTCGATGTTGAGTCCGGAAGGTTGTAAAGTGCCTAATCCAATTAGCACTCGGTGAATTTTAGAATTCTCCTTTAAATTATTCTAATACGACTCCTGTCTCGTGTCAATTCCGGCCATTTCAGCACCCCTGTTGAAAAACAAATGCCTCGACTATTCGCATTTTCAATCGAACGCCAAAATAATTCCCAAATACTGAGTAAAATGTTTGGAAGGAGGTGCTGCTAACAAGCGGAAGATCTGAGTGTGTTATTGATGATTGAGCGGAAGGCATTGCACCTTCAGGGATTTTCGATTTCCTGCAAAACCTTGGAATTAAACCGAGCCCGGTACATGGCTTGTGAAATAAACTGAGGCACCAGGTCGAAGCCAACAGCCGTCTCCCTGCAATAAGAGTCATGGAGAAGCGATTGCGACATTCGCGGCCAGCTCAGTCTTAAAAGTGTGACGTTCTAGTCAAGCCCCTCTCCGCACAAAACTGGCCAGAGTCACAGATTTCCAGCACCCGCAGTATTTTACTTTTGTGTCACTGTGGATCAGTTTACTCTCACACTTACCGTTCCCTGTTTAGAGACTTGACAGAACCAGCTTTTAAAGAATGAGGCAGCGCTCACTGCCGCCCAGTTTGACAGGAGAATAAACTCGACCATGTTTGTTCATCCACAGCAAAATGCTGGAAATCTGAACTCAAAACAAATAGTGCTGAAAACACGCAACAATTCAGGCAGCATCTGTGGAGAGAGAAACAGAGTTAACGTTTCAGGTCGGTGACATTTTATCACAACTGGAAGAATTTAGAAATTTAATAGTTTATCAGAAAGTACAGAGCCGGAGAAAATGTGGGCGGAGAGGAGGAAAAAATAAACGTTGTTGTAATAGGATGGAGAGCAGGATGTATTAAATGATAAAATGGATGATGATGCAAGGCAAAAGAGGGGAGCAAGAGGACAAGTAAGACATTCATGGGACGAATAAAGAAACAAAAGACACGTCCAGAGGAGATAAAAATGGCAATAACAGAACCATTAGCAGCACGTGCTGTCCAGGACAATGGGAGCCGTGATGACGATCTGAAGTTGTTGAACTCGGTGTTGTGTCTGGAAGGCTGTAAAGTGCCTAATCAACAGATGAAGGGCTGTTTCTCGAGCTTCCGTTTGAAATACATTGGAACAGTGTAGGAAGCTGATGACAGAGAGAGCAGAGTGAGAGTGGGACGGATATTTAAGGTGGCAAGCGACCGAAAGCTCAGGGTCAAGCTTGCGGGCTGAATGGAGGTGTTCAGACAAGCAATCACCCAATCTACGTTTGGTCTCCCCAGTGTAGAGGAGATCGCATTGGGAACAGCTGATACACTATCCTGAGTTGGAAGAATTACACGTAATTTGCAGCATCTCCTGGAAAGGGGATTTGGGGTCCTGGACGATGGGAATGGGAAGCTGGAGGTGAAAGGGCAAGTTTTCTTCTCTGTTGTGATTGCATGGAAATGAGCCACAGTGATTATCCTAACAACATAAGATTTCGGAGCAGGAGTTGGCCATACGGCCCCTCGAGCATGCTCAACTAATCATTAAGATCATGGCTGATCTTAAACCTCAACTCCACTTTCCAGCTCTATCCCCATATCCCTTGATTCTCTAATATCCAAAAATTTATGGATCTCCGTCCTGAATATAACCAAGACGGATGTCAATAGATTCAGTTCAAGTTTTATTCCGATTAATCTGGAAAATTCACAGTGCAGCCGCATACGAATTGCAAATCCACCCGCTGGCCGCTCGGCCATCAAATCAACTGAACATTGCTCTGGCCTAACACTGAAATCGAGGCTTTCTCAGACACGTTATTCTTAATGTTGGCGGATTAAGAGTTAAAACGGGCTCCTGCTTCACTGTAAGTGCAAGAGACAACTGTGTAGATGCCGCATAGTGTTACAGACCGTTTCGTAGGATCTGCTCGTTTTTTCTCGTCTTATTTTCAGCTAACGGGAAAATTACTGACAAATAACAACTCAAAATCACAATCCTCTTTCCCACTGGGGTACTGATCCAGCATACAGGCATTTGTGGGCAATGGTGAGTTTGCTGCTCAGATATAACTGGAAAAACAGAGAAGCTATGTTAAAATCGAATAGAACCTTGGTTATACGACACTTGGGGTACTGTGAGCAGTTCAGGTCTCCCGATTATAAAATGATATAGAGGCACTGGAGAAGTTACAAAAACGATTGACTAGAATGCTAGCAGAACTCAGAGGTTATACCTATCAGGGAAGATTGAACCGGCTGGGGCACCTTTCTATCGGAAATAGAAGACTGAGGGGTCACCAGATAGAAGTCTTTAATATTATGAACGCGTTTGATAGATGTAGAGAATATGTTTTCACTTGGGGGAGAAACCAGAACAAATATCAGGTAGTCACTAATAAATCCAGTAGGTAATTCAGGAGAAATGTATTAACCCAGAGAGTGCTTAGAATGTGGAACTCGCTACCACAAGCATTAATTACGGTGAACAACATGGATGCATTTAAGGGAAATCTAGATAAACACATGATGGAGAAAGTAGTAGAAGGATATGTTGCTGGAATTAGATGAAGGAGAGTGCGAGGAGGCTCGGTCCTGTTGGGCTGGACATGTTGGGCTGAATGGCCTGTTTCTTTGCTCCAAATACTGTGCAATATTGTGTAATACAGCAAAGACATTCCCTCGTGCCAACTTCATCTACTTGTGCTACATTTTAACTGTTTCCAGGCTTCAACTGTTCAAATGTTTACCGCCCGTTCGCTGCTGGCGTCGACCAATTTCACTCAATGATCTTCTGAGGCTGAGATGAGAGTGCTGGAAGTGAGTCAAAGCTATTGAACCCTACATCTGTTGCTGTATTGTTGATTGGGTTGTTTGGTATTATCCTACTTTTTTTCTAATCCAAGTTATGGAAGTTCTGACTCTCAGTTGTTGAATAAAATGATCACAAATCTTCAAAGACCGACACTCAACATTTTCTCAGTTTCCACACGCACCTTCTCCAAATATTTTCCTAAATGCCATGAAAATATTCAATCCACCTTTATCTTAATAGCAAATCAAATCAAAGTTAATCTCTCTTGGTTAATCGAATCGCATCCCAGGTGGAGTGGGTCTTTATCAATGGTTTGGTTGAAGACTTGTGCATGAGAAAGATTATTTAAGCTTTTGTGGCACTGACACTTAACATTTATATTTCAGTAATATTGGGCACATGCAGTTGGTGTAAGTGTTCGGTTGGGACGCGGGGGCCGAGTTATTCAGCGATGGATTATTCATCAATTGTGTGAAGTTGGCATGGGTTTGAATTTCGCCCTAACTCGCATCAAGTCCCGTTCACGGCTATGCTAGCTGTCCTACATTGACTCCCGGTTAGGCAACGCCTCGATGTTAAAATGTTCATCCTTGTTTTCAAATCCTTCCATGTGCTCGCCTCTCCCTATCGCTGTAATCTCGCCCAGCCCTACAAGCCTCCGAGATTGAGGCGCTCCTATAATTCTGGCCTCTTGTGCATCCCCGATTTTAATCGCTCCACCATTGGTGGCTGTGCCTTCATTTTGCCAATGCCCTAATCTCCAGAATTCCCTCCCTAATCCTCTCCACCTCTCTCTCTCCTCTCTTTCCTTCTTTAAGACGCTCCTTAAAACAAGCTTTCTGTCATCTGCCCTAATATCTCCTTATGTGATGCGATTTGGGACATTTTAATATGTTACAGGCGCTATATCAATACTAGTTGTTGTTGAAGACACATAGGAGGAGGCCATTCAGCCCCTCGAGCCTGTTCCGCCAATTAATTAGATCACTGCTGATCTGTAACTTAACTCCACCAACCTGCCTACTTTCCATTATCATATTTGCCTTTTATTTTATCCTTGCTATCTACACCTTTTAGCCTGTGACTGACCTCGTTTAAATTCTGCATCATTTCTCGATTATTGCCGAAAATCCCATCGAGCTCTAGAATGGCTTCTCCTAGTTGCACTTCCAGTGTCCTGGATGGTGTGAGCGCTCCAGAATGTGAGGTCACGGTTGCTGCCATTGAGACAACGATAGTAACATGGGAGAGGTGGGAAACCGCGGGTAGAGGCTGTTGTCAAGGATCGGACACAGAATCATAGAATCACACAGCACAGTAGGAGGCCATTGGGCCCACCGTGCCTGTGCCGACTCTTGGAAAGAGCGATCCAATTATTCCCACTCCCCTGCTCTTTCCCCATAGCCCTGCAATGCTTTTCATGTTAACTTCCCTTTTTAAAGTTATTATTGAATCTGCTTTCCCCGCCCTCAAGCAGTGCACGCTCTCTCACCCAGATCGTAACAACTCGCTGAGTAAAGAAAAATCTCCCCACACCACCTCACCCGCCGCGGCTTTTTTTTACCCAATTATCTTAAAACAGTGTCCCCTTGTTACCGACACTCTTGTTAGTGGAAACAGTTTCACCCTCTCTGCTCTATTACCACCCCACCCCCCCCCCCCCATAATTTGGAACACCTGAATTAAATCGCCACTTAACCTTCTTTGCTCTAATGAGAACAATCCCAGCTGCGATAGTCTCTCCACATAACTGAAATCCCTCATCCCTGGACATGATGCAAACCGACGAAGTTTGGAAAATATTGACAGTTAGGAGCAGGAAAATCGAAAGGATCAAAAAAATAAAAAACATTCGCCAGTTTTGTGAATCTTTAGATCCGCTTTCGGAAAGTAAATCAGAGGAGAATGAAGGACGAACCGCCCGATTGACCAGAGGCGGTCAAGACACCGTACCCTGGTTTAAGACACTGGAACATTTACTCTGATGTTATCGATGCAATTAACTGTTCTGTGTCATTTAAAGGATTCTCGTTACTGCAGATCAGGAAATCAAACGCAACATTGGGTTCGGGACAATCAGAGTAATTCGGAACAAACAAAGGCTGGAAGGGAGACCGCACCGGTTGCAGGAGAGCTGGTTCACGGTGACATGGGTGTGTCTGCAGTGTGCGGGACCAGACAAACTCTGTGTAGTCACAATGAATGTCCCATTCTTTAATTTGGAAAATGTAAAACTGACAGTGGGCAATTGCTATTCCGGTCGCAGCAATCTGAAACTTTATCACGCCGACACCCTGGTTTAGGGGATCTTGCATGGATATATCCGGCCGTCCCTGTGGCGCAATCCGTTACCGCGTTCGGCTGTTAACCGAACGGTTGGTGGTTCATGCCCACCCAGAAACGAAGATTTTAACTTTTTTTTCCCTTTATGATTCTTTGACGCAAATTTCCAAGTTGTCACTATTTGCTTTGACTGCAGGAAAATATTCCTCAAGCATTGCTAGCTGTGCTGTTATGCAGTAAACTCCCACCCAAATACTTTTATGCGCACTCATTTCAAATCAAATGATAAAAACATGTCGATGGATCATGTTCCTCCATCCAACCCGTTAGAAATATATTAAGTTCTTGGTTTCAAATAAACTGATGGAAATTTATTCTGCATCTACATATATAGAACTGGAACAGGACATCGCACCGTGTGAAGCTACATTGAATGTGTGGCTATTGTACAGCTGGCATTAGGGAAAACAATTTAAAACACGCTGGGCCATTTAGTGATAATTTAGCTCCATCTAATAACTGTATTTTTTCAATGCAAAACGTTGTAAAACACTGCGGTCTGACAGCAGGCACATGCGAACATGATGCAATATTTGTGTAGGCGTCATGCTCTGGAACTCCCTGCCTGAACCCCTCCACCTTTACCCCTCCCTCACCTCCTTTCAGACCCTCCTTAAAACCGAAGGCTTTGAGCAGTTTGGGTCAACCCTCTTAACAGTTCCATATTTGTATAATATAATGAGCTTAAGCTGACGCTGAACAAAGGGGCATAAAACAGTAAATATAAGGATGAGCTCACAAATATCAGGCGCAGTGCGGCTCTGGTCAAGGTCAAACTCCTCCTTTCTCAATACGTCGAGGAACTAACCAGAGATCAGGCCACCTTAGACTGGGTATTATGTATCGAGAAAGGATTAATTAGCAATCTTGTTGTCCGAGGCCCCTTGGGTCAGAGCGATCATAATATGATAGAATTCTGCATTAGGATGGAGAGTGAAGTAGTTGAATCAGAGACTAGGGTCCTGAATTTAAATAAAGGAAACTATGATGGTATGAGGCGCGAATTCGGTAGGATTGATTGGGGAATGTCACTCAAGGGGTTGACGGTGGATAGGCAATGGCAAACATTCAAAGACTGCATGGATGAACTACAGAATTTGTTCATCCCAGTGTGGCATAAGAATAAAACAAAAAGGATGACTCAACCGTGGCTAACAAGGGAAATTAGGGATAGCATAAGATCCAAGGAGAGGGCATATAAATTGGCCAGAAAAAGCGGTAGCCCTGAGGATTGGAAGCAGTTTAGGATTCAACAAAGGAGGACAAAGGGATTAATTAAGAAGGGGAAAATAGAATATGAAAGTAAGCTTTCTGGAACATAAAAACTGACTGTTAGAGCTTTTTATAGATATGTGAAGAGGAAAAAGATTAGATAAATCAAGTGTAGGTCCTTTGCAGTCAGAAGCGGGGGAAGTTATAATGGGGAACAAAGAAATGGCAGACCAATTAAATGCATATTTTGGTTCTGTCTTCAAAAAGGAGGACACAAATAACCTCCCAGAGTTGTTGGAGAACATACGGTCTGATGAAAGGGTGGAACTGAAATAAATCAGTATTTGCAGGGAAATGGTGTTAGGGAAATTGATGGGATTGAAGGCTGATAATTCCCCAGGGCCTGATAATCTACATCCTAGGGTACTTAACGAATTGGCCCTTGAAATGCATTGCTGATCATCTTCCAACATTCGATGGAATCTGGAACTGTACCCATGGATTGGAGGGTAGCTAATGTTACCCCACTATTCAAAAAGGGTGGTAGAGAGAAAGCGGGGAATTACAGACTTTCAAGCCTGACATCGGTATTGGGGAAAATGCTAGAGTCCATTATAAAGGATGTAATAGCTGAGCACTTGAAAAACAGTGACAGGATCGGACAAAGTCAACATGGATTTACAAAAGGTAAATCGTGCTTGACTAATCTACTGGAATTTTTTTAGGATTTAACTGGGAAAATAGATAAGGGAGAACCAGTAGATGTGCTGTATTTGGACTTTTAAAAGGCTTTCCATAAGGTCCCGCATAAGAGATTAGCGTGTAAAGTTAAGGCACATGGGATTGGGGGCAAGGTATTGACTTGGATAGAGAACTGGTTGGCGGACAGAAAGCAGAGAGTAGGAATTAATGGGTCTTTTTCTGAGTGGCAAGCAGTGACTAGTGGGGTACCGCAGGGATCGGTCCTTGGACCCCAGCTATTCACAATATACATTAATGATCTAGATAAGTGAACTAAAAGTAATATCTCCAAGTTTGCAGCTGACACAAAGCTGGGTGGGAGTGTGTGCTGCGAGGAGGATACCGAGAAACTCCAGGATGATTTGGACAGGTTGGGTGAGTGGGCAGAAGCGTGGCAGATACAATATCACGTGGATAAGTGCGAGTTAATCCACTTTGGTGTCAAAAACAGAAAGGCAGACTTTTATCTGAATGGCAATAGATTGGGAGAAGGGGAAGTGCAACGAGACCTGGGTGTCCTTATGCTCCAGTCGCTGAAAGTAAGCATGCAGGTGCAGTAAGCGGTGAAGAAGGCAAATGGTATGTTGGCCTTCATAGCGAAAGTGTTTGAGTATAGGAACAGGGATGTCCTGCTGCAGTTCTACAGGGCCTTGGTGAGACCACACCTTGAGTACTGTGTGCAGTTTTGGTCGCCTTATCTGAGGAAGGATGTTCTTGCCATGGAAGGAGTTCAGCGAAGATTCACAAGGCTGATACCTGGGATGGCAGGAATGGCATATGAGGAGAGATTGGGTCGATTGGGCTTATACTCGCTGGAGTACAGAAGAATGAGAGGGGATGTCATCGAAACATATAAAATTCTGACAGGTCTGGACAAACTAGATGCAGGAAGAATGTTCACGATGGTCGGAGAGTCCAGAACCAGGGGTCATAATCTAAGGATAACGGGTAAGCAATTTCGGACAGAAATGAGGAAGAATTTCTTCAGCCAGAGAGTGGTGAACCTATGGAATTCTCTACGGAGAAGGTAGTTGAGGCCAAGTCATTAAATATATTCAGGATGAGTTAGATATATTTCTTAAAGCTAAAGGTATCAAGGGATATGGGGAGAAGGCAGGTACAGGGTACTGAGTTTGGATGATCAGCCATGATCTCATCGAATGGCGGAGCAGGCTCGAGGGGCAGAATGGCCTGCTCCTGCTACTATCTTCTATGTTTCTATGTTAATAGAGGAAGAAGAGGCTGAACGGGAGCCAGACGCCTGAAAGTTTAATAAATAGAACAACAAAAGACACAAATACAAGTAACATCTATTTCCAAATCTTATCAATGCATATTTATTTCACTTTATATAAAAGCTGACTGCTATGACCTTGAAAATGAGCAGCATGAGGTTTGTGTTCACGAGTGACTTGTATTCCTATGCTTGTCCTTCAAGTTTGCAATTCCGTTTGTATTGGATATTGAAGAGACTTGCATTTCAAGATGAGGGCAGAACGCACCACGTGTAAAGCAACCGACTTGTATAATGACACATGGAGTTTGTCCAACACCTGTGCTACCAGAGCCTTTCAGCGGGTAGATTGATGACATAATTTGCAGAACAGGACAACAAAAATACTCCAACGTCATAGAAAGTTAGCGATCATTTTTCTAAGTAAAGCTCCTGTGCACAATGATCAAGTGAACTAAAGTTTCTCTATTTTAACCCCATTAATTCCTTTCATAATTCTAAAAACCTCAATGAAATCAGCGCTTAACCTTCTATATTCCAAGGAATACAAGCCTAGTTTATGTAATATCGCCTCATAATCTCACCATTGGACCCTGGAAACATTCTGGTGGATGTGTGCTGCACTGCTTCCGAGGCCAAAGCCAAACCTTTCTGAGGTGCCGTGCCCAGAACTGTAGAGAGTCCTCCAGAGGTGGTCTAACCAGAACTTTGTACAGCTGTAGAAAAACTTTCTCCCCTTTGTATGATTGCCTCTGTAACAGATTATTCAGCTCGTGTGATTGTATTGTATATACCAACTCGGTTAAATAAGGACTCGTTTGACCGGAAAAAACCGTTTAAAATTTCGATTTGAAATCAATTCCACAAATTAATTTTTTAAAAGAAACTGTATTATTCTCCCGGTATTCAGTTTTAGTGTAATTGGATCAGGGAACTTCGTCAGTCACCACACACTGTGCATCTACACTGCAGAGGCTTCAACACTTCTGACAATATTGTTTTTCCAAACTCTCAGTTATCAAAATGGAATTGGATAATTACTTGAAAGAGAAAAATGTGCAGGTCTATGGGGAAAGAGCAGCGGAGTGGGATTAATTGGAGAGCTCTTTCAAAGAGCCGGCACAGGCAGGATGGGTGAATTGCCTCCGTCTGTGCTGTGTCATTCTATGATTCTACTAACAGATCAATTTCTGCCACTCTTTACACCGAAATTCTATTGCTGTAAAAATAATTCCTGAAGTGCTGCACGGCTGGTTATGTTCCTAAAATCATTCTTGCTGCCGTGTTTCTGTAGTCCAGTGGTTATCATGTTTGCTTAACACAGGAAATGTCTCTGTTTCGGAACTGGACAAAATATTTTGAGAATTTGTACAATTACATAATACGAAAATAGAATAATTCACATTTGTGTTTAGTTATTAAAAAATACAATATCTCACAGCTCTGTTACATTTACTTTTTCTCAGTTCGGTTCTGTACACATTCAAACTCTACAGTACTTTGCTGGGAGTGTACTATAGGCCCCCAAACAATCAGGGGGAGATAGAGGAACAGATATGTAGGCAAATTTCAGAGAAGTGTAGAAATAATAGGGTAATAATATTAGGGGATTTCAACTTCCCCAATATTAACTGGGATAGTTAGAGTGTGAAAGGCTTAGAGGGAGTGGAATTCTTAAAGTGCATCCAGCAGAGCTTTTTGAGCCAGCATGTAGAAAGTCCTACAAGAGAGGGGGCGGTACTAGACCTAATTCTAGGGAATGTAGCCGGGCACGTGGTAGAAGTGTCAGTAGGAGAGCATTTTGGTGACAGTGACCATAATTCGGTGAGATTTAAGGGACTCATGGAAAACGACAATAATGGACCAGAAATAAAGGTTCTAAATTGGGGGAAGGCCGATTTTAATATGATAAGGCAGGATCTGGCCAAAGTGTACTGAGATCAGCTACTTGTAGGAAAATCCACATCAAAGCAGTGGGAGTCTTTCAGAAAGAAAATAGAGAGAGTACAACGCCAACATGTTCTCGTAAAGATCACGGTGGGACCAACAAGCCCAGGGAACCCTGGATGTCAAGGGATATACAAGAATGGATTAGAAAAAAAAGGGAGGCTGTTGGCAGATACAAAGGACTAAACATAGTGGAAGCCCTAGAGGAGTATATAAAGTGCAGGGGGTACTTGAAAATTAAATTGGGAGTGCGAAGAGGGTGCATGAAAATCACTGGCGGGCAAAATAAAGGAAAATCCCAAGTTGATTTATAAGTATATTAAGGGCAAAAGGATAACCAGGGAAAGATTAGGGCACATTAGGGACCAACGTGGCAATCTGTGTGTAGAGCTAGACGAATTAATATTTTGAACCTGTGTTCACTACGGAGTAGGACGATGTAGGCATCGAAATCAGGCAGGGGGATTGTGATATACTTGAAGAAATTAGTATTGAGAGGGAGGAGCTACTAGCGGTTTTAGCGGGCTTAAAAGTGGATACACGCCCAGGCACAGACGAGATGTATCCCAGGTTGCTGTCTGAGGCAAGAGAGGAGATTTCAGGGGCTCTTACACGCATTTTCATAACCTCTCTGGCCACAGGGGAGGTGCCAGAGGACTGGAGAACAGCTAACGTAGTACCATCATTCAAGAAGGGAAGTAGGGATAAACCAGGAAATTACAGGCCAGTGAGCCTAACATCAGTGGTAGGGAAATTATTGGAAACAATTCTAAGGGACAGAATTAGTCTCTACTTGGAGAGGCAAGGATTAATCAAGGATAGTCAGCATCGCTTTGTCCGGGGGAGTTCATGTCTAACCAATTTGATTGAATTTTGAGAGGGGGTGACTCGGTGTGTGGATGAGGGTAGTGCAGTTGATGTAGTCTACATGGACTTCAGTAAGGCTTTTGACAAATTCCCACATGGGAGACTGGTCAAGAAGGTAAGAGCCCATGTGATCCAGGGCAATTTGGCACATTGGATTCAAAATTGGCTTAGTGGCAGGAGGCAGAGGATGATGGTCGAAGGTTGTTTTTGTGACTGGAAGCCTGTGTCCAGTGCGGGGATCGGTGCTGGGTCCTTTACTGTTTGTAGTGTACAATAATGATTTAGATATGAATATAGGAGTTATGATCAGTAAGTTCGCAGATGACACGAAAATTGGTGGAGTGGTAAATAGCGAGGAGTGAAGCCTCAGATTACTGGACCATATAGACCGGCTGGTTAGATGGTCAGAACACTGGCAAATGGAATTTAACCCTGAAAAGCGTGAGTTGATGCATTTTGGGAGGACTAACAAGGCAAGGGAATACACAATGAATGGTAGGACCCTAGGAAGGACAGCGGTTCAGAGGGACCTTGGTGTGCATGTACATAGATCCCTGAATGCAGCAGGACAGGTAGATAAGTTGGTTAAAAAGGCATATGAGATACTTCCCTTCATTAGCCGAGGCACAGAATATAAGAGCAGGGAGGTTATGATGGAGCTCTACAAAATGCTAGTTAGGCCACAGCTGGAATACTGTGTGCAGTTCTGGTTCTCCACACAATAGGAAGGATGTGAATGCATTGGAGAGGAAGCAGAGGAGGTTCACTAGGATGTTACCTGGGCTGGAGCGCTTCAGCTATGAAGAGAGACTGGAGAAGCTGGGGTTGTTTTCCTTAGAGCAGGGAAGGCCGAGGGGGGACCTGATTGAGGTGTACAAAATTATGAGGGTCATAGATATGGTAGATAGAAAGGAGTTTACCCCTTAGTAGAGGGGTCAATAACCAGGGGGCATAGTTTCAAGTTAAGGTGCAGGATGGTTAGAGGGGATTTGAGGAAAAACTTTTTCACCCAGAGGGTGGTTAGAATCTGGAACTCACTGCCTGAAAGGTTGGTAGAGGCAAGAACACTCACAACATTCAAGAAGCATTTAGATGATCACTTGAAACGCCATAGCATACAAGGCTCGGACCAAGTGCTGGAAAATGGGATTAGAATAGACAGGGCTTGATGGCCGGCGCGGACACGATGTGCCGAAGGTCGTCTTTCCGTCCCGTATAACTCTATGACTCTATGACTCTATGAGTGTCTCTGTACCTCTGTATGTAGGTTCGCTGCAACCATAGAAAACCCTGGTTAGACCACTCCTGGAGTACTGTGAGCAGTTCTGGACACCACAACTTAGGAGGGATATATTGGCCTGGGAGGGAGTGCAGCGCAAGTTTACCAGAATTATACCCGGAATTCAAGGGTTAAGTTAAGAGGAAAGATTACATAAATTAGGGTTGTATTCAATAGAGTTTAGAAGGTTAAGGGGTGACCTGATCGAATTTTTCAAGATAATAAGGGGAACAGATATGGTAGATAGCGAGAAACTATTTTTGCTATATGGGGATTCTAGGAGCAGGGGGCATAGTCTAAAAATTAGAGACAGACATTTCAGGAGTGAAATTAGGAAACACTTCTACGCACAAAGTGTGGTAGAATTTTGGAACTCTCTTCTGCGAATGGCAGTTGATGCAATGTCAATTGTTAAGTTTAAATCTGAGATTGATAGTTTTTTGTTAAGTAAAGGTATGAAACGATATGTAAGGCGGATATATGGAGTTAGGTCGCAGATCAGCCATGATCTCTTTGAATGGCGGAACAGGCCGGAGGGGCTGAATGGTCTGCTCCTGTTCCTATGTCACTGTGATCTCTCTTACTCGCTTCCGTCACCAGTCCTGACGGTGCAGAAAGCCCCTCTCAAAGCTGCACATTCCGGCTGATATCAGTTGAATTGTGAGAGATGATTGAAGGATCCTGCAGCGCTGCCTGGGTCAACAGCAGCAGTTCGAAGCCGCATTTCAAACCCGGGCACAAGCCCATCAAAGATTCGCTCTTCCCCTGCTCCAGAGTGAGTGAGGCCGGGACAAGCAGCAACATTCCGGCCCCGCACTCTCCAATCACCCGCTGCCAGCGGAAAGCGGCGAATGCAGCCTCAATCAGCGGGTTACTGCCCATCCCTGGAATGCAAGCTGCCACGGCCCGGGCCAAATCTCCCCGTACACCCAGCACAGGCTCCCGAAAAGGCGGGGCGATTATATCAGGGCCACTCAGCCTTCTAGCAGCATTTACAGATACAGGCGTGAGGGAAACTTTCTTTGGGCCTCAATGGGGAAACACCGGGCGGAAACAATCTGTGGGAACTTGCTCCTCATGAACGTTTGTTCTCGTGTGAAAGGGGCTACAATCCTTTTAAATTTAACAACGGCTGCAGCAGATTCCAGATTTCATACGCACTGAATATTTTAAACCAAACTCTTAAAAAACAGTGCGCAAAACGGGAAGGTTAAACGTTCAGGACATGCAGAGCAGAAAACCTATTATATTTTCACTGTCACCCGTCAAACATATGAACATTTCGTTCAATCTGCAGCAAAATAATGGACATTAACATAATTATTCACGGTCTCACAGAGAGGCTCAGGATAATGAGGGCACCTTAAAAACCGATGCAGGCGACTTTGTAGTTGAAAATAAAGAAATGGCAGACATGTTAAATAATTGCATTGTATCGGTCTTCAAAGTAGAGGAAAGGAATAACTAATAGAGACATAGAGAATACGAAAACTAAAACACCCGGAGGGATATACTAGATTTAATATAACGACATCCAGCAGGCATTTGATAAGGTTCCTCACAAGAGACTGTTAGAAAAAACCAAAGCGCGTGGAATTTGAGGCAACGTATTGACACGGGTAGGGATTTGACTAGGAGGTAGGAGGCACAGCGTATGGATAATGGGTATGTGCTCCAATTGGCAGGATGTGACAAGTGGTTTCCCCTGGGAGCTGGACTGCGGCCTCAGATTTTCACTATATTGATAAATGACTTGGATGAAGGAATAGAGAACCGGATATCCAGGTTTGCTGATGGCACTGAGTTGGGAGCACAGTAAGCCGTGTAGGTTGGAGCAGTGAATTGTAAAAGGACATTGATGGATTATGTGAGTGGGCAAAACTGTGAATAATGGATTCCAATGTGGGGAAGTGTCTGATCATCCACTTTGGACCTCAGAAAGATAAGTCAGTGTTTTTTCTAAAAACATTGTGTTAGAGAATTATTTTTTCTAAGGACAGTGGAATATGGCAACTGATATTAGAAATAGCGACCCCCTTTGTGATTGGTTGTGCCGGCCCACATGATCCCAGGGACGGTTATGAACCGCATGTGCTCCTGGGATATGTGGGCCTTTAATCAGGCGTAGGCCTGCAGACCCAGGAGCGCGAGTCTTCGAAGGTACGGAGGCACCAGGTAGGTGCGAACTTTACTGGCGGTTCGGACCTCAGTAAATCCAATGGGATCATGCGGGACACTCACAGCGTTTATTTTTTAGCGACTTTGTAGTGAAATAGAATGTTTGTAAGTGAGATTTCATAGTGAAATTTTAGTAACAGGACAGGTCTGCTTTGGATGATATAGAGGCCGAAGACATAGGCTGTTAGATTCTGAATTAAAATATAATGTAAACCACTGAAACTGTTGAATTGTAGTTGACCCCAACACCAGCAGTTTAATTGTACTTTTCGTATTAACAATCCTATGACAAACATACAAAGGTTACAGGAATATCCGGGACCTGAATGTATGCGAGACACTGTTCTTAATCCACGAAGATAAGGTGGACCATGATGAGCTGTTTCACCTTGTCCACAACAGGGGAACCAGAGGACACGGCCTGAGATTGAAGAAGTAAATTCCAAACGAATCTCTGGAAACATTATTTCAGTGAGCGACTGTCTATCTATGGAACAGGCTTCCTTCCTAATCTTCATATTAAAACTAGAGAGCAGGGGAGTTCAGGGGAACACGGGCAGCGAAATTAGAATTCGAATAAAGGAGAATTCAGGGGAACACTGTAAATGTTTAATTAGAAATGGAGAACAGGAAAATTAAGTGCAATAAATTAACTGCTAATTAGAAATAGACTAAAGGAAATATAGAGGAACACAGTGATGGTTTAATTAGAAATAGAGCACAGTGGAATATGGTAACTGATATTAGAAATAGCGACCAGCGGAACACAATAACACTTCATTTACAAGTAGGGGACAGGGGAAGATAGCAACTATTGCATTAGAAATAGAGGACAAGGAAATTCAGGGTAATCAACGAACTGTCTAATTAGAAATAGAATTAACTGAGACATGGGGTAACACAGTAACTGTTTATTTAGAAATGGGGAACTGGGGAGACAGTAACTCTTTATTTAGAAATAGAGGAGACGGGAATGTCAGGGAAACACAGTAACTGGTTAATTAGAAAATGGGGCGCAAGAACATAGTACCCATGTATATAGAATTACTTGACAGGGGAACACAGTTAATGTTTAACAACAAATAGAGGGCAAGCAATGTCTAGGAAACACAATGGCCCAAACATTAGTGCCGCTACGCGAGAGTACGCACTGCGTACTCTCGCGTATTCTGTCTCCAATTGCCGGTTTTCTGCATGCACTGCGCATGCGCTGAACACCGGCACTTGGTGAATGGAAAAGGGGGCGGTTGCTACAGGCTGCGCGCATGCAGTGCGCTTAGTGGTTTCAACACGCAGGTAAGTACGGAAGATTTTACACATAAAAAAAGGAGGAGGAAGACCCACTTTTAACAAGGTAAGTAGTGAATTAAGTATTATTTTGAATTTTTTTAAACAGGTATATCTTTTTTAGAGACTTTAAAGACAGGTAAGTTTATTTTTATAACTTTTTAAAAGATTTTAAATTTTTTCAAAAATTTAATTTTTTATTTGAAATGGTTAATTTATTTAACTATACTTATTTTATTAATGTGATGGTTTTTTTTTTAAATTTAATTGAGGTTTAGCTGTTCTTTTGGGGGGTATAGATTCATAGCTTTCACAGCACTTATGTGAAAGTTATGAATGGAAGATGGTGTGCTGCCATTGGCTCTAACTGAGTCACGTGATCCCACAGCTCGCACGAATTAACTACGCCTGTGGGATACGCAAGCCCAGCACAGCAGCTGTCCAGAACATCAAGTTCGTGCGAGCTGGAACTGAAAAAGCCAACGCGCAGTGAGAGATCGCGGGGAAGCCTTACCCTCACACGAAGGCTTCCTCACGAATTTTTGGGCCAATAACTGTTTAATTAGAAATAGAGAAACTCAAAGGGAGTATCAAAACATTTTAAATAGAAACAGGGGACGGGGAAACACAACCACATCAGATTGAATGTGACGCGGTAATGTAATGGTTAATTATTCATGCCTTTGCTTTCTATATTACCTGTTGAGTTCGGATGATGTGGTTGATTGCAGGTCGCGTTCTCAGGATTGTAGCTGGGTTCAGAACATCGCTGACTGATGGAATTAACACCTCCGCCTGCTGCCTGACTCCTGCCTTAAATATTGTGGGTCGTCTGAATCGAGATAAATGAGAATGTGATTCTTGCACAGAACTGTCCGCATCTAATGAGCAATTTCCCCAGAAGTTGGATGCCATCCGGATTGGCAGAGCCCGCGGACCTGCAATCAATTGTATTTTGGCTTTTGGATGATGTCAGTGTCAAGAGGAACGTTAAAGAGTTAATCACAGTAAGTAAATGGAGCCCATTCACAATTAAAAAACAAAGGCTTTTATTAGCGTAAGATTTTCAATAAGGCTCTTGAACATTGGAGTGAAGTGCCATAGATTTATTAAGCACATAATACACGCAATTTTATTTAAGTAAACATTTAAAAGGTAGAAATTAGACCCACACCTGATATTGATTGGGTGGAGACCCAAACTTGTCACAGTTCTGAGTTGCTTAGGCCTTTACCAAAACAATATTCATTAAAACTGCCAGTTTTCATGCATTTTTCTCATTCCCTGTACTTGACAATCCACACAATCCTGCATTACAAGAGTATATCAAATTTAAAATAAAAATCCAAATAGAGATAATTTAATTGAGATATATGATCGATAGTTTCACTCTTGATTCAAATAATTGCAATTGTACCAAATGAATCATTTAGTAATAAGTCCGTCTTTGTTTCTGTATCTATTGTACTAATTCAAAATGATGATAGACGCACGGATGTCTTGCTTTGCAGTACTACTTCCCACACTGTTACTAAATGATTAAAGTTCCCTGAAATTGATGAATCTTTTTGCAATGTCATGAGTTTAATTAAATCGCTTATGACTTCATCCTGAAACGGACCGTTGCTGCAGCGTCAGCGCTGGCCCAACAGCCAATGGTACTTTAAGTAGATTTATACTTCCCTGCATAACAGGAAAAGGCTAAAGGTTAACATTGCTTCAATGGAAAGACAACCCAATACAGTATAGCTTTAGAAGAATGTCGGGTGGTTTGATTAACCATTTCCTTACATTGCATCCTTTGTTGGCGTTAGAATATTTATGGTCAATACTAAACAATTTTTCATCAGCATCATATATCTATCTCGACCTATTCTATGGAACAGGTCCCTGCACCTTGATTTTACATATGTTCTCACTCTCCAGAGCCAGATTAAACAGTTCATGCAGTGGTGTTATCAGTGTGACTGACCATGTCTTCGAACCTATTCTTCATCAAGTATTTCACAGGCTGTTTGCTTTATGTACGATATGTCACTTCTGCACACACAGCGATTCCAAAGATTATGCCGCGCGAGCCATCCAATACAAGCCATCCCTCTCCTTTTTGGTTATCATATAGAACGACCAGGGGCATGAAGGTGTTTGATTAGAATCTCCCCCTGCATGGTCCTGATGTTTTTGGATAGTGACCAAGCTATCAAATACAAACTTCTCATCGTTCAGTATAAAAAGGGACACAGCCATTTCGAAGAAAAAGTTATCAATTATCCATCTTAACTAAACTTACCTGACTTTCACTACATTGTGCTTTGACGTCAGATTGATATATTTTGGCGAGTGGTACCCAGGTGATTTAAGTTAAGAAGGGACTTGGCAGTATAGATAGAAGCAGACTGCTTCCAATAGCTGAGGGATCAAGGGCTAACGGCCAGAGATACATATATGTTAGAGATTTAGATCTAAAGTTAGTAGGAGCCACTTTACACGGAGAGTTTTGAGACTGGAAATAACGGAGGCAGAAATTGTCATGTATTGAAGATTAAATTATATAGATGGATGAATAAAAATAGGTTGAAGTGATGTTGAAACCGGGCGGGTAAAGTTTGTGGAACAGTTGCCGCGGGTGGAGTGAAAACGCCAACAAGGACTGCTGGGCCGAATGGTCTGTCCCCCTATTATAACATTCCAACATTGTGTTGACCAGTTGAGATTTTCAGTAAATATCTGCGGACAAAGATGTCTAATGTCGCATTGACGAGTCAAGTTCCTACTGTCTCCATCATCAGACACTCGTCAGGAGACAGGGCCCCGTTCTATTGGTCCAGGAGACAATGGGGGCGGATTCTGATGGGTAGACCACCGACTGCAACATTCACACCAAGATTACAGAATTACAGGTAACCACCATTGTAACACATTGTTTCTAAACTAAAGGAAACATTACCTGTTAATTAAACTGGGGCGTCTCATTTCAGTACCTGCGGTGTGAGGCAGTTAATGCTGACGCCCACATGTTCTACTTCACTGCTGAAGCTCAGTCATGACTGTTCTCTTTGAATCTTGAGCGGGAAGGGCGCTCTTTTAGAAAAAAATCGATTCTGTTCACCCGGGGAAAGCAGCAGACATCAAACACACGGCAGAATGTCACGGAAATTTGTTCTGATACCTGTTTATTTTAACAACAGCAAACCCTTTCCGTCCTAACAGAAGACGGCCGTTCTAAAAGGGAATTTTAATTTAACTCTAGTTTGGACAGGAAGTTTCCGGGGTTTTTTTCATTTTCGAAAAACAATAAACTTCCATGGAGATTTAATCAGCTTCTTCAGCTCTGCCCTGAATTTAGTTTGAGTAGCTGCATAAATACACGTGTTTGAACAGGAACTCAAATACATGAGCATATACCCGGTTGCTGTGGCGATGTATGCGGGAGCTGCATTATCGCCTCGGTAAAACGCGGTTTTTGACAGTCTGGTAGTTAAATAACTAACAACAGATGTCAGCCACAACAGTATAAAACTGCCCGATACACTGAAAAGTAAAATGATGGATTTCCTTCGGTTCTCCATCTCTGGATCGCTCTGATTCTCACTGCTGTGACCCCGGAGTCCCCTGCGGGCTCTACTGGCCACTAAAATACGTCTGACTGTCAAACAATTAAACAGTAATATCAAAGCAAATGCAAGCCAAGCAATGGAAATGCTTTCTAACCAGTAGTACGCGACACCTGCAGCCGATGAGAAAAACTCCACTCTGGCGCGGCAACCCCAGGGAACATTGTTAATTATTCGCTCAGGTTCATATGCAAACCAAAAAGGGAGGCTCTGTAAACAGATCAGGACAGAGACCGTTGTTATAACCGCGGCCGCAGTTCTCACTGTGCAATACTTGCTTTTAAACTTCTCACAACATATAGCTACAAATCGGTCAAATGTGAATGAGACTGTAAACCACACCGACAAATACAACGTGACACATTGCACATATATAATGATCTTACAAACGGCAGTTAACGACAGGAATGAATGTGGAAAGTGATAACGTATAATGCGGTTCACTAATATATTGATGATCATGACCAGAAGATCTGCTGTTGCCATGGCCACCATGTAGACAGAGATACATTTGGAAAGGCCGCAATTTCCTCTGGAGAGAATCACGATTGTCAGTAGGTTCGCTGTGAGAAAGAGGGTCAAGAGGTCAGTAACGGGGTCATTCAGATAAATCTCACAGCATTTTGTGGGGAAATGTTCAGATGTGTCCCTACTTAGGGTTATGCACACGGATTGTTATCATGAATATAGGCGAGGGTTAACGTATGTTGTTTAACATAAATTATTCATTGGGCATTCAATATAGAGAGACAGAAAATCCATCATCCTTCCAGCATACTTCACTCAGTCTTTGTCAAATATTAAAAATATTTTCACGGCAATTAATGGAAAGATATAATACAAATGAAACATTCAGCTGAGACAAAAACGTTCAATTTATGTCCAAATTCTACCGATGGGAGTGGAGCATCTTCTTCAGTGGAAATTATTTCTCAAAATATCTTGCAAAGTCCTCTGTTGGGTGGAGGTGGCTGCAGTCCGAGGAATTATCACATTAATATAGACAGGGAACAACGGCACAAATGAGGTGAATATTATAGACACTGAGCAACACGTTCTTTAGTGATTTATGCACGGTTGGAGAGCCCGGGGAATTAGCCTCGCCCTCCCTCAGTATAGGGAGGAAGGTTGAGCGCCCGGTACAAAGGATCTGCCCATCAGAACAGCGGCCGCGCGGTCTGGTAGGATTCCTGCTGATATTCAGCGACTGATCCCGGTGGATGAATGAATCTGCAATGAGGACATTCTCGGAATATGTTGCATTAACACTCAGATAGTCAACAGCAAATAGGCAACAGGATGCATTTACTTACCGGGAACGCCAAAGGCTGCGAGAACAGGATAGTAAATCTCCTTTATCTTTAGAATTGCTGGCCGTGCCATTGTTTTGCAGATTTGAGTGAAGATTGAGCGGATTGACTAGAGTCAATCGCCGATCCGTAAGTGCTCCCCCTTTATAGGAACGCCGCTGCCCCTGTGAGAAAATCATGTTACACAATAATTGGCGCTGGTTACAGTCACTTAACAAACAAGGAGCGATTTTCCCATTCAGTGTGCCCCGGCCGCCACTGGGGAAATTGAACAGATCAGACCATGAAACTCGGTCCATTAAAATGAATGAACGGAAAGTAATCCCAGAGGGAATGTGCTCTGTGAATCTAATGTGAAAACTGAAGGCAACATCCTTCCCGGACTCTGCATTAGGTTCTTGAAGTCACATGTTAATTTGATGAAATCGTCACTCATCCATTGTATAACGATTTGTTTTGTACTGTGATGATGAATGATGATGAATCGGCTCCAACATGACTGACGATGCTTTTAATCTTACATTACTGGTGGAGACCCTACTCAAACATTACTGGTGTTGACTCTACTCTAACATTACTGGTGGTGATCCTCCTCTAACATTACTGGTGGTAACACTACTCTAACATTACTGCTGGTGACACTAATCAAACATTACTACTGGTGACCCTACTCTAACATTACTGGTGGTGACCCTACTCTAACATTACTGGTGGTGTCTCAACTATAACATTACTTATGGTGAACCTGCTCTAACATTACTGGTGGTGAACCTGCTCTAACATTACTGGTGGTGACTCTACTCTTACATTACTGGTGGTGACTCTACTCTTACATTACTGGTGGTGACTCTACTCTAACATTACTGGTGGTGAACCTGCTCTAACATTACTGGTGGTGACTCTACTCTTACATTACTGGTGGTGTCTCAACTGTAACATTACTTATGGTGAACCTGCTCTAACATTACTTTTGGTGAACCAAATCTAACATTACTGGTTGTGTCTCAAATCTAACATTAATAATGGTGATTCTACTCTAACATTACTGGTGGTGAGCCTACTCTAAAATTAGTGGCTGTGACACTACTCTAACATTACTATTGGTGAACCTGCTCTAACATTACTGGTGATGACCCTACTCTAACATTACTGGTGGTGTCTCAACACTAACATTACTGGTGGTGTCTCAACCCTAACATTACTGGTGGTGACCCTACTCTAACATTACTGGAGGTGACACTACTCTAACATTACTGGTGGTGACCCTACTCTATCATTACTCGTGGTGACCCTACTCTAACATGACTGGTGGTGAACCTGCTCTAACATTACTGGTGGTGTCTCAACTATAACATTACTGGTGGTGAACTTGCTCGAACATTACTGGTGGTGTCTCAACTATAACATTACTGGTGGTGACCCTGCTCTAACATTGCTGATGGTGACCCTGTTCTAACATTACTGGTGGGGATCTACTCTAGCATTACTGGTGTTGACCCTACACTAACATTATTGATGGAGAACCTACTCTAACATTACTGGTGGTGTCTGACCTCTAACATTACTAGCGGTGAACCTGCTCTAACATTACTGGTGGTGACCCTACTCTATTATTACTGGTGGTGAACTTGCTCTAACATTACTGATGGTGTCTCAACTCTAACATTACTGGTGGTGAACCTGCTCTAACATTACTGGTGGTGACCCTGCTCTAACATTACTGGTGGGGAATCTACTCTAGCATTACTGGTGGTGTCTCAACTCTAACATTACTGGTGGTGAACCTGCTCTACCATTACTGCTGGTGAAGCTGCTCCAACATTACTTGTGGTGTCTCAACCCTAACATTACTGGTGGTGACCCTACTCTAACATTGCTGGTGGTGAACCTGCTCGGACATTACTGGTTGTGTCTCAACACTAACATTACTGGTGGGGATTCTACTCTAATATTACTGATTTTGAATCTACTCTAACATTAATGGTGGTGACACTACCCTAACGTTATTGGTGGTGACCCTACTCTAACATTACTGGTGGTGAAGCTGCTCCAACATTAATGGTGGTGTCTCAACACTAACATTACTGGTGGTGAACCAAATCTAACATTACTGGTGGTGTATCAACTCTAACATTAATAGTGGTGAACTTTCTCTTACATTACTGATGGTGATCCTGCTCTAACATTACTGGTGTTGACCCGACTCTAACATTACTGGTGTTGACCCTACTCTAACATTACTGGTGGTGACACTACTTTAACATTACTGTTGGTGACCCTTCTCTAACATTACTGGTAGTGACCCTACTCTAACATTACTGGTGATGACCCTACTCTAACATTACTGCTGGTGACACTACTCTATCATTACTTGTTGTGCAACACTACTGAAGTTGATCCTACATTCACAGTACATGTCATGAATCTAGGCTGCTATTGCTGGTAGTGATCGTATTCCTACATTATTAGTGGTGATCCTGCTGTAACATTACTGGTGGTGACTCTAATCTATCATAAATGATGGTGACTCCACTCTCACATTACTGGTGGAGTCTCAACTGTAACATTACAGGTGTTGAACCTGCTCTAACATTATTGGTGGTGAACCTGCTCTAAAATTACTGGTGGTGAACCAACTCTAACATTAATGGTGGTGAACCTGCTCTAACATTACTGGTGGTGAACCTGCTCTAACATTACTGGTGCTGAACCTGCTCTAATATTACTGGTGGTGAACCTGCTCTAACATTACTGGTGGTGACCCTACTCTAACATTACTGCTGGTGTCTCAACTCTAACATTACTGGTGTTGAACCTGCTCTCACATTACTGGTGGTGTATCAACTGTAACATTACTGGTGGTGAAACTGCTCTAACATTACTGGTGGTAACTCATCTCTAACATCTCTATCATTACTGCCGGTGACCCTCCTCTATCATTACTGGTGGTGACGCTATTCTAAAATTTCTGGTGGTGACACTACTCTAACATTACTGATGGTGACTATAATCTAACATTACTGGTGGTGACCCGACTGTATCATTACTGGTGGTGACCCTACTCTATCATTACTGGTGGTGACCCACTCTAACATTGCTGGTGGTTTCCTTACTCTATCATTACTGCTGTTGCCCCTACTCTAACATTACTGATGGTGACTATAATCTAACATTACTGGTGGTGACACTACACTAACATTAATGGTGGTGACCCTATTCTAACATTACTGGTGGTGACCCTGCAATAACATTACTGGAGGCGTGCCTAGTTGAAAGTAATGGTGGTGATTCTACTCTAAATTTAATGATGTTGTTCCTACGCTAACATTACTAGTGCTTTTTCACTCTGACATTACTGTTAGTAACTCTAGTCTATCATTAATGATGGCAATGCTGCACTAACATTATCTTGTGGTGACGCTACTCTAACATTACTGGTAGAGACACTACTCTAACATTACTGTTGTGACACTGCTCTATCATTACTGGTGGAGACCCTAATGTAACCTTGCTGATGGTGTATCACTATAACATTAGGTTAGCTGACCCTACTCTAACATCAAATCTGTGGTTTCCCTACTCTATCTTTATTGGTGGTGACTCTACTTTTTTTATTAATGATGGTGGCCCTACTCGAAAATTACTTGTGGTGACGCTACACTTACACGACTGGTGTTGATCCTACTCTAACATTAATTGTGCTGGCCATACTCGAACATTAATGGTGTTGACCTTACTCTATCATTACTGGCGGTGAACCAACTCTTATATTACTGATGGTGACAGTACTCTAACATTAATGCTTGTGACCATATTCGAACATTATTGGTGGTGACTGTACTCTAACATTATTGGTGGTAACAGTACTCTTACGTTACAGGTGGTGAAACTACACTAACACAACTGATGGTGACACTGCTCTAACATAGCTGATTGTGACCATACTCTAAAATCAATGGTGGGGAACTTAAACTAACATTACTGATGGTGACTTACTGTAGCATTGCTGTTGGTGGAACTACACTAACATTACTGATGCTGACCCTATACTAACATTGCTGATGGTGAATCCACGCTAACATTATTGGTATTGACCATACCCTAACATAAATGTTGTCGTGCTCTACTCTAATATTACTGATGGTGATCCCACTCCAACGTTACTGGTGGTGACCCTACTCTAACATTACTGCTGGTGATTCGACTCAAACATTACTGGTGGTGAACCTACTCTAACATTACTGGTGTGACCCTTCCATAACATTACAATGATAACCCTGCTCTAACAATACTGGTGGTGACTCTACTCTAACATTACTGGTGATTAACCTACCCCACCATTACTGGTGGTGACCCTACTCGAACATTACTAGTGGTAACTCTATGATAACTTTAATGGTGGTGATTCTACTCTATTGTTACTGGTGGTGACCCTACTCCAACATTACTGACAGTGATCCAACTCTAACATTACTGGTGGTGAGCCTATGATAAATGTACTAGTGCTGACACTTCTCTAACGTTAATGGCGGTGATCCTACTCCAACATTACTGGTGGTGACCCTACTCTAACATTACTGGTGGTGATCCTACTCCAACATTACTGGTGGTGACCCAACTCTAACATTACTGGTGTTGACCCTACTCTAACATTACTGATGGAGACCCTACTCTAACATTACTGGTGGTGAAACTACTTTAGCATTACTGTTGTTGACCCTGATCGAACATTACTGGTGGTGACTCTGCTCTCACATTACTGGTGGTGACTCTACTCTCACATTACTGGTGGTGAACCTACTCTAACATTACTGGTTGTGAAACTACTCTGACATTACTGGTGCTGTCTCGACTGTAACATTACTGATGATGACCCTAGTCTAACATTACTGGAGATGACCCCACTCTTACATTACTGGTGGTGGACCTACTCTAACATTACAGGTGATGACCCTACGCTAACATTAATGAAGTTGATCGTACTTTCAGTGTACATGTCAAGAAACTAGTCTAACATTAAAAGTGGTGAACCTACTCTAAAATTAATCGTGATATCCCAACTCCAACCTTACTGGTGTTGATCGTACTATAACGTTACTGTTGGTGACCTTACTCGAAAGTTTCTCCTCGTGAAACTAATTTAACACTACTGATGGTGACCATTCTCCTACATTGCTGGTGGTGACCGTGATTTAAAATTACCTTTGGTTACCCCTCTCTGACATAACTGATTGTGACCCTTCTCTATCATTGCTGTTGGCGACCCTACTCTAACATTATTGGTGGTGAATCTACTCCAACATTAATGGTGGTGACCCACACTAACATTGCTGTTGCTGACTGCACTCTAACATTACTGGTGGTGACTCAACTCCAATATTTCTTGTGGTGACCCTACTCTAACGTTACCTGTGGATGAAACTACTCTATCATTACTGGTGGTGATCCTACTCTAACATTACTGATGGTGTTCCTACTCTAAAATTACTGGTGCTGTCCCTACTCTAACAATTGTGGTGATGACCCTACTCTAACGTTACTGGTGGTGAAACAACTCTATCATTACTGGTGGCGTCCCTACTCTAGCAATACTGTTGTTGACCCGACTCTAATATTATTGGCGGTGATCGTACTCTAACATTACTGGTAATGACTCTACTTTAACGTTACTGGTGGCGAAACTATCTAACATTACTTGTGGTGTCCCTGGTTTAACATTACTCTTGCTGACCCTACTTTAAAACAACTGACTGTGACCCAACTCTAACATTCCTAGCTGTGACCCTACTCTAACATTACTGGTTGTGACTGTATGATAACTTTACTGATGATGATCATACAGTAACATAGATGGTAGTGCTCCTTCTGTAACATTACTGGTGATGCCCCACTCTAACATTACTGGTGATGCCCCACTCTAACATTACTGGTGGCTTACTTTACACAAACATTACTGCTGGTAACTCTAATGTATCATTACTGATGGTGACACTATTCGAACATTATTGGTGGTGACTCTACTCTAACATTACTGGTTTTTACCATGCTCTAACGTAACTGGTGGTGACCCTACTCTATCGTTACTGGTGTTGAAACTACTCTAACATGACTGTTGGTGAACCTGGTCGAAAATTACTGGTCGTGAACCTAGTCTAGCTTAACTGATGCTGACCCTACTCTAGCATGACTGATGGGGACCCTATTCTAACATTACTTGTGGTGAGCCTATGACTATTTTACTGGTATAAAAACAGAAAAAGCTGTAGTAACTCAGCAGGTCAGGCAGCATCTGTGACGAGATAAACAGAGTTAACGTTTCAGGTCGATGACCTTTCGTCAGAACTGGAAAAAAGCAGAAAATGGAACAGATTTTTAAGCAAGTGTAGAGGCTCGGAAAGTGGGGGAGGGGATGAAAGAACAAAAGGGAAGATCTGTGATAGGATAGAAGGCGGAAGAGGTTAAGAGACATTAAAAGATTTTCAAGGCAAAAGGAGATGGTAATGGGATATTGTTAAGAAACAAAGGATGACTCCAGGTGAAGTGTAAATTGCGCTGGCAGATTAAAAGACAGCTGCAATGTGGGGGAGAAGAAAAAAAAGACAGACAAAGCGTGTGGATAAAAAATATATACATAAATGATAGGGACTGAGGATATGATCTGAAATTGTTGAACTCTATGTTGAGTCCAGAGGGCTGTAAATTGACTAGAGGAGTAGACTAGGGTGTCATAGAGTCATAGTCATAGCGTTATACAGCACAGAAAGAGGCTCTTCGGCCCATTGTGTCCGGGCCGGCCATCAAGCCCTGTCTATTCTAATCCCATTTTCCAGCACTTGGTCCGTAGCCCTGTATGCTATGGCGTTTCAAGTGCTCCTCTAAATGCTTCTTGAATGTTGAGGGTTCCTGCCTCTACCACCGTTTCAGGCAGTGAGTTCCAGATTCCAAACACCCTCGGGGTGAAAATGTTTTTTTTTCCGGAAATCCCCTCTAAACCTCCTGCCCCTTACCTTGAAAGCATGGCCCCTGGTTATTGACCCTTCTACTAAGGGGAAAAGTTCCTTTCTAACTACCCTCTATATGCCCCTTATAATTTTGAACACCTCAATTAGGTCCCCCCTCAGCCTTCTCTGCTCTAAGGAGAACAACCCCACCCTGCTCAGGCTCTCTTCATAGCTGAAGCGCTCCAGCCCAGGTAACATCTCGGTGAATCTCCTCTGCACCCTCTCCAATGCAATCACATCCTTCCTATAGTGTGGCAACAAGAACTGCACACAATATTCCAGCTGTGGCCTAACCAGCGTTTTGTACAGTTCCATCATAATCTCCCTGCTCTTATATTCTATGCCTCGGCTAATGAAGGCAAGTATCCCATATGCCTTTTTAACCAACTTACCTAATTGACCTGCTGTCTTCAGGGATCTATGTACATGCAAACCAAGGTCCCTCTGATCCTCTGTTCTTCCTATGGTCCTACCATTCATTGTTTATTCCCTTGCCTTGTTAGTCATCCCAAAATGCATCACCTCACACTTTTCAGGGTTAAATACCATTTGCCAATGTTCTGCCCAACTAACCAAACCATCTATATCGTCCTGTAGCCTGAGACTTCTCTCCTCGCTATTTACCACTTCACCAATTTTCGTGTCACATGCGAACTTACTGATCATACCTCCGACATTCATATCTAAATCATTAATGTACACTACAAACAGCAAAAGACTCAGCACCGATCCCTACGGTTCACCACTGGACACAGGCTTCCAGTAACAAAAAGAACCTTCCACCATCACCCTCTGCCTCCTGCCACTAAGCCAATTTTGGATCCAATTTGACAAGGTGCCCTGGATCCCATGGGCTCTTACCTTCTTGATCAGTCTCCCATGCGGGACTTTGTCAAAAGCCTTACTGAAGTCCATGTAGACCACATCAACTGCACTACCCTCATCCACACACCTAGTCACCTCCTCGAAAAATTCAATCCAATTGGTCAGACATGATCTCCCCCTGAAAAAGCCATGCTGACTATCCTGGTTTGATCCTTGCCTCTCCAAGTGGAGACTTATTCTGTCCCTCAGAATTTTTTCCAATAATTCCATTACCACTGATGTTAGGCACACTGGCCTGTCATTCCCTGGTTTATCCGTACTAACCTTCTTGAATAATGGTACTACGTTAGCTGTTCTCCAGTCCTCTGGCTTCTCCCCTGTGGTCAGAGAGGTTTTGAAAATTTGTGTCAGAGCCCCTGCAATCTCCTCCCTTGCCTCACACAGCAGCCTGGGATACATCTCGTCTGGGCCTGGGGGTTTATCCACTTTTAAGCCAGCTAAAACCGCTAGTACCTCCTCCTTCTCAATACTAATTTGTTCACGTATATCACAATCCCTCTGTCTGATTTCTATGCCTACATCGTCCTTCTCCATAGTGAACACAGATGCAAAATATTCATTTATAACCTCACCTACATCTTCTGACTCTACAAACAGATTGCCACTTTGGTCCCAAATGGGCCCTACTCTTTCCCTGGTTATCCTCTTGCCCTTAATATACTTATAAAACACCTTGGGATTTTCCTTTCTTTTGCCCGCCTGTGTTTTTTCAGGCCCCCTCTTCGCTCTCCTAATTTCATTTCAAGTACCCCCCTACACTTTCTGTACTCCTCTAGGGCTTCCACTGTTTTAAGTCCTTTGTATCTGCCAAAAGCCTCCGTTTTTTTCCTAAACCATTCTTGTATATCCCTTGACATACAGGGTTCCCTGGGCTTGTTGGTCCCACCCTTGACCTTTACGGGAACATGTTGGCATTGTACTCTCTCTATTTCCTTTCTGAAAGACTCCCACTACTCTGATGTGGATTTCCTTGCAAGTAGCTAATTCCAGTCCACTTTGGCCAGATCCTGCTTATCATATTAAAATCGGTCTTCCCCAATTTATAATCTTTATTTCCGTCCATCTTTGTCCTTTTCCATGACTACCTTATATCTCACCGAATTATGGTCACTCTCACCAAAATGCTCTCCTACTTTCACTTCTACCACTTGCCCGGCTACATTCCCTAGAATTAGGTCCAGTACCGCCCGCTCTCTTGTAGGACTTTCTACATGCTGGCTCAAAAAGCTCTCGTGGATTCATTTTAACAATTCCGCACCCGCTAAGCCTTTCACAGACTTACTGTCCCAGTTAATATTGGGGAAGTTGAAATCCCCTGCTATTATTACCCTAATATTTCTACACTTCTGAGATCTGCCTACATATCTGTTCCTCTATCTCCCCTGACTGTTTGGGGGCCTATAGTACACTCCCAGCAAAGTGCTTGCCCCTTTTTGTTTTTAAGTTCGACCCATATGGCCTCATTTGAGGAACCTGCTAAGATATCATCCCTCCTTACAGCAGTAATTGACTCCTTGATTAATATTGCAACAACCCCTCCTCTTTTACGCCCCCCTTTGTCTCGCCTGAAGATTCTATACCCGGAATATTGAGCTGGCTGTCCTGCCCCTCCCTCAACCATGTCTCTGTGATAGCAACAATATCATACACCCATGTGTTCATCAACAGCTTCAATTCATCTGCCTTACTCGCAAGACTCCTTGCATTAAAATAAATGCCATCCAGCCTTGTCATACTCCTTTGTGCCGTTACATATTTGCTCTGCCTTCCAGGCTGACTTGTTTTTTCCTCTATGTTTGGCTGTGCATCATCCCCTACTATAGCTCCACTACGTTTCCCATCCCTCTGCTAAGTTAGTTTAACACCCCCTCCCCCCCCCCCCCTCCACCCCGCCAACAGTACTAGCAAACCTCCCAGCAAGGATGTTGGTCCCGTTCCGGTTCGGGAGCAACCCGTCCGACTTCTACAGGTCCCACCTTCCCCAGAAGCAGACGCAGTGATCCAGGAAACTAAAGCCCTCCCTCCTGCACCAACTCTTTAGCCACGCACTAATCTGCTCTATCCTCCTATTCCTATACTCACCAGCACGTGGCACCGGAAGTAATCCAGAGATTACAACGTTTGAGGTATTGCTTTTTAAACTGCCACCTAGCTACCTAAATACTTGCTGCAGGACCTCATCCCTCTTTCTATCCATGTCGTTTGTATCAATGTGAAACACGACCTCTGACTGTTCGCCCTCCCCCTTCAGAATGCCCTGCAGCCGTTCAGTGACATCCTTGACCCTGGCACCAGGGAGGCAACATACCATCCTGGAGTCACGCCTGCGGCCACAGAAACGTCTATCTGTTCCCCTTACGATAGAATCTCCTATCACTATTGCTTTCCCACACTTCTTCCCCCCCCCCTCTTGTTGTGCTGAGCCGCTCGTAGTGCCACAGACTTGGCTCCTGCTGCATTCCCCTGAGAAACCATTTCCCCCAGCAGTATCCAAAACGGAACATCTGTTTGAGAGGGAGATGTACCCAGGGGACTCCTGCACTACCTTCCTAGTTCTTTTACTCTGTCTGGTGGTCACCCATTCCCTGTCTGCCTGTGCACTCTTTATTTGCGGTGTGACCACCTTGTTAAACGTGCGATCCACGAAGATCTCAGCTTCGCGGATGCTGCACAGTGACTCCAGCCGCAGCTCCAGCTCCGAAACGCGGATTTCGAGTAGCTGCAGCTGGAGACACTTCCTGCACATGTGTTCGCCCTGGACACGTAAAGTGTCGCTGAATTCGAACAAAGCACTGGAGGAGCACTCCACGCTGCCGAGCTGCCCTGCCATTTCCTACCCTTAATTTACACCATTTACTGCCTTTAAATTAAAGAATATTAAATACACTAGGGACCTTACTTCCCCTGAAACACTACTTACTCTAAACTAGAGACCTTACTTTTACTTTAACGACTGGAATGTAGAAATACTGTAGAAATACTCACCGCTGGTTCTCTGTCCCCTCTTGTGCAGCTTTTTAGCTCCTGCTCTCCTGGAAGCTGACAAAAATAGAGAAAGAAAGGAACATCTCCCTCCCCTACTCCCTCACTCACCAAACTAGCAGCTTAGCACACTGTTCCAATCTGTATTCTGTGACAAACTGCACTCTAGCCTCCCTTATTTATACTGCTGAGATTTAAATAAGTGAGCTCTCTGGCAGTTACAGAACCAGACTAGACCAGTTAATTAAATAATTGCTCTCACCTGCTCTCCAGCACAGAGCTTGCTTAGCCCTGCCCAAGCCTGGAAGAAACTTAAAACTTGAAACAGTAAATTTCAATTTATGTTAAATGCTAATTGCAAGCAGACAAGACAAGATTGTATATAAAAAAAGAGATTAACCTTTAAGTTTCACTCCCTCACTCACTAAACTCGCAGCTTAACACTTTGTTCCGATCTGCACCATGTTGCAGAGGGAGCGGTCCCTACGGAATGCTGAAAGGGGAGCTGAGGGGATGATGCGTTTAACACTACTGATGCTGACCATTCTCCAACATTACTGGTGGTGATCGTGAATTAACATTACTGTTGGTGACCATACTCTAACATAACTTATTGTGACCCTCTACAGTGGGGTTCACACGACCCTTGACCGTGTCCATTCTATCTCCCGCACTTCTGCCCTTAATCCTACCTCTCCCTCCCGGAACCACGACAGAGTTTCCCTTGTCCTCACCTTTCATCCCACCAGCCTCCACATTCAACGGATCATCCTCCGCCATTTCCGACACCTGCAGCGTGATCCCACCACCAAACGCATCTTCCCCTCACCTCCCCTTTCAGCATTCCTAGTCCACTACTCTATCACCCCCAACAACTCTTCCCTTTCGCCCGGCACCTTCCCGTGCAAGCGCAGGAGATGCAACACATGACCTTATACCTCCCCCCCTTCCCACTGTCCAGGGCTCCAAACACCCCTTCCAGGTGAAACAGCGATTTACTTTTACTTCTTGCTTTTTAGTATACTGTATTCGTTGCTTAGGATGTGGTCTCCTCTACATTGGGGAGACCAAACGCAGATTGGGTGACCGCTTTGCGGAACACCTCCATTCAGTCCGTAAGGGGGACCCCGAGCTTCCGGTCGCCGGTCACTTTAATTCACCGCTCCAATCCCACTCAGACATCTCCGTCCACGGCCACTTGCATTGTTCCACGGAAGCTCAGCGTAAGCTCGAGGAACAGCACCTCATCTATCGATTAGGCACTTTACAGCCCTCTGGACTCAACATGGAGTTCAACAATTTCAGATCACAACCTCGGCTCCTATCATATATATATATATATATATATTATCCACACTCTTTCTCTGTATTTTTTTCCTCCCCCACAAGGCAGCTGTCTTTCATTCTGCCAGCGCAATTTAAACTTCATCTAGAACCATCCTTTGTATCTTAACCTCTCCCATTACCATCTCCTTTTGTCTTGAATATCTCTTAATATCTCTTAACCTCTACCGCCTTCTATCCTATCACAGATCTCTCCTTTTGTTCTTTCAGCCCCTCCCACCTTTCCCAGCCTCTACACTTGCTTAAAAATCTGTTGCATTTCCTGCTTTTTTCCAGTTCTGACGAAAGGTCAACGACCTGAAACGTTAACTCTGTTTCTCTCTTTACAGATGCTGCCTAGCCTGCTGAGTATCTCCAGCTTTTTCTGTATTTATTTCAGATTTCCAGCATCTGCAGTATTTTCTTTTTGTATTAATTTACTGCTGGTGAACCTAATCTATCATTACTGGTAGTGAATCTACTCTGACATTAATGGCGGTGACCCTACACTAACATTACTCGTGATGAATCTACTCCAACATTACTGGTGGTGAACCTACTTTAATATTATTATTGGTGAACCTACTCTAATATTAGTGGTGGTGACCCTACGCTAACATTAATTGCAGTGATCATACCTCTACATTATTAGTGTTGATCCTACTCTAAAAATAATGGTGGTGTACCAACTCTAACGTTAAGGGTGTTGATCCTACTATAACATTAATGTTGGCGTCCTCGCTCTACCGTTTCTGATGTTGAAACTAATTTAAAACTACTCACGGTGACCGTTCTCCAACATTACGGGTGGTGACCGTGATTTAACATTACTGTTGGTGACCTACTCTAACATAACTTATTGTGACCCTACTCTGTCATTGCTGTTGGTGACCCTACTTCAACATTATTGGTGGTGAAACTATCCAACATTAATGGTGTTAACCCCACTCTAATATTATTGGTGTTGACCCAACTCTTACATTACTGATGGTGTTCCTACTCTAACATTAATGGTGGTCGCACTACTCCAACATTACTTTTGGTAAACCTACTCTATCCTTACCCGTGGTGAGCCTACTCTAACGTTACTGGTGGTGACCCTACTCTAATATTACTGGTGATGACTCTGCTCTAACAATACTGGTGGTGACACTGCTCTAAAATAATTTTGGTGATCCTACTCTAATATTATTGGTGGTGATCCTACTCTAACATTACCGGTGGTGACTCTACTCTAACATTACTGGTGGTGACCCTACTTTAACATTACTGGTGGTGACTCTACGATAACGTTACTGATGGTGATCCTACAGTAACATATATGGTAGTGATCCTTCTTTAACATTACTGGTGATGCCCCACTCTAACATTACTGGTGGCTTACTTTACTCTAACATTACTGCTGGTAACTGTACTCTAACATTACTGAAGGTGTCACTATTCGAACATTATTGGTGGTGACTCTGCTCTAACCTTACTGTTGTTTACCCTGCTCTAACATAACTAGTGGTGACCCTACTCTATCGTTACTCTTGTTGAAAATAATCTAACATTACAGTTGGTGACACTGGTCGAACATTACTGGTGGTGACCCTACTCTAACCTTACTGGCGGTGATCCTACTCCAACATTACTGGTGGCGAGGTTTCTCTATCATTACTGGTGGATACTCTAATCTAACATTACTGGTGGTGGCCCTACTCTCACATTATTGGTGTTGAACTCTATACTAAAATTATTGTTGGTGAATCTAATCTAACATTACTGATGTTTACCCTGTTCTATCATAACTGGTGGTGACCCTACTCTATCGTCATTGGTGTTGAAACTACTCTAACATTAATGTTGGTGACCCTGGTCAAACATTACTGGTGATGACCCTAGTCTAGCATTACTGATGGTGACCCTACTCTAACATTACTGATGTTGTGCCTATGATCAATTTACTGGTGGTGAACCTACTCTAACATCACTGGTGGCTCACGTTACTCTAACATTACTGCTGGTGACTCTTCTCTAACATTATTGTTGCTGACCTTCCTCTAACATTGCGAAAGCTGAATGTACAATAACATTACTGATGCTGGCCCTACTCTAACATTACGAAAGCTGAACGTACAGTAACATAACTGATGCTGGCCCTACTCTAACATTAATGGCGGAGACCCTAGTATAATTTTGTGGAAAGAAACCACTCGAAGTCACGGATAGGCTGCGATACGGGAACACTTTATTACAAAAATGCTGGGGAGAATCTTCAGCGCACCGAAGTCTCTCAAATTTACAATGGTCGTGGAAGTTTATTTATACATAATCAAGCTACTACCGATAATTGCTCAAACATTAATTACCAGTTACGTAGGCTTTGACAGATGTTTCTTGTTACCTCAACTGTCCCAGTCTCAAGGCCCTTACGTCTGCTTTCCTGTGATTCTTTTAACCACATTATCTGACCTTCAGTTCCCCCTTATCTTTTGCTCATTAGCCTTGGTTTCATAGACAAAAACGTATTTTCGTCCAAACTGCTTACACCTACAGTTTTTTTACATCTTAGCTTACATATGGCCAAGCTTCCCATCATGCCTTGCGATTACAATGGCATGTTACTAACATGGATACTTACATTATTGCAGCATACATTAAAAGGTATCGACTTACACGTGATAGAATAATCACAGGTTCTCACCACATCAGTACATTGAGCAATGTTACTATCCTATTAGCCCCTCAAGTCAACCAATGGCCCTCCGGGTTGCCACTTCAGCCCCTCTTTTTGGCCCCCGGGTCAGACCTTTGCTGATCCAGGTAGGACACCACTGGCCCCGAATTCTCTACTTGTGAGATTGTCCAGGGATCCTACTGGACTCCCACGGGTGTCGAATTCTTAAATGTCAAGGTTTTCTTACTGCCTCGGCGAAGTCCTTGTGATATTGGCTATGCTTGGAACCATATTGACCAGATCTATACAACATACTGATTCATTGGTAACTCCTTCTCTGGGAGCGGTTCTGTGACTACGGACACTGGGGCGTACCCTTTGTTTGACATCATCACCATCTTCACCACACAGTACGAAGCTGTATATGCAATCAAACTCATCTCAGTCTTGCTGTCTTCTGTTGACTGAAGTTTTCACTTCCTCTGGTTTGGCGCTGCCTTCAGTGTTCAATTGGTGCTTTTTTACATCTTTTCCCTCACAAAATATTTGGCGACTTGCAGCGCCTGATTTATGTCACCATTCTTGGTGCTAATGATACCCTTCCTTTTTCTGAATGAGTTTTTAGATGAGAACTTTTACATAAATAAACTTCCCACGAATTACGACAGATATATTTTGCCTTTCACATAGACCAATATCTAGCTTGGGCTGAAACTTCAGCGATAAGGGATTTTAGGTGTTGAAAACTCTCTGTCTTACTTTGAAACTGAATTAATGTTTGTCCTTCACTGGCTGCTTGTTTTTAACATAACAGAAAATCTTTTCTACTTTCGCACTCTTCTCTCAGTTAACATAATGTTCGCTTAATTTTAACATGATGCTTTACTTCTCAGCCTTGTGTCTTTTTAACGAAGGTTATGCATATTGTAACAGATGTTTTATGCTTCTAACATACATTATTATATATCATAGTATTTTTACGAAAAGCATTACATTTAAAACTTTGTAAAATCATACATGAACGCTCTATTCCACCTCGAGGGCGAGGCGTTCAAACCGACCCCTCAATTTTAAATTATTTTATATGGGTTAGCTCTCCCACGTTTGCTCAGTTCCAGGAGTTTCTGGGCTGTGATTATGTCTAGTTGTGATCTTGTCTTGTACATTAGGTGCCTTAAGTAGCAGGTGTAGAGCAGTAAGCACAATAATACTATAAATTGGGTTATGAGCAGTACGTTTGAAATTATTCTAATCCAAGGGGGAATATCTATGTCCGTCCCGATATCCCACCAATGTGTCAAATCTACTATATGTGGAATGTCCTTGGCTACATCTTTGTTCCCTTGCTCCAGTGTAATGTAATGTTGTTGGGAGGCGTTCACCTGGTTCATTAATTTGGTTAAGGCTTCAAGTAGTTCAGGGACGTCATATCCAAATTTAATGACATAGTCCTCTAAATTTATATTCAATTTATCTTCTACTTGTAAGACCTGCTGATCAGGTGTAGAAACTGCAAGGACAGTTTTTCCTCCTATGACTGTGTTTTTTTAGGGTAATGCAATAGGTTCCCTGCTTAATTGAACATGTATGTAATCCGTTATGAAAATAGGTCTATAATGTGGTAAAACAATATCTTCCCGCTCGTACATAGGCCGTTCTGGTTCTCAAATCTGATGGACCTGTCACTTCCATGGTACAGTTTAGACCCGCCTTATTCTAATCAAAACGACAGGTATCTTTTGAGTGATCGTATAAATTGTATGGGCAAATGAGTGCATCCTCATTTGTACTACATCCGTGTAGGTTTGGTTCAATCCATGTCAGTTCTTCTGACTGGACCAACCATTCTGATGCTGTGAGGAATTGATTAATGGTATTTATTTTCGCCACTCCTATATTTTCTACTCTAAACAAAGGTTTGGGTCTGGTTCGATTCATTAGACTCAGAATTTCTATTATTAGTCCTAACAATTTTTGATTCCCTACCTTGTTTCATTCGTATTTAACTGTGTAGATCTTAATCAAACTTCTGATTTTACATAGTTCAAAGTCTTACTACACGGGTTAAATATATCAAAAATGAGAAGTCGCACAACACCAGGTTATAGTCCAACAGATTTATTTAAAATTACAAGCTTTCGGAGCTGTCGCCCCTTCTTCAGGTAGGGTAGCTGTGAGAGAATCTCCCAGAATTCACAATATAAACACAGAAAAAATGTATTCAAATCTTTCCCTACATCAAAGACACACTAAGAGCACAGCCAAGACAATGAGATGTGTCCCAGGGGATCCAACGTGTCGAAACACCTGCTGGCTGCATATCCTCTCCATTTGGGTTTAAAAAAAAACCTGGAAAGACCGGCCATGATGTCAAGTCACGTTCTGTATCGTGACATGAACCCGATATCGCGATTGAGGCCATCCTCATGAGTGCGGAACTTGGCTATCAGTTTCTGCTCTATGATTTTGCGCTGTCGTGTATCCCGAAGGCCGCCTTGGAGAACGCTTACCCGCAGATCCGAGGCTGAATGCCCCTGACTGCTGAAGTGTTCCCCGACTGGGAGGCAACCGGAGCGGAATAACTACGCCATGTTCTTCGCAGCCTTCAACATGTCATCGATGATGACGAACACCTTGCTAAGGCCATCCCCACGCCTCCACTACTCGCCTTCAAGCAGCCGCCTAACCTCAAAAGTACCATCGTTCGCAGCAGATTACCCATCTTTCAGGAGAACAGCAACCACGACACCACACAACCCTGCCACGGCAACCTCTGCAAGACATGCCAGATCATGGACACAGATACCATCATCACACGTGAGGACACTACCCACCAGGTACATGGTACATACTCATGTGACTCGGCCAACGTTGTCTACCTGATACGTTGCAGTAAAGGATGCCCCAGAGCATGGTACATCGGCGAGACCATGCAGACACTGAGACAACGTATGCACGGACACCGCGCAACAATCGCCAGACAGGAGGGTTGCCTCCCAGTCGGGGAACACTTCAGCAGTCAGGGGCATTCAGCCTCGGATCTGCGGGTAAGCGTTCTCCAAGGCGGCCTTCGGGATACACGACAGCGCAAATCATAGAGCAGAAACTGATAGCCAAGTTCCGCACTCATGAGGATGGCCTCAATCGCGATATCGGGTTCATGTCACGATACAGAACGTGACTTGACATCATGGCCGGTCTTTCCAGGTTTTTTTTTAAACCAAAATGGAGAGGATATGCAGCCAGCAGGTGTTTTGACACGTTGGACCCCCTGGGACACATCTCATTGTCTTGGCTGTGCTCTTAGTGTGTCTTTGATGTAGGGAAAGATTTGAATACATTTTTTCTGTGTTTATATTGTGAATTCTGGGAGATTCTCTCACAGCTACCCTACCTGAAGAAGGGGCGACAGCTCCGAAAGCTTGTAATTTTAAATAAATCTGTTGGACTATAACCTGTTGTTGTGCGACTTCTCATTTTTGTCCACCCCAGTCCAACGCCGGCATCTCCACATCATAAATATATCAAATACACCATCATTACAAGTTGGAGAACTATCAGAGCGTGTGAAATAATACGAACCTAAGGTAGTGCTGGTAAATTAAGCGCAATATCCCACCAGTGTGAGTTGTCCCTTATGCTGTCAAATTCGATATCTATTATCGAGTTGTCTTGCTCCAACAATAAAAATGCTTTTGGGAGGAGTTCAGTTGCATCACGAGCTCACTGAAGCCCTCAGACAACAGGATAATGTTGTATCTGAATTGCGCAGCTCATACTTAATGTCTCACTTACTGTCAGTTTCACTTGAGCATAGGTTTTCCTATTGAGTGAAACGTGTTGGTTGATGGGACAGGTCCTCGTAGACCCGTAAAGCATGGTAGTTGCGGTAGCAGTGACACTGGAGGCACCACCAAAACCACCTCATTCTGGATTTGTACTGTTTTTTCCCCACGCTCTGTTATCGACAAAATACAATTATAACAGTTACAAGGTATAATTCAGTCTTACTATCATTTCAAGCGACATTACATTTTTACATTTAATCAACAAATCATGGACTTAAAATATTACCCAGATCTCTCTTACTCGTATCCATCTTGTGGTTAATTCTTGCTAATCATGATTTCTGCTTAGCCTCAATTATCCCAATCCAAATTCCATGTACCTTTCCACTTCAACTTCAATTTCAATTCCTCGAACAGGTCCCACAGTTTTTAACTGTTTTCTGATTGTTTCATTAATTAGATAGTTTCTCGATGGAGTTTGTGTCAATGCTTTAAAAGTTGTCTCCTGAGTCACATTAACCATTTCATGTCTTGATGTGTTCAAGTAACTGAGCATGTCTGTGACCTGTTCTTCAGTGCAAATTCACCACGCATTTCCGGATGGTAATTGCTTCATACGTAACAAATCACATTTGTACACTCATATCGGTAACTCAAGATTGTGCCAAACGTGCCATGCGATACCAACCATTCTTGGGCTTTCAGGTATCTTTTCAAAAGATTATAACCGTCTGGAGATCTTTGCTCGTCTTCCTCTGCATGGTCCCGATGTCTTGGGTAATGGCCGCACTATCAACTTCAGTTTTCTTAAAAGGTTCATTATAGGCAGGGACTCAAATGTCTCCAAGAGAAAGCTATCAATTTACTACTTGTAGCTGCACTCTCCTGACTTTCACTAGAAAATTTGGAAAATTCCCATTCAGTAGTGTAATTTTCCTGTTTCAATCTCACACCCTCAATCACCTCCCTTTTATTATCATTCATATCTCATTCATGAGCCCGGGAGGAACTTTACTGTCCAGTACAATATTTAAGATAGAAAACATAGATCAAACGTTCTCACTTGGTCCAAGTTATTATCACTTTTTATATATCATTATTTTAGAGGATCTTTTATGTTCCCAAAAGTAACCCAATATCTAGTGCCAGACACTATTTTGTCATTTCAAAATTATCCCAAAATCCAAACAGCAGTATTGTTGAACTGACAGGTTTTGTAATGTTCAATTACATTTCTATCAATTTATCTTATCAATTCCAATTTCAGAAACAAGTGATTCCCAGGCTAGTTGGTTTACTCGGTGTTTTAACATTAGAGGCAGAAGTGCTGCAATTAGTTTACAAGGTAACTTTCATATAACAAAAGAAAGGAGAGAATCCATTGTTATTCTGCTTAAGAGCCCAAAGCGTTAATTTATCAAGGCATAATTTTCCTTCCGTCAATGTGGGGAAATATTAACTTAAAATTAAGAAAATTAAATTTAATAATGTCCAATATCTTTAAATTTCATTCAGCAATACAAAAGTTGTTGCTTGGTGAACTTAAACAGCTGTCAGTGGAAAGGGTTAACTCCTTTGATGGTTTTTTAAGAAGGTGGAGTGCAGCATTGTCAGGTGCACGCAATTGCATCACTTCACGTAAATTTAAAAAAACGTTCCTAGTCGAAAAAGGCAGTTGTGTTTTCACACTTTAAAAGATTTGTTACCTTTTATAATTACAATTTAATTAAGATCAATCTTTTATTAACTAAACACGAACAGTATCAAAACACAATAGAACATGCTTGCAGAAAACAGTAAATTACGTCATATTTCTATTTTCCCTTTCTTCAGATGCCTTTCCAAATGACTGTAAGAGCATTGAATACAACTGGAGAAAAATTAGTTGTTTTCACATTTAAACAAATCAAATCAAACTGCTTTGGAAATTTCACCATAGCAACCGCGAATCCAAGGTTAAATCTAAGACTGGCACTTAATCTTTTGTTAAAGAAACTTTTTGTTTTTCTCAGTTTTTCCACACCAGCTTAAATTAAATTGTAGTTCACAGTGCTTTTTTCAATTCTGGGTGTACAATCTTAACTGCACATTCTTAAAACAGAGAAGTGATTGGAGAATTAAAGACAGACTTTCAGACAATAGGAATACTAAAACTCCTTAAATATTCATAGTCAGGAAAACTGTCGCACTTTAACACACACTTTCAAACAAACTTAAACTGCAGCATTTTTTTAAGGTTTCTTTCACTCAGCAAATCTTGTGTTTTATTCGTCTCGGCACATACATTAATAACTTCCATGTCGGTAAAACTTTTTTTTTTTAATCGGCGTCTCAGCAGCTTTCCCTGGCTTTCTAAATGACTGTTTTCTTCCTTTCTTTGCTGAGTTTTCAGATTGATTAGCCTGCAAATTAGATCTTTTGTTAGGGTAACTATCTGACACCTGCCTCCCTCAAGATTCTGTATGGCGGATCCTGCCTGAACTGTATTAACACTTTGTTGCTGTATGATCGCGGTAGATGTGGTAACATGACTTTGGAGAATTTTAACAAAACTCTGTTGTTATAACATTTTATCCTCCTGCGTGAGGAAAACATCATCATCTCGCTCCGAACAGTACGAAACTGCATACGCAGTCAAACTTATTACTTTATCTGGCTTCCATTTCTTAGCCTTAACCTGTCTTTCAATGAATTTGACCGCATCCTCAAAAGGTACGCTCAGATACTTCGTTAGGCACTCCACTAATAGTGTGTCATCACTCTTCTTCTCGAACTTCGCTCGATATTTTTTCCAAAGAGCACCTGTCGACATATTGAGATCTATCTGTCAGGTAACCTAACTATCCACCCGGATTCACCGTTGGCCAGACCATAGCCCAAGTGCCTGCTGCCTTATCCACAATAATACCTTGTTTCATTTAATAGTCAACGTCCCATCTGGTCCACCTCCGCACTGTCCCAATCCACTGTATTTATTAATTTGTGTTCAACGTGTCTCGTCACAAAGGTCTCCTTCTCCTGGGGGACTGTAACAGGTGTGAGGGATTAATTTGTGACTTTGAACGAAGTGAATCCAAATAGTTTCGTCTGTAACTGATGTTTTAAAGTCGGCGCTTTCACAATAGTTCGTTTCCTTTACAAATATAGCGACACTTTTCCCATTCTCTCCTCCCCTATCCCTTCAGAAGAAATATAACCTTTAATGAGAGGCGTTTGTTTTTGATCCGACAACACTGATACTAAAGAAGCTATGTTATTTATGAACAGTAACAGGTGGTCACTTATATAACCTGAGTGTTCTGCCACAGATTGTTTAGGTGGAAGATCTGTTTTGTTTTATAAAGCAGGTCGGCCTTACAAACAACGACCACCTCTCACTGCTCCACTGTATCGACTACATCCGCCTGTACCACGTGGTTCCTGTTGGACTATTTTATCCTCGAGGTGCTTCACAATGTTTTTCCATTGTTACAGTTCTCACACTGACAACTGTGAGATAGATTCTTTTCCTTACTTGCTGCAAATTTACATTTATTGTGTGGTGCTAAGATGTTGAATTGATTTCTAATATTACTTCTATTGCTGTTGTGTTTATCAGGTTTTATCCAGCGCTGATGACCTTCTGTCCCCAACACCTTCAGCACAGCTAATCCCAGGTCAGCTACAGCAACGTCGATAGCCTCTTAACTAAGAATTGGTGACCGAACAAAGGTGTTGCTTTTTAACAATTACTATTTGGAGCAATAATAAAAATGATAATAAGACGTAGTTTTCTAGGCTTGCCTTGGCCGCAGTTAACTCTATCAAATTAGACACGGATTCAACACAAGTTTGCATCTATAGAGCAGGCAGCTTCCCTTTACATTTGCCGATGTTATTACCATATTATTCAAAGTATTATTTGACACAGTGTGCCTATTTATATTGACTTGTCCTGGTGGCAGTGTGTTGTAAATCTAGTTATAGTGAGTCATCAACGAGCTTTGGAATGCAATGTGTGGTTAAATCGTATAACTATTCAGCATTGTTATCAAACTCCCAACTGGATTTTCTCCTTGCAGCTCACCATACTGATCAGAGAATCTGAGTAATATAATTGATCATTCTTCGTAACAATATGCAGAGGTTCACAAGACTGACTATTCAGCAAAATATAAATTTTATCTCAAATATCTGACAATTATTTTTCGCAGTTATTACTTGCATTACCAATAAATTAAATTTACATAAATCTTTCAATATTGGTCTAATTCAGAAAGAAGTATTACACTGTATGGACTGATAAACGGGGTGTGCACCTTAATGTTAATTTCGATGATTAGCTTTCAACTTTGGATCACCAGTCGTGATTTCTCGTTCTTATCGAAACAGGCAAACGTCACAGTTAAAAGCAGAGTTCTCAGTGTTTTGCATCATTAGGACATTTCGCAAGAGACACGTGCCCTGTTCCACGTGGACCGGAAACAGTAGGGAGTTGCGGCTAAAGGTGAGACCCGCATCTGCAGAAATCTTACCGAGGCACGAGGGCAAAATACGTCATTGGTTCTGCCGACCGGAAACTTTAATTGTGAATTTATTCGGTAAATCTAAATTGCTGGCATGCATAGAATTCAATTATTTCTGTTTCTCAAAGATGTTATTCCACCAATACATCTTACTTGTGATTATTCAATTACAACCTTAGCGAGAAAGGAACATATCGGACGCTCTGAAATACAAGCACCCAGAGGCAATGCCGACATGACTCGCATGCTATATACAGGGTATATTTTCGTGCGCCTGGTAATGTTTACAAGAACCATCCTACTGTGTTTTTGAACAGCGAAATATTCGGAGCTGCAACAAAAACTGACAGTGGGCTCTGAAATTGGACAGCAAAATTTTGGTTCGACTTATTTTTTTTCTTTAAACCAGTCTGAGGAATATCAGCGAAGTCTTCAGCTCTTCTCTGTATTTGGTCAGAGTGGCTCCAGAAATGCAGGTGTTCGTACAGGAACTCAAATACATGAACATGAACCTGGTTCGAGTCGGTATACATATTGGGTTGGTGAAATCGCCTTGGTAATGAACGCTGGCCGTCATTCTGACAATGAAAGCTCACAGAAGCTTTCAACCACCAGAAGGTAAAATTTGCCGGTAGAGTGGAGAGCGAATTGATCGATCTGTTTCGCTTCTCCCTCTCTGGATCACTCTTCTTCTCGCCGTTATGACTAAGAGTGCCCTGCGGAGTCGATTGGACCGCAAGGTGTGTCTAACGGCCAGATTCTTAAACAGTGAAATCAAAGCAAATGACATCAAGGGGAAAACATAGATTTCACCGGGAATATACTGTCCACGAATGTAATACAAGGGATTCCACACTTGTGCTCCAACCCCGCTGCACATTGTCAATTATTTCTTCCTGTTCAAAGCATCAGATGCTGTAACTGAACCAGACCAGGTCTGTGATCCCTGTTAGACCGCGGCTGCAGTCCTCTCTGTGCAATATGACGTTGTAAACTCCGAGCAGCACATCGCCGCAATGCGTTCAATGGTGAAGGAGACGGTGAACCGCACAGAACTTTCCAGGGTGGAGACATTCAAGCAGAGAATGCAAACTGGAGTGTGGAACAGGAAGGGAAGTGGAAAGACATAACCGAAATTCCGATGAGGTTGAAGCCCATGGCCAGTAGACACGTCACCGCCTTATTGTCGCAGTCTCTCGGGCCTGTGACATAGGGACAGGAGAAAGGTATTCAGCCCCCGCCCCGCCTCCCTCAGCCTGACGTGTAGGAACAGAATTGACCATTCAGCCCCAAAAACCTGTTGCATAGGAATATAACGAGGCCATTCTGCCCATCGAGCCCGTTACATAGGAAAGGAGGAGGCCATTTAGCCCTCTAGTCCGTAACATAGGAATAGCTGTAGATTTTCCAGACCCTCGACCCAGCTACATAAAAACAGGAGTAGGCCATTCAGCCCCTCGCTTCTGTTAGAACGGAACTGAAAAAGACCATTCAGCCCCTCGAGCCTGTTGTATAGGAATACGATTAAATCATTAATCCTCCAGATCGTGCTGCACAGGAACAGGAGTCGGCTATCCACACATCGAGCCTGTTCCAAAATAACAGAGTCGGCAATTCAACTCCTCAAGCCAGTTTCATACTTACAGTGGCAGGGTGAGCGGACCGTAGAATCTGTTACATAGGAATGGGAGAAGGCCATTCAGCCCCTCGAGCCAGCTACATAGAAACAGGGATAGGCTATTTTGCACCGTTTGGTCGCTCACATTCGAAAAGTAGGCCAGTCAGCCCCTTGATCCTGTTGCACAGGAACAGGAGTACACCATTCAACCCCTCGAGCCTGTTACATATTTACCGGGGTAGAACTGGCGGCTCATCGAGCCTGTTACATAGGAATGGGAGGAGAATATTCAGAGCCAACAAAATAGCAGCATGAGTAGGATATTCAGACCGCGGGACTGAGCACAGGAACAGGGAGAGGCCATTCAACCCTTCACTTTACTTCATCAGATAACTCAATCAAATTAATCAAACACGATTTGCCTTCAACAAAACCGTGTTGGCTGCCTTATCTGCCCCTTTACTGCCCTGTATCCTTTATGCTGCTGAAGACAAACAGTGTTAACCCCGCCCCTTCCTTAACCCCGCCCCTTAGTACTTTACATAAAGCTGCAGGATCGGCACTCCGAGAAGCGACCAGATAAAGGCTGATCAAATAATGCACTAGCTGGATTGCGCGCCTATTGAAAGATTATTTCAGTTTGACAGATTAGAGAGAAGCAGGAGACATGCAGATCAGCTCGGAAGGTGTTTCTTCTTTTCACCAAGAGTAACGAGCCTCTGGAATGTGTTGTAAGCTGGGGCGACACGTGCTGCCTCTCAGCATCTCTTCAAGAGTGAGCTGGACCGCTTCTGGCCTGGGGCAGATATCGCAGCATATTCAAGGAAAGAGGATTAACAATTAACGTGCGCAGAGTCAATGTCACCTCCTGAAGTATTTTTGATTGCCTCAGGGTGTCGGAGAGAAATCCTCCACAGTTTTTCCCGCTTTATTGGCGCTCGGTATTTTCTGCTACATTGCATCTCCCCGAAGATCACAGGCTGCAGGGAGATATGAAGTGTTTACTCATCGTGCTGCGAGCATCATGAGTGTGGGGCAGGCTTGCTGGACCAGCCGGTCTTTTGTTGCCCGTCATTTCTGTCTGTTCGTCTGTTCTTGCGACGCCTCTGAAGGTTGAATAATGTGACTTTCCCTGCACGTTCCTTGTAGCCGAGTCCGCTGACAGTGGACCTCGGCCTAGTGGCCCCTTTCTAACCTCTCATCGGGGTGGATGCTAACCTTGTACCAGGGTTACGAGAAATCAGGTCATATCTCAGGGTTAAACCTGAATAGAGCACCTCAGAGCTGCAGCTGAAACCTGGCGTTGATTGGGCGATGTAGCTCAGGCGTCTGTTTGGTTGCTGCTTCACAGCGCTCACTGTACCCGCTCTCCTCGTTCACATTGCCATTCATTAAGTACTCACAGTTTAGTCTGCGCTGCATATTACTGTAGCAGTTCTGTGTTCTATGCATATCAAAGAAAGTCTTGCATTTCTATAGCGTCTTACACATCCCCAGGACGCCCCAAACAACTTTACTGCCAATGAAGCAACTATTTGTCGTGTAGTCATTGCTGTAATGTTGCAAACACGTCAGCAAATTTGCGCAAAGCATGATCCCACAAACAGCGATGCAATAATGACGACTTAATTTGTTTGAATAATATTGGTTGAGAGATAAAGATCAGCTAAGATGCGGGGGATGAATCCCCTACTTTTCTTCGAAATAGTACCATGGGATCTTTCACGTTTTCCTGAGAGGGAACACACGGCCTCGGTTTAACATCACCTCTGCAAAATGGCACCTCCACCAGCCTAGATGATGTGGTTTAGTCTGTGGAGTGGAGTTGGAAGCCACTCCTTCTGACTACCACGCTGCTACCACCGAGCCCCGGCTGACACTATAGCTATATATAGCATCACTGTGTAACAGTAAATATGGAGAAATGACCATTCCCACCGAGCCACGGCTGGCACTGTACCTACACCGAGCATCACTGTGTAACGATAAATATAGAGAAATGACCATTCCCACCGAGCCCCGGCTGACACTGTACCTACACCTAACATCACTGCGTAACGGTAAATGTAGAGAAATGACCATTCCCACTGGGCCACGGTTGACACTGTACCTACACCGAGCATCACCTCCTGCGCCAGTTGCAGCCACACAGCTTTGGTCTGTTGTGGAGGCTTTTTTCCTCCGTGAGGAAGGAAAGAGCACTGCCTTGTTTGCTCTTGCACCCTCCACCAGAGCCTGGAGGGAGTCCTCGTCGAATTTTTGTGCACACTTTGGTCTGGAGCAGGAAATAGTAGCAGTAGGAATCCCTCAGAAGTATGTTGATAAAGTTGTAAGGCTGAAAATGAACCAAGGCTGCTTGTAGGCCGGAAATCCAGTTGCATAGATGACGTCATCGGAGGCGATTTTCAGTATCAAAAGACTCATTGGTCCAGGGGTTCCCACACGCTGGAAATCAAGTGCCCAATTGGGGCAAAATCGCACTTTTGTCCCGCCTCACATCGGAGGCGGGGTCCTGACACGCAGACCACCTGACAGGCCCCTAGCCCGCCCCAATGACAAAATCCAGCCCCGCGTGTCTCCATATCATAAGTCCAGGCCTCTGAATTACTCGGACAGTAGCATAACCACTGTGCTACCGGACCCCTAATCATAGAGTCTTAGGGGGAATTTTTTGGATGGGAACGTTTGGTGTCGGGTCAGGTGGGATTTTCTTTTGTCAATCTGCCACCACGCGACTTTCCCTGAAGTCGGATCTGTCAACTCTGAACGGAGTGGAGGAGGAGGCAATTTAAGTAATTATGACATTGTTGAGAGCGACTTATAAAGAGTTTTGACCTCACCTTCAGAGTTTAACAGTTCGCCCACGGTGTCTATGCTGCTCGGGATAACGTCAAGTAAGGAGGTCGGGAGTTGTGTTACCAATTAAAAGATCACTTTACTTGACAGCTGTAAATGTGCTATAAAAGCTCCCATCTCACAGCTGTTCACTTTCCAAGCTCAGCAGCTGTTGCTTACTGTATTTGGAAGAGAGATTGAGCTTTATGATGTTTGCAAGTTTTTGCAGTAAACGCTGTATCCAGTGCCACCTTATTGGAACAACCTCTCTCACCATTGACAGATCACTTCTGTCATCTCAACTTCACCTGCCATCTAATACATCAGCATCGGCGGCATTGAAATTATCTCAGCTTGGTCCTCAGAATCCCATCACGATCAGCCCCAACACCAGCAGTACCAAGCACAACAACACTTCACTTTGCTAGGAAGAATAGAAAAACAGAATTTTTTTTTAAATAGTAAGAAGCTTTGAAATGTTGGTTTTCAGAAAGATTTGGGTGCCGTCGTGCAAGAAACACAGAAAGCTAGCATGCAGGTACAGCAAGCAATAAGGAAGCCAAATAGCTTGTTGGCCTTTATTGCAAGTGGTTGGAGTATAAGAGCTTGGAAGTCTTGCTACAATTGCACTCGGCCTTGATGAGACCACACCTGGAGTACTGTGCACTGTTTTGTTCCCCTTATCTGAGGAAGGACATACTTGCCTGGGAGGAGGAGCAACGAAGGGCCACTAGATTGATTCCTGGGATGAGAGGGCTGTCCTATGATGAGAGATGGAGTAGAATGTGCCTATACTATCTGGAGTTTCGAAGAATGAGAGGTGTTCTCATTGAAACATACAAGATTCTGAAGGGGATTGAAAGGGTAGATGTTGAGAGGTTGGTTACCCTGTCTGGAATGTCTAGAACTAAGGGACATTGTATCAGGATAAGGGGTAAGCAATTTAATACCGAGATGAGGAGGAATTTCTTCACTCAGAGCGTTGTGAATATTTTGAATTCTGTGCCCCAGAGGGCTGTGAATATTGAGTCTTTGAGTATATTCAAGGCTGAGATGGATCGATTTTTGGACTGTAGGATAATCAAGGGATATGGAGATCGGGCGGGAAAGTGGAGTTGTGGTCGATGATCAGCCATGATCTTATTGAATGGCGGAGCAGGCTAGAGGGGTCGTAGGGGCTACTCCTGCTCCCATTTCTTATGTTTTATGTTCTTAACATCAACATTCTCCGCAATCACCTGATGCTGCACAGGACACAGGGCATCAGCACCCGACCACATTGCTGCCCGGGACGGCAGGGTTGGCCACACCATGGACAGATTTACCTCACTTGACGCTGTACACCCTGGCTGCCACGTGATGCGCCAGGTTGTTAGCAACCCACACCAACACCATAAAGCATCCGTACAACCGGCGAGCCATTTCTTTCAAAGTCATCATCATTGCTGGATGGCGGGTGGGGGGGTGGGGGGTGCTACCGTTATGTCTCACCATTAAATGCAACTCAGTAAGCCACGTCCAAAGTTCCACTCAAATTTGTCCAAGAGTGCAAAGTTTTGAAAATAAAGATTTCAATGTTAACAATTTCTGCACATTAACAGAAACGTCACAATAGCAAAAGTGACTAACCTTGTTTGTTGTTAGTTGCTATGATTGGACTAGGACGAGGGTGACTGTGAGGGGTGGCTAGAGAAATAGCAACATAATAACGTTGATAGAGAGGAATGGGTGGAGGTGAAAGGTAAGTTGGTGTGAGTAAGGATTTGCAGGAGTAGGGTAGGGAAGGCCGAGTGATGGGGACGTGATGAGTGGCACAGCAAGATGAGTTTGAGTGTGGCTTTGCAGTAACTTTTCGTCATCTACTGAGATCATTGGAAGGTTTGCCCCACTGCAGCCTGGTCCTCCTGACGACATCCCTGCTTGTGTCCTCCTGTGCAATGTGCAACCAGGCTGCGTTGATCTACTGAGGAGGTCTCTTCCGCACATTGGAAAGGAAGAGGACCTCACTGCGTGTTGTGATAGAGCCTGGCTGCAGCCGGTCACCTCTGTGCAGTGCCTGTCAGTGTTTGCAGCACCTCAGTGCTGTAGAACACGAACAGCATAACTGTCAAAATCAATTTGTGCAAGGTCCCTTTTTAAGAAACTGGCTAATGACATGTCATCAATTCACGTCATCAGACACGCTTCCTTTAATTGGGCGGCAAACGCACTGGGCGGGCTTAAAAAGCCAATCAGCCTAAAATCATTTTGGAAAGCGGGCTGGAGCCAGCAGCGAGGTCGGGACCCGCTGAGATAGGCGAAATCATGCGAAAGGCCTGAAATGTAGGGCCAGTGCATGTATTCCTGGGAGCCTCTCGGGCGAGCGGGATACTGAATATCAGGGGCAGACACTGACCTGCAGGGCAATTAAATGTCTACCTGCGAGCTACTCGGGTGGATCCCTGAATATCCGTGGCAGACATTGACTTGTAGGGCAAGTACATATCTACATAAGAACATTAGACCGTAAGAAATTGGAGCAGGAGTAGGCCATTCGGCCCCTAGAGCCTGCTCCGCCACTCAATAAAATCATGGCTGATCTTCTACCTCAAATCCACTTTCCTGCACTATCACCGTATACCTTGATTCCCTTAATATCCAAAAATCTATCGATCTCTGTCATGAATATAGTCAACGACTGAGCCTCCACAGCGCTCTGGGGTAGAGAATTCCAAAGTTTCACTACCCACTGAAGGAAGAAATTTCTCCTCATCTCAGTCCTCCCTGGCCGACCACATATTCTGAGACTGTGCCCCTTGGTTCTAGACTCCCCAGCCAGGAGAAACTTCCTCCCTGCATCTACCCTGTCAAGCCCTATAAGAATTGTGTGTGTTTCAATGAAATCATCTATCATTCTTCTAAACTCTAGAGAATATAGGCCTAGTCTACTCAGTCTGTCCTGATAGGACAATCCCCACCATGCCAGGAAGCAGTGTGGTGAACCTTCGTTGCACTCCCTCGATGGCAATTATATCCTTCCTTATGTAAGAAGACCAAAACTGTGCACAATACTCCAGGTGTGCTCTCAACAGGGCCCTATATAATTGCCGTAAGACGTCTTTACTCGTATCCTCTTGTAATAAAGGCCAACATATCATTTGCTTTCTTAATTGCTTGCTGTACCTGCATGTTATCTATCAGTGATTATTTCAGGCGGGCGGGACCCTGGATATCGGGACAGACACTGACCTGTGGGAATGCTGGGGACAATTAGAAAGACGTGGCACTTGAAGAAAAAAAGAGAAAGTATAATCTCCTATTAAGTTTTTAAGATATCTCAATGTAGACCGAGGCACTGAGAGGAGTCCTCTGCTCTTCCTTCATTAGAGCCGTGGGTTATTTCCCTTCCACTTGTAGAGGCAGCCTGGACTGGATTGCGTTTTTCATTCGAAAGACAACACATTCGACGATGCAGCAGTCACTCAGTCATGTCCGATTATGCGCTCAAAACCTTGGTGCGGATCTTGAAGCTACGACCGTTAGACTCGAGAGTGACACTGGGCTTGTCCGGGGCAAGGAACCATGGTCAGGTAAGATGACCCAACAGCGCAATGTATCAGAATGTTTCAAGCTATTCTCCAGGCTCGCTCACTCACGAAAACACCTCAAATAAACACAGTTCGTCTGTTGCCTTTCATTCAGGCCCTTGCTACCAGGTGATCAATGATACTTTGGATATACCTGCTGTTTTAATATATTACAATTCCCCATGTCTGTGCGAACAATATTAAATTGGATATACCTGTAGTTTTAATATATTACAATTCCCCATGTCTGTGGTGATCAATACTACAATTGGATATACTTGCACTTTTTAATATATTACAATTCCCTTTGTCTGCGGTGATCAACGTATCACAATAGGATATTTCTGTAATTTTCATTATATTATCATCCCTGATGCCTGCAGTCATCACGGTATCACAATCCACTTGCTGCAGTTATTAAACTATTACAATTCCTCATCCTTGCAGTTACAGTTATATTATAATTCTACAAATTATTTTGTTATCAATGTTACAATATTTAAAGACTTACACATGTTCCAGTTGAATGGGAGGAAGGGGGGAATTGAATCTTGTCTCTCGGTTTGAACAAAAGACAGTTTGGAATCTCAAAGAGAGAGAATGCTAAACACCCAGGTCAAGAGTTTGTCCATAGCTGGATATGGGACTAGCAGCTAAGACACCAGATACCACAGTAAAATGGAAAGATTGTCCCACGCATTACAGTACAATAAACATTGCGTCTGGGGAGAGTTAGAGACCTAAGCGATTAGAAGGTAATGTAAACATGTCAAGTGAGGCATCAGCTTGGTGGAATATTGTTCTAGTTTATGCAGCCCAAGGTAGCCGAATAGTATAAGAGTAGAATCTGTTCCCTCCAAAAGTTAGTGTGCTCTCGTGGATAGTCGGAATTCCTTTCACTGTAACGATATCCCATGAAACATACACAGATTGATCAGCTTGAACGGGACCTCGCGGAGGAAATAGGTTGTGCTACTTGCTTGCCATTAATTGAAATACTCTTGTAATTCATTATTGAAACATAATATGATTAATACATTTATTGTAATTCCTGTCGTTTCATTCTAACTCCCGCATCTCTCAAAGCCATCAGCTCCGGGGCTGTGGTTTAGTTTGGTGTTTTTCCTCACAGTTGATATCCGGGCACCTGAAACTTCGCATTTTCACTCATGTTGGCAGAAGAACAACATTTTCTCTCCAAACTGCAGAATAACCCAAACAAACCTCCAAGCCTGGACCATCCCTGTATTATTACCCAGTTCACTACATTCCCTGGTGTTTATATTCCGGACCATCGGGTGTGTTATTGCCCTGTTCAGTACATTCCCCTGCGGTTTATATCCCAGGCCATCCCATGTGTTATTGCCCTGTTCAGTACATTCCCCTGCGGTTTATATCCCAGGCCATCCCATGTGTTCTTGCCGTGTTCAGTACATTCCCCTGCGGTTTATATCCCAGGCCATCCCATGTGTTATTGCCCGGTTCAGTACATTCCCCTGGGGTATATATCACGCACCCTCCCTGTATTATGACCCGGTTCAGTACATTCCCCTTGGGTTTATATCACGCACTCTCCCCTGTATTATGACCCGGTTCAGTACATTCCCCTTGGGTTTATATCACGCACCCTCCCCTGTATTATGACCCGGTTCAGTACATTCCCCTTGGGTTTATATCACGCACCCTCCCCTGTATTATGACCCGGTTCAGTACATTCCCCTGGGGTTTATATCCCAGGCAATGCGGTGTGTTATTGCCCAGTTCAGTACAGTCACTGGGATTTATATTCTGCACCCTCTCCTGTATTCTGGCCCGTTCAGTATATTCCCCTAAGGTTTATATCCGTGACCATCCCCCGTATTATGACCCTGTTCAATACTTTCCGCTGGGGGTTATATCGCCGACCATCACCTGTATTATGGCCAGGATTGATACATTCTCTTGGAGGTTATTCCCGGTCTGTATTTTGGCCCAGTTCAGTACATTCCTCTGGGGATAATATCCCAGTGCATCCCATGTATGGGGACCCTTTTCAGTAAATTCTTAGGGATTTATATCCCGGACCATCCCTGTATTATGACCCGGTTCAGTACAATCACCTGGGGTTTATACCCCAGTCCAACCTCTGTATTATGACCCTGTTCTGTAAATTCCCTGGGATTTATATCCCGGACTATCCCTTGTGTTATGAATAGGTTCAGTACAATCCCTTGGGGTTAATACCCCAGTCCATCCCCTATATTATGAATCTGTTCATGAAATTTACTGGGATTTATATCCTGGACGATCCCCTGTATTTTGACTCTCTTCATTAAATGCACTGCAGTTTATATCCCCGACAATCCCCTGTATTATGAGCCCGTTCAGCACAGTCCCTGGGGTTTATATCCCGGACAATCCCCTGTATTATGAGCCGATTCAGTACAGTCCCTGGGGTTTATATCCCGGACAATCCCATGTATTATGAGCCGATTCATTACAGTCCCTGGGGTTTATATCCCAGAAAATCCCCTGTATTTTGAGCCGGTTCAGTACAGTCCCTGGGGTTTATATCCTAGAAAATCCCCTGTATTATGAGCCGGTTCAGTACAGTCCCTGGGGTTTATTTCCCAGACAATTCCCTGTGTTATGAGCCGGTTCAGTACAGTCCCTGGGGTTTATATCCCGAACAATCCCCTGTATTATGAGTCGGTTCTTTACATTCCCCGGGAGCTGATGCTGACAGCAATCTGCCCTCCGTGATCCTGCCGGTCGCGGTTTAATAAGCTAAACGGCCTCTTGTGATACTGAAATAAATGATTGTGGACACTGGAACAGGATTACATGTCGAAACTTAAGGTTGGTGAGTGAACATTAAACGGACAGACGGCTCCAATCTCCGCTCTGCAGAGCTCGGCCTGCTTAACTTTTCATCGGTATTTAGACTGAGAACAGTAGATAATTAGTTTAAGTTCACACTTTAACACTGATTTCTGTGTTAATTCCATCGGCGAAGACTGCAACAGCCCTCCTTGTGGTGGAGCCGAGTATCTCTGACAGCAGCTTCTGTATGTCCTTGTTGAACTGCGCATGTGCGGACCAGAGGAGTTGCCTTCATTTTGCCCAGTAACAATGGCCAGGGCTGACAGCCTCGCCGTCATTACTACCGCTAATTCAAGGCCTATGTATGTAACTGGACTTGGTCGAACACAATAAACAGATTTGGAGATGCAAATCGTATTTTGTGGTCAGAATCGAATTGCTTACAATCCTCAAACTGTTAATTGGTATCGCGCTATTTTTATTCTGCATCTGCTGTGATCTGTGAGGATTGTCCATGTTCTGTGATGAATGAAGATGCAGTGTGAGGTGACAGAAGGACCAGGTACCAATTCCCGCAGTGAGTTCCACTGTTAGAGCCGGACAGTCTAACTCAGTGAGGACCGGACGTTGCCTGGAGTGGAACGGAGAGACTCCGCAGGGCGTTGACATCATTCTGGGGAGTGTCTCTCTTTGGGCTGAATTATAATGAGGCGGCCAAAGCTGCAGCTCGTGTTCTAACTGTGGTCGAACCAAAGCCTCGCCAAATGTATCATTACTTGTTACTTTTGCGCTCAATGTCCCAATCTGTCAAACCGAATCCCTGCTGCTTTTATTGTGAATTTACTATCTGTACCCGTACTGTCAGGGAATGAAGTCTTTGAATCCCCAGGTCTCGCTGTTCATCCTCGCCTTTCTTTCCATTAGGACCTTGTTCCCACCCCTTGTTATTCATACCAGAATGTCAGGGTAGAACAACTGTGAACAAATAGCAACTGATTCAAACTGGTGACATGTTCTGAATGATTTGTAACAATGTCTGTCCAGGAGATCAAACAAAACTCCACAAATATCCTTTATATGTGACATATAAAGGTTCAGGTAAACTCCGACTACTTAACATCAATCTGATATAGGAATTTTGATAGTATCTTTTTGCAAATCTGTTGCCTCAAATGTCGTCACGATTAATTTTACTTTAATGTATTCTTATTTTACATATTTGACCAATTTTATTTGGAAATACTGACTCAGGCCGGAATATCAATCAGGATTCCTTCAGCCGCTAGCGGCAGAGCCAATCACGTGCAAACTTCAATTTCCAATGATAAATTTTCATTTTAAGTAAGTATCTGTAAACAGAGATGACTAACGTCACATTGGCGGGTTAATTCTCTATTCTCTCCATCATTAGACACTGATCAGGAGACAGGCCCCGTTCTATTGGTCCAGGAGACAATGGGATTTGTTGGGGAGACCGGAGTCTGCATCATTCTCACTAAACATCCAGAACAGTGACAAATACTTACGATGAAAGGCCCCTGATATTTTCTGCACTAATGAAAGTTGTATTCATCAATGAATCTGACATGTCTTATTCCAGGACCTGCGGTGTGAGACAGATGACGCTGATGCTCACATGTTCCACTGCACAGCTTAAGCTCAATCATGACTGTTTTCTTTGAATGTTCAGGTTAAAAGATGCTGATTTACCAGAAAAAATTATGATCACTCGACGAAGGAAGCGAGAAAACGCTAGGAAGGCAGATGTCGAACGGCTCCTACAAAACAGAAGAAATTACATAGAAATACATAGAAATTAAAGCACAGGACAGGACAGTCCGTTCAACGTATCTATGCCGATTTTATGCTCCAGAAAAGCCTACTCCCACCCGACTTCATCCAACCCTTTCAGCACATCCTTCTATTCCTTTCTCCCCTAAGGACTTTTCTAGTTTCCCCTTAAATGCATCTATTCTATTCGGCTCGAGGACTCCATGTGGTAGCAAGTTCCACATTCTAATATCTCTGGGTAAAAAAGCTTTTCCTGAATTTCCTATTGGATTTATTAGTGACTATCCAATATTTTAAACCTCTTTTGTTGAACTCCTCTACAAGAGGAAACATCTTCTCTACGTCTACCCGATCAGACCCATTCATAATTGAAAGACATCCATTAGGTCAGCCCTCAGCCTTCTCTTTTCCAGAGGAAAGAATCCCAGCCTGTTCAGTCATTCCTGATAGTTGCACATTCTCAGTTACGGTATCATCCTTGTAAAATCTTTTTGCACCTTCTCAAGTGCCTCGATCCCCGTTTCGTAATATGGAGACCAGAATTGTTCAAAGCAATCCCAGTGTGGTCTGACCAAGGTTCCGTATTAGTTCAACACAACTTCTCTGCTTTTGAATCCTGTTATCTTAAAATGAGTTCCAGTGCTTGGTTTACATTTTTATGCGATTGTTAACTTGACGTGGTACTTTCAATGATTTGTGAATCTGTTCCCATAGACCCCTTTGCTCCTCTCCCGCATTTAGACTCTATTAAAATGTTTTCTGATACCTGTGAGGTTTCACAAGAGCAATCCATTCTCTCACAACCCGAAAGAAAGCCCCTCTCCGCTGGAGCACGGGCTGAAATTGAACTCAGATTAAAAAAGGAAGCTTTAGTTTGACTTCATTCCTTTTCATTCTTTAATCAATCTCAGAATCAGTGTCCAGGCAGATTTCACTACATTCTGCAGCTTTTCGCTGAATTTCCTCTGGTTCGCTGCCTAAATACAGGTGATTTTGCAGGAACTCAAATACAACAGCTTAAATCCGGCTTGAGTGGCGATCGATACAGGACTGGTGTAATCGCCCTGGGAATACATGGTGGTTATCATTCGGGTAGTTAAAATCTCACGTCCGCTGTGATCCACAAGAGTATATGTTCGTATAAAACTGCCGGATATAGTGAAGAGTATGATGATGGATTTCCTTCGGTTCTCAATCTCCGAATCAGTCTGATTCTCACTGCGGGGTTCACAGACCACTAAAATACGTCTGACTGTCAAATAATTAAATAGTGCCGTCAGAATGAAGGGAAGCTATGGGACTGAGGTAATACGGGCCAAGTTGTACGCTGCCCATGTGAGTAATGTAAGAAAGTCCGCAGATATCCGGCAAACCCACTGCACATTGTTCATTGGTCACTCAGGTTCATGTGAAAACTAAATGGGGCCCCTCTTTAAATAGGTCCAGACAGAGACAGATAGAACAACGGCGGTCGCAGTGCTCGGTGGAATACTGTGCCTTGAACTTCCCGCAGCAGATCGCCACAAATCGGTCACCACCGTGTGGACCAAAGTAACATTAAAAGGTTCAGTGTAGTTTCTGATGTCATTTTCAGTGATTCTCAATCAGGTTACCCAGAAGTGGAGGACTGGACACCCTCATTAAAAAGGCTTATTCCAGCTGGTAAACCTGTTGACTGTATTAATAAAATCGCTGCAGATTACCACTGCAAAAAATACATCAAGGAATACTTTTTATTGGAAAGAAATATAAGGAAATGGTTAAGCTCTATGACGCTGCCCGATTGCTGACAGGATTAGGCTGACCGCCTGTTCGCGAGGAGTTGGGCACTGGGAGTGAGGCCCGTGTCAGGGCGATTACTGCAGGGGGAGCTGCCTTCACCCGTCCTGTAGGAATAGGCTCAGCATCAGTACTGGGAGATTCTACTCTACATTTGTAAATAATGGTTCAATTATCTGTTTTTAAACTGTCCGATAACCATTTCAACTATTTGCCTGAAGTCGATGTATCTGATACAAACAAAACACTAACCTGAGTCTATTTGTTAAATGACTGTAACTAATGCTATAATGATGTAGCCTGATTGATTCCCTGGAGGATTGATGTGAGGATAAATATAGGTTCCCTTCCATTGCCTCAGCCGTGCGCCAGTCAGAGTCTTTCAGCTACGACAGAATTCATCCATTCTCACAGAAAATGGGGCGACCAGCTATTCTGCTGATCAAAGAGATTTACTACCCGATTCTCGCAGCCGTCGGTGTCCCCGGTGAGCCATTGTAACCTGTTTGTTGTTAATCGGTGTTTACTCTCTCCCTGTTCTTACAGCCTGTTGTATAAGGTAACGTGTTTCCCTGATGTCAGCACAGTCGGTAGTTACCCGAACAAACTCGTGAATCGCCAGTCCACACTTTCCCCATTCCCCTCAATCCTTACTCATGTCACAATGTTCTTTGAAGCTCCAACATAAGGATTTTAGCGGATTTCCGGACCGTCTTGTCACTCCGTGCAGAGTGAGCGCTGCAGCAGCTCATTAAAATGTGTGGGTGGGTTTCCCAGGTAATGGCTCCAAAACTAATCCTGTTCTCAAACTGCTCCGTGTGGATAATCACACTGAATGGAGTAAAATTCTCTCCACAAGTAGCTCCATATATATTTCAATCAGACACTGGAACATTATTTCTCTCCTCTCTCTTTCTTACAGCGAACTTGATGACAATTGTGATTCTCGCCCGAGGAAAATGCGGCCTTTCCAAGTGTATCTCTGTCTACATGTTGGCCATGGCAACAGCAGATCTACTGATCATGATGTTCAATGTAGTAGTGTATTATATTTTCAGTTATCACTTTCCACTTTCATTCCTATCCCAGACTCCCGTGTGTAAGTTCATTCTATACATGACTACTGTCAACCTCGATTGGTCTGTTTGGTTCACCGTCTCCTTCACATTTGACCGATTTGTAGTTCTCTGCTGCCAGAAGTTTAAACCAAAGCATTGCACCGAGAGAACTGCGGTCGCGGTTATAACAACGTTCTCAGTCCTGATCTTATTAAAGGATATCCCCGTACTGTTTGCATTTGAACCTCAGCAAATAATTGACAAGGTGCAGTGGGGCTGCCGATCCAGTGTGGCTTTTTTTTCCTCACCTCCAGGTATAGCCTACATCTGGTTTCACAGCGCCTGGGTTGTTTGGCTTCCTTTTACTTTGATTGTCTTGTTTAATTATTTGACAGTCAGACGTATTTTAATGGCCAATAAAGCCCGAAAGGGATTCCGTGGTCACAACAGGGAGAATCAGTGTGATCCAGAGACGGAGAACCGAAGGAAATCCATCATTTTACTCTTCACTGTATCAGGTAGTTTTATACTGTTGTGGATGACAAATGCCGTGAGTTTGGTAACTACCAGACTGTCAAACACCACTTATTACCGAGGGGACCGCACAGACCCTGGATATATCGCCACTGAAACCGGAGCAATGTTGAAGTATTTGAGTTCCTGTCTAAACACGTGTATTTATGCAGCGAACCAGCGGAAATTCAGAGAAGAGCTGAAGAATGTGGTGAAATCTCCCTGGACACTGATTCTGAGATTAGCTGGAAAATGAGAGGAAAAATAATCAAGTCAAACGAAAGCTTCTTCGTAACTAAAGCTCATTTTCAGCACCTTTTCCACCGTATAGTGTCCTTCTTTCTGGTAATGTGAATAATGGGAGAGTTCTTCTGTGAATCTTTCTTCCATTTTGTAGCATGCGTTTGATGTCTGCTTTACATTGATTTTCTTCTTTCGTTGAGTAAGCATAATCTATTCCTGCAAAGTTAGCACATTTCAAGTTCAGGGATCAAAGATAACAATGATGAGGTGCAGCAGTGGGGTTGGACATATGGGTAACAGAGGAATCCGCCTTACACTGCAGGTACTGGGATCGGGCGCGCCACTTTAAAATCATCAATTTGATGTGGTGCCGAAACAATTAAAGGTCTTGCGATTGCGATATTGGTAACTTTCCTGGAAGTTTGGTGTGAATATTGCAGGCGCGGGTCTCTCTACCGGACTCCATTCCTCATTGACAAATAGAGTCACGTGATCAATGCTCGAATGGAGGAAGCTGTCGGAAGTCGGCTCATCAATGTGACCTTTCTCCTCTGTTTTCCCAGATACTGACTTAAAATCTCGATTGCACGCTGACTGGTGTCTCTCACTCAGCACAAAGCACGTCAGTCTGCTCTTGTTTGTGCTGTCGATAAAATTATCATGAGTAATATTATTGTTATTCTGTCTCAATCAGTCTCCCAAACAAAATGGTAAAGGAATGTAAAAATTAATGATCATTCATGTAGTTATTAACTATTACAATTGATGTAAATTTTCGTTAACATAAAACACTGCCAGAAATTTAGATAAAATCAAACTGATATTCAGTATTCTGTGTTTGGCTGAACATTGCAGACGGTCAGAACAATCTCTGGTCATTAACGTCTTATTATTCGGTTCCACGTTGTTCCAAAAAGTAATTGAAAAATACCAACAAATTTGAATCAGTTACAAATTGTTCATCGGTGATCTCGCCTGATTGAGCGAGGAACGCCAAGGAACGGGAGCTGAAGGGTGTGGGAAGGAGCTAAAGGGTGTGGATGGACTGCGAGCGATAGGGATCCAAATACTGAATTCATAGAAACTGCGTTTTCAGGTGGATAAATCCATGAGAAACCCAACATAAATGTGTGTTATAGGGACAGGGACATAGATCACAAGAATAATCAAGTGATGATGAATCTTTACAAAATGCTGGTGAGGCCACCTTTCGAACACCGGGTACAGCTTCGGGCCCTCATTGTGGAAAGGCCATTAAATCCACTGAGAGCGGGCAGTGTAGATGCACCAGGATGGTGCCATGGATCATAGATATACTGATGATAAGCGACAAGATATTGGGTCAACTTACGCTGGAGCAGCAGAAGCTAAGAGTATATTTAATAGAGCTTTGAAAAAGTATGAACAGTTTCGGCAGAGTGAAGAGGTATGGATCATTCCATCTAGTCAGCTAATCAGCGATAAAGGGCGATCGACTTAAAATGGTCACAAAGGAAATGCGCAGAGAGGTTAGCAGAAACGTCTTTATTCAAAGGGTTGCTGGAGCATGGAATGTTTTGCCTCAGGGAATAGTTAAGGGAAAATTAGATGAATATTTGAAGCAGAGAAATCAAATGTCTGTGGAGAAAGTTGAAGAGAGTGCGGATAGATTAGATTGCTGTTTCAAAGAACCCGGTACAGATAGAATGGGTGATATGACCCACTCCCACCCAGTATCTATGGTTTTATAGAGTTACCTATGTTGGCCTCATTATCATTTATTTTGTTTCTAAGATACCATCATCTCCGTTGAGATTCGATTAAACAAAACATTAAAAATAAACTGGTAGCAAGGAAGATCCCAGAGGTTCAATAGTCACCCTTCCCTTACAGGTTCCCATTTGTCGATAACCTACTCTCATTTTGTAATGAGCTGTCTGTGCAGTGCCATATCTCCCACCCATCCCATAATTCCTTACCGTTTGTAGATGTGGAACCTTGTCCGTTGCTTCGTTAAAATCAGACTGGGTCATTCCCACTGCATTTCCCCTGCCCTACAGGCCAGTGATGTTTTTCAGAAACTCCAGCAGGTTAGTTAAAGATGACACATCGCCCCTCAAACCAATATAATTCTCTTTTACATTGCTCCTCTCCCAGGTGCTCACCCATTTGTTCTCCCCTGGCCTTACTTTAAACACTGGGATTATTTCAGCCGCTGTCGAATCCTCAGGAATCTTCTCTAATTGTAGAAACTTGCTGCAGTGTCAGTAAACCGTCACTCCTGTCAGTCCCCATCCCATTATCTCGCGGTGTCTGGGTCCCTGGATTTCAGATTCCCATGTTATGTGACTGAACACTGTAACTACATTTAGAAACCGCTGTTGCAAGCACTCCTTCAATGATTCCCTTGTGTTCTACTCGAATATTTACCAAACGGCCTTTGCAAGTCCTTGCTATCTACCTACTAGATTCGATGGATAATTAAAAAGCTTTTTCTTAATCCTTACCACTGCTCCCGACATAATGACTTGGAGCCCACTGTGCCTCCTATTATCTTTTGGATGAATACATTTTTATTCCACCCCCACTAGCTCTTCCTCAACTACTTTCCGCTTGTCTACTCCAGCGCTGGGATCTCCCAGACCTGCCCCACGGCCGCAATCTCACACGCACTGCGGGCGAATTATCAGAAAATTATTGAAGCGTTTCCTCAGCTTTCATTCCATTTACATTAATGGGCGGACAACATAAGCGGCCTAGAATCATAGAATCAGAAAGCACATAAGAAGGCCATGCGGCCTATAGTGTCTCACGCGGCTCTCTGAAATTTGTCCAACTCCGCTGCTCTTCCCCCACAGCCCAGCAACACATTCCTTTTCAACTAAATATCCAGTTCCCTTCTGAAAGTTGCTATTTTTATAAGGGTGTCAGCAGTGGCTCTGTGTTGGCATTCTCGCCTCTGAATCAGATGGCAGTGGGTTAAAGTCCCGCTCCAGGGACTTGAACACAAAATCTATGCTGACACTTCAGTGCAGTGCTGAGTGTGTGCTGCATTGTCGAGCTGCCGTCTTTCGGATGGGACATTAAGCCAAGCTCTCAGCAAGACATACAAGAGCCCACAGCACTATTACGAAGAGGAGCAGCGGAGGTCTCCATAGCGTCCCGGAAAATATTCATCCCTCAACCAACACTAAAACAGATTATCTGGTCATTATCTCATTGCTCTTCTGAGATGTTGTTGTGCACAAATTGGCTGTCCCGCTTCCAACAGTGTCCCCACCTCAAAAATACTTATTTTGCTGTAAAGCGCTTTGTGACGTCCTGAGGTGGTGAACCGTGCTGCATACAGGCAAGTCTTTATATTGTTATTATTGAATCAGCTTCCATGACACTTTCGGACAATGCATTCCAGATCAGAACAATTCGCTATTTAATTAAAAAACACACGAACTCCTCTCTGGTCCATATGCCAATTACTTACTATTGATTATCAAGACGTGAATAATTACAAACCCTCGGTAGCCCTCACCTGATAACCTCATGTGTCCCTCGGCGAGCTGTATGTTTAGTTTTTGAAATATCGAATGATTTTTGGTCAATGCACCTAACCCCTGAATGCCAATAGACATTTGCATTTACATTCCGTGAGCAACACTTATACTTCGAACTGTTGACCTCAGGGTTTCCACTGCTCACCTGCTCTATTCCATCAGTTACTGAGCAAGGTGTTACAAAGGTCATGCCGACCGGAGGCCCTGGTCGAGTTGGTAGAGGATATATTGCTCTATACGGAAACTACTGAAGAGCATTACACCTTGCTCAGAGAATGCTTGGTTCTATTATGGGATAACAGGATAAAATAAACCCAAAGAATGCTGGGTTAGTACAGCCCACAGTGCAGTATCTAGGAGTGATTGCAGAACGTGATGTACATAATTTCAGTGAAGATAAAATTAAGGCCATAGGTCAAATCCGATTCCCTGTTAAAATCCCCCCCATGGCCAGTGGTAATGATGAGGCAGAGCAGCTAGCCCAGGAGTTTGAGAGTGCCGCAAAACTGTGGGATCCGCCACGTAAGCCTTCCAGGGACAGGTAAATAAAGTTTGAAGTGAAACATTTTCCTTTAGCCCTTTCAAGGGTGCAGGGTGAGGACCCTTGGGTTAACTCAGTCCAGGCAATCATTAAAGATTAGGGTTCATGGCCCAAAGATGACTTGAACAGAAAGGACAATTTTAGAGCACAGGATAACTTGTAATTTAATCAGGGAAAACGGGTAGTCCCGCAGTCACCCCGTAATGAGCTCATCCATTGGGCCCACAACTGTATTGGGCACCACAGGTTGACAGCTAGTTCAAAGGCTACTGCAGCCGATGTGGTGGCCTTGTATGGATCAAACGCTGAATGCCATTGATAATGACTGTTTTGTGTTTAGAAGCGTTTCCTAATTGCACTCCTGAAAAGCCTGGCTCTAATTTTTAGATTATGCTCCCTAGTCCTAGAATCCCCAACCTGCGGAAATAGCTTCTCTCTATCTACCTTATCTGTTCCTATTCATATCTTGAAAACGTCAATCAAATCTCTCCACAACCTTCTAAATTCTAGGCAATACATTCCTAATTTGTGTAATATTTCATCCTTGGTATCTGGGTATCATTTTGGTAAACCTACGCTGCACTCCCTGCAAGGCCATCATATCCTTCTTAAGGTGTGGTGTCCAGAACTGCTCACAGTATTCCAGGTGTGATCTAAACAGGGCTTCGTATAGCTGCATGACAACTTCTACCCCCTTGTATTCTAGACCTCTAGATATAAATGGCAGTATGCTATTGGCTTTTTTGATTATTTTCTTTACATGTGCATGGTATTTAAATGATCTATCTGAGATTGTAATGATGCAGGGCAAGCAGTGAAGGTCCTTTAGTGACGCTGGTTCGACAAGAGCCCGGATAGCTCAATTGGTAGAGTATCAGACCTTTAATCGGAGAGTCCAGGATACAAATCCTCATCCCCCACATTCAAGCAGAATCGTAAAACTCAGCTTATTTAATAATGGCAACAGGAGTGCACCATTTAGGCCTTCGATTCTGTTCTGCCATTCAATGAGATCTGTGACCCAACTCCCTTTGCACCAGATTCCTTAATACCTGTGGTTAACATCAATCAAAGTTTAACAATTGACCCAACATTAGCTGCTGTTTCTGGAAGTGAGAAACAAATTTCTACCACCCATTCCATGGAGAAGTCTTTCCTAATTTCATTCCTGCAAAGGCTTGGACCTAATCTTTCGGCTGTGTCCCCTAGTCCTAGACTCGCCAATTATCGGAAATAACTTCTCTCTATCGAACCTATCAGTTCCCCTTAATATCGTGAATACTTCAATCATATAATTTCTTAAGCTTCTAAATTCCGGTGATTACAACCCTAGATTCCTTAATACCTTTGGTTAACAATAATGCATCAATCTCAGGTTTAAAATTGACAATTGACCCAACATTAACTGCTGTTAGTGGAAGTGAGTTACAAATTTCTACCATCCATTCCATGTAGAAGTGTTTCCTAAATTCACTCCTGTAAAGGCTTGGGTCTAATATTTAGGCTGTGGCCCCTATTCCTAGACTCGCCAATTATCGGAAATAGCTTCTCTCTCTCTACCCTATCAGTTCCCCTTAATATCGTGAATAATTCAATCATATCATCCCTTAAGCTTCTAAATTCCAGTGAAGATAACCCTAGCTTTTTGTAATCTCCCATTGTAATTGAACCCTTGGACTCTATGTATCATTCTGGTAAATCTACGCTTCACTCTTTAATCCTAATACTAACTTCCTAAGGTGTGATGCCCAGAAGTGAACACAGTATTCCAGGTGTGGTCTAACCAGTGCTCTGTATAGCTGCTGCATAATTTCTCCCCCTTATATTGTAATCCTATTGATATAAATACCACCATGTAATTAGATTTTTGATTATTTTCTGTACCTGTCCATGATAATTGAATGATAAATGTAGAGTGCCACGTAAGGGGGCGCGGTGGCCAAGCGGTTAGGCATAAGTCTTGTAAACCGAAGAGCGCAGGTTCGATCCCCGTCTGTGCCTCGGCTATTTTTGAATAATTCAGGCGATGCTTTCCAAACGACACATCCCTTGTCCAGCCGTTACATTTATGCAGGACATGGAAGGCAAACAGACAAATGGCTGATGGAATTTAATACAGAGAAGTGTGAGGTGATGCATTTTAGCAGAAGGAACAGGGACAGGCAATATACACTTAATGTCACAGTTCTAAAGAGTGTGCAGGGACAGAGTGACCTGCGAGTTAATGTGCATAGGTCCCTGAAGGTGGCAGGACATAGAGAGAGTGGTTAGAAAAGCATATGGGATCTTGGGCTTCATAAATAGAGGTATTGAGCACAAAAGTAGAGAAGTTGTGCTGAACCTTTATAAAATGCTGGTGAGGCCACAACTGGATTATTGCGTCCAGTTCTGGTCACCACACTTTAGGAAGGATGTGAAGGCCATTGAGAGGGCGCAGATGAAATTTATTGGAATGTGTCCAGGGATGGGGGGTCTTAGCTACAAGGACAGGTTGGAGAAGCTGGTTTTGTTTTCATTAGAGCAAAGGAGGCTGAAGGGTGATTTGATAGAGGTGTACAAGGTTATGACGGGTTTGGATAGGCTAGACGGGAAACGTCTGTTCTCACTAGTTGATGGTACAAGGGCTAGGGACACAGATTTAAGGTTTTGGGCAAGGGATACAGGGGGGGACCTGAGGAAAAATAATGTACGCAACGAGTGGTGAAGACCTGGAATTCGCTGCCGATGGATGTGGTGGAAGCGGAGACACTCAATGTTTTCAATGGGATACTGGATAGGCACTTGAGGGAAATAAACTTGCAGGGCTACGGGGATAGAGCCGGGAAATGGGACTGACTGGATCGCTCTACAAAGAGCCGGCACGGACTCGATGGGCCGAATAGCCTCCTTCTGAGCTGTTATGGCTCTGGCATAGCATAATTTATCCCCCTTTTATTGTAATCCTACAGATATGAAGACCAGCATTCAATTAGCCTTTTTGAATTTTTTCTGTGCATGTCCATGACAATTTAATGATAAATGTACATGGACCCTTAAGTACCTTTGGACATCCACTGGTTCCAGGTTTACTTCTTTTAGAATGTATTCTGATCTCTCTTTATCTACGCTTCACTCTTTAAGGCTAATACTTCTTCCTAATGTGTGGTGCCCGGAACTGAATACAGTCTAACCAGCACTTTGTATTGCTGTTGCATAACTTTTCCCCTGATACTGTAGTTTATAGATATAAATATCAGCATTGCATGAACCGTTTTTGATTATTTTCTGTACCTGTCCATGCTATTTAATGATATATGTACATGGAATCTTAAGCCTCTTTGGACCTCTACTGTTTCCAGCCTCTCACTATTTATCACTCTGATCTATCTTATTTGGGTCCAAAGTCGATAATCTCATATTTGCCCAGGTTAAAAATCATTTGCCAAAGTTTTGTCCAGTCAGTTAATCTATTAATATCTCTTTATAATTTCATGCTTCCATCTACATCTACATATACATCTATATCGGCAAACTTGGATATCTGGTTTGGATATGCGGCTTGTTAAGAAGATGGAAACCCATGGCATGAAGTGGAAAGTGGCGGATGGCTACAAAATATGCTCAGTGATAGGAAGCCAATGGTGGTAGAACATAGAACATAGAACAGTACAGCACAGTACAGGCCCTTCGGCCCTCGATGTTGTGCCGAGCATTGTCCGAGACCAAGATCAAGCTATCACACTCCCTATCACTCTGGTGTGCTCCATGTGCTTATCCAATAACTGCTTGAAAGTTCCTAAAGTGTCCGACTCCACTATCACAGCAGGCAGTCCATTCCACACCCCAACCACTCTCTGAGTAAAGAATCTACCTCGGACATCCCTTCTGTATCTCCCCCCATGCACCTTATAGTTATGCCCCCTTGTAACAGCTGCCTCTACCCGAGGAAATAGTCTCTGAACATCCACTCTATCTATCCCCCTCATCATCTTATAAACCTCTATTAAGTCGCCTCTCATCCTCCTCCGCTCTAAAGAGAAAAGCCCTAACTCCCTCAATCTTTCCTCATAAGACCTCCCCCCCAAACCAGGCAGCATCCTGGTAAATCTCCTTTGCACTCTTTCCAATGCTTCCACGTCCTTCCTATAGTGAGGTGACCAGAACTGCACACAATATTCCAAATATGGTCTCACCAAGGTCCTGTACAGTTGCAGCATAACCTCACGGTTCTTAAACTCAAAACGTCTGTTAATAAACGCCAACACACCATAGGCCTTCTTTACTGCTCTATCCACTTGAGTGGCAACCTTCAGAGATCGGTGGATATGAACCCTCAGATCCCTCTGCTCCTCCACGTTCCTCAGAACCCTGCCGTTGACCCTGTAAACCTTATTCAAATTTGCCCTACCAAAATGAATCACCTCGCACTTATCAGGGTTAAATTCCATCTGCCATTTTTCAGCCCAGCTCTGCATCCTATCAATGTCTCTTTGCAGCCTACAACAGCCCTCCACCTCATCCACTGCTCCACCAATCTTGGTGTCATCAGCAAATTTACTGATCCACCCTTCAGTCCCCTCCTCCAAGTCATTGATAAAAATCACAAACAGCAGAGGACCCAGCACCGACCCCTGTGGTACACCGCTGATAACTGGTCTCCAGTCCGAAAATGTTCCATCCACCACCACCCTCTGCCTTCTATGAGATAGCCAGTTACTTATCCAATCGGCCAAATTTCCCTCTATCCCACAACTCCTTACTTTCTTCATGAGCCGACCATGGGGAACCTTATCAAACGCCTTACTAAAATCCATGTACACGACATCAACTGCTCTACCTTCATCTACACAATTAGTTACCTCCTCAAAGAATTCAATCAAATTTGTTAGGCAAGACTTACCCTTCACGAATCCGTGTTGACTATCCCTGATTAAGTTGCCCCTTTCCAAATGGTCATAAATCCTATCCCTCAGGACCTTTTCCATTATCTTACCAACCACCGAAGTAAGACTAACCGGCCTATAATTACCAGGGTCATTCCTATTTCCTTTCTTGAAGAGAGGAACAACATTCGCCACTCTCCAGTCCTCTGGCACCATTCCCGTGGACAGTGAGGACCCAAAGATCAAAGCCAGAGGCTCTGCAATCTCCTCCCTTGCCTCCCAAAGAATCCTAGGATATATCCCATCTGGCCCAGGGGACTTATCGACCCTCAGGTTCTTCAAAATTGCTAAAATATCTTCCCTCAGAACATCTACCACCTCCAGCCTATCCACCTTTATCACACTCTCATCCTCAAGAACATGGCCCCTCTCCTCGGTGAACACTGACGAAAAGTATTCATTCATCACCTCTCCTATCTCTTCTGACTCCATGCACAAGTTCCCACTACTGTCCTTGACCGGCCCTACCCTCACCCTGGTCATTCTTTTATTTCTCACATAAGAGTAAAAAGCCTTGGGGTTTTCCTTGATCCGACCCGCCAAGGACTTCTCATGCCCCCTCCTAGCTCTCCTAAGCTCTTTTTTTAGCTCATTCCTTGCTACCTTGTACCCCTCAATCGACCCAACTGAACCTTGTTTTCTCATCCTTACATACGCTTCCTTTTTCCTCTTGACTAGACATTCAACCTCTTTTGTGAACCATGGTTCTCTCACTCGGCCATTTCCTCCCTGCCTGACAGGGACATACCTATCAAGGACACGCAGTAATTGCTCCATGAAAAAGCTCCACTTTTCGTTTGTGCCTTTCCCTGATAGTTTCTGTTCCCATCTTATACTCCCTAATTCTTGCCTAATCGCATCATAATTACCCCTCCCCCAATTATAAACCCTGCCCTGCCGTATGGCCCTATCCCTCTCCATTGCAATAGTGAAAGTTACCGAATTGTGGTCACTATCTCCAAAGTGCTCTCCCACATACAAATCAAACACTTGGCCCGGTTCATTACCCAGTACCAAATCCAACGTGGCCCCACCTCTTGTCGGCCTATCCACATATTGTGTCAGGAAACCCTCCTGCACACACTGTGCAAAAACTATCCCATCCGAACTGTTTGACCTATAAAGGTTCCAATCCATATTTGGAAAGTTGAAGTCACCCATGACAACTACTCTGTGACCTCCACACCTATTCATAATCTGCTTTGCAATTTCTTCCTCCACATCTCTATTACTATTTGGGGGCCTGTAGAAAACTCCTATCCTATTTCTAACTTCAGCCCATATTACCTCAGACGGCAGATCCCCCTCGAACTGCCTTTTTGCCGCTGTTAAACTATCCTTGATTAACAATGCTACTCCTCCACCTTTCTTATCAACTTCCCTACTCTTACTGAAACATCTATACCCCGGAACTTCCAACAACCATTCCTGTCCCTGTTCTAACCATGTCTCCGTAATGGCCACCACATCGTAGTCCCAAGTACCAATCCACGCTCCAAGTTCTCCTACCTTATTCCGGATGCTCCTTGCATTGAAGTAGACACACTTCAAGCCATCTTCCTGTCTGCCGGTACATTCCTGCGACCTTGATACCCTCCTCAGTACCTCCCTACACTCACCACTGGCTCCTGGACTACAGCCCATTTTCCCATCCCCCTGACAAATTAGTTTAAACCCCCCCGAAGAGCAGTAGCAAATTTCCCTCCCAGGATATTGGTGCCCCTCTGGTTCAGGTGCAAACCGTCCTGTTTGTACAGGTCCCAGTTTCCCCAGAATGTGCTCTAATTATCCACATAACTGAAACCCTCCCCGCTACACCATCCCTGCAGCCACGTGTTTATCTGCACTCTCTCCCTGTTCCTCAACTCGCTAGCACGTGGCACCGGCAACAAACCAGAAATGACAACATGGTTTGTACTGGCTCTCAGCTTCCAACCTAGCTCCCTAAATTCCTGTTTTAAATCCCCGTCCCTTCTCCTACCTATGTCGTTGGTACCAATGTGTACCACGACTTGTGATTGTTCCCCCTCCCCTTTGAGGATTCTGAAAACACGGTCCTAGACGTCACGGACCCTGGCACCCAGGAGGCAACATACCATCCGTGAGTCTCCTTTGCTGCCACAGAACCTCCTATCTGTCCCTCTGTCTATTGAGTCCCCAATAACTATTGCTCTCCTGCTCTCCCCCCTTCCCTTCTGAGCCACAGGGACGGACCCAGCGCCGGAGATCCGGTCACCATGGCTTACCACTGGTAAGTCGTCCCCCTCAACAGTATTCAAAGCGGTATACCTGTTACTGAGGGGAACGACCACAGAGGATCCCTGCACTGACTGCTTCCTCCTAGCCCCTCTCACCGTCACCCATCTATCTTCATGCTTTGGAGTAATTACATCCCTGAAGCTTCTGTCTATGACCTCCTCTGCCTCCCGAATGATCCGAAGTTCATCCAGCTCCAGTTCCCTAACACGGTTTTCGAGGAGCTGGAGATGGGTGCACTTCCCACAGGTGTAATCAGCAGGGACACCTACGGCGTCCCTCACCTCAAACATTCTGCAGGAGGAACATTTCACTGCCTCCCCTGCCATCCCCTCCAGCTAACTTGCAGATTAAACTAGGACAAAAAAGAGCTTACCTGATAGTCACTCACCTCCTTTAGGTTAGAGGAGGAGGAAGGGTGGGGGACACTACAAGAGTAGTGTCTCGGGTTTAGGAACCGCCCAACTTATATACAGGTAAAAATTAATCACCTACCCAGCAACCACTGCGTCCCGCACTTTAAAAGCCTCTGTGGGCCTACCTGGTCACCGCCACCTCTTGAGTCCTCCGCCTCGCCGCAGCCGCTCCACCCAGGTCCGCCACCTCTGTGGGCCTACCTGGTCGCCGCCGCCTCTTGAGTCCTCCGCCTCACCGCAGCCGCTCCACCCAGGTCCGCCGCCTCTGTCGTGGATGTATGTTTTTTCAGACAGGGAGGTAGTTTGCGTGGTGTTCCCCAAGGGTCATTTTGGGTCCATTATTTATAAGCAACATAGGCAGCAACATTACACACTTAGCAGAAGATACGAATCTTAGAAAAGAAGTAGATAGTGATGAGGGTACTTACAGGCTTCAGGCTGACAGAGCAAGGATGGGGAAATGGGAAGAAGAGCAGATGGAGCTCAATGCGGAGAAGTTTGAAGTGATGCACTTTGGGAGGACTAAAATGGAAAGACAGTGTACTATAAATGGCACAATATTGAAAAGTTTAAATGTGCAGAGGAACCTTGGTGTCCATACACACAAATCCTTAAATGTGGAACGGCAAGTTGAAAAGTTGGTTAAAAATTACATGTTTTAATTGGGTTTATAAATAATGGAATAGAATATAAAAGGAAAGCGATCATGCGAGAATTTTATAAATCACTGGTATATCCTCAGCTGGAGTATTGTTGACAATTCTGTGCACCTCCCTTCAGGAAAGATGTAAAGGACTTATAAAGTGAACCGAGGAAGTTTACCAGGATGTTACAAGGGATGAGGAACTTCAGTTATGAGGAGAGGTTGGAAAAGTTAGGACTGTTCTTCTTGGAACAGAGAATGTTAAGAGGAGCAAAGGCTATGGGCCCCGACAACATTCTGGCTGTTGTGCTGATGGCTTGTGCTACAGAACGAGCCGCGCCTCCAACCAAGCTGTTCGAACACTGGCATCTATCAGGCAATGTGGAAAATTGCCCAGGTATGTCCTGTCCACAAAAAGGAAGACAAATGACGCATTCCATAGCCACATGCAACAAGAACAGGACGATATTCAGGCTTGGGCTAATGAATGGCAGGTAACATTTGCACCACACAAGTGCCAGACAATGACTGTCTCCAACAAGCGAGAGTCTAACCACCGCCTCTTGACGTTCAATGGCATTACCAACGCCGAATCCCCCACCATCAACATCCTGGGGGTCACCATTGACCAGAAACTTAACTGGACCATCCACATAAATACTGTGGCAACAAGAGCAGGTCAAATGCTAGGTATTCTGCGGCAAGTGCCTCAGCTCCTGACTCCCCAAACCTTTCCGGCATCTACAAGGCATAAGTAAGGAGCATGATGGAATACTCTCCACTTGCCTGAATGAGTGCAGCTCCAACAACACTCTCAAGAAGCTCGACGCCATCCAGGACAAAGCAGTCCGCTTGATTGGCATCCCATCGAACACCTTAAACATTAATTCCCTACACCACCATCGTATCATCTACATGATGCACTGCAAGAACGCGCCAAGGCTTCTTCGACAGCAACACACAAACCCGCGACCTCTACGACCTAGAAGGACAAGGGCAGCAGTCGCGTGGGAACACCACCACCTCCAAGTTCCCCTCCAAGTCACACACCATGACGTGGAAGTTTATCGCCGTTCCTTCATCGTCGCTGGGTCAAAATCCTGGAACTCCCTACCTAACAGCACCTTCACCACACGGATCGCAGCTGTTCAAGAATGTGGCTCACCATCACTTTCTCAAGGGCAATTAGGGTTGGGCAATAAATGCTGGATTTGCCAGCGACGCCCAGATCCCGTGAACGAAGAAAAAAACCGAATAGAGTTTTACAAGATGATGTGAGGTTTGATAGAGAAAAACGATTCCCTCTGGCGAATGGGTAAAGAACTAACGATATTGGCGATCTTTACATACCAGTGAATGCGAAGGCAATTTGTCGCATCAAAGACTGAGTTTTATTCCCGAAGCTTAACTTCTCCCGATAGCTTGTTCGGCTCTCAACTCGGCAAAAGCATCGACAGAAGAGATTCTCAGTAAACATCCTCATATTTGCAATCAGATCAATTACAATGGAAACTTCCCGATGCCGGTCTTCAATCCCGGGTTTTGATCCCACCAGATCTCCTCTCTGAACATAGCGACCTTTCTCCAGTCCCAGTTAATGCAGTGATTATTCGAATTCTCTCTCTCTCCACCTTCCTGCGATACTGCTCAATCAAAGAAACTTTTAATATAAACATGATTCACCTTAATTAGAGAATCTGTTGCAGGAAAACAATGGGACCAATTTTGTTAGTGTAAATATATTTAGATTGAAAATATTTACAAATTGTTTGAGTTACTTACTTTAATAATAAATAGCTCTTTTGATCGACCCTATTTATAGAGGCTGTACTCACTCACAATATCTGCTGCCAACTCCAGCTCCGCCCACAGTAACACATCACTGATGGGGCGTAACCAGGGGCGGTAAGCTGTCTCCAGGTGACATCACAAAGGATACAGGAGACAGTCACACATCAGCCAGTAACGATGGCACAAAGCAGCCGGAGCCCCTCCCCCTCGATGTGTTCCAGGGTCACATGACCATGCTCTGCTCCTGGTGCGCAGTCTCACTGGGCAGGAACACATGTTGAGCTATCAGTCCTGTATCCGACCCCGCCCCCATTTACTGTGACAGGAGGAAGGGAGCACAGCTCTAGAATTACCCCTTACGCATTCGCCCTTCCATCATCCAAATGCGAGGTCCCACTATTTAATGGATCCCATGTCCACCACTTGTTTATACATTTTAAAGTTAAAGTCCCCCTTCTCTATATCAGGCAGCTTGTCTCCCTTATGATTTGGCAGTGAGAGGCAGTTTGAGGTAATATTGCTGAAATGAGGCAGTGATATTACAACCACCTCTGTGTTCTTAAAGTAGTCTACTCGCTTTTACAATAAGCAGCATCAGAGACAACATGTGGGGGGATCATCAGTAGTATCACGTGGCTTAATCATCGGGTTAGGAACAGCACGGGTAAGATATACGGTAAAGTTCCCTTAACACTGAAGCATCAGACACTCGCTGGGCAGGTACGGCATGGGTTAGACACAGAGTAAAGTTCTATCTACAACGTGCAATATAACCATCCGTGGGCAGGTACAGCACGGTTTACTCCGGAGTAAAGATCCATCTACAGTCTCCCCTCAAACACTCCCACTACGTGTAAAGGACGGGTTAGATACAGAGTAAAGCTCCCTCTACACTGTCCCATCATATACACCCATGGCACGTAGAGGACGGGTTAGATACAGAGTAAAGCTCCCACTACACTGTCCCATCAAATACTCCCACGACAGGTACAGCAATTATTAGATACAGAGTAAAGCTCCCACTACACTGTCCCATCAAATACTTCCAAGACAGGTACAGAAATTGTTAGATACAGAGAAAAGATCCCGCTACAATCTTCCATCAAATACTCCAAGGGCAGGTACAGCACGGGTTAGATACAGTATTAAGCTTCCTTTCGACTGTCCCGTCAAATATTCCCCGGGCAGGTACGAAGGGGTTAAATACAGTGTAAATCTCGCTGTATTTTGGTTCATCAAGCACAGTCAACTCAGTTACAGCATGTGCTCAATGCAGCGTAAAGCTCCTCAGACACTATCCAATGAAGCAAATCAACTCAGGTACAGCACGTTACGTTTTCAGGATAAAATTCCGTGTACATGTAATGTTGAGGCTCTCCCAGGTGAGGTGTGGGCAAGATTCACACACGAGTGAATCCCCAGTCAGATTTCGGCATCAAAGGCCGAGTCTTATGGCAAATGTTGAACAGCTGCTGATACCAGGTTCGACTCTCACCTCGGCAAAATCCTGGACTGATTGGATTCTCAGCAAAGTTCCCCATTCATGAAATCATTGCTGAAGCTTTATGTTTTATCCCGTCTTTGATTCTGGGGACCATGGTACCACCAGATATGTTGTGTGAAACCAATGACATTTCTCCGATCCCAGTTAGTGTGGTGATGATTCGCCTTCTCTCTCTCTGCACCGTCCTGAGATACTGCTGACTCCGAGGAACCAACAATGTATAAAAATGATTCATGTTAATTCCATAAACTGTGATCGGAATACAATGGGACTAACTTTGCGACTATGAATATATTTAATTTGAATATATTTGCAATTAATTACATTTGGTTGAATAACTTACTTTAATACTAACATGTTCCTTTCTGCCCTTGCCCCTATTTATAGGGGCTGTGCTCACTAACAATATCTACTGCCAACTCCAGCTCCGCTCACAATAACTCACCACTGATGGAGCGTAACCAGGGGCGGAAACCTGTCTCCAGGTGATATCATAAAGGAGCCAGGAGCCAATCATACAGCAGCCAGTAAAAATGTCACAAAGTAGCCGGTGCTCCGCCCAGCCGAGGCTTCGCAGGGTCACATGACCATGCTCTGTTCCTGTTGTGCAGTCTCACTGGGGATGAACACATGTTGTTCATCAGTCCCGTCTCCGACCCGTTCCATCTACTGAAATCCCAGGAAAAGAGCACAACCACGCGAAATTGCCCCTTACTCATTCTCTGTCCCATTCTCCTAATATGAGGTCCCACTATTCAATGGCCCAAATGTCCACCTTTTGATTTATACACCCCAAACACTCCCTCACATATTATCAAGTACTGCGTCTCCCTCCTTTCTCGACAGTGAAATGCAGTTTGAGGTAATAGTGCATTGATGAAGATATAACAACCACCTCATCTGTGTTTTAAAACCAGTCTATTCCCTGTAATAGGAAGGGGCGTCAGTGGCACATTGCAGGGATCATCAGGGCTATAAATGGTTGGAGCCATATGAACAATAATTGGAGGGGAAATCATGGGCAATAATAGTTCATGCTCCGTCTACACTGTCCCATCAAACACTCATAGTCCAGGTACGGCACGACAGACATGCAGATTAAATCAACCGCTACACCGTCCCATCAAACACTCCCAGGTCAGGAATCGCATGGTTTACATACAGTGTAAAACATATTTAAAGTGCCCACAAAACAGTACCACTTCAAGTCAAGCGCGAGATTGATAATGAGTAATGTTCCCTCTAAATTGTCCAATCAAACACTCCCAGGTTAGGTACAGTATGGATAAACAGAGAGCAAAGTTCCCTCAACACTGTCCCATCTGAAACTGAGAGGTCGCACAACACCAGGTTATAGTCCAACAGTTTTATTTGAAATCACAAGCTTTCGGAACTATCGCTCCTTCCTCAGATGAAGTAAATTGGATACAGAATCGTCAGAGCATATATAGATGGAAAAAAAAGCATGTGTACTTTACAATTGCAGACCAATAAATTAAATCATCCTGACTATCTGCCGAGGTGTGATAAAGTTAATTAAGTCAGCCAGGAAGGTACCACATCAAAAGACATAGCAAGATACAACTGAGACAATGAGGTGAAGTCGCAGGGGTTCTAACGTGTCAAAAGCTGCCGTCTGTATGTAAAACGAAAAGCTTTAAAAAAAAAATTTTACTTTTTTACTGGGAAAATTTTTACTTTTTTACTGGGAATCACATCTGTGAACAAGCTAACGACGACTCGAGTCCGGATCACGTCATGTATCGTGACATAAACCCAAGATCCCGATTGAGACCGTCTTCATGAGTGCAGAACTTGGCTATCAGTTTCTGCTCGATGATTTTGCGTTGTCGTGTGTTTCTAAGGTTGCCTTGGAGAACGCTTACCCGCAGATCCGAGGCTGAATGTCCTTGACTGCTGAAGTGTTCCCCGACTGGGAGGTAACAATCCTGCCTGGCGATTGTTGCGCGGTGCTCGTTCATACGTTGTCTCAGTGTCTGCATGGTCTCGCCGATGTACCATGCCGCGGTGCATTCTTTCCTGCAACGTATGAGGTAGACAACGTTGGCCGAGTCACATGAGTATGTACCATGTACCTGGTGGGTAGTGTCCTCACGTGTGATGGTGGTATCTGTGTTGATGATCTGGCATGTCTTGCAGAGTTTGCCATGGCAGGGTTGTGTGGTGTCGTGGTCGCTGTTATCCTGAAAGCTGGGTAATTTGCTGCGAACGATGGTACTTCTGAGGTTAGGCGGCTGTTTGAAGGCAAGTAGTGGAGGCGTGGGGATGGCCTTAGCGAGGTGTTTGTCGTCATCGATGACATGTTGAAGGCTGCGAAGAACATGTCGTAGTTTCTCCGCTCCGGGGAAGTACTGGACGACAAACACCTCGCTAAGGCCATCCCCACGCCTCCACTACTTGCCTTCAAACAGCCGCCTAACCTCAGAAGTACCATCGTTCGCAGCAAATTACCCAGCTTTCAGGATAACAGCGACCACGACACCACACAACCCTGCCATGGCAAACTCTGCAAGACATGCCAGATCATCAACACAGATACCACCATCACACGTGAGGACACTACCCACCAGGTACATGGTACATACTCATGTGACTCGGCCAACGTTGTCTACCTCATACGTTGCAGGAAAGAATGCACCGCGGCATGGTACATCGGCGAGACCATGCAGACACTGAGACAACGTATGAACGAGCACCGCGCAACAATCGCCAGGCAGGACTGTTACCTCCCAGTCGGGGAACACTTCAGCAGTCAAGGACATTCAGCCTCGGATCTGCGGGTAAGCGTTCTCCAAGGCAACCTTAGAAACACACGACAACGCAAAATCATCGAGCAGAAACTGATAGCCAAGTTCTGCACTCATGAAGACGGTCTCAATCGGGATCTTGGGTTTATGTCACGATACATGACGTGATCCGGACTCGAGTCGTCGTTAGCTTGTTCACAGATGTGATTCCCAGTAAAAAAGTAAAAATTTTCCCAGTAAAAAAGTAAATTTTTTTTTTTAAAGCTTTTCGTTTTACATACAGACGGCAGCTTTTGACACGTTAGAACCCCTGCGACTTCACCTCATTGTCTCAGTTGTATCTTGCTATGTCTTTTGATGTGGTACCTTCCTGGCTGACTTAATTAACTTTATCACACCTCGGCAGATAGTCAGGATGATTTAATTTATTGGTCTGCAATTGTAAAGTACACATGCTTTTTTTTCCATCTATATATGCTCTGACGATTCTGTATCCAATTTACTTCACCTGAGGAAGGAGCGATAGTTCCGAAAGCTTGTGATTTCAAATAAAACTGTTGGACTATAACCTGGTGTTGTGCGACCTCTCAATTTTGTCCACCCCAGTCCAACACCGGCATCTCCGCATCATGACCATCTGAAACTCCCAGGGTAGGTAGACAGGGGTTAGATACAGTGTAATTCTCACCGTATTATCGTTCATCCGGCACAGTGATCTCAGATACAGCATGTGACCAATGCAGATGCAGCTCCTCTGAAACTACCCAAAGAAGCACACCATCTCACGTAAGGCATGGTATGAATACACGACAGAAATCCCTGTATATGTAAGTGTCACGCATTCCCAGGTGAGGTATGGGCGACCTTTACATCCCAGTGAATCCTCAGTCAAATTGCCGCATCAAATGCCGAGCCTTTTGCCAGAAATTAAACGGCACACAATAGCTTGTTAGACTCTCACCTTGAAAAAATCCTGTAATGATGGGATACTCAGTGGAGCTCCTCGCCTTTCCAATCATTCATAATGCTTCCTGATTAATCCCGTCTTGTTCAATGAGAGTGTTGGTCCCATCAGATCTGCTCTGTGAAACCAGCGACCTTTCTCTAGTCCCGGTTAGTGTGTTGCTGATTCGACATTGCTCTCTCCACCTTCCTGAGATAATGCTCACTCCGAGAACCTTTTAATATCAAAATGATTCATTAATCCTGGAATGTGTTACTCAAAAACAATTGAACTAATTTTGCGACTATTAATATATTTAATTTGAATATATTTTCCATTAATGACATTTGGTTGAATTACTTACTTTAATATTAGATTGTTCTTTTCTTTCCTTGCCCCTGTTTTTAGGGACTGAACTCACTCACAATATAATCTGCCAACTCCAGCTCTGATGGAGCATAACCAGGGGCGGAAACCTCTCATAAAAAAGAGAAAATGCTGGAAGTACTCAGCAGGTCAGGCAGCATCTGTAGAGAGAGTAACAGAGTTAACGCTTCAGGTCGATGAACCTTCGTCAGAACTGGAAAAAGCTGGAGATGTAACAGATGTTAAGCAAGTGTAAGGGCAGGGAAAGGGGGTGGGGAAGAAAGAACAAAAGTGAAGGTCTGTGATAGGATGGAAGGCAGGAGAGATTAAGAAACATTAAGAGAGATTAAGAGATGTTGCAAGGCAAAAGGAGATGGTAATGGGACAAGTTAAGAAACAAACGATGGCTCTAGATGAAGTGTAAATGGCACTGGCAGAAAGAAAGACAGCTGTCATGTGGGAGAGAGAGAAAAAATGTAAATACAATGGGAAAAAAATGATGGGGCAGAGGTTATGGTCTGAAATTGTTGAACTCTATGTTGAGTCCAGAAGGATGTAAAGTGCCTAATCGAAAGATGAGGTGCTGCTCCTCGAGTTTATGTTGAGCTTCATTGGAACAGTGTAAGAGGCCGAGGACGGTTATGTCAGAGTGGGAGTGGAGCGGAGAATTAAAGTGACAAGCGACTGGAAGCTCGGGGTCAACCTTACGGACTGAACGGTGTTGTTCCGCAAAGCGGTCACCCAATCTGTGTTTGGTCTCCCCAATGTAGAGGAGACCGCATCGTGAGCAGCGAATAAAGTATACTAAATTGCAAGAAGTAAAAGTAAATCGCTGCTTCACCTGGAAGGAGTGTTTGGGGCCCTGGACAGTGGGAAGGGTGGAGGTAAAAGGACATGTGCATCTCCTGCGCTTGCATGGTAAGGTGCCGGGCAAAGGTAAATGGATGTTGGGGTGATAGAGGAGTGGACTAGGGTGTCGCGCAGGGAGCGGTCCCTTGGGACTGCTGAAAGGGGAGGTGAGGGGCAGATGTTTTTGGTGGTGGGATCACGCTGGAGGTGGCAGAAATGGTGGAGGATGAGCCGTTGAATGTGGAGGCTGGTGGGGTGAAAGATGAGGAAAAGGGGATCCCTATCGTGGTTCTGGGAGGGAGGGGAAAGAGTGAGAGCAGAAATGTGGGAGATAGAATGGACACGGTCAAGGGCCATGTCAACCACAGTAGAGGGGAATCCTCGGTTAAGGAAAAAGGAAGACATATCGGAGGCACCAATCTGGAAGGTGTCATGGTCAGAGCAATTGCGGCAGAGATGGAGAAATTGGGAGAATGGAATAGAGTCCTTACAGGAATCGGGGTGGGAGGAAGTGAAATCCAGGTAGCTGTGGGAGTCAGTGGGCTTGTCATGAATGTTTGTCAATAGCATATCCCCAGAGCTGTAGTAAGAGAATTCGAGGAAGGGAAGGGAAGAGTCGGAGATGGATCGTGTGAAGGTGAGGGAAGGGTGCAAAATTTAAGCAAAGTGAATGACATTTTCTAGTTCAGAGCGAGAGCAGGAAACAGCACTGATACAGTCATCAATGTCCCTGAAAAAGATGTAAGGGAGGGGACCCGAGTAGGACTGGAACAAAGAATGTTCCACCTATCCCACGAAAAGGCAGGCATAGCTGGGACCCATGCGGGTTCCCATAGCAACACCTTTAATTTGGAAGAAGTGACTGGAGTCAAAGGAGAAGTTGTTTAATGTGAGAACAAGCTCAGCCAGGTGGAGGAGGGTGGTGGATGGGGACTGGTTGGGCCTCTGTTCAAGGAAGAAGCGGAGCACCTTCAGGCTATCCTTGTGGGGGATGGAAGTTTAGAGTGATTGGACGTCCATAGTGAAAAGGAGACGGTTGGGGCCAGGAAACTGGAAAATGTTAAAGTGGTGGAGGGCGTCGGAAGAGTCATGTATGTAGGTGTGAAGAGACTGGACAAGGGGAGAAAAAATAGACTCGAGATAGGAAGAGATATGTTCCGGTAGGCAAGTACAGGCTGAAATGATGGGTCTACCAGGGCAGTCCTGTTTGTGGATCTTGGGAAGAAGGTAGAAGCGGGCGGTGTGCGGTTGGGGACCTATGAAGTTGGCGGCCGTGGAGGGAAGTTCTCCAGAGGGGATGAGGTCAGTGACGGTCTTGGAAACGGTGGCTTGATGTTCAGTAGTGGGGTCATGGTCCAGGCGGAGCTATGAGGAGGTGTCGGAGAGTTGGCGTTCAGCCTCCTCTAGGTAGAGGTCGGTTCGAAAAACAACAACAGCACGACCCTTGTCAGCAAGTTTAATGACAATGTTGGGGTTGGATCTGAGAGAATGCAGTGCTTCAAGTTCAGAGGGAGGTAGGTTGGAGTGGGTAAGGGGTACAGGGAAATTGAGATGGCCGATGTCTCGCCGGCAGTTAGCAATGAAAAGATCTAGAGCGGTTAAGAGGCCAGAGGGAGGCGTCCAGGTAGAACGAGAATTCTGAAAACGGCAGAAAGGGTCAGCTGTGCGGGTGGAAGACCCCTGGCCAAAGAAGTGGGCACGGAGACGAAGGCAGCGGAAAAAGAGCTCAGCATCGTGCCGAGCTCGAAATTCATTGAGGTGGGGTCGTAAGGGAATGAAGCTCAGGCCTTTGCTGAGGACTGATCGTTTGGGGTCAGAGGGGGAACGTCAGAGGGGATAGTGAAAACATGACAGGGGGTGAGATTTGAAGAAGGGTTGGGGTCAGAGGAACGTGAAGGGGAAGAAGGTTCCGGAGGGATGTTTGTGTCCAAGTGTTGTTGAAGCTTGCTATCCTTGACACCTGAAATAAAGAAAACAAGTTTTTTGTTAAAGCGCCGGATTAGGTGTAGGATGAAAATGTACTGCGGACCAGGAGAGCTTTGAGATAGAGTGAGTCGGTGCTGCTGAAGAGTGTTGTTAAAGCGCCGGATGAGGCGAAGGATGTGGTAGAATGTGTTCAGTTCTGGTCACCACACTTTCGGGAGGGTTTATTAGCCTAGGAGGGAGTGCAGCCTAGATTTACCGGAATGCTACATAGACACCAAGGGTTAAATTACGAGGAGAGATTACTCATACTAGGGTTATATTACCTGGAATTTAAAAGCTTAAGGGGTGATTTGATTGACGTATTCAAGATATTAAAGCGAACTGATAGGGTAGATAGAGAGAAACTGTTTCCGATGTTTGGCGAGTCTAGGACACGTGGGCAGAGACTGAAAAATAGAGCCAGACCTTTCAGGAGTGAAGTTAGGAAACACTTCGACAGGCAATGGGTGGTTGAAATTTGTAACTCACTTCCGCAAACAGCAATTGATGCTGAGTCAATTGTTAATTTTAAACATGAGATTGATCGTTTTTTGTTAACCTCCGGGATATCGGATATAAACGGAGCTGGGTCACAGATCACACATGATCTCATTAAATGGCGGAACAGGCTCGAGGGGTTAAATGGCTCACTCCTGTTCCTATAATGAGTGTGAAATGATCGTGTTTCAAGGTGCTGCACGTAAGTGGAGATGAGAATCGCGATTAATGAAGAAGCCAGAACAGGGACTTGAACCCTGGACCCTCAGATTAAAAGTCTGATGCGCTGCCGACTGAGCTATCCGGACTCTGCTGTCAGTAGCCCATACAACGACTTTCATTGGCTCACGTACTGCATTACACACTCAACCAATTGCATTTGCTTCTCCAGTAATCCCGCCTGTACAGCGCATTTCTCTCACAAACGCAGACTGACTGCCCCCACCGGCTTCACTTCAAGAACAGTCTCCCTCCCACAAAGGACACGCTCTTTAACAGCGGCCTCAGATGTGAAAAAGGAGGTGTCAGTTTGTTACATAAATAAATGAGGGCATCTGGCGCTTCTCTCCCTGACACCGGGGAACTAGTGAGACAGACTTTACAGCAAGGTTTTGCTTATTGTGGTCATGATGCGGAGATGCCGGTGTTGGACTGGGGTGGACAAAAATGAGAAGTCGCACAACACCAGGTTATAGTCCAACAGATTTATTTAAAATTACGAGCTTTCGGAGCGCTGCTCCTTCTTCAGGTACAAGTACTTGTACCTGAAGAAGGAGCATCGCTCCGAAAGCTCGTAATTTTAAATAAAACTGTTGGACTATAACCTGGTGTTGTGCGACTTCTCATTTCTGTTTATTGTGAAAATGCAAAGAAAATATTGTTACGGAATTATCAAGACTCCAATCAGCGCTAAAAGAGCTTTGACCCCGACGTGATTTGAACACGCAGCCTTCTGATCTGGAGTCAGACGCGCTACCATTGCGCCACGAGGTCATAAAAGCACGGCTAAATAAAGCAGCAAACTGCTCAGAATACACAACAGGTGGAGCAGCTTCCGAAAAAAAATTAAACTTTCGGCGTGTAGACAATAGTTAGAACTACAAACAAGGGCGTGTGAAAATATAAACTGTGGGTGTGTATATAGAATCATAGAAACTCACAGCACAGGAGGAGGACATTCGGCCCGTCGTGCCTGTGCTGGTTTAGAAAGAGCAGCCGTGCTGTATTTCCCTATTAGTCCTCCCAAAGTGCATCACTTCACTCTTCTCCGCATTGACCTCCATCTGCCATACTTCTGCCCATTTCACCCTCCTGTCTGTGTCATCCTGAAGTCGACAACTATCCTCATCATTATCTATTAAGGTGCCAATTTCGTGAAATTTGCAAACCTTATAATGCTGCTCGAGTCAAGTTCGTTTATAAAAGTTACAAAGAATAAAGGACCCAAAACAGGCCCTTGGGGAACACCACTGCAAACCACCTCCCCGTGTGAAACACACCCATCCATCACCACCCTTTACTTCCTGTCACTGAGCCAATTCTGTATCCATACCATCATTTTTCTCTTAATTCCATGGGCTTCCATCTTCTTAACAAGCATCCCCTCTGTGTGTGATATTTATAGAGAAAGTTAGTGTTATATGTGGGCCAATTTAAAGTTTATTCTTATAACGAGAAATCCTGTTATAAAAATATAAATATATATAATTGTATCTGTGATCATTCTAAATGTACTTGGGTGTATCTGAATGCTAGTTATAAATATATATATATGTGTATCTTTGTGTTAGTTATCATTGTTTGTGTGTGTGTGTGTGTGTGCCTGTGTTATGTATAAATATATTTGTGTGTAATTTATAAGTTCCATGTTGAGAAATAAATATATACAAAATATTGGAATGAAGGCAGATGTCCCCCAATAAAGGAATAAATGTTATAGGTACATGGGAAAACATTTGCAACTAACAGAGTCATGAAATACATTTACATGTAAAATAATCAAAATAAATTTGCATCCAAAATCGATAGACCCAGTTATATTTAAAATTATCGCAATGATTTAATGTAATTTTCCTTGGTGATCTAGTAGTTAGGATTTGGCGCTTTCATTGTCATGGCCTGTGTTCGAGTCCCAATCAGAGGCTAAAGCGCAACTTTTAATTCAATTAATTCCATGCATCTGCTGAGAGAGAAAAAGTCTACTGTTTTAATCCCCATTAATTAACTGATGACCTTCTTTTGAAAGAAATGCTGACTAACCAAGAGTCGATATTTCAATATTTTTTTCTGTGATGAACTGTGACCCACATCTCATTTCACACACAGGAGTCTGGTTTAAAATGTTCATTGCTTCTGACACCAGGAATCTAGTGCAACTTTTATTAAACTTAACAGGACCGGTTATTTCTCAGACAGTAATATTCTCTGACACAATGTTCCCGCCCAGGCCCGGGACATTCCGTGCGTGAGGCGAAGGTGATAACCGCTCCAGTCCGGAAACCAGCGCTTCACCGCACACACACTGTTCAGCGAGATGCTCAATTCCTCTTTCTGCAAATTCATCACTAGGGAACCGACAATACCAGGGTTGCTGATTTCCAGATTTACATCAGTAACCTTTTCAATAAAGTCATGGCCTCGCAGACCAGCTTTCCTGCAACCGGTGCGGTCTCCCTTCCAGCCTTTCCCTGCCTTGTTTGTCCCGAAGTATTCTGATTGTCATCGAGCTGAAACGTTAACTCTCTCCACAGATGCTGCCTGGCCTGCTGGACATGTTGATGGATTTAGATGAAGTAGGGTGGGAGGAGGCTCATGAGGAGACTAAAAACACGGGCATGGACCTGTTGGGCTGATTGGCCTGTTTCCCTGCTGTAAATACTGTGTAATACTGTGTAATACAGCACAGATGTTCCCCCGTGCAAACTTCATCTACTTGAGCTACTTTTTAGTATTTCCGGGCTTCAACTGTTCAAATGTTTACTGCCGGTTCGCTGCTGGCGTAGACCAATTTCACTCAATGATCTTCTGACGCGGAGATGAGAGTGCTGGAACTGAGTCAAAGCTAGTCTGAACCGGCCATCTGTTGCTGTATTGTTGTGTGAGTTGTTTGGTATTATCCTACTTTTTTCATTCAAAGTTATGGAAGTTCTGACTTTCGGTTGTTGAATAAAATGATCACAAATCTTCAATGACCGACACTCAACATTTTCTCAGTTTCCACACCCACATTCTCCAAATATTGTTCTAAATGCCATGAAAATATTCAATCCACTTTTATATTAATAGTAATGGTAATCCAAGTTCATCTCTCTTGATTAATCGAATCACATTCCAGGTGGAGTGGGTCTTTATCAATCCTTTTGTTGAAGGCTTGTGCGTGAGGAAGATTATTTAAGCTTTTGTGGCACTGACACTTAACATTTAAATTTAAGTAATATTGGGCACATGCAGTTGGTGTAAGTGTTCTGCTGGGCCACGGGGGCCGAGTGACTCAGCGATGGATCATTAATAAATTGTGTGAAGTTCGCGTGGATTGGAATTTCCCCTAACTCGCATCAAGTCCCGTTTACCCATCGCGACTGTGCTCCTGGTTAAGCAATGCCTCGATATCAAAATGCCCTCTCACGCAGTGCACGCTCTCTCACCCAGGTCGTAACAACTCGCTGAGTAAAGAACAATCTCCTCACACCACTTTACCAATTATCTGAAATCAGTGTCCTCTTGTTACCGATCCTCTTGTCAGTGGATACAGTTTCGCTCTATCTGTTCTATTACCCCGCCACCCCCGTGCCCCCATAATTTTGAACACCTCAATTAAATCTCCGCTTAACCTTCGTCGCTCTAAGGAGAACAATCCCAGCTTGGATAGTCTCTCCACATTACTGAATTCCCTCATCTCTGCACATGAGGCAAGGCGGAGGATTGGAAAATATTGCCAGTTGGGAGCGGTAAAGTTCGAAAGGAACCAAAAAAGAAAACACAGACAACAGCTTTGTGAATCATTAGATCCGCTTCAGGAAGGGAATCAGAGGAGAATGAAGGGCGAACCGCCCGATTGATCAGAGGTCAAGACACCGGTCCCTCGTTTAAGATGCTGGAACATTTTCTCTGATGTTATCGGTGACATTAACTGCACTGAGACAATTAAAGGATTCTTGTTACTGCAGATCAGGAAATCAAACGCAACATCGGGATCGGGACATTCAGAGTAATTCGGAACAAACAAGCCACCGAAAGGCTGGAAGGGAGACCGCACGGGTTGCAGGAGAGCTGGTTCACAGTGACATGGGTGTGTCTGCAGTGTGCGGACCAGACAGTCTCTGTGTGTTCACAATGAATGTCCCATTCTTTAATGTGGAAATGTAAAAGTGATAGTGGGCAATTGGTACTCTGGTCGCAGCAATCTGAAACTTTAACTCACTGACACCCTGGTTTAGGGAATCTTACAACAACACATCCGATCGTCTCTGTGACCCAATCGGTTAGCGCGTTCGGCTGTTAACCGAAGGTGATTCGATCCCACCCAGGGACGAAGGTTTTGATAGTTTTTTTCCCCTTTATGATTCATTGCCGCACAGTTCCAGGTTGACAATGTGAGCTTTGGCTGCAGGAAAATATTCCGCACACATTGCCAGCTGTGCTGTTATCCAATAAATTCCGCCCCAAATACTTTAATGAGCACTCAATTCAAACCAAATGATAAAAACATACAGATGGATTATGTTCCTCCAACCAACCCGTTAGAAATATATTAAGTTATTGGGTTCAAATAAACTGATGGAAATTGATTCTGTATCTCCATATATAGAACTGGAACTCGCCATCGCACCGTGTGAGGCTACATTGAATGTGTGGCTATTGTGCAGCTGGTATTAGGGAAAACAATTTAAAACACGCTGGGCCATTTTAGTGATAATTTAGTTGCATCTAAAAGCTGCATTTTTTCAATGTAAATGTTGTAAAACACTGCAGTCTGACAGCAGGCACATGCGAACATGATGCAATATCTGTGATGACGTCATGCTCTGGAACACCCCGCCTAAACCCCTCCACCTTTACCCCTCCCTCACCTCCTTTCAGACCCTCCTTAAAACCGAAGGCTTTGAACAGTTTGGGTCAACCCTATTAACAGTTCCATAATTGTACAATGTAATGAGCTATAGCTGCTGCCGATCAAAGGGGCATAACACACTAAATATAAAGGATGAGCTCACAAATATCAGGCGCAGTGCGGGTCTGGTCAACGTCAAACCCCTCCTTTCTCATTCAATAGAGGAAGAAGAGACTCAACGGGAGTCAGACGCCAGAAAGTTTAATAAATAGAACAACAAAAGACACAAATACAAGTAACATCTATTTCCAAATCTTATCAAAGCACATTTATTTCACGTTATGTAAAAACTGACTGCTATGACTTTGAAAATGAGCACCATGTAGTTAGTGTTCACGAGTGACTTGTATTCCTGTGCTTGTCCTTCAAGTTTGCAATTCACTTTGTATTGGATATTGAAGAGACTCGCATTTCAAGATGAGGTCACAACGCACTACGTGTAAAGCAACCGACTTGTATAATGACACATGGAGTTTGTCCAACACCTGTGCTACCAGAGCCTTTCAGCGGGTGGATTGATAACAGAATTTGCAGAATAGGACAACAAAAATACTCCAACGTCATTGAAAGTTATCGATCATTTTTCTAAGTAAGGGTCCTGTGCACAATGATCAAGTGAAAAAAAGTTTCTCTATTTTAACCCTATTAATTCCTTTCATAATTCTAAAAACCTCAATGAAATCAGCGATTAACCTTCTATATTCCAAGGAATACAAGCCTAGTTTATGTAATCTCGCCTCAGAATCTCACCATTGGACCCTGGAAACATTCTGGTGGATCAGTGCTGCACTGCTTCCGAGGCCAATGTCAAGCCTTTCTGAGGTGCCGGGCCCAGAACTGTACAGAGTCCTCCAGAGGTGGTCTAACCAGGACTTTGTACAGCTGTAGCAAAACTTTCTCCCCTTTGTATAACTGCCTCTGTTACAGATTATACAGTTCTTGTGATTGGATTGTATATACCAACTCGGCAAAACAAGGACTTGTTTGACCGGAATAAACGGTTTAAATATTTCGATTTGAAATCAATTCCACAATTTTTTTTTTTAAGAAACTGTATAAGAATCCCGGTATCCAGTTTTAGTGTCATTGGATCAGGGAACTTCGTCAGTTACCACTCACTGTGCATCGACACTGCAGAGGCTCCAACACCTCTGACAATATAGTTTTTCCAAACTCTCCGTTTTCAAAATAGAATTGTATAATTAATTGAAAGGGAAACATGTGCAGGTCTATGGGGAATGAACAGGGGAGTGCGATTAATTGGGGCTCTTTCAAAGAGCCGGCACAGGCATGATGGGTGAATTGCCTCCTTCTGTGCTGTGTCATTCTATGATTCTACTAACAGATCAATTTCTGCCATTTTCTACAGCCTTCCTCAATAGAGCACCGAAATTCTATTTCTGTAAAAATCATTCCTGAAGTGCAGCACGGCTGGTTATGTTACTAAAATCATTCTTGCTGCCGTATTTCCGTAGTGCAGTGGTTATCATGCTTGCTTAACACAGAAAATGTCTCTGATTCGGACCTGGACAGAAGTATTTTGAGAATTTGTTCAATTAAATATTAGGAAAATAGAATAATTCGCATTTGTGTTTAGATATTAATAAAATACAATATCTCACAGCTGTGTTACATTTGCTGTTTCTCAGTTCGGTTCTGTACACATTCAATCTCTACAGTGTCTCTGTATCTCTGTATGTAGTGTCGCTGCAACTATAGAAAACCCTGGTTAGACCACACCTGGAGTACTGTGAGCAGTTCTGGGCACCACACCTTAGGAAGGATATATTGACCTTGGAGTCAGTGCAGCGTGTCCAGAATTATACCTGGACATCAAGGGTTAAGTTAAGAGGAGAGATTACACAAATTAGGATTGTATTCAATAGAGTTTAGAAGGTTAAGGGGTGACCTGATCGAATTTCTCAGATATTAAGGGGAACAGATAGGGTAGATAGCGAGAAACTATTTCTGCTATTTGGGGATTCTAGGAGTAGGGGCATAGTCTAAAAATTAGAGACAGACATTTCAGGAGTGAAATTAGGAAACACTTCTACACACAAAGGTTGGTAGAATTTTGGAACCCACTTCAGCAAATGGCAATTGATGCTAGATCAATTGTAAAGTTTAAATCTGAGATTGATAGTTTTTGTTAACTAAAGGTAGGAAGCGATCTGAAAGGCGGATATATGGAGTTAGGTCGCAGATCAGCCATGATCTATTGAATGGCGGAACAGGCCCGAGGGGCTGAATGGCCTGCTCCTGTTTCTATGTCACTGTGCTCTCTCTCACGCTCTCCCGTCACCAGCCCTGACGGTGCAGAAAGCCCCTCTCAAAGCTTCACATTCCGGCTGATATCAGTTGAATTGTGAGAGATGATTGAAGGATCCTGCAGCGCTGCCTCGGTCAACAGCAGCCGTTCTAAGCCGCATTTCAAACCCGTGCACAAGTTCATCAATGATTCGCTCTTCCCCAGCTCCAGAGTGACTGAGGCCGGGACAAGCAGCAAAATTCCAGTCCCGCACTCTCCAGTCACCCGCTGCCTGTGGAGAGCGGCGGATGCAGCCTCAATCAGCGGGTTACTGCCCATCCCTGGAATGCAAGCTGCCACGGCCCGGGCCAAATCTCCCCGTACACCCAGCACAGGCTTCCGAAAAGGCGGGGCGATTATATCCGGGTCACTCAGCCTTCTCGCAGCATTCACAGATACCGGAGTGAGGGAAACTTTCTTTGGGCCTCAATGGGGAAACCCCAGGCGGAAACAATTTGTGGGAACTTGCTCCTCATGATCGTGTCTTCTCGTGTGATAGGGGCTACAATCATTTTAAATTTAACAACGGCTGCAGCAGATTCCTGGTGTCATACGCACTGAACATTTTTAACCAAACTCTTAATATACAGCAAAACGGGAAGGTTAAATGTTCAGGACATGCAGAGCAGAAAAGCTATTACATTTTCACTGTCAGTCGGCAAACATATGAGCATTTCGTTCAGTCTGCAACAAAAGGTTTATTCACGGAATTTAATCTAATTATTCACGGTCTCACAGAGAGGCTCTGGATAATGCGGGCACCTTAAAGACAGACGCAGGCGACATTGGAATTGAAAAGAAGAAATGGCAGACATGATAAACAATTACATTGTATCGGTCTTCAAAGTAGAGGGAGAGCATAAACTAATAGAGACATGGAGAAAACGAAACCTAAATCATACAGAGGGATTTACTAGATTTTATATAACGACATCCAGCAGGCATTTGATAAGGTTCCACACTAGAGACTGTTAGCAAAAACCAAAGCGCATGGAATTTGAGGCAACGTATTGACACGGGTAGGGAATTGGTCAGGAGGTAGGAGACACAGAGTATGGATAATGGGTATGTGCTCCAATTGGCAGGATGTGACTAGTGGTGTCCCCTGGGAGCTGGACTGGGGCCTCAGCTTTTCACTATATTGATAAATGTCTTAGATGAAGGAATAGTGAACCTGATATCCAAGTTTGCTGATGGCACTAAGTTGGGAGCACAGTAAGCAGTGTAGATGGGAGCAGTGAATTGTGAAGTGACATTGATAGATTATGCGAGTGGGCAAAACTGTGATTAATGGAGTTCAATGTGAGGAAGTGCCTGATCATCCACTTTGGACATCAGAAAGATAGGTCAGTGTATTTTCTAAAAACATTGTGTTAGAGAATGAATTTTCCTCTGAAATAGCCGGTCCTGTTAAATGTAACAAATGTTGCACCAGATTCCTGGAGTCATCAGCACAGAACATTTCAAACCAGGCTGCAAAACACAATGGCGCATAATTTCCGATGCCTACGGGTGTGTAGGAGATGTGTACACACCCGCAGGGACCTCGTAAGTTCCGGTTTCAGGCATGAGAAGCGCATGCGCTGAAAACCGGCACTTCCGATCTGTGAAGAATCCTCTTGACAGATCGGACGCCTGCCCTGGAGAAGAACTTCTGCGGGGGGAGAGTGTCGCTTTTAAAACAGCTAAGTTTATTTTTAACACCGTAAAAAACGTTAATTATTTTTTCAAAAAATTAAATTTTTGTTTAAAATATTTAATTTATTTAATTTATTTGTAATTTTAACTCATTTTTTAAAAACGTGATTTAAAAAAAAAATGTAATGCGTCTTTTTTCAGTGATCCCCATTCATACCTTTGACAGGCTGGGATTCCCTTCTCCCATTGGCTGGCCTGGCCCACGAGATCCCAGGGACGCTTGAGAACTGCCTGCGCCCCTGGGATACCTGGGCCTCTGCGCGCGCGCACCAGGAGAGGCCCAGGAGCTGAAGAGTTATGACCTCGGGAGCCCTCGGAAATCGGAAATTACGGGCAATGTGAAAAATGTGATTAAATGTTCATCACTAAATTAATTTGTGCAGCCTAAATTATTGAAGCTTCGACTGTACCTCAGTAACCATGTTAGCATTTCTTTCATTCTGCAAACGAACCTTATCTGTTAATTAATGACAATTACAACATTGTTTTCACATTGGATGCATGTAGTGAATTTGATAAGGCCTTGAATTAACAACTGTTGTAAGAGTCAATCCGCTCAACGGTGATTGAACCCGAGCCTGTAGCGGCGAAAGGGCCGAATCCTGGCCATTAGATCAACAGGGAACGTGGCAACGAATCGTTGGGATAATTTTAAATATAATTGGGTCTATCCGTTTTGGATGCAAATTTATTGTGACTTGTTTTACATGTAAATGCATTTCATGATTCTGCTGCTTACAAATGTATTTACAGGTATCTGTAATATTGATTCATTTATTGGGGGGCATCTGTCTCATTCCAAATGTATTTTGTGTGTTGTGGGGATCTGGAACGCTCTACCTGAACAGATGGTGGAAGCTGATTCCATCAATAATTTTAAAGGGAGTTGGACAGTTACTTGAGGATGAGGACCTTACAGGGTTACGGACAAAAATCGGGGGTGTGGGATTGAGCACGGCTGCTCTTTCTAAGCCAGTACAGGCACGACGGGCCTAATGGCCTCCTCCTGTGCTGTGAGTTCCTATGATTCTATATTTACACACACACAGTTTATGTTTTCACACGGCCTTGTTTGCAGTTCTAACTAATGTCTGCACGCCGAAAGTTTCATTGTTTTTCAGAAGCTGCTCGAGCTGTTGTGTATTTTGAGAGCAGTTTCCTGGTTTATTTTCCTGTGATGTGATGATTCTGGGGAATCGGTGCGTGTAATTGGATTGGCTGCAGTCTGCGGGCAGCAGGTGATGACAGCGGGCGGGATACAGTGACTGACAGGTGAACGCTGCTTCTGACTCTGTCTGACACCCGGTGCGAGTGGCCGGGAATTTAAATTCCTTCTACACCTTCACGTGGAAGAATAAAAAGGCGTTTGAGAAACATTGATATAAATAAACATCCCTGCTGGTTGTCCAAACGTGAACCTCGTGGTGCAACGGAAGCGCCTCTGACTCCCAATCAAAAGGTCGCGTGTTCAAATCGCGTCGGGGTCAAATCTCATTTTAACATTGATTGGAGTCTGGATAATTCCGGAAGAATGCTTTTCCACAATAAACAGAACCTTCCTATAAAGTCTGTCTCACTAGTTCCCCAGTGTCAGGGAGAGAAGCGCCAGATGCCCTCATTTATTTAATGTAACACACAGACACAATCATACAGCTCAATAAACCCTGGCCCCCTCCCCACTTCTAGGGAATCTCCCAAAGCGCTTCATAGAGGTTTGATCAAAAATATTGCAGCGGAATCCAAAGAAGGAGCTATTAAGACGTCTGACCAAAGGACTCCTACGGATTTAAGGAGACGGAAGTGTCAGGGGAGGAAATTCCAGCGAGTGAGACACCGGTTATGACTGACTTTTTATAGTGTGAAGAGAAAGAGGGATGCACAAGAGGCCGGAGTCATAGATTCATAGAATCTAAGGATCACAGCATCTTACAGCCCAGAATGAGGCCATTCGGCCCGTCCTGCCTATGCCGGCTCTTTGAAAGAATTATTCAGTCCCACACCCCAGCTTTTTCCCCATAACCCTGCTTATTAGATCTCTTCAAATAAATGTCCAATTGCTTTTTGAAAGTTTCTATGGAATCTGATTCCACCATCCTTTCAGAGAATGTGTCCGGATCGTAACAACCCTGTGTGTGAATAAATTCACTAATGTCCCCTCTAGTTCTTTTGGCAATTATTTTAATTCTATGACCTCTGGTTCTCGATCCACTCTTCCGAGAAAACAGTTTCTCCCTTCTCTATCATAACCCCTCATTATTTTGAATAACTTTTGTAGGTCTCTCCTTAACCTTCGTTGCTCTAAGAGAACAATCCCTGGGTTAGTTTTCTGATGGGAAAAAATCAACTGGGCCGAAGAAGCAGTTGCAGCTAATTCCATAAAATGCAACTTGACGGTGAAGTGGAAAGATCAGTCTGTCAGAAGGGGGGTTCAAACCCACGCCGCGCAAAGGAGACTGCGCAATTGAACGCAACACATTAGACCGCTCGCCCAAAGTGTGGCTGGGATAGATCACCCTGAGATGAAGAATCTAACGCTCTACCGACTGGGCTCGCCAGACCTGTTTTAAATTTGCATCATTGTCACTTATTGCAGTGATTCTGCTGTTTGCTCCGCCCCAGAGATTTAACTTGTTCTACAAACCACGAACCAATTTCTCCTGAATTCCAAGGTGTATCAGGAAGTCAACCATTAAACCATTCATTGACCACAGGGGTTCAGGACATTTTCTGGGAGCAAAGCGCATTGTCCTTATCAATATCGCTTGTCTATTTCCCGGTGATTCCCGACACCGTCTGTATCTCTGGCTGTGTTTATATGTGTTTGTATCTGTGACATTAAATAAATGATGGATCCGCCGCTTCTCTCCATGGCACTGGGAAACTAGTGACACGGACTTTTGAGTGAGGTTCTGGTTAATATGAAAAAGCAAAGAAAACATATGTAATGCTGATCAATCTCCAGTATGCCCAAGATACCTTTTCCCTCAGTCCCCACAAATGAGGATCCATTATGGCCCAAAAATTAGTCTCAGTATGCGAGAGTACGCACTCGCGTATTCTGTCTCCAATTGCCGGTTTTCTGCATGCACTGCGCATGCGCTGAAAACCGGCACTTCATGTTGGTTCACCTGCAGGTATCTCCGTGGAATCACGTGGGCCGGAGATTCTGCGCGTGCGTCCTGAACTTTAATGCTCCAAAAATTAGTGCCGCTACGCGAGAGTACGCACTGCGTACTCGCGTATTCTGTCTCCAATTGCCGGTTTTCTGCATGCACTGCGCATGCGCTGAAAACCGGCACTTGGTGAATGGAAAAGGGGGCGGGTCCTAGGTGAACCGCGTGCGCGCTACAGGCTGCGCACACGCTGTGCACTTAGTGGTTTCAACGCGCAGGTAAGTACGGAAGATTCTGCACATAAAAAAAGGAGTAAGACCCACTTTTAACAAGGTAAGTAGTGAATTAAGTATTATTTTGAATTTTTTTTAACAGGTATATCTTTTTTACAGACTTTAAAGACAGATAAGTTTATTTTTATAACTTTTTAAAAGATTTTAAATTTTTTCAAAAATTTTATTTTTTATTTAAAATGGTTAATTTATTTAACTATACTTATTTTATTAATGTGATGGTTTTTTTTTTAAATTTAATTGAGGTTTAGCGGTTCTTTTGGGGGGCTATAGTATTCATAACTTTCACAGCTCTTATGTGAAAGTTATGAATGGAAGATGGTGTGCTGCCATTGGCTCTAACTGAGTCACGTGATCCCACAGCTCGCACGAATTAACTACGCCGGTGGGATACCCAAGCCCAGCACAGCAGCTGTCCAGAACATCAAGTTCGTGCGAGCTGGAACTGAAAAAGCCAACGCGCAGTGAGAGATCGCGGGGAGGCCTTACCCTCGCACGAAGGCTTCCTCACGAATTTTTGGGCCAATATTTTTTCTGAATGAAAGTAGTGTGTGTAAGCTCCTAGCAGTTACACATGTAAAAAGCAGGAGTAAGAGCCATTTTTGAAGATCCAGAGACAGCAGGAGGAATAAATCCTTTTGCAGTGGGGCTACTGAAGTGAGTTTTTTTAAATCTGAAAGCCACCAAAGTTTATTTAATTAAGTCTCAGATAAGTTTGCAATTTAAAAAAAAGTTTAAAAACGGGTTTTGACCATTTGGAGTAGTATAGCAACTGTAGGTGTGAACAAGGCATATTTAGGTATCTATCATAAATGTGAAAATGAAAGTTTAAAAATGAACTATTTACATTTCAAAAGTTTTAAAGATGAAAATGAGTAAGTAAGTATCTATGTATGTATGTATGTATGCATTAATTTATGAAAATGTTACAGTTCTGGAAAATCAACTAGGGCCGTGTGGCGGGTAGATGTGTTCCCAATCCGATAGCACACGTTTCCCACCATAGCCCGACCTGATTTTATAGCCACTCACTTTACTAAAGTTACTTTAACAACTATTTCCATTTTTTCATTACAACTTTCAGTATGAAGTGGAAGCCTGTGAGGGAGAAAGATGCCCTTTCACAATCAATTCCTGTTCCTCTGTGGGATTTTGTATCAGAGAATTTTTGATGCCAGACAACAAATCAGACAGAGGAACCAAGCCCGTCTCCTCCTGAGAAGGAGAAACTACTACCCACCAAATAGAGTGTACAGAGAGAGGCTGTCATTTGAGATGCTGTCGGAGGAGTTGTGTGTGAGGAGGCTGCGCTTCAGTAAAGAGTCAATTGGCCGAATCTGTGACATGTTAAAGGAGGACCTTCAAACACGCTCGAAAACCGTCACTGCCTTGTCAGTGAATATGAAGGTAACCACAGCACTGAACTTCTTTGCAAGTAGGACTTTTCAGGCAAGCACCGGTGACATTTCCAACAAATCCAAGAATGCTGCGAGGGCCTGCATTCACCAGGTCACAGAAGCCATTTTCCATAGGGCTTCTGAGTTCATTAACTATGACTTGTCCGCTCGCCATCAAAAGGAGATGGCGCTTGCATTTCATAACATTGCTGGATTCCCCAAAGTGATTGGGGCTGTCGATGGAACCCATGTAGCATTGAAGGCACCAGGGGTTGCACCTGTGACATTTATCAACAGGAATGCCCAGATTGTCTGTGATGCACATCTCAGCATCTTAAATGTGAATGCAAGTAACCGTGGAAGTAATCATGACTCCTTCGTCCTCCGTAACTCTAACTTATATGGCGCCCTCAACGCATTGCCTCCAGGATCCGCATGGATATTGGGCGACAAGGGCTACCCGCTAAGACCATGGCTGATGACTCCCTACCGCAAGACCAATAATGAGGCTCAGGAGAGATACAACCAGGCACTCGTGTCCACACGGCAAGTGGTGGAGTGGCCAATCGGAGTTCTGAAATCACGCTTCCGGTGCCTGGACAGGTCAGGGGGGACCTTGCAGTATTCTCCTCTGAAAGTGGCAAAGATTGTGGTGGTCTGTTGTGCTTTGCATAACTTTGCCCTGTGGGAAGGACTGACCCTTAACGCTGCAGATGAACTACCTGCAGAAATGGAGGACGTGGACAATGCCAATGTGCCTGTGGGAAGGCCTGATGGGGAAGAGCCAACTGCTGCTCAAAGTAAGGCTGTTCGGGAGCAGCTGGTAGCCAACACCTTCACGAGGTATTGTCGCCTTGTACCTCCCCCTCCCCCAGCAAGGCAAATAAAGGTACAGACACAATTTAAAGTGAAACAGTGCTCTTTTATTGCAGCATTATAGACTTCTGAGGTTCATTGTTGATGTACATAGTTTATAACTTTTCAATGTTAACTAGCTACTTTTCAACTTTGTAAACAATCGTAAACAGAAATAGGTTATAAAAAAATTTGTAAACAGTTCTGACTTACTTTTTTGCTTCGTTAATGCAATAAAGACATTCAAGATGGAAAATAACTCTTTCATAAATGTAAAATAGTTTTAATGTTCAATTTTTTTGAGCAAATAAACAATTTGAATTTTTAAAAAGTGAATAGAGGCTGTACTTTTTCAATGAAAAGCTTACTTTCAGTTTCAGTGTCAAATATATATTTAAATAAAAAAAAATGAAAACATATAACTTTTAAATAAAACGAAAAATTAAACAATTGAAAAATTTACCCACTCAAAACTATTCCTGAGGGTCAATGGATGTGCATTGTGGAACATGCAACACCTGACTGTCTCTTGCGCTTTCCCGCTCCCCGTGACCGGTGTCCTGTGCTGCGACTTGAAACGGCCCTGCTTGCCGTCTCTTGCCCTTCAGCAATTGCCTCCTGACAGGGTTGTTGCTGCTGCTGCTGCAAGGCAATGTTTGCTGGCATCAACATAGGTGGAGCAGGTGGCTCTTGGACCTGCACTGATTCTGTGCTGGGAGCAGGTAAGGTTGGTTCTGAGGGAGTCACAGTAATGGCAGGAGAAATTATTTGCATGAGTCCAACAAGAGACATTTATTTTCTTAAGATCCATTCCCAAATCGGGTTTCTGCAACAGTCCAACAAGAGACTCATTTATTTTCTTAAGCTCCATTCCCAGATTTTGAGCTATGATATGATCTTTCATTTCATTAAATGACATGCACAGACATTCCACTCCCTGCTTGACCGAGGCAAGACAATCAACTTCTTTCTCTGTAAGAGAAGAAATCGATTGCCTCAAGCCTTCAAGATGGTGGATGTGACCCTGTATCTCCTGTTCTGCTGCATATATATCTGTGTCTCCCACATGCACTGCAGTATCAAGCTGCTGTATGTTTGGCACAGAGCCAGAGGGGCCAGGAGTTGGAGAGCAAGATGGAGAGGACCTCTCCAGCAACCCAGATTCCACAACCTCCGTATCCAATTCAGCAACAATTTCCTCTTGCTGCTCCTCCACCACCACCTCACTCGCATCTCCACTGGCTCGACATGCACTTCACCAACGACCTCTTCGGCTGCAGACTCAACGCACTGCTCATCCCGTGACTGAGAAGTCTGCTGTAAACCTATGTAAAGGAAACAGTAAAGATTAGCAAAGGTAAAGCATGATGTGCCACATCACAGAAGCTGATATTCAGCACACATCACCTGTGTCGATTTGTTCAGTTTCAAAGGGACATCCGCGAAGATATCCAAACATATGCTCGAGCCTTTCCTCATGTTCGATTAAAGCCCTTAACGTGACAACACCACCGCCTGTCAGTGAACGTTCTCTGGCGTTGTGAGCAGTTCTACTCTAAAATTGAAAATGAAAAGCTGAAATGTAAGGGTTTTTACACCAAAACTGCATTGGCACTCACACAGTTAACTCAGTAAGCAAATCAAAGCATTGCAATCAAGATAACATTAGCATTTTATGAGACTTGCCTGGCTACAAAAGCCATAAAAAATTATGGCAGCATCTTGTGACTTCAGTTAACTCAGCTTAGCAAACAAACACTGTTTCAAAGTTTTTCATTTTAAATGTAAAGACATTTTAACATTGACTTTTGTTATAACTATACATACCTTGATCGTTCGCAATAAATCACTGAATTTTTTGCGACATTGCTCAGCTGTACGAGGAATGGTCGAGGTTGCGGTCACACTTTCAGCAACCTCTTTCCACGCTGCCATTTGGCCTTTTCGAGGCGGTTTGGACTTCTCAGTTCCAATTATCCTTAATCGCTTCGCTTCTACCTCGTCAAGAGGTGTGCGGAGATCATCATCACTGAAATTCTGTGTTCTTTTGATAAATTGGATATTGCTGATAGCAGCCATTTCCGTTTGCTGATTATAAACAGTAAAAACAATGAAAAAAATGATTTCTGGGCTGTTAAAACTATTTCAATTACTTTAAATCTCTTTGCAACTGTTTAAAATTACTCCAATTCAACTAAAAATCTTTAAAACTTTTCAAAACATGCATTTAAATCCAACTTACTTTAACTGCCACATCTACCACTGTTAGAATTGTGCCTTCAGCTTCTGTGATACTGCATTCAATTGAGAAAAAAATTGGGGGCGTGGACTATGGTAAAGTGACCTTAATGGGCGTGTCTTCACTCCACATCGCACGCGATGAAACGCGCACGCTGCGCTGCAGGGCGGTGTGACGTCATACGCTGCCCTGCACTCCAGCTCGAAAAAGATGAAGTTCCTCCGTGGAAATATGGAAACGGCAGACGCGGTATGTATTACCGCGCCGGCTCCTTCCCCCCGCATGAAGAGACAGAGATTAATTTCTGGGCCATTGTCACAATCAACTATTCGCGGGATCTCCCGCCGAGTGAAGACGGCATAAACAAGTATAGTCGAGGTAGTTTCTGCCGCCTGATTGCGGGCAGGGAAAGGCTGTGCCCACCGTGAGAATACATCGAGAACAACCGCAAGATACTCCTCACCCCATGCAGTAATAGAGAAGTGCCCGTATAATCAATCCTGTACAATCAACCTTTGTTCCTGTGGGCCTTCTTTTTACACAAACGACACCCGCGGGTACTGACGGGCCCAATCCTGTGTAGCTTCTCACTTGGGACCGAATCCAATCGCACCGTCATCTGTGGCCTTAAAATGGTGATCCGCCCACCATTGCAGGAGCTGCGCACATTCCCGAAACACGTCATCTGAATCGAGCACAATAACCAACTCCTTCTCCAGAATGAAAGAAAGTTGATTTCTACCATTCCTCTGCTGTGTTCGGCAGTTTAAAAGCAAAAATACACATTTCCGTAACTTATCTTTTCATTTTGCGGCCTACAGAAACAGGCTTTCTATTCTGCATCAAAAGCAAAATACTGCGGATGCTGGAAATCTGAAATAAAATCAGAAAATGCTGGAAATACTCAGCAGGTCAGGCAGCATCTGTGGGAAGTGAAACACAGTCAACGTTTCAGGTCGATGACCCTTCATGAGATTCTGGGAAGGAATTTACTGCATTTTCTGATTTGATTTCCATTCTGCATGCTGTCATGATTTCATGTGTCTCTCTCACTGCCTGTCTGTCTTGTCTTAATTTGAGTGGAGTGGAATTAGACGAATTGAAAGTAAGCAGAACAGCTTTTAAAGTCAAACCTCCTCCAGTGGGGACTGACCGAGACCACCTCCAGAGGAGACTGACCGAGACCTCCTCCAGAGGAGACTGACCGAGACCTCCTCCAGAGGGGACTGACCGAGACCACCTCCAGAGGAGTCTGACCGAGACCTCCTCCAGAGGAGACTGACCGAGACCTCCTCCAGAGGAGACTGACCGAGACCTCCTCCAGAGGAGACTGACAGAGACCTCCTCCAGAGGGGACTGACCGAGACCTCCTCCAGAGGAGACTGACCGAGACCTCGTCCAGAGGGGACTGACCGAGACCTCCTCCAGAGGAGACTGACCGAGACCTCCTCCAGAGGAGACTGACCGAGACCTTCTCCAGAGGAGACTGACCGACACCTCCTCCAGAGACTGACCGAGACCTCCTCCAGAGGAGTCCGACCGAGACCACCCCCAGAGGGGATTGACCGAGACCTCCTCCAGAGACTGACCGAGACCTCCTCCAGAGACTGACCGAGACCTCCTCCAGAGGGGACTGACCGAGACCTCCTCCAGAGGAGTCTGACCGAGACCAGCCCCAGAGGGGACTGACCGAGACCTCCTCCAGAGACTGACCGAGACCTCCTCCAGAGGAGACTGACCGAGACCTCCTCCAGAGGGGACTGACTGAGACCTCCAGAGCAGACTGACCGAGACCTCCTCCAGAGACTGACAGAGACCACCTCCAGAGGAGACTGACAGAGACCACCTCCAGAGGAGACTGACCGAGACCTCCTCCAGAGACTGACCGAGACCACCTCCAGAGGAGACTGACAGAGACCACCTCCAGAGGAGACTGACCGAGACCTCCTCCAGAGGAGTCTGACCGAGACCTCCTCCAGAGACTGACCGAGACCTCCTCCAGAGACTGACCGAGACCTCCTCCAGAGGAGACTGACAGAGACCACCTCCAGAGGAGACTGACCGAGACCTCCTCCAGAGGGGACTGACCGAGACCTCCTCCAGAGGAGTCTGACCGAGACCACCCCCAGAGGGGAGTGACCGAGACCTCCTCCAGAGACTGACCGAGACCTCCTCCAGAGGAGACTGACCGAGACCTCTTCCAGAGGGGACTGACCGAGACGTCCAGAGGAGACTGACCGAGACCTCCTCCAAAGAGGACTGACCGAGACCTCCTCAAGAGGACACTGACCGAGACCACCCCCAGAGGGGACTGACCGAGACCTCCTCCAGAGACTGACCGAGACCTCCTCCAGAGACTGACCGAGACCTCCTCCAGAGACTGACCGAGACCTCCTCCAGAGACTGACCGAGACCACCTCCAGAGGAGACTGACAGAGACCTCCTCCAGAGACTGACCGAGACCTCCTCCAGAGGAGACTGACCGAGACCTCCTCCAGAGACTGACCGAGACCTCCTCCAGAGGAGTCTGACCGAGACCACCCCCAGAGGGGACTGACCGAGACCTCCTCCAGAGGAGACTGACCGAGACCTCTTCCAGAGGGGACTGACCGAGACCTCCAGAGGAGACTGACCGAGACCTCCTCCAAAGAGGACTGACCGAGACCTCCTCCAGAGGAGACTGACCGAGACCTCCTCCAGAGACTGACTGACCGAGACCTCCTCCAGAGGGGACAGACCGGGACCTCCTCCAGAGGGGACTGACCGAGACCTCCTCCAAAGACTGACCGAGACCTCCTCCAGAGGAGACTGACCGAGACCTCCACCAAAGGAGACTGACCGAGACCTCCTCCAAAGAGGACTGACCGAGACCTCCTCAAGAGGAGACTGACCGAGACCTCCTCCAGAGACTGACTGACCGAGACCTCCTCCAGAGGGGACAGACCAGGACCTCCTCCAGAGGGGACAGACCGGGACCTCCTCCAGAGGGGACTGACCGAGACCTCCTCCAGAGGGGACTGACCGAGACCTCCTCCAAAGACTAACCGAGACCTCCTCCAGAGGAGACTGACCGAGGCCTCCTAGAGAGACTGACCGAGAACTCCTCCAGAGGAGACTGACCGAAACCTCCTCCAGAGGGGACTGACCGAGACCTCCTCCAGAGGGGACTGACCGAGACCTCCTCCAGAGACTGACCGAGTCCTCCTCCAGAGGAGACTGACCGAAACCTCCTCCAGAGGGGACTGACCGAGACCACATCCAGAGGGGACTGACCGAGACCACATCCAGAGGGGACTGACCGAGACCTCCTCCAGAGGTGACTGACCGAGACCTCCTCCAGAGACTGACCGAGACCTCCTCCAGAGGAGACTGACCGAGACCTCCTCCAGAGACTGACCGAGACCTCCTCCAGAGGGGACTGACCGAGACCTCCTCCAGAGGATGACCGAGACCTGCTCCAGAGGAGACTGACCGAGACCTCCTCCAAAGAAGACTCCAGAGGGGACAGACCGGGACCTCCTCCAGAGGGGACTGACCGAGACCTCCTCCAGAGGGGACTGACTGAGACCTCCTCCAAAGACTGACCGAGACCTCCTCCAGAGGTGACTGACAGAGACCACCTCCAGAGGAGACTGACCGAGACCTCCTCCAGAGGGGACTGACCTAGACCTCCTCCAGAGGAGTCTGACCGAGACCACCCCCAGAGGGGAGTGACCGAGACCTCCTCCAGAGACTGACCGAGACCTCCTCCAGAGGAGACTGACCGAGACCTCTTCCAGAGGGGACTGACCGAGACGTCCAGAGGAGACTGACCGAGACCTCCTCCAAAGAGGACTGACCGAGACCTCCTCAAGAGGACACTGACCGAGACCACCCCCAGAGGGGACTGACCGAGACCTCCTCCAGAGACTGACCGAGACCTCCTCCAGAGACTGACCGAGACCTCCTCCAGAGACTGACCGAGACCACCTCCAGAGGAGACTGACAGAGACCTCCTCCAGAGACTGACCGAGACCTCCTCCAGAGGAGACTGACCGAGACCTCCTCCAGAGACTGACCGAGACCTCCTCCAGAGGAGTCTGACCGAGACCACCCCCAGAGGGGACTGACCGAGACCTCCTCCAGAGGAGACTGACCGAGACCTCTTCCAGAGGGGACTGACCGAGACCTCCAGAGGAGACTGACCGAGACCTCCTCCAAAGAGGACTGACCGAGACCTCCTCCAGAGGAGACTGACCGAGACCTCCTCCAGAGACTGACTGACCGAGACCTCCTCCAGAGGGGACAGACCGGGACCTCCTCCAGAGGGGACTGACCGAGACCTCCTCCAAAGACTGACCGAGACCTCCACCAAAGGAGACTGACCGAGACCTCCTCCAAAGAGGACTGACCGAGACCTCCTCAAGAGGAGACTGACCGTGACCTCCTCCAGAGACTGACTGACCGAGACCTCCTCCAGAGGGGACAGACCAGGACCTCCTCCAGAGGGGACAGACCGGGACCTCCTCCAGAGGGGACTGACCGAGACCTCCTCCAGAGGGGACTGACCGAGACCTCCTCCAGAGGAGACTGACCGAGGCCTCCTAGAGAGACTGACCGAGAACTCCTCCAGAGGAGACTGACCAAAACCTCCTCCAGAGGGGACTGACCGAGACCTCCTCCAGAGGGGACTGACCGAGACCTCCTCCAGAGACTGACCGAGACCTCCTCCAGAGGAGACTGACCGAAACCTCCTCCAGAGGGGACTGACCGAGACCACATCCAGAGGGGACTGACCGAGACCACATCCAGAGGGGACTGACCGAGACCTCCTCCAGAGGTGACTGACCGAGACCTCCTCCAGAGACTGACCGAGACCTCCTCCAGAGGAGACTGACCGAGACCTCCTCCAGAGACTGACCGAGACCTCCTCCAGAGGGGACTGACCGAGACCTCCTCCAGAGGATGACCGAGACCTGCTCCAGAGGAGACTGACCGAGACCTCCTCCAAAGAAGACTCCAGAGGGGACAGACCGGGACCTCCTCCAGAGGGGACTGACCGAGACCTCCTCCAGAGGGGACTGACTGAGACCTCCTCCAAAGACTGACCGAGACCTCCTCCAGAGGTGACTGACCGAGGCCTCCTAGAGAGACTGACCGAGAACTCCTCCAGAGGAGACTGACCGAGACCTCCTCCAGAGGAGACTGACCGAGACCTCCTCCAGAGGAGACTGACCGAAACCTCCGCCAGAGGGGACTGACCGAGACCTCCTCCAGAGGGGACTGACCGAGACCTCCTCCAGAGACTGACCGAGACCTCCACCAGACGAGACTGACCGAAACCTCCTCCAGAGGGGACTGACCGAGACCTCCTCCAGATGGGACTGACCGAGACCACATCCAGATGGGACTGACCGAGACCTCCTCCAGAGGGGAGTGACCGAGACCTCCTCCAGAGGGGAGTGACCGAGAACTGCTCCAGAGTAGACTGACCGAGACCTGCTCCAGAGGAGACTGACCGAGACCTCCTCCAGAGGGGAGTGACCGAGACCTCCTCCAGAGGTGACTGACCGAGACCTCCTCCAGAGGAGACTGACCGAGACCTCCTCCAGAGACTGACCGAGACCTCCTCCAGAGGGGAATGACCGAGATCTGCTCCAGAGGGGACTGACCGAAACCTCCTCCAGAGGTGACTGACCGAGACCTCCTCCAGAGACTGACCGAGACCTCCTCCAGAGGGGACTGACCGAGATCTGCTCCAGAGGGGACTGACCGAGACCTGCTCCAGAGTAGACTGACCGAGACCTTCACCAGAGGGGACTGACCGAGACCTCGTCCAGAGGGGACTGACCGAGACCTCCTCCAGAGGGGACTGACCGAGACCTCCTCCAGAGGGGACTGACCGAGACCTCCTCCGGGGACTGACCGAGAATTCCTCCAGAGACTGACCGAGACCTCCACCAGAGGAGACTGACCGAGACCTCCTCCAGAGACTGACCGAGACCTCCTCCAGAGACTGACCGTGATCTCCTCCAGTGGAGACTGACCGAGACCTCCTCCAGAGGGGAGTGACCGAGACCTCCTCCAGAGTAGACTGACCGAGACCTCCTCCAGAGACTGACCGAGACCTCCTCCAGAGGGGACTGACCGAGACCTCCTCCAGAGGGGACTGACCGAGACCTCCTCCAGAGGAGACTGACCGAGACCTCCTCCAGAGGGGACTGACCAAGACCTCCTCCAGAGGGGACTGACCGAGACCTCCTCCAGAGGGGACTGACCGAGACCTCCTCCAGAGACTGACCGAGACCTCCTCCAGAGGGGACTGACCGACACCTCCTCCAGAGGGGACTGACCAAGGCCTCCTCCAGAGGGGACTGACCGAGGCCTCCTCCAGAGACTGACCGAGACCTCCTCCAGGAGACTGGCCGAGACCTCCTCCAGAGGAGACTGACCGAGACCTCCTCCAGAGACTGACCGAGACCTCCTCCAGAGTGGACTGACCGAGACCTCCTCCAGAGGGGACTGACCGAGACCTCCTCCAGAGACTGACCGAGACCTCCTCCAGAGGGGAGTGACCGAGATCTCCTCCAAAGGGGAGTGACCGAGACCTCCTCCAAAGGGGAGTGACCGAGACCTCCTCCAAAGGGGACTGACCGTGATCGCCTCCAGGAGGAGACTGACCGAGGCCTCCTCCAGAGGGGACTGACCGAGACCTCCTCCAGAGGGGACTGACGGAGACCTCCTTCAGAGGAGACTGACCGAGACCTCCTCCAGAGACTGACCGAGACCTCCTTCAGAGGGGACTGACCGAGACCTCCTCCAGAGGGGACTGACCGAGACCTCCTGCAGAGGAGACTGACTGAGACCTCCTGCAGAGGGGACTGACGGAGACCTCCTCCAGAGGGGACTGACCGAGACCTCCTCCAGAGGAGACTGACCGAGACCTCCTCCAGAGACTGACCGAGACCTCCTCCAGAGACTGACCGAGACCTCCTCCAGAGACTGACCGAGACCTCCTCCAGAGACTGACGGAGACCTCCTCCAGAGGAGACTGACCGAGACCTCCTCCAGAGGAGACTGACCGAGACCTCCTCCAGAGACTGACCGAGACCTCCACCAGAGGAGACTGACCGAGACCTCCTCCAGAGACTGACCGAGACCTCCTCCAGAGACTGACCGTGATCTCCTCCAGTGGAGACTGACCGAGACCTCCTCCAGAGGAGACTGACCGAGGCCTCCTCCAGAGGGGACTGACCGAGACCTCCTCCAGAGGAGACTGACCGAGGCCTCCTCCAGAGACTGACCGAGACCTCCTCCAGAGGAGACTGACAGAGACCTCCTCCAGAGGAGACTGACCGAGGCCTCCTCCAGAGGGGACTGACTGAGACCTCCTAGAGAGACTGACCGAGGCCTCCTCCAGAGACTGACCGAGACCACCTCCAGAGGAGACTGACCGAGACCTCCTCCAGAGGGGACTGACCGAGACCTCCTCCAGAGGGGACTGACCGAGACCTCCTCCAGAGGGGACTGACCGAGACCTCCTCCAGGGGAGAATGTCCGAGACCTCCTCCATTGGGGAATGTCCGAGACCTCCTCCATTGGGGACTGACCGAGACCTCCTCCAGAGGGGACTGACCGAGGCCTCCTCCAGAGGAGACTGACCGAGACCTCCTCCAGAGGAGACTGACCGAGACCTCCTCCAGAGACTGACCGAGACCTCCTCCAGAGGAGACTGACCGAGACCTCCTCCAGAGGAGACTGACCGTGACCTCCTCCAGAGGAGACTGACCGAGACCTCCTCCAGAGGGGACTGACCGAGACCTCCTCCAGAGGGGACTGACCGAGGCCTCCTCCAGAGGAGACTGACCGAGACCTCCTCCAGAGGAGACTGACCGAGACCTCCTCCAGAGACTGATCACGCTCGACCAGCTCCGATGGACGGGCCACATCGTTCATATGCCCGATACGAGACTCCCAAAACAAGCGCTCTCCTCGGAGCTCCGACACGGCAAGCGAGCAGAGGGAACACCTCAAGGACACACTCAAAGCCTCCTTGAAAAAGTGCAACATCCCCACTGACACCTGGGAATCCCTGGCCCAAGACCGCACAAAGTTGGGGAGAAGCATCCGGGAAAGCGCCGAACACCTCGAGTCTCTTCGCCGGGAGCAAGCGGAAGCCAAGCGCAAGGAGCGCACATCAACCCAAGCACCCCACCCACCCGCCCCTTCAACCATCGTCTGCCCCACCTGTGACAGAGACTGTAGGTCCCACCTTGGACTCATCAGTCACCTGAGAACTCATTTTTAGTGTGCAAGCAAGTCATCCTTGGTTCCGAGGGATTGCCCAAGAAGAGAAGAAGTGTCGTTTGCAGAAGGTGGGATGTACTTTAGAGAAAACGTTATTTAATATATTAAAACAATGAAGCCAGTTATTGAAAATGTCGAGGAGACCAGGCGTGAGCTGAAGTAAGCGGTGGAGTTTTATTAACACAACACAGGGACAACAACAATAACTTGCATTTATATAGCGGCTTTAATGTAATGAAACGTCACAAGGCAATTATCAGACAAAATTCGAAACTGAGCCACTGGTAGGTTTTAAGAAGCGTTTAAAGGAGGGGGAGAGAGAGGTAGAGCTGTGAAGAGGTTTAGGGAGGGAATTCCAGAGTTTAGGGCCTTGGCAGCGGAAAATCGTGGATGTGCAACAGGTCAGAGGAGTGGAGAGATCTCGGAGGGTTGTTGGGTCACTTTTTACAGAGTCTGACTCCTCACTGGGAGAGTGTAGAATTCGCAATATAATCGCGATTTTATAAATAAGGAGAAAACACATCGTTTCGTTCAAACAGCTTTATTTCAGCAGAATGCTGTCAGGTTTTCAAAGTGGACACAAGCAGCCTGTAAAATGGCCGCCACACCTCGTGGCAGAACATTCTAGACTTTTCGATAAGCAGACAAGATGGCGTTCCAATAAACATTTGTGCGAGATCGGACAAGACTCATCACATTTGAGATAAATCACAAGACATAATGGGTTTGCATTTTACACATAAATACTGGAATCGGTCTCCCAGGTGCGAATAAGGGCTATTGTACCAAGCGATCAAGAACCCATCCAAAGACATTAACATGCAAAATCCCCACGACTCTACGATGAGTGAGCCGCTTGCGGGTAGTTACAGAAACATTTGGAAGCCCCAAAACCCCTCCAGGGAGAATACTGACCGGTTACACAATGGGAAAAGTATTAACAGGTACTCAGGCAGTTACGAGTATCACCGAAACCCATTAAAACGGAGATCACCCTATACAAGAAGTTTGGGCGCCAAAACTCTGACAAAAGAAAAGACATTAAGATTGGGCGGGAAAAGAGGAATTTCAGCACTATAACTGTAAGCTCCAACCGTCCATCTTTCTCTTATCCTCTTGCCGCTTGACTCTTTCTTCGCCTGCGACTCTGACTCTTGCATCTGCCTCTTGCTGCTCGACTTGCTAGAAGACTATTGAACTTTCTGATCCGCCAGGATCAGCCTCGTGGCTTGCCGCGAAGATCTGTGTGGAACCGGGCTGTGAAGCCTTGAAACGGGCACACCATCCCGAGAAGTCGGTAAACGGTGTTGAAACCGAAGGCCCGAGCTGAGATGAGATGAGATGAGATGAGAAGAGAAGAAGACGACCATACGTATCGCCACGGTCAGTAAGCCCCGACCGCGCCTGTAGGTCGAATAGACATTTTCCTTGCCCAGGAAGACTATCTTTTGAGTTTTACAGAACTGGCATCGGAAGACCATTCTTCGAGTTTTATCGCATCGGGGCGAGGGCACAGGAAGACTATTTTTCGAGTCGTGTCGGAACTCCGAGGACAACACAGATCTTCATGACAGCAGACGGTCCAGCCTGCTAGCCGGAGCAGAAACGAGTAAACAAGTGGGGTACAGAGACCCCTGATCAACACGTGGGTGATCAGGTGCTGCGGTAAAAACATCCGAGCAGAGTTTTCGGAATTCTCCGAGTTATCACGAGTGGTGAGCATGAGTCTCGATCCTACAAATCTAGTTTAGAGCAGGTATTGATAGGGGAGGGTTTAAGTTTTAAGGATAACTGTAATGTGTGCCCCCATTTACGATGTGTCGTTCGTTCCTCGTTTCCCTAAAATTAGTTACATAACTGCGTGTAAGATTGTACTGTCATTAATCTGTGCTTATGACATGTATTTCGTAATCTTGAATAATATGCAATAAAGATTTTCCATTTCGTACCATTCAACCGGGTCTACCTGAGTTTTCTCTCCATTATTGCTCTCGCATCTAAGTCCAGTGTCAGAACCGTAAGGGCGAGTGGGTCGAACCACTCACAGGTGTCTAGTGCTCCCAGACTGGCTGGAGACCAGAACAGGCAACAAGGCCTAACCTCGCACTAGCACCCAGGCTGAGCACAGAGCCACAGGCGGTGTCACACACACAAAAACCCTTACAGAAAATGGCGACCGCGGCAGGATATTGGCAGCGAGAGAATAATGTGTTAGACCCTGGTATGAATGGGCGAAATGTCATGGAAGAGAGAATAGCAGATTATGTGTTCGGAAAAGTGAATTTGACCAAGAAATGGATAAGTGACCTGCTGGTGGATAAGCGTCCACTAGAGGCAGCCGAGAGATGGACAGATAGCAAAGAACATAAAAAGGCAGTGGAGAAAGCGGTCTGGCTGATGTGCTATAAAAGACAAGTCCAAATTTCGGACCAGGTCATCTCAGCGCAGGCAGCTCAGATCAGGAGTTTAGAGGTGGAAATGGACGAGAAGGTCGCGGGGGGGGGCAGCAGCTCATCACGACTTTAAATGCGTTGCATCAAGAATGCCAGGAAGTCGCCAACTACCATAAAGCAAAAATAGATTACCTCGAGTGCCAGGTCACTGAGGCAAAATTAAGTGAGGGTAGATTAAAGGAACGATGTGCCCGCCTAGCTGCCCAAATAAAAGCCCAGGAAGAGAGCTTAACGGGGGTTAGGGCGGCATATAAGATGGCCCTCGAGGATAAATTTCAGGGGGCCGATCACAGCGTCTGCCAAAAAGAGATAGGGAACCTTAAACAGGCCTTGAACAAAGCGCACGGCATGGTGTGCCTTATCAGCCCGTCAGCACACCAGCCGCTAGTGGATGAGGGATTTCAGAAATCCCCACCGAACAAAGCAGAGGAAGTATTAGCCACTATGCCCTCCGCACCACCCAGCTATTCGGCAACCTGGGTAAGGGAGGAAGTGGTGGAAGTAACGAAAGAGCCCACTGAGGTAGAAGTGAAGCCGGGACCGTTGTGTCCGGTTACGGGTATCAAAAGGGGCCCGAACAGAGACGGTGGGGAAGAAGGGGATCTCCTCAACCAGCTTGTGTTGCCTCACAGCTCACACCAGCTGAGGATTATGATCAGTCACGTACGGAAACTGGCCGAGTCAGACGACCCTTCCGTACATTTTAGGGAAATAGAGCAAACCGCAGCCATTAACGGCTGCGACGATGGGGAAACAGCAAAGATGCTGTTATTCTCATTAGATAGTTCGATCCTTCAGTGTCTCTCAGACGAGAGCAAGAGGGGAACTAATACCTATGGGGCACTAAGAGATGAGGTCCTAGAAGTGTTGGGAGCGGACGATGAAGGTCCGTTTGTTAGACATGGACAGACAGTGCAGATGGAGGGAGAACCCCCGAAGGTTTTCGCCGACAGGCTGTGGCCAGTATACCAGCGTAGCTGCCCAGGTGCGCCAGAGCGCGCCGATGTGGAAGGCGTCGGTTTAACTCATTGGCTCAGGTGTATAGTAGCCAACAGTTTGCCAGCCGTCAGGGAGCAGGCAAAAGCGTGGTTTGATCCCACTGACCCCGCCACTACAGAGGAGTCGGTCCTAAATCGACTCACGGTAGGGTACCATAATACCAGGGGTATGGGAACACGTCCCCTTAAGGGAAAGGTACATGAGGTACGACCCGCAGCCCCGGCTCAAAGGGAGTGGCATCAGGAGGGTAACCGCGCCCCGCAGGCCAGCAATGCTTGTTACGGGTGTGGGAAGACAGGGCACTGGCGCAAGAACTGCAGGAACCCTTGGAAGGATTCCAGGGATAAAAATCCCGCAGCCCGAGCCCAGGCGCCTGTCTCTGATAGGGGAGCTAGTGCACCCATCCATCCCGACGCGATCGAATCAGTGTTGGGAGCCATGCGTAACCTCATGAGTGCGCATGGAAGGGTGGCGGTTGCTACCGGCCCCGCAAGTGCCACAGCCCCGTCCAATAGTACCCAATGACTAGAGCCCACGCAGCCTGCCTACCTGTGTCCTTTTAAAAGACACGCACAGGAGGGGGTCTCCTGTGAGGAGGCCAGGTTAAAAGAGCAGCCCTTGCGGGAGGAGAACGCCCGCTTAATAGGGAAAATAGATGGGCTGGAAGGGCAGCTTAGAGAGCAGGCCCTGCGGGAGGAGAACGCCCGCTTAATGGGAAAGTTAGACGTGCTCATGCTAGAAGCACAGCTTAGAGAAATAAAAGCAGCCTACAGGGTAGCCAGAAGCAGGGAGAATGAGGACGTAAATCAGTGCAAACTGTATAAGCCGGGCGCACAAGGGCCTACCACAGGGGCCAAACCTGCGAGTGGGGACTCGCAGCCCCAGGTAGGGCCACAGGGCACACAGGCAGGCAAAGCAGCTTGCATCAGGGGAGAGGACATCCTAGAAAAATGTGAGATATTTTATTGGGGTTGGGAGTCAGATGAGGAAGAGTTCGAGGAGCTCGACGAAGATAGTGACACAAGCGAGGAGGAGCTGGAATCGGAGGACGAAAAGGGTCGCCCCCGATTCAGGTATAGGGGAGACAGGGGCTGCAGATAGAGATCCACACAGGGTGGAGGCCGAAGCTGCAGGTCCCGAACGCAGGGGGGAGGAGCTAGGGGAGGCGGAGCCAGCCGCTGTGGTGGGACCACAGGGCGTGGCGATGGAAGCCTCAGAGCCCGAGCCGCCCGCCTTGGACGTCTTGCCCTCGAGGGAGGTAGGGACTGCGAGTGAAGGGCCGCCTACTGGGCCGAGTAGGGCGGTGCCACAAGCTGCAGTTCCCGAGTTCAGGGAGGCGGAGCCAGGGGAGGCGGAGCCAGCGACTGTGGCGGGACCACAGGTCGCCACGGTGGAAGTCTCGGAACCCGGTCCGTCGGTCCTGGAGTTCCTGCCCCCGGTAGCTCTCCGTAGGTCAAGTCGGATACCCCAACCCAGGAAGATATGGTCAAGTCCCCAGACTGGCCCAAGGCGTAGGCACAAGGCTCAGGCAGCCCAGGCAGGTCCCAGTCCCAGCGAGGCAGCAACAGGCTGCGGCAGATCAAAGGGAGGGGTCAATGCCCTCCCACCGTCGGGAAAGGCTCGTGGCAGCCTTTTCAGAATTTAAATGGGCCGCCCTGGGAACGGGCGGCGCTGTACAGTAATAAGTTTAGGATAAGTTTTATAAGTTTATAGTTTTAAATCAGGTTAAGAATAAGTTTATAGTTTTAGATGAGGTTATAAGGTTATAGTTTTAAAATAGGTTTAAGTCGGTAGTTTAATTTTGTTTAACAGAAAGTAAAATGATGGGAGTTTTTTTGAGATAGGATTAGTTAAAGTTTATCCAGCGCACATGTCTTCTTACGTGAGGCGAGGTCAGGGGACCCGCTCACCCTTCACAAAAGCCAGAGACTCTTGCGAGGCTGGCTACCTCATTCTATCTGATCACAGGAACCAAGGAAGGATGGAACGAATTCTAGTATTGCTCGCGGCAATCGGATGCGGATTGGCCTATCGAGGCCACACCAAGGATGTCGTGGTGTTTGGATGCTCCGGGGACACGGCCCCCATCGCGGTGGATGGGACCGGAAGGCGGGAGGCTGAGGAGACCACCACCTATTTCCACAAGGGAAGGTGGCCAGGATGGCTGGGAACGAACTCAACGGAGTATTCCAGCACATCGGGTTTTGCCTACCAAGAGACTTCTTTACTGTGCCCCAAAGTAAGGATCATCGCACCCAGGATCAGCGTCACCGTCGGCAAATGGATTTGTTTGACTTGTAATGGGAATGTCCCATTGAGCCGATGGTGGTGGCTACGAAAGCTGAGCAAAAATATGAGGAACTCTTCGGTCGAGTGGGAACGACTGGGTAATAATACCCATCGGACAATTACGGGGACAAACGGACAAGTGAGAGTCTGTTGGGACAAATGGTGGGAACCGGATGAGGGAATTTATGTATGTATGTGGGGGTCAAAGTACGTTTGCCCCAAAGGCATCTCCATATTTTTCATTAATCAATGGCAGGATAACGGACAGGGGATGAGGTGGGATGCGAGCACCAGGGGGTGCGGAGCCCCATTCTCCCCGATCCCGGTAAATGCCACTGAACTCATTACGCGCCCACGCAAAGCCCCGCCCACGATTCCGGTGGTTCTAGCTAAGGAAGAAGGGTGCCCTAAAACCAGTAAGGGACCCGGGAATGGTTTGGTACTGGTCCCCACAGACCAGATACTATTTCAGGGGGTACATTACGCGGTGGCCTCGTTGATTTTAAATCTCACCGAGGTACAGTTACCAGAGTGGTGCCCCAAAAAGACGGAACAGTTATATCAGGTCCTGTTGACCAAGATGTTCAGACAATTTTACGAATTCGATTTCGCGGAAATTGATAAAACAAGTTTGTACACCGCACCACATGAAGTTTTGGATCAGGTGGGGAGGCAAAGAAGGGGTGTTTTGAACGACGTGTTCACTGCTTTCAACACAGGTACATCTGTGGTCAACGCTCTAGACAGCGTGGAGCTGCAGACCCAGATTAATGGCTTAAAAACGCAATTAAAAGACATTCTCACAGATGAAAATAAGGTGGTTGGGTCTGGGTTACACGAGGACCAGGCCATGACTCTCCATTTAAAAGAAATAATAGCTGAACTAGAGAAACACGCGAGAACGGTAAATGCCCTGATTAGGGAAGATCGGAATGCGTCCGATCAGGCTGCGCAGAATGAGGTGTGCGTGCTTTACGGGGCGTGGTTACTGGGCGAGGGCCGCAGTAATTTGGAGGATTTAAAACAAGGTTTGGTCCCGTCCTGGATAAGTAACAAACACCTGCGGGTGCTCCACCCTTTTCAGAACGCATTAAGCCCGTGCCAGCTCAGGCTAGCTTCAGAAGCATACCCAGTCCCCGTGGACTGCGGACGATCAAACCATACTATCATGGGTATAGTATTACGTATGCCGGTTTTGGGCAACACAGCAAAGCCCGCCCCGGTGTATCGGGTAGAGAACATTGGTGTCATTCAGGGGGGAGCACACATTCGCTATGCAGCGGTTCCACCTTAAGTCATCCGCTGGGAGCAAACGATGGCAGGTACCGATCTCTCTGGTTGTCGTGGCAGGGGAGCACACATAATACTGTGTCCCCAGCACTTGAATGCCTTTTTAACACCACAGTGCGGGTTCAGAACGGCTGGTGCCAAGCCCATGAATTGCACCATGGAGGCAATGGCACAAGATCATGTGCCTCCGCAGGTAGCATACATCGGGGGTGGAACATATTGTGTTACCACTGCAGCGCAACACTACCAGCATGGAAACCGTAGCCGGTGTCCGGTGAGTGACAGCAGTTTCTGTTTCAAACCCAGGGCGGAAGTTCAAGTAGCACAACAGCGAATTGTCCCAATCCCTGAACCATCCACGGTTCATCTTACCGTAAAAGAGAACTTCACCGACCTGCAGCGATTCGTCGCGCATTTCGGATACCTCATTCCCCCTCTCCCTGAACACCTCACCAAGCTTTTGAAAGCCGTCGCGGTATCACAAAAACATTTTTACACACTAGAACAGAAAACTGTCGAGATAGGGACAGAAATTCTGGACATAGTAATTCCACCGTGGTGGAATCTGTTCACCAACATTGAAGTGCCTTCCTGGATTAGAATAGCCTCCCACATTTTAGTTGTATGCCAAGTGTTTATTGTGGTATACTTATTGGTCGTGCATTGTAAGAGAGGCAAACGCCTCACCAAGAACGAAAACACGGGAGAGTGGCGAGAACGTTACGTGCGCGTGCACGATGAAAGCACCGTGTAATCAGAAAAATGGCGTCACTCCCGTTTGCCACGTGCGCCTCGGAAGTGTTGTAATCGATCGTGATTTTTCAGAGACTGTAATTACGTTTGGAACTCGACATGTTTAAGAGTTGGTTTTTGATTATTTTGGTGATGGTGTTGTTGTTGAATGTGATTGTTTGGTTTTGTTTTGTTTTACTTTTCCCTGAATAAAAAAATGTGAATATACAGGTGATACGAGAGGCATCGGCCTGGTTACGCCTGGAAGGAAAACAAGTGGTGTAAGTTTTAAAGGCAAATAATGCCTGCGGTGTTATAAGAATGTAATTTTCCTGGGAAATAAGGACGACGCAAAGACCCTAGATAGTTTAAGTTATGGGGATTTTTCTGGTTCTGGAGAAATCGAGATAATATTGCTCACCACAATTTTTTTGATACGATAAGCGGAGTTATTCGCATCAACAGGAGGGACTGTAGAATTCGCAATATAATCGCGATTTTATAAATAAGGAGAAAACACATAGTTTCGTTCAAACAGCTTTATTTCAGCAGAATGCTGTCAGGTTTTCAAAGTGGACACAAGCAGCCTGTAAAATGGCCGCCACACCTCGTGGCAGAACATTCTAGACTTTTCGATAAGCAGACAAGATGGCGTTCCAATAAACATTTGTGCGAGATCGGACAAGACTCATCACATTTGAGATAAATCACAAGACATAATGGGTTTGCATTTTACACATAAATACTGGAATCGGTCTCCCAGGTGCGAATAAGGGCTATTGTACCAAGCGATCAAGAACCCATCCAAAGACATTAACATGCAAAATCTCCACGACTCTACGATGAGAGAGCCGTTTGCGGGTAGTTACAGAAACATTTGGAAGCCCCAAAACCCCTCCAGGGAGAATACTGACCGGTTACACAATGGGAAAAGTATTAACAGGCAGTTATGAGTATCACCGAAACCCATTAAAACGGAGATCACCCTATACAAGAAGTTTGGGCGCCAAAACTCTGACAAAAGAAAAGACATTAAGATTGGGCGGGAAAAGAGGAATTTCAGCACTATAACTGTAAGCTCCAACCGTCCATCTTTCTCTTATCCTCTTGCCGCTTGACTCTTTCTTCGCCTGCGACTCTGACTCTTGCATCTGCCTCTTGCTGCTCGACTTGCTAGAAGACTATTGAACTTTCTGATCCGCCAGGATCAGCCTCGTGGCTTGCCGCGAAGATCTGTGTGGAACCGGGCTGTGAAGCCTTGAAATGGGCACACCATCCCGAGAAGTCGGTAAACGGTGTTGGAACCGAAGGCCCGAGATGAGATGAGATGAGATGAGAAGAGGACGACTATACGTATCGCCACGGTCAGTAAGCCCGACCGCGCCTGTAGGTCGAATAGACATTTTCCTTGCCCAGGAAGACTATCTTTTGAGTTTTACAGAACTGGCATCGGAAGACCATTCTTCGAGTTTTATCGCATCGGGGCGAGGGCACAGGAAGACTATTTTTCGAGTCGTGTCAGAACTCCGAGGACAACACAGATCTTCATGACAGCAGACGGTCCAGCCTGCTAGCCGGAGCAGAAACGAGTAAACAAGTGGGGTAGAGACCCCTGATCACCCACGTGGGTGATCAGGTGCTGCGGTAAAAACATCCGAGCAGAGTTTTCGGAATTCTCCGAGTTATCACGAGTGGTGAGCATGAGTCTCGATCCTACAAATCTAGTTTAGAGCAGGTATTGATAGGGGAGGGTTTAAGTTTTAAGGATAACTGTAATGTGTGCCCCCATTTACGATGTGTCGTTCGTTCCTCGTTTCCCTAAAATTAGTTACATAACTGCGTGTAAGATTGTACTGTCATTAATCTGTGCTTATGACATGTATTTCGTAATCTTGAATAATATGCAATAAAGATTTTCCATTTCGTATCATTCAACCGGGTCTACCTGAGTTTTCTCTCCATTATGGCTCTCGCATCTAAGTCCAGTGTCAGAACCGTAAGGGCGAGTGGGTCGAAGCACTCACAGGTGTCTAGTGCTCCCAGACTGGCTGGAGACTAGAACAGGCAACAAGGCCTAACCTCGCACTAGCACCCAGGCTGAGCAGAGCCACAGGCGGTGTCACACACACAAAACCCTTACAGAGAGACACACACTGTACACAGGGACACTCGTTGCAGAGTCCGACCCCTTACTGGGAGACACACACACTGTACACAGGGGCACTTGTTACATAAGAACATAAGAAATAGGTGCAGGAGTCGGCCATTTGACTTTTCGAGCCTGCTCCGCCATTCAATAAGAACATGGCTGATCTTCTACCCCATCTCCACTTTCCTAAATTATACACATATCCCTTGATTCCCTTAATATTCAAAACTCTATCGATCTCTGTCTTGAATATACTCAACGACTGATCCTCCACAGTATTCTGGGGTAGAGAATTCCAAAGATTCACCAGCGTCAGTGAAGAAATTTCTGATCATCTCAGTCCAAATGGTGGAACCCTTATTCTGAGACTGCGACCCCTTGTTCTAGATTCCCCTGCAAGGGAAACATCCTCCCTGCATCTACCCTGTCAATCCCTTTAAGAATTTTGTGTTTTTGTCAAAGAGATCAACTCTCATTCTTTTAAAGTCTAGAGAATATAGGCCTAGTCTACTCAATCTCTCCTTGTAGGACAATCTCCCCATCCCAGGAAACAGTCTGGTGAACCTTTGTTGCACTCCCTCAATGGCAAGTATATCCTTCCTTAGGTAAGACCACCAAAACTGTACTCAATACTTCAGGTGTGGTCTCACCAGTGCACTATATAATTGCAGTAAGACGTCTTTACTCTTATACCATAATCCTCTTGTAATAAAGGTTAACATATAATTTCCTTTCCTAATTGCTTACTGTACCTGCATGTTAACTTTCAGTGATTCATGGACAAGGACACCCAGGTCCCTCTGAACACCAACATTTCCCAATCTCACACACACTGTACACAGGGACACTTGTTAGAGTCTCACTCCTCACTGGGAGACACACACACTGTACACAGGGACACTTGTTACAGAGTCCGACTCCTCATTGGGAGAGACACCCAGGAATACTGAGTGGAATTGTCAGTGTCCCACTGCAGCCCAGACTGAGCCCCACCCTGGGCCCTTCCTGTCTGTGCATTTCCCCAGTGCCCCATTGGGGAACATTCAGCCCCGGATATCCTGCAGAAGCAGCGCTGTGGGGCCGGGCGGCTGAGTCTCGGGACCCTGTGGCTGGGCCTCTGACCTCACAATGGGAGATGACACCCTCGCAGCTCGAGCTGGAAAACCATAAAGGGGCCGATAGGATTTAAACCTGGATCTCGGCCTCTTAAAGGGGAGGGGCAGAAAATCGGCCATAAATGGTTCTATGATGAGACCAGTGAGTCATCAATTGAAAAGTTCACACTTCAACACTCAGTCCGCGTCTGGTTCCCTGAAGTGACTTCAGCTGATTCTCTCCGGTTGAACTGAACTGATTCCCCCACAGTCTGAAACAGATTAAAGATTGAACAGGAAATAAACAGATTGAACAACAGTGTAAATAACAGGGAGACTGGGGTTAATATTTCAATAATAATTAGACAATTATTACCCATACTAGTGACTGAATCCCATTGATATTTTATTTCTTACATTAAACATTAACACATTCACTCACCGGATCCACTGCAGACTCCTGCAGGTCAATATGAGTCGGCGGAGAGCGGGGACAGATCGGTCTGTGAAGGAGTTTGATCCCAGGTCCAGAACCATCAGTGAACGGATTGTACTGAGAGCGAAGACGAGATCCTCGGCACAAGAATCTGTGAGACCGACATCAGCCAGCCTGGGGATCAGAGAGAAATAACAGGAATCAGAGTAAATCCCCAGTGTTTATTAATAACATTGGCCGAGAAATTCTATTCTGAGGCTTGCCGCAGGGGTAAGGATCGCGCGCGATATCACTTACCGCGTCTGCCGTTCTTGTTTGCCCCCACAGGAACCTCGGGTCCTGCTGGGCCTCTCCCAACTGCCGGCGCGCAGTGCTTGCCTGTCCCAGGGGCGCAGTTAGTGCGATGCGACCCCTGGGATCACGTGGGCCATGGAGAGCCAATGGCAGCAGACCATCTTTCATTCATCGATTTGACAGGAGACCTGTCAAATCTGTGAATTGAAATCGGCCCCAAAAGAACAGCTAAACCTCAAATAAATTTTTTAAAAAAACCATCACATTAATAAAATAACTATAGTTAAATAAATTAACCACTTTAAACAAAAATTTAAAATTTTGAAAAAATTAAAATACTTTTTAAAAGTTATAAAAATAAACTTACTTTTCTTTAAAGTCTCTAAAAAAGATAAACCTGTTGAAAAAAATGTAAAATTATACTTAATTAACTACTTACCTTGTTCAAAAGGGGTCTTACGCCTCCTTTTTACTAGCGTAGAATCTTCAATACTTACCCTCGCGTAGAAACCTGAAAAAAACCCTAAGTGTGCTGCGTGCGCGCAGCCTCTAGTGCGCACGCGGTTCACCTAGGAACCGCCCCCTTCGCCATACCGGAAGTGCCGGTTTCCCGCGCATGCGCAGTGCATGCAGGAAACCGGCACTTCAGAAATGAATACGGGTGAGTACGCACTGAGTACTCACCCGAGAACGGCCGAATTTTTGGGCCATTATTACTGATACTAATAATAGTGTAAAATGTCAGACATCCAGTTACTGTAAACACAATCTCCCACAGTCTGGTACTTACTCCAGTTTCTGTATTTTACAGTCCAGGTCCCTCAGAGCCGCAGACAGTAGTTTCACTCCTGAATCTCCCAGTTTATTATTACTCAGGTTCAGAACCGTCAGTGAGCGGTTTGTACTGAGAGCGGAGACGAGGTCCTTGGTACAAGAATCTGTGAGACCGTTATTATCCAGCCTGAGAGGAGAGAGAGAAAAATTAGCAGGAATCAGAGTAAATCCCCAGTGTTTATTAATAACACTATTACTGATACTAATAATAATGTACAGTGTCAGACATCCAGTTATTATAAATACAATCTCACACAGACTGGTACTTACCCCAGTAGATGTATTTTACAGTCCGGGTTCCTCAGAGCCGCTGACAGTAGTTTCACTCCTGAATCTCCCAGTTTATTATCACCCAGGAGCAGAACCGTCAGTGAGTGGTTTGTACTGAGAGCGGAGACGAGATCCTCAGCACAAGAATCTGTGAGACCGACAGCACCCAGCCTGGGGATCAGAGAGAAATAACAGGAATCAGTAAATCCCCAGTGTTTATTAATAACAATATTACTGATACTAATAATAATGTACAGTGTCAGACATCCAATTATTATAAACACAATCTCACATAGTCTGGTACTTACCCCAGTTTCTGTATTTTACAGTCCGGGTTCCTCAGAGCCGCAGACACTAGTTTCACTCCTGAATCTCCCAGTTTATTGTAACTCAGGGTCAGATCCGTCAGTGACTGGTTTGTACTGAGAGCGGAGACGAGATCCTCGGCACAAGAATCTGTGAGACCGACACCCCGGAGACTGTGGATCAGAGAGAGAAATAACAGGAATCACAGCAAATCCCCAGTGTTTATTAATAACACTATTACTGATAGTAATAATAAAGCAGTGTTAGACATCCAGTTATTAGACCCACAATCTCACACAGTCTGACACTTACTACAATTTCTGTATTTTACACTCCGGGTTCCTCAGAGCCGCAGACAGTAGTTTCACTCCTGAATCTCCCAGTTTATTGTCATTCAGTCTAAACACAAACAGAGTGTGAAAAACAAACTGAATGAAACATTGGATCTGATATATTTTTCTCTCTCGGATATTAGAGCAATCACTCAAAGTTATTTCGGAAACTAATAATCCGGTTTTCCTGTCACTGACAATGAATCTCACTCTGTCCAACTACGCATATATTCAGGGACTGTCAGTAAATGTATTTATTAAATAAAGTGTTGTCTGTGTGAAGCCTTTAAATGTCCCTCAGTCCGGTCTCACTCCCTGATAATCAGAATTACCCTCCTGGAGAAACTTGTCACATGTCTGCTGCTCCTTAAATCCTGACGTTTATGGGAATGGTGCTATTTTCCCGGAAATAAATGATAAAGCGGCGATTCCCTGTACATTATACTCTGTGCATTATATTAATCTGTATAATATCTCGGGGTGAGTTATATTGTGAAACGGCGCTAACTGCTGCTGTAAAATCCATCCCCCAGGATTTTATATAACAAGGTGAGTTTATTCTGCCCCATTACAAGTTTTAAATGTCCCTGTGCTCCTAGTTTATAGGGGAGGGGAGTCTTTCACTTTATTCCCCATTAAACTGGCTCTACATTTATTTCAGGTGTAACTGACCGACAGTTTTGGGGAATTTTCGGAAGTTCCCTCCCCGAGCGGGGCCTCACACACAGGGGGTGTATTATGGGGAATTCCCGGGTTCACTGCCCCCGGTTTACACAGGAGCCGCCCGCTGTGTGCGAGGCCCCACCGCTGGCCGGTGTGTGTCTGTACTCCGGGGCTTATACCCCACAACACGTTAGATTGGAATCTTTATACCGGCAGATTTAAGATCCTGAATAACATTCTTGTCTTAATGTTCAGGACTGTGAATAATGGTAAATATTTACAGTTGCAAGAATTCCCGATTCCCCAATATTCCCAATCCAGGAAACTTCCCCCTCGACAAAACACACCCTGCACGGGATTGGAGTAAATATCGAACTGTTAATGATTTAAACTCGGGTTTCTCTCCTGTTTCTAGTTGAAATGGTGGATGTGGAAAATAAATTAAATTAATTTTATCTTTACTGTTAAATTATATTTTATGTTTACATTCCGTTGTCCAGCCTTATTCAACAAGATTTATTGTAATTAAATTATCAGGCTCTCAGTGACCTGTATTTGCTGATCTGATAAATACTGTAAAATCCCTACTTGTTCACAAGGATCCATTCTAGATTCTCCAGTCCTCAGGGAATTACTGACCGATCCTCTTATTATTGGTCATAATTGTGTTGAATCTGCTTCTCTCTGGTTTAACTGAACTGTTTGTTTCCCTTCATTACGGAGCAACAACACAATCCGTGACTGTTCTACAATTCGCCCAACAGTTAGAGACAAATACACAGTTACCTCAACACCTGGCATTTGTGCAGTACAGGTCCCAGCCGCTGGAGTCCTTCACACTGAATGGAGCAGTTCCATAGATCGAGGTGTTTTATTGTATCACAGAGTCCAATGACATGAGACAGGACCGCACAGTCAATCGGGGTCAATGTCAATCCACTAAATGTAAGTGTTTCCACAGATCCCACTGTGGCTCGAGTCAGTGCTGTATTCTGAGATTCAAACAGGTAGTGCAATGTGTTCAGGTGGTTCCTTTTACCAGTTTCACTCTCTGTGTTTCCAATCTGTCCTTCAATCTTTTCCTTCACCCAGTCAATCACTCGGCAGGTGGTTTGATGAAGAAATGGACCCAGAAACTCCTTCAGGGGCCGAGCTGACTGTGGAGAGGAGAGACCAGCAACAAAACGGAGAAATATCTGAAATCGCCCATCTTCCTTGCTGTGGGCTTCACTGAGGAGTTTCAGGATGTCCCCGGGATCTGGAGTCAGGAATTGTGCGAGTGCGGCTACAAACTCTTGGATGGTGAGGTGCGGGAATGTATACACCACGCTCTGGGCAGAATCATCTCTCTCCAAAAGTTCCATCATGAACCCAGACAAGAACTGGGAAGGTTGCAGATTGTACTTGATCAAATCGCCATTTCCAAACACAATCTTCTTCTCGGAGACTCCTGTGAAGGCCATCTCACCAAGCTTCAGTAACACATCACGGGGGCTTTCAATCTCTCGGCCATGGTTTTTCAGAATATTGTATATATAATAGGAATATAGTTGGGTGATGGTCTTGGGAACTCGCTGCTGATTCCTGTCTCTTTGTGTAAAGAAGGGACCCAGTGCCAGACCGAGGATGAAGCAGTAGGAAGGGTTGTAGCACATGGTGTACAGGATCTCGTTCTCCTCCACATGTTTGAAAACAGCTGCTGCCACCGTCTGATCTTCAAAAAACTTGTTGAAATATTCCTTCCGTTCATCACCAACAAATCCCAGGATTTCAGCCCAGACACTGATCTCAGCCTTTTCCAATAAATGTAATGCAGTGGGGCGGCTGGTCACTAGCACTGAACATCCTGGGAGCAGCTTGTGCTGTATTAAACTGTACACAATGTCAGACACTTCACACTGGCATTCGGGATCTGTGCACATGTGCTGAGGTTCTGTATTTCTCCGATTGTCAGCAAAATCAATACTGTCCTTGAATTCATCCAAACCATCGAATATAAACAGCAATCTCTCTGGGTTCTTCCAGAGCTCTCCCAGAATATTCCCAAAGTAAGGATACAGATCCAGTATCAGATTCCTCAGATTTATTCTACAGTTAATAGCGTTCAAATCCCGGAATTTAAAGCTGAAAACAAATTGAAAGTGTGGGTATATTTTCCCAGTGGCCCAGTCATGAACAATCTTTTGTACCATTGTTGTTTTTCCAATCCCGGGGACTCCGCTCAGTGCTGCTGAACTCCCAGAATTGGATTGCCGGAAGAAGCTCTTCATTTTCTGGAGCAATCTGCCCCTTTGGGAAAAACTGCTGTGGAACAATTGATCAGTTCGGATTTTTTCCAGTTCTCCCCGGAGATGTTTCCATCTCCACTCTTCATGGTCTCGGCCTCTTGCCAGCAGTTCATGTTCTACAAGTGTCCGATCTCGAACAGTAGAAATGACCGTTAGCTCAGCGTATCGATCAACCAGCTGGAAAATCTTAACCTCCTCCTTTATTAGGATAGTGTTCACTCTCAGTGTTGCAGTTTGTACCCGGAGTGTTTCCTTGTGTTTCTGTTGAAGATCTGCAATTAGAACAGACAGAAAGTGCTTCTCAACATTAGTTGTATTGACAAAAAAAACTGCTTCTCAATACCACTTTACTATTTAGTAAAATATTTGCAAGATTTACTTCACAGCTTCAATTGAGGTGAGTGTAGAAATTAAACTCAGTTAATGGAAATCTCGCTTGAAAGTGAACAACGGCCGAGAAAAGTTTCAAATCCTCACTTGATTCTAATATTTACTGAACATGGAGATTTCTATGACGGTGATATTTTCCCCGATGGTTAATTATATCCGGCCTGCCCTGTGCTATAGACATCTCATTACAAATCCACACACGATCCTGGTTATATGACAGCAGAGGTTCCAGTGGATCAATCTGTGAAGCCGTCCGTGGTGCTGCCCTTCTGCAGAACTAGGAAATATGACATTGGATATCAGTGGAAGAGAGGCAGACTCAATGTCAGGAGTCCTACTGTTATCAGATCAGGCCTTGGGCAGGTTATCAGGGGTAGTGTGTGCACTGGAAGAGGGAGACACTGTGAATGAATAGATGACCCATTGTTATTATATCAGGCCTTGGGCAGGCTATTTGTGGTATTGTGTGCACTGGGTGAGGGACAGACTGTGAATGGTCAGGGGTCCCACTATTATATCAAGCCTTGAGCAGGTTATCTGGTGTATTGTGTGCACAGAGAGATGGACAGTTTGTGAATGTACAGAAATTCCACTGTTACTGTATCTGGCCTTGAGCAGGGTGTCTGTGGTATTGTTTGCACTGGGTGAGGGACAGACTGTGGATGGAAATCAATTCCAATCAGCGGCCTATAACTGAGATTCGAATCCCATATCCTCCCCATCACCAAGACCGCCTCCTTCCACCTCTATAATAATGCCCCCGTCGGCCCCTAAAATCCTCATAAAAGCCTTTGTTACCTCCAGACTCGACTATTCCAACGCTCTCCTGATCGGACTCCCACCTTGCACCCTCCGTAAAGTTGAACTCATCCAAAACTCTGCTGCACCCTCTGTAAAGTTGAGGTCCTACAAAACTCCGCTGCTCACATCCCAATGTGCACCAAGTCCTGTTCACCCATCATCCCTGTACGCACTGACCTGCATCAGCTCCCGGTCTGGCAACACCTCCATTTAAAAATTATCATTCTAGTATCCAGATCCCTCCATGGCCTCGACCCCTCCCAATCTCTGTAAACTCCTTCAGCCCGGCAAACCTCAGATCTCTGCACTCCTCCAATTCTGGCCTGTTGCGGATTCCAGATTTTCATCGTTCCATCATTTCTCACCGTTCCATCACCGTTTCTCCAGTTTCCTAAGCTCTAAGCTCTGGAATTCCCTCCCTACACCTCTTAGTCCCTTAACAGAAGATCCACTTTCATAGTATCAGGACTCGGACAGGTTATCTCGCGTATTGTGTGCAGAGAGAAGGACGGAATCAATAGAGGAGTTAAATTGCTGTTGTTTCAGGACCCGGGCAGGTTATCTGTGGTATTGTGTGCACTGAGAGGGGGACAGACTGTGAATAGACAGGAGATACATTGCCGTTGTTTCAGGACTCGGGCAGGTTATCTGTGGTATTGTGAGCACTGAGAGGGGGACAGACTGTGAATAGACAGGAGATACATTGCCATTGTTTCAGGACTTGGCCAGGTTATCTGGTGTATTACCAGCACTTCTATAGTCACCTGATCACAGGTAAAGGTTACTGACATTCTGAAGGGGGAAACAAAGATTGTTTAAGGCATTAGGAGTTGAGGTTGAGGGAAGAGTGAGGGAATATGATATATTTTGTTTGGGCAGGAGACTTCGCTATTGAATGTTTTCATGGAATTCACAACATTATTGCAGGAAACAGGCTCACAATTACCAAAATAATTAATAATGGAGAAAATTGAAAGTCAGAAGAAAGAAAGGAAATTAGGGTATTTTTTTCACCCAAAGTGTAATAGATCAGGCGGACCAGTGAAGGACGCTGAAGGGGCAGTGCAACTGGGGTCCAGAGAGGATTGAACGTGTTTGTGAGAGGAGAGGTAGGTGGTTTCATCTCTGTAACAGGGACAGACTTATTTGGACCAATGGCCTTTTCCTGGCACTAATTATTCACTGATTATATTGTCTTTCAGATATTGCAATCAATTTTCAGCAGTTTCACACATACATTAATTGAATGCGATTTTATAATAGTCCTATTATATCAGCGATTACAATTAGAAACAGAACTATTGCCCACTGCACTCAGTGTAATGTCAGAGCAGAACACATTCACAGTTCATTTGAGCTGTTCGACCAATAATGATACCCCGTTGTTTTATTTTAGTCTTAGTTTCCTATAATGCAGGTTTGGGAAATTACAAATATGTTTCCGTAAGTCATTACATTAGCTCTAAAAGACTCCTGAATTAAAATACTATTGAGAGAAAAATGAGGTTCTCCCTTTCGCTGCCATTAGGAGGCTAGCCAATAACTTCCTAGTGACCCTGGAAATTGATTTTTCCACATATTCCTCCTTGGATTAATGTTCAACTGTGTGAACATCTGTACATCTTTTCACGATAGCAAAAGACTGCGGATGCTGGAAATCCGAAATAACAGAAAACGCTGGAAAAACTCAGCAGGCCAGGCAGCATCCGTGGAGAGAGAAACAGAGTTAACAGTTCAGGTCGAAGACCTTTCGTCAGACTTGGAAAAAAGCAGAAAAGGAAATAGATTTAAAGCAAGTATAAAGCTGATAAAAGGGGGAGGGGATGAAAGAACAAAAGTGAAGGTCAGTGGTGGGATAGAAAGCAGGAGAGATGAAGAGACATTGAGAGACATAAAGAGATAATCAAGGCAAGAGAAGGTGTTAATGTGACAGGCTGAAGCGAGATGAAGTGTGAAATGCGCTGGCAGAATCTTTTCAGATCGGATCGAACACATTCTGAGGCCTCGTGCTGTGCTGAGAAGTAATAACATTTTAATATTTTGCATTTCTCCAGATATATCTATACAGATTGCAGTGGGGCAGATTTCTAGGGATGCAGGTAATCCTCAACATCTGGGACAAAGCACTGATCTTGACTAGTCAGCCCAGAGCGTCGCTACGGCACATAGAAGGTTTGTATTTGGATTGACGTGGTGTTGGAATCCGACCAGGTGTGTATGGGATTTCACAGTGTACCAAGATTCTGACAGGTGTGTATGAGGTTTCACATTGTATCAGGATCCTGCCAGGTGTGTATGGGGTTTCACAGTGTATCAGCATCCTGCCAGGTGTGAATGGGGTTTCACAGTGTATCAGGATCCTGCCAGGTGAGTATGGGGTTTCAGTGTATCAGGATCCTGCCAGGTGTGTATGGGGTTTCACAGTGTATCAGGACCCTGCCCGGTGTGTATGGGGTTTCACAGTGCATCAGGATACTGCCAGGTGTGTATGAGGTTTCACATTGTATCAGGATCCTGCCAGGTGTGTATGGGGTTTCACAGTGTATCAGGACCCTGCCAGGGGTGTATGGGGTTTCACAGTGTATCAGGATCCTGCCAGGTGTGAATGGGGTTTCACAATGCATCAGGATCCTGCCAGGTGAGTATGGGGTTTCACAGTAAATCAGGATCCTGCCAGGTGAGTATGGGGTTTCACAGTAAATCAGGATCCTGCCAGGTGAGTATGGGGTTTCACAGTGCATCAGGATCCTGCCAGGTGAGTATGGGGTTTCACAGTAAATCAGGATCCTGCCAGGTGAGTATGGGGTTTCACAGTGCATCAGGATCCTGCCCGGTGTGTATGGGGTTTCACAGTGTATCAGGACCCTGCCAGGGGTGTATGGGGTTTCACAGTGTATCAGGATCCTGCCCGGTGTGTATGGGGTTTCACAGTGTATCAGGATCCTGCCAGGAGCCTATCGCTCGAGCCTGCTCCGGCATTCAGTAAGATCATGGCTGATCCAATCTTGGCCTCAACACCTCTTTCCCGCTCTCTCACTATACCCATTGACTCCCTTGTAGTTCAAATGTCTGTCAATCTCCACCTTGAATATATTCAATGACTCCTCCTTGACAGCTCTCTTGGGTAGAGAATTCCAAAGATTCTACGGGGTTTAACACTATACCAGGATCCTGACAGGTGTGTATGGGGTTTCCACAGTGTATCAGGATGATGCCAGGTGTGTATGGGGTTTCACAGTGTATCAGGATGCTGCCAGGTGTGTATGAGGTTTCACATTGTATCAGGATCCTGCCAGGTGTGTATGGGGTTTCACTTGTATCAGGATCTGTGCCAGGTGTGTCTGGCGTTTCACAGTGTATCAGGATCCTGCCAGGTGTGTATGGTGTTTTTCAGTGCATCAGGATCCTGCCAGGTGAGTATGGGGTTTCACAGTGTATCAGGATCCTGCCAGGTGTGTCTGGCGTTTCACAGTGTATCAGGATCCTGCCAGGTGTGTATGGTGTTTTTCAGTGCATCAGGATCCTGCCAGGTGAGTATGGGGTTTCACAGTGTATCAGGATCCTGCCAGGTGAGTATGGGGTTTCAGTGTATCAGGATCCTGCCAGGTGTGTATGGGGTTTCACAGTGTATCAGGATCCTGCCAGGTGTGTATGGTGTTTTTCAGTGCATCAGGATCCTGCCAGGTGAGTATGGGGTTTCACAGTGTATCAGGATCCTGCCAGGTGAGTATGGGGTTTCAGTGTATCAGGATCCTGCCAGGTGAGTATGGGGTTTCACAGTGTATCAGGATCCTGCCAGGTGTGTCTGGCGTTTCACAGTGTATCAGGATCCTGCCAGGTGTGTATGGGGTTTCACAGTTTATCAGGGTCCTGCCAGGTGTGTATGGGGTTTCACAGTGCATCAGGATCCTGCCAGGTGTGTATGGGGTTTCACAGTGTATCAGGATCCTGCCAGGTGTGTATGGGGTTTCAGTGTCTCAGGATCCTGCCAGGTGTGTATGGGGTTTCACAGTGTATCAGGATCCTGCCAGGTGTGTATGGGGTTTCAGTGTCTCAGGATCCTGCCAGGTGTGTACGGGGTTTCAGTGTATTCGGATCCTGCCAGGTGTGTATGGGGTTTCAGAGTGTATTAGGATCCTGCCAGGTGTGTATGGGGTTTCACAGTGTATCAGGATCCTGCCAGGTGTGTATGGGGTTTCACAGTGTATTAGGATCCTGCCAGGTGTGTATGGGGTTTCAGTGTCTCAGGATCCTGCCAGGTGTGTATGGGGTTTCACAGTGTATCAGGATCCTGCCAGGTGTGTATGGGGTTTCACAGTGTATCAGGATCCTGCCAGGTGTGTATGGGGTTTCACAGTGTATCAGGATCCTGCCAGGTGTGTATGGGGTTTCACAGTGTATCAGGATCCTGCCAGGTGTGTATGGGGTTTCACAGTGTATTAGGATCCTGCCAGGTGTGTATGGGGTTTCAGTGTATCAGGATCCTGCCAGGTGTGTATGGGGTTTCACAGTGTATCAGGATCCTGCCAGGTGTATATGGGGTTTCACAGTGTATCAGGATCCTGCCAGGTGTGTATGAGGTTTCCTAAAATGGTGTGTTGGTTTGGCTGAGGGAAAATTTAGAAATCTAATGGAGAAATGTCAAGGCAATAGAACAGTGTACCGATTTGGGTAAAAATAATGAGGGTGCGCCAGCAAGGCACAGAGTTTAACAGGAGCAGCGCAGCAGAGATTAAGATCAAATCAGGGAATAATTGTAAAAATATTAAAAGAAAGGCTCTTAATCTGATTGCACTCAGCATTCAAGCAAGATAGATGAACTAGTGCCACAAATAGAGATAAATAGGTTTGATCTAATAGTCACTGCAAAGACTTGGTTGCAAGGTGACCAAGGTTGGGAAGTAAATGTTCCAGGGCACTTAACATTTCTAAAAAAGACAGGCAGAATGGAAAAGGAGTGGGGTAGCATTGATAATAGAGAATGACGTAACGACAGTCGAGAGAAAGGACCTCGGCTCGGAAGATCAGGAAGTAGAATCAGTATGGGTGGAGGTCAGGAATAACAAGGGGCAGAAAACATTGATGGGAGTAGTATATAGGCTCCCTAACAGTAGCTATACCTTTGGACAGAATATCAATCAAAAAATAGTAGGAGCTTTTAACAAAGGTAATGCAATAATCATGGGGAACTATAATCTTCATATAGACTGGACAATCAAATTGGCAAATGTAGTCTGGAGGATGAGTTCATGGAATGCATTAGGGAAAGTTTCCTAGAACAATACGTCATGGAACCATCCAGGGATCAGGCTATTTTAGATCTTGTATTGTGGAATGAGACAGGTTTACTTAGCAATGTTATAGTAAAGGTTCCTCTCGGACAGCGTGACCATAATATGATAGGCAAGTCACGCTCAAACTTAAACGTGAAATCCTAAGTCCGAAACTAGTCTTAAACATAAATAAAGCCAATTACATAGGTATGAGGGGCGAGTTGGCGAAGGTAGATTGGAAAAATAGGTTAAAATGTATGACGGTAGATAAGCAGTGGCTAGCATTTAAGGAAATATTTCATCATTCTCAACAAAAATACATTCCATCGAGAAACAAAAATTCCACGGGAAAAGTGATCCAACTTTGGCTAACTAAAGTAGTTAAGGATAGCATTAGATTGAAAGAAGAAGCTTATAATGTTGTGATGACTAGTAGTAAGCCGGAGGATTGGGAGAGTTTCAGAAACCAGCAAAGGGTGACCAGAAAATTGATAAAAAGGGAAAAATTGAATATGAGAGAAAGCTAGCAAGAAATATAAAAACAGATTGTAAGAGTTTCTACAAGTATGTAAAAAGAAAGAGAGTAGCAAAAGTAAATGTTGGTCCTTTAGAGGATGAGACAGGAGAAATTTATTATGGAGTATAAAGAAATGGCAGAAACGTTAAACAAATATTTTGTATCTGTCTTCATAGTAGAAGCTACAAAAAGCATAGCAAAAATGGCCGGGAACCAAGGGTCTAATGAGGGTGAGGTACGTAATGTAATTAATATAAATATAGAGAACAACTACTAGCGAAGCTAATGGGACTAAAACCCGCCAAATCCCCTGGACCAGACGGCCTACATCCTAGGGTTCCAAAAGAGGTGGCTGCAGAGTTCGTGGATGCAATTGTTTAGATCATCCAAAATTCCCGAGACTCTAGAACAGTCCCAGCGGATTGGAAGGTAGCAAATGTAACACCGCTATTCAGCAAAGGAGGGAGAGTAATAACAGGGAACTACAGGCCAGTTAGCCTATCAGACGTCGGGAAAATGCTGGAATCCATTGCTAAGAAAATGGTGTAAGGGCACTTAGAAAATCATAACATGATGTGGGGTTCCGCAGGGCTCAGTACTCGGTCCCTTGCTTTTTGTGGTAGATAGCAATGATTTAGACTTGAATGCAGGGGGTAGGATTAAGAAGTTTGCAGATGATACTAAAATCAGCTGTGTGGTTGATAATGAAGAAACCACCCGTAGACTGCAGGAAAATATCAATGAACTGATCTGGTGGGTAGAACAGTGGCAAATGGAATTCAATCCAGAGAAGTGAGGGGTAATGCATTTGGGGAGGGCTAACAAGGAAAGGGAATACACATTAAATGGTAGGACTCTGAGAAGTTTAGAGGAACAATGGGACCTTGGAGTGCAGGTCAACAGATCCCTGAAGATAGCAGGCCAAGTAGGCAAGGTGGTTAAGAAGGCATACGGAATACTTGCCTTTATTAGCCGAGGCATAGAATACAAGAGCAGGGAGGTTGTGCTTGAACTGTATAAAACACTAGTTAGGACACAGCTCGAATACTGCGTGCAGTTCTGGTCACCACACTACAGGAAGGATGTGATTGCACTAGAGGGGGTGCAGAGGAGATTTCCGAGGTTGTTGCCTGGGCTGGGGAATTTTAGCTACAAGGAAAGATTGGATAGGCTGGGTTTTTTTTCTTTGGAACAGAGGAGGCTGAGCGGAGACCTTATTGAGGTGTATAAAATTATGAGGGGCCTAGATAGGGTGGATAAGAAGGACCTAGTTCCCTTAGCAGAGGGGTCAACAACCAGGGGCATTTAAACAATATTTAATGTAATTGGTAGGAGGTTTAAAGGGGATTTGAGGAGAAATGTCTTCACCCAGAGGGTGGAGGGGGTCTGGAACTCACTGCCTGAAAAGGTGGTAGAGGCAGAAACCCTAACCACATTTAAAAAGTACTTTGATGTGCACTTGGGATGCTGTAACCTGCAGGGCTACGGACCAAGTGCTGGGAAGTGGGATTAGGCTGGATAGCTCTTTGTTGGACGGCACGGACATGATGGACCGAAATGGCCTCCTTCCCTGCTGTAAATTTCTATGATTCTATGATTAGGCAGAGTTAACATTGTTTTATGAAAGGAAATCGTGTTTGACAAATTTATTACAGATTTTGAAGCTGTACAAAAGAGGGTGTATAAAGGGGAATCATTGGATGTAGTATATTTGGATTTCCAAAAAGGCATTCTATAAAGGTGCCACATTAAAGGTTATTACACAAGATAGAGTTATGACTCTATTACTCTATAAGGGCTCATGGAATTGGGGGTAATATAGTAGCATGGATAGAGGATTGGTTAACAGACAGCAGGGATAATTGGGTCTTTTTCAGGTTGGCAGGCTGTAACTAGTGGGGTGCTGCAAGGATCAGTGTTGGGGTCTTAGCTATTTACAATCTATATTAATGACCTAGATGAAGGCACCGAGTGTAATGTATCCAAGTTTGCTGACGATACACAGCTAGGTGGGACAGTAAGCTATGAGGAGGACACAAAGAGCCCGCAAAGGGATATAGATAGACTGAGTGAGTGGGCAATAAAGTGGCAGATGTAGTATAATATAGGGAAATGTGAGGTTATTCACTTTATTAGGAAGAAAAGAAAACCGGAATGGTTATTAAATGGTGAGAAATGTTTAAATGTTGGTGTTCAGAGAGATTTTGATGTCCTCGTGTAAGAAACACTGAAAGCTAGCATGCAGGTACAGCAAGCAATAAGGAAGGCAATGGCATGTTGGCCTTTATTGCAAGGGGGTTGGAGTATAAGAGTGAGGAAGTCTTGCTACAATTGTACAGGGCCTTGGTGAGATCACACCTGGAGAACTGTGCACAGTTTTGGTCTCCTTATCTAAGGAAGGATATACCTGCCTTGGAGGCGGTGCAGCGAAGGTTCACTAGATTGGCTCCTGGGATGAGAGGGCTGTCCTATGATGACAGATTGTGCAGAATGGGCCGATACTCTCTGGAGTTTAGAAAAATGAGAGGTGATCTCATTGAAACATACACGATTCCGAAGGGGATTGACAGGGTAGATGCCGAGAGGTTGTTTCCCCTTCCTGGAGTGTTTCGAACTAGGGGGCATAATCTCAGGATAAGGGGTCAGCCATTTAGGACTGAGATGAGGAGGAATTTCTTCACCCAGAGAGTGGTGAACCGGTGGAATTCTCTAGCACAGAAGGCAGTTGAGACCAATTCAATAAATATATTCGAGAAGGAGAAAGATATATTTCTTAAGGCTAAAGGGATCAAGGGATATGGGGAGAAAGCAGGGACAGGGTACTGAATTTGGATGATCAGCCATGATCTCATTAAATGGCGGAGCAGGCTCGAGGGGCCGAATGGCCTACTCCTGCTCCTATCTTCTATGCTACGGTCAAACATTCTGTTCTCAGGGGTGAAGTAAGCGGTTTGAAATTTCCATGTCATCACTTACCTGTCAGGTGACTGGGTACTTCGTATAAACCTTCTGCGATGTTCATGTACTTAAATGGATCAGAACCTGTTTAAATCAATTAACTTTCATGAAATCAGATCTGTGAAATATTATAGTAAAATCTTCAGTGTTTGAATCTGGACATTGAATTCAGTGAGTGATTTTACTGTACCAGGTTCCTGTATTTCTCTCAGTATTTTGTCCAGCTTTGGTAACCTATGGCGCATTTTCAGAAAGGATTCCCACATCACCCTTCGAGCTCCAGAGCCTTTCTCCATCACCAGAGTTAGGAGAAGTTTGGAACTGTCCGCCCGGTTTCCCTTCTCTGCGAGCTCAGTGACTTTCTATAATAATAATGAATATATTGAGGAGAGGAGAGAAAGACAAACACGGAGAATGAGAAGGAAAGGATCTGCTCAGTGATGGGATCTCCCAGTTGTTTTGAGCACAGAAAGCAGTCACTGGGCCGGGTACTGATCCATTCTGAACAGGGGCTGAATATTCTGTAAACATCTTGATTCACTCATTAATGGCAACAAAATGTGGTGAAACTAAAATAGAAATCAGAAATATTGATCTAGGAGACCAAGGAATCACAGAGAATCAGCAGTAGTTTTAATGGGATTAGTTTTCTCTGTCCCTCAGTGTCCAACATGACATCAGGTTACTTATTGACAATATGTTTCACTCGTTTCTCACACTTACTTCCTGATGTCACACTTTGTGATTTACTCCAGAAATAAAACAGCAGCGAATCAGAACTCCAGTGACAGGGGAGGGACGATTCTGAAGTGAGGGAAGCAGCTAGAAAACTGTCTGAGAAATTACACCCACTAATCGAAACAACCACTGTTGATTTATCGGTAAGGACAATCTTGACCAATAATTATAATGAGAAAAAATATCCAATCACATTTTCCTTGGTAATTGAAATATGTGTAACCTTTAATTTGCACTCTCGCTGCCGGTGTGAAACCTCGGTAACTAGGAGCACATGTCCAGCAACGGGGCTCGTGTAGTCACGAATGTAATCAACAGTTTCCATTGATATCTGGCCTTTAACATAGAACAACGTCCCAAGGTGTTTCACAGAGGCGGAATCAGACAATGCCCCCGGGACAGAGGAGGATGTATTAATGTGGCAGGGGGTTGGGAACCTGAGCAGGGAGACAGAGGAAAGCATGTCAGGAAGGGACAGAAGGTATGGAGTAAAAGGTAAAGTGTTAAATAAGGAAAAAACAGGAAGTAAGTGTCACAAAACACATTTGAAAGTTCTTTATCTGAATGCACGTACCATTCGTAACAAAATTGACGAGTTAACGGCACAAATAACTATGTATGGGTATGATCTTGTGGCCATTACAGAAACATGGCTGCAGGGTGACAACATCTGGGAATTAAATATGCCAGGGTATTTAACAATCAGGAAGGACAGGCAGGAAGGAAGGGGAGGAGGGGTGGCTATGTTAATAAAGGAAGGAATCACTGTAATACAGAGAAATGATATTGGGTCAAAAGATCAGGATAATGAAACAGTTTGGGTAGAGATAAGGAATAATAAGGGGGAAAAAACACTGGTGGGCGTAGTATATAGGCCTCCTAATAGTTGCAACTCTGTTGGAAGAAGTATTAATCAGGAAATAGTTGGGGCATGTAATAAGGGAACAGCTATAATTATGGGGGATTTTAACTATCATATTACCTGGGCAAATCAAATTGGGCAGGGCAGGCTTGAGGAAGAGTTTATTGAGTGTCTTAGGGATGGATTTCTTGAGCAGTATGTAACTGATTCTACAAGGGGGCAAGCAACCTTGGACCTGGTACTGTGTAATGAGTCTGGATTAATTAATAATATCCTAGTTAAGGATCCCCTTGGAATGAGTGACCATAACATGGTTGAATTCCATATCCAATTAGAGGGTGAGAAGGTTGGTTCTCAAACAAGCATACTGAGCTTGAATAAAGGAGACTTTGATGGCATGAGAGCAGAATTGATTAAAGTGGACTGGGAAAATAGATTAAAGGGTAAGACGGTAAATGAGCAGTGGTGTTCATTCAAGGAGTTATTTTACAACTTTCAAAATAAATATATTCCACTGAGGAAAAAATGGTGTAAAAGAAATGACAGCCATCCATGGCTAAGTAAAGAAATTAAAGAAAGTATCCAACTAAAAACAAGGACATATAAGGTAGCTAAAGTTAGTGGGAGGATAGAAGATTGGGAAGTCTTCAAAAGACAACAAAAAGTAACTAAAGGATTGATTAAGAAAGGGAAAATAGACTATGAAAATAAATTAGCAAAAAATATAAAAACAGATAGCAAGAGTTTCTATAGTTATATAAAAAGAAAAAGGGTGTTTAAGGCAAACGTAGGTCCCTTAGAGGATGAGACCGGGAAATTAATGGTGGGAAACATGGAGATGGCAAAAATGCTGAACAAATATTTTGTTTCAGTCTTTACGGTAGAGGACACTAAGAATATCCCAACACTGGACAAACAGGGGGCTCTAGTGGGGGAGGAGCTAAATACGATTAAAATCACTATGGAATTGGTACTCAGTAAAATAATGGGACTCAAGGCGGATAAATCCCCATGACCTGATGGCTTACATCCTAGGGTCTTGAGGGAAGTGGCAGTAGGAATTGTGGATGCTTTGGTAATAATTTTCCAAAACTCCCTGAACTCAGCAAAGGTCCCGGCAGATTGGAAAACTGCTAATCTAACACCCTTATTTAAAAAGGGTTGTAGGCAGAAGGCTGGAAATTATAGACCAGTTAGCCTAACATCTGTGGTGGGTAAAATTTGGGAGTCTATTATTAAGGAGAGAGTAACGGAACATTTAGATAAACATAATTTAATAGGACAAAGTCAGCATGGCTTTATGAAGGGGAAGTCATGTCTGACAAATTTGCTCGAGTTCTTTGAGGACATAACGTATAGGGTGGATAAAGGGGAACCAGTGGATGTAGTGTATTTAGACTTCCAGAAGGCATTCGACAAGGTGCCACATAAAAGATTATTACTCAAGATAAAAAATCACTGGATTGGGGGTAATATTCTGGCATGGATGGAGGATTGGTTATCTAACAGGAAGCAGAGAGTTGGGATAAATGGTTCATTCTCGGACTGGCAACCAGTAGCCAGTGGTGTTCCGCAGGGGTCGGTGCTGGGTCCCCAACTCTTTACAATCTATATTAACGATTTGGAGGAGGGGACCGAGTGTAACATATCAAAGTTTGCAGATGATACAAAGATGGGAGGGAAAGTAGAGAGTGAGGAGGACATATAAAAACCTACAAGGGGATATAGACAGGCTGGGAGAGTGGGCAGAGATTTGGCAGATGCAATACAATATTGGAAAATGTGAGGTTATGCACTTTGGCAGGAAAAATCAGAGAGCAAGTTATTATCTTAATGGCGAGAAACTGGAAAGTACTGCAGTACAAAGGGATCTGGGGGTCTTGGTGCAAGAAAATCAAAAAGTTAGTATGCAGGTGCAGCAGGTGATCAAGAAAGCCAATGGAATGTTGGCTTTTATTGCTAGGGGGATAGATTATAAAAACAGGGAGGTATTGCTGCAGTTATATAAGGTATTGGTGAGACCGCACCTGGAGTACTGCATACAGTTTTGGTGTCCATACTTAAGAAAAGACATACTTGCTCTCGAGGCAGTACAAAGAAGGTTCACTCGGTTAATTCCGGGGATGAGGAGGTGGACATACGAGGAGAGGTTGAGTAGATTGGGACTCTACTCATTGGAGTTCAGAAGAATGAGAGGCGATCTTATTGAAACATATAAGATTGTGAAGGGGCTTGATCGGGTGGACGCGGTGAGGATGTTCCCAATGATGGGTGAAACTAGAACTAGGGGACATAATCTTAGAATAAGGGGCTCCTCTTTCAAAACTGAGATGAGGAGAAACTTTTCCACTCAGAGGGTAGTGGGTCTGTGGAATTTGCTACCCCAGGAAGCTGTGGAAGCTACTTCATTAAATAAATTTAAAACAGAAATAGACCGTTTCCTAGAAGTAAAGGGAATCAGGGGTTACGGGGAGCGGGCTGGAAATTGGACATCAGTTTGAGTTCGGATCGGTCAAGGCCCTGTGGATGGCGGAGCCGAGTGGCCTGGTCCTGCTCCTGCTTCTTGTGTTCTTTAGAGTTGAGGTTGGATCAGATCAGCCATGATCTCATTGAATGGCGGAGCAGGCTCGAGGGGCCGATTGGTGTGCTCCATGTTCTTATGTTCTTAACAGGTGGCTAGGAGCTCGGGGAAAGATAGGTTTTAAGGAGTGGAGGGAGGTGTAGAGGTGGAGGGGATCAGAGAATGAATTCCAGAGCGTGAGGCCAAAGAAAACTGAACGCTCGGCCAACAGTGGTGGTGTGAGGGAGGGGGTGCACTGGAGACCACAGCCAGAGCAATGGAAATTACAATAGCACGGGAGAGTTCTAGGGCTGGAGTCGGTTACAAAGATAGGCAGGTGCGAGGCCAGGAAGGGATTTAAGCAGCAAGATGGGAATTTTAAACTGGAGGTATTCCAGGACCGGGAGCCAGTATTGGTGAAGGAGTATGCGAGTGATATCTGAGCGGGACAGGGTTCAGGCAGTTTTGGAGTAACTGAAGTTTACAGAGGGTGCAAGGTGGGAGGCTGACCAGGGGGTCATTGGAACAGTGGAATTTAGGGTTTAAATATGCACGAATGAGGGTTCAGCAGGAGGTGGGCTGAGGCAAAGCTGGAGGACAGGACAGTTACAAGGACATAACATTGTGATGGAGAGTATATGGGGTCGAAGATCCTGCTCAGGGGTGGACGATGAGATTGTGGACAGTCTAGTTCAGCCTTAGGCAGTGGTCGATTAGGGGGATAAAATTAAGTGTTGAGGAGGTGAGGTTTGTGGTGGGGGTAAAAGACGATGGCTTCAGTCTTCCCAGTGTTTAACTGGAGGAAAAATAATCTAAAACAACCTAAAGTTGAAGGGATAATTACTAGTCCTAGACCCTTTAGGGCTACCCCGGATCAGGCATATTCCTCAGACGTTCACTTTCAACTAAAGTTTGAGGTAGCCGAATCCTAAAGACGCTTAATTGGGTCTAAAGGTCCAGACTATCTCTCCCTAAAGGAAAGGAACAACCTGAAAATGTTACCGTCCTCCAGATAGCACTTTTAATAAGTTTAGCTAGACTGTAACGTTCCGGATATAATGAGGGTCCGGAAAACTCCCCCAGAATTCTGCAACTCCTCACCAAAGAATGTACAGAAATTGAGTTTGCGAGTTTGATACAGAAGTCTTATGTGAGACAATTCTGAAAATATATGGATTTATTAAAGAACCAACATGCAGTTTACAGTTGGTGAGTCAATCGCAACATTAACAGTTCCAAAAAGAGAAAGCTTACAATCTTATTATCAGAGATCCTTACTCTCAAATCTTAACTTCGCTACAGTTTTACAGTTCTTAGTTTTCTACAGGATATCCACCAAAATCAAATACCTTTGATCCCCGAGGTACAAAGAGTTGGAGACTGACAGAGCCGCCTCTGAAGCGAATCTACTATCCCATTTGAGAGTTCAATATTTATACCCTTTTCCAGTGGTATTTCCTTTAAGGTTTTCTGCTGATGTAAGCTAATTATCTCTAGTCATTTTTCTGCTGACCCCTGCAATTCTTAGTCAGATCAGCTGGTAGCATTACAGAATTATGTCTCTTCTCTAGGTGTTCTAAGTTTACCATAAAAAACGGTGCAACGGCAGGTGCGTTTTACTTTATGTCATTTTTACGAAGGCAGATGTTTGTGCTTCTTTACGAAGTGTAAATTAGAACACCTTGTCTTGTTCCCAAAGGTCAGCCTGTCGGGAGCCTTTAACCTTCTGTTTCAATAAGGTTATTGATTAAGTGTCAACAACTATCTTATCTCTATAGCCAGAATGCTTTCACAGCTTTTTCATAGAGGTTTCTAGATTTCCAAACCCAGTTTGTCATGTTTTAATAAGGCCAGAATGCTTTCATAGAATGGTGTATTTTTCTGAATATATATGGCTTAATCCTTCACAAAGTAACAACAGGGGATTAAAAAAGATACTGAATCTAAAGAGTGAAAGAGAAATATAATATAATATATACAACTACTAATACCCCGGCCCTATATATATATATTTTTTTTTTATCCACACTTTTGTTTGGCCTTTTTTTCTTCCCTCCCAGAAGCTGGCAGCTGTCCTTCATTCTGCCAGCGCAATTCACACTTCATCTCGGGCCATCCTTTGTTCCTCAACCTGTCCCATTACCACATCCTCTTGCCTTGAATATCTCTTAATGTCTCTCAATGTCTCTTAATCTCTCCTGCTTTCTATCCTATCACTGACCTTCCCTTTTGTTCTTTCATGCTCTCCCTCTTTTCCCAGCCCTAAACTTGCTTTAAAATCTATTTCATTTCCTGCTTTTTCCAGTTCTGACGAAAGGTCTTCGACCTGAAACGTTAACTCTGTTTCTCTCTCCACGGATGCTGCCTGGCCTGCTGAGTTTTTCCAGCGTTTTCTGTTGTTATTTCGGATTTCCAGCATCTGCAGTATTTTGCTATCGTACTAATATTTCATCCCTAATTCATTCTGTCCTTAACCAGAACGGGGTATAAATCCATCCACTAATTTTAATTAACAGATAATTCCTGCTGTTCCCCTGGGTAGTGACGTTCCACACCAAGGGGCAGGAAATTACAGACTGAATGAGCTCAACTTGTCCTTGTGCATGAAACACAAAAAGTTAGCATGCAGGTACAGCAAGTAATCAAAAAGGCAAATAGAATGTTGGCCTTTATTTCAAAGGGGTTGGAGTATAAAAGCAGGGAAGTCCAGCTACAACTGTACAGGGTATTGGTGAGACCACACCTTGAGTACTGCGCACAGTTTTGGTCTCCTTATTTAAGGGAGGTTATATTTGCATTGGAGGCAGTTCAGAGACGATTCACTAGGTTAATTCCAGAGATGAGGGGGTTGACTTATGAGGAAAGGTTGAGCAGGCTGGGCCTATACTCATTGGAGTTCAGAAGAATGAGAGGTGATCTTATTGAAAACATATAAGATACTGAGGGGGCTTGACAAGGTAGATACAGAGAGGATGTTTCCCCGCATGGGGAAATCTAGAACGCGGGGGCACAGTTTTACAATAAAGGGTCACCCTTTTAGAACTGAGATGAGGAGGAACTTCTTCTCTCAGAGGGTCGTAAATCTGTGGAATTCTCTGCCCCAGAGAGCTGTGGAGGCTGGGTCATTAATTACATTTAAGGTGGAGAGAGACAAATTTTTGCAAGATAAGGGAGTGAAGGGTTATGGGGAGCAGGCGGGGAAGTGGCTTTGAGCCCAAGATCAGCCATGATCTTATTGAATGGCGGAGCAGGCTCGAGGGGCCAAGTGGCCTATTCCTGCTCCTATTTCTTATGTTATGTAATTTCTTGACGTTCCCCTGGGGAGTGACGTTCCACACCCAGAGCACAGGGGCAGGAAATTACAGACTGAATGAGCTCAATTTCCTGATGTTTCCCTTTTGAGTGACGTTCCAAGAGCACAGGGGCAGGTAAGTTACCCAGTTGTGTAGTGTTTAGATAATTAATTATAGGAAGGAAATAAAAATAATGAAAAATTGTCCTGCAGATTAACTAGGTTATCATCAGGGATGAGGAGTTATTGTAATGGCAAGGATTTGAGAATTTAGGTCTCATGTCACTCTCGGTGTGCACAATAAGTGACGAGTTGATTCAAGATTCTGAAAGCTTATAATGAAATAAATGTTTACAGATTGAATAAACAGTGGAAACAGAGGGCCCAAATTTAGGATAATTCGCAGTATTACGGGTGAGGCTGGATATATTTATTTCCGTATCGGTGGTTAGAATGCCTAATATACTTCCATTAATTGTTGCAAAAGCAAGTTTATAAAATGTTACAACAGGTATTTCTATTGCTTGCTTGGAGACTGTATGGGATATTAACGGTGATGGTATTGAGCAGGAGGGTGGGATTAGACGAGGTGGGATATTAACAGTAATGGGTAGTGAGCAGGAGGTTGGGATTAGACCAGGTGGGATATTAACGGTAATGGGTAGTGAGCAGGAGGTTGGGATTAGACCAGGTGGGATATTAACGGTAATGGGTAGTGAACAGGAGGTTGGGATTTGACTAGGTGGGATATTAACGGTAATGGGTAGTGAGCAGAAGGTTGGGATTAGACTAGATGGGTAATTAACGATAATGTATAGTGAGCAGGAGGTTGGGATTAGACTAGATGGGATATTAACTGTAATGTAGTGAGCAGGAGGTTGGGATTAGACTAGGTGGGATATTAACGGTAATGGGTAGTGAGCAGGAGGTTGGGATTAGACTCGGTGGGATATTACCTGTAATGGGTAGTGAGCAGGAGGTGGGGATTAGACTAGATGGGATATTAACAGTAATGGGTAGTGAGCAGGAGGTGGGGATTAGACTAGATGGGATATTAACAGTAATGGGTAGTGAGCAGGAGGTTGGGATTAGACTCGGTGGGATATTACCTGTAATGGGTAGTGAGCAGGAGGTGGGGATTAGACTAGGTGGGATATTAATAGTAATGGGTAGTGAGCAGGAGGTTGGGATTAGACTAGGTGGGATATTAACAGTAATGGACTGTGAGCAGGAGGTTGGGATTAGACTAGGTGGGATATTAACAGTAATGGGTAGTGAGCAGGAGGTTGGGAATAGACTAGGTGGGATATTAACGGTAATGGCGATTCTTTTGTTCCTATGTTAGGATATTGTGTCAGTTATGTGATGTTATAATAATCTAAACTCATTCTGTGTCCCTCGCACTCACGTGATACTCTTGTCCACTGAAATAGTCCCCGCCTGTTAACCAGAGACCGAGTCCCTCCACACCCTCTTCAACCGCCTGTTCCAGTCTGTCCCGGTAGAATTTCGTCAACTGGAACAGCTGGTAATCGTCGCACTTGGTCAAGAACATATTGATTCTCGAGTTCGGATCTGTGAACACAAAGAACCACATTAACAAACACCTTCTGAAAACCCACATACATCGCATGTGCTGCATTCCATCAATCTATAGTCAATTCTTAAAAAGTGTGCAAATTTGTCAAACACGACTTGCCTTCCAGCCACCCCGATCATCCACTGCATCTGTAAATTTTCACTAATTCAACCTTGAAATACAGATTCCAGGGGTTTGCTTACAGCGCAATGTGCGGCAAGTGTCGCCAGCTACAACAACTCGAGCTCCGGGTTTCGGAGCTTGAGCCGCGGCTGCAGTCCATCCGCGAGGCTGACAGTTACATGGATAGCACGTTTCTAGAGGCGGTCACCCCGCAGCTCAATAGTATGCAGGCAGAAAGTGAATGGGTGACCGCCAGACAGAAGAGGAGGACCAAGCAGGTAGTGCAGGAGTCCCCAGAGTGAATCACGCTCTCCAACCAGTATTCTGTTCTGAGTACTGGTGAGGGCAATTGGTTCGTCTGGGGAGTGCAGCCAGAATCAAGTCCACGGCACCACGGGAGGCTCAGCTGCACGACTGTGGGGGGGTGGGGGGGAGGAAAAGGAGTGGGAGTGCAATAGTAGTAGGGGATTTAATAGTTAGGGGAGCAGACAGGCATTTCTGCGGTCACAGACGTGACTCCAGGAAGGTATGTTGCCTCCCTGGTGCTAGGATCAACGATGTCACTGAGCGGCTGCAGGACACTCTGAGGGGGGAGGGTGAACAGCCAGAGGTCGTTGTCCATATCGGTACCAATAACATCGGCAGAAAGAGGGATGAGGTCCTGCAGGCAGAGTTTAGGGAGCTAGGAGAGAGATTAAAAAGCAGGACCTCAAAGGTAGTAATCTCCGGATTACTCCCAGTGCCACGTGCTAGTGAGTACGGAAACAGGAGGATAGAACAGATGAATGCGGGGCTGGAGAGATGGGGCAGGAGGGAGCGATTTAGATTCCTGAGGCATTGGGACCGTTTCTGGGGAAGGTGGGACAAGCCGGACGGGTTCCACCTCAACAGAGCCGGGACCAATATTCTTGCGGGGAGGTTTGTTAGTGCTGTTGGGGAGGGTTTAAACTAGCTTGGCAAGGGGATGGGCACCAGCATATAGGAGCAGAAAAGAGGAATAAGGTGCATAAAAGAATGAGTATGTTGGATAGTACTAGAGAAGGTAGTACTAGAGGCGGTATTAGTACCATATTAGATAGCAGACTAAGACTACGAAAAATTCAAAAATGGGTTTAGAATGCATGTACGTAAACGCACAAAGTTTGGTGAATAAGGTTGATGAGCTACAAGCACAATTAGCCGTGTGGCAATATGATGTTGTGGCAATAACGGAAACGTGGCTTAAAAACGGTGAGAACTGGGCACTTAATATTCAAGGGTACAAGGTGTTCAGAAAAGATAGGGTAGGAAAAAAGGGAGGTGGTGTGGCAGTGCTGATTAAGGAAGACATTGTAGTGATGGAAAGGGAGGATGTTCTTGAGGGGACAAGGACAGAATCCATTTGGTTAGCGTTGAGGAGCAAAAGGGTATGATCACGCTATTCTATAGGCTTCCAAATAGTGAGAGGGAGGTAGAGGAGAAAATCTGCAGGGAAATCGCAGAGATATGCAAGAGCTATTGAGTGGTGATATTGGGGACTTTAATTACCCAAATATCGATTGGGATAATGCTAGGGTAAAAGGAAAGGAGGGGGAGGAATTTCTGAAATGTGTTCAGGAGAATTTCCTTGACCAATATGTTCTTGGCCCAACTAGGAAGGAGGCATTGCTGGATCTGGTGCTGAGGAATGAGGTGGGCCAGGTCGACAAAGTATCTGCGGGAGAACACTTGGGTACAAGTGATCATAAGATATAGATTAGCAATGGAGAGGAGCAAGGAACAATCTAGAGTGGAACTTCTAAACTGGAATAGGGCTAACTTCAATGGGATGTGAAAGGATCTAGCCAGGGTAAAATGGAACCAAAAACTGACAGGAAAACCTGTAACGGAACAATGGGTAATCTTTAAGGAGAAGATGTTCCAAGTACAGGCTAGGTACATTCCAACAAGAGGGAAGGGAAAGAGAACCAAATCAAGGGATCCTTGGATGACGAGAGAGATAGAGAAGATGATGAAACAAAAAAGAGGGTGTACGATGTATGTTGGGTGAATTCTTCAAGGGAGAACGAGACCAAATACAGTAAGGTGAGAGGGGAAGTGAAGATGAAAATAAGATTGGCAAAGAGAGAATATGAGGGTAGAATGGCGGTTAACATAAAAGGGAACCTAAAAATCTTCTACTGGCATGTAAACAGGTGGGGTGGGGCCTATTACAGACAAAGAAGGTGATATGTGCTTAGAGGGCAGGGCAAGGCTAGAATACTCAATGAGTACTTTGTATCGGTGTTTACTAAGGAGGTGGATGATGACAAAATATTGGTAGAAGTGGAAAAGGTAGAAGCAATGGAAGGGGTGAAAATTGATAGACAGGTTGTACTAGAAAGGCTGGGTATGTTTAGAGTGGATAAGTCGCCTGGTCCAGATGGCTTGCATCCCCGGTTGCTAAGGGAATTGGGGGAGGAGATAGCAGAAGGGCTTGCCATAATTTTCCAACCTTCCCTAGATGCAGGGGAGGTGCCTGAGGATTGGAAAGTGGCAAATGTTACACCATTGTTCAAGAAAGGGTGTAAGGACAATCCTAGTAACTACAGGCCGGTCAGTTTAACATCAGTGGTGGGTAAAGTTTTAGAAAAAATAATGAAGGAAAAAATTAAACAGGCACTTGGAGAGGTTTAAGCTAATTAAGCAGAACCAACACTGGTTTGTAAAAGGCAGATCATGTTTGACTAAACTAATTGAATTTTTTGATGAAGTAACAGGGAGGATTGATGAACGAAATGCGATGGAAGTTGTCTACATGGATTTTCGGAAGGCGTTTGACAAAGTACCACACAGAAGGCTGGTTAATAAAATTGAGGCTCATGGAATAGGAGAGTCAGTGACAGCTTGGATAAGGAATTGGCTTAAGGACAGAAAACAGCGAGTTGTGGTAAATGGCTGTTTTTCAGACTAGAGGATGGTAGACAGTGGTGTTCCACAAGGGTCAGTGCTGGGGCCACTGCTTTTTTTGAGATATACACGTAAAAATAAAAATGAACTGGATATTGGCAGAGTAGAATTTCTAAATTTGCCGATGACACCAAACTTGGGGGTATGGCAAACAGTGATGATATCAATTGACTGCAACAGGACATAGAAAGGTTAGCAGAATGGGCAGACAAGTGGCAGATGGAATTTAATAGAGAAGTGTGAGGTGATGCATTTTGGCAGAAGGAACAGGGAGAGGCAATATACAGTAATGTCACAGTTTTAAAGAGTATGCAGGGCCAGAGGGACCTGGAAGTTAATGTGCATAGGTCCCTGAAGGTGGCAGGACATATTGAGAGAGTGTTTAACAAAGCATATGGGATCTTGGGCTTCATAAATAGAGGTATTGAGTACACAATTAGAGAAGTTATGCTGAACCTTTATAAAGCGCTGGTTAGGCCACAACTGGAGTATTGCTTCCAGTTCTGGTCACCACACTTTAGGAAGGATGTGAAGGCCATTGAGAGGGTGCAGAGGAGATTTACAAGAACGGTTCCAGGGATGGGGGATCTTAGCTACAAGGACAGGTTGGAGAAGCTGGATTTGTTTTCATTAGAACAAAGGAGGTTGAGGGGTGATTTGATAGAGGTGTACAAGATTATGACGGGTTTGGATAGGCTAGACGGTGAAAGGTTGTTCTAACCAGTTGATGATACAAAGGTTAGGGGACATAGATTTAAGGCTTTGGGCAAGAGATACAGGGGGAATGTGAGGAAAAACTTTTTTTTACACAGCAAGTGGTGAGGACCTCGAACTCGCTGCCGACGGAAGTGGTGGAAACGGAGACACTCAATGTTTTCAAGGGGAGACTGGATAGGCACTTGAGGGAAATAAACTTGCAGGGCTACGGGGATAGAGTGGGGGAGTGGGACTGACTGGATTGCTCTACAGAGAGCTGGCACGGACTCGATGGGCCGAATGGCTTTCTTCTGTGCTGTTATGACTAAGTCACACACCATCCCGACTTGGACATATATCACCACTCTTTTGTCATCACTGGGTCAAAAATCATGGAACTTCCTTCCTAACTGTTCCTGTTCCAACAGTTTTATCAGAACTGCAAGGTCATCGACCTGAAACAGTAACTGTTTCTCTCTCTCTCTCTCCACAGCTGCTGCCTGACCTGCTGAGTATTTCCAACATTTTCTGTTTTAGTTCCAGTATTCGGGGGTTCCCTCCACCTGTGACTGCGGTGTCCCTCTCGAGGGTCACTCACTTCCCTCTTTCTATACTCAGTCCCACTCCTGGTCCCTCTTCCTGAGTGAGCTGCAGGTTCTTGCAGGAGATCTGGACCCTTTGTCGAGACAGAAATTGTATTTTACAGTATTTTGTGAACCTACCTGTGTCCATTCTCATTCTTGTTGAAGATGTTGGATCTTCTCCCATGTTTGGACCTTCAGCCATGGTTCCCAGGTTCTGATGCTCTGTAATAAATATAACATTAATAGGAGGGTTAGACGGAAATATTAAAATGAGGAGAGCGCTGCCTTGTTAAACATGATATCAAGTCCCTCCTCCCCCATCAGTACACCAGCTGTTAGCTCTGGGATCGAGCATTTCCCGAGTGTTACGATCAACTCTCCACATCAGGTGTGACACAGAGAGCTGCCCAATGAAATCCAGTGAGTCCCGCTGATCCCCACAACCGAGTTCCAGACGGGCTTCCGTCGGCCGAGACTCCGCACTGGGAGCGCCCATTGGTGAGATTTACTCACACAGTGCAGGCCAAAACCAGACTTATTCCTGAGGTAGAGAATATTCTGCAGAGAAATATGGAGCGGGTGATTGTTGATGAATTGAATAATCCACTACTCGGTTTTACACAGTCTGGTGTATTGGAATATTTTTATTCGTAGATTTGTGTTGAATGTTTTTGATTGAGTTTTGATATAAATTCCGGTACTTTATGAATATGATATCTATCCACATACACAATATATAGCTGGGTGTGATCCCTCTGGTCTCTATGGGCAGTGACATTGTCTGTGTGTACATGGAGATGTGTCCTGGTTGGTGCTTCTATTTGAATATATTGACCATATCTCTCATGTTGTCAGCACCTGACTAATGAGCACTGTAGGTGAGGACATTTACCGCTGTTCCACTAATATTAACACCAATGTATAATGTTATGAATCATCAGAAGTCGCACAACACCAGGTTATAGTCAAACAGATTTATTTAATTTTACAAGCTTTCGGAGCTGTTCGCTCCTTCTTCAGGTGAGGTAGCTGTGAGAGGTTATGAATCATGTCACTTTAAACAGTGAGGTGATGCATAGCATTGATTTGTGGAACATATTCACAGGTTTTATCAATCTCAGGAATGGCCATGAATATACAAGTGGTAGATTTGCCTGCTGTTTTACAGTGAATATTCTCCACTTGTGCGCGTGTCTCGCTGTGTGTGGGCCCACGCACGTGCGTCAAATGAAACTCTCAGTCAGCGTCCTTTCCTTTCCCCACTGGGGAAATGTAAAAGTGATTCAGTCTCGGATCAGTAATTTCTCCAAACTATAGTTGAAGTTAATCTCCGGCATTAACTTATAAGCCAGTTTGAGATCTTGTAAGATTCAGTTATCTGCTGTGTCACTCACGCTGACACTGGTACAATAAACACACAGCAACAACAACTTGTCCATCGAAACACATCGCAAGGTGCTTCACAGAAGCAAAGTACGACAAAAGATGGGCTCAGACGAAAGGGGGTAGAAGGAGGCGTGGTCAGAATGTTGGTCACAGCAGTGAGTTTCGGAGGGTTCTAAAGGAGGAGGGAGCTGGAGAGGTTTAGGTGGGGAATTGATGAGCATTGAGCCGGGGCAGCCGAAGGCACAGCCTCCATAGGTGGGGGGAGGAGAGGGTGAAATGTCACAAGAGGCCGGAGTCGCAGGAATAGAGAGATCTTGGTGGTGGGGGATTGTAGGGCTGGAGGAGGTTACATGGACAGGAAGGGATTTAAACAACGCTGGGAGTTTGAATTTGGATGTGCTGGGGGTCCGGGAGTCATTGTAGGTTCGCAAGGACAGGCATGATCGGTAAGCAGGGCTTTGATGCTCGTCGACACTCCACAGGCCCGGCCCCACAACACCACTGGCCCAGTCCCGCACCCGCCTGACCCGGCCCCGCACCCCACCGACCCGGCCCCGCACCCCACCGACCCGGCCCCGCACCGACCCGGCCCCGCACCCCACCGACCCGGCCCCGCACCCCACCGACCCGGCCCCGCACCCCACCGACCCGGCGCCGCACCCCACTGACAAGCCATAAGGAGCTTTTATGTGACCAAACGTTTGGTCAAAGAAGTAGTTTTTAAGGAGCGCCGTAAAGGAGCAGAGAGATGTAGAGATGTTTAAAGAGGGAATTCCAGAGCTTAGGGCCTCCGCAGCTAAAGGCACGGCCACCAATGGTCTAGAGAAGGAAATCAGAGATGTGCCACAGGTCAGAATTGGAGGAGCGCAGGGATTTCGGAGGGATGTAGAACTGGAAGAGATTACAGACACAGGGAGGGGCAAGGCCATGGAGGGGTTTGAAAACAAGGATAAGAATTATAAAATCAATGCAACGCCAGACATGGAGCCAATACAGGTCAGCGAGCACAGGGATAATGGGTGAACGGGACTTGTTGCGAGTTAGAATACACGGAGCAGATTTTTGGATGAGCTCAAGTTTATGGAGGGTGGAAAAGGGAGGCCGGCCAGGAGAGCCTTGGAACAGTCAAGTCTAGAGGTAACAAAGGAATGGATGAGGGTATCTGCAACAGATGAGCTGAGGCAGGGGCAGAGACCGGCGCTGTTACGGAGCTGGAAGTAGACGGTGTTGGCTATGGAGTGGATATGTGGTCAGAAGCTCATCGTACGATCAAATACGACAGCAAGGTTACGAATGCTCTTATTCAGCCTCAGACAGTGGGCAGGGAGAGGGATGGAGTCGATACCTCGGGAACACAGCTCGTGGCGGGGACCGAAGACAATGGCTAATGTTACCTTTCTACCTGCCCCACAGGTGCTGCTCACCCATGAGAATCCCTCCCACTGACACAGCTGGTTGATGCCTTTCAAGTATCTCCACACAACAGCAGGGTGCACTGTCTAGGAAACACTTACAATGGAAAGCCTGATCACTCTCACAGGCCGAGGGGTTGGGCGTCCAGCGGGCACAGGGGTTAGGTCATCGTGGCGCGGGTTGAGGTAGAGGAAAGAGAGGGGGAGGCAGGGGGCAGAGTGGGGACAGGAATTTATTGCACTCTGACAGTCTACCCTGAATATAACAGACATTGTACAAGGGAGGAAACATACATCTCTTCTAATATCAAAACCAACTTCTAATATTATTACTAACAGCAAAATACTGGAGATGCTGGAAATCTGTCATAAAAGCTGAAAATGCTGGAAATACTCAGCGGGTCAGGCAGGGTCTGTGGGGAGGGGACGGTGGGGTTAACGGTTCAGGTCAATGACCTTTCCTGAGAACAGGTTCAGGATCTGAAACATTAACCCCACCTTCCTCTCCCCACAGTCGCTGCCTGACCTGCTCAGTGTTTCCAGCACTTTCAGCTTTTATTTCTAATATTACGCATCCCCATTTCAGACTATATTCTGTGTTCTACTTGGTTTGGGTTCTCACCATTTCAGAGTACACTGGGAATCTGATGCTCGCTGTGTATCTGACGTTGATTTTGGAAGCACATTCCCTGCTTGCTTTGACCAGTGTCGTTCTACTTCTGTATTGTGTGACCAATAAAACAGGAGGCTAACACTCACCTGGCGTTTAATGTCTTTCACCGTCCCCAGTACTAAATCTAACCTGGCCAATTATCACCCCATCAGTCTACTCTCAATAATCAGCAAAGTGATGGATGGTGTCAGCGACAGTGCTATCAAGCGGCACTTACTCACTGATAACCTGCTCACTGATGCCCAGTTTGGGTTCCGACAAGACCACTCGGCTCCTGACCTCATTACAGCCTTGGCCCAAACATGGACAAAGGAGCTGAATTCCAGAGGTGAGGTGAGAGTGACTGCCCTTGACATCAAGGCAGCATTTGACCGAGTGTGGCATCAAGGAGCACTAGTAAAACTGAAGACAATGGGAATCGGGGGAAAACGCTCCACTGGCTGGAGTCATACCGAGCACAAAGGAAGATGGTTGTGGTGGTTGAAGGTCAATCATCACAGCCCCAGGACATCACGGCAGGAGTTGCTCAGGGCAGTGTCCGAGGCCCAACCATCTTCAGCTGCTTCATCAATGAACTTACCTCCAACACAAGGTCAGAAATGGGGATGTTCGCTGATGACTGCAGAGTGTTCAGCGCCATTCACAACTCCTCAGATAATGAAGCAGTCCCTGCCCACTGCAACAAGACCTGGATGACGTTCAGGCTTGGGCTGATAAGTGGCAGGTAACATTCGCGCCACAGAAGTGCCAGGCAATGACTATCTCCAACAAGCGAGCGTCTAACCACCTCCCATTGACATTCAATGGCATTACCATCGCCGAATCCCCCACTATCAACATCCTGGGAGTCACCATTGACCAGAAACTTAACTGGACCAGCCACATAAATACTGTGGCAACAAGAGCAGGTCAGAGGCAAGGTATTCTGCAGCGAGTGTCTCACCTCCCGACTCCCGAAAGCCTTTCCACCATCTACAAGGCACAAGTAAGGAGTGTGATGGAATACTCTCCACTTGCCTGGATGAGTGCAGCTCCAACAACACTCAAGAAGCTCGACACCATCCAGGGCAAAGCAGCCCGCTTAAGTGACACCACATCCACCACTTTAAACATTCACTCCCTCCACCACCAGCGTACCGTGGTTGCAGTGTGTACCATCTACAAGATGCACTGCAGCAACTCGCCAAGGCTTCTTTGGTAGCACCTCCCAAACCCACTATCTCTTCCACCTAGAAGGACAAGGGCAGCAGGCGCTTGGGAACTCCACCACCTCCAAGTTTCCCTCCAAGTCACACACCATCCTGACTGAGAAGTATATCGCCGATCGTTCATAGTCGCTGGGTCAAAATCCTGGAACTCCCTCCCTACCAGCACTGTGGGAGTACCTTCACCACATGGACTGCAGCGTTTCAAGAAGGCGGCTTCTTGAGGGAAATTAGGGATGGGCAATAAATGCTGGCCTTGCCAGCGAAGCCCACATTCCATAAATGAATTTTTAAAAATTAGACCATGGCTTATCTGTGTCTTAACTCCACAGACCTGCCTTGGTTCCGTAACCCTTAATGCCCAACAAACATCTATTAATACAATAGCAAAATACTGTGGATGTTGGAAATACAAAATAACAACAGAAAATGCTGGAAACACTGAGCAGGTCAGGCAGCATCCCTGGAGAGAGAAAAACGTCTATTAATCTCAGTTATGACATTTTCAATTGACCCCCCAGCATCACCAGCTTTTTGGGGGAGTGATTTCCAGATTTCCACTACCCTTTGTCTTAACAAAAGCTTTCTGCCACCCAAATGGAACTAGATAAGTCCCTGAAAATAATTGCAGGGCTCTGGAGGATGGGCGGGGGATTGAGCTGAAGTGCTCTTGCAGAGAGCCAGCACGGGCTGGAAGGGCTGAATGGCCTCCTACTCTACCGTGACGATGATTCTATGATCCTATCAACCCCTAACTGCCTGGCTCTAATTTGAAGGATATTCCTCATTGTTCTGGACTCCCCCACCAGAGGAAAATTAGCTTTTCTCTATCTATCCTGTCAAATCCTTTAATCATCTAAAACACCTCAATTAGATCACCCCTTGGCCTTCTATATTCAAGAGAATACAAGCCGAGTCTTTGCAACCTGTCCTCATAATTTAACCATTTTAGCTCAGGGATCACTCCGATGAATCGGCGCTGAATCCCCTCCAAGGCCAATATCTCTTTCCTGAGGGGCGGCGCCCAGAACTGAATAACATGTGGAACAATATTCCCGACTCAAAATACATTGAGAGTGAGGTTATCATATTTAAAAAGAAGTGTTATTAAACCATGGCAAGAGGAAGTCTTACGAATTATATGTATCTACATAACCTACTGCTCAGAAACAACAGGTTCCTACTCCTGGACTGCCGAATACACAGACAGGAGTTTACACTGAATGTTTCACGGTCTTTCGGATATAAATTGGAGCCAAGGCCTCTTGTACTGAGATCTGACAGATTGTTACCCTGGCAACAGAGGAAATCACTCAGCGAAAATAACTGAAAACGGAAATAACAAAACCAACATCACATGTTCGGAGTTTAGTTCAGAACATTTACCCTGAACATTTAGCCAGTGTTTCTAACCATGAAGCTGTGATTCCAATAATGGATTTTTACACCATCAGACCTGAAACTGCAGGTTTACTGAAACCACCGTCAGTTCCAGATGTACAGAACATTAAGCAGCTCCACATCTACAGAAATACATCAATAAAATAGGCACATTGTTGGAGATAGAACCCGTGACCCCCGAAAATCAGATTGTCTTAAACCATTTAAATCTGTTACTGTTATCGAATTATATGTATCTATAAACCTGGATCATGTGACCAACAGGAAACGTTATTCTGACTGCACAAAATAATTTTACTAATATTCATTAAAATATAAGATTTACGCATCTTTTTATCCATTTATACTAATACAACCGCCATTGTGAAATTCAGAAATAGATTTACTGATAGCAAGTAACTAAGTTAACCCAGCGTCCAGTTCAGAATTGTAAGATTATTTATTGAGAGATGGCTATGAAATATATTGGAGTGTCTGGAACTACCTCAAAATATTGTATAATATCGATATTATGGGGAACATAAAAGTCAGTTCTTTCCAAGTTGGTGCTGGGGGCGGGGAGACAGTTAATATCTGCTGGGCTCTTGGATCAAACCCCTTCCAATCTTACAACACAGGAGGCCATTCGGCCCACGGTGCCTGTGCCGGCTCTTTGAAAATATGTCCAAACTAGTCCCACACCCCAGCTTTCTCCCCATAACCCTGGAAATTCATTTCCCAAGTACAGGTCCAATTGCCTTTGGAAAGTTCCCATGGAATTTGTTTACATCAGTTTTTCAGGTGGTGCATTCCAGATCTTAAACCTCTGTGTAAAACAAATTCTCCTAATTCCCCCTCCAGCTCTTTTTGCAAATTATTTTAAAACTGTGACCTTTCGTTAATGCCCCACTTGCCAGAAGAAATATTTCTTCCTATTTGCTCTATCAAAAATCTTCATAATCTGGAATATCTCTATTAGCTCTTCCCTTAACCTTCTCTGCTCTAAAGGCAACAATCCCAGCTTCTCCGATCTCTCCACAGAATTGAAGTCCGTCATCCCTGATTTAATCCTGGTAAACCACCTCTGTACCCTCTCCATGGCCTTGGCATCCTTCCTAAAGTGCGGTGCCTAGAATTGTACACAATACTCCAGCCCAACCAGTGAATTGTAATGTTAGCATTAACCTCCTTGTTTTTGTGTTCAATGCCCCATTTACAAAGATAAATCTCCCACGCACTCTCTTAAAAGCCTTATCAACTTACCCTACCCCCTTCAAAGATTTCTGAATCTGCACCCCCAGATCCCTCTGCTATTGTACCCCCTCAAAATACGACAGTCAAGTCAGTTCACACTGATCCGCATTAAATAGCATCTGCCATGTGTCTGCCCATTTCACCAGACTGTCTGTCTTTCTAAAGTCTGCTACTATCCAGCTCACCATTTACAAGAGTCAAACTTGGTATCATCAGCAAACCTCGAAGGTCCACTCCCTGTATCGAAGTCCAGGTCATTTAAAATATAAGAAAATCAAAGTTCCCAATTCTGACCCCTGGATGACCCAATGCATACTTCTCTCCAGTCAGAAACACATCCGTTCACCACTGCTCTCTGCCTCCTATCACTCAGACAATGAGGAACCCAATTTACCACAGTCCCTTTAATACCACCACTTCTATTTTCCGAACAAGTCTGTTATGTGGCCATTTAGCAAATTGATTTTGAAAGCCCATATATACATCTACAGCACTCCCTTCATCAACCCTCTCTGTTACTTCATTTACAATAAAACACACACAAGATTCACTGTGACTGTGTGTTTAGAGACAGAAACTGATCTCACTTCACATTTCATTGCACAGCCTCATGCTGGATAATTGGGCTCAGTGGTCAGTCTCTCCCAGTCTCATTCTCATCATTTCCTTCCTTACCCTGTAACCTTTGTGGCCTGTCTACAGGACCAGTGTGTATCTATGTCAATGGGACTCTCTCTGACCTTTCTCCCCGGTCCATCTCCAGGACCAGTGTGTATCTAAGTCAATGGGACTCTCTCTGACCTTTCTCCCCAGTCCATCTCCAGGACCAGTGTGTATCTGAGTCAATGGGACTCTCTCTGACCTTTCTCCCCAGTCCATCTCCAGGACCAGTGTGTATCTAAGTCAATGGGACTCTCTCTGACCTTTCTCCCCAGTCCATTTCCAGGACCAGTGTGTATCTGAGTCAATGGGACTCTCTCTGACCTTTCTCCCCAGTCCATCTCCAGGACCAGTGTGTATCTAAGTCAATGGGACTCTCTCTGACCTTTCTCCACAGTCCATCTCCAGGACAAGTGTGCATCTGAGTCAATGGGACTCTCTCTGACCTTTCTCCCCAGTCCATCTCCAGGACCAGTGTGTATCTATGTCAATGGGACTCTCTCTGACCTTTCTCCCCAGTCCATCTCTAGGACCAGTGTGTATCTGAGTCAATGGGACTCTCTCTGACCTTTCTCCCCAGTCCATCTCCAGGACCAGTGTGTATCTGAGTCAATGGGACTCTCTCTGACCTTTCTCCCTGGTCCATCTCCAGGACCAGTGTGTATCTGAGTCAATGGGACTCTCTCTGACCTTTCTCCCCAGTCCATCTCCAGGACCATAGGCAATGGCTAACATTTAAGGAACAAATGCATGAATTGCAACAGTTATACTTTCCTTCCTGGTGCAAAAACACATGATAGAATTCTTCATTAAGATGGAAAGTGAAAAAGTCCAATCCGAAACTAGGGTCCTAAATCTAAACAAAGGAAACTATGAAGATATGAGGATTGAGTTGGCTATGATAGATTGGGGAGCTTCGTTAAAAGGCATGACGGTGGATAGGCAATGGCTAACATTTAAGGAACAAATGCATGAACTGCAACAGTTGTACATTCTTTTCTGGCGCAAAAACACAAAAGGAAAAGCGGCCCAACCATGGCTAACAAAATAAATTAAGGATAGTATTAGATCCAAAGAGGAGTCATATAAAGTTGCCAGAAGAAGTAGCAAGCCTGAGGATTGGGAGCAGTTTAGAGTTCAGCAAAAAAGGACCAAGAGATTGATTAAGAGGGGAAAAAATAGTGTATGAGAGTAAACTGGCAAGGAACATAAAAGTAGACGGTAAAAGCTTCTACAAGTATGTAAAAAGAAAAAGATTAGTGAAGACAAATGTAGGCCCCTTACAGGCTGAGACAGGAGAAATTATAATGGGGAATAAGGAAATGGCAGAGCAATTAAACAAATACTTTGGTTCTGTCTTCACTGAAGAGGACACAAATAACTTCCCAGAAATGCTAGGGAACCAAGGGTCTAGTGAGAAGGAGGAATTAAAGGAAATTAGTATTAGTAAAAAAAGTGCTGGTAAAATTAATGGGACTGAAAGCCGATGAATCCCATGGGACTGATAATCTGCATCCCAGAGTTGTAAAAGATGTAGCCATGGAAATAGTGGATGCATTGGTTGTCATCTTCCAAAATTCTATAGATTATGGAACAGTTCCTGCAGATTGGAGGGTGGCAAATGTAACTCCACTATTTAAAAAAGGAGGGAGAGAGAAAACAGGGAACTACAGACCGGATAGCCGAACATCAGTAGTAGGGAAAATGCTAGAGTCTATTATAAAGGATGTGATAACAGCACACTTAGAAAATATCAACGAGATTAGACAAAGTCAACCTGGATTTATGAAAGGGAAATCGTGTTTGACAAACCTACTGGAGTTTTTTGAGGATGTAAATGGTAGAATAGATAAGGGAGAACCAGTGGATGTGGTGTATTTGGATTTTCAGAAGGCCTTTGATAAAGTCCCACATAAGAGTTTAGTGTGCAAAATTAAAGCACATGGGATTGGGGGTAATATACTGGCATAGATTGAAAATTGATTAACAGACAGGAAACAGAGAGTAAGAATAAATGGGTCTTTTTCGGGTGGCAGGCGATGACTAGTGGGTACCGCAGGGATCAGTGATTGGGCCCCAGCTATTCACAATATATATCAATGATTTGGATGAGGGAACCAAATGTAATATTTCCAAGTTTGCTGACGACACAAACCTAAGTGGGATTGTGAATTGTGAGGAGGATGCAAAGAGGCTTCAATGCGATTTAGACAAGTTGAGTGAGTGGGCAAATACATGGCAGATGCAGTATAATGTGGATAAATGTGAAGTTATCCATTTCGGTAGGAAAAACAGAAAGGCAGGGTATTATTTAAATAGTGTTGATGTACAGAGGGACCTGGGTGTCCTTGTACACCAGTCACGGAAAGCAAACATGCAGTTGCAGCAAGCAGGTAGGAAGGCAAATGGTATGTTGGCCTTCATTGCAAGAGGATTTGCGTACAGGAGCAAGGATGTCTTACTACAGTTATACAGGGCCTTGGTGAGACCACACCGGGAGTAGTGTGCAGTTTTGGTCTGCTTACCCAAGAAAGGATATACTTGCCATAGAGGGAGTGCAGCGAAGGTTCACCATACCAATTCCTGGGATGGCAGGACTGTCGTATGAGGAGAGATTGGGTCAACTAGGCCTGTATTCACAAGAGTTTAGATGAATGAGAGGGGATCTCATTGAAACATATACAATTCTGACAGGGCTAGACAGACCGGATGCAGGGAGGATGTTTCCCCTGACTGGGGTGTCTAGAACGAGGGGTCACAGTCTCAGGATTCGGGGTAGGACATTTAAGACTGAGATGAGGAGAAATTTCTTCACTTAGAGGGTGGTGAACCTGTGGAATTCTCTACCACAGAAGGCTGTGGAGGCCAATTCACTGCATATATTGAAAGAAGGAGATAGATTTCTAGACACAAAAGGCATCAAGGGGTATGGGGAGAGAGCGGGAATATGCTATTGAGATAGAGGATCAGCCATGATCATATTGAATGGCGGAGCAGGCTTGGAGGGCCGAATTGGCTACTCCTGCTCCTATTTTTCTATGTTTCTATGTATCTGAGTCAATGGGACTCTCTCTGACCTTTCTCCTCGGTCCGTCTCCAGGACCAGCGTGTATCTGAGTCAATGGGTCTACCTCCCTCTCCCTTTATGACAGAGGCGGGCTGTGTTTGGCTGTGCGGGGCAGGGCAGGAAGGTTTCTAGCGATAAGTGAGGCATCTTAATCAGAATATTCAACAATCAGAACCAGCATTAACTGTGGTCAGTGCAGGAACACTCAGACTGAACTGTCCCCGTGTTGGAGAGCGAGAGACAAGAGGATCACATACATCGGATTACATAGGATATACATACGCAGTAACAGACCATTCGGCCCAAACAGGCTATGCCGTCTTTAATGCTCCTCTCGAGCCCCCTCCCGCCTTTCCTCATCGAAATCTATCAGCATAATCCTCTATTCCCTTCTCCGTCATATGCTTGTCTAGCCTCCCCTTAAATGCATCTATACTTTTCGCTTCAAACACTCCCTGTGGCAGCGAGTTCCACATTCTCGCCACTCTTTGGGTAAAGAAGTTTTTTCTTAATTCCATGTTGGGTTGCTTGGTGACTATCTTATATTGATGGCCTTTAGTTATGCTCCTCCCAAAAGAGTGGATACAGAGAGAATGTTTCCACTTTCAAAAGCTTTCATTATTTTAAATACCTCTATTGGGTCACCCCTGAGCCTTCTTTTTTCAAGGAAAATGAGACCCTGTTCATCCTTTCCTGATATGTATACCCTCGCATTGCTGGTATCATCCTTGTAAATCATCTCTGCACCCTCTCCAGTGCCTCTATATCCGTTTTATAACATGGCGACCAGAACTGTACGCAGTACTGCAAGTGTGGTCTAACCAAGCTTCGATACAGGTTTAGCATAACTTCCTTACTTTTTAATTCTATACCTCTAGAAATAAAAAAAAAGCAAACCAAGAACTAGGGTTTAAGGCCTTGCTAACCAGTGTCGCAACTTCTAGTGATTTGTACTCCTAGATCTCTTTGTTCCTCTACCCTCCAAGTGATGTGACCTCACTATTCTTCCTACCAAAATGTAATACCTCCCATTTATCGGTGTTGAACTTCATTTGCCAATTATATGCCCATTCAGCAAGTTTATTAATGTCCTCCTGTATCTTGTTGCAGTCCTCCTCAGTAATGACCAACACCCCCCGCCCCGCCCAATTTGGCATCAACTGCAAATTTAGAAATTGTGCTTTTGATTCCCAAGTCTAAATCATTAATGTAAATTGTGAACAGCAGTAATCCCAGCACTGATCCTTGTAAAACACCACTACCCACCTTCTGCCACTGTGAATAGCTACCCTTTACTCCTACTCTCTGCTTTCTGTCCTGAAGCCAGCCAGCAATCCATTCTGTTACTTCTCCCCTGACTCCGCAGTCGCTGACCTTGTTCATCAGTCTATTATGGGTACATTATCGAAGGCCTTTTGAAATTCCAGATAAATTACATCTACTGCATTACCATTGTCTACTCTCTCGGTTACCTCTCCAAAAAAATCAATAAGGTTGGTCAAGCAAGACTTTCCCTTTTGAAATCCATGTTGTATATTCATTATTATTTTTGGTTTCTAGATGTTCTATTTTCTCCTTTAGTAGGGATTCCATTATTTTTCCTACCACCGATGTTAAGCTGACTGGTCTATAATTCCCTGGACATGTTCTATCCCCCTTCTTAAATATCGGTATTATGTTAGCTATCCGCCAGTCCTCTGGCTCTATACCTTTTTCTAACGAGTTATTAAATATGTGTAATAATGCCTCTGCTATCTCTTCCCTAGGATTCTTTTAAAATGCGTGGATGCAATCCATCCAGACCAGGGGTTTTATCCTCTTTGAGTTTGATTAATTTATTTAATATATCACATTTATTATTTTAAATTCACTTCTATCATTTCTAATCTCAGCATCCAATGTCATGTCCAAATGTTCTATCTCCCTGGTAAATACTGAAGCAAAATAATTTAATATTTCTGCCATCTCTCTATCGTTACCTGTGGTATTGTCCTGACTATCCCTTAATGGCCGTATTCCCATCCCAACCTTCAATTTTTTATTGATGTGCCTATAAAATATTTTACTGTTTGGTCCCTGATAATTTAATTTCATAGTTCCTATTTGCCTCCCGAATTGATTTTTGACTTCTCTCCTAATCTTTTCGTATTCTCTCTTATCATGCACTCCCCTGCTGTCTATGTACTTAATGTATGCCTCTTTCCTTACCCTCAATTTTGCCCTTATGGCTTTATTCATCCACGGAGTCTCATTATTGTTTAGTTTGTTCTTTCCTTTTAGTGGAATATATTTTTCCTGCACTCTGTTGAATACCATTTCAAATGTTTCCCATTAATGTTTCCAATTGCTATTCTGCATCATTGCTTGAAAATATTGTTGCCCATTTTTGTTTCCCAAGTTCAATTCTCAGCTCCTCAAAATCAACTTTTCCCCAATCTATTAACCTGGTTTTCATCATACTTGTGTCCTTCTCAATTATCATCTTAAAGTGTATTATATTATGGTCACTATTGCCTATATGTTCCCCAACCTTTACTTCTCTTATCTGCTCTGGCTCATTCCCCATTACTAGATCCAATATCGAATCCTCCCTGGTTGGGCTTTTTACATATTGGGTTAGAAAAGAGTCCTGTACACATTGTAGGAACTCCAGTCCCTTATCCCCTTTACCTACCTCTTGTGTCCAATTAATATCGGGGTAGTTGAAATCCCCCATGATTATTATTCGATGCTTTTTACTCATTTCCCTAATTTGTTTGCATATTTCTTCCTCCACCTCCCTTCCACTATTAGGTGGTCTGTAGACTACGCCTATTAGTGTGATTGATCCTTTATTATCTTTTATCTCTATCCATATGGATTCTATTTTGTCTTGCTGATATTTGCGTCACTTTTTTCTACTGCCATTATGTTATCCCTAATAAGTACAGATACGCCACCCCCCCCCCCTTTATCCCTCTCTATCTTTTCTAAATATGTTATATCCTGCAATGTTTAATTCCCAGTCCTGATTTTTCTGTAGCTATGTCTCAGTAATCACGATTATGTCTGGTTCCTCACGACGTATGATTGCCTCCAACTCCTCTGTTTTATTACGGACACTGTGTGCATTGCTGTACAGACAGTTTAACTCATTTTTAATAGGATTTCCTCTCACTTTATGTTTAACCATCTTACTAAAGTAAACCGAGTCTCTCATCATAGCTCAGTCCCTTCATCTCAGCTCTCACCCTGAACAATTCCAGCCAGACTCCCTCCAGAGCCAATCTGTCCTTCCTGGGACAGGCGTCCCAAGCTCAACACACCGAGTTCCAGCTCACTGAACAACTGCAGTGACCTCGAGTGTTGTTTAGAGCTGGAATCCAAGGTTTAGTGATTTCTGTATCTAGAGTGAACTCCGTGTGACCCTCTCCCAGTCATTCCCTATTCACGCTGTATTCCAGTCTGTAACTCTTCAATCCAGAGTGTATTGTCCCACATTGTGTTACATTAAACTCCTTCCACAATCCCACCACTGTCTACCTGACCAGCCTAGGAATTGGCGGACACTATGGAGCCCGTGTTCCTGGTCACTCTCGCTCGACCCCTCTGAACAATGAGAGGGATGGTGGGGAACGGGAGCAGGTTGAGCCGAGGGTCCCAGTGTTGGACAGACCGCCCTCGGTCACTGTCCGAGCGGACACAGAGAATGGCGATAGCCGCCCGGGAATGGATTGGCCACAGCGGCCCGTGGAACAGAATCTCCCCGGGAGAGCCCGGCTTTAAACGGGTAGAGTAAAGAATCAATGCCGAGTGAGACAGAATACAGGTTCAGAGCTCCATTCACATTACCCTGGTCCCCGGGATTCTCCGTCTCTCTGCAAGCTCCGTCTGTGGACATTCACTGCAGCCAATGGCTGGTTTTCACGGAGCGACTCACAGTTTGATCATTTGAGCTGATCCTTGTTGTTGAGATTTGGGCCCGAGTTTCACCCTCTGGTGAAAAGCTGCTTTCTGCTCGAAGATTCCACTGCGCATGCGCGGGAAACCGGAACTTCTGGTCTGGTGAAAGAAGGGGTTCAAGGGTCAACCGCGTGCGCGGGAGAGGCAGCGCGCGCGCAGCGAACTTCCGGTTTTTACAGTAACAAAATACTGCGGATGCTGGAAATCCGAAATAACAACAGAAAACGCTGGAAAAACTCAGCAGGCCAGGCAGCATCCGTGGAGAGAGAAAGAGAGTTAACGTTTACCTGAAACGTTAACTCTCTCTCTCCACGGATGCTGCCTGGCCTGCTGAGTTTTTCCAGCGTTTTCTGTTGTTATTCCGGTTTTTACAGGTTTTGGAGTGAAGGTTAGTCAAGGCCTGCTTTTAACAGGACTGCCCCGGTAGACCCATCGTTTCAGCCTGTTCTTGCCCCACGGAACTTATCTCTTCCTACCTCGACTCTATTTTTTCTCCCCTTGTCCAGTCTCTTCCCACCTACATCCGCGACTCTTCCGATGCCCTCCGCCATTTTAACAGTTTCCAGTTTCCCGGCCCCAACCGTCTCCTCTTCACTATGGACGTACAATCCCTCTACACCTCCATTCCCCACCAGGATGGCCTGAGGGCGCTCCGCTTCTTCCTTGAACAGAGGCCCAACCAGTCCCCATCCACCACCACCCTCCTCCGCCTGGCTGAACTTGTTCTCACATTGAACAACTTCTCCTTTGACTCTACCCATTTCCTCCAAATTAAAGGTGTTGCTATGGGTACCCGCATGGGTCCTAGCTATGCCTGCCTTTTCGTGGGATATGTGGAACACTCTTTGTTCCAGTCCTACTCGGGTCCCCTCCCTCACCTCTTTTTCTGGTACATTGATGACTGTATCGGTGCCGTCTCCTGCTCTCGCCCTGAACTAGAACATTTCATTCACTATGCTTCCAATTTCCACCCTTCCCTCACCTTCACATGGTCCATCTCCGACTCTTCCCTTCCCTTCCTCGACTTCTCCATCTCCATCTCTGGGGATAGGTTATTGACTAACATTCACTACAAGCCCACTGACTCCCACAGCTACCTGGACTACACTTCCTCCCACCCCGCCTCCTGTAAGGACTCTATTCCATTCTCCCAGTTTCTCCGTCTCCGCCGCATCTGCTCTGATGATGCCACCTTCCATACCAGTGCTTCCGACATGTCTTCCTTTTTCCTCAACCGAGGATTCCCCTCTACCGTGGTCGACACGGCCCTCGACCGTGTCCGTTCTATCTCCCGCACTTCTGCCCTCACCCCTGCCCCTCCCTCCCGGAACCACGATAGGGTTCCCCTTGTCCTCACCTTTCACCCCACCAGCCTCCACATTCAACGGATCATCCTCCGCCATTTCCGCCACCTCCAGCGTGATCCCACCACCAAACACATCTTTCCCTCACCTCCCCTTTCAGCATTCCGCAGGGACCGCTCCCTCCGCGACACCCTAGTCCACTCCTCTACCACCCCCAGCACCCCTTCCCCTTCGCCCGGCACCTTCCCGTGCACGCGCAGGAGATGCAACACATGCCCTTACACCTCCCCTCTTCCCACTGTCCAGGGCCCCAAACACCCCTTCCAGGTGAAACAGCGATTTACTTGTACTTCCTGCAATTTAGTATACTGTATTCGCTGCTCACGATGTGGTCTCCTCTACATTGGGGAGACCAAACGCAGATTGGGTGACCGCTTTGCGGAACACCTCCGTTCAGTCCGTAAGGGGGACCCCGAGCTCCCGGTGGCCTGTCACTTTAATTCACCGCTTCACTCCCACTCTGACCTCACCGTCCTCGGCCTATTACACTGTTCCACGGAAGCGCAGCGTAAGCTTGAGGAAACATAGAAACATAGAAACATAGAAACATAGAATCTAGGAGCAGGAGTAGGCCATTCGGCCCGTCGAGCCTGCTCCACCATTCAATACGATCATGGCTGATCATCCAAATCCAGTACCCTGTCCCTGCTTTAATCCCCACAGTACACATATCCCACCCTACCCCCATAACCCCACGTATTTAATTCCCCCTGACATATCCCATCCTATCCCCACATATTTAATCCCCCCCGAACACTAAGGGTCAATTTATCATAGCCAAATCAACCTAACCCACACATTTTTGGACAGCACCTCATCTTTCGTTTAGGCACGCTACAGCCCTCTGGACTCAATATCGAGTTCAACAATTTTAGATCATAACCTCAGCTCCAATCACATTTATATTTTATTTTTTCCACCCTTTTATTTGCCCCCCCCCCCACCTTTTTTTTCCTCCTAGAAGCTGGCAGCTGTCCTTCATTCTGCCAGTGGATTTCACACTTCTTTCAGCCTTAATCTGTCACATTAACACCACCTCTAGCCTTGCATATCTCTTAATGTCTCTTAATGTCTCTTCATCTCCCCCTTTGTTCTTTTATCCCCTCCCCCTTTTCCCAGCTTTACTCTGGCCTTAAATCTATTTGATTTCCGGCTCTTCACAGTTCTGATGAAAGGTCATCGACCTGAAACGTTAACTCTCTTTCTCTCTCCACGGATGCTGCCTGGCCTGCTGAGTTTTTCCAGCGTTTTCTGTTGTTATTCCTGCTTTTAACAAGGTAAGTGGGGAATGAACTAAAATTAAAACATTTTCCCCACAGGTTTATCTTTTTTAAATACTTTAAAGAAAGGTAAGTTTATTTTTAGCCCCGTTAAAAACTGTAATTAAGTTTTTCAAAAATGTAAATTATTGTTTAAAATAGTTAATTTATGTAATTTATAGTTATTTTAAAAATGTGATGTTTTTTTAAATTTATTTTAAGTTTTACTTAGGTTTTGGGGCCGATCTCTATTCATAGATTTGACAGGTCTTCCTGTCAAATCTATGAATGGAGATTCCCTGCTCCGATTGGCTCTCCATGGCCCACGTGATCCCAGGGGACGCTTCGAACTAACTGCGTCCCTGGGATACGCGAGCACTGTGCGCCGGCAGCTGCAGGAGGCCCAGGATCGGAATCCCACGCGGGCCCACATCACAACGGCAGGCGCGCTATGTAAGTGCAGGTTGGGGGCTTGCACCCGCGGGAAGCCTCCGACCTGAATTTCTGGCCCGATTTGGCCCTGAAATCCCGTTCCCCGCGGGTGTGTACGCGCTGTGTACTCACCCTTAGGGCCAACGGAAGTGCCGGTTTCGCGCATGCGCTGGAAACTGGAACTTCCGTTCTATTGAAGGAAGGGGATCACAGGTCAAACGCTTGCGCCGGAGAGGCAGCGCGTAGACCTGGAACTTCCGTGTTTTTCTCAGCTGGTGCAGTGCGGGTAAGTCCCTAGCAGCTGCGCGTGGAAAAAGCAGGCGTACAGCCTTGGCAGAAGCTCCTGGACAATCAGGAAGAACTCTTTCAGCAGTGGGGCTACTAAACAGAATATTTTTAATTGTGAAAGGGAGCAAAGTTCTTTTCAGAAAGTCTGAGGTAAGTTTCCAACTTTAAAAATTTGTAAAAAACGGGTTTGGACCATGTTTTGAGTTGTGTAGTTATAAGGAGCAACTCTTGCTGTGTGCAAGACCTAATTGAATTAGATTTTTTCTTAAATGTGAAAATGACTGTTTAAAAATGAATTCTGTAATATTTACAAAAGTTTAAAAAAAGAAAATATCAATTATATTCCTTTAAGTATGTATGTATGACTTTCTGAAAATGTTAGTTATTGGAAAATCATCTTGGGCCGTGATATTGATCAGACGGGTATGACGTGTGCCCGATCCGATACCGCACGTTGCACACCAGAGCCCCACGTGATATTGATCAGGCGGGTATGAGGTGTGCCCGATCCGATACCGCACGTTTCACACCAGAGCCCCACGTGATTTTCCAGCCACTCACTTTATTAAAATTACTTTTACAAATCTTTCCATTTTTTTCCTTACAAGTACTTTATCTGTTTAAAGAGGAAGCCTGTGAGGGAGAAACATGCCCCTTGAGGATGTTGCCCTGATCCTCGGTGCGATTTTGCTTCAGAGAATTGGAAACGCCAGGGAACAAGAAAGAAGACTGAGAAACCATAACCGTCTCCAGATCAGGAGAAACTACTACCCTCCCCAGAGAGTGTACAGGGAGAGGCTGTCATTTGAGATGCTGTCGGAGGAGTTGTGTGTGAGGAGGCTGCGCTTCAGTAAAGAGGCAATCGGCCGACTATGTGACATGTTAAAGGAGGACCTTCAAACACGCTCGAAGACCGTCACTGCCTTGTCAGTGAACATGAAGGTAACCACAGCACTGAACTTCTTTGCAAGTGGGTCATTTCAGTCAAGGACCGGTAACATTACCAACATCTCCAAGAATGCTGCGAGGGCCTGCATTCACCAGGTCACAGATGCCATTTTCCGTAGGGCTTCAGAGTTCATTGACTTTGACTTGTCCACTCGCCATCAAAAGGAGATGGCTCTTGCATTTTATAGCATTGCTGGATTCCCCAAAGTGATTGGGGCCATTGATGGAACCCATGTTGCATTGAAGGCACCACTGAGTGCACCTGTGACATACATCAACAGGAAGGGGTTTCATTCATTGAATGTCATGATAGTCTGTGATGCGCAACTCAGGATCCTAAACGTGAATGCAGAGCACTGGGGAAGTAATCATGACTCCTTCGTCCTCCATAACTCGAACTTATATGGCGCCCTCAGCGCATTGCCTCCAGGATCCGCATGGATATTGGGCGACAAGGGCTACCCGCTAAGACCATGGCTGATGACTCCCTACCACAAGACCAATAATGAGGCTCAGGAGAGATACAACCGGGCACACGTGTCCACACGGCAAATGGTGGAGAGGACAATCAGAATTCTGAAATCACGCTTCCGGTGCCTGGACAGGTCAGGGGGGACCTTGCAGTATTCTCCTCTGAAAGTGGCAAGGATTGTGGTGGCCTGTTGTGCTTTGCAGAACTTTGCCCTGCGGGAAGGACTGACCCTTAACCCCGCAGAGGAGCTCCCTGCTGAAATGGAGGACATGGACGATGCCGATGTGCCTGTGGCCAGGCCTGATGGGGAGGAGCCAAGTGCTGCTGAAAGTAAGGCTGCTCGGGAGCAGCTGGTAGCCAACACCTTCACGAGGTAGTGTCGCCTTGTACCTCCCCCTCCCCCTCCCCCAGCAAGGCAAAGAAAGGAACAGACACAATTTAAAGTGAAACAGTGAACTTTTATTGCAGCATCAAAGACTTTTGAGGTTCAGTGTTGATGTACATAGTTTATAACTTTTAAATGTTAACTAGCTATTTTCTACTTTTCAAACATTCGCAAACATAATAGTTTAGAATAAAGTTTGTAAACAGTTTAAAGTGACTTTTTTGGTTTCTTAGTGCAATTAAGACATTCAAGATGGAAACTAGCTATTTTCTAAATTTCAAACAGTTGTAATTTTAAATATTTTTGCAAATAAAAAAGTTGAATTTTTTTTCAAAGTGATTAGAGGCTGTACTTTTTAAACGCAAAGGTTACATACACTTTCAGTCACAAATATATATTTCAATAAAAAAAGCAACGTCAACATTTAACATTTAAATAAAACGAAAAATTAAACAATTGAACAATTTGCCCCCTTGCATCTGTGCCTGAGGGTCAAAGGAGGTGAATTGTGCAATAGGTGGCACCCTACTGTCTCCTGCGCTTTCCCCCTCCCCGTGACCGGAGCCCTCTGCTGCCAAGTGAAAGGCCCCTGTGTACAATCTCTGGCCCTTCAGCAATTGGCTCCTGACAGGGCTGCTGCTGCTGCTGCTGCTGCTGCAAAGCAACGTTTGCTTGCATCACGACTGGAGGAGCAGCTGGCTCTTGGGCCCGCACTGTTTCTGCGCTGGGAGCAGGTAAGGGCGGTTCTGCGGGAGTCAAAGTAATGGCAGCAGAAAGTGGTTTAAGCAACTGCAAGAGTCGAACGAGAGACTCATTTATTTGATTAAGCGCCACTGTAACATGATCTTGTTTTTGCAACTGCAATACTATCTGATTAAGTGACATAGAACATAGAACAGTACAGCACAGTACAGGCCCTTCGGCCCTCGATGTTGTGCCGAGCATTGTCCGAAACCAAGATCAAGCTATCCCACTCCCAATCATTCTGGTGTGCTCCATGTGCTTATCCAATAACCGCTTGAAAGTTCCTAAAGTGTCCGACTCCACTATCACAGCAGGCAGTCCATTCCACACCCCAACCACTCTCTGAGTAAAGAATCTACCTCGGACATCCCTTCTATATCTCCCCCCCATGCACCTTATAGTTATGCCCCCTTGTAACAGCTACCTCCACCCGAGGAAATAGTCTCTGAACATCCACTCTATCTATCCCCCTCATCATCTTATAAACCTCTATTAAGTCGCCTCTCATCCTCCTCCGCTCTAAAGAGAAAAGCCCTAACTCCCTCAATCTTTCCTCATAAGACCTCCCCCCCAAACCAGGCAGCATCCTGGTAAATCTCCTTTGCACTCTTTACAATGCTTCCACGTCCTTCCTATAGTGAGGTGACCAGAACTGCACACAATATTCCAAATGTGGTCTCACCAAGGTCCTGTACAGTTGTAGCATAACCTCACGGTTCTTAAACTCAAACCCTCTGTTAATAAACGCCAACACACTATAGGCCTTCTTTACTGCTCTATCCACTTGAGTGGCAACCTTCAGAGATCTGTGGATATGAACCCCCAGATCCCTCTGTTCCTCCACATTCCTCAGAACCCTGCCGTTGACCCTGTAATCCTTATTCAAATTTGCCCTACCAAAATGAATCACCTCGCACTTATCAGGGTTAAATTCCATCTGCCATTTTTCGGCCCAGCTCTGCATCCTATCAATGTCACTTTGCAGCCTACAACAGCCCTCCACCTCATCCACTACTCCACCAATCTTGGTGTCATCAGCAAATTTACTGATCCACCCTTCAGTCCCCTCCTCCAAGTCATTGATAAAAATCACATGTTAACATATTTACCAAGATCATCAATTCCCTGCCTGATGGAGGCGAGAGAGTCAACTTTCTTCTCAGTAAGAGAACACATCGATTGCCTCAACCCTTCAATCTGTTCCACCGGAGCTTGTAAGTCATTCCGTTCTGTTGAATGTCTTTCTGCTTCTCTCACCTGCTCTGCAGTATCAGGCTGGTGTCTGTCTGTGGAACAACAGTCATCGGTGCCTCGCACAGAACCAGAGGGGCCAGGAGATGGAGAGGGACTGTGCAGCAACCCAGGGTCCATACCCTCCTCTTCCACTAGCTGACAAAGCACAAATTGCTCCTGCTCCACCACCACCTCACTCACTGCTCCCACTGTATCAGTAACCCCTTCCCCAATGCCCTCTGCGGCCGCAGACTCAACGCACTGCTCATCCCGTGTGTCAGAGGTCTACTGTACACCTGTGGAATGGAAACAGTAAACATTTGCAAAGGTGAAGCTGATATTCAACACACACCTAACAGTTTTAAACATATAGCTGGCCAGAGCAACTCACGTTTACGTATCCCAATGTCTGATTCTACACCAGCCAAGGGGCAACCGCTACTAAATCCAAACAGCTGCTCGAGCCTTTCCTCATGTTCGGATAAATCCCTTAGCGTGACAACACCACCGCCTGTCAGTGCACGCTCTCTGGCGTTGGGAACAGTTTTACTCCAAAATGAAAACAGAAAATATGAAACGTCCGCTTTTTCTGCAGATTACACCCACCTGCATTTGAAACATGGACACAGCCTGCTTTGCAGACAGGGTTTTTTTTCACTCACTAATTGAAATTTTACAACTCAAACCAGTGGAATCCAGATAAGAGCACAATGGATGACCCTGAACTGGCCCCAAAGCCATAAAATTTTATGGCAGGCTCAGGTCGTCTTCTTAGGCAGTCCCTCGGAACCGAGGATGACTTGCTTCCACATTAAAAATGAGTTCACAGGTGACTGATGAGTCCAATGCGGACCTACAGTCTCTGTCACAGGTGGGGCAGATGGTGGTTGAAGGGGCAGTTGGGTGGGATGCTTGGGTTGACGTGCGCTCCTTGCGCTGCCTGCGCTTGCTCCCGGCGAAGAGACTCGAGGTATTCGGCGCCTTCCCGGATGCTTCTCCTCCACTTTGTGCGGTCTTGGGCCAGGGATTCCCAGGTTTCGGTGGGGATGTTACACTTTTTCAAGGATGCTTTGAGAGTGTCCTTGAAGCGTTTCCTCTGCCCACCTGGGGCTCTCTTGCCGTGCCGGAGCTTTGAGTAGAGCGCTTGTTTTGGGAGTTTCATATCGGGCATGCGGACAATGTGACCCGTCCATCGGAACCGATCGAGCGTGGTCAAAGCTTCGATGCTGGGGATGTTGGCCTGAGCAAGAACACTGATGTTGGTGCGCCTATCCTGCCAATGGATTTGCAGGATCTTGTGGAGGCAGCGTTGGTGGTACCTCTCCAGTGCTTTGAGTTGCCTGCTGTACATGGTCCATGTCTCTGAGGCATACAGCAAGCTCAGGTGCCTGGATAATGAAGTCACTTGACTACACACATGCATTGAATAGCTTTTTAAAACTAGTTCAGTTAAATTTAAAGAAATATTACAGTTGACTTTTCTAATAACTGTACGAACCTTGACAGATCGCAATAAATCACTAAATTTCTTGTGGCATTGTTCCGCTGTCCGTGTAATGGTGGAGTTCGCGCCGACAGCCTGGGCTACTCTCACCAAGCTATCATCTGTCCTTTGCGCGGCGCCCTGGAATTCTCATTCCCAATGATCCACAGGCACTTTGCCTCAACCTCATTGAGGAGTGTGCTGAGGACATCGTCACTGAAATTCTGAGTTCTCTTATTGATGTGAATTGTGCTCATTCCAGCCCTTTCACTTTGCTGATTAAATAAAATGAATGAAAAAAATGCTTTCAGGGCTTTAAAAACTCTTTAAATTGCTTCAAATCTCTTTAAAACTATTTAAGATCCTTCCAATCCATGTAAAAGTCTTTAAAAGTTTCTAAAAGTTAGCAAAAGATTCATAAAAATACAAAGAACCTACTTACCATGCTGTTCTGCATCTACCAAAGCTTTGGATCATCTGAAAAAAGTTAGGGGCGTGGCCTATGCAAATGCAACTTCTGAGGGCGGGTCTCCCCTACCCTCCGCGCCGGAGGATCCGCGCACACTGCGCTCCTGGGCGGTGTGACGTCAGACGCTGCCCGGGAGTCCTCCTCATTAAAACCGAATTCCACGCGTGCCCAGAGCACAAAGGTCGGCGCGCTTCTAAAGTGCAGGTCGGGGGCTTGTGTCCGCGGGAAGCCTACGACCAGAATTTACCTGGAACCGCAGATTCTCCTTTCCGTGTGCAGCCTGCCAGTTCTGACTTTGCAAACTCATTGGCCCAGAAATTCGGGTCGGAGGCTTCCCGCGGGTGCAAGCATAGCGGGTGCACTTACCAAGCGCGCCTGCCGTTGTGCTGTGGGCCCACGTGGGATTCCGATCCTGGGCCTCCTCCAGCTGCCGGCGCGCAGTGCTCACGTATCCCAGAGGCGCAGTTAGTTCAAAGCGTCCCCTGGGATCTCGTGGGCCATGGAGAGCCAATCGGAGCAGGGAATCTCCATTCATAGATTTGACAGGAAGACCTGTCAAATCTATGAATAGAGATCGGCCCCAAAACCGCACTTAAACTGAAATAAATTTTTAAAAAAACATCACATTTTTAAAATAACTATAAATGACTTAAAATAACTATTTTAAAACAATAATTTTAATTTTTGAAAAAATTAATTACCGTTTTTAATGGGGCTAAAAATAAACTTACCTTTCTTTAAAGTATTTAAAAGTAATAAACCTGTGGAAAAAATGTTTTAATTTTACTTAATTCACCTCTTACCTTGTTAAAGGCAGGCCTTGCGCCTGCTTTTTCCCCGCGCAGCTGCTCGGGAGTGACCCGCACGGAGAAACCTGTAAAAAAATCGGAAGTTCCAGGTCTACGCGCTGCCTCTCCGGCGCCCGCGTTTGACCTGTGAACCCCTTCCTTCAAGGGAACGGAAGTTCCAGTTTCCAGCGCATGCGCGAAACCGGCACTTTCATTGGGCCTACGGGCGAGTACACAGCGCGTACTCACCCGTGGAGACCCGAATTTCTGGCCCATTGCCACCAATCAGGAGGCTGCTCCTGGTTTTCTTCCTGCCAATCACAGTTTGGTAATTGGAGCTGATCCTTGTTATTTGAGATTTGAGCCAATCTCCGCCCTCTGACTGCAAGCTGCTGTTTCAAAATACTCATCGAACCGATTTGATAACTCATTTAACTATGAACAAAGTGAGTTAGAAACAATTCTTTATGAAGTATTAACCCAATAAAAGAGACCCATCTCTAGGAATGAATGGTGACGCCTCTATCTGGGCATTTATGAACCGTTCCACGGATTCCCTGATGTTTATCTTTCAGACCAACAGCTCAGAGCCAGTGTCTGGTGTTTCAGTGCGGGGAGGGCGAGCCGCCTCGAAGGCCCAACACATTAACCATTTAACTGCTGAATGACGGTGTCCTTGAATGGGGAGGAAATGATGTCCCCATGGTCACTTCTCTCCTGTGACTGGATGGTATTCAGTGCCGCTCCCCGTTCACCCATCACCCCTGTGTTCACTGACCAACATTGGCTCCCGGTCCAGCAACGCCTCGATTTTAAAGTTCTCATCCATGGCCTCACTTCTCCCTATCTCGGTAACCTCCTCCAGCCCAACAACCCTCCGAGATCTCTGCGCTCCTACAATTCTGGTCTCTTGTACATTCCCAATTTCCTTCATAACTCCATTGGCCATCAAGTGCCTAGGCCCTAATCTCTGGAATTCCCTCTCCACCTCTCTCTCCTCCTTTAAGACTGTCTTTAAAACCTCCCTCTGTCAACAAGCATTTGGTCACCTGTCCGAATATCTCCTTACGTGACTTGGAGTCAATGATTTTTCAGATTACGCTCGAGACATTTTAATTCATTAAAGGAGCTACCGAAATTTCTATTTTTGTTCTGAGACAGTGAAGCGAAAGGGAGCGGATTAGACCGAGACAGAGGGTGGTTCAGTCTGAGAGAGGGGACGGTTCAGTCTGAGAGAGGGGACGGTTCAGTCTGAGAGAGGGGACGGTTCAGTCTGAGAGAGGGGGTGGTTCAGTCTGAGAGAGGGGACGGTTCAGTCTGAGAGAGGGGACGGTTCAGTCTGAGAGAGGGGGTGGTTCAGTCTGAGAGAGGGGACGGTTCAGTCTGAGAGAGGGGACGGTTCAGACTGAGAGAGGGGACGGTTCAGTCTGAGAGAGGGGACGGTTCAGTCTGAGAGAGGGTGGTTCAGTCTGAGAGAGGGGGCGGTTCAGTCTGAGAGAGGGGACGGTTCAGTCTGAGAGAGGGGACGGTTCAGTCTGAGAGAGGGGACGGTTCAGTCTGAGAGAGGGGACGGTTCAGTCTGAGAGAGGGGGGGGTTCAGTCTGAGAGAGGAGACGGTTCAGTCTGAGAGAGGGGACGGTTCAGTCTGAGAGAGGGGACGGTTCAGCCTGAGAGAGGGGACGGTTCAGCCTGAGAGAGGAGACGGTTCAGTCCGAGACAGAGGGTGGTTCAGCCTGAGAGAGGGGGCGGTTCAGTCTGAGAGAGGGGGCGGTTCAGTCTGAGAGAGGGGACAGTTCAGACTGAGAGAGGGGGCGGATCAGTCTGAGAGAGGGAACAGTTCAGACTGAGAGAGGGGACGGTTCAGTCTGAGAGAGGGGACAGTTCAGTCTGAGAGAGGGGACGGTTCAGTCTGAGAGAGGGGACAGTTCAGTCTGAGAGAGGGAACGGTTCAGTCTGAGAGAGGGGACAGTTCAGTCTGAGAGAGGGGACGGTTCAGTCTGAGAGAGGGGACGGTTCATTCTGAGAGAGGGGGGGTTCAGTCTGAGAGAGGCGGGGTTCAGTCTGAGAAAGTGGACGGTTCAGTCTGAGATGGAACGGTTCAGTCTGAGAGAGGGGGCGGTTTAGTCTGAGAGGTCGGTTCAGTCGGAGAGAGGGGGGGTTCATTCTGAGAGAGGGGGGGTTCAGTCTGAGAGAGGGGGGGTTCAGACTGAGATAGTGAGGGTTCAGTCTGAGAGAGGGGACGGTTCAGTCTGAGAGAGGGGACGGTTCAGTCTGAGAGAGGGGACAGTTCAGTCTGAGAGAGGGGACGGTTCAGTCTGAGAGAGGGGAGGGTTCAGTCTGAGAGAGGGGACGGTTCAGTCTGAGAGAGGGGACGGTTCAACCTGAGAGAGGGGACGGTTCAGTCTGAGAGAGGGGGCGGTTCAGTCTGAGAGAGGGGGGATGCAGTCTGAGAGAGGGGACGGTTCAGTCTGAGAGAGTGGGCGGTTCAGTCTGAGAGAGGGGGTGGTTCAGTCTGAGAGAGGGGGCGGTTCAGTCTGAGAGAGGGGACGGTTCAGTCTGAGAGGGGCGGTTCAGTCTGAGAGAGGGGACGATTCAGTCTGAGAGAGGGTGGTTCAGTCTGAGAGAGGGGGGGTTCAGTCTTAGAGAGGGGACAGTTCAGTCTGAGAGAGGGGGGGTTCAGTCTGAGAGAGGGGGGGTTCAGTCTGAGAGAGGGGACGGTTCAGTCTGAGAGAGGGGTCGGTTCAGTCTGAAAGAGGGGGGGATCAGTCTGAGAGAGAGGGGGGATCAGGCTGAGAGAGGGGTTTTCAGTCTGAGAGAGGTGGGGGTTCAGTCTGAGAGAGGGGACGGTTCAGTCTGAGGGGACGGTTCAGTCTGAGAGAGGGGGGGTTCAGTCTGAGAGAGGGGGGGTTCAGTCTGTGAGAGGGGACGGTTCAGTCTGAGAGAGGGAACGGTTCAGTCTGAGAGAGGGGACGGTTCAGTCTGAGAGAGGCGGGGTTCAGTCTGAGAAAGTGGATGGTTCAGTCTGAGAGAGGGAACGGTTCAGTCTGAGAGAGGGGGCGGTTCAGTCTGAGAGGTCGATTCAGTCTGAGAGAGGGGGGGTTCATTCTGAGAGAGGGGGGGGTTCAGTCTGAGAGAGGGGGGATTCAGACTGAGATAGTGAGGGTTCAGTCTGAGAGAGGGGGGGTTCATTCTGAGAGTGGGGACGGTTCAGTCTGAGAGAGGGGACGGTTCAGTCTGAGAGAGGGGACGGTTCAGTCTGAGAGAGGGGACGGTTCAGTCTGAGAGAGGGGACGGTTCAGTCTGAGAGAGGGGACGGTTCAGTCTGAGAGAGGGGGCGGTTCAGTCTGAAAGAGGGGACCGTTCAGCCTGAGAGAGGGGACGGTTCAGTCTGAGAGAGGGGGCGGTTCAGTCTGAGAGAGGCGTGGTTCAGTCTGAGAGAGGGGGGGGGGTTAAGTCTGAGAGAGAGGGTGGTTCAGACTGAGCAAGGGGACGGTTCAGTTTGAAAGAGGGGGGGTTCAGTCTGAGAGAGAGGGGGGTTCAGGCTGAGAGAGGGGGTTTCAGTCTGAGAGAGGGGGGTGTTCAGTCTGAGAGAGGGGACGCTTCAGTCTGAGGGGACGGTTCAGTCTGAGAGAGGGGACGGCTCAGTCTGAGAGAGGGGACCGTTCAGTCTGAGAGGGGGGGGTTCAGTCTGAGAGAGGGGACGGTTCAGTCTGAGAGAGGGGGGGGTTCAGTCTGAGAGAGGGGGGGTTCAGTATGAGAGAGGGGACGGTTCAATCTGAGAGAGGGGACGGTTCACTCTGAGAGAGGGGGCAGTTCAGTCTGAGAGAGGGGACGATTCAGTCTGAGAGAGGGGGGGTTCAGTCTGAGAGAGGGGACGGGTCAGTCTGAGAGAGGGAACGGTGCAGTCTGAGAGAGGGGGCGGTTCAGTCTGAGAGAGGGTGTGTTCAGTCTGAGAGAGGGGCGGTTCAGTCTGAGAGTGGGGCGGTTCAGTCTGAGAGAGGGAACGGTTCAGTCTGAGAGAGGGGGCGGTTCAGTCTGAGAGAGGGTCGGTTCAGTCTGAGAGAGGGGACGGTTCAGTCTGAGAGAGGGGCGGTTCAGTCTGAGAGAGGGAACGGTTCAGTCTGAGAGAGGGGACGGTTCAGTCTGAGAGAGGGGGGGTTCAGTCTGAGAGAGGGTGTGTTCAGTCTGAGAGAGGGGCGGTTCAGTCTGAGAGAGGGGCGGTTCAGTCTGAGAGAGGGACGGCTCAGTCTGAGAGAGGGACGGTTCAGTCTGAGAGAGGGGGTGGTTCAGTCTGAGAGAGGGGGCGGTTCAGTCTGAGAGAGGGGGTGTTCAGTCTGAGAGAGGGGACGGTTCAGTCTGAGAGAGGGGCGGTTCAGTCTGAGAGAGGGGGCGGTTCAGTCTGAGAGAGGGGACGGTTCAGCCTGAGAGAGGGGACGGTTCAGTCTGAGAGAGGGGCGGTTCAGTCTGAGAGAGGGAACGGTTCAGTCTGAGAGAGGGGGGGTTCAGTCTGACAGAGTGAGGGATTCACCAGTGCTGTGAGATAAGGCTCACTGTTAATACTGCAGGAGTGGGACCAGTACCAGCTCTGACAGAGTGAGGTATTCCTTAAGAGTGAGTCTGGCGCAGGCGCACTTGGAGTGGCCTCGACCATCAGGAACGGCAGCCGCTGTGGGAGAAGCTATGACGTCATCCGCGCGCTCCCGCGCTCGCGCTGAGGCGGTTGAACGGCCGCGCGGGAGGACATGTCAGGAGACACGTGACCCCGGCGCGACAGCGGTTCTTCAGCATACTGGGCGGGGCCCTGTGGCGGTCCGGGCTCCCATTGGCTGTATGCGGCAGTCAATCTATGAGTCGCACCCAATAGATGAGACGAGCTCAGTGATCGACATTATTTATAGCTCTTGTGGACACTGTGGCCGCAGTGCGCATGCTCGGTACTGACCCCACCCCAGTCTGGTCCCTGGAGGAAGTAAAATTCCTTGAGGAAGAAACGGTCCCGGAGATAAAATGGCCGAGTTACCGGGGAGAGGCTGGGAACCAGACTGAGAAGCGGCGGATGGAGCCGGATCACAGACTGGGCGGGCGGCGATGGTGCGGGTGAGTTTGGGGATCAGAGAATCACAGAGATTTACAGCACAGAAGGAGTCTTGTCCCCGCCGGCCGACAGAGAGCGATCCTCCCCAGACCCACTTTCCAGCTCCTTCAGAACATCAGGAGCAGGAGTGGGTGACCCGGCCCCGAGCCTGCTCCACCATTCAATCAGATCAAACAATCCATCTCTCTCACAACATCAGGAGCAGGAGTGGGTGACGCGGCCCCGAGCCTGCTCCAACATTCAATCAGATCCAGCAATCCATCTATCTCAGCCTTGAATATAATCAGAGACTCAGCACTCACAGCCCCCTGGGGCAGAGAGTTCCACAGATTCACAGCCCTCTGGGGCAGAGAATTTCACATATTCGCAGCCCTCTGAGTGAAGAAATTCCTCCTTATCTCCGTCTGAAATGGCCGACTCCTTATCCTGAGATTCTGCCCCTGAGTTCTGGACACTCCAGCCAGGGGGAAACAACCTCTCAGCATCTACCCTGTCAATCCCCTTCAGAATCCTGTATGTTTCAATGAGATCACCTCTCATTCTTCTAAACTCCAGAGAGTATCGGCCCATTCTACATAATCTCTCATCATAGGACAGCACTCTCATCCCAGGAATCAATCTAGTGAACCTTTGTTGCACCTCCTTCAAGGCAAGTATATCCTTCCTTAGATAAGGAGACCAAAACTGGGCTCAGTTCTCCAGGTGTGGTCTCACCAAGGCCCTGTACAATTGGAGCAAGACTTCCTTACTCTTATACTCCAACACCCTTGCAATAAAGGCCAACATGCCATTGCCTTATTTATTGCTTGCTGTCCCTGTATGCTAGCTTTCTGTGTTTCTTGCACGAGGACATCCAAATCTCTCTCAACACCAACATTTAAAAGTTTCTCATCATTTTAAAAATATTCTGCTTTTCTATTCTTCCTACCAAAGTGAATAACCTCACATTTCCCTACATTATACTCCATCTGCCACCTTACTGCCCACTCACTTGGTCTATCTATGTCCCTTTGCAGACTCTGTGTTCTGCTTGCAGCTTACTGTCCCACCTAGCTTTGTATTGTCAGCAAACCTGGATACATTATACTCGGTCCCTTCATCTTGGTCATTAATATAGATTGTAAATAGCTGAGGCCCCAACACTGATCCTTGCAGCACCCCACTAGTTACAGCCTGCCAACCTGAAAAAGATCCGTTTATCCCTACTCTCTGTTTTCTGTCCATTAACCATTCCTCTATCCATGCTACTATATTACCCCCAACCCCATGAGCCCGAATCTTGTGTAATAACCTTTTTATGTGGCACCTTATCAATTGCCTTTTGGAAATCCAAATATACTACATCCACTGGTTCCCCATTATCTACCCTGCTAGTTATATTCTCAAAAAACTCTAATAAATTTGTCAAACATGATTTCCCTTTCATAAAACCATGTTGACTCTGCCTAATCATGTTATGATTTTTCTAAGTACCCTGATACCACTTTCTTAACAATGGATTCCAGCATTTTCCCGACGACTGATGTCAGGCTAACTGGCCTGTAGTTCCCTGGTTTTTCTCTCGCTCCTTTCTTGAATAGCGGTGTTACATTTGCGACCTTCCAATCTGCTGGGACCATTCCAGAATCTAGGGAATTTTGGAAGATCAAAACCAAGCATCCACTATCTCTTCAGCCACTTCTTTTAGAACCCTAGGATGTAGGCTGTCAGGTCCAGGGGATTTGTCGGCTTTTAGTCCCATTAGTTTCTCTAGTACTTTTTCTCTACTTATATTAATTACGTTAATAATTTCTCCTGTCTCAGCCTCTAAGGGACCAACGTTAACTTTTGCTACTCTCTTCCTTTTTACATATTGTAGAAGCTCTTACAATCTGCTTTTATATTTCTTGCTAGTTTTCTCTCATTCCATTTTTTCCTGTTTTTTTTCCAATTTTTTGGTTAACCTTTGCTGGTTTCTGAAACTCTCCCAATCCTCAAACTTAATATTATTCTTTGCAACATTATAATCATCATCTTTCAATCTAATGCTATCCATAACTTCTTTAGTTAGCCACGGTTGGATCACTTTTCCCGTGGAGTTTTTGTTTCTCAATGGAATGTATTTTTGTTGAGAATTATGAAATATTTCTTTAAATGCTAGCCACTGCTTATCTACCACCGCACCTTTTAATCTATTTTTCCAATCTACCTTAGCGAACTTGCCCCTCATACCTATGTAATTGGCTTTATTTAAGTTTGAGACTCTAGTTTCGGACTTAGGCAAGTCACTCTCAAAATGAATGTGAAATTCTATCATGTTATGATCACTCTGCCGCAGAGGATCCTTTACTATGAGATTGCTAATTAACCCTGTCTCATTACACAGTATAAGATCTAAAATTCCCTGTTCCCTGGTTGGTTCCATGACATATTATTCTAGGAAACTGTCCCAAATGCATTCCATGAACTCGTCCTGCAGACTCTTGGTCCGTAGCCCTGTACGTTATGGCTCTTCAAGTGTACACCCAAGTACTTTTTAAATGTGCTGGGGGTCTCTACCTCTACCACCCTTTCAGGCAGTGAGTTCCAGACCCCCACCACCCTCTGGGTGAAAAAAATTACATCTCCTGTGCACCCTCTAGTGGATGGACCGGGGCGAAAGATCTTTCTTAGCCGAGGCATAGAATTCAAGAGCAGGAAGGTTATGCTTGAACTGTATAAAACACGAGTTAGGCCGCAGCTAGAATACTGCATGCAGTTCTGGTCACCATATTACAGGAAGGATGTGATTGCACTAGAGGGGGTGCAGAGGAGATTTACGAGGATTTTCCCTGGGCTGGGGAATTTTAGCTATGTGGAAGATTGGATAGGCTGGGGTTATTTTCTTTGGAACAGAGGAGGCTGAGGAGAGACCTAATTGAGGTGTATAAAATTATGAGGGGCCTAGATAGAGTGGATAGGAAAGACCTATTTCCCTTAGCAGAAGGGTCAATAACCAGGGGGCATAGATTTAAAGCGGTTGGTCGAAGAATTAGAGGGGATTTGAGGAGAATGTTTTTCACCCAGAGGGTGGTGGAGGTCTGGAACTCACTGCCTGAAAGGGTGGAAGAGGCAGAGACCCTCATCACAGTTAAAAAGTACTTGGATATGCACTTGAAGTGCCGTAACCTACAAGGCTATGGACCAAGTGCTGGAAAGTAGGATTAGGGTGGATGATCATCTTCTTGGGCAGTCCCTCGGAACCGAGGATGACTTGCTTCTACATCAAAAATGAGTTCTCCGGTGACTGATGAGTCCAATGCGGGACCTACAGTCTCTGTCACAGGTGGGGCAGACGGTGGTTGAAGGGGCGGGTGGTGCGCTCCTTGCACTGCCTGTGCTTGGCTTCCGCTTGCTCCCGGCGAAGAGACTCGAGGTGTTCGGCGCCTTCCCGGATGCTTCTCCTCCACTTTGTGCGGTCTTGGGCCAGGGATTCCCAGGTGTCGGTGGGGATGTTACACTTTTTCAAGGAGGCTTTGAGGGTGTCCTTGAAGCGTTTCCTCTGTCCACTTGGGACTCTCTTGCCGTGTCGGAGCTCTGAGTAGAGCGCTTGTTTTGGGAGTCTCGTATCGGGCATGCGGACAGTGTGACCCGTCCATCGGAGCTGATCGAGCGTGGTCAAAGCTTCGCTGCTGGGGTGTTGGCCTGAGCAAGAACACTGACGTTGGTGCGCCTATCCTGCCAATGGATTTGCAGGATCTTGCGGAGGCAGCGCTGGTGGTACCTCTCCAGTGCATTAAGGTGCCTGCTGTACATGGTCCATGTCTCTGAGACATACAGCAGGGCAGGTATCACTGCTGCTCTGTAGACCATGAGCTTAGTGCCGGGTTTGAGGTCCTGGTCTTCAAACACTCTCTTCCTCACACGACCAAAGGCTGCACTGGCACACTGAAGGCGGTGTAGGACTTCTTCGTCGACGTCTGCCCTTGTTGACAGTAGGCTCCCGAGGTATGGAAAGTGGTCCACGTTGTCCAAGGCCTTTTCGTGGATTTTGATAATCAGGAGGCAGTACTGTGTGGTGGGGGCGGGTTGGTAGAGGACCTTTGTCTTACGGATGTTTAGTGTAAGGCCCATGCTCTCATACGCTTCGGTGAAGGTGTTGATGATGGTTTGGAGTTCGACCTCCGAGTGAGCGCAGACGCAAGCGTCGTGGATAGCTCTTTGTTGGCCGGCACGGACAAGATAGGCCGAATGCCCTCCTTCTGTGCTGTAAGTTTCTATTATTGTGTAACCTGGGGAGGATGGGCCCAGTGAGATCAGACAGTGTGTAACCCGGGGAGGATGGGCCCAGTGAGATCAGACAGTGTGTAACCCGGGGAGGATGGGCCCAGTGAGATCAGACAGTGTGTAACCCGGGGAGGATGCTCCCAGTGAGATCAGACAGTGTGTAACCTGGGGAGGATGGGCCCAGTGTGATCAGGCAGTGTGTAACCTGGGGAGGATGGGCCCAGTGAGATCAGGCAGTGTGTAACCCGGGGAGGATGGGCCCAGTGAGATCAGGCAGTGTGTATCCCGGGGAGGATGGGCCCAGTGAGATCAGATAGTGCCGGTTTCTCTAAAGCACGGTGAAATTGTACATTTCCATCCAGAATTCTGGTGATTTTCCAGAAGCCCAGGCGGGCGGGACGAGGATCTGAGGAAATGGAGAAAATCAAACAGAAATACTCGGCCCTGAACTTTTACTTATCTGAAACGTTGGAGGAAAATTGTACACTACATTCCCCTTCACAACATCAATATTATTCTCATTTTCTGCTCTGCCATAATTGGATCTCCCGGGGAATGACGGAGTGATTGAGGAAGGTCCACAGCTGGCGTAAACATGGATTGTAGACTGAGGAACAACAGCAGGTGAACCAGCACAGGATTGTGAGAGCACCAACCAGAGAGAACCCTTCCGATTCAAAGAGCTTCCAGAGATCGACTGGGGAGAAAGGTCAGAGAGAGTCCCATTGACACAGATACACACTGGTCCTGGAGATGGACTGGAGAGAAAGGTCAGAGAGAGTCCCATTGACTCAGATACACACTGGTCCTGGAGATGTACTGGGGAGAAAGGTCAGAGAGAGTCCCATTGACTCAGATACACACTGGTCCTGGAGGTGGACTGGGAGAAAGGTCAGAGAGAGTCCCATTGACTCAGATACACACTGGTCCTGGAGACAGTACACAATGGTTACAGGGTAAGGCAGGAAATGGTGAGAATGAGACTGGGAGAGTCTGGCCACTGAGCACAATTATCTAGCATGAGGCCGTGCAATGGGATGTGAAGTGAGATCAGTTTCTGTTTCTAAATACACATGTGAGAAGTCGCACAACACCTGACGAAGGAGCAGCGCTCCGAAAGCTTGTTATTTCAAATAAAGCTGTTGGACTATAACCTGGTGTTGTGTGACTTCTCACATTTGTCCACCCCAGTCCAACACCGGCACCTCCACATCATGGCTACTCTAAACACACAGTCACAGTGAATCTTGTGTGTATTTTAGAGTAAAGGAATTTGATCTAAGGGGTGACTCCCGTCTGGGGCAGAATCCAGCAGATGGACACATGTATGTTTATTTGCTGGGGCTGAACTCACACCGACACCATCAGATCTCAGTGTTAAAATAGCTCAGATCTGGTGAGAAATCAAGGGGAAAGATTGAACAGAGAAACTAATTATACTCAATGCAGAGACAAACCTCACAGATCAGCACGGCCTGTGACCAGCGGGTACAGAGTATTGTCAGATAGTGAATGCTGAGCACAGTTTCATTACCTTTGGATATCCCCAGTGTTTAGTACTGGGGACGGTGAAAGACGTTAAATGCTGGCTGAGTGTTTGCCTCCTGTTTCATTGGTCACAGACACACACAATACAGAAGTAGAACAACACCGGTCAAAGCAAGCAGGGAATGTGCTTCCAAAATCAACGTCAGAGACACAGCGAGCATCAGATTCCCAGTGTATTCTGAAATGGTGAGAACCCAAACCAAGTAAAGCACAGAATATAGTCTGAAATGGGGATGAGTAATATTATTAGAAATAAAAGCTGAAAATGCTGGAAACACTCAGCGGGTCAGGCAGCGATTGTGGGGAGAGGAAGGTGGGGTTAATGTTTCAGATCCTGAACCCGTTTTCAGGAAAGGTCATTGACCTGAACCGTTAACCCCACCGTCCCCTCCCCACAGACCCTGCCTGACCCGCTGAGTGTTTCCAGCATTTTCTGACTTTATTACAGATTTCCTGTATTTAGCTATTTTGTAATAAGATTAGAAGTTCGTTTTGATATTAGAAGAGATGTATGTTTCCTCCCAGCTACAATGTCCGTTATATTCAGGGTAAGACTGCAATAAGTTCCTGTCCTTCCCCGCTCCCTCGCACAGCCCATCGGGCCCCTGCCTCCCAGTCTGATCCCCGGAGCACCCCTCGGCATCTGACTGCGACCAGGCTTTCCAAAGTAAGTGTTTCCTTGACCGTGCACCCTGCTGATGTGTGGAGATGCATGAAAAGCATCAACAAGCCGTGTCAGTGGGAGGGATTCTCGGGTGAGCAGCACCTGTGGGACAGGTAGACGGGTAACATTAGCCATTGTCTTCGGTCCCCGCCACGAACTGTGTTCCCGAGGCATCGACTCCATCCCTCTCCCTGCCCACTGTCTGAGGCTGAATCAGACCTTTCGCAAACTTGCTGTCATATTAGACCCTATGATCAGCATCCAACCGCATATCCACTCCATCACCAAAACCCTCTTCCTCCACCTGCATAACATTGCCGTCTCCACCCCGCCTCAGCTCATCTGTTGCTGAAACCCACATCCCTGCCTTCGTTATCTCTAGACAAGACTATTCCAAAGCACTGCTGGTCGGTCTCCCATCTCACACCCTCCATAAGCTTGAACACAGCCCAAACTCGCACCAAGTCCCGTCCACCCATCACCCGTTTGCTTTCTGACCTACATTGGCTCCCGATCCGGCAACACCCCGGTTTAAAAATTCTCATCCTTGTTTTCAAATCCTTCCATGGCCTCACCACTCACTATCTCTGTCACCTCCTCCAACCCTAAACCCTCGAGATCTCTGCGATCCTCCAATTCTGGCCTCTTGCACACCCCCGATTTTAATCACTCCACCATTGGCTGCCATGCCTTCTACTGCCCTAGAGTCTGGAATTCCCCCTCTCTGCTTTAAGATGCTCCTTAAAACCTACCTCTTTGACCAAGCTTTTGTCCCCTGTCCTAATATGTGGCTCGGTGTCAATTTTTGTTTGATAACGCTTCTGCAAAGTGCCTTGGAACGTCTTATTATATTAAAGAAGGTATATAAATGAAAGCTGCTATTATGGAGACCTGTAATCTTGCCTCATCAACCCGATAGGTCGGGTATTTGGCTATCGTATCCAGCCAGGATCTTTGCTGCACGCCATGTCATTCGGAATCAGTCCCTGGACCCTGCAATTAATTTACAGCACAAATAGCTGGGACTGCGGGGCTGGGTCGGAGGGGCTGCGGGGCTGGGTCGGCGGGGCTGGGGCAGAGGGGCTGCGGGGCGGCAGGGCTGGGTCGGCCAGGGGCGGGGCTAAGTCGGTGGGCAGGCGGGAAGGTGCTGGTTCAGTGGGGTTTCGGTGTTTGGCTGTATCAATGGGGTGGATGAGCAAGATATAAGATAGTCACCAAGAAATCAAATAGGAATTCAGAAGAAACATGTTTAGCCAGAGAGTGGTGAGAATGTGGAACTCGCTGCAACAGGGAGTGGTTGAAGCGAAGGAGGTGAGGGTGGAGAAGACCGGGGATACGGGTTTAAGAAGATGGTTAGCAGTGGAGAAGAGAAGCCGGTTTTTAGCTTTGCATTCCAGGTTCTGGAATAGTGAGCAATTTTGGCAGACGACAGCAGGACCCGATAATGCTTTATGTGGTCCAGCCAGATCTGGCGGCGAATGGCTAAACCAGTTGTCCGCCATATCCGTTCAAGAGGACAGAGACCATGATGAATTGAGATGGAGGTTGAAATCACCGAGGATGAGAAGTCGCTCGGTGCAGGTGCTGAGGGTGATAAATTTATAATGGTACTTGGGTGGGCGGGAGAGAATGAGAATTTAAAATGAGGTGAGAGTTGTGGAATAAGGTGAGATGCTCAAAGGAGGAGAAAGTGGCGGAGGAGTAGGGGGAAAGACCAAGGTGTGATTGGGTGATGAGACTGCCTATGGTGTCTGGGCGGGGCAAGTGGTGGAAGATATAGTCACACGGGGAGGCTTCATGTAAGGGTAACGCGTCATCACCCCTCAGCCAAGTTTTCATCAGGGCCATGATGTCAATGCAGTCATCCTAGATAAGCTCATGGATGGCAAGGACCTTGTTCGCAGCTGAATGGACATTCTGGAGGGAGATGGGGAGAGGTTTGGTGATGGCTGACCCACTGCCAGTGTCCACACGGTCTGCTTTGGGAGGGGTGAGTTGGACGGGAAGGAGATTGAGAAGATTAGCCCCCAGCAGGCTGGCTGGGCAGAAGGTCGACGAGAGAGTCGCATAATACAGTTGGGGTTGCTGCTCGTGAGGAGGCAGCAACGAGTGCCACGGTGGGAGATTCAGAGGATGCCAAGAGAGGCACAGAGGGAAGCTGTAGACTTATTTAAGAGGGAGTCAAGCCTGGGACGGCAGCAGGAGAGTAGAATGGTCGAAGAGTAATGAAGGGTTAGTGTCGGGATTTGGAAAGGCAGTGTATCTGAGAGAGGAGAGATGAAAGGAAGCATAATGACAGGAGAGAGTGATGAGGGAGGGATAGAGAGAAAAGGAAAAGTGGAGAAACAAGTGGCAATAGAGATGAACTGCTCGGGTCTGCAGCGCCTGCCAACATGCACACGCAAGATCAGCGGGACTCACTGGATTTCACTGGGCAGCTGTCTGTGTCGCACCTGATGTGGAGAGTTGATCGTAAGATTCGGGAAATGCTCGATCCCAGAGCTAACAGCTGCTGTACTGATGGGGGAGGAGGGACTTGATATTATGTTTAACAAGGCAACGTTCTCCTTCTCATTTTAATATTTTCATCCAACCCTCCTATTAATATATTTATTACAGAGCATCAGAATCTGGGAACGCCTGTCAACACCATGGCTGAAGGTCCAGACTGGGAGGAAGATATTTTAACGATCAGGAGCCTGAGCATAGACACAGGTAGGTTCACAAAATACTTTAAAGTACAATTTCTGTCCTGATAAAAGGACCAGATCAAGTGCCTGAACTTGCAGCTCACACAGGAAAAGGGAACAGGACAGGGGCTGAGTACAAAGAGGGAAGTGAGTGAGCCTCTAGAGGGGCATCACAGTCACAGGTGGAGGGAGCCCCTGAGTACTGGAACTGTCCAATAGATACCTGGTATTGAGGGCCGTAAGGTGGATAGAGACAGTGACTCAGAGGAGGGTCTTCCTGAGCAACAGTGTGAAACCAGGGAGCAGGAGGCCACCCAGTGGGGCGGGGGTGAGAGGCAGCTGGGGAACAAAAATAGAATAGCGATAGTGGTGGGAGATTCTGTAGTCAGATGCATGGACAGAATCGTCTGCAGCCCTGAGCAGGTTCCGAATGGTAAGATGCCTCCCTGGTGCCAGAGAGAAGAGCATCCTGGAAAAGATGGGAACATCTCTGGGAAGGGAAGGAGAGCAGAAATTACCCATGGTCGGAATCAGTTCCACGGATAGAAATACGTTTATAGAGGGAATATTGAGACTGAGGCACTAGACTAAAGACAAGGCCTCAAGGTGGTGATCTCTGGATTGTTTTGCACTGGGCCGCTGTATGAGGGAAATAATGAGACAGGTCAATGTGAGACTGCTTGGCTGGAGCAGGAGGGAAGGGCTCATGTTCTTGGGGTCCTAGAGTGAGTTCGGGGAGAAGGGAAGGGTCGGCCGTGATCTGAACCCACCAACAACAATGGTTTTACAGAATAGGTGAATGGAGTAGTGGGACGTATCAACTGATATGACTGTAGGGTGGGAATTATCCGCATCTGAGACTAGAGAGCGGAATTAATAAAACTGTTGGAGCTGAAACAGAATATTTATGAAATAGTGAAAAATTATTAGCAGGAAAAAGAAAGGTTGTTTTTGAGTAGTGAGAGATGAAGTGACTTGGTGTTTAAAAAAAAAAGTAAAATAAAGAAGGGTCAACATTCCAAAGAATTGGATTTAGGATTGAATATTGTGCCTGTAAATGTACAAATCATTCCAAAGATATTTGGAAAGTCAGAAGCATGAGATGTGATTTAGTATCGATAGGACAGGGCCAGGGATTTCACTGGACTCAGAGACATGTTCCTGGTCATACCATTTTCAGGAGAGAGAAAAGTAATTGTGGATGCGAGAATGAATAAAGGACAGCATTAGAAGAACAACAAAACACTTGGATTTCTGTAGCATCTTTAACATAGTAAAACGTCCCAAGGCGCTTCACAGGAGCGTTATCAAACACAATGTGACACCGAGCCACAGAGAGATATTAGGACAGGTGAACAAACTCTTCTTCAAAGAGGTAAGTTTTAAGGAGCGTCTCAAAGGATGAAAGAGATATTTTGAACACAAGGATGTCCCTGTGGCTATATTAAGATAGAATCCGTGCATTTTAAAAGGAAATAGTGAAAAGGCACTATTACACGTTTTGAATAATTCGTTCGAAAAAGGTGTCCTGCCAGAGGACTAGCGGGTGGCTAATGTTCTACGTATATTTAAGAAGGGGGATTGAAGATATCTAGGAAACTATAAACCAGTCAGCATAATATCAGTAGTAGGAAAAATAATGGAATCTGTACTAAAAGAGAAAATATAAAAACATCTAGAAAACAAAAATATAATAATGAATAGTCAACATGGATTTCAAACGGGAAAATCTTGCTTGACCAGCTTCATTGAATTCTTTGAAGAGGGAACAGAGAGAGTAGACAGGGGTAATGTAGTAGATGTAAAATATCTAGATTTCTAAAATGCCTTTGATAAGGTACGACATAATAAACTAATGTATAAGGTGAGAGCATGAGGATTCGGGGGACAAGTAGCAGAATGGATAGCTAGGTGGCTGCAAGACAGAATCAGAGAGTAGGGGTAAAGGGTAGCTATTCAGTGTGGCAGAAGGTGGATAGTGGTGTTCCACAAGGATCAGTGCTGGGACCACTGTTGTTCACAATTTATATTAACGATTTAGCGTTTGGAATCAAAAACACAATTTCTCAAATTTGTGGACAACACCAAATTGGGAGGGATAGTCAATACTGGGGAGGACTGCAATACATTACAGGAAGACATTAATAAACTAGCAGAATGGGCATATCATTGGCAAATGAATTTCAGCATGGATAAGTGTGATGTATTACATTTTGGTAAGAAAAGTAAGGAGGTCACATATTACTTAGAAAATAAGAATCTATATGGGGTAGAGGAGCAAAGGGATCTCCGAGTACAAATACACAAATCATTAAAAGTTAAGACGCAGGTCAATAAGGCCATAACAAAAGCAAACCAAGCACGAGGTTTTATTTGTAGAGGGATAGAATTGAAAAGTAGAGGTTTTGCTAAACTTGTATCGAACCTTGGTTAGACCACACTTGGAGTATTGTGTATAGTTCTAGTCGCCATATTATAGAAAAAACATAGAGGCACTGGAGTAGGTGCAAAAAAGATTTACAAGGATGATACCAAAACTGCGAGGCTCTTCCTATCAAGAAAGTTTGAACAAGCTGGGTCTGTTTTCTCCTGAAGAGAGGGTTGAGGGGTGACCTATTAGAAGTATTTAAAATTATGAAAGGTTTTGATACAGTAGACAGAGTGTTTCCACTTGTGGGGAAGAGTAAAACTGGAGACCATCGATGTCAGATAGTCACCAAGAAATCAAATAGGGAATTCCGAAAAAACATCTTTAGCCAGAGAGTGGTGAGAATGTGGAACTCGCTACCACAGGGAGTGGTTGAAGCGAATAGTATAGATTCATTTAAGGGGAGGCTTGATAAGCCTGTGAGGGAGAAGGGAATAGAGGGTTATGCTGATAGATAGATGAGGAAGGATGGGAGAAGGCTCGAGTGGAGCATAAATGGACTGGTTGGGCCGAATGGCCTGTTTCTGTGTTGTATATTTGTAATTCTATGTAATCCATTTGTTCACAGTTCAGCAATAAGAAGGGAAATAGCAATGTTCCCCCAAATTTTTTTTGCGTGCGAGGCCCATTCACAATTTCGCGCATGTGCCAAATCTACCATAGAAAATCCGGTAAGCAGTCTGTGCGTGATCTCCAGATAACTGTGCGGTCGTGCAGCTTAGCGGGAACGTTACAGTGGAGGCGCGATAGAGGGGGAGTGGGGGGAAACTCATGGAGGGTGACGGTTTGGGCAGACACAAAATATTTCCTTTGATGGTGGAAGTGAAAATGTTGATGTACTAAAGGAGGTGGATGTGGCTCCATAGTTAGAGATCACCTGTAGAGAAGGATTTGGATCTGAGTAAAATAGCCGAAGTGAAGAAGTCACTGGGCTCAGAAATAATGCACCTCAGGCTGTTAAAGGAAATCAGAGGGGAGATAAAAGGGACTCTGACCACAATTTTTCAATCCTCATAATATCAGAAATATACAGGTGGATTGAAAGAGCCCAAACAATGTCTCTGTTAAAATGGGGAGAGAGGATCAGCCGGGTAACTGCAGACCAATTAGTGTGTTATTGGTGAGCAAGCTGTTCCAATCTGTAATTCCAGGTTGAATTAGTGAACATTTAGAGATAAAGGGGAGTCTGGAACAGATTAGCTGTAGACAAGTTGTATTTGATGAATTTGATGCAGCATTTCTGAGACATGTCTGTATAGATCTGATATAGAAAGCACCCATTACCCGTGTGCTTTCTGACCTGCACTGGCACCCGATCCGGCAACAGCTCGATTTAAAAAAAAAAAAAAAAAAAAAAAAATTCTCATCCTTGTTTTCAAATCCCTCCATGGCCTCGCCCCTCCCTATCTCTGTCACTTCCTCCAACCCTAAACCCTGGAGATCTCTGCGATCCTCTAATTTTGGCCTCTTGCACACCCCCGATTTTAATCACTCCGCCACTGGTGGCCATGCCTTCTACTGCCCTAAAGTCTGGAATTCCCTCGCTCTCCCTTAAGACGCTCCTTAAACCTACCTCTTTGGCCAAGCTTTTGGTCACCTGTCCTAATATGTGGCTCGGATTCAAATTTTGTTTGTTAACGGTCCTGCGAAGTGCCTTGGAACGTCTCATTACGTTAAAGACACTTTATAAATGAAAGATGTTGTTGTGGAGACTGTAATCTTGCCTCATCAACCCGATAAGTCGCAGATTTGGCTATTCTACCCAGCCAGGATCTTTGCTGTACTCCATCTCATTCGGATCCTGCAGATACTTTACAGAACATTCAGCTCATCCGCAACCTTTTGCCAGGCTAGCTACAGTGCCATCCTGTGGGCCCCCACACCCTAGAGTGCCCGCCATCTTGTGCCACACACGGAGTACTGTCATACTGTGGGTTGGACTGGGTCAGTGGATTGTCAGTGTCGGGCTGGGTCAGTGGTATGTTGTTGTGGGACTGGGTCAGTGGGGTGTGGGGCTGGGTCAGTGGGGTGTGGGGCTGGGTCAGTGGGGTGTGGGGCTGGGTGAGTGGTATGTTGCTGTGGGACTGGGTCAGTGGGTTGTGGGGCTGGGTCAGTGGGTCAGTGGGGTGTGGGGCTGGGTGAGTGGTATGTTGCTGCGGGGCCGGGTCAGTGGGGTGCGGGGCCGGGTCAGTGGGGTGCGGGGCCTCGGTCATTGGGGTGCGGGTCTGGGATTGTGAGGTGTCAAAGAGCATCAGAGCCCTGCTCAGGGATCATCCATGTCCTTGCGAACCTACATTGACTCCCGGTCCCCCAGCACCTACAAATTAAAACTCCCATTGTCGTTTAAATCCCTTCATGGTCTTGTCCCTTCCTGTCTCTGTAAGCTCCTCCAGCCCTACAATCCCCACCAGCAAGGTCTCTCTATTCCTGTGACTCTGGCCTCTTGTGACATTTCACCCTCACCTCCCCCCATCTGTGGCGGCTGTGCCTTCAGCTGTCCCGGCTCAATGTTCATCAATTCCCCACCTAAACCTCTCCAGCTCCCTCCTCCTTTAGAACCCTCCGAAACTCACTGCTGTGACCAACATTCTGACCACGCCTCCTTCTACCTCCTTTAGTCTGAGCCCATCTTTTGTTGTACTTGGCTTCTGTGAAGCACCTTGCGATGTGTTTCGATGGACAAGTTGTTGTTGCTGTGTGTTTATTGTACCAGTGTCAGCGTGAGTGACACAGCAGATAACTAAACCTTCCAAGGTCTCAAACTGGGTTATAAGTTAATGCCGGAGAATAACTTCAACTAAAGTTTGGAGAAATTACTGATCTGAGACTGAATCACTTTTACATTTCCTCAGTGGGGGAAGGAAAGGACGCTGACTGAGAGTTTGATTGGACGCACGTGTGTGGACACACTCACAGCGAGACATGCACACAAGTGGAGAATATTCACTGTAAAACAGCAGGCAAATCTACCACCTGTATATTTGTGGCCATTTCTGAGATTGCAAGACCCCTAAAGATATTCCACAAATCAATGTTGAGCATCACCTCACTGTTTAAAGTTTCATGATTCACAACATTGCTCATTAGTGTTAATATTAGTTGAACAGCAGTAAATGTCCTCACCCCCGACAGTGATCATTAGTCAGGTGCTGACACCATGAGAGATATGGTCAATATATTGAAATTGAAGCACCAACCAGGACACATCTCCATGATCACACGGACAATGTCACTGCCCATATAGACCAGAGGGATCACACCCAGCTACATATTGTGTATGTGGATAGATGATATATTCATAAATTACCAGAATTTATATCAAAACTCAATCAAAAACATTCAACACAAATCTGTGAATAAAACCGAGTAGTGGATTATTCAATTCATCAACAATCACCCGCTTCATATTTCCCTGCAGAATATTCTCTACCTCAGGAATAAGGCTGGTTTTGGCCTGCACTGTGTGAGTAAATCTCACCAATGGGCACTCCCAGTGCGGAGTCTTGTCCGACGGGAGCCCGTCTGGAACTCGGTTGTGGGGATCAGCGGGACTCACTGGATTTCACTGGGCAGCTGTCTGTGTCACACCTGATGTGGAGAGTTGATCGTAACACTCGGGAAATGCTCGATCCCAGAGCTAACAGCTGTTGTACTGATGGGGAGGAGGAACTTGATATCCTGTAACAAGGGAACGTTCTCCTTCTCATTTTAATATTTCCGTCTAACCCTCCTATTAATATATTTATTACAGAACAACTGAACCTGGAAACCATGGCTGAAGATCCAAACAGGGGAGAAGATCCAACATCTTCAACAAGAATGAGAATGGACACCGGTAGGTTCACAAAATACTGTAAAATACAATTTCTGTCTTGACAAAGGGTCCAGATCTCCTGCAAGAACCTGCAGCTCACACAGAAAGAGGGAACAGGACAGGGGCTGAGTATAGAAAGAGGGAAGTGAGTGACCCTCGAGAGGGACACCGCAGTCACAGGTGGAGGGAGCCCCCGAGTATTGGAACTGTCCAATAGATCCCTAGTATTGGGGACTGTAAGGTGGATGGAGACAGTGACTCAGAGGAGGGTCTTCCTGAGCAACAGTGTGACTCCAGGGAGCCCCCCCGAGTGGGGCTGGGGTGAGAGGCAGGTGGGGCACAGGAATAGGAGAGCGATAGTGGTGGGAGATATTATAGTCAGCGTAATGGACAGAGTCGTCTGCAGCCCTGAGCATGTCCCGAATGATAAATTGCCTCCCTGTTGCTAGAGGGAAGAAGATCGTGGGACGGGTGTGACCATCTCTGAGAAGGAAAGGTGAGCAGAAAATAACCATTGTCGGAACCAATAGCACAGATAGAAAAGCAAAATACTGCGGATGCTTAAAATCTGAAATAAAAACAGAAAATGCTGGAAATACTCGGCAGGTCAGGCAGCATCTGTGGAGAGAGAAACAGAGTTAACGTTTCAGGTCAATGACCTTGCAGTTCTGATAAAACTGTTGGAACAGGAACAGCTAGGTAGGAAGTTGCATGATTTTTGACCCAGTGATGACAAAAGAATGGCGATATATGTCCAAGTCGGGATGATGTGTGACTTAGAGTCATAACGGCACAGAAGAAAGCCATTCGGCCCATCGAGTCCGTGCCAGCTCTCTGCAGAGCAATCCAGTCAGTCCCATTCCCCCGCTCTATCCTCGTAGCCCTGCAAGTTTATTTCCCTCAAGTGCCTATCCAGTCTCCCCTTGAAAATATTGTGTGTGTCCGCTTCCACCACTTCCTCGGCAGCGAGTTCCAGGTCATCACCACTCACTGCGTCAAAAAGTTTTCCCTCACATCCCCCTGTATCTCTTGCCCAAAACCTTAAATCTGTGTCCCCTAATCTTTGTATCATCAACTGGTTAGAACAGCCTTTCACCGTCTAGCCTATCCAAACCCGTCATAATCTTGTACACCTCTATCAAATCACCCCTCAACCTCCAGCTTCTCCAACCTGTCCTTGTAGCTAAGATCCCCCATCCCTGGAAGCATTCTTGTAAATCTCCTCTGCACCCTCAAGGGCCTTCACATCCTTCCTAAAGTGTGGTGATCAGATCTGGAAGCAATACTCCAGTTATGGCCTAACCAGCGCTTTATAAAGGTTCAGCATAACTTCTCTAATTGTGTACTCAATACCTCTATTTATGAACCCCAAGATTCCAATATATTTGTTAAACACTCTCAATTTGTCCTGCCACCTTCAGGGACCTATGCACATTAACTTCCAGGTCCCTCTGTCCCTGCACACTCTTTAAAACGGTGACATTAGTGTATATTGCCTCTCCCTGTTCCTTTTGCCAAAATGCATCACCTCACACTTCTCTGTATTAAATTCCATCTGTCACTTCTCTGCCCATTCTGCTAGCCTTTCTATGTCCTGTTGCAGTCGATTGATATCATCATCACTGTTTGCCATACCCCCAAGTTTGGTGTCATCGGCAAATTTAGAAATTCTGCTCTGTATCCAATATCCAGTTCATTTTTATTTTTACGTGTATATCTCAAAAAAAGCAGTGGCCCCAGCACTGACCCTTGTGGAACACCACTGTCTACCATCCTCCAGTCTGAAAAACAACCATTTACCACAACTCGCTGTTTTCTGTCCTAAAGCCAATTCCTTATCCAAGCTGTCACTGACTCACCTATTCCATGAGCCTCAATTTTATTAACCAGCCTTCCGTGTGGTACTTTGTCAAACGCCTTCCGAAAATCCATGTAGACAACATCCATCGCATTTCGTTCATCAATCCTCCCTGTTACTTCATCAAAAAATTCAATTAGTTTAGTCAAACACGATCTACCTTTTACAAACCAGTGTTGGTTCTCCTTAATTAGCTTAAACCTCTCCCAAGTGCCCATTAATTTTTTCCTTGATTATTTTTTCTAAATCTTTACCTACCACTGATAAACTGACCGGTCTGTAGTTACTAGGATTGTCCTTGCACCCTTTCTTGAACAATGGTGTAACATTTGCCACTTTCCAATCCTCAGGCACCTCCCCCGCATCTAGGGAAGATTGGAAAATTATGGCAAGCCCTTCCGCTATCTCTTCCCCCAATTCCCTTAGCAAGCCATCTGGACCAAGCGACTTATCCACTCTAAGCATACCCAGCCTTTCTACTACAACCTGTCTATCAATTTTCACCCCTTCCATTGCTTCTACCTTTTCCACTTCTACCAATATTTTGTCGTCATTCACCTCCTTAGTAAACACCGATACAAAGTACTCATTGAGTATTCTAGCCTTGCCCTGCCCTCTAAGCATATATCACCTTCTTTGTTTGTAATAGGCCCCAACCCGCCTCTTACTACCCGCTTACTGTTTACATGCCGGTAGAAGATTTTTGGGTTCCCTTTTATGTTAACCGCCATTCTACCCTCATATTCTCTCTTTTACAATCTTATTTTCATCTTCACATCCCTCTCAACTTATTGTATTTGGTCTCGTTCTCCCTTTTAGAATTCACCTGACATGCATCATACACCCTCTTTTTTAGTTTCATCATCTTCTCTATCTCCCTTATCATCCAAGGAGCCCTTGCTGTGGTTCCCTTACCCTTCCCTCTTGTTGGAATGTACCTAGCCTGTACTTGGAACATCTACTCCTTAAAGATCACCCATTGTTTCGTTTAGGTTTTTGCTGTCAGTTATTGGTTCCATTTTACCCTGGCTAGATCCTTTCACATCCCATTGAAGTTAGCCCTATTCCAGTTTAGAAGTTCCATTCCAGATTGTTCCTTGCTCCTCTCCATTGCTAATCTAAATCTTATGATCACTTGTACCCAAGTGTTTTCCCGCAGACACTTTGTCGACCTGGCCCACCTCATTCCCCAGTAGCAGATCCAGCAATGCCTCCTTCCTAGTTGGGCCAAGAACATATTCGTCAAAAAAATTCTCCTGAACACATTTCAGAAATTCCTCCCCCTCCTTTCCTTTTACCCTAGTACAGTAATATACCAATCGATATTTGGGTAATTAAAGTCCCCAGTATCACCACTCGATAGCTCTTGCATATCGCTGCGATTTCCTTGCAGTTTTTCTCCTCTACCTCCCTCTCTCTATTTGGAGGCCTATAGAATACCCCTAATAGCGTGATCATACCCTTTTGCGCCTGAACTCTAACCAAATGGATTCTGTCCTTGTCCCCTCAAGAACATCCTCCCTTTCCAACACTACAATGTCTTCCTCAATCAGCACTGCCACCCCACCTCACTTGTTTCCTTCCCTATCTTTTCTGAACACCTTGTACCGTTGAATATTAATTGCCCAGTCTTCACCGTTTTTAAGCCACGTTTCCGTTATTGCCACAACATCATATTGCCACACGGTTAATTGTTCTTATAGCTCATCAACCTTATTCACCAAAGTTTGTGCGTTTACGTACATGCATTCTAAACCCATTTTTGAATTTTTCGTAGCCTTAGTCTGCTATCTAATATGGTACTAATACCGCCTCTAGTACTTCCAACATACTCATTCTTTTATGCACCTTATTCCTCTTTTCTGCTCCTATATGCTGGTGCCCATCCCCTTGCCAAGCTAGTTTAAACCCTCCCCAACAGCACTAACAAACCTCCCTGCAAGAATATTGGTCCCGGCTCTGTTGAGGTGGAACCCGTTCGGCTTGTCTCACCTTCCCCAGAAACGGTCCCAATGCCTCAGGAATCTAAAGCCCTCCCTCCTGCACCATCTCTCCAGCCCCGCATTCATTTGTTCTATCCCCCTATTCTTGTACTCACCAGCACGTGGCACCGGGAGTAATCCGGAGATTACTACTTTTTGAGGTCCTGCTTTTTAATCTCCTAGCTCCCTAAACTCTGCCTGCAGGACCTCATCCCTCTTTCTGCTTATGTCGATGGTACAGATATGGACAACGACCTCTGGCTGTTCACCCTCCCCCCTCAGAGTGCCCTGCAGCCGCTCAGTGACATCCTTGACCCTGGCACCAGGAAGGCAATATACCATCCTGGAGTCATGTCTACGGCCACAGAAATGCCTGTCTGCTCCCCTAACTAGTAAATCCCCCTTACTACTATTGCTCTTCCACTCCTTTTCCTCCCCCGCCCCCAGTCGTGCAGCTGAGCCTCCCGTGGTGCCGTGGACTTGATTCTGGCTACACTCCCCAGACGAACCATCGCCCTCACCAGTACTCAGAACAGAATACTGGTTGGAGAGCGCGATGCACTCTGGGGACTCCTGCACTACCTGCTTGGTCCTCCTCTTCTGTCTGGCGGTCACACATTCCCTTTCTGCCTGCATACTATTGAGCTGCGGGGTGACCGCCTCTAGAAACGTGCTATCCATGTAACTGTCAGCCTCGCGGATGCACTGCAGCGACTGCAGCCGCGGCTCAAGCTCCGAAACCCGGAGCTCGAGTTGCTGTAACTGGCGACACTTCCCGCACATTGCGCTGTAAGCAAACCCCTGGAATCTGAATTTCAAGGTTGAATTAGTGAAAATTTACAGATGCAGTGGATGATCGGGGTGGCTGGAAGGCAAGTCGTGTTTGACAAATTTGCACACTTTTTAAGAATTGACTTTATAGATTGATGGAATGTAGCACATGCGATGTATGTGGGTTTTCAGAAGGTGTTTGTTGATGTGGTTCTTTGTGTTCACAGATCCGAACTCGAGAATCAATATGTTCTTGACCAAGTGCGACGATTACCAGCTGTTCCAATTGACGAAATTCTACCGGGACAGACTAGAACAGGCGATTGAAGAGGGTGTGAAGGGACTCGGTCTCTGGTTAACAGGCGAGGACCATTTCAGTGGGCAAGAGTATCACGTAAGTGCGAGGGACACAGAATGAGTTTAGATTATTCTAACATCACAGAGCTGACAGAATGTCCTAACATAGGAACAAAAGAATCGCCAGATTAGAAAAGTCCGAGGTCTGTGTAATTCCCCTCCTAACATCCTGGTATCGAATGCTACAATGATAATGGAGATGTTGACTAATCGATCTCTATCAATTAGTCTACAACAGACCCAGACATGAGGTGAGGAAAACCCCAGAGGTGGAGAGCTTTGAGAACCGTAGATCCAAAGACACCTCTTCCTCCCAGGCATGCTGCAATTACCACATGTCATATCACAAATTACTCATATACTGCACCCCAAAATGGTATTTTCTGAAATAAATCTATCTAATTTGCCCTTTAATGAATCAATATTAACTGCTTCCCCCATCTCCTCAGGGAGCCTGTTCCCCAGATTGACCACTCGCTCACTGAAATATTGTTTCCGCAGATTAGTTTTGAATTTACCCTCCTTCAAGCACAGGCCGTGTCCTCTGTTTCTACTATACTGGATAAAGTGAATCAGCGATCATATCACCTCTCAAACTTCTCTTTTCCAGTGAGAACATGTCCAATTTACACACTAGCTCCTCCTAATCCAACCCCTCCATCCTCTCAATCAAACTAGTTGTTCTCTTCAATATCTGCAATAACCTTTGTACTGAGGCAATCCGAACTGTACACAGTATGCTAAGTGCGGTAACACCAATGATTTATAAAGTGGCAGGACTATATCAATATTCTATCGGGTATTGACCTGTTCGTACACCCCAACATCTGGTACAATATCAGATCTTAGACTGGTAGAATGTTACAGAACAGGAACTGGCAAAATAGGAAATAAATGGATAAAATGTCAAATATTGTGAATCTGAAACAATGATATGAAGAGGTTAAAATACCCAGCGGTTCCGTCATGTCTGTACAAAGAAGATGGTAACGGTTCGGGTATAACTCTTGTGTGGACTGAAAACAAAGGGAAAGATTTTAGTGGGACTGGGAATAGGAGAGACAAGAGGCAACAGACAGGGCTTAGAGGGAAGGCAATGAGCTGAGTGACCAGGAATCTACTTAATAGAAAATCGGGGAACTGTTAGTTGACAACAAAATTGCCTGTGGGTTAAACAAGAAATTTTAACAGAAGAGCTCAAATGGCGACAATTTATGAAACTCAAGGAAAATAACCCCAAAAATATGGGGACAGAAACGCCAGACGATCCCCCATCGATAATGTGCAACTGTTTGTTTTCTCCTCCCCGAGTCACCAAGTCTAATCCCAACCTCCTGCTCACTACACATTACAGTTAATATCCCACCTAGTCAAATCCCAACCTCCTGCTCACTACCCTACAAGTTTGCAGACGACACAAAGCTGGGTGGGCGTGTGTGCTGTGAGGAGGATGCAGTGAAACTCCAGTATGATTTGGACAGGTTAGGTGATTGGGCAGATGCACGGCAGATGCAGTATAATGTGGATAAATGCGAGGTTATCCACTTTGGTGGCAAAAACAGGAAGGCAGATTATTATCTGAACAGCAATAGATTGGGAAAAGGGGTAGTGCAACGAGATCTGGGTGTCCTTGTGCACCAGTCGCTGAAGGTAAGCATGCAGGTGCAGCAGGTGGTTAAGAAGGCAAATGGTATGTTGGCCTTCATAGTGAGAGGATTCGAGTACAGGAGCAAGGATGTCTTGCTGCAGTTGTACAGGGCCTTGGTGAGACCACACCTTGAGTATTGTGTGCAGTTTTGGTCGCCTTATCTGAGGAAGGATGTTCTTGCCATGGAGAGAGTGCAGCGAAGATTCACCAGACTGATACCTGGGATGGCAGGAATGACGTATGAAGAGAGATTGAGTTGATTGGGCTTGTATTCGCTAGAGTTTAGAAGAATGAGAGGGGATCTCATTGAAACTTATACAATTCTAACAGGACTAGACAGACTAGATGCAGGAAGGATGTTCCCGATGGTGGGGGAGTCCAGAACCAGGGGTCACAGTCTAAGGATAAGGGGTAAGCCATTTAGGACTGAGATGAGGAGGAATTTCTTCACCCAGAGAGTGTTGAACCTGTGGAATTCTCTACCACAGAAGACAGTTGAGTCCAATTCGATAAATATATTCAAGAAGGAGTTAGATACAGTTCTTAAGGCTAAGGGGATCAAGGGATATGGGGAGAAAGGATACTGAATTTGGATAATCAGCCATGATCGCATTGAATGGCGGAGCAGGCTCGAGGGGCCGAATGGCCTACTCCTGCTCCTATCTTCTATGTTTACCCATTATCATTAATATCCCACCTAGTCTATTCCCAACCTTCTGCTCACTAACCATTACAGTTAATATCCCACCTAGTCAAATCCCAACCTCTTGCTCACTATCCATTCCCATTAATATCCCACCTAGTCTAATCCCAAGCTCCTGCTCACTACCCATTACCGTTAATATCCCACCTAGTCTAATCCCAACCTCCTGATCACTACCCATTACCGTTAATATCCCACCCAGTCTAATCCCAACCTCCTGCTCTCTACCCATTACCGTTAATATCCCACCTAGTCTAATCCCAACCTCCTGCTCACTGCCCATTACCGTTAATATCCCACCCAGTCTAATCCCAACCTCCTGCTCACTGCCCATTAGTGTTAATAGCCCACCTAGTCTAATCCCAACCTCCTGCTCACTGCCCAATACCATTAATATCCCTCCCAGTCTAATCCCAGCCTCCTATTCATTACCCATTATCGTTAATATCCCCCCTAGTTTAATCCCAACCTCCTGCTCACTACCCATTACCGTTAATATCCCACCTAGTCGCATCCCAACCTCCTATTCATTACCCATTACCGTAAATATCCCACCAAATTTAATCCCAACCTCCTAGTAGGAGGAGTGAGTTGGCTATGATAGATTGGAGAGCTTCATTAAAAGGCATGACGCTGGATAGGCAATGGATAACATTTAAAGAACGAATGCATGAATTGCAACAGTTATACATTCCTATCTGGTGCAATAAAACACAAAAGGAAAAGCGGCTAACAATGGCTAACAAAAGAAATTAAGGATAGTATTAGATCCAAAAAGGAGTCAAATAAAGTTGCCAGAAAAAGTAGCAAGCCTGAGGATTGGGAGCAGTTTAGAATTCAGCAAAAAAGGACCAAGAGATTGATTAAGAGGTGAAAAATAGAGTATGAGAGTAAACTTGCAAGGAACTTAAAAGCGGACTGTGAAAGCTTCTACAAGTATGTAAAAAGAAAAAGATTAGTGAAGACAAATGTAGGTCCCTTACAGTCAGAAACTGGAGAATTTATAATGGGGAACAAGGAAATGGCAGAGCAATTAAACAACTACTTTGGTTCTGTCTTCACGGAAGAGGACACAAATAACTTCCCAGAAATGCTAGCGAACCAAGGGTCTAGTGAGAATTAGGAATTAAAGGAAATTAGTATTCGTGAAATCTAGTGCTAGAGCAATTAATGGGACTGAAAGATGATAAATCCCCAGGGCCTGATAATCTGGATCACAGAGTAATAAAAGATGTAGCCATGGAAATAGTGGATGCATTGGTTGTCATCTTCGAAAATTCTACAGATTATGGAACAGTCCCTGTAGATTGGAGGGTGGCAAATATAACCCCACTATTTAAGAAAGGAGGGAGAGAGAAAACAGGGAACTACAGGCCGGTTAGCCTAACATCAGTAGTAGGGAAAACAGGACACTTAGAAAATATCAACGGGATGAGACAAAGTCACCATGGATTTATGAAAGGGAAATCGTGTTTGACAAACCTACTGGAGTTTTTTTGAGGATGTAACTGGTAGAATAGATAAGGGAGAACCAGTGGATGTGGTGTATTTGGATTTTCAGAAGGCCTTTGATAAAGTCCCACATAAGAGGTTAGTGTGCAAAATTAAAGCACATGGGATTAGGGGTAATATACCGGCATGGATTGAAAATTAGTTAACAGACAGGAAACAGAGTAGGATTAAATGGGTCTTTTTCAGGGTGGCAGGCGGAGTCATAGAGTTATGCAGCACAGAAAGAGGCCATTCGGCCCATCGTGTCCGCGCCGGCCATCAAGCCCTGTCTATTCTAATCCCATTTTCCAGCACTTGGTCCGTAGCCTTGTATGCTATGACGTTTCAAGTGCTCATCTCAATGCTTCTTGAATGTTGTGAGGGTTCCTGCCTCTACCACCCTTTCAGGCAGTGAGTTCCAGATTCCAACCACCCTCTGGGTGAAAAAGTTTTTCCTCAAATCCCCTCTAAACCTCCTGCCCCTTAGCTTGAAACTATGCCCCCTGGTTATTGACCCCTCTATTAAGGGTAGATAGAAAGGAACTTTTCCCCTATCTATGCCCCTCATAATTTTGTACACCTCAATCAGGTCCCCCCTCAGCCTTCTCTGCTCTAAGGAAAACAACCCCAGCTGGTCCAGTCTCTCTTCATAGCTGAAGCACTCCAGCCCAGGTAACATCCTGGTGAATCTCCTCTGCACCCTCTCCAATGCAATCACCTCCTTCCTATAGTGTGGCGACCAGAACTGCACGCAGTATTCCAGCTGTGGCCTAACTAGCGTTTTGTACAGCTCCATCATAACCTCCCTGCTCTTATAATCTATGCCTCGGCTATTGAAGGCAAGTATCCCAAATGCCTTTTTAACCACCTTATCTACCTGTCCTCCTGCCTTTAGGGATCTATGTACATGCATACCAAGGTCCCTCTGATCCTCTGTTCTTCCTAGGGTCCTACCATTCATTGTGTATTCCCTTGCCTTGTTAGTCCTCCCAAAATACATCACCTCACACTTGTCAGGGTTAAATTCCATTTGCCACTGTTCTGCCCATCTAACCAACCCGTCTATATTGTCCTGTAGCCTGAGGCTTCCCTCAGTACTTGGGCCCCAGCTATTCACCATATATATCAATGATTTGGATGAGGGAACCAAATGTAATATTTCCAAGTTTGCTGATGACACGAAACTAGGTGGGATTGTGAGTTGTAAGGAGGATGAAAAGAGGCTTCAAGGTGATTTAGACAAGTTGAGTGAGTGGGCAAATACATGGCAGATGCAGTATAACGTGGATAAATGTGAAGTTGTCCATTTCAGTAGGAAAAACAGAAAGGCAGTGTACTATTTAAATGGTGATGAATTGGGAAATGTTGATGTACAAAGGGACCTGGGTGTCCTTGTTCACCAGTCACTGAAAGCAAACATGCAGTTGCAGCAAGCAGTTAGGAAGTCAAATGGTATGTTGGCCTTCATTGCAAGAGGATTTGAGTACTGGAGCAAGGATGTCTTACTACAGTTATACAGGGCCTTGGTGAGACCACACCTGGAGTACTGTGTGCAGTTTTGGTATCTTTACCAAAGAAAAAATATAGTTGCCATAGAGGGAGTGCAGCGAAGGCTCACCAGACTAATTCCTGGCTTGGCAGGACTGTCATATGAGGAGAGATTGGGTCGACTAGGCCTGTATTCACTAGAGTTTAGAAGAATGAGAGGGGATCTCATCGAAACGTATACAATTCTGACAGGGCTAGACAGCCTGGATACAGGGAGGAAGTTTCCCCTGGCTGGGGGGTCTAGAACGAGGGGTCACAGTCTCAGGATACGGGGTAGGACATTTAGGACTGAGATGAGGAGAAATTTCTTCACTCAGAGGGTGGTGAACCTGTGGAATTCTCTACCACAGAAGGCTGTGGAGCCCAAGTCACTGAATATATTTAAGAAGGAGATAGATAGATTTCTGGACATGAAAGGCATCAAGGTGTATGGGGAGAGAGCGGGAATATGGTATTGAGATAGAGGATCAGCCATGATCATATTGAATGGCGGAGAAGGCTCGAAGGGCCGAATGGCCGACTCCTGCTCCTATTTTCCTATGTTTATGTCATCGACTTAGGATCTAAAAAGGAGAGATCAGAATACTCTCGAAATGGTGAAAAGCTGGAACCAGTGGATGCCCAAAGAGATTTAAGGGCCCATGTACATATATCATTAAATTGTCATGGACAGTACAGAAAAGAATCAAAAAGTCTAATTGTATGTTGGTATTTATATCTATAGGACTGCAATATAAGGAGGAGAAATTATGCTACAGCTATACACAGCACTGGTCAGACCACACCTGGAGCACTGTGTTCAGTTCTGGGCACCACACCTTAGGAACGTAGTATTAGCCTTAGAGTGAAGCGTAGATTTACCAGAATGATGCATAGAGTCCAAGGAGAGGTTACACAAACTAGGGTGTATTCCCTGGAATTTAGAAGCTTAAGGGGTGATTTGATTGACGTATTCACGATATTAAGGTGTCTGAGGGGTAGATAGAAAGAAGCTATTTCCGATAATTGGCGAGTTTAGGGCTAGGGGACATAGCCTAAACATTAGATCCAAGCTTTTCAGGAGTGAAGTTAGGAAAGACTTCTACATGCAATGGGAGGATCAACCATGATCACACTGAATGGCAGAGCAGGCTCGAAGGACCAAATGGCCGGCACCCGCTCCTATTTTTCTATGTTTCTATGGTTTTTTTTTTCAACACATTACCATTAATAACCCGGATTTCCAGCATCCGCAGTATTTTGCTATCGTACTATTAATAACCCACCGAGTCTAATCCCAACCTCCTGCTCACTGCCCATTACTGTTAATATCCCACCTAGTCTAATCCCAACCTCCTGCTCACTACCCATTACCGTTTATATCCCACCTAGTCTAATCCCAACCTCCTGCTCACTATACATTATCGCTAATTACCCACCTAGTCTAATCCCAACCTCTGCTCACTACCCATTACCGTTAATATCCCACCGAGTCTAATCCCAACCTCCTGCTCACTGCCCATTACTGTTAATATCCCACCTAGTCTAATCCCAACCTCCTGCTCACTACCCATTACCGTTTATATCCCACCTAGTCTAATCCCAACCTCCTGCTCACTATACATTATCGCTAATTACCCACCTAGTCTAATCCCAACCTCCTGCTCACTACCCATTACCGTTAATATCCCACCGAGTCTAATCCCAACCTCCTGCTCACTGCCCATTACCGTTAATATCCCATACAGTCTCCAAGCAAGCAATAGAAATACCTGTTGTAACATTTTATAAACTTGCTTTTGCAACAATTAATGGAAGTATATTAGGCATTCTAACCACCGATACGGATGTAAATATATCCAGCCTCACCCGTAATACTGCGAATTATCCTAAATTTGTGCCCTCTGTTTCCACTGTTTGGTCAATCTGTAAACATTTATTTCATTATAAGCTTTCAGAATCTTGAATCAACTCGTCACTTATTGTGCACACCTCGAGTGACATGAGACCTAAATTCTCAAATCCTTGCCATGACAATAACTCCTCATCCCTGATAACATCCTAGTTAATCTGCAGGACAATTTTTCATTATTTTTATTTCCTTCCTATAATTAATTATCTAAACACTACACAACTGGGTAACTTACCTGCCCCTGTGCTCTTGGAACGTCACTCAAAAGGGAAACATCAGGAAATTGAGCTCATTCAGTCTGTAATTTCCTGCCCCTGTGCTCTGGGTGTGGAACGTCACTCCCCAGTGGAGAACATCAGGACATTGAGCTCATTCAGTCTGTAATTTCCTGCTCCTGTGCTCTGGGTGTGGAACATCACTCCCCAGGGAAACAGCAGGAAATTGAGCTCATTCAGTCTGTAATTTCCTGCCCCTGTGCTCTGGGTGTGGAACGTCACTCCCCAGGGGAACGTCAAGAAATTACATAACATAAGAAATAGGAGCAGGAATAGGCCACTTGGCCCCTCGAGCCTGCTCCGCCATTCAATAAGATCATGGCTGATCTTGGGCTCAAAGCCACTTCCCCGCCTGCTCCCCATATCCATTCACTCCCTTATCTTGCAAAAATTTGTCTCGCTCCACCTTAAATGTAATTAATGACCCAGCCTCCACGGCTCTCTGGGGCAGAGAATTCCACAGATTTACGACCCTCTGAGAGAAGAAGTTCCTCCTCATCTCAGTTCTAAAAGGGTGACCCTTTATTGTAAAACTGTGCCCCCGCGTTCTAGATTTCCCCATGCGGGGAAACATCCTCTCTGCATCTACCTTGTCAAGCCCCCTCAGTATCTTATATGTTTCAATAAGATCACCTCTCATTCTTCTAAACTCCAATGTGTATAGGCCCAGCCTGCTCAACCTTTCCTCATAAGTCAACCCCCTCATCTCTGGAATTAACCTAGTGAATCGTCTATGAACTGCCTCCAATGCAAATATAACCTCCCTTAAATAAGGAGACCAAAACTGTACGCAGTACTCAAGGTGTGGTCTCACCAATACCCTGTACAGTTGTAGCAGGACTTCCCTGCTTTTACACTCCAACCCCTTTGAAATAAAGGCCAACATTCTATTTGCCTTTTTGATTACTTGCTGTACCTGCATGCTAACTTTTTGTGTTTCATGCACAAGGACAAGTTGAGCTCATTCAGTCTGTAATTTCCTGCCCCTGTGCTCTTGGTGTGGGACGTCACTACCCAGGGGAACAGCAGGAATTATCTGTTAATTAAAATTAGTGGATGAATTTATACCCCGTTCTGGTTAAGGACAGAATGAATTAGGGATGAAATATTAGTACGATAGCAAAATACTGCGGATGCTGGAAATCCGAAATAACAACAGAAAATGCTGGAAAAACTCAGCAGGCCAGGCAGCATCCGTGGAGAGAGAAACAGAGTTAACGTTTCAGGTCGAAGACCTTTCATCAGAACTGGAAAAAGCAGGAAATGAAATAGATTTTAAAGCAAGTTTAGGGCTGGGAAAAGAGGGAGAGGATGAAAGAACAAAAGGGAAGGTCAGTGACAGGATAGAAAGCAGCAGAGATTAAGAGACATTGAGAGACATTAAGATATTCAAGGCAAGAGGAGGTGGAAATGAGACAGGTTGAGGAACAAAGGATGGCTCTAGATGAAGTGTGAATTGCGCTGGCAGAATGAAGGACAGCTGCCAGCTTCTGGGAGGGAAGAAGAAAAGGCCAAACAAAAGTTTGGATAAAAAAATATATATATAAATATGTGATGGGGGCCGGGGTATTAGTAGTTGTATACATTATATTATATTTCTCTTTCACTCTTTAGATTCAGTGTCTTTTTTAATCCCCTGTTGTTACATTGTGAAGGAATAAGCCATATAACGTATTCAGAAAAATACACCATTCTATGAAAGCATTCTGGCCTTATTAAAACATGACAAACTGGGTTTGGAAATCTAGAAACCTAACTATGAAAAAGCTGTGAAAGCATTCTGGCTATAGAGATAAGATAGTTGTTGACACTGAATCAATAACCTTATTGAAACAGAAGGTTAAAGGCTCCCGACAGGCTGACCTTTGGGAACAAGACAAGGTGTTCTAATTTACACTTCGTAAAGAAGCACAAACATCTGCCTTCGTAAAAATGACATCAAGTAAAATGCACCTGCCGTTGCACCGTTTTTTATGGTAAACTTAGAACACCTAGAGAAGAGACATAATTCTGTAATGCTACCAGCTGATCTGACTAAGAATTGCAGGGGTCAGCAGAAAAATGACTAGAGATAATTAGCTTACATCAGCAGAAAACCTTAAAGGAAATACCACTGGAAAAGGGTATAAATATTGAAATCCCAAATGGGATAGTAGATTCGCTTCAGAGGCGGCTCTGTAAGTCTCCAACTCTTTGTACCTCGGGGATCAAAGGTATTTGATTTTGGTGGATATCCTGTAGAAAACCACGAACTGTAAAACTGCAGTGAAGTTAAGATTTGAGAGTAAGGATCTCTGATAATAAGATTGTAAGCATTCTCTTTTTGGAACTGTTAATGTTGCGATTGACTCACCAACTGTAAACTGTATGTTGGTTCTTTAATAAATCTATATATTTTCAGAATTGTCTCACATAAGACTTCTGTATCAAACTCGCAAACTCAATTTCTGTACACTCTTTGGTAAGGAGTTGCAGAATTCTGGGGGAGTTTTCCGGACCCTCATAATATCCGGAACGTTACAGTCTAGCTCAACTTATTAAAAGTGCTATCTGGAGGACGGTAACATTTTCAGGTTGTTCCTTTCCTCTAGGGAGAGATAGTCCGGACCTTTAGACCCAATTAAGCGTCTTTAGGATTCGGCTACCTCAAACTTTAGTTGAAAGTGAACGTCTGAGGAATACACCTGACCCGGGGTAGCCCTAAAGGGGCTAGGACTAGTAATTATCCCTTCAACTTTAGGTTGTTTTAGATTATTTTTCCTCCAGTTAAACACTGGGAAGACTGACGCCATCGTCTTTTACCCCCACCACAAACCTCACCTCCTCACCACTTAATTTTATCCCCCTCCCCGACCACTGCCTAAGGCTGAACTAAACTGTCCACAATCTCATCGTCCACACCTGGCCTTGCCCCTGCCTATCTTTGTAACCGACTCCAGCCCTAGAACTCTCCCGTGCTATTGTCATTTCCGTTGCTCTGGCTGTGGTCTCCAGTGCACCCCCTCCCTCACACCACCACTGTTGGCCGAGCGTTCAGTTTTCTTTGGCCTCACGCTCTGGAATTCATTTTCTGAACCCCCCCCCCACCTCTACACCTCCCTCGACTCCTTAAAACCTACCTTTCCCCGAGCTCCTAGCCACCTGCTAATACATCCTCCTCTGTCCCGGGTGCATTGTCTGATTCCGCCTCTGTGAAACACCTTGTGCCGTTGTTTTACGTTAAAGGCCCTATATCAATGGAAACTGTTGATGACATTCGTGACTACACGAGCCCCGTTGCTGGACATGTCCTCCAAGTGACCGAGGTTCCACACCGGCAGCGAGAGTGCAAATTAAAGGTTACGCATATTTCAATTACCGAGGAAAATGTGATTGGATATTTTTTCTCATTATAATTATTGGTCGAGATTGTCCTTACCGATAAATCAACAGTGGTTGTTTCGATTAGTCGGTGTAATTTCTCACAGTTTTCTAGCTGCTTCCCTCACTTCAGAATCGTCCCTTCCCTGTCACTGGAGTTCTGATTCGCTGCTGTTTTATTTCTGGAGTTAATCACAAAGTGTGACATCAGGAAGTAAGTGTGAGAAACGAGTGAAACATATTGTCAATAAGTAACCTGATGTCATGTTGGACACTGAGGGACAGAGAAAACTAATCCCATTAAAACTACTGCTGATTCTCAGTGATTCCTCGGTCTCCTAGATCAATATTTCTGATTTCTATTTTAGTTTCACCACATTTTGTTGCCATTAATGAGTGAATCAAGATGTTTACAGAATATTCACCCCCTGTTCAGAATGGATCAGTACCCGGCCCAGTGACTGCTTTCTGTGCTCAAAACAACTGGGAGATCCCATCACTGAGCAGATCCTTTCCTTTTCATTCTCAGTGTTTGTCTTTCACTCCGCTCCTCAATATATTCATTATTCTTTACAGAAAGTCACTGAGCTCGCGGAGAAGGGAAACCGGGCGGACAGTTCCAAACTTCTCCTAACTCTGGTGATGGAGAAAGGCTCTGGGGCTCGAAGGGTGATGTGGGAATCCTTTGTGAAAATGCGCCACAGGTTACCAAAGCTGGACAAAATACTGAGAGAAATACAGGAACCTGGTACGGTAAAATCAAACACTGAATTCAATGTCCAGATTCAAACACTGAAGATTTTACTATAATATTTCACAGATCTGATTTCATGAAAGTTCATTGATTTAAACAGGTTCTGATCCATTTAAGTACATGAACATCGCAGAAGGTTTATACGAAGTACCCAGTCACCTGACAGGTAAGTGATGAAATTTCAAACCGCTTACTTCACCCCTGAGAACAGAATGTTTGACCGTAGCATAGAAGATAGGCGCAGGAGTAGGCCATTCGGCCTCTTGAGCCTGCTCCGCCATTTAATGAGATCATGGCTGATCATCCAAATTCAGAACCCTGTCCCTGCTTTCTCCCCATATCCCTTGATCCCTTTAGCCTTAAGAAATATATCCATCTGCTTCTCGAATATATTTATTGAATTGGTCTCAACTGCCTTCTGTGCTAGAGAATTCCACAGGTTCACCACTCTCTGGGTGAAGAAATTCCTCCTCATCTCAGTCCTAAATGGCCTACCCCTTATCCTGAGACTATGCCCCCTAGTTCGAAACACTCCAGGAAGGGGAAACAACCTCTCGTCATCTACCCTTTCAATCCCCTTCAGAATCGTGTATGTTTCAATGAGATCACCTCTCATTTTTCTAAACTCCAGAGAGTATAGGCCCATTCTACACAATCTCTCATCATAGGACAGCCCTCTCATCCCAGGAATCAATCTGGTGAACCTTCGCTGCACCGCCTCCAAAGCAAGTATATCCTTCCTTAGATAAGGAGACCAAAACTGTGCACAGTACTCCAGGTGTGGTCTCACCAAGGCCCTGTACAATTGTAACAAGACTTCCTCACTCTTATACGCCAACCCCCTTGCAATAAAGGCCAACATGCCATTGCCTTCCTTATTGCTTGCTGTACCTGCATGCTAGCTTTCTGTGATTCTTACATGAGGACATCCAAATCTCTCTGAACACCAACATTTAAACGTTTCTCACCATTTAATAACTATTCTGGTTTTCTTTTCTTCCTAATAAAGTGAATAACCTCACATTTCCCTATATTATACTACATCTGCCACTTTATTGCCCACTCACTCAGTCTATCTATATCCCTTTGCGGGCTCTTTGTGTCCTCCTCACAGCTTACTGTTCCACCTAGCTTTGTATCGTCAGCAAACTTGGATACATTACACTCGGTGCCTTCATCTAGGTCATTAATATAGATTGTAAATAGCTAAGACCCCAACACTGATCCTTGCAGCACCCCACTAGTTACAGCCTTCCAACCTGAAAAAGACCCAATTATCCCTACTCTGTTTTCTGTCTGTTAACCAATCCTCTATCCATGCCACTATATTACCCCCAATCCCATGAGCCCTTATAGAGTAATAGTCATAACTCTATCTTGTGTAATAACCTTTTATGTGGCACCTTATAGAATGCCTTTTTGGAAATCCAAAAATACTACATCCAATGATTCCCCTTTATACACCCTCTTTTGTACAGCTTCAAAATCTGTAATAAATTTGTCAGTCACGATTTCCTTTCATAAAACAATGTTAACTCTGTCTAATCATAGAATCATAGAAATTTACAGCACGGAAGGAGGCCATTTCGGTCCATCATGTCCGTGCCGGCCAACAAAGAGCTATCCAGCCTAATCCCACTTCCCAGCACTTGGTCCGTAGCCCTGCAGGTTACAGCATCCCAAGTGCACATTAAACTACTTTTTAAATGTTGTTAGGATTTCTGCCTCTACCACCTTTTCAGGCAGTGAGTTCCAGACCCCCTCCACCCTCTGGGTGAAGACATTTCTCCTCAAATCCCCTTTAAACCTCCTACCAATTACATTAAATATTGTTTAAATGCCCCCTGGTTGTTGACCACTCTGCTAAGGGAACTAGGTCCTTCCTATCCACCCTATCTAGGCCCCTCATAATTTTATACACCTCAATAAGGTCTCCGCTCGGCCTCCTCTGTTCCAAAGAAAACAAACCCAGCCTATCCAATCTTTCCTTGTAGCTAAAATTCCCCAGTCCAGGAAACATCCTCGTAAATCTCCTCTGCACCCCCTCTAGTGCAATCACATCCTTCCTGTAATGTGGTGACCAGAACTGCACGTAGTATTCGAGCTGTGGCCTAACTAGTGTTTTATGCAGTTCAAGCATAAGCTCCTTGCTCTTGTATTCTATGCCTCGGCTAATAAAGGCAAGTATTCCGTATGCCTTCTTAACCACCTTACCTACTTGGCCTGCTATCTTCAGGGATCTGTTGACCTGCACTCCAAGGTCCCATTGTTCCTCTAAACTTCTCAGAGTCCTACCATTTAATGTGTATTCCCTTTCCTTGTTGGCCCTCCCCAAATGCATTACCTCACACTTCTCTGGATTGAATTCCATTTGCCACTGTTCTACCCACCTGATCAGTTCATTGATATCTTCCTGCAGTCTACGGGTGGTTTCTTCATTATCAACCACACAGCCGATTTTAGTATCATCTGCAAACTTCTTAATCCTACCCCCTGCATTCAAGTCTAAATCATTGCTATCTACCACAAAAAACAAGGGACCGAGTACTGAGCCCTGCGGAACCCCACATCATGTTATGACTTTCTAAGTGCCCTTACACCATTTTCTTAGCAATGGATTCCAGCATTTTCCCGACGTCTGATAGGCTAACTGGCCTGTAGTTCCCTGTTATTACTCTCCCTCCTTTGCTGAACAGCTGTGTTACATTTGCTACCTTCCAATCTGCTGGGACCATTCTGGAGTCTAGGGAATTTTGGATGATCTAAACAATTGCATCCACTAACTCTGCAGCCACCTCTTTTGGAACCCTAGGATGCAGGCCGTCTGATCCAGGGGATTTGGCGGGTTTTAGTCCCATTAGCTTCGCTAGTAGTTGTTCTCTATTTATATTAATTACATTACGTACCTCACCCTCATTAGACCCTTGGTTCCCGGCCATTTTTACTATGCTTTTTCTGGCTTCTACTGTGAAGACAGAAACAAAATATTTGTTTAACGTTTCTGCCATTTCTTTATACTCCATAATAAATTTCTCCTGTCTCATCCTCTAAAGGACCAACATTTACTTTTGCTACTCTCTCTTTCTTTTTACATACTTGTAGAAACTCTTACAATCTGTTTTTATATTTCTTGCTAGCTTTCTCTCATATTCAATTTTTCCCTTTTTATCAATTTTCTGGTCACCCTTTGCTGGCTTCTGAAACTCTCCCAATCCTCCGGCTTACTACTATTCTTCACAACATTATAAGCTTCTTATTTCAATCTAATGCTATCCTTAACTACTTTAGTTAGCCAAAGTTGGATCACTTTTCCCGTGGAATTTTTGTTTCTCGATGGAATGTATTTTTGTTGAGAATTATGAAATATTTCTTCAAATGCTAGCCACTGCTTATCTACCGCCATACATTTTAACCTATTTTTCCAATCTACCTTAGCCAACTCGCCCCTCATACCTATGTAATTGGCTTTATTTATGTTTAAGACTAGTTTCGGACTTAGGATTTCACGTTAAGTTTGAGCGTGACTTGCCTATCATATTATGGTCACGCTGTCCGAGAGGAACCTTTACCATAACATTGCTAAGTAAACCTGTCTCATTCCACAATACAAGATCTAAAATAGCCTGATCCCTGGATGGTTCCATGACGTATTGTTCTAGGAAATTGTCCCAAATGCATTCCATGAACTCGTCCTCCAGACTACATTTGCCAATTTGATTGTCCAGTCTATATGAAGATTATAGTTCCCCATGATTATTGCAATACCTTTGTTAAAAGCTCCTACTATTTTTTGATTGATATTCTGTCCAAAGGTATAGCTACTGTTAGGGAGCCTATATACTACTCCCATCAATGTTTTCTGCCCCTTGTTATTCCTGACCTCCACCCATACTGATTCTACTTCCTGATCTTCCGAGCCGAGGTCCTTTCTCTCTACTGTCGTTACGTCATTCTCTATTATCAATGCTACCCCACTCCTTTTCCATTCTGCCTGTCTTTTTTAGAAATGTCAAGTGCCCTGGAACATTTACTTCCCAACTTTGGTCACCTTGCAACCAAGTCTTTGTAATGACTATTAGATCAAACCTATTTATCTCTATTTGTGGCACTAGTTCATCTATCTTGCTTGAATGCTGAGTGCAATCAGATAAAGAGCCTTTCTTTTAATATTTTTACAATTATTCCCTGATTTGATCTTAATCTCTGCTGCGCTGCTCCTGTTAAACTCTGTCCCTTGCTGGCGCACCCTCAATATTTTTACCCAAATCGGTACACTGTTCTATTGCCTTGACATTTCTCCATTAGATTTCTAAATTTTCCCTCAGCCAAACCAAAACACCATTTTAGGAAACCTCATACACACCTGGCAGGATCCTAATACACTGTGCAACCCCATACACACCTGGCAGGATCCTGATACACTGTGAAACCCCATACACACCTGGCAGGATCCTGATACACTGTGAAACCCCATATACACCTGGCAGGATCATGATACACTGTGAAACCCCATATACACCTGGCAGGATCATGATACACTGTGAAACCCCATATACACCTGGCAGGATCATGATACACTGTGAAACCCCATACACACCTGGCAGGATCCTGATACACTGTGAAACCCCATATACACCTGGCAGGATCCTGATACACTGTGAAACCCCATATACACCTGGCAGGATCATGATACACTGTGAAACCCCATATACACCTGGCAGGATCATGATACACTGTGAAACCCCATATACACCTGGCAGGATCATGATACACTGTGAAACCCCATACACACCTGGCAGGATCCTGATACACTGTGAAACCCCATATACACCTGGCAGGATCATGATACACTGTGAAACCCCATATACACCTGGCAGGATCATGATACACTGTGAAACCCCATACACACCTGGCAGGATCCTGATTCACTGTGGAAACCCCATACACACCTGGCAGGATTCTGATATACTGTGAAACCCCATACACACCTGGCAGGATCCTGATACACTGTGAAACCCCATACACACCTGGCAGGATTCTGATGCGCTGTGAAATCCCGTGCATAGATGGCCAGATCGTTATACCCTGTGAAACAAAAGTCCTTGATCCTGATGTTGAAGTTACCTGTGCCCAATGGCTGCTATCCAGCATAAACCTTATAGGAAAATTGTAGAGAAATTGGAAACAGTTAATATTACATGACATCATGAATTGTCCGATAGTGTTTGATCCAATTTGAGAAGATGTACAGATGTTCACACAATCAAACATTAACGGAGGTGTAATGTAAGGTAAAGGCAGTGTAATGGCTCATTCGAAATTGCTTGGACCGAATCCCACTGGCAGTGAAATATTCGAAATCGGCACAGAGAAGCTTGTTGTACTGAAAGAAACGCACTTTCATTCAGGAGTGTTTTGAATCCTAATTTACTGATTATCAGAAACATATTTGTAATTTTCAAAAATACATTGTAGGAAACTTGTATCCAACTGAAACGATGGAGTGTAATTATTGTAACTGTTGAAATGAACACTCAATCTTGTCTTCCCTGACATAATGCTGTGTGAAGTGGGCGGTAGTTCTATTTCTGATTCTAATTGGTTATCTGTTGAGACTTTTATATAAAAATAATGTAAGTGTAAAATCACTGAAAAACTATTCACATTTTCTGAAACACAACAGGAGGATGTTTAGGGAAACTAAAGGCCACTTTGGTCCAAACAAGTCTGTCCCTGTTCGAGATGAACCCACCTGCCCCTCCTCTCAGTCTATCCACATAAACATAACCAATTGTCTCTTGTCCCCAATTACACTGCCGCTTAGTGTCCTCCCTGGTACCTGGTCTCCCGCTCTATTACCCTTTGGTGAGAAAAGATTACTATGATCTCCCTTCTTACTCCTGGCTTCTTAGTGTACTTTTTTCTGTTAATTAATTATCCTCATTGTAAATCTCATTCCGGTATTAATTTTGTGTATTCAGTTAGAAATTCTGGTCAATATTTCAATATCTGAACTCTCTTCCAATCGAAGCAAAGCTAACGCCGCACCCTTTCCTCTCTGCACCTTCAACATTGCAAAAACATTCTTCCTGTGATTAAAAGTGCACACAATACCTGCTAAGGAACTGACGCACTTGTGGTGGAAACTCTCTCTTTTCACAGTCTACCCCTCTCTCAGTACCCACACTACCCCAGATAACCTCTCCAAGATCTGATACAATAACGCTGGGATTCCTGGTCATTCACAGTCTGTCCCTCTCCAGTGCGCACACTACCTCGGAAAACATGCCCACGGTCTGATACAAAAACAGTGGAAATTCTGTACATTCACAGTCTGTCCCTCTCCCAGTACCCGCACTAACCCAGATAACCTGCCCAGGACCTGACACACTAATGGTGGATCTTCTGCACATTGTCCCTCTCGGTGAGCAATCAGTCCCGTTCTCCACTGCTGCAGATGGGAAGCACCGCTGATGGTTTCAGAGATTGATCCACTAGAACCTCTACTGTCGTATAAACAGGATCATGCGTGTATTTGTAATGAGATGTCTATAGCACAGGGCAGGACGGATTGTATTAACCATCAGAGGGAAAACATCACCTTCATAGAAATCTCCAGGTTCAGTGAATATTAGAATCAAGTGAGGATTTGAAACTTTTCTCGGACATTGTTCACTTTCAAGCGAAGTTTTCATTAACTGAGTTTAATTTCTACACACACCTCTATTGAAGCTTTAAATTAAAATTAAATTAAAATATTTTACTGAATAGCGAAATGGTATTGAGAAGTTTTTATTTCAATACAACTAACACTGAGAACCACTTTCTGTCTGTTCTAATTAAAGATGTTCAACAGAAACACAAGGAAACTCTCCGGGTGAAAACTGAAACACTGAGAGTGAACACTATCCTAATAAAGGAGAAGGTTAAGATTTTCCAGCTGGTTGATCGATACGCTGAGCTAACGGTCATTTCTACTGTTCGAGATCGGACACTTGTAGAACATGAACTGCTGGCAAGAGGCCGAGATCATGAAGAGTGGAGAGAGAAACATCTCCGGGGAGAACTGGAGAAAATCAGAACGGATCAATTGTTCCAGAGCAGTTTTTCCCAGAGAAAATCCAAATCTGGGAGTTCAGGAGCAGTGAGTGGAGTCGCGGGGATTGGAAAAACAACAATGGTACAAAAGATTGTTCATGACTGGGCCACTGGGAAAATATACCCACACTTTCAATTTGTTTTCAGCTTTAAATTCCAGGATTTGAACGCTCTTAACTGTCGAATAAACCTGAGGAATCTGATACTGGATCAGTATCCTTACTTTGGGAATATTCTGGGAGAGCTCTGGAAGAACCCAGAGGGATTGCTGTTTATATTCGATGGTTTGGATGAATTCAATGATAGGATCGATTTTTCTGACAATCGGAGAAATACAGAACCTCAGCACATGTGCACAGATCCTGAAGACTGGTGTGAAGTGTCTGACATTGTGTACAGTTTAATACAGCACAAGCTGCTCCCAGGATGTTCAGTGCTAGTGACCAGCCGCCCCACTGCATTACATTTATTGGAAAAGGCTGAGATCAGTGTCTGGGCTGAAATCCTGGGATTTGTTGGTGAAGAACGGAAGGAATATTTCAACAAGTTTTTTGAAGATCAGAAGGTGGCAGCAGCTGTTTTCAAACATGTGGAGGAGAACGAGATCCTGTACACCATGTGCTACAACCCTTCCTATTGCTGGATCCTCGGTCTGTCACTGGGCCCCTTCTTTACACAAAGAGACAGGAATCAGCAGCGAGTTCCCAAGACCATCACCCAACTATATTCCTACTATATTTACAACATTCTGAAAAACCATGGCCGAGAGATTGAAAGCCCCCGTGATGTGTTACTGAAGCTTGGTGAGATGGCCTTCACAGGAGTCTCCGAGAAGAAGATTGTGTTTAGTAATGGAGATTTGATCAATTACAATCTGCAACCTTCCCAGTTCCTGTCTGGGTTCATGATGGAACTTTTGGAGAGAGATGATTCTGCCCAGAGCGTGGTGTACACATTCCCGCACCTCACCATCCAAGAGTTTGTAGCCGCACTCGCACAATTCCTGACTCCAGATCTTGGGGACACCCTGAAACTCCTCAGAGAATCCCACAGCAAGGAAGATGGGCGATTTGAGATATTTCTCCGTTTTGTTGCTGGTCTCTCCTCCCCACAGGCAGCTCGGCCCCTGGAGGAGTTTCTGGGGCCATTTCTTCATCAAACCACCTGCCGAGTTATTGATTGGGTGAAGGAGAAGGTTGAAAGACAGATTGGAAACTTAGCGAGTGAAACTGATCAAAGGAACCTCCTGAACACATTCCACTACCTGTTTGAGTCTCAGAATAAAGCACTGGCTCGGAAAACAGTGGGATCTGTGGAAACACTTAAATTTAGTGGATTGCGACTGACCCCGATTGACTGTGTGGTCCTGTCTCATGTCATTGGACTCTGTGATACAATAAAACACCTCGATCTATGGAACTGCAACATTCAGTGTGAAGGACTCCAGCGTCTGGGACCCGTACTGCACAAATGCCGTGAGTTGAGGTAACTGTTTATTTGTCTCTAACTGTTGGGTGAATTGTAGAACAGTCACGGGTTGTGTTGTTGCTCCGTAATGAAGTGAAGCAAACAGTTCAGTTAATCCAGAAAGAAGCAGATTCAACACAAATATGACCAATAATAAGAGGATCGGTTAGAAATTCCCTAAGGACTGGAGAATCTAACATTGATCCTTGTGAACAAGTAGGGATTTTACAGGATTTATCATATCAGCAAATACAAGTCACTGAGAGTCTGATAATTTAATTACAACAAATCATATTTATTGCTATTTTCTAACTGCCTAAGATACGTCCATTGAAGAGGCTCCTTCTCACTGTTACTCACATAGACAGACACTCACTGCAGCAGTTCGTGTGTCGGGGCATCCGATCCTCTTCTCGAGGTGTCGGCGCAAGAGACAGTCATCGGACTGTCATCGTGTGTAGGAGAGGGAATCAAATACCAAACATTCAGTAAAAGAGCGAAACACAGACTTCAAGCAGTCAACCACCAGTGGGCGAGCGGAGCATTCCCCACAGGGCGTCAGTGCATTATCTTAACTCATCAATGACACCGCCCTTGACACTCTCCAATACATCCACCATTACTTCGCACAGCTGGCAAGACTCGTCCCTCTGAGTCAGAGGGTCGTGGATTCAGGCCACACGCTCGTAATCCGGGCCGACGCTTCAGTGACATTTGAGTGCTAAAATCTGCCGGTAAAGATGTTCCAATCTAACGTGTTGTGGGGTATTTACCCCGGAGTACAGACACACACCGGCCAGCGGTGGGGCCTCGCACACAGCGGGCGGCTCCTGGGTAAACCGGGGGCAGTGAACCCGGGAATTCCCCATAATCCGCCCCCTGTGTGTGAGGCCCCACTCGGGGAGGGAACTTCCGAAAATTCCCCCAAAACTGTCGGGCCAGTTACACCTGAAATAAATGTAGAGCCAGTTTAATGGGATAAAGTGAGACTCCCCTCCCCTGTAAACTAGGAGCACAGGGAGATTTAAAACTTGTAACGGGGCAGAATAAACTCTCCTTGTTGTACAGAATCCTGGGGGACGGATTTTACAGCAGCAGTTAGCGCCGTTTCACAATATAACTCACCCCGTCATATTATACAGCTTAATATAATGCACAGAGTATAAAGTACAGGGAATCACCGCTTTATCATTTAATTCCGGGAAAATCGCCGCATTCCCATAAAATCCAGGATTTTAGGAGCAGCAGGAATGGGACAAGTTTCCCCAAACATGATGGGGCCGGTCACTGAGCTCCAGGAGGGTAATTCTGATCATCAGGGAATGAGACCAGATTGAGGGACATTTAAAGGCTTCACACAGACAGCACTTTATTTAATAAATACATTTACTGATAGTCCCTGAATATATGGGGAGTGGACAGAGTGAGATTCATTGTCAGTGACAGGAAAACCGGGTTATTAATTTCCTGAAAAAGTTTGTGATTGCTCTAATATCCGAGAGAGAAAAATATATCAGATCCAGGGTTTCATTCAGATTGTTTCTCCCTCTCTGTCTGTTTGTGTTTAGACTGGGGATCAATAAACTGGGAGATTCAGGAGTGAAACGACTGTCTGCGGCTCTGAGGAACCCGGACTGCATAATACAGAAACTGGTGTAAGTACCAGACTGTGAGATTGTGTTTATAATAACTGGATGTCTGCTAATGTACATTATTAATAGTATCAGTAATAGTGTTGTTATTAAACACTGTACATTATTATTAGTATCAGTAAAAGAATTAGTAATAAACACATGGTGTTTGCACGGAATCCTATGTTTTTTGGCCTATCTCTCTTTCTCTGCCACCCTTTTTAACTCTGTTGCTGATCGGCAGGCTGTCTGAAAATGGTCTCACAGATTCTTGTGCCGGGGATCTCGCCTCCGCTCTCAGTACAAGCCGGTCACTGACGGTTCTGCACCTGGATAATAATAAACTGGGAGATTCAGGAGTGAAACTATTGTCTGTGGCTCTGAGGAACCCGGACTGTAAAATACAGGAACTGCAGTAAGTACCAGACTCTGAGATTGTGTTTATAATAACTGGATGTCTAACACTGTACATTATTATTAGTATCAGTAATGGTGCTGTTTATAAAAACAACATTATTATTAGAATCCGTAATAGTGTTGTTTATAAAGAGAACATTATTATTAGTATCAGTAACAGTGTTGTTAAACACTGTACATTATTATCTCAAAAAAAAACCTTGACTGCTCCATCCTTGCAAACTACAGCGCCATCTCCAACTTTTCTTTCCTCTCCATAGTCCTTGAACGTGTTGTCGCCTCAAAAATTCATGCCTATATTTTCCAGAACTCCATGTTGGAATCTCTCCAATCTGTTTCTGCCCTGCCACAGCACCGAAACGGCTGTTCTCAAAGTAACAAATGACATTCTTTGTGACTGTGACAAAGAAATTATCGCTCCTCGCCCTTCTCGACCCGCCTGCAGCCATTAGCACGATTGACCGCACCTTCTCTTCAAACGCCTCTTCACTGTCATCCAGCTGGGTGGAACAGTATTCACCCGGTTCCATTTTTATCTGTCCAGTCGTACCTATAGAATCACCGGCAATGGCTTCTCTTCCCGCTCCCACGCCGTTACCTCTGGTGTCCCCCAAGGTCTATGCTTAGCCCGCTCATCTACATGCTGCCCCACTGTGACATCATCTGAAAATCCAGCATCAGTGTCCACACGTATGCTGACTACACTCAGCTCTATCTCACCACCACCTAGCTCGAACACTCCACTGTCTCTAAATTCTCACACTGCTTGTCCGACTCCCGGTTGGGATCAGCAGAAATTTCCCACAGCTAAATATTGGGAGGACCGAAGCCATTGTCTTCGGTCCCTGTCACAAACTGAATTCCATAGCCACTGACTCCTTCCCTCTCCCTGGCAACTGACTGAGGCTGAACCAGACTGTTCACAACCTTGATGTCATATTTGACCCCGAGATGAACTTCCGACCACATATCAGCGCCATCATCAAGACCACCTATTTCCCCCTCTGTAAAATCACCCGAATCCGCCTCCGCCTCAGCTCACTGCTGCTGAAACCCTCATCCACGCCTTTACTACCTCTAGACTTGACTATTTCAACGCACTGCTGGCCGGCTTCCCACTTTCTACCCTCTGTAAACTTGAGGTCCTCCAGAACTCTGCCGCTTGTTTGTCCTAACTCTCACCAAGTCCCTTTCACCTATCATCCCTGTGCTCGCTGACCTGCATTGGCTCCTGGTTGGGCAACGCCTCGAATGTAAAATTCACATCCTTGTTTTCAAATCCCTCCATGGCCTCGCTCTTCCCTATTTCTGTTACCTGCTCCAGCCCTACATCCCTCTGAGATATCAGCACTGTTCCAATTCTAGACTCTTGAGCATCCCTGACTTTAATCGCTCCACCATTGGTGGTCGTGCCTTCAGCTGCAAAGTCCCTCAGCTCTGGAATCTCCCCCCCCTAAACTTCTCTTCTCTACTTACCTATCCTCCTTTAAGATGCTCCTTAAAACTTACCTCTTTGACCAAGCTTTTGGTCATCTGCCCTAATATCTCCTTATTTGGCTCGGTGTTAAATGTTGTTTGATAACCTTCCTGTGAAGTGCACTGGGATGTTGTATTAAGTGAAAAGTGCTATATAAATACATGTTGTTGTAGTATCAGTGATAGTGTTATTAATAACACTATGTACATTATTAGCATCAATTGTACTGTTATTAATAAACATTGGGGATTTACTCTGATTCCTGTTAATTCTCTCTCTCTGATCCCAGGCTGTTTAAAAACGGTCTCACAGATTCTTCTACCGAGGATCTCGCCTCCGTTCTCACTACTAACCGATCACTGATGGCCCTGGACCTGGGTAGTAGTAATGTGGGAGATTCAGGAGTGAAATTACTGTCTGCGGCTCTGAGGAACCCGGACTGTAAAATACAGGAACTGAAGTAAGTACCAGAGTGTGAGAGATTGCGTTTATAATTTATTAACTTTATCGCAGTTTCCATTCAGTTTTGGATTGATAGATACAATAACGAGTGCCTTTACTTAACTCTTTACCATTTTACTATCTCAGTCTTTCAGAAGTCAGTTTCTCAGAATTTTAAGAACATAACAATTAGGAGCAGGAGTAGGCCATACGGCCTGTCGAGCCTGCTCCGCCATTCAATAAGATCATGGCTGATCTTCGACCTCAACTCCACTTTCCCGCCTGATCACCATATTCCGTGATTCCCCGAGAGTCCAAAAACCTATCTTATCTGAGCCTTGATTATACTCGACGACTCAGCTTCCACAACTATCTGAGTGAAGAAATTCCTCCTCATCTCTTAAATGGCCGACCCCTTCTCCTGAGACTATGCCCCTTAGTTCAAGTCTCTTCAGCCAGGAGAAACAACCTCTCAGCATCAACACTGTCAATCCCCCGCAGAATCTTATATGTTTCAATGAGATCACCTCTCATTCTTCTAAACTCCAGAGAGTATAGGCGCAAACTACTGAATCTCTCCTCATAGGGCAACCCTCTCATCCCAGAGATCAATCTAGTGAACCTTCGTTGCACTGCCTCTAAGACATGTATGTCCTTTCTTGGAGAAGGAGACCAAAAGAGTGCACAGTACTCCAGGTGTGGTCTCACCAAAGCCCGGTACAATTGGAGTAAGACTGCCTTACTCTTAAACTCCACCCCCCTTGCAATAAAGGCCAAAATGCCATTTGCCTTCTTAATTTCTTGCTGTGCCTGCATGCTACCTTTCTGTATTTCCTGTATGAGCACACCTGAATCGCTCGGAACACCAACATTTAATAGTTTCTCACCATTTAAAAAATATTCTGCTTTTCTAGTCTTCTTAGCGAAGTGAATAACCTCACATTATATTCCATCTGGCACCTTATTGTCCACTCACTTAACTTGTCTATATGCCTTAGCAAACTCTTTGTGTTCTCCTCACAGCTTACTTTCCCACCAACTTTGTATCGTCATCAAACTTGGATACATTGCACTCTGTCCCTTCATCCAAGTCATTAATATATAATGTAAATAGCTGAGGGCCAAGCAACGAACCTTGCGGCACCCCACTAGTTACAGCCTGCCAACCTGAAAATGACACGTTTTACCCTACTCTCTGTTTTCTGTCCGTTAACCAATCCTCTATCGATGCTATTATATTATCCCCAAATCCATGAGCCCTGATCTTGCGTAGCATCCTTTTATGTGGCACCTTATCAAACCTTTTGGAAATCCAAATATTCTACATCCACTGATTACCCTTTATCGACCCTGCTAGTTACATCCTCAAAAAACTCTTATAAATTTGTCAAACACGATTTCGCTTTCATAAAACCATGTTGACTCTGTCCAATCATGTTATGATTTTTAAGTGCCCTGATACCGCTTCCTTAACAATGGATTCCAGCATTTTCCCGACAACTGATGTCAGGCTAACTGGCCTGTAGTTGCCTGTTTTCTCTCTCCCTCCTTTCTTGAATAGCGTGATTACAGTTGCAATTTTATAGTTTGGTGTCTTAGATGTCAGTTTTTCAGACTATAAAACAGTGTCCAGTATTTTTGTAGTCAGCTCTCTGTGATTTACAGGTCAGTGGGTTGACTACCATGGCAGGCCAGCTGGGTCCCTTGTATCCACATCCTGCTCCAGGGCACTTCATGACCACGTGTGCAGGAAGTGCCGCCAGTTGCTCGAGCTCAAGCTCCGAATTTCAGAGCATGGGGAGCGGCTGGATTCACTGCAATGAATCCGGGAGCTGGAGAGATTCTTCGAACGTACGTTCCAGGATGTGGTCACCCCACAGCTGCAGAAGGTGAAGGAGTGGGTGACTACCGGACAGGATAGCAGGAATGTACAGGTACTGCAGGAATTTGCCAAGCCAGTGGTAATTGCTAACCAGTTTTCAATTTTGAATACTGGGGAGGGTGACTGCTCCTTGTAGGACTGCATTAAGAATTAAACCACCGGCACCACCCGAGATTTGACTGCACAGGGGAAAAATAAAGAGTTGAAATGCAGTAGTCACACGGGATTCGATAGTTAGGGACATAGACCGGTGTTTCAGTAACAGAAAACATGATTCGCAATGGTATGTTGCCTCCCTGGTGAAAGGGTGAAGGATATCACCGAGTGGGTGCAGGACTTTCCGCGAGGGGAAGTGGAACAGCCAGAAGTCGTGGTACATGTCGGAACAATGACATATGTAGAAAAAGTATTGTGGTCCTTCAAGCAGAGTTTCAGGAGCTAGGAAAAACATTTAAAAACAGGACCTCAAAGATAGTAATGTCAGGATTACTCCCAGTGCCATATGTAGGGGGTGGTAGTGAGGTCAGCCTACGCCTTCTGACTGAGTGAGCGGTTCGAATCGCTACCACGCCCCTGGTTCCTAGACTTTGGACTTATTTAGGGGTTTTGAACAAAATTGCAGTAGACAACAGGTTCTGATGAAAGAATTTTGACTTTATTAAAAGAAAAAGGTAACAAACTTAAAACACACTTAAAACTTAAACACAGTTTGGGGAGCACACGGTACAGGCGAGGGAGAATGACAATATACCAAACAAAAACCTTATCCCTCCCAAAGATCCCACTATCTAGCTAGGTTTTTGGTTTCAGGATATCAGGGATAATGCTCACCAACGAATCCTTGACAGGATTTTAGAGTCTTTTGATTAAAAGATTTCGTAAGGCCCTTGTTGCTGCGAGGTGTCCGATGGTCACTGAGGCAGTCGCGCTGGTTTCTTCTTGTGTGATGGTCCGTTTGTGGAGTTGTTGGCGTTCCTTCCTCCTCCTCCTCGTGGCTTGTGGTGTCTTTTGCTGGAGCAGGGCTGAGAGAGAGAGAGCTGTTCCAGCGTTGTCAGCGAGTCCAAAAGAGAGAGAGTCTTGGGACAGGCTCCAATTATATTGTCTTTTTCGCGCCCAAAACCCCTTACTAAAACGGTTTCCTTTAGGTTTCAAATGAGCCCTGTTTAGTCCATTGTCTAGTTTTGGCGGGCTTGCCAGTTCCGATGGCTTTAACTTAGTGTTAAACATGTCCTGATCGTTTTCCGATTTAGGCAAAGCATTATCTACGCGCCAAATCTCATCCCTATTGTCCTAGGTCTATTGGTGGGCTTCAAATCTGCCCTGTGGATACCTGGTTGATTGGCTCTTGATGAAGTGAATCGGGATGCTTAATGTTTTATTGATTTCAAAAAAGGTCTTGGATTATTCATATTTCGATGTGTTGTGAGGCTTTAGGGTTTTGTCTCTTCCTCCTTGATAGGAAGGCAGTGTAAACACACTGCCAGACAGCTTAATACACTGCCTGGCCACGCCCCTCTGCAGCCTGTGTGTCTGTGCAAGGTGTTTTTCCCAACAGTAAGATTCAAAAAGTCATTTTCCTCAGGGTTTTCTTCTTGTGATCTTTAAAAATGTCCAAAACGGAGGGTTTTACCTCAAATCACTTCACTTAGGGTTCTGTTCGAGTTTCTGGGGGATTTTGCGAAGCCTACAACGTGCTGGTGAATATAAAAGCATGATGTTAGTGCAGGTAAATGCGTGGCTGGACAAGTAGTGCAGGAGAGAGGGTTTCGGATTCTTGGGTCATTGGGACCAGTTCTGGGGCAAGTGGAACCTGTACAAGATGGATGGATTGCACCTGAACAAAAGCCGGCGCCATTATTCTCACTGAGTGGTTAACTCGTACTGTTGGGGTTTAAAAATATTTGGCAGGGGGAGGGGAACCAGGAAATAGCAGAGAGGGGCAAAATAAGATCAGAGGGCAGAGTGATATAAACAGCGGTGCAATTAGGAATGTCCCATAAATTTCGGGGACCAGATTGAGGAACATAGTGAAAGTGATGAAGGAGGTATTAAATTGTATGTATGACAATTTCCGTAGTGTAACTAATAAAGTTGGTGAGATGCAGGCACAAATTGATAGGTACATAAGGATAGGTACAAGCTTCAGTCTGACTTAGATGGTGAAATGGGGATGGCAAATGGAGTTCAATGCAGAGAAGTGTGAACACAGGAGCATAGACACAGGAGTAGGCCATTTAGCCCCTCGAGCCTGTTCCGCCATTCAATGAGACCATGGCTGATCTGCGACCTCACTCCATATACCCGCCTTTGCCCCATATCCCTAAAACCTTTGGTTAACAAACTCTAGGAATCTCTGTTTTAAAAGGAACAATTGATCGAGCATCAATCGCCGTTTGCAACAGAGTTCGAAACTTCTACCACTCTGTGTGTAGAAGTGTTTCCTAATTTTACTCCTGAATATCTGGCTCAAATGTTTAGACTATGCCCCCTAGTCTAAACATTAGGGCGAGACCATTCAGGAGTGCAATTAGGAAACACTTCTGCACACAGAGTGGTAGAAGTTTCGAACTCTGTTGCAAACAGCGCATCTTAAAGATGGTAAACACTGCAGCCACGGTACGCCGGTGGTGGAGGGAGTGCATATTTAGGTGATGGATGGGGTGCGAATCAAGCGGGTTGCTTTGTCCTGGATGGTGTCGAGCTTCTTGAGTGTTGCTGGAGCTTCACTCATCCAGGCAAGTGGAGAGTATTCCAACACAGTCCTGACTTGTGACTTGTAGATGGTGGAAAGGTTTTGGGGCGTTAGGAGGTGAGACACTCGCTGCAGAATACCCAACCTCAGACCTGCTCTTGTTGCCGCAGTATTTATGTGGCTGGTCCAGTTAAGTTTCTGGTCAATGGTGACCACCCAGGATGCTGATGTTGGGGAATCCGGCGATGGTAATGTCGTTGAATGTTATGGGGCGCTGGTTAGATTCTCGCTTGTTGGAGATAGTCATTGCCTGGTACTTCTGTGGCGCAAATGTTACTTACCACCTATCAGTACAAGCCTGAATGTCCTGCAGGTCTTGCTGAATGTGGGCATGGACTGCTTCATTATCTGTGGAGTTGTGAATGGCACTGAACACTGTGCAATCATCAGCGAACATCCCCACTTCTGACCTTATGATGGAGGGAAGGTCATTGATGAAGCAGCTGAAGATGGTTGGGCCTAGGACACTGTCCTGAGGAAATTCTGCAGCGATGTCTTGGGGCTATGAGGATTGAACTTCAATCACCACAACCATCTTCCTTTGTGTTAGGTATGACTCTAGCCAGTGGAGAGTTTCTCCCCCCGCCCCCGCCCCGATTCCCATTGACTTCAGTTTTACTAGGGCTCCTTGAAGCCACACTCGGTCAAATGCTGCCTTGACGTCAAAGGCAGTCACTCTCAACTCACTTCTGGAATTCAGCTCTTTTGTCCATGTTTGGACCAAGGCTGTAATCAGGTCGGGAGCCGAGTGGTCTTGGCGGAACCCAAACTGGGCATCAGTGAGCAGGTTATTGGTGAGTAAGTGCCGCTTCATAGCACTGTCGACGATACCATCCATCAGTTTGCTGATGATTGAGAGTAGACTGATGGGGTGGTAACTGGCCGGATTGGATTTGTCCTGCATTTTGTCGGATACTTGCCAGTTTTGTAGCTGTACTGGAACAGCTTGGCTAGAGGCGCGGCTAGTTCTGGAGCACAAGTCTTTCGCACGATAGCCGAGATGTTGTCGGGGCCCATAGCCTTTGCTGTATCCAGTGCACTCAGCCATTTCTTGATATCACGTGGAGTGAATCGAATTGCCTGAAGTCTGTCTTTTGTGATGGTGGGGACCTCGGGCGTAGGCCGATATGGATCATCCACTCTGCACTTCCGGTGAAGATGTTTGTAAACGCTTCAGCCTTGTCTTTTGTACTCATGTACTGGTCTCCGCTATCATCGAGGATGGAGCCTCCTCCTCCCGTTAGTTGTTTAATGGTCTACCACCAATCAAGACTGGGTGTGGCAGGACTGCAGAGCTTTGAACTGATCCATTGATTGTGGGATCACTTAGCCCTGTCTATAGTTTGCTGCTTCTGCTTTTTAGCCTGCATTTAGTCCTGTGTTGCAGTTTCCCCACGTTGGCACCTCATTTTTAGGTACACCTGGTGCTGCTCCGAGCATGCTCTTCTACACTTCTTATTGCACCAGGGTTGGTCCCCTGGCTTGGTGGTATTGATAGTGAGGGATATGCCGGGCCATGTGGTGGCAGATTGTGGTGGAATACGAACATACCTACGAACATACGAATTAGGAGCAGGAGTAGGCCACTCGGCCCTTCGAGCCTGCTCCACCAGTCAATATGATCATGGCTGATCTGATTACTCCACATTCCCGCTTACTCCCGATAACTTTTCATTCCCTTGCTTACCAAGAATCTATCCACCTCTGCCTTAAATATATTCAAAGACTCTGCTTCCACCGCCCTCTGAGGAAGAGAGTTCCAAAGACTCACGACCCTCTGTGAGAAGAAATATTCTCCTCATCTCTGTCTCAAATGGGCGACCCCTTATTTTAATCAGTGACCCCTAATTCTAGACTCTCCCACAAGAGGAAAGATCCTCTCCCCATCCACCCTGTCCAGACCCCTCAGGACCTGATATGTTTCAATCAAGTCACCTCTTACTCTTCTACACTCCAGCGGATACAAGCCTAGACTGTCCAACCTTTCCTCGTAAGACAACCCGCCCATTCCAGGTATTAGTCTAGTAAACCTTCTCAACTGCTTCCAACGCATTTACATCTTTCCTTAAATAAGGAGACCAATACTGTACACAGTACTCCAGATGTGGTCTCACCAATGCCCTGTATAACTGAAGCATAACCTCCCTACTTTTGTATTCAATTCCCCTCGCAATAAACGATAACATTCTATTAGCTTTCCTAATTACTTGCTTTACCTGCATAGTAAGCTTTTGCGATTCATGCACTAGAATACCCAGTTCCCTCTGCATCTCAGAGCTCAGCAATCTCTCACCATTTAGATAATATGCTGCTTTTTTATTCTTCCTGCCAAAATGGACAACTTCACATTTTCCCACATTATACTCAATTTGCCAGATCTTTGCCCATTTACTGAACCTATCTATATCCCTTTGCAGCCTCCTTATGTCCTCTTCACAATTTACTTTTCTACCTATCTTTGTGGCATCAGCAAATTTAGCAACCATACCTTCTGTCCCTCCATCCAAGTCATTTATATAAATTGTAAAACGTTGGGGCCCCTGCACTGATCCCTGTGGTACACCACTCGTTACATCTTGCCAATCAGAAAATGACCCATTTATGCCTACTCTGTGCTTCCTGTTAGCTAGCCAATCTTCTATCCTTGCCAATATGTTACCCCCTACACCATGAGCTTTTATTTTCCGCAATAACCTTTGATGTGACACCTTATCAAATGCCTTCTGGAAATGTAAGTACAGTACATCCACCGGTTCCCTTTTATCAACAGCACATGTTACTTCCTCAAAGAACTCCAATAAATTGTTTAAACATGATTTCCCTTGCACAAAACCATGTTTAGTCTGCCTGATTACTTTGAACCTTTCTAAGTACGCTGCTATAACATCTTCAATAATAGCTTCTAACAATTCCTATGACAGATGTTAAGCTAACTGGCCTGTAGTTTCCTGCTTTCTGTCTCCCTCCCTTTTTGAATAAAGGAGTTGCATTCGCTATTTTCCAATCTAATGGATCCTTCCCCGAATCTAGAGAATTTTGGAAAATTAAAACCAACGCATTACCTATCTCTCTAGCCACTTTATTTAAGACCCTAGGATGAAATCCATCAGGACCCGGGGACTTGTCAGCCCGCAGCTCCAACAATTTACTCAGTGCCACTTCCCTGGTGATTATAATTTTCTTGAGTTCCTCCCTCCCTTCCATTTCCTGATTTACAGCTATTTCTGGGATGTTACTTGTATCCTCTATAGTTTCGACCGATGCAAAATACCTGTTCAATTCAACTACCATCTCCTTATTTTCCATTATTAATTCCCCAGGCTTACTTTTTATCGGACCAACACTCACTTTGTTAACTTTTCTGTTTTAAATATCGATAGAAACCCTTACCATCTGTTTTTATATTTCGAGGTAGTTTCTTTCGTACTATAATTTTTCTCTCATTAATCTTTTAGTCATTCTTTGCTTTTTTTTATATTCTGTCCAATTTTCTGACCTGCCACCCATCTTTGTGCAATTGTATGCTTTTTCTTTAAGTATAATACTATCTTCTGCTGCTGCTCATGGCCCACTGCGCCTCATGGATGCCCAGTTTTGAGCTGTTACATCTGTTCTGAATCTATCCCATTTAGCACAGTTGTAGTGCCACACAACACGATGGAGGGTATCCTCAGTGTGAAGACGGTACTTCGTCTCCACAATGAATGTGTGGTGGTCACTGCCAGCAATGCTGTCATGGACAGATGCATCTGCGACAGGTAGATTGGTGAGGACGAGGTCAAATAGTTTTTTCCCTCTTGTTGGTTCTCTCACCATCTGTCACATGCCCAGTCTGGCAGCTATATCCTTCAGGACTCGGCCAGCTCGGTCAATAGTGGTGCTACCGACCCACTCTTGGTGATGGATATTGACGTTAGCCACCCACAGTACATTGTGTGCCCTTGCTACTCTCAATGCTTCGTGCAAGTGGTGTTCAACACTGAGGAGTACTGATTCATCAGCTGAGGGAGGGCGGTAGATGCTAATCAGCAGGAGGTTTCCTTGCCCATGCTTTTCCTGATGCCATGAGACTTCATGGGGTCCGGAGTTAATGTTGAGGACTCTCAGGGCCACTTCCTCCAGACTGTATACCACTGTGCTGCCACCCCTGTTGGGGCTGTCCTGCCAGTGGAACAGGACATATCCAAGGATGATGATGGAGGAGTCTGGGACACTCTCTGTTCCCCTTAATATCTTGAAAACAATGATCAAATTACCCCTTACCCTTCTAAATTCGAGGGAATACAACCTCAGTTGTGTAATCTCTCCTTGTAATTTAACCATTGGAGTGCCGATAATTCTGGTAAATCTGCGCTGCACTCCCTTCAAGGCCACTGTATCCTTCCTAGGGTGTGGTGCCCAGAACTGCTCACCATACTCCAGGTGTGGTCCAACCAGCGTTTTGTATAGCTGTAGCATAACTTCTACCCCCTTGTAATCTGGTGCTCTAGATAGAAAGGCCAGCATTCCATTAGACTTTTTGATAATTTTCTGTACCTGTTCATGACATTTTAATGATCTATGCACCTGGACGTCCACTGTTTTAAGCTTTTCACCATTTAGAAAGTACTCCTTTTTTAGGTTCATATTGGATGACCTCACATTTTCCTGCATTGAAATCCATTTCCCACAAATTTGCCCATTCACTTAAACTATCTATCATTTTGCAATTCCATGCTTTCATCTACACTGCCTACAATGACGCCTATCTTTGTGTCATCGGTAAATTTGGATATGTGGCTTTCTATCCCATCAAATAAGTCGTTAATAAAAACAGTGAATAGTTGAGGCATCAAAGCAGATCACTGCAGGACGCCACGAGTCACATCATGTCAATGAGATTAGCTGCCCATTATCCCTACTCTCTGTCTCCTGCCGCTCAGCCAATTTCCAAACCAGCTCAATAATTTGCCTTCAATTCTATGGGCTTCAACCTTTTTTTTTATTTGTTTATGGGATCAGGGTGTCGCTGGCAATGCCAGCATTTATTGCCCACCCCTAGTTGCCCTTGAGAAGGTGGTGGTGAGCTGCCGCCTTGAACCGCTGCAATCCGTGTGATGATGGTACTCCCATACTGCTGTTAGGTAGGGAGTTCCAGGATTTTGACCCAGCGACGATGAAGGATCGGAGATATACTTCTAAGTCAGGATGGTGTGTGACTTGGAGGGGAACTTGGAGGTGGTGGTGTTCCCATGCGCCTGCTGCCCTTGTCCTTCTAGGTGGAAGAGTTCGCGGGTTTGGAAGGTGCTACCGAAGAAACCTAGCCGAGTTGCTGCAGTGCATCTTGTAGATGGTACACACTGCAACCAAGGTTCGCTGGTGGTGGAGGAAGTGAATGTTTAAGGTGGTGGATGGGGTTCCAATCAAGCGGGCTGCTTTGTCCTGGATGGTGTCGAGCTTCTTGGGTGTTGTTGGAGCTGCATTTATTCCATCACAGTCCTGACTTGTGCCTTGTAGATGGTGGAAAGGCTTTGGGGAGTCAGGAGGTGAGACACTCGCTGCAGAACACCTAGCCTCTGACCTGCTCTTGTTGCCACAGTATTTATGTGGCTGATCCAGTTAAGTTTCTGGTTAATGGTGACACCCAGGATGTTGATAGTCGGGGATTCGGCGATGGTAATGCCATTGAATGTCAAGGAGAGGTGGTTAGACTCTCGCTTGTAGGAGATAGTCATTGCCTGGCACTTCTGTGGCGCGAATGTTACCTGCCACTTATCAGCCCAAGCCTGAACGTCGTCCAGTTCTTGTTGCATGAGGGCATGGACTGCTTCATTATCTGTGGAGTTGCGAATGGCGCTGAACACTGCAGTCATCAGCGAACATCCCCATTTCTGACCTAATGTTGGAGGGAAGATCATTGATGAAGCAGCTGAAGATGGTTGGGCGTACGACACTGCCCTAAGGAATATCTTCAGCGATGTCATGGGGCTATGATTATTGACCTTCAAACACCACAAACATCTTCCGTTTTGCTAGGTATGACTTCAGCCAGTGGAGCCTTTTCCCCATGATTCCCATTGACTTCAGTTTTACTAAGTCTCCTTGATGCCAGACTCGGTCAAATGCTGCCTTGATGTCAAGGGCAGTCACTCTCACCTCACCTCTGAAATTCAGCTCCTTTTGTCCATGTTTGGTCCAAGGCTGTAATGAGGTCGAGAGCCGTGTGGTCAAGGCAGAACCCAAACTGGGCATCAGTGAGCAGGTTATTGGTGAGTAAGTGCCTCTTGATAGCACTGTCGATGACATCTTCCATCACTTTGCTGATGATTGAGAGTAGACTAATGGGGTGGTAATTGGCCGTGTTGGATTTGTCCTGCTTTTTGTGGACAGGACATACCTGTGCAGTTTTCCACATTGTCGGATAGATGCCAGTGTTGTAGTTGTACTGAAACAGCTTGGCTAGAGGCGCGGCTAATTCTGGAGCACAAGTCTTCAGCACGATAGCTGGGATGTTGTCGGGGCCAATAGCCTTTGCTGTATCCAGTGCACTCAGCCGTTTCTTGATATCAGGTGGAGTGAATCGAATTGGCTGAATTTGTTAACAGTCTCTTATGAGGGACTTTATCAAGTGCCTTCTGGAACTCCATATAAATAACATCCACACAGATTTCCCTGTCCACTGCTTTAGTCACACCTTTAAAAAATTCAATCAGACTTGTCAGGCAAGACCTACCATTTAGGTAAAGTGATGCACTTTAGGAGGAATGATATGGAAAGACAGTACACTATATAAATGGCATGGTTTTGAAAAGTGTAGATAATCAAAGAGAACTTGGCGTCCATATACACATCCTTAAAGGTGGCAGGGCAAGTTAAAATGGGTTACTTGATTTTGTAAATAGTGAAATCGAATATAAAAGCAAATATACCATGCTAAAATTTAGGCCTCAGCTGCAACATTGTGGAAAATTCTGGGCACCAAATTTCAGGAGAGATGTCAAGGCCTTAGAAAGGGTACAGGGGATGTTTACTGGGTTGTTACCAGGGATGAGGGAATGCAGTTATGAGGACAGGTTGGAAAAGTTAGAACTGTTCTCCTTGGAAAAGAGACGGTTAAGAGGTGACCTAATAGAGGTTTTCAAGATGATGAAAGGTTTTGATAGAGTTGATAGGGGAAAATTATTCCCTCTGGCGAGTGGGTCAACAACTAGAGGTCAGAAATTCAAAATCATTGGAAATATATCCATATGGGAGATGAGGAGATTTTTTTTACGCAGAGAATAGTCGGGATCGGGAACGCTGTACCTGAAAATTTGCTGGAAGCTGATTTCATAAATAAATTGAACACAAAGTTGAATAAGTTCTCCAGGATGAGCAACTTACAGGGTTACGGACAACAAGCGGGGATGTGGGACTGAGCACGATGCTCTTTCAAAGAGCCAGCACAGGCCCGCACCGAATTGTCTCCTTCTGTGCTCTAAATTTCTATGATTCTATAATAACTGGATATCTTAAACGGTATGTTATTATTGTCAGTAATAGTGTTATTAATCACACTGGGGATTTACTCTGATTCCTGTTATTTCTCTCTCTGATCCCCAGGCTGTATGATGCTGATCTCACAGATTCTTGTGCCGAGGATCTCGCCTCCGCTCTCAATGCAAAACAGTCACTGACTTATCTGACCCTGGGATCAAACTCCTTCACAGACCGATCTTTCCCCGCTCTCCGCAGCCTCATACTGAACTGTAGGAGTCTGAAGTGGATCCGGTGAGTGTTTGTGTTAATGTTTAATGTAATAAATAAAATATGAATGGAATTCAGTCACTTTTATGGGATTTATTTGTATGTAATTATTATTGAAATATTAACCCCAGTCACCCTGTTATTTACACTGTTGTTCAATCTGTTTATTTCCTGTTTAATATTTAATCTGTTTCAGGCTGAGGGGGAATCAGTTCAGTTCAACCGGAGAGAAAAAGCTGAAGTCTCTGCAGGGAACAAGACGCGGACTGAAAGTGGATGTGTGAACATTTCAATTAATGACCTTCACTGGTCTCATTCTATGACCATTTTGGCTGATTTTCTGCCCCTCCCCTTCAAGCGGCCGCGCTCCGGGTTTAAATCCTATCGGCCCCTTTAAGGGTTTCCAGCTCGAGCTGAGCGAGCGTCATCTCCCATTGTGATGTCAGAGGCCCAGCCACAGGGTCACGAGACTCAGCCGCCCGGCCCCACAGCGCTGCTTCTGCAGGATATCCGGGGCTGAATGTTCCCCAATGGGGCACTGGGGAAATGCAAAGACAGGAAGGGCCCAGTGTGCGGCTCAGTCTGGGCTGCAGTGGGACACGGACGATTTCACTCAGTATTCCTGGGTTTGGGGGTAACATTACCCAGGGTTCCTGCTCAGTATCAGTGACCCTGCTGGAAAGTGAACCTGTGTGGGTTCAGGATGGAGACCGGATCTGCTCATTTGGGATGTGTTCCACGATCCAATAGGGACTAATTCCTAATGTTTTTGTTCACCCTATCCTGTTAGGAGAGGTTCCTTGGACTTGTGCACTCGTGGAATCTGACTCCATGATGGGTCAGCACAAGGAGTGGAGAAATGGGGAAATTTCCTGCTGTGGATCCTGCTGTTCAGGGAGGGTGATTGAGAGGGTGAGCGGAGTTTATTACACTGAACTCTCCCTTTTTCTGGCACCAACACGGGGGCAGGTACTGGTGTTACCATGGAAATGAAAGTCCGTGTGCTCACTACGGGTAATGTTTAAAATGGAATTTCATGAGAATTCGACCTCCCACCATGAGATTGTCAAAAGACCTGATGACCCGCGAAATGTCCTGAGCAAACTGAGGGGGCCAATGATTGGACATGTCACCCGCAGTCATGGGCTTTGTATAATGTTTCCGCCTTTATTAACCTTCACTTCTGTATCACTGCTTTATGGATTATCTAACGGTACTTATGAGAATTGTTAACGTGTGATGTTGAATTAAATGGTGCATTAACTTAACAGGTGCAATTCATGTCTACTTACCCTTTTGAAAATTTGAGAATAGTTTCAGATATTTTTAGCCCGAAGGCCTCTAGTCATCCCCTACACCAGATAAAGCTGAGTGTGGATCAGAAGCAGTTCACTTGAGGGAAACATCAGAGAACCAGCTCAATGATGGATCGATTGGTCTTTCGCCCCAATATCCAGTTAAGTCGGTTAATTTGCACTTCTGGCTGAGTTCACCAGCTTCTGGGCCAGGAAGCTCGCCATGGACCCCGGGCATAAGGTCCAGCTGGGTCAGAGCGCAGTGAGAACAGTCTGCCTCAGCTCACAGTCACAAAGGGAGAAAGGACACTGGGTGCCCTGTGCTGGTGTAAAGGGAGAGTGCACAAACAAATTAGAGTGTCCCCACGTTGGCAAAGAATGTCAGGCCTGCATCACTGGTGCAGACCCTGCAGAGCTCACAGTGGCCGCTCACTGAGGGCTCGCCGAGCGTCCCGGTAGCACCTGATTCCACAGAAGTCCCCTTACGTTGACGTTGGAGTAGTGCTGGAGGAAGGTGGGAGGCACCATTTACTGCCTGACCGCATGAGAAGAGAGGGAATGAGAGAGGAGAGCACAGACTAATGGAAGAGAAGAGATGCAGGCTAAGATTGGGCAGGCGAGCAAGAAGCGGGTTACGGAGGGCAGAGGGTGATTGTAGAATTGAGAAACTCGTATACCATCGGAACACAGCATACCCAGGATACCTGCCCCCAACTGCAGCCCAGTGAACATGTTGTTGAAAGAGCAATCATTTATCAATCCCTTCCGTGTCCGGGCCGGGTGAGGTTTCCTGTGTTGAGTCAACTTGAGTGGAAGGCTCCACTCCTGGCTGTGCCCTTCCGCCAATTCGTTGAAGTTTCAGTCTCACCCCGGAGACCATAGACGTTGGATTCTCGGGCGTTGCTCAGCAGTTCATGGGAATAATGCGGCAGGATCACTTGTTTACATTACCTATGGCGAGAAATACGACTATCTGATCATCTCTTTTCTCTGCTATATAATGATCATTCTCTAACGCTCCCCCAAATCCGACCCCCTGTTTATCAGCGTGATACCCTCTGTGCACTGACTCCAGACTTCCCTCAATGTATCTTGACTGCAGCCTCCTGCCCATAGTCACCACCACCCTCTCGGCCTTGCCATCTCACTGACCTGTCGACTCCTATTGTCTCAACAACAGACAAGGTCATCTCTGACCACTTCCCCGCATCCCTCACCACCCAAATTCCTCAGTCTCTTTTTCTGTCTGCTGCTGCAATAAACGCCCCCCCCCTCCCCCCAAGTAATTTACAATTGCACTTTCAAGCTGCCAAGGGTCCAGCCTTTGTCTCGCCATTCGCCACGATCCTTCTGTTGCTGTCGATGTTCTCGGGCCCATTTGATGACCTGGGCAGCAGTAAAATCCGAACTCTCTCCCACCGACGTCGTTCTTTCTGGTGTGGCCCCATCTTCACTCAGTCAATTCCAAGCCCGACAGGCTTAAACGTATCCGGCACACAACTGGTTCAGACATGCGTCGGCAGCTCTGCCGGAACCACATCAGGCACTATCGGGCCTTGCTCTCCTCTAACAACACTGCTCACTATTCCAAGATCACCATATAGAGCAAATATACCCGGGAGCTTATTATCTCCACTGCGAACTGAAACTCTTTAAATCTTTCCCACCGCCCTCACCTCCCAAAAGCAGTGCTCATTGGCTCGGGCTCGATATTTATCGGATTCGGTTTCTGTGAAGCGCCAGTGGATGATTTATTGTGTTAAAGGCGCTATCTAAATGCAAGTTGTTGTCTTTGAACTTCCGACTTTCATTCTTGATTAATGAGAATATTTGTGGAAAATTCATTCACATTTTTTTATCTTGCGGCTGTCCAAGAATTACATTTCCAGCAGCCCAATGTGACTGGACCTGTCCGTCCCTCTGAATGACGGTCCTAGTTCCCCAAACGGACAACACAGACCCAGAGTCCTGTTCCATTACTCCAGGTGGAGTGTTCAGGTGCCCGACTCATGTCACGGCCATTCCGGCCAATTCAGCCGCCGTGTTGAAAACAACAAATGTCTCGGCTTTTCGCGTCTTTAGTCGGAAGGCAAAACATAATTTGCATGGACCTGTGAACGAAGAAAAAATACATTTCAGAAAGAGAAAGCTGATTCACCGAGCCGCAATCATCTCTCATGATAATTATAAAACATTTCTAAGCTCCACTAGTCGAACTCAACAATCGCCACTGTTTTAAAGTTATCAGACAAGTTCACCAATCCTAACTGTAGCAGATCTTTTCCAGGAAACCTTTCTGTTGGAACCTCAGTGTCATTTAGATTAAAACTGGGCAACGAATGTATTCACTCGTCCATTGTAGACACGCGCCTTATTTAGAATACTGGTCGACATATTTCAATGAGGTGGGAGTATTTCTCTGCTCCCATTCCGCACATTCTCTGATGTTCATGCTCCATGTTCCATTCTCCTCTCCCATTCTTCACAGGATGTGAATTACAAGCATCATCAATCATTACCCGTTGAAAGCATTGAAAGACTCAGGTAGCACAGGTGTTGGAACAAACTCTATCTTCCATTATACAAGTCGGTGGCTTTAAACGTGGTAGGTTCTGCCCTCATCTTGAAATGAGATTCTCTTCAGTATACAATACAAAGTGAATTGCAAACCTGCCGGTCAAACAGGGGAAATTAAGTCACTCGTGAACACAAAACACATGGTCCTCATTTTCAAATTTATAGAAGTAATTTAAGCGCCTGATATTTGTGAGCTCATCCTATATATTTAGTGTTTTCTGCCCTTTGATCGGGGTCAGCTTTAGCTCAGCGGTTACTTCGCAGCACCAACTTCATCAGGAGTTTGAATCTGTCTCACCGTGGGCGCTGCCTGGCGTTTTATTGTTATTTTCAATCCGCTCCTTTTACACCGAAACACATTGTAACCATGATTTTTAATTCACACTACGTGATTTTAGATGTCTTTGAATGACTGAAATAGGATTCCTATCTCGTGGCATGTCCTGGCTTTTCCTGTCTTCAATCGAAAGGAAATAAAATTATTTCACGGATGAGGGATTACAGTGACAGGGATAGACTAGGGAAGCTGGGATAGTTCTCCTTAGAGCAGAGGAGGCTTAGAGGAGATTTGATAGAGGGTGTAAAATCATGAAGTGTTTCGATAGAGTGAATGAAGAGGAACTATTTCCAATGGTTGAAGGATCGATTAGCTGAGGGCACAGAATAAGGTGATCAGCACAAGAACCAGAGGCGACATGAGGAAAAACAGTTTACTCAACGAATAGTTAGGATTTGGAATGCACTGGATACAGATTCAATAGCAGCCTTCAAAAGGGAATTGGATAAAAATTGAAGGAGAAAGAATTGCAGGGATATTGGGAAAGAGCAGGGAGTGGGACTAATTGGATTGCTCTGTGACAGAGGTGGCACAGACTCGATCGGTCGAATGGTCTCCTTCTGTGCTGAACTATTCTATGATTCTATGAATTTCCAGTGACATGTGAACAACAGACAAACACATTGGAAAAGCTAAAGCACATTCACCATCCAGCGTTCAGCTGTCAGCGAAAATTTCACACCCGCTTTCATCACATGTTGCCAGCGGACTGCAGCAAATCCAATTACACTCACCGAGCCCCAGAATCATCACTCAGAATCCCCACTATGGAAGCAGGAAACTGCACCAAATACACAACAGGATGGGCAGCTTGTGAAAAACAAGGAAAGTTTAGGTGTGTAGACTCTTCCTAGAACAGTAAACATGGCCGTGTGACAATATACATTGTGAGTGTCTGTTTTTGAGTGTCACGTTTATATATAAAGTGTGTGTTTGTGTGATGAGAGAGATGCTTGTATGTGTGACAGTTTTTTTCTGGTACAATATACATCAGGATATAAATCTATAAAGATCTGTGATTGAGACTGTGATCCTCTGAATGGATTTTGGGTGTGTCAGTGAGCTAGTGATGATTAAATGTCTGTGTATCTGTGTGTTCTGTATCAATATATTTGTGTGTATCTGTGTTCTGTATATATGTATTTACGTGTAATTGAAAAATAAGATAGAAATAAATAACCGGAAAATTCTGTTCGACTGAAGTCAGATTAACCTGAATAAATGAATCAATATTACAGATCCATGTAAACAGATTTGTCAGCAGCAGAACCGTGGAATCCATTTACAGAATATCCAACACAAGAAAGCAGAAACATGTCTATATTTAACAGGGATAAGCCTAATTACATTTACAACGGTTGCAATACTTGAAGCCAGCGCCCCCTGGTGGTCCAGTGTTTAGAATGCAGCGCGCTCACCGCGGCGACCTCAATTTGACTCCCCGTCAGTGAATTAATTTTTACAAAACAGTTAATCCGTCAGACGAATGATAATTGCTTCAATCACTGTGAATAAACCACAGGTTTCTGTTGCACACTGAAGGAAATGTTTCCCAGTGACCAGGGACCTTTCCCATGTGAGGCGAAGGTGATAACCGTTACACTACGTAAACTTCTAGCTTTTGACCTCAGGTCAGAGACAGTGTTGAGGAAGAGGGTGAAATGCTGACTGTTTTTAACACACATTTCACCGTCCAAAGTTGCAATCTGTGTGTAGAGCCAGAAGATATAGACGGGGTTTTAAATGAATATTTTGCATCTGTTTTCACTATGGAGAAGGACGATGTAGGCATAGAAATCAGGCAGGGGGATTGTGATATACTTGAACAAATTAGTATTGAGTGGGAGGAGATACGAGCGGTTTTAGTGGGCTTAAAAGTGGTATAAATCCCCAGGCCCAGACGAGATGTATCCCAGGCTGCTGTGTGAGGCAAGGGAGGAGATTGCAGGGGCTCTGACACACATTTTCAGCTCCTCTCTCCCACAGGGGAGGTGCCAGAGGACTGGAGAACAGCTAACATTGTACCATTATTCAAGAAGTAGTAGGGATAAACCAGGGAATTATAGGCCAGTGAGCCGAACATCAGTGGTAGGGAAATTATTGGAAAAAATTCTGAGGGACAGAATTAGACTCCACTTGGAGAGGCTAGGTTTAATCAAGGATAGTCAGCATTGCTTTGTCAGGGGGAGATCATGTCTGACCAATTTGATTGAATTTTTCGAGGGTGTGACTAGGTGTGTGGATGAGGGTAATGCAGTTGATATAGTCTACATGGACTTCAGTAAGGCTTTTGACAAAGTCCCGATGGGTCAAGAAGGTAAGAGCACATGGGATCCAGGGCATCTTGGCACATTGGATCCAAAATTGGCTTAGTGGCAGGAGGCAGAGGGTGATGTTCGAAGGTTGTTTTTGTGACTGGAAGCCTGTGTCCAGTGGTGTACCGCAGGGATTGGTGCTGGGTCCCTTGCTGTTTGTAGTGTACATTAATGATTTAGATATGAATGTAGGAGGTATGATCAGTAAGTTCGCAGATGACACGAAAATTGGTGGGGTGGTAAATAGCGAGGAGGGAAGCCTCAGGCGAAAGGAGGATATAGACGGTTTGGTTAGATGCCCAGAACAGTGGCAAATGGAATTTAACCCTGAAAAGTGTGAGGTGATGCATTTTTGGAGGACTAACAAGGCAAGAGAATACACAATGAATGGTAGGAACCTAGGAAGGACAGAGGATCAGAGGGACCTTGGTGTGCATGTACATAGATCCCTGAAGGCAGCAGGACAGGTAGATAAGGTGGTTAAAGAGGCATATGGAATACTTGCCTTCATTAGCCGAGGCATAGAATCTAAGAGCAGGGAGGTTAAGATGGAGCTGTACAAAACGCTAGTTAAGCCACAGCTGGAATACTGTGTGCAGTTCTGATCGCCACACTATAGGAAGGATGTGATTGCATTGGAGATTCACCAGGATGTTACCTGGGCTGCAGCGCTTCAGCTATGAAGAGAGACTGGACAGGCTGGAGTTATTTTCCTTAGAGCAGAGAAGGCAGAGGGGGGACCTGATTGAGGTGCACAAAATTATGAGGGGCATGGATAGGGTAGATAGAAAGGAACTGTTCCCCTTAGTAGAGGGGTCAGTAACCAAGGGGCATAGTTTCAAGGTAAGGGGCGAGAAATAGAGGGGATTTGAGGAAAAACGTTTTCACCCAGAGGGTGGTTGGAATCTGGAACTCACTGCCTGAAAGAGTGGTAGAGGCAGGAACCCTCAGAACATTCACAGAATCCCCACAGTGCAGATAGAGGCCATTTCGGCCCATCGAGCCTGCACCGACACATATCCCACCCCATCCCCATAACCCCACGCATTTAATCCCCCCTAACACTAAGGGTCAATTTATCATAGACAAATCAACCTAACCCGCACATCTTTGGACTGTGGGAGGAAACCAGAGCACGCGGAGGAAACCCACGCAGACACGGGGAGAATGTGCAGACTCCACACAGGCAGTCACCCGGGGCCGGATTCGAGCCCGGGTCCGTGGCGCTGTAAGGCAACAGTGCTAAACACTATGCCACCGTGTTGCCCTTCAAGAAGCATTTAGATGAGCACTTGAAATGCCATAGCATACAAGGCTACGGACCAAGTACTGGAAAATGGGATTAGAATAGACAGGGCTTGATGGCCGGCACGTACACGATGGGCCGAAGGGCCTCTTTCTGTGCTGTATGACTCTATGACTCTAAAACGACACAAATCACATGGCAAAAATATCCATTAAAAGGTCATTAAACTCACGGAGGAACTCCCGAATGTTATTCCCTGAATCTTCTGAATCGGATCACTCACGTTAGGTTCCATTTGGATGGAAACCAGCTGCCCACCGCCTCCAGGAATTGGCCATTCTAATTCTGTGACTGCGGCGATTTTTGTTTGGGCGTGGTCACAAACGATTATTCTCAACATCATGTTTCCACGTTGGGACTTTGAGGGAATAATTCAACATGTTTCAGCTCTGACTAGCTCAACTGGACAGGGATCACCGTGCCAAGCACAGCTGGACAGAAAGACCCAGGGACTAGCTCAGCTGGACAGGGATACCCAGGGAATGGCACAGCTGGACAGAGATACAGAGGGACTAGCTCAGATGGACAGGGATACAGAGGGACTAGCTCAGATGGACAGGGATACCCAGGGAATGGCACAGCTGGACAGGGATACAGAGGGACTAGCACTACTGGACAGAGATACCCAGGGAATGGCACAGCTGGACAGGGATACCCAGTGACAAGCACAGCTGGGCAGAGATACCCAGGGACTAGCACAGCTGGACAGAGATACCCAGGGACCAGCTCACTGGACAGGAATGCCCAGTGACAAGCACAGCTGGAGAGAGATACCCAGGGACTAGCAGAGCTGGACAGGGATACCCAGGGAATGGCACAGCTGGACAGGGATACCCAGGGACTAGCACAGCTGGACAGGGATACCCAGGGATTGGCACAGCTGACAGATATACCATGCGACTAGCACAGCTGGACAGGGATACCCAGGGATTTGCACAGCTGGACAGGGATACCCAGGGACTAGCTCAGCTTCACAGGGATACCCAGGGACTAGCTCAGATGGAGAGGTATAGCCAGGGAATAGCACAGCTGGACAGCGAATCCCAGTGACTAGCACAGCTGGACAGCGATACCCAGTGACTAGCACAGCTGGACATGGAAACACAGTGACTGGCACAGCTGGACAGAGATACCCAGGGACCAGCACAGCTGGACAGGGATACCCAGGGAAAGGCACAGCTGGACAGGGATACCCAGGGACTGGCACAGCTGGATAGGGATACCCCTGGAATAGCACAGCTGGACAGATACCCAGTGACTAGCATAGCTGGACAGGGATACCCAGGGACTAGCACAGCTGGACAGGGATACCAAGGGACTAGTTCAGATGGAGAGGGATAGCTAGGGACCAGCACAGCAGGACAGAGATACTCAGGGACTAGCACAGCAGGACAGAGATACTCAGGGACTAGCTCAGATGGACAGAGATACCCTGGGACTAGCTCAGATGGACAGAGATACCCTGGGACTAGCACAGATGGGCAGGGATACCCTGGGATTAACACTGCACTTTTACTCGTGTTTATAGATTGTTTCCGAGGTCAAATTGTGATTTGAGTTTTCATCAGTATTAACCGGTCCTGTCCTCTCCAGGGGAGTGTTGTGTATTTTTAAAGGGTATGTATTGCAATAAGGTGGCATGAGATTGTCAAATTTCCTCTTTCATTGTCTGCTAATTGACATTAGCTATTTCTCTCTGGTGTTTAAAACCGCGTATACGTTTCAGGTCATTTATCTGTCGGTTTACATATTCCAGACTGCATAATGCATTCCTCCCGCCCCCACTCACACCCACAAACACACACTTCTAGGGGATGTCCCAAAGCGCTTTAGGGAGGTGTAATCAAAAACATGGATACCAAACACAAAGATGGAGCGAGTAAGAGGGGTGACCAAAAGACTGCTCAAAGATTTCGGTTTTAATGAGTGTCTGTAGGGAGGTGAGGGAGGGGTGAAGGTGGAGGGGTTTAGGCAGGGACTTCCAGAGCATGACGCCTACACAAATATTGCATCATGTTCGCATGTGCCTGCTGTCAGACCGCAGTGTTTTACAACATTTTACATCAATAAAAATAAGTTATTAAATGAAGGTAATATATCACTAATATGGCCCAGTGTGTTATGAATTGTTTTCCCTAATACCAGCTGTTCAATAGCCACACATTCAATGTAGCCTCACACGGTGCGATGGCGTGTTCTAGTTCTATATATGTAGATACAGAAACAATTTCCAGCAGTTCGTTTGAATCCAATAACTTAATATATTTCTAACGGGTTGGATGGAGGAACTTGATCCATTCACATGTTTTTATCATTTTATTTGAAATGAGTACTCATACAAGTATTTGGGTGGGGAGTTACTGAATAACAGCAAAGTTTGCGGAATATTTTCTTGCAGCCAAAGCACACATTGACAACCTGGAACTGTGCGGCAATGAATAATGAAGGGGGAAAAACAGTTAAAACCTTCGTCTCTGGGTGGGCTCGAACCACCAACCTTTCGGTTAACAGCCGAACGCGCTAACCGATTGCGCCACAGAGACGGTCGGATGTGCTGTAGCAAGATTCCCTAACCGAGGGTGTCAGCGAGATAAAATTTCAGATTTCTGCGACCGGAATAGCAATTGCCCACGATCAGTTTTACATTTCCAAATTAAGGAATGGGACATTCATTGTGAACACACAGAGAATGTCTGGTCCCGCACACTGCAGACACACCCATGTCACCGCGAACCAGCTCTCCTGCAACCGGTGCCCTCTCCCTCCCAGCCTTTAGGTGCCTTGTTTGTTCGGAATTACTCTGAATGTCCCGAACCCAATGTTGCGTTTGATTTCCTGATCTGCAGTAACGAGAATCCTTTAAATGACACAGAGCAGTTGATGTCACCGATAACATCCGAGAAAATGTTCCAGCGTCTGAAACCAGGGAGCGGTGTCTTAACCGCCTCTGGTCAATCGGGCGGTTCGTCCTTCATTCTCCTCTGATTCCCTTTCCCAAAGCGGATCTAAAGATTCACAAAGCTGATGACTGTATTTTATTTTTTGGATCCTTTCAATTTTCCCGCTCCTAACTGGCAATATTTTCCAAACATCGTCGCTTTGCATTATGTCCAAGGATGAAGTAATTCAGTTATGTGGAGAGACTGTCGAAGCTGGGATTGTTCTCCTTAGAGCAAAGAAGGTTAAGCGGAGATTTAATAGAGCGTTCAAAATTATGGGGGGAGGGGGGGTGCGGGGTAATAGAGCAGAGAGGGTGAAACTGTTTCCACTGACAAGAGTGTCGGTAACCAGAGGACACTGATGTCAGATAATTGTTAAAGTGGTGTGGGGAGATTGTTCTTTACACAGCGAGTTGTAACGATCTGGGTGAGAGTGCGTGCACTGCGTGAGAGGGCGGGGAAAGCAGATTCAATAATAACTTTAAAAAGGGAAGTTTAAATGAAAAGCATTGCAGGTATATGGGGAAAGAGCAGGAGAGTGGGAATAATTGGATAGCTCTTTCAAAGAGCAGGCACAGGCCCGGTGGGCCCAATGGCCTCCTACTGTGCTGTGTGATTCTATGATTCTGTGACCGATCCTTGACAGCAGCCTCTACCCGCGGTTTCCCACCTCTCCCATGTTCCTATCGTTGTCTCAATGGCAGCAACCGTGACCTCACACTCTGGAACACTCACACCATCCAGGATGCTGGAAGTGAAACTAGGAGAAGCCATTCTGGAGCTCGATGGGGTTTCGGCAATAATCGAGAAATGATGCAGAATTTAAACGAGGTCAATCACAGTCTAAAACTTGTATATAGCAAGGATAAAATAAAAGGCAAATATGATAATGGAAAGTAGGCAGGAGGGTGGAGTTAAGAAACAGATCAGCCCTGATCTAATTAATTGGCGGAACAGGCTCGAGGGGCTGAATGGCCTCCTCCTATGTTTCTAACAACAACAACGAGTATTGATATAGCGCCTGCAACGGATTAAAATCTCCCACAGCGCATCACATAAGGAGATATTAGGGCAGATGACCGAAAGCTTGCTTTAAGGAGCGTCTTAAAGAAGGAAAGAGAGCAGAGAGAGAGGTGGAGAGGATTAGGGAGGGAATTCTGGAGCTTAGGGCCTTCTCAAAATGAAGGCAAAGTCCCCAATGGTGGAGCGATTAAAATCGGGGATGCACAAGAGGCCAGAATTAGAGGAGCGCAGAAATCTCTGAGGGTTGAAGGGCTGGGTGAGATTACAGCGATAGGGAGAGGCGGGGCCATGGAAGGATTTGAAAACGAGGATGAGATTTTGAATATCTTGGCATTGCTTATCCGGGAGACACTGTAGGTCAGCGAGCACAGTCGCGATGGTTGAACGGGACTTGATGCGAGTTAGGGCGGAATTCAAATCCACGTGAACTTCACACAATTGATTAATAATCCGTGGCTGAGTCACTCGGCCCCCGCGGACCAACAGAACACTTACACCAACTGCATGTGACCAATATTATTGAAGTTTAAATGTTAAGTTTCAGTGCCACAAAAGCTTAAATAATCTTCCTCGTGCACAAGCCTTCAACCAAAGCATTGATAAAGACCCACTCCACCTAGAATGTGATTCGATTAATCAAGAGAGATGACCTTGGATTATAATTACTATTAATATAAAAGTGGATTGAATATTTTCATGGCATTTACAACACTATTTGGAGATTGTGGGTGTGGAAGCTGAGAAAATGTTGAGTGTCGGTCATTGAGGATTTGTGATCATTTTATTCAACAACCGAGGGTCAGAACATTCATAACTTGGAATAAAAAAATAGGATGATACCAAACAATCCACAAAACAATACAAGAACAGAGCTGGGGTTCAGCTTAGCTTTGACTCAGTTCCAGCACTCTCATCTCCGCGTCAGAAAATCATTCAGTGAAATTGGTCTACACCAGCAGCGAACCGCTGGTAAACATTTGAACAGTTGAAGCCTGGAACAACTTAAAATGTTGCACAAGTAGATGAAGTTTGCACGGGGGAATATTTGTGCTGTATTACACGGTATTTACAGCAGGGAAACAGGCCATTCAGCCCAACAGGTCCATGCCCGTGTTTTTAGTCTCCTTATGAGCTACCTCCCACCCTACTTCATCTAACTCTGTAAACATTTCCAGCAGGTCATGCAGCATCTTTGGAGAGAGAAAGAGAGTTAACGTTTCAGCTCGATGACAATCAGAATACTTCGGAATAAACGAGTCACGGAAAGGCTGGAAGGAAGACCGCAGCGATTGCAGGAGAGCTGGTTCGCGGTGACATGACTTTATTTAAAAGGTTGCTGATGTAAGTCTGAAAACCAGCACCCGGGAATTGTCGGTTCACTAGCGATGAATTTGCAGAAAGAGGAATTGAGCATCTCGCTGAACAGTGTGTGTGCGGTGAAGCGCTGGTTTCCGGACTGGAGCGGTTATCACCTTCGCCTCACGCGCGGAATGTCCCGGACCCGGGCGCGAACCTTGTGGCAGAGAAATGACCCGTCCTGTTAAATTTAACAAAAGTAACACCAGATTCCTGGTGTCAGAAGCAATGAACATTTTCAACCAGCCTCCTATGTGTGAAATGAGATATGGGTAACAGTTCATCACATAAAAAATATTGAAGTATCGACTCTCGATTATTCATCATTTCTTTCATCTGCAAAAGAAGGTCATCAGTTCATTAATGGGGATTAAAACAATAGGCTTTTTCTCTCACAGCAGATGCATGGAAATAACTGAATTAAAAGCTGTGCTTTAATTTCTAACTGGGACTCGAACACAGGCCGAGACAACGAAAGCGCCGAATCCTAACTCCTAGATCAGCAAGGAAAAATAAATTAAGTTACTGCGATAATTTTATATCTAATTGGTTCTATCCATTTTGGATGCAAAATTATTTTGATTATTTTACATGTAAATGCTGGTTACAAATGGTACAAATGTTTTCCCATGTTCCTGGAGTATTTATTCCTTTATTGGAGTACATCAGTCTTCATTCCAAATGTATTTTGTATATATTTATTTCTCAATATGGTACTTATAAATTACACACAAATATATTTATACATAACACAGACACACACACACACACATACAATGACAAATAACACAACGATACACACAAATATATTTATAACTAGCACACAGATAAAACAATGATCACAGACAATTATATATATTTATATTTTATAAAAAGATTTATCATGTTATAAAATAAACTTTAAACTGGCCCAAATATAATGCATCGCACTCATCACATAAACACTAACTTTCTGTATAAATATCACACACAGACAGGAGGCTTGTTAAGAAGATGGAAGACCATGGAAGTAAGGGAAAAGTGATGGTATGGATACGGAATTGGCTCTGTGATAGGAAGTAAAGGGCTATGATGGATGTGTGTTTTTCAGACGGGGAGGTGGTTTCCAGTGGTGTTCCCCAAGGGTCTGTTTTGGGTCTTTTACTCTTTGCAACTTTTATAAACGAACTTGACTCGAACAGCATTATAAGGTTTGCAAATTTCACGAAATTGGCACCTTAATAGATAATGATGAGGATAGTTGTCGACTTCAGGATGACACAGACAGGAGAGTGAAATGGGCAGAAGCATGGCAGATGGAGGTCAATGCGGAGAAGAGTGAAGTGATGCAATTTGGGAGGACTAATATGGAAATACAGCACGGCTGCTCTTTCTAAGCCAGCACAGGCACGACGGGCCGAATGTCCTCCTTCTGTGCTGTGAGTTTCTATGATTCTATATTGTTAGATTCGAATTTGGAGAAACCTCAGACGGAGACGGAATTGAGGACAAGTTCAGAATTTATTAAAACAAACAAAAGACTTGTGCACAAGGGAGAGCCACTCAGCTTCCTCAATCTAGGGATGCACTCTCTGAGGGACAAGTAACGGTTCATTCAAGTTATACATTTCTATAAGCACCGCCCACTTACTACAGAATGGGGCCTACATGTACAAAAAGTGTCACTACAGTTACTCTCTATTGGTTATATGGTTAGTCACTCAACTGTCGGGCCCTCCCCTTGAACGTGGATACCTCCTGACCATGCCAGCCACAGATGTTGGTTGTCTCTTCCTACTCCCTAAATTCTTGCTGTTATCTCTTCCCCTTTGTAGGCATAGTTAATAGTTTGAGAAAACATATTTCATCCCTAACTGTCGAACAAGCGGGATGGCTCAAGGCCGTAATGGCTGTAACTGGAACAGTGTTGGTCGTTAATTGCCCCCTTATCTCTTGGGAGGCCAGGCTGTGTTTCGACAATGGCTCTACTGAGGCTGTGAATACACACATTCCGAAGTTTGATAAGAGAAGAGGCCCCTTGCTGTCTGCAAATGTGTTTCAGTCAGCTAAACCTGCATAGTCAAGTATCCCAGAATTCATTGGAAACAAGCTGAACCTTTTCAGTTAACATAGTCAAGTATGCCAGAATTCTTTGGGAACAAGCTGGATCCTTCAGTCCCCCCTTCCAATCCCCCGGAAAGGACCCTTGAAGGGGGTTGGAGAGTGAGCTCTCTACGCTAAATAGTGTGATAAGCTAGTGAGTTTATAATATGTCAGAAACGCATATAGGTTTTCCCGGATCAAATAGCACGAATTATTAAATTTTACCTGTAAACCCCACCCCCCACCCCCCCCGACTCCCAATTTGTTCTATACTTGCCCCCACCCCCCCCCCCCCCCCCACCCCTAGGCCTTTGGCTATTCCAGGTAGGCCGCACATTTGCTGCATATGGTCTGGTGTGAATCCTGTCGGGGTGGCCACCCGTCTCGGCACCAGGTATGCATCAGATGAGTAAAGTTAATTTCGACATTCCCTGATTCATTATACAATTGCTTCATTATTCATACACTTGATTTTTCCAACAAATTGTTAAATTTATCATCTGAAACGCTTGGAGTAGGAGCAGTATAAGCATTAACACTTTTAACCACTTGCTTTGCAATTTGTTTTGACCGAGTCCGTTTACATTTCCTGCATGTCATACATAACAAGGTCAGGACAATTATTAACTGCACCACGACTAATACATGTGAAATCAGTCGAATCCATGGATGAATCTGTGTCTTTAGTCCCCAGTCCCAAATGTCATCCACCCATGTGGTCACCTTTCACCATCATTAAATTCAATTCACTGTTCCGGTTTTCCACTTCTGCCGCTTGGGGTATCCTCTGTTTCTTCTATCTTTCCTGATGTTACCCCGCCTGGGGTCTCCTCTACGTTGCTTCGGATCTTCTCTTTCGGTGTGCTCAATTAATTTGTTAGTGCTGGTTAATCATAGGCATGAGTACCCAATTGGCTTATGTATCTTACTACATAGGTTACATATATCAAATACACTATCATTACAAGTTGGAGAACTACCAGAGCATGTGAAATAATACAAATATAAGGGTGTGCTGATATATTAAGCCCAATATCCCACCAGTGTGAGTCGTCCTCTGCTGTCAATTTCAATATCTATTCTCGAGTTGTCTTCCTCCAAAACATAAAAATGCTTTAGGGAGGAGTTCAGTCGCATCATGAGCTCACTGATACCCTTAGACAACAGGGGAATGTAGTATCCGAATTGTGCCACATAATTGTGCAGTTCATACTTAAAAATGTATTGTTTGATAGGACAAGTCCTGTTAGACCCATAAAGCATGGTAGTTGCGGTAGTAGTGACACAGGAGGCACCACCAAAACCACCTCATTACTGGATTCGCACAGGTTTTTCCCACGCTCTGTTACCTACAAAACACAATTATTAGTCACGGTTAAATTCAGTCTTACAATCATTTCAAGCGACATTACAGTTTAACATCTAATCAACAAATCATGGACTTAAAAGATTCTCCAGATCTCTCTTTTACTCGTATCCATCTTGTGGATAACTCTTGCTAAACATGATTTCTCCTTAGCCCTGAATTGTCCCAATCCAGATTCCAGGTAACTCTCCACTTCAACTTCAATTATCAATCCCTCTAACAGGTACCAGTGTGTTTAACTCTATTCTGATTGTTTCATTAATTAGATAGTTTCTCGATGCAGTATGTGGTAATGCTTTAAAAGTTGTCTCGCTCTCCTGAGCCACATTAAACATTTCATGTCTTGCTGTTGTCAAGTAACTGAGCATGTCTGAGACCCGTTCTTCAGTGCAAATCAACATACATTTGCGGATGGTAATTGCTTCATACGTAACAAATCACATTTGCACACTCATATCGGTATCTCCATATCATGCCACATGTGCCTTTCTCGGGCTTTCAGGTATCTTATCAAAAGATTGTCTGGAGGTCTTTGTCCATCTTCCTCTGCATGGTACCGATGTAGTGGCCGGACTATCAAATTCAGTTTTCTTAAAAAGGTTCATTAGAGGCAGGGACACAAATGTCTCCAAGAGAAAGCTATCAATTTACTATTCTTAGCTACTCTTTCCTGACTTTCACTAGAAAGCTTTTAAAATTCCCATTCAGTAGTGTAATTCTCCTGTTTCAATCTTACACCTTCAATCACTTCCCTTTAATTACCATTCATATCTCATTCATGAGCCTGGAGAAACGTTACTGTCCAGTAGAATATTTAAGATTGAAAACATAAATCAAATGTTCTCCCTTGGTCCAAGTTATTAATGTTTTTTATTTATCATTATTTTAGAGGATCTTTTATTTTTCCAAAAGTAACCCAATATATAATGCCTGAGTCCATTTTGTTATTACAACATTATCGCAAAATCCAAACAGCAGTATTATTGAACTGACAGGTTTTGTCAATGTTCAATTTCATTTCTATCAATTTATCTTATCAATTCCAATTTCAGAAACAAGTGATTTCCAGGCTAGGTGGTTTACACAGTGTTTTAACATTAGAGACAGAAGTGCTGCAATTAGTTTACAAGGTAACTTCCATATAACAAAAGAAAGAAGAGAATCCATTGTGACTCTGCTTCAACCCCAATGGGTTAATTAATCAAATCATAATTTTCCTTCTGGGAAATGTTAAATTAAAATTAAGAAACTTAAATTTAATAATGTCCAATATCTTTAAATGTCATACTAAAGTTGTTGCTCGGTGAACTTAAACAGCTGTCAGTGGACAGGGTTAACTCCTTTGCAGGTCTTTAAGAAGGTGGAACAAAACATTGTCAGGCGCACGCAATTGCGTCACTTCACGTAAATTTAAAAAAAACTTCCCGATCCAAAAAACAGTTGTGTTTTTACACTTTAACTAAGCACGAACATAACAGATAAAACAAAACAAAATAGCACATTCTTGCAGAAAACAGTAACTTACGTCATATTTCTTATTGTCCTTTCTTCCTGTGATTCTACTGGTACAGACCCGTTGTGTGTTTTATGTGGACCAGTGGTCATCTCACAGAAAAAAGGAGCTCCCGGCCGGTCGACACAGAACCCCAGCGCCATGGTGGGTGTTGTTTGTTCCCCGAACAGTAACCCTATCATTCCCATGATAAGCCATCCCATCGTTATCGTATATCACCGCTAGGCATAAAGAGTCCAGCTAGTTTAACAGTCTCAGCACTGGCTTGTGGTAACTAGCAGGCTTTCTCTCTCTCTCTCTCTCTCTCTGCCTGTCTCTGGCCCCCCTTCTAGTCTGTCCTGCTATTAGCCGTGTGTGCAAGGCTCGGAGAGGGGATAAGGCTACTTCTTACATGGCATTGAGGCGGAGGCGGTGGTCTTGTGACAGTGGCTCAATGTAACTTGTCTGAATTAATATAAATCGGTGAGGGTTAGGAGCCATCGGACGGGAATGTGTGAAGACAGGTTGCACTGTCCTCCTTCGGAGGTAGGAGGGCCTATAAAAGGGAGTGGATATCCCCTGTGGAAGGTCCTTCAGTCCCGACACCAGCGGTTCCAAAAGAGCAGCTGTGTCTCGGAACCGGTCTATCTCCTCTGCGACGGGTAGGGTGAATAAAAAATTCTGAGTTCAGTTGGGATGTAGAGCGAGGAGTCCGGTAGTCCTACCACAAAGGGGAGATAATCGGAACTCTAGAGTCAAGGGGTGAGTCCCGGGGAAGGTTAGAGTCGTACAGTAAAGAGAGTTCGCAGGATCCCATCCCCGGAAGTGGTGGCAGTACTGCGGTCGGGCCCACTATTCTGTAAGAAAGAGACAGGTAAAATAGCAACCCGAAGAATCGACTTAGCTCTTCGAAATCCGGTCCTGATCAAATATAGGGGAGAAAAGACAGGTCAATACTCGTTATTATTTCCTTTTAATTATAGGGTCCCCAAGAGATGGGGAAATCTCTTCCCCGTGCCCCATCAACGGCTTGGTCTGGCTCCAGTGTCTCCATCTTACATCCAATTTGTTTTCTTCCTGTGGGCAAACGGAGGTTCCTGTAGACAAACACATGTATCAATTGTCATTAATACAGTATATGACCCCATCCACCGAGGTTCCTTTCCCTTTCTTCTAATAACTTGCGTCATTACCTGTTGGCCAATTTTGGGCAACTCCTCTGGTTTAAGTCCAGTATTTTGTCTCTCCAGATCTTTAATCTGTTGCTGGTTCATTACTTCTGTATTTAGTGCTGGTACCTCCTGGTTTAGTTGTACTAAATATTGTCTTAATCTATCTTGTACTGGTCCTGGTTCTCCCAACCCTCCAGCCAGATCCTCTGGCAGTCTCATAACTCGTCCTGTCATTAATTCATAAGGGGTCAGTCCGGTCGTGCATCCTGGCGTGGCTCGCAGCCTCATTAATATGCTGGGTAGTAATTCCAACCATCCCTTCCCTGTTTCTTGGATGGCTTTTGTCAGCGTGTTTTTCAGTGTCCTATTCATTCTTTCTACCATCCCCGAGCTCTGGGGATGATATGGTATGTGGTATTTTTGTGTTACATTTAACAGCTTACAAGTTTCCTTCATTATTTTTTTTTAAATGCGTACCATTATCAGAGTCAATTTGGAGTGGGACTCCCCGTCTGGGTATTACTTCACTGGCCAGTATTTGTCCTACTGTCCTTGCTGAGCAGTCTCGGGTGGCAAATGTTTTCACCCATCTGGTAAATTGGTCAATTATTACCAGGCAATATTTCTTCCCCCTTTAACTAACCGTTGAATCGGCTCTGCTTTCCCTGCAAAGTCTGATATAAAATTCCTGCAGTAGTTAAATAGTCCCAACACTTTCCTCACTCCCCGGTCGGTCACTGGCCTTGGCATGTCTTTTATGGCTGCCTTTTGTTCCTGCAGGAGTGCCTTATACCCCTGGTTAATTTCGTGTCCTAGATACTTTACTTTGGACAGTCCAACCTGTGCCTTTTTGGGTTCAATTTAAAGCCAGCTTTCTTAAGTGTCTGGAGGGTGGCTAGTAATGCTCCCATGTGTCTTTTGGCATCCTCTGATGCATTCATTATGTCATCGACATATTGGAGTAGGGCACTCTGATACTTTGATAGGTCTAACTCGTCTAAGGCTTGACTCAGTACCTGGTGGAATATATTTGGACTATTGTGGAACTCCTGCGGGACCCTCGTCCATGTATCCTGTCTATCCCTGACAGTAAAGGCGAATTTCCCTTGTGATTCCTCTGCCAATGGTATGGGCCAGAACCCGTTCTGTATCCAAGACTGTAAATATTTTAAAGTCTGGTTTCAGACCATTAAATATCTTATTCAATGTGGTCTACACAAATTTATACCAACCAGAATTTCACCGTGCACAATACAAGTCTGGTTTTAATAGGTTAATTAACCTCAATAACTCCAATTCAATCCAGATCAATTTTTTTTAAACTAACCAGTATCACTTGGAAAAGAAAGAAACCATAGCCAGATTAACAAAGAAACAATTACCCATACGATAGCAAAATACTGCGGATGCTGGAAATCTGAAATAACAACAGAAAACGCTGGAAAAACTCAGCAGGCCAGGCAGCATCCGTGGAGAGAGAAAGAGAGTTAACGTTTCAGGTCGATGACCTTTCGTCAGAACTGTGAAGAGCCGGAAATCAAATAGATTTAAGGCCAGAGTAAAGCTGGGAAAAGGGGGAGGGGATAAAGGAACAAAGGGGGAGATGAAGAGACATTAAGAGACATTAAGAGATATGCAAGGCTAGAGGTGGTGTTAATGTGACAGATTAAGGCTGAAAGAAGTGTGAAATCCACTGGCAGAATGAAGGACAGCTGCCAGCTTCTAGGAGGAAAAAAAAGGTGGGGGGGGGGGCAAATAAAAGGGTGGAAAAAATAAAATATAAATGTGATTGGAGCTGAGGTTATGATCTAAAATTGTTGAACTCGATATTGAGTCCAGAGGGCTGTAGCGTGCCTAAACGAAAGATGAGGTGCTGTTCCTCGAGCTTACGCTGCGCTTCCGTGGAACAGTGTGATAGGCCGAGGACGGTGAGGTCAGAGTGGGAGTGAAGCGGTGAATTAAAGTGACAGGCCACCGGGAGCTCGGGGTCCCCCTTACGGACTGAACGGAGGTGTTCCGCAAAGCGGTCACCCAATCAGCGTTTGGTCTCCCCAATGTAGAGGAGACCACATCGTGAGCAGCGAATACAGTATACTAAATTGCAGGAAGTACAAGTAAATCGCTGTTTCACCTGGAAGGGGTGTTTGGGGCCCTGGACAGTGGGAAGAGGGGAGGTGTAAGGGCATGTGTTGCATCTCCTGCGCGTGCACGGGAAGGTGCCGGGCGAAGGGGAAGGGGTGCTGGGGGTGGTAGAGGAGTGGACTAGGGTGTCGCGGAGGGAGCGGTCCCTGCGGAATGCTGAAAGGGGAGGTGAGGGAAAGATGTGTTTGGTGGTGGGATCACGCTGGAGGTGGCGGAAATGGCGGAGGATGATCCGTTGAATGTGAAGGCTGGTGGAGTGAAAGGTGAGGACAAGGGGAACCCTATCGTGGTTCTGGGAGGGAGGGGCAGGGGTGAGGGCAGAAGTGCGGGAGATAGAACGGACACGGTCGATGGCCGCGTCGACCACGGTAGAGGGGAATCCTCGGTTGAGGAAAAAGGAAGCCATGTCGGAAGCACTGGTATGGAAGGTGGCATCATCAGAGCAGATGCGGCGGAGACGGAGAAACTGGGAGAATGGAATAGAGTCCTTACAGGAGGCGGGGTGGGAGGAAGTGTAGTACAGGTAGCTGTGGGAGTCAGTGGGCTTGTAGTGAATGTTAGTCAATAACCTATCCCCAGAGATGGAGATGGAGAAGTCGAGGAAGGGAAGGGAAGAGTCGGAGATGGACCATGTGAAGGTGAGGGAAGGGTGGAAATTGGAAGCATAGTGAATGAAATGTTCTAGTTCAGGGCGAGAGCAGGAGACGGCACCGATACAGTCATCAATGTACCGGAAAAAGAGGTGAGGGAGGGGACCCGAGTAGGACTGGAACAAAGAGTGTTCCACATATCCCACGAAAAGGCAGGCATAGCTAGGACCCATGCGGGTACCCATAGCAACACCTTTAATTTGGAGGAAATGGGTAGAGTCAAAGGAGAAGTTGTTCAATGTGAGAACAAGTTCAGCCAGGCGGAGGAGGGTGGTGGTGGATGGGGACTGGTTGGGCCTCTGTTCAAGGAAGAAGCGGAGCGCCCTCAGGCCATCCTGGTGGGGAATGGAGGTGTAGAGGGATTGTACGTCCATAGTGAAGAGGAGACGGTTGGGGCCGGGAAACTGGAAACTGTTAAAATGGCGGAGGGCATCGGAAGAGTCGCGGATGTAGGTGGGAAGAGACTGGACAAGGGGAGAAAAAATAGAGTCGAGATAGGAAGAGATAAGTTCCGTGGGGCAAGAACAGGCTGAAACGATGGGTCTACCGGGGCGGTCCTGTTTGTGGATCTTGGGAAGGAGGTAGAAGCGGGCTACTAGAAGCTGGCAGCTGTCCTTCATTCTGCCAGTGGATTTCACACTTCTTTCAGCCTTAATCTGTCACATTAACACCACCTCTAGCCTTGCATATCTCTTAATGTCTCTTAATGTCTCTTCATCTCCCCCTTTGTTCCTTTATCCCCTCCCCCTTTTCCCAGCTTTACTCTGGCCTTAAATCTATTTGATTTCCGGCTCTTCACAGTTCTGACGAAAGGTCATCGACCTGAAACGTTAACTCTCTTTCTCTCTCCACGGATGCTGCCTGGCCTGCTGAGTTTTTCCAGCGTTTTCTGTTGTTATTTTAAACAATTACCCATGCCTTGTAAACATTCAAATTCATTTTCTTCCAGGCACATTGGCAACTGTGACATCAAGGCTGAAGCTTATCCTTTGTAAAACAATTAACAAACTTAAAACAACACACGCTTGTCCATCCTTCAAGACAAGTCTTCAAAGGGTTAAACATTTTTTAGCTCTCTGTACAAAAGAGTGGGTGTAGCTAAAACAAAAATGTCAGACTTTTTTTTTACAGACTTTCAGACAATATAAATACTCTAACTTCTTAAACATTCACAGTCAGGCAAACTTTCATCTCTTTTCAGACACACTTTCACACAAACTGAGATCTCAGCATTCCTTTTCCTTTCAAGATTCATTTCACTCAGCAAATCCTGGATTTTACTTGTTTTATTTGTCTCAACAGAGACATTTATAACTTCCATGTCGATAAAACTTTAAATTTCTCTTGTTTTTTACATAGGCGTCTCACCAGCTTTTCCTGCTGCAGACTGAAGTGGTACGGTGGGGTAGATACGAGTGTATTCAGGAGAGGCACGTGGGTTGGGTGGCCTCAACTCGTTGAACTTCTACGTTCCCCGATGGGGGCCGGGGATCTAAGGGCGGTGTGTCTCGAGTCTCTTTTTGTAGAGCCTCGACAATGTCACCCCAGTTTTTTCAGTCGTCTAGATTCTCAGTCCCTGGTGACTTGAGTTGCAGGAGATTACTGACTTGGACTTTAGCCTCCTGCACGGGTCTCAAGAATCCTTGTAACGGGGCCCGTCTCCACCGCCCCCCGCCTTATACACGATTATATGTCCCATCTGATCCATCCAACTAGGACACAAAACCGCCCTGTACTTGGCTTGCTTGCCGTCCTTTTGTTCCGCCCACCACTTTATTGGGTCAACTACTGGTCTTGTTTCTTTCCACCACTTTTTAAACATTTCACTTTGAAGTTTCAAATTAGCCTCTCGGATCTGTTGACCGACAGTGACACTGGTGGCCATAGCCGGAACGTCCGGTGAAAGAGGTCTCTCCTCGTCTCCCATGTGACCCGTATTAATTGTTATGTATATTCTTATACTCTATCTTATACTTTAATCGGCACAAACGAATCACCTTACACTCTAAATCAGAAATATACAATTATGTCTAATCAATGCCGTCAGTCCGCGGTCTCCGTGAGGAATAATATAATTTGTGGGTACTTTTATACTGACTGAACCATACACGGTTTTAGCCCCGCCGGTGACGAGCGAGTCCTTGTTCCTCCTAGAAGCTTTACTCTGGCTTCTTCCCTTAGGACACGACACGGTTCTCGCCTTAGCCGTCACTTCCAGTGCCTTTTAACTCCTATGGTCCTTACCTGCAGCATTCCACTTCCGTCACCAACTGCTGGATTCGAATTTGGAGAAACCTCAGATGGAGACGGAATTGAGGACAAGTTCAGAATTTATTAAAACAAACAAAAGACCTGTGCACAAGGGAGAGCCACTCAGCTTCCTCAGGCTAGGGGTGCACTCTCTGAGGGACAAGTAACGGTTCATTCAAGTTATACATTTCTATAAGCACCGCCCACTTACTACAGAATGGGGCGTACATGTACAAACAGTGTCACTACAGTTACTCTCTATTGGTTATATGGTTAGTCACTCAACTGTCGGGCCCTCCCCTTGAACTTGGATACCTCCTGACCATGCCAGCCACAGATGTTGGTTGTCTCATCCTACTCCCCAAATTCTTGCTGTTATCTCTTCCCCTTTGTAGGCATAGTTAATAGTTTGAGAAAACATATTTCATCCCTAACTGTCGAACAAGCGGGATGGCTCAAGGCCGTAATGGCTTTTGCGTTCAGTAACTGGAACAGTGTTGGTCGTTAATTTCCCCCTTATCTCGTGGGAGGCCAGGCTGTGTTTCGACAATGGCTCTACTGAGGCTGTGAATACACACATTCCGAAGTTTGATAAGAGAAGAGGCCCCTTGCTGTCTGCAAATGTGTTTCAGTCAGCTAAACCTGCATAGTCAAGTATCCCAGAATTCATTGGAAACAAGCTGAACCTTTTCAGTTAACATAGTCAAGTATCCCAGAATTCTTTGGGAACAAGCTGGATCCTTCAATATACACACCCACAGTTTATATTTTCACAAGGCCTTGTTTGTAGTTCTAACTATTGTCTACAAGCCTTAAGTTTAAAAGTTTTTCGGAAACTGCTCTACCCGTTGTGTATTCTGAGCAGTTTCCTGCTTTATTTCTGCGCGCTGTTGTGACCTCGTGGCGCAACGGTAGCGCGTCTGACTCCAGATCAGAAGGCTGCGTGTTCAAATCATGTCGGGATCAGAGCTCTTTTACTGTTGATTGGAGTCTGGATAATTCCGTAACTGTATGTCCTTTGCTTTTTCACAATAAACAGAACCGTGCTTTAAAGTCTGTCTCACTCGTTCCCCAGTGTCAGGGAGAGAAGCGCCAGATGCCCTCGTTTATTTACTGTAAGAAACTGACACCTCCGTTTTCACATCTGAGGCTGCTGTTAAAGAGCGTGTCCTTTGTGGAGGGAGACTGTTCCTGAAGTGAAGCCGGTGGGGGGCAGTCAGTCTGCGTTTGTGAGAGAAATGCGCTGCACAGGCGGGATTACTGGAGAAGCAAATGCAACTGGTTGAGTGTGTAATGCAGCACGTGAGCCAATGAAAGTCGTTGTACGGCTCACCGATTGCAAAGCCCGGATAGCTCAGTCGGCAGAGCATCAGACTTTGAACAAGACGATCCAGAGTTCAAGTCCCTGTTCGGGCTTTTTTTAAAATCGCGATTCTCATCTCCACTTGCGTGCAGCACCTTGAAACACGATCATTTCACACTCATTATAGGAACAGGAGTGAGCCATTTGCACCCTCGAGCCTGTTCCGCCATTTAATTAGAACATGTGTGATCTGTGACCCAACTCCATTTATATCCCTTTTCCCGATATCCCGGAGGTTAACAAAAATCGATCAATCTCATGTTTAAAATTAACAATTGACTCAGCATCAACTGCAGCTTGCGGAAGTGAGTTACGCATTTCTACCACCCATTTCCTGTAGAATGTTTCCTAACTTCACTCCTGAAAGGTCCGGCTCTATTGTTTAGACTCTGCCCCCTCGTCCTAGACTCGCCGAACATCAGAAAAAGTTCCTCTCTATCTACCCTATCAGTTCGCTTTAATATATTGAATACTTCAATCAAATCACCCCATAAGCTTTTAATTCCAGGGAATACAACACTAATTTGAATAATCTCTCCTCGTAATTTAACCCTTGGAGTCTATTTATCATTCCGGTAAATCTAGGCTGCTCTCCCTCCAAGGCTAATAAACCCTTCCTAATGTGTGGTGACCAGAACTGAACACATTCTACCACATCCTTCTCCTCATCCGGCGCTTTAACAAAACTCTTCAGCAGCACCGACTCACTCTGTCTCAAAGCTGTCCTGGTCCGCAGTTCCATTTCATCCTTCGCCTCAACCAGCGCTTTAACAAAAAACTTGTTTTCTTCCTTTCAGGTGTCTAGGATAGCAAGCTTCAACAACTCTTGGACACCAGCACCCCTCTGGCACCTTCTTCCCCTTCACGTTCCTCTGACCCCATCCCTTCTTCCAGTCTCACCCCCTGCCGTGTTTTCACTATCCCCTCTGACCTTCCCCTCTCTGACCCCGAACGATCAGTCCTCAGCAAAAGCCTGAGCTTCATCCCCTTACGCCCCCATCTCAATGAATTTCGAGCTCTGCACGATGCTGAGCTCCTTTTCCGCCGTCTGAACTTGCAGCACTCCATTCTCCCAGATCCAAATCCAGCATTGTCATTAAACCTGTTGACAAAGGTGGTGCTGTTGTTGTTTGGCGAACTGACCTGTACCTAGCGGAATCTGAACGCCAACTCTCCGACACCTCCTCCTACCTCCGCCTGGACCATGACCCCACTACCGAACATTAAGCCACCGTTTCCAAGACCGTCACTGACCTCATCTCCTCTGGAGAACCTCCCTCCACGGCCGCCAACCTCATAGTTCCCCAACCCCGCACAGACCGCTTCTACCTTCTTCCCAAGATACACAAAGAGGACTCTCTATGACTCTATCGGCGCGGACACGATGGGCCAAAGGGACTCTTTCTGTGCTGTATAACTCTATGACTCTAGGACTGCCCTGGCAGACCCATCGGTTCAGCCTGTTATTGCCTCACGGAACATAGCTCTTCCTATCTCGGTTCTATTTTTTCTCCCCTTGTCCAGTCTCTTCACACCTACATTCGCGAATCTTCCGACACTCTCCTGGCCCAAACCGCTTCCTTTTCATTATGGACGTCTAATCCCTCTAATCCTCAATCCCCCACTAGGATGGCCTGAGGGCGCTCTGCTTCTTCATTGAACAAATCCCAAACCAGTCCCCATCCACCTGGCTGAACTTGTTCTCACATTGAACAACTTCTCCTTTGACTCCACTCACTTCCTCTAAATTAAAGGTGTTGCTATGGGAACCCACATGGGTCCCAGCTATGCCTGCCTTTTCGTGGGATATGTCGAACATTTTTTGTTCTAGTCCTACTCTGGACCCCTCCCTCACCTCTTTTTCCGGTACATTGATGACTGTATCGGTGCTGTTTCCTGCTCTCGCCCTGAACTAGTAAAATTCATTCACTCTGCTTCCAATTTCCACCCTTACCTCACCTTCACATGGTCCATCTCCGACTCTTCCCTTCCCTTCCTCGACTTCTCTGAATTCATCTCTGGGGATAGGCTATTGACAAACATTCACTACAAGCCCACTGACTCCCACAGCTACCTGGACTACACTTCCTCCCATCCCGCTTCCTGTAAGGACTCTATTCCATGCGCCCAGTTTTTCCGTCTCCGCCGCATCTGCTCTGATGATGCTACCTTCCATACTAGTGCTTCCGACATGTCTTCCTTTTTCCTCAACTGAGGATTCCACTCTACTGTGGTTGACACGGCCCTTGCCCGTGTCTGTTTTATTTCCCGCACTTCTGCTCTCACCCCTTCTCCTCCCTCCCGGAACCACTATAGGGTTCCCCTTGTCCTCACCTTTCACCCCAGCAGCCTCCACATTTAACGGATCATCCTCCGCCATTTCCGCAACGTCCAGTGTGATCCCACCTCCGAACACATCTTCCCCTCACCTCCCCTTTCAGGAGTCCGAAGGAACCGCTCCCTCTGAGACACCCTGGTCCACTCCTCTAACACCCCCAACACACATTTACCTTCGCCCGGCACCTTCCCGTGCAAGCACAGCAGATGCAACACATGCTCTTTTACCTCCACCCTTCCCACTGTCCAAGGCCCCAAACACTCCTTCCAGGTGAAACAGCGATTTCCTTGTACTTCTTGCAATTTAGTATACTGTATTCGCTGTTCAGGATGCGGTCTCCTCTACATTGGGGAGACCAAACGCAGATTTTGTGACCGCTTTGCAGAACACCTCCATTCAGTCCGTAAGGTTGACCCCGAGCTTCCGGTCGCTGGTCACATTAATTCTCCGCTCCACTCACACTCAGACCTCACCGTCCTCGGCCTCTTACACTGTTCCAATGAAGCTAAATATAAGCTCGAGAAACAGCACCTCATCTTCCGATTAGGCACTTTACAGCCTTCTGGACTGAACATAGAATTCAACAATTTCAGACATTAACCTGTGCCCCTATTCTTTTCCTTCCATTTATTTTATTTTATTTATTTCTTTAAAAAAAATTCTCTCCCTCATGGCAGCTGTCTTTCATTCTGCCAGTGCCATTTACACTCCACCAAGAGCCAACTTGTGTTTCTTAACTTGTCCCATTACCATCTCCTTTTGCGTTGCACCATCTCTTAATCTCTCTTAATGTCTCTTAATCTCTCCTGGCTTCCATCCTGTCACAGGCCTTCCCTTTTGTTTTTTCCTCCCCTCTCCCCTTTCCCTGCCCCTGAACTTGCTTAAAACGTGTTCCTTCTCCAGCTTTTTAAAGTTCTGACGAAGGGTCATCGACCTGAAACGTTAACTCTGTTTCTCTCTTCACAGATGCTGCCTGACCTGCTGAGTATTTCCAGCATTTGCTGTTTTTATTACATTCTAAACAGAGCTTTGCATAGCTGTAGCATAACATCTCCCCCTTATATTGTAGTCATCTAGATTTAAATACCAGCATTCCAGCAGTCATGTTTGATTATATTATGGATCTGCCCATGATATTTTAATGATATATGCACATGGACCCTTAAGTCTATTTGGACCTCCACTGTTTGTAGTCTTTCATCATTCAGGAAGTATTCTGATCTATCCTTCTTCGGTCCTTTGTTGATGACATCACACTTGCTTATATTTATATGCATTTGCCACAGTTCACCCACTCACTTAATCTATGAATATATCTCTGTAATGTTATGCTTCCATCTGCACTGCTGACAATGTCGCGTATCTTTGCATACTCCAGAGACTTGAGCACATAAATCTAGGCTGACAATGCAGTGTGGTACTGAGCGAGTGTTGCACTGTCCAAGGTGCCATCTTCCGGATCAGACGTTAAACTGAGGCCCCGTCTACTCTCTCAGGTGGACGTAAAATATCACGTGGCACTATTTTGAAGAAGAACAGGGTAGTTATCCCCGGTGACCTGGCCAATATTTATCCCTCAATCAAAATCATTAAAACATATTATCTGATCCTTATCACGTTGGTGTTCATGGGAGTTTGCTGAGCGCAAATTGGCTGCCGCGTTTCAGTACCTTACAACCGTAACTATACTTCAAAAAGTACTTCATTGGCTAGAAAGCGCTTTGGAACATCTGATGGTCATGAAAGGCGCTATATAAATGCAAGTCTTTCTTTCTAATCGTCAAACCTGGATCATAGAATCGGTCCCTCTAGCCTGCTCTGCCATTCAATGCAAATCATTCAAATTCAGTACCCTGTCCCTGCATTCGCCCCATACCTCTTTAGCCTTAAGAAATATATCCAACTCCTTCTTGAATCTATTTAATGAATTGTCCTCTACTGCCTTCTGTGGCAGAGAATTCCACAGGTTCACCAGTCTCTGGGTGAAGAAATTCCTCCTCATGTCTGTCCTAAGTGGCTTACACCCTTATCCTTAGACTGTGACACCTGGTTCTGGACTCCCCGACCATCGGGAAAGCAGCGCCCGGACAAGGACTTGAACTCTGGACCCTCAGCATTAAAAGTCTGATGCTCTACCGACTGAGCTATCCGGGCTCGAATATGTGCTTGATTAAAAAGCTGGAAGCTCATGGATTCGAGTGGAATGTGGCGGTATGGATACAAAATTGGCTCAGTGACAGAAAGCAATTTGTGATAGTGAATGTATGTTTTCTTTACTTTTTCACAATAAACAGAAACTTGCTATACAGTCTGTCTCACTAGTTCCCCAGTGTCAGGGAGAGAAGCGCCAGATGCCCTAATTTATTTACTGTAACAAACTGACACCACCATTCTCACATCTGAGGCCGCTGTTAAAGAGCGTGTCGTTTGTGGGAGGGAGACTATTGCTGAAGTGAAGCCGGTGGGGGCGGGGGGGGGGGGGGGGGGTGGTGGGGGGCAGTCAGTCTGTGTGTGTGAGAGAAATGCGCTTAACAGGCGGGATTACTGGAGAAGCAAATGCAATGTATTGAGAGTGTAATGCAGGAGGTGAGCCAATGAAAGTCGTTGTATGGCCGATTGCCCACAGAGCCCGGATAGCTCAGTCAGTGAAGCATCAGACTTTTAAACTGAGAGTCTAGGGTGCAAGTCCCTTTTCAGGCGTTGCTTTTAAATCTCCGATTGTGTGCAGCGCCTTGAAACACGATCATTTCACACTCACCACAGGAACAAGAGTGAGCCATTTACCCCCTAGAGCCTGTTCCGCCTTTTAAGTAGATCATGGCTAATCTGTGACCCAACTCCGTTTATATCCCCTTTCCCAATATCATTTAGGTTAACAAAAAACGATCACTCTCAGGTTTAAAATTAACAATTGACTCAGCATTAACTGCTGTTTGCGGAAGTGAGTTATACATTTCTACCACCCATTTCATGTAGAAGTGTTTCCTAACTTCACTCCTGAAAGGTCTGGGTAATTTTTTTAGACTCTGCCCCTCGTCCTAGACTCGCCAACCATCACACATAGTTTCTCTCTATCTACCCTATCAGTTCCCCTTAATACCTTGAATACTTCAATCAAATCAATCCTTAGACTTTTAAAATCCAGGGAATACAGCCCAAGTTTGCATTATCTCTCATAATTTATCCCTTGGAGTCTATGTATCATTCCGGTAAATCTACGCACACAACCTCCAAGGCGAATACATCCTTCCTAAGGAGTGGTGACCAGAAATGAACACTTTTTAACCAGGGCTTTGTATAGCTTTAGTATTACTTCTCCCCTTTATATTGTCGTCCTCTAGATATAAATACTAGCATTCCATTAGGCTATTTTGATTAAATTCTTTGGGAGGACGAAAATGGAAAGACAGTAAAATATACATGGCACAATTTTGAAAATTGTAAATGTTCAGAGAAACCTTGATGTCCATATACACAAATCCTGAAATGTTGCAGGATAAGTTGAAAAGTTTGTAAAAATCAAATGATTTACTTGGGTTTATAAATAGAGGGATAGAATATAATGCTCGAACTTTATAAATCACTGGTAAAGCATCAGCTGGAGCATTGTTGACAATTCCAACACCACCCTTCAGGAAATAAGTAAAGGTCTTAGAAAGGGAACAGAGGAGTTTTAATAGGATGTTACCAGGGATGAGGGTCTTCAGTTATGAGGAGAAGTTGGTAAAGTCAGGACTGTTCTCCTTGGAACAGGGAGGTTAAGAGGTGACCTGATAGAGGATTTCAAGATAATGTGAGGTTTTGATAGAGTAGATACAGAAATATTATTCCCTCTGACGAGTGGGTCAAAAACTAGAGATATTGGCTAGTTTTATATACTGGAGAATTCCCAGTCAAATTAACGCATCAAAGGCCAGGTTTGATGCCAGATGCTAAACTTCTCCCAATAGCTTGTTAGACTCTCACCTCAGCAAAATCATCGACTGAAGAGATTCTCAGTAAACATCCTCACATTTCCAATCATTGTTGAAGCTTCCCGTTTCTGGTCGTCGACACTGGGGGTCTTGAACCCAACCTAACGACCTTTCTCCAGTCCCAGTTAATGTAGTGATGATTCGAATTCTCTCTCTCCACCTTCCTAGGATACTGATCAATCAAAGAAACTTTTAACATAAATATGATTCATCTTAATTATGGAAGCTGTTAAAGGAAAACAATTGTACGGTGTTGGTAATTATTAATCTATTTAATTTGATAATATTGACAACGTGTTGGAATTACTTACTTTAATGTTAAATCGTACTTTTGTTTGCCCCTATTTCTAGGCAATAAAATCACTAACAATACCTGCTGCCAAATCCAGCTGCGTCCACAGTGACATCCCACTGATGGTGTTCAACCAGGGGCAGAATCCTGTCTCCAGGTGACATCACAAAGGAGACAGGAGCCAATCACACAGCGGGCAGGAGTAATGTCATAAAGTAGCCGGAACCCCTCCCACTCGATGTGTTCCAGGATCACATGAACAGGCTCTGCTCCTGGTGTGACTATCGTTTTAACAAGGAGCAACAGAGACAATAATTGAAGGGATCATCAGTGGCATCAAGTGGTTGAATCATCGGGTTAGGAACAGCACGGGTAGGAGATAGGGAAAAATGCCCTCAACACTGTACCACCTGACACTCCCAGGGCAGGTATGGCATAGGTTAGATACAGAGTAAAGCTACCTCTACACTGTCCCATCAATACTCCCAGGGCAGGTACAGCACGGGTGAGATACAGATTATAGCTTCCGTTCTACTGTCCCTTCAAATATTCCCAGGGCAGGTACCGTAGGGGTTAAATGCAGTGTAATTCTCGCTGTATTTTGTTTCATCATGCACAGTCAACTCAGATACAGCATGGGCTTAATGCAGCGGAAAGCTCCTCTGTCACTTGCCAATAATTGAGAGGTCGCACAGCACCAGGTTATAGTCCAACAGTTTTATTTGAAATCACAAGCTTTCGGAGTTACTACTCCTTCGTCGGGTGAAGTAAAGAGATACAGAATCGCCAAAGCATATATAGATAGAGAACAATGCATGTGTACCTTACAATTGCAGACAACTAAATTAAATCATTCTGACTGTTTATCTGCCGAGGTGTGATAAAGTTAATCAGGTCAGCCAGGAAGGTACCACATCAAAGACATAGCAAGATACAACTGAGACAATGAGGTGGAGTCGCAGGGGGTCTAACGTGTCAAAAGCTGCCGTCTGTATGTAAAACGATAAGCTTTAAAATTTTACTTTTTTACTGGGAATCACTTCTGTGAACAAGCCAACGACGACTCGAGTACGGATCACGTCATGTATCGTGACATAAACCCAAGATCCCAGTTGAGACCGTCTTCATGAGTGCGGAACTTGGCTATCAGTTTCTGCTCGCTGATTTTGCGTTGTCGTGTGTTCCTAAGGTCGCCTTGGAGAACGCTTACCCGCAGATCCGAGGCTGAATGTCCTTGACTGCTGAAGTGTTCCCCGACTGGGAGGTAACAATCCTGCCTGGCGATTGTTGCGTGGTGCTCGTTCATACGTTGTCTCAGTGTCTGCATGGTCTCGCCGATGTACCATGTCAATAAAGCAAACTTGCTCAGGTACAGCACGGTACAGTCACAGGATAAAATTCCATGTATATGTAATTCCTAGGCGCTCCCAGGTGAGGTATGGAAAAGTTTCGCACACCAGTCAATCCCCAGGCAAATTTGCCGCATCAAAGGCCGAGCCTTTTTAGCAAATGTTGAACAGCTGCTGATGCCAAGTTCGACTCTCACCTCGGCAAAATCCTGGACTGATTGGATTCTCATGAAAGTTCCCCATCCTTCCAATCATTGCTGTAGTTTCCTGTTTTAACCGGTGTTTCAAGCTGAGGTCCATGATATCTCCAGTTCTGTTCTGTGAACCCAATGACGTTTGTCCTGTCCCAGGTAATATTGTGATGATTCGACTTCTCTCTCTCTCGCCACACTCCTGAGATTCTGCTGACTCCAAGAAACTATCAATATAAACATTATTAATATTAATTCCATAAACTGTGATCGGAATACAATTTGAGTAACATTGCGACTGCGAATACATTTAATTTGAATATATTTACAATTAATGACATTTGGTTGAATTATTTATTTAATATTAAATTGTTCTTTTTTTTCCTTGTCCCTAATTATCGGGGTTATACTCACTCACAATATCTGCTACCAACTCTAGCTCCGCCCACAGTAACACACCACTGATGGAGCGTAACCATGGGCGGAAACCTGTCTCCAGGTGACATCACAAAGGAGCCAGGAGCCAATCATACAGCAGCCGGCAACAATGTCACAAAATAGCCGGATCTCCGCCCAGTCGATGTGTCACAGGGTCACATGACCATGCTCTGCTCCTGGTGTGCAGTCTCACTGGGAATAAACACATGCTGTACATTCAGTCCTGTCTCCGACCTCGTTCCCAAGTACTCCAACCTCGTTAACCAAGGAGCACAGCCTCGCAAAATTGCCCCTTAATCATTTCCCTCCCATCCTCCAAATACGAAGACCCATTATTCAATGTTCACGTTTTGATTTATACACCCCAAATTCTCCCTCGCATAATATCAGGCAGTGTGTCTCGCTCTTGCTTTGGCAGTGGAAGGCAGTTTGATGTGATGGTGCTTGGATGAAGATATCACAAGCTGCACTGTGTTCCAAACCCAGTCTATTCAATGTATCAGGAAGGGGCGTCAGAGGCAATGTGAAGGGATCAACAGGGCTATCAATGGGTTGGGCCATTGGAACAATAATAGAGGTGAAATCATGGGCAATACGAGATAAATCTCCATCTAAACTGTCCCAACAAACACTCGCAGTTAAGTTACGGCACGAGATTAATACAGAGTAAATCAACCTCAACACCGTCCCATCAAACACTCCCAGGTCAGGTGCAGCATGGGTTACATACAGTGTAAAGCATGCTTAAACTGCCCATCAAACACTCCCACGTCAGGTACAGCGTAAAGCTCTCTCTACACTGTGCCATCAAACACTCTGAGTTTAGGACCACCACGGATCAGATACAGAATACAGCTCCCCCGACACACTGTTCCATCCACCATTCTCAGTGCAGGTACAACACGGGTTAGAAACAGACTAAAGCTACTTCAACAATGTCCCATCAAAAACTCACAGGCCACGTAGACAGGGGTTAGGTGCGATATAAATCTCAATGTAGAGTCATTAATCAAGCACAGTGAACTCTAATACAGCTAGTGTCCAAATCAGCATACAGCTCCCCTGATACTACCGAACGAAGCACACCATCTCACGTAAAGCATGGTATAAATACAGGTCAGAAATCCTTAAAATGTGTAAGCATCACGCACTCCTTGGGTGTTCCCCAAGGTTTAGTGCTGGAGCCACTGCCGTTTTGATATATATAAATGATCTGGATATCGCAATACAGAGTAGAATTTCTAAATTTGCCGATGACACCAAACTTGGGGTAGTGGAAAATAGTGAGGATGAGACCTACCGATTGCAAAAGGACATAGAAAGACTAGCAGAATGAGCAGACAAGTGGCAGATGGAATTTAATACAGAGAAGTGTGAGGTGATGCATTTTGGCAGAAGGAACAGGGAGAGGCAATATACACATCATTGCAAAGTTTTAAAGAGTGTATAGGGACAGAGGGACCTGGGAGTTAATGTGCATAGGTCCCTGAAAGTGGCAGGAGATAGTGAGAGAGTGGTTAACTAAGCATATGGGATCGCGGGCTTCATAAATAGATGTATTGAGTACAACAGTAGTGAAGTTATGCTGAACACTTATGGAGCGCTGGTTATTTTGTCCAATTCTGGTCACCACACTTTAGGAAGGATGTAAAGGCCCTTGAGAGGATGCAGAGTTGTTTTACCAGAATGGTTCCGGGGATGGGGGATCTTAGCTGCAAGGACAGATTGGAGAAACTGGATTTGTTTTCATTAGAGCAAAGGAGGTTGAGGGGTGATTTGATAGAGGTGTACAAGATTAAGACGGGTTTGGATAGGCAAGACGGGGAAAGGCTGTTTCCACTAGTTGATGGTACATGGGCTAGGGGACACATATTTACGGTTTTGGGCACGAGATATAGGGGGGATGTGAGAAAAATCTTTTTTACACAGCGAGTGGTGAGGACCTGGAACTCGCTGCCCACGGAAGTGGTTGAAGCGGAGACACTGAATATTTTCAAGGGGAGACTGGACAGGCACTTGAGGGAAATAAACTTACAGGGCTACGGGGATAGAGCAGGGAATGGGACTGACTGGATTGCGCTACAGAGAGCCGGCACGGACTCGATGGGCCGAATGGCACCTTCTGTGCCATATGGCTCTATGACTCTATGTGGTCCAAATTGATTTCTGGTCCCAGAATTCAGTCTATGATCATTTTACGAATGAACTTCATTTGATATTGAACCTCCTGAGTCCGACACATCAACAGGCCTTCACTGGGCCATTCGGGTCCCTCTCCACGGGAGCCAGTAACCTAAAGTATCATAGGGCGTATGGATCAAATTCACAGAATTGGAAGTCTCTCTCACGCACACAGGGGCACTCTTTTGCTCCAATGTCTCTATATCTATTTCAGTCTATGTCTGTGTCTCAGTCTGTTTCTCTCTGTGTCCTAGTATCTCTCTCTCACTATCGCTCCATCGCTCTGTCGCTCTGCTTCACAAAATCAACAACCATTTGCATTGATGTAGCAACTTTAACGTAGTGAAACGTCACATGGCGCCTCACAGGAGCGATAGTGCAAACAACTTGAATCCGAGGCACATATGGAGACGTTGGGACAAGTGACCAAAGGTTTGGTCAAAGAGGTAGGTTTTAAGGCGCGTTATAATGCGGAGAGAGAGCTGAAACAATAAAGGGGTGCAGGGAGGGACTGCCAGAGCTTGCGGCCCAGACGGCTGAAGGCACGGCCGCCAATGTTGGAGCAAAGGACATCGGGGTTCGCAAGGTGTCAGAGTCTGAGGAATGCAGAGTTCTGGGAAGATTTTTGGGATGGATGAGGTTACAGAGATAGGGATAGGCGATCCATGAATGGATTCAACTCAAGAATTTTAAATCGAGTTGTTGCTGGACCGGGTGCCAATGTAGGCCAGCGAGCACAGGGGGTGATGGTGAACCGGACCTGGTGCGAGTAAAGGACACGGGCAGCAGAGATTTGGAAGAGCTGAAGTTTACAGAGGGTGGAAGATGGGAGGACGGCCAGGTCAATATTGGAATAATCGAGTCTGGAGGAAACAAAAGCAAAGATGTAACAAAAACTCCCTGTCTGTCGATTCCTCTTACTCTGTCTGTACAGTCCGAATAAAGCACCAGCTGGGCGGAGTAGAGACGAGAATTGATCGAGAGCATCCATCAAAATGAATCTTAAGAATGGGAAGAGGCGCCGTGTGAAGTGCCCGAAATAGTGGTGCTGAGGGTCTTGTTATTTTTACACAGATGAGCTGGATGACGGTAACAAAAGATATTCATAGGTGACAGCAAATTAAAGTCGGGAATTAATGGCGAACATTGCATCCAGAGAATGCCTGGGTCTATCCAGTGAGCGAGGGCGGCAATGTGGGGCAGTTTAATGTGGTTTAAGGGTCTCATGTTACACAATATTGTCAAAGGCAGTGTGAGTGAGTGTGAAATGAATACAGGATCTGTCTGTATTGCTCCGTTTTCAATGTAGTTGATGGTGTGTTTGTCGATGGGATTTAATAACAACGTGGGAGTTTTTTCAATTCACTCTTGTCACAGGCTGAGCAGAAACACAGGGCCTGGGAGGGAAGGGAAACGGACCGTATAAAGCTGTGGGTTTTTGCCGCTTTAAGGGGTTCGATTGGGGATGATTATCCCGCAGTGTATTTGCTGTTCATAAGGCGGTCAGTATTAATCATTCTGGAGACTGGTTCTTCTGAGAGGGCAGGAAGTGACCGAGTGGATTATGACTCCCTGCAGTGCGCCTGCTCTGTCTGCGCCCTGTTGTTCAACAGTCTTCGGTTTCTCGGGTTTAACAATTGGTAACCTGGTGTTCAATTAAAAGGCCGAGTTTTGCAGTCCCGCCCATTTACACGGCCCAGGTCAACAACACCTCCCCCGAATACCCCGACACCCTTACCCCACACTGCCCAGTGGCGATCCCTGTCATGGCCGAGCGCCGGCAGTAGGAGAAGAACCTTCAGGCGCAGTTCCGGACCTCGCAGGTGATCGAGACCTTGTGGCTTCATTCCAACCTGACCTCACTCGCAGCAGCAATCATTCTTCAATGTGTCCAGAGTTTGCCCACCACTGATCTACCTGGGAGTCCGTTCCAAGTGTCAGCATCAATCATTTCTTCAATGTTTCCAGAGTTTCCACTCCACTGATCTACCTGGGAGTCCGCTCCAAGTGTCAGCATCAATCATTTCTTCAATGTGTCCAGAGTTTTCCCCTCCACTGATTTACCTGGGAGTCCGTTCCAAGTGTCGGTCAATCTTTGTTTCATTGATGGCGGAGTACAAACGACAAGTGCAAAAGACAAGGCTGAAGCTTTTGCTGCAATTTTCAGCCAGAAGTGCCGAGTGGATGACCATCTCGGCCTCCTCCTGAGTTCCCCACCATCACAGAAACAAGTCTTCAGCCAATACAATTTACTTCACGTGATATCAAGAAACGGTTGAGCGCACTGGATAGAGCAAAGGCTTTGGGCCCCGACAACATCCCGGCTGTCGTGCTGAAGACTTGTGCTCCAGAACTACCCGCACCTCTTGCCAAGCAGTTCTTGTCCAGCTACAGCAGTGGCATCTATCCGACAATGTAGACAACTGCCCAGGTATGCCCTGTCCACAAAAAGCAGGACAAATTCAACCCGGCAATTTACCGCCCCATCAGTCTACTCTCAATCACCAGCAAAGTGATGGAAGATGTCAGCAACAGTGCTTTCAAGTGGCACTTACCCATCAATAACCTGCTCACCGATGTCCAGTTTGGGTTCCGCCAGGACCGCACGTCTCCAGGCCTCTGTACAGCCTTTGTCAAAACATAGACAAATGACCTGAATTCCAGAGGTGAGGTGAGAGTGACTGCCCTTGACATCAAGGCAGCATTTGCCAGAGTGTGTCATCAAGGATGTCTAGTAAACTGGAGGTCAATGGGAATCAGGGGTAAACTCTCCACAGTCTGGAGTCGTACCTAGCACAAAGGAAGTTGGTTGTTGCTGTTGGAGGTCAATCATCTCAGCCCCAGGGCATCGCTGTAGGAGGTCCTCAGGGTAGTGTCCTAGACCTAACCAGCTTCAGCTGCTTCATCAATGACCTTCCCTCTATCATAAGGTCATAAGTGGGGTGTACGCTGAAGATTACACAGTGCTCAGTTCCATTTGCAACTCCTCAGATAATGAAGCAATCCATGCCCGCATTCAGCAATACCTGGACAACATTCAGGTTTGGGCGGATAACTAACAAGTAGCATTCACAGCAACAAATGCCGGGCAATGAACATATTCAACAAGAGAGAGTCTTGCCACAGCCCCTTTACATTCAACGGCTTTACCACCGCTGATTCCCCGACCATCAACATCATGGGGGATCTCTCAGAGTTCTTGGACAAGACACCAAAAGGCAGCAGCCAGTATGTTTGAGCAATAGATCAAGATTTATGATGCTTACAGCGTAATATAGTTAACATTGGCGATAGTTCTAACCAGTATCTCGCAGCCCTCGGTCTCTGGAGCCTCTCAGAAACAGATGACTTCATCTTAAGTCTGTTCCTTTGTTCTCGCAGTAAGTCTGTGTGAAGTTATTGTTTGAGTATCAAGGGTTTAACCAATTTCTTATCAGAAGTTGGTTTAGCCAATGTCCATATATGGCCTTTAACAAAGTCACCTTCTTTGATTAGTTCTAATGGTCAAAATACCATTGTCACTCAGTAGCACCTTTTTCCAGAACTTTCCACAACCCTATCCTGCTGTCTTGTCACCTTGTTTGTAGTTTTTCACCCCATTGGAATTTACCATATCTCTTGATTCCTGCTTCCCTGATACAAGCAGTACAAGGCCTTATACCAAGGGCCCAGCCCATGTGTGCAATGTTTCAGTAGTCTTGAGAGTATCCAGACTATCTTACTGCAATCTACCTGCTGGATACCTTAAATCCCATGAACTCTCTCATTTTATAATCCTTTTACTAATTAACTTTTAATTATCTTGGCAATTATTTTTGTTAAGCGAACTCTAATTCCTACTTAGCATTAGGATATGTCATTTAACAATTTAACCTTCAGTCGCAGCCTGTGGCTGTTTCTTATCAGAGCTTAGTCAAAACTGCTACTGATTGTCCTTGCAGCTGCATTCGGAACAAGTTTTAGCATTATAGTTACACAGGAGTAATTATGGGTAATATTATTTGGTCAATGGCTGCACTTGAATTTATATATATATGATTCTCGTCTACGAAATATCTCTAAATATCAGCCTTTCGTACAGGGGTGACCATTGACCAGAAACTTAACTGGACCAGCCACATAAATACTGCAGCTGCAAGAGCAGGACAGAGGCTGGGTATTCTGCTCCTAGTGACTCACCTCCTGACTCCCCAAATCCCTTCCACCAACTACAAGGCACACGTCAGGAGTGGGGTAGCATACCCTCCACTTGCCTGGATAAGTGCAGCTCTACCAACACACAAGAAGCTCGACACCATACATGACAAAGCAGCCCGCTTGATTGGCACCCCATCCACCACCTTAAACATTCACTCCCACCACCAGTACGGAACAAGAAGAAATAATTAGTTTGATTTGAGCAGAAAGGGCTCAGAATAATGAGGAAGCTGATGTATCACATTGGCCCAAATTTTCCGGGGCCTCTGACCGCGGGCGCACCCAGCACATTTCAGGTTTCCGCAGGTGATGTCAAGTTTCAGCTTGACAGATCGTACAAATCCCTGGGAAATGGACATTCACTGGCGGAGAGTGGTTTTTTTTGCCAACTGATGGCCAGCAAATGCCCGTGAAAATCTTACGCCTGTTAAAAGCGAGTTTAAGCCCTTCTTTTAACAGAATAAGGATTTTAATAAATATTTTAAAAATTATTTAAAGAGAAAAAACCTTTAAAATTTGATTAGCTTATTTTTGGAACATTTAAAAATGTTTAAATTTATTTTTTCAAAAATTGATTTTTTTCAAAATTTGTGTATTTATAAAAAAGTTTGTATTTTTATTAATTTTAATACTTTTTTTCAGTTTCGTGAAAAATTATTTTTGGGTGATTTCTATTATTTTTATGGAGATTCCGTATGTAAATGAGATCACCATAAGCATAATGGGAATCCCCCTTTTTTGATTGGTTGCACCGGCCCACCTGATCCCAGGGACATTTGGGAACCACATGCCCTCCTGGGATATGCGGACCTTTATAAAGACGTACGCGTAGAGACCCAGGAGCGCAAGTGTCCGTAGGTCCCGAGGCAGCAGGTAGGTGCGTATTTTACTTGTAGTTCAGAGGCTTTTGCCCGCAGGAAGTCTCCGATCGCAATTTCAGGCCCAATATATTCTCTCTCCACCCTATCCAAAACCACGGGAGCTCTTGTGAGACGCGAAAAACCAAATTGAAACCCAGGACACCTTGGGGAGAATAATGTGGGATTATTCTCCCTAATTCAGCGAGAAGGCGTTCATCGCACGACTCGGCCGCCTTTCCCAGAGTTCCACTATTCTCTAGTTAAATAATCAACTCCACAGGGATCAGGACAAGGCAAGGATCAGCTCAAATTTCAAATTTGCGATTGCTAAAATAAATCAATGAACTTCTATCTCTTGTTTGCAATGAAGTAACCTGGGTATAAATAGGAAAATTTGCAACGATTTTTGAATTAATTCTTCGGATACGGGCTTCGCTGACAAGGCCAGCATTTATTGCCCAAAGCTAGTTGCCCTTAAGAAGGTGCAGTGAGCTGTCATCTTGAACCGCTGCAGTCCATATGGTAAACGTACTCCCTCAGTGTTGATACATAGATACATAGATACATAGAAGATAGGAGCAGGAGTAGGCCATCCGGCCCTTCGAGCCTGCTCCGCCATTTAATGAGATCATGGCTGATCCTTCAATTCAGTATCCCGTCCCCGCCTTCTCTCCGTAACCCTTAACCCCTTTTGCCTGTAGAAATATATCTAATTCCCTCTTAAATATATTTAATGAGCTGGCGTACACTGCCCTCTGTGGCAATGAGTTCCACAGGTTCACCACTCTCTGAGTGAAGAAATTCCCCCTCATTTCTGTCCTAAATGGTTTAGCCCTTATCCTTAAATTATGTCCTCTAGTTCTGTTCTCACCCGCCAAGGGAAACATTCCTTCTGCATCTAATCTGTCTAGACCTGTCAGAATTTTATACACTTCTATGAGGTCCCCTCTCAATCTTCTAAACTCCAGTGTGTACATCCCTAAACTACATAGTCTCTCCTCATAGGTCAATCCCGCCATTCCTGGTATCAGCCTGGTGAATCGCCGCTGCACCCCCTCCATGGCAAGAACATCTTTCCTCAGATGAGGCGACCAAAACTGTACACAGTACTCGAGGTGTGGTCTCACCAGTGCCCTGTACAGCTGCAGCAAGGTATCCCTGTTCCTGTATTCCAACCCTTTTGCTATGAAGGCCAGCATACCGTTTGCCTTCTTGACCGCCTGTTGCACCTGCATGCTCGCCTTCAGTGACTGGTGTACAAGAACACCCAGGTCTCTCTGTACTTCCCCCTCTCCCAATTTATTGCCATTTAAATAATAATTTGCCCTCCCGTTCCTGCACCCAAGGTGGATAACTTCGCACTTGTCCACATTATAGTGCATCTGCCATTTATCCGCCCAATCACCCAGTCTGTCCAAATCGCTCTGGAGCTTCCTGGTCTCCTCCTCTGAGCCCACCCCCCCTCCTAGTTTAGTGTCGTCTGCAAATTTGGAAATGCTGCATTCGACTCCCTGATCCAGGTCATTAATATAAATTGTGAACAGCTGGGGACCCAGGACAGATCCCTGTGGTACCCCACTTGTTACTGCCTGCCATTCAGAAAATGAGCCGTTTATTCCAACTCTCTGTTTTCTATCTGACAGCCAGTTCTCTATCCACGTCAATACTTTCCCCTTTATCCCATGAGCTTCAATTTTCCATGCTAATCTTTTATGTGGGACCTTATCGAAGGCCTTTTGGAAGTCCAGGTACACCACATCTACTGGCTCTCCCCCATCTATTTTACCAGTTACTCCCTCAAAAAATTCCAATAGATTAGTCAAGCACGATTTACCCTTTGTAAATCCATGTTGACTCTGTCCTATCCTGTCCCCATTTGCTAAGTGCTCGGCTATTTCATCCTTAATGATGGACTCCAGCATTTTGCCCACAACTGATGTAAGGCTTACAGGTCTGTAATTACCTGCTTTTTCCCTACCCCCCTTTTTGAATAGTGGGGTAACGTTAGCTACCCTCCAATCCATGGGCACTGTTCCCGAGTCTAATGAATTCTGAAAAATCATGCTTAGTGCATCCGCTATCTCTCGGGCCACCTCCTTCAGTACCCTAGGATGCATGTTATCAGGCCCTGGGGATTTGTCCGCCTTCAATCCCTTTAGCTTCCTTAACACCATATCCTTAGAGATATTGATTTGCGTCAGTTCCTCCTTTGCCAATGTCCCTATTTTTCCCGATATCCCAGGGAGGTTTTTTGTGTCTTCCTTCGTAAAGACTGACCCAAAGTATGCATTTAGTTGGTCTGCCATTTCCTTATTTCCCATTATATATTCCCCCGTATCTGACTGCAATGGACCAACTTTGGTTTTCACCAGTCTTTTCCTCTTGATATACTTATAAAAGCTTTTGGAGTTAGTTTTTATATTTTCCGCCAGCTTGCTTTCGTAAGCTATTTTGCCCTTCTTGATTAAGCCCTTTGCCCTCCTTTGCTCTATCTTAAACTGTTCCCAATCTTCCGCTCTGGCGCGTTTTTTGGCTATTTTATACGCCCTATCTTTGGATTTTATGCTGTCTCTAATTTCCCCTGTTATCCACGGTTGAGTCACCTTTTTAGATTTCCTTTTATGCCAGATTGGTATAAACAATTTTTGCAATTTTGTCATTCTATCTTTAAATGCTTGCCATTGTTTATCTACCTCCAGTCCTCCCAGGAACGTTGTCCAATCAGACCTACTCAGTTCCCGTCTAATGGCATCATAATTCCCCTTGTTTAAATTCAGGACCTGAGTCTCTGAGTCAATTTCTTCGCTCTCCATTTCGAGTGAGAAATCGATCATGTTATGATCGCTCTGACCCAAGGGTCCCCGTACAACAAGATTACTAATTAGTCCCTTCTCATTGCACAGTACCCAGTCCAATATAGCCTGTTCCCGAGTTGGTTCCTCGACATATTGATCCAGATAACCATCCCTTAAACACTCAAGGAATTCCTCCTCCTCATTATTTTTACTGATTAGGCTAGTCCAATCTATATGTAAGTTAAAGTCACCTATGATGACAGCTGTGCTCTTATTGCACGCTTCTCTAATTTCCCTCGTGATGCCCTCCCCAACCTCTATTTTACTATTTGGAGGCCTATATACCACTCCTATTAATGTTTTTCGCCCCTCGCTATTTCTTAGCTCCACCCATATAGATTCTGTATTAACTGAGTTAATATCCTTCCTTTCAATTGCATTTATCCCCTCTTTTACCAGCAATGCTACCCCTCCTCCCTTTCTTTTTTGTCGATCCTTCCTAAATACTGAATACCCCTGTATGTTAAGCTCCCAGCCCTGCTCACCCTGCAACCATGTTTCCGTAATCCCAATTAGATCATAATTATTAACCTCTATTTCCACAGCTAATTCATCTACCTTGTTCCTGATGCTTCTCGCATTAAGGTATAAAACCCTCAGGCTTTTTTTATGCTCACATTTTTTATGAATTAGTTTGGCCCTTTGTTTTTTGTTCCTCTCCTTTTTACCATTTATTTCTGTCTGCCTTTCACTTTCCTCTATTTCACTACATGGGTTTCTAGCCCCCTGCCATACTAGTTTAAATGCTCCCGAACTGCTTTATCAAAATTTACCCCGAGAACATCAGTTCCATCTTTGCACAGGTGTCGACCGTCCCTTTTGTATAGGTCACACCTACCACAAAACTGGTCCCAATGCCTCAAAAATTTAAAACCCTCCCTCTTACACCACTGCTCAAGCCACGTATTTAGCCTAACTATCCTGTTCTCTGTACTCTTACTAGCACGTGGCACTGGTAGTAATCCAGAGATTACTACCTTCGAGGTCCTACTTTTTAGCTTGGCTCCTAACTCCCTAAATTCTACTTGTAGGACCTCTTCCCTTTTTTTAGCTACGTCGTTGGTACCAACATGTATCACGACAACTGGCTGTTCCCCCTCCCCCTCCAGAATGTTCTGCACCCGCGCCGAGACATCCTTGACCCTTGCACATAGGTAGGGATTTCCAGGATTTGGACCCAGTGACGATGAAGGAACGGTATTATATGTTCCAGTCAGGATGGTGTGTGACTTGAATTGGAAGCTGGCCGCTCCCACGCGTCTGCTGCCCTTGTCCTACTCGCTGGCAGTGATTGCCGGTTCGGGAGATGCTGTCCAAGAAGCCTTGGCGAGTTGCTGCAGTTCATCTTGTAGTTAATACCCATTACAGAAACGGTGCACCAGTGATGGAGGGAGTGTGTGTTTAACATAGAACCATAGGAACAGGAGTGGACCAATCTGCCCCTTGAGCCTGCTACACCATTCAATTAGATCAGGGATGATCTTTACCCTAACTACATATATCCGCCTTCACTCCATATGCTTTAATAACCTTGGCTAGCAAAAAGCTATCGATCTCCGATTTAAAATTATTAGTTTCGTTAGCATCTACTGCTTTTTGTGGGAGAGAGTTCCAAAGTTCCACCACCATTTTCGGAAATTAGTATTTCCTAACATCTCTCCTGAAAGGCCTTGCTCTGACTTAATGGTTCTGTTCCCTGTCCTAGACTCGCCAGACAGCGGAAAGCCTTTCTCTCCGCCCTATCATAGAATCATCTAATTGTTGCAGCACAGTAGGAGGCCATTCGGCCCGTCGAGCCGTTGCCGGTTCTCTGCAAGAGCACTTCAGCTGTTCCCACTTCCCCGCCCATTCCTCGTAGCCCTGCAATCACTTTCCCTTCAGGTACTTATCAAATTCCCTTTTGAAAGCCACGATTGAATCTGCCTCCACCACCCGTTCAGGCAGTGCATTACAGATCATAACCACTCGCTGAGTAAAACAGTTTTTCGTCCCATCGCCTTTGTTTCTTCTGCCAATCACCTTAAATCTGTGTCCTCTGGTTCTCGACCTTTCCGCCAATGGGAACAGTTTCTCTCTATCTACTCTGTCTAGACCTCTCATGATTTTGAGCAAGAAATCTTCTCTCAATCTTCTCTGCGCTAACGAAAACAACCCCAGTTTCTCCAGTCTATCCACGTAACTGATGTCCTTCATCCCTGGAACCATCCCTGTAAATATTTTCTGAACCCTCTCTAAAGCCTTGCCTTCCTTCCTAAAGTGCGGTGCCCAGAATTGGACACAATGCTCCAGTTGTGGCCGAACCAGTATTTTATAAACCTTCATCATAACTTATTTGCTTCAGTATTCTTATCCTCTATTTATAAAGCACAGGATTCTGTATGTTTTTTTAACCGCTTTCTCAACCTGCCCTGCCACCTTCAAAAAATTGTGTACATATATTCCCATGACTCTCTGTTCCTGCAACCACTTTGGAATTGTACTCTTTAGTTCATATTGCCTCTCCTCGTTCTTCCTACCAAAATATATCACTTCACACTTTTCTGTGTTAAACTTCATCTGCCATGTGTCCGCCCATTCCACCAGCCTGTCTAAGCCCTCTTGAAGTCTATCCCTGTCCTCCTCACTGTTCACAATACTTCCAAGTTTTGTGTCATCCGCAAAATTTGAAATAGTGCCAGTTACAACAAGTCCAAATCATTAATATATATCAAGAAAGCACTGGTCATAGTAGCGACCCCATCCCTGGGGAACAACACTGTGTACCTTCCTCCAGTCCGGAAAAGAAACATTCACCACTACTCTCTGTTTCCTGTCACTTAGCCAATTTCGTCTCCATGCTGCCACTGTCTCTTTTATTCCATGGGCTTCAACTTTGCTGGCAAGCCGATTATGTGGCACTTTATCAAACGCCTTTTTGAAGTCCATGTACACCACATCAAGCGCATTGGCCTAATCAAGCCTCTCTCTTGCCTCATCAAAAAAATTCAATCAAGTGAGTCAAACACGATTTGCATTTAACAAATCCGTGCTGGCTTCCCTTAATTAATCCAGACTTGTCCAAGTTACTGTTAATTTTGTCCCGGATTATTCCTTTCAAAACCCTAAAAAAAACTTAATTTATTTCACCTATTAACCTTCTATATTTCAATATAGAAGGTTAATGGGTGAAATAAATAGTTCATGTAATCTCTCTTAATAGTCTAACCCTTGGAGCCCTGGTAACATTCTGGTGAATCTGCGCTGTAATCCTTCCAAGGCCAATATCTCCTTTCTGAGGTGTGGTTCCCAGAACTGTAAACAGTATTCCAGATGTGGTCTAAGCAGGGCTTTGTATAGCTGCAGCAAAACATTCTACCCTTTACCTGATAGCCCTCTAGTTATAAATGCTAATATTCCATGAGCCGTTTTGATTATTTTGTATCTGACTAATACATTTTAATAATCTGTGTACATGGACCCCTAAATCTGTTAGGACCTCAACTTTTCCTATCTTTTCACCAGTCAAAATACTCAGATCTAATCGTTTTTGGTCCATGATGTATATCCACACATTTACCTGTATTGAAGACCATCTGCCACACTTTTGCCATTCACTTAATCTATCAATGCATCTTCGTAATGTTAAGTTCCCGTCGACATTACTTACTGTGCCACCAACCTCTGTTTCATCGGCAAACTTGGATATATGACTCTCTATTTTGTTCTGGAAGACATTAATAAATTAAGTGAATTGTTTAAGTCCCAGCAAAGTTCTTGTCGGACACCAATAGTCACTTCCTTCCAATGCGAGTATATATTCATTATCCCTACTCTCTCTCCTACTGCCTAACCAGTATCCTAACCACGTCAATAATTTGCCTTCAACTCCATGAACTTTAATTTGAGCGAACAGTCTCTTATGTGGAACCCTATCGAATGCCTTCTGGGATTCAATATGAACAATATCAATATACATTTTCCTCACTACCGCTTTAGTTATCCCCTCAAAAAAATTCAAATAGGTTCGTTAGACATGATCTCCCATTTACAAATCCATGTTGGCTCTCTCTAATCAGCTCGATATTGTCGAAGTGCTCAGTCACGCTGTCTTTAATTATAGATGCCATTAACTTCCCGACAACAAATATTATACTAAAAGGTCTATAATTACCTGTTTTCTCCCTGAACCTTTCTGTAGAATCTTAAAATTGTGTTACGTTTCTCATTTTAGAACCATCATTGCATTCGATCATATTTTGATCACTTTTAGATAATAGTTCTCTTACTGTTAGATTAATAATAAGACTGGCTCATTATTCATTACTAAATCTAGTATGGCCTACCCTCCTGTTGGTTCTTCAACTTATTGCTCCAGAAAACTATCTTGAATGGACTCAATAAATCCACTACCTTTCCGACTTGAGCTACTGTTCTCTTCACATTCTTTCTGAAAGTTAAAGTCTCAAAATAAAACAACCATTATTTTGCTGTAATCCTCTCTAATCTCTGAATTAACATATTCTGTATCGTCATTCCTGCTATCGGGAAGCTTGTAGATAACTCCCATTAAAGCATTAAGTACAAGCTTATTCCTCAATTCCCACCACAGAGTCTCAGCTGATTATTGTCTCTTACCTGTATCCTCTCTTATTAATGCTGTAATATACCTTTAATCGTTAAGGCTACCAATCCTCTTCTTACAGATTCCCTATCCTTTCTACAGAATGGATACCCTCGAATATGTATCTCCCAATCATGACCAGATTACAGCATGTCCCAGTAATAACTACTATTAGTGCCCTCAAAGCTGTATTTAAGAACATAAGCAATGGGAGCAGGAGTAGGCCATACGGGCCCTCGAGCCTGCTCCGTCATTCAATAAGATCATGGCTGATGTTCTACCTCAACTCCACCCTCCCGCATTAACTTCATATCCCTTGATTCCGTTAATATCCAAAAAACTACTGATCTATGTCTGAGCACCCACAGTCTTCTGGTGTAGAGAATTCCAAAGATTCGCAAATATCTGAGTGAAGAAATTCCATCTCATCTCAGTCCTAAATTGCCGAGCCCTTATTCTGAGACTGTGTTCCCTAGTTCTAGACTCCACAGACAGGGGAAACCTCTCCCAGCATCAACCCTGTCAAGCCCTGTAATAAGGTTATATGTTTCAATGAGATCACCTCACATTCTTCTAAATTCTCGGGAGTATGGGCCTAGTCTCTTCAATCTCTCCTCATAGGACAATCCCCTCATCCCAAGCAATCAGTCTGTTGGACCTTCGTTACAGGCACTCTAAGGCAAGTATATCCTTCCTTAGGTAAGGAGACCAAAACTTTACACAGTACTCCAGGTGTGGTCTCACCAAGGACTGATATAATTGCAGTACGACTTATTACCTCTTATACTTCAATCTTTTTTTTAAATTAAAGCTAACATATCATTTGATTTCCTAATTGCTTGCTGTACCTCCATGCTAACTTGCAGTGTATAAGGACACCCAGTTCCCTCTCAATCCCAACATTTCCCGATTTCCTACCATTTAAGAATATTCTGTCTTTCTATTTTTCCTACCAAAGTGGATAACTTCACATTCTCCACGTTATGTTCCATCTGCCATGTTATTTACCAATCACTTAACCTGTCGATATCCCTTTGAAACATATTTGCATCCTGCCTCACAACTTACTTTCACACCTAGCTTTGTATCATCAGCAACCGCGGATCCATTTGACAAATTTGAGCCTCCAATTCACTAAATGTATTTCTCATACCCCGTACCTTAGTATATAAAACTCTTATTTGGGAAAGAGACCCTAAGCTGAACTTTTGACCTGATGCTGTCTTTCCTACACCGTTTAACAACCGTTGGTTGTGGTGGTTGAAGATTAATCATCAAAGCCCCAGGACAACGCTGCAGGAGTTCCTCAGGGCGGTGTCCTAGGCCCAAACATCTTCAGCCAGCTGCAGCTACTCGAAATCCGCGTTTCGGAGCTGGAGCTGCGGCTGGAGTCACTGTGGAGCATCCACGAAGCTGAGATCTTTGTGGATAGCAGGTTTAACGAGGTGGTCACATCGCAGGTAAAGAGTGCACAGGCTGACAGGGAATGGGTGACCGCCAGGCAGAGTAAATGAACTAGGAAAGTAGTGCAGGAGTCACCTGGGTCCATCTCCCTCTCCGACAGATTTTCCATTTTGGATACTGATGGGGGAGATGGTTTCTCAGGAGAATGCAGCAAGAGCCAAGACCGTGGCACTACGAGTGGCTCAGCTGCACAGGAGGGGAGGAACAAGAGTGGGAGAGCAATAGTGATAGGGGATTCTATAGTAAGGGGAACAGATAGACGTTTCTGTGACCGCAGACGTGACTCCCGGATGGCATGTTGCTTCCTTGGTGCCAGGGTCAAGGATGTCACTGAACGGCTGCAGGACATTCCGAAGGGGGAGGGCGAACATTTAGAGGTCGTGGTTCACATTGGTACCAACGACATGGGTAGACAGAGGGATGAGGTCCTACAAAAAGAATTAAGGGAGCTAGGTAGCACATTAAAAAGCAGGACCTCAAAGGTTATATTCTTGGATTACTCCCGGTGCCACGTGCTAGTGAGTATAGGAATAGGAGGATAGAGCAGATGAATGCGTGGCTAAAGAGTTGGTGCAGGAGGGAGGCTTTAGTTTCCTGGATCACTGGGTCTTCTTCTGGGGAAGATGGGACCTGTACAAATCGGAAGGGTTGCACCTGAACCGGAACAGGATCAACATCCTTGCGGGAAGGTTTGCTAGTACTGTTTTTTTTTGGGGGGGGGCTGTTAAACTAACTTGGCAGGGGGATGGGATACGGAGTGGAGATACAGTCGGGGGTGATGCACAGCCAAATGTAGAGGAAAAAACAAGTCAGCCTGGAAGGCAGAGCAAAAATGTAACGGCACAAGGGAGTATGGCAAGGCTGGATGGCATTTATTTTAATGCAAGGAGTCTTGCGAGTAAGGCAGATGAATTGAAGATGTTGATGAACACATGGGAGAATGATAATGTTGCTATCACAGAGACGTGGTTGAGGGATAGGCAGGACTGGCAGCTCAATATTCCGGTGTATGGAATCTTCAGGCGAGACAGAGGGGGGTGTAAAAGAGGAGGGGGTGTAGCAATATTAATCAAGGAGTCAATTACTGCTGTAAGGAGGGATGATATCTCAGCAGGTTCCTCTAATGAGGCCATATGGGTAGAACCTTAAAACAAAAAGGGGGCAAGCACTTTGCTGGGAGTGTACTATAGGCCCCCAAACAGTCAGGGGGAGATAGAGGAACAGATATATAGGCAAATCTCAGAGAAGTGTAGAAATATTTGGGTAATAATAGTAGGGGATTTGAACTTCCCCAATATTAACTGGGATAGTCAGAATGTGAAAGGCTTAGAGGGTGCAGAATTCTTAAAGAGCATCCCGGAGTGCTTTTTGAGCCAGCACGTAGAAAGTCGTACAAGAGAGGGGTCGGTACTTGATCTAATTCTAGGGAATGTAGCCGGGCAAGTGGTAGAAGTGTCAGTTGGAGAGCATTTTGGTAACAGTGACCATAATTCGGTTAGATTCAAGGTAGTCATGGAATAGGACAAAGATGGACCGGAAATAAAGTTTCTAAATTGGGGGAAGGACGATTTTAATATGATAAGGCAGGATCTGGCTAAAGTGGATTGGGATCAGCTACGTGTAAGAAAATCCACATCAGAGCAGTGGGCGTCTTTCGGAAAGGAAATAGAGAGAGCACAACGCCAACATGTTCCCGTAAAGGTCAAGGGTGGGACCAACAGGCCCAGGGAACCCTGGACGTCAAGGGTTATATAAGAATGAATTAGGAATAAAAGGGAAGCTTTTGGCAGATACAAACGACTGAAAACAGTGGAAACCCTAGAGGAATATAGAAAGTGCAGGGGGTTACTTAAAAAATAAATTAGGAGAGCGAAAAGGGGGCATGAAATAACACTGGTGGGCAAAATAAAGGAAAATCCCAAGGTGTTTTATAAGTATATTAAGGGCAAGAGGATAACCAGGGAAAGAGTAGGGCCCATTAGGGACCCAAGTGGCAATCTGTGTGTAGAGCCGGAAGATGTGGGTGAGGTTTTAACTGAATATTTTGCATCTGTGTTCACTATGAAGAGGGACGATGTAGCCATAGAAATCAGGCAGGGGGATTGTGATATACTTGAACAAATTATTATTCAGAGGGAGGGGGCACTTGCACTTTTAGCAGGCTTAAAAGTGGATAAATCCCCAGGCCCAGACGAGATGTATCCCAGGCTGCTGTGTGTGGCTTGGGAGGAGATTGCAGGGCTCTGACACAAATTTTCAGAACCTTTCTGGCCACAGGGGAGGTGCCAGATGACTGGAGGATATCTAACATAGTACCATTATTCAAGTAAGGTAGTAGGGATAAACCAGGGAATTACAGGCCAGTGAGCCTGATATCAGTGGTAGGGAAGTTATTGGAAAAAATTCTGAGGGACAGAATTTGTCTCCACTTGGAGAGGCAAGGATTAATTAAGGATAGTCAGCATGGTTTTGTCAGGGGGAGATCATGTCTTACCAATTTGATTGAATGTTTCGATGGGGTGACTAGCTTTGTGGATGAGGGTAGTGCAGTTGATGTAGTCTACATGGACTCCAGTAAGGCTTTTGACAAAGTCCCGCATGGGAGACTGGTCAAGAAGGTAAGAGCCCATGTTATTCAGGGCAATTTGGCACATTGGATCCAAAATTGGCTTAGTGGCAGGAGTCAGAGAGTGATGGTCGAAGGTTGTTTTTGTGACTGGAAGCCTGTGTCCAGTGGTGTACCGCAGGGATCGCTGCTGGGTCCTTTGTTGTTTGTAGTGTATATTCATGATTTAGATATGAATGTAGGAGGTATGATCAGTAAGTTCGCAGATGACACGAAAATTGGTGGGGTGGTAAATAGCGAGGAGGGAAGCCTCAGGCTACAGGACGAGATAAACGGTTTGGTCAGACGGGCAGAACAGTGGCAAATGCAATTTAACCTTGAAAAGTGTGAGGTGATGCATTTTAGGAGGACTAACAAGGCAAGGGAATACACAATTAATGTTAGGACCAAAGGAAGGACAGAGGATCAAAGGGACCTTGGTGTGCATGTATATAGATCCCTGAAGGCACCGGGACAGGTAGATAAGATGGTTAAAAAGGCATAGGGGATACTTGGCTTCATTAACCGAGTCATAGAATATAAGAGCAGGGAGTTTATGATGGAGCTGTACCAAACGCTAGTTAGGCCACAGCTAGAATACTGTGTGCAGTTCTGGTCGCCACACTATAGGAAGGATCTGATTGCATTGGAGAGGATGCAGCGGAAATTCAGTAGGATGTTACCTGGGCTGGAGCGCTTCAGCTTTGAAGAGAGACTGGACATGCTGGGGTTGTTTTCCTTAGAGAAGAGAAGGCTTAGGGGGGACCTGATTGTGGTGTACAAAATTATGGGGGGCATAGATAGTTTAGATAGAAATGAACTTTTCCCATTACTAGAGTGGTCAATAACCAGGGGGCATAGATTCAAGGTAAGGGGCAGGAGCTTTAGAGGGGAATTGAGGAAATACTTTTTCACCCAGAGGGTGGTTGGAATCTGGACCTCACTGCCTAAAAGGGTGGTAGAGGCAGGAACCATCACAACATTCAAGAAGCATTTAGATGAGCACTTGAAACGCCATAGCATACAAGGCTACGAACCAAGTGCTGGAAAATGGGATTAGAATAGATAGGGCTTGATGGCCGGCGCGGACACGATGGGCCGAAGGGCCTCTTTCTGTGCTGTATAAATCTATGTCTCTATGACTATGGCTATGAGGTAATGAATCCGGGAATATTCCGATAATCCTCCCTCTGTGTGTGAGGCCACGCTCGGGGAGGGAACTTCTGTAACCTCAGCAAAAACGGTCGAGGAAGTTACACCTGAAATATTTGTAGACTCTGATTAATGGGAAATAAAGGGAGAGACTCCCCTCTCCCATAAATTAGTTCTGCAGGAACGGTGCAGAATAAACTTTCATTTTTTTCAAACCATCCCGTGGGAAGGATTTTACAGCAGCAGTCATCACCGTTTCCAATTCTCTTTTGCAATTTACAATTCAATCTGCCCCAACTATACTTTCAGGTATTGCAGGCCCGATAACAACAACTCGCTGTGCAAACAATTGTTTCCTCATGTCGCGTCTGGTTCTTTTGTCAATTACCTTGACATTCGCAGAAGAGTTTGAACAGGGCGGGTCAATATGATTGGAGCTATTTGCTTGTGTAGCGGATAAAGAAAGACATTGACTGGTTGGGCGGAATGGATTGTTTCTGTGTTATAACATCGATGTATTTCTGTGTACATTGACTTCTCACGGTTTAGCATTAGTATTAGGACCCTGGGAAAATGATTGGGGATCTCAGGGTGTTAGAGCACTGGGGCAAGACCTGGGATCAGGGAGCACTGGGGATGTGGCCTAAAGGTTTGTGAACAGAGAGACCGGCTCTGGAGTTAGGTAGTTTGTGCAAATATGAAAAGTGGCTGTCTGGGATCCAGAAATTCGAACAACTGAGAATGTACATGTGTCTTTGAAAGGTTTATTCATCTATTCCGAGGTTAAAATATATTAATGTAAACCCAGGTTTTTGAGACATGCTGAGGCTTTGAAGTTTATCCTTCATGCAAGGCAATAAAATAAACAATGCAATCATTAGATTTAATGCTGTTGATGCTGAAATGAAGTTTTTATTTTTTATTTTGAACCTTATTTTGAAGATCAGACATTTCAGATACTGAAAAAAGGCAGGCATTATTTTTAAGAGCTCTTTGATTAATTTGATTGGTTCATTAAAAGATTCATTCCTATGCCGGCTCTGTGAAAGAGCCTCCATTTAGTCCCACTCCTCTGCTCCTTCCCCAAAGCCCTGCACATTTTTCCCCTTCAAGTATTCATTCAATTCCCTTTTCAAAGTTACTGTTGAAACTGCTTCTACCACCCTTTCAAAGCATTGCATTCCAGATCATAGCAATTCGCTGCGAGAGACAAATTCACCTCATCTTCCCTCTGATTCAATCGCTAATTATCTTAAAAATATAAATTTTTAGATACCTTGATATTATATTATTATTTGTGGTCAGAAATCCAGGTAAATTGCAGTTTGGGAAGCGGAGATGTGGATTTGGCTTCTCTGTGGTACAGGCGGAGGAGCTGGGGTGTTCAAACTGAGGCTCTACAACAACACCACTGGAAGGAGCGTGCAATTACATCATGGCCTGTTCATACAGGAGTTATCCTTAATAAATGTGAAGAGAATGGAGGAAATGAACAGAGCTGCACAAATTCCAATAAAGGATAGATAAACCTCACACCTTGCCGGATCTCCCAGGATCATCCTAAAGCACTTGACACAGATTATTTTGGAGGGGCAGTGAGTATTATGCCTGCACACCAGCAGCAGCAGTTATTTTATCAGGTATGGGTGTAATGATGCAGTACAATAAAGGGATTTGTGCAAGTGAGATTTGGCGGGGCAAATGACAAGCCTCTTCACGATGGCCTCCTTCACGTATCTCCAGGGCAGTCCTCAGTTGCCGCATCAGTCAGTGCTTTCCAGTAGCTCAGCATCTCGCAGGGTTTCACCCCGTGAGAGGTCACGAGTTTCCGAAAGTCGCAAATAGAAAACGGGACCTTTGAATTGTAGAATGCTTGCCGCGAGTGGATTTCCACCGGCGCTATCTTCAACTTAGCCACGCAGAGAGCGACGAAAACGTCCTCGAGTTTCAATCTGGGGACGGTATTCGAAACGCTCCAAACTCGGAAAGCGACATCGGTCGTCAGCAGGTACCCAGTGCCAGAGCAGAATGGCGGATACGTTTCCAGACGGTATTCCTGTTCACTCACCTACCATTTACTGGATTTGTCCCTGTTGGGTCTTGCATTTCTCTGTATGTAGCCGGAGAAGATATTCCTGCGAGTGGTTCGTGACAGGAGGAGCTTTCTCAGATAATCAGCGTTGACAAACATGTCTGAATCGGTTTTCATCACAAAGGAGGCGGATGGACAAAATCGGCTCACCCATTCGAGGCCCATCAGCACCTTGGTGGTCAGGTTGAAATAAGTGTCGCTGAACTCTTTCTGTATGATGTCTTTGTGCAGTAAACCTTCCTCTAGCAGATGCTTCTGATGCTCCCGGCTGTACCCGAGCAGGAAGTAGGTCACTACCCTCTTGCCATGTGATGTCCGCTCTCTGCCCCAGGTCTGGCGAATGGCCGAGCGAGCTTCGAACTGGTCCTGGGCACTGGTGACAAGAAGGACCAGGAATGGGGGACCGACGTCACACCTGCTGTCTGGTCGCATTAAGAAGGAGCCGTCATTTAACTCTGGGTAATGCCAATAGTCAGAAATGTTGCGGCTTAAATATCCGAGTAATATATATATCAGCAAAAGGGTAACACAAGCAAATTAACATTTGTAGTACGTCATTAGGAACACCATATTTTACCAGAAAATATCCTAATGTTTTAAATCAGCTGTAAAACAAAAGAAACAATTTGATTTTGGTAGATTCCGGGTAATTCAAGGGGAAAACTTTGCAGTTTAAGATTATTTGGCTCGATTAGTAACATAAAGGTCTGCTGGTAGAAACAGTGGATGTCCAAAGTTAGAAAGAGTGGTGTACCAATGCTAAACACAGTGGAGGTCCAATGCTAAAAACACTGGAGGTGCAAAGCTAGCAACAATAGAGGTCCATAGCAAGAAAACGTGACTAACCAAAGCGAGAAAAAGTGGAGGTCCAAAGCAAGAAACAGTGAAGGTCCAAAGCTAGAAACAAAGAAGGTCCAAAGCTAGAAAGAGTGAAGGTCCAAAGCTAGAAACTGTGAAGTTCCAAAGCTAGAAAGAGTGAAGGTCCAAAGCTAGAAACTGTGAAGTTCCAAAGCTAGAAACAGCGAAGGTCCAAAGCTGGAAAGAGTGGCGGTCCAAAGCTAGAAACTGCGAAGGTCCAAATCTAGAAACTGTGAAGGTCCAAAGCTAGAAAGAGTGGAGGTCCAAAGCTAGAAACAGTGGAGATCCAAAGCTAGAAACAGTGAAGGTCCAAAGCTAGAAACAGTGGAGGTCCAAAACTAGAACCTGTGATGGTCCAAAGCTAGAAACAGTGGAGGTCCAAAGCTAGAAAATGTGAAGGTCCAAAGCTAGAAACAGTGAAGTTCCAAAGCAAGAAAGAGTGGAGCTCCAAAGCTAGAAACAGTGAAGGTCCAAAGCTAGAAACAGTGGAGGTCCAAAGCTAGAAACTGTGGAGATCCAAAGCTAGAAAATGTGAAGGTCCAAAGCTAGAAACAGTGGAGGTTCAAAGCTAGAAACTTTGAAGATCCAAAGCTAGAAACAGTGAAGTTCCAAAGCAAGAAAGAGTGAAGGTCCAAAACTAGAAAGAGAGGAGATCCAAAGGTAGAAACAGTGAAGGTCCAAAGCTAGAAAGTGTGAAGGACAAAGCTAGAAACAGTGGAGGCCCAAATCTAGAAACAGTAGAGATCCAAAGCTTGAAACAGTGAAGGTCCAATGCTAGAAACAGTGGAGGTCTAAAGCTAGAAAGACAGAAGGTCCAAAGCTAGAAACAGTGGAGGTCCGAAGCTAGAAACTGTGAAGGTACAAAGCTAGAAACAGTGGAGATGCAAAGCTAGAAACAGTGGAGATCCAAAGCTAGAAACTGTGGTGGACCAAAGCTAAAAACAGAGGAGCTCCAAAGCTGGAAACAGTGGAGATCCAAAGCTAGAAACAGTGGAGATCCAAAGCTAGAAACTGTGGTGGACCAAAGCTAGAAACAGTGGAGCTCCAAAGCTAGAAACAGTGGAGGTCCAAAGCCAGAAACAGTGGAGCTCCAAAGCTAGAAACAGTGGAGCTACAAAGCTGGAAATAGTGAAGGTCCAAAGCTAGAAACAGTGGAGGTCCAAAGCTAGAAACAGTGAAGGTACAAAGCTAGAAACAGTGAAGGTCCAAAGCTAGAAACAGTGAAGGTCCAAAGCTAGAAACAGTGGAGCTCCAAAGCTAGAAACAGTGGAGCTACAAAGCTGGAAATATTGAAGGTCCAAAGCTAGAAACAGTGGAGGTCCATAGCTAGAAACAGTGAAGGTACAAAGCTAGAAACAGTGAAGGTCCAAAGCTAGAAACAGTGAAGGTCCAAAGCTAGAAACAGTGGTGGTCCAAAGCTAGAATTAGTGGAAGTCCAAAGCTAGAAAGAGTGGAGGTCCAAAGCTAGAAACTGCGAAGATCCAAAGATAGTAACAGTGAATGTCCATAGCTAAAAACAGTGGAGGAACAAAGCTAGAAACAGTGGAGGTCCAAAGCTAGAAACTGTGAAGGTTCAAAGCTAGAAACTGTGAAGGTCCAAAGCTAGAAACAGTGGAGGTTCAAAGTTAGAAAATCTGAACGACCAAAGCTAGAAACAGTGAAGGTTGAAAGCTAGAAACAGTGGAGGTCCAAAACTAGAACCTGTGATGGTCCAAAGCTAGAAACAGTGGAGGTCCAAAGCTAGAAAAAGTGAAGGTCCAAATCTAGAAAGAGTGAAGGTCCAAAGCAAGAAACAGTGGTGGTCCAAAGCTAGAAACAGTGAAGTTCCAAAGCTAGAAACAATGAAGGTCCAAAGCTAGAAACAGTGGAGGTCCTAAGCTAGAAACAGTGGAGGTCCAAAGCTAGAAACTGTAAAGATCCAAAGCTAGAAACAGTGAAGGTCCAAAGCTAGAAACAGTGGAGGTCCAAAGCTAGAAACTGTGGAGATACAAAGCTAGAAACTGTGAAGGTCCAAAGCTAGAAACAGTGGAGGTTCAAAGCTAGAAACTTTGAAGATCCAAAGCTAGAAACAGTGAAGTTCCAAAGCAAAAAAGAGTGAAGGTCCAAAACTAGAAAGAGAGGAGATCCAAAGCAAGAAACAGTGGAGATCCAAAGGTAGAAACAGTGAAGGTCCAAAGCTAGAAAATGTGAAGGACAAAGCTAGAAACAGTGCAGATCCAAAGCTAGAAAGAGTGAATGTCCAATGATAGAAAAAATGGAGATCCAGTGCTCGAAACAGTGGTGGTCCAAAGCTAGAAACAGTGGAGGTCCAAAGCGAGAAAGACTGAAGGTCCAAAGCTAGAAACAGTGGAGATCCAAAGCTTGAAACAGTGAAGGTCCAATGCTAGAAACAGTGGAGGTCCAAAGCGAGAAAGACTGAAGGTCCAAAGCTAGAAACAGTGGAGATCCAAAGCTAGAAACAGTGGAGGTCCGAAGCTAGAAACTGTGAAGGTACAAAGCTAGAAAAAGTGGAGATCCAAAGCTAGAAACAGTGGAGATCCAAAGCTCGAAATTGTGGTGGACCAAAGCTAGAAACAGTGGAGCTCCAAAGCTAGAAACTGTGAAGGTCCAAAGCTAGAAACTGTGAAGGTCCAAAGCCAGAAACAGTGGAGGTTCAAAGTTAGAAAGTCTGAAGGACCAAAGCTAGAAACAGTGAATGTTGAAAGCTAGAAACAGTGGAGGTCCAAAGCTAGAAAATGTGAAGGTCCAAAGCTAGAAACAGTGAAGTTCCAAAGCAAGAAAGAGTGAAGTTCCAAAGCTAGAAACTGTGAAGTTACAAAGGTAGAAACAGCAAAGGTCCAAAGCTGGAAAGAGTGGAGGTCCAAAGCTAGAAACTGCGAAGGTCCTAATCTAGAAACTGTGAAGGTCCAAAGCTAGAAAGAGTGGAGGTCCAAAACTAGAAACTGTGATGGTCCAAAGCTAGAAACTTTGAAGGTCCAAAGCTAGAAACTGTAAAGGTCCAAAGCTAGAAAAAGTGAAGGTTCAAATTTAGAAACAGTGAAGGTCCAAAGCAAGAAACAGTGGTGGTCCAAAGCTAGAAACAGCGAAGTTCCAAAGCTAGAAACTGTAAAGGTCCAAAGCTAGAAACAGTGAAGGTCCAAAGCTAGAAACAGTGGAGGTCCAAAGCTAGAAACTGTGGAGATCCAAAGCTAGAAAATGTGAAGGTCCAAAGCTAGAAACAGTGGAGGTTCAAAGCTAGAAACTTTGAAGATCCAAAGCTAGAAACAGTGAAGTTCCAAAGCAAGAAAGAGTGAAGGTCCAAAACTAGAAAGAGAGGAGATCCAAAGGTAGAAACAGTGAAGGTCCAAAGCTAGAAAGTGTGAAGGACAAAGCTAGAAACAGTGGAGGCCCAAAGCTAGAAACAGTAGAGATCCAAAGCTTGAAACAGTGAAGGTCCAATGCTAGAAACAGTGGAGGTCTAAAGCTAGAAAGACAGAAGGTCCAAAGCTAGAAACAGTGGAGGTCCGAAGCTAGAAACTGTGAAGGTACAAAGCTAGAAACAGTGGAGATGCAAAGCTAGAAACAGTGGAGATCCAAAGCTAGAAACTGTGGTGGACCAAAGCTAAAAACAGAGGAGCTCCAAAGCTGGAAACAGTGGAGATCCAAAGCTAGAAACATTGGAGATCCAAAGCTAGAAACTGTGGTGGACCAAAGCTAGAAACAGTGGAGCTCCAAAGCTAGAAACAGTGGAGGTCCAAAGCCAGAAACAGTGGAGCTCCAAAGCTAGAAACAGTGGAGCTACAAAGCTGGAAATAGTGAAGGTCCAAAGCTAGAAACAGTGGAGGTCCAAAGCTAGAAACAGTGAAGGTACAAAGCTAGAAACAGTGAAGGTCCAAAGCTAGAAACAGTGAAGGTCCAAAGCTAGAAACAGTGGAGCTCCAAAGCTAGAAACAGTGGAGCTACAAAGCTGGAAATATTGAAGGTCCAAAGCTAGAAACAGTGGAGGTCCATAGCTAGAAACAGTGAAGGTACAAAGCTAGAAACAGTGAAGGTCCAAAGCTAGAAACAGTGAAGGTCCAAAGCTAGAAACAGTGGTGGTCCAAAGCTAGAATTAGTGGAAGTCCAAAGCTAGAAAGAGTGGAGGTCCAAAGCTAGAAACTGCGAAGATCCAAAGATAGTAACAGTGAATGTCCATAGCTAAAAACAGTGGAGGAACAAAGCTAGAAACAGTGGAGGTCCAAAGCTAGAAACTGTGAAGGTTCAAAGCTAGAAACTGTGAAGGTCCAAAGCTAGAAACAGTGGAGGTTCAAAGTTAGAAAATCTGAACGACCAAAGCTAGAAACAGTGAAGGTTGAAAGCTAGAAACAGTGGAGGTCCAAAGCTAGAAAATGTGAAGGTCCAAAGCTAGAAACAGTGAAGTTCCAAAGCTAGAAAGAGTGGAAGTCCAAAGCTAGAAAGAGTGAAGTTCCAAAGCTAGAAACAGTGGAGGTCCAAAGCTAGAAAGAGTGAAGGTCCAAAGCTAGAAACTGTGAAGGTCCAAAGCTACAAAGAGTGAAGGTCCAAAGCTAGAAACTGTGAAGTTCCAAAGCTCGAAAGAGTGAAGGTCCAAAGCGAGAAACAGTGAAGGTCCAAAGCTGGAAAGAGTGGAGGTCCAAAGCTAGAAACTGCGAAGGTCCAAAGCTGAAACTGTGAAGTTCTAAAGCTAGAAACTGCGAAGGTACAAAGCTAGAAACTGTGAAGGTCCAAAGCTAGAAAGAGTGGAGGTCCAAAACTAGAAACTGTGATGGTCCAAAGCTAGAAACTTTGAAGGTCCAAAGCTAGAAACTGTAAAGGTCCAAAGCTAGAAAAAGTGAAGGTTCAAATTTAGAAACAGTGAAGGTCCAAAGCAAGAAACAGTGGTGGTCCAAAGCTAGAAACAGCGAAGTTCCAAAGCTAGAAACTGTAAAGGTCCAAAGCTAGAAACAGTGAAGGTCCAAAGCTAGAAACAGTGGAGGTCCAAAGCTAGAAACTGTGGAGATCCAAAGCTAGAAAATGTGAAGGTCCAAAGCTAGAAACAGTGGAGGTTCAAAGCTAGAAACTTTGAAGATCCAAAGCTAGAAACAGTGAAGTTCCAAAGCAAGAAAGAGTGAAGGTCCAAAACTAGAAAGAGAGGAGATCCAAAGGTAGAAACAGTGAAGGTCCAAAGCTAGAAAGTGTGAAGGACAAAGCTAGAAACAGTGGAGGCCCAAAGCTAGAAACAGTAGAGATCCAAAGCTTGAAACAGTGAAGGTCCAATGCTAGAAACAGTGGAGGTCGAAAGCTAGAAAGACAGAAGGTCCAAAGCTAGAAACAGTGGAGGTCCGAAGCTAGAAACTGTGAAGGTACAAAGCTAGAAACAGTGGAGATGCAAAGCTAGAAACAGTGGAGATCCAAAGCTAGAAACTGTGGTGGACCAAAGCTAAAAACAGAGGAGCTCCAAAGCTGGAAACAGTGGAGATCCAAAGCTAGAAACAGTGGAGATCCAAAGCTAGAAACTGTGGTGGACCAAAGCTAGAAACAGTGGAGCTCCAAAGCTAGAAACAGTGGAGGTCCAAAGCCAGAAACAGTGGAGCTCCAAAGCTAGAAACAGTGGAGCTACAAAGCTGGAAATAGTGAATGTCCAAAGCTAGAAACAGTGGAGGTCCAAAGCTAGAAACAGTGAAGGTACAAAGCTAGAAACAGTGAAGGTCCAAAGCTAGAAACAGTGAAGGTCCAAAGCTAGAAACAGTGGAGCTCCAAAGCTAGAAACAGTGGAGCTACAAAGCTGGAAATATTGAAGGTCCAAAGCTAGAAACAGTGGAGGTCCATAGCTAGAAACAGTGAAGGTACAAAGCTAGAAACAGTGAAGGTCCAAAGCTAGAAACAGTGGTGGTCCAAAGCTAGAATTAGTGGAAGTCCAAAGCTAGAAAGAGTGGAGGTCCAAAGCTAGAAACTGCGAAGATCCAAAGATAGTAACAGTGAATGTCCATAGCTAAAAACAGTGGAGGAACAAAGCTAGAAACAGTGGAGGTCCAAAGCTAGAAACTGTGAAGGTTCAAAGCTAGAAACTGTGAAGGTCCAAAGCTAGAAACAGTGGAGGTTCAAAGTTAGAAAATCTGAACGACCAAAGCTAGAAACAGTGAAGGTTGAAAGCTAGAAACAGTGGAGGTCCAAAGCTAGAAAATGTGAAGGTCCAAAGCTAGAAACAGTGAAGTTCCAAAGCTAGAAAGAGTGGAAGTCCAAAGCTAGAAAGAGTGAAGTTCCAAAGCTAGAAACAGTGGAGGTCCAAAGCTAGAAAGAGTGAAGGTCCAAAGCTAGAAACTGTGAAGGTCCAAAGCTACAAAGAGTGAAGGTCCAAAGCTAGAAACTGTGAAGTTCCAAAGCTCGAAAGAGTGAAGGTCCAAAGCGAGAAACAGTGAAGGTCCAAAGCTGGAAAGAGTGGAGGTCCAAAGCTAGAAACTGCGAAGGTCCAAAGCTGAAACTGTGAAGTTCTAAAGCTAGAAACTGCGAAGGTACAAAGCTAGAAACTGTGAAGGTCCAAAGCTAGAAACTGTGAAGATCCAAAGCTAGAAACAGTGGAGATTCAAAGCTAGAAACTGTGAAGGTCCAAACCCAGAAACTGTGAAGGTCCAAAGCTAGAAACAGTGGAGATCCAAAGCTAGAAACAGTGTAGATGCACAACTAGAAACTGTGAAGGTCCAAAGCTAGAAAGAGTGGAGGTTCAAAGCTAGAAACTGTGAAAGTCCAAAGCTAGAAAGAGAGGAGTTCCAAAGCTAGAAACAGTGGAGGTCCAAAGCTAGAAACAGTGGAGATCCAAATCTAGAAACTGTGAAGGTCCAAAGCTAGAAAGAGTGGAGGTCCAAAGCTAGAAACAGTGGAGATCCAAAGCTAGAAACAGTGAAGGTCCAAAGCTAGAAACAGTGGAGGTCCAAAACTAGAACCTGTGATGGTCCAAAGCTAGAAACAGTGGAGGTCCAAAGCTAGAAAAAGTGAAGGTCCAAATCTAGAAAGAGTGAAGGTCCAAAGCAAGAAACAGTGGTGGTCCAAAGCTAGAAACAGTGAAGTTCCAAAGCTAGAAACAATGAAGGTCCAAAGCTAGAAACAGTGGAGGTCCTAAGCTAGAAACAGTGGAGGTCCAAAGCTAGAAACTGTAAAGATCCAAAGCTAGAAACAGTGAAGGTCCAAAGCTAGAAACAGTGGAGGTCCAAAGCTAGAAACTGTGGAGATACAAAGCTAGAAACTGTGAAGGTCCAAAGCTAGAAACAGTGGAGGTTCAAAGCTAGAAACTTTGAAGATCCAAAGCTAGAAACAGTGAAGTTCCAAAGCAAAAAAGAGTGAAGGTCCAAAACTAGAAAGAGAGGAGATCCAAAGCAAGAAACAGTGGAGATCCAAAGGTAGAAACAGTGAAGGTCCAAAGCTAGAAAGTGTGAAGGACAAAGCTAGAAACAGTGCAGATCCAAAGCTAGAAAGAGTGAATGTCCAATGATAGAAAAAATGGAGATCCAGTGCTCGAAACAGTGGTGGTCCAAAGCTAGAAACAGTGGAGGTCCAAAGCGAGAAAGACTGAAGGTCCAAAGCTAGAAACAGTGGAGATCCAAAGCTTGAAACAGTGAAGGTCCAATGCTAGAAACAGTGGAGGTCCAAAGCGAGAAAGACTGAAGGTCCAAAGCTAGAAACAGTGGAGATCCAAAGCTAGAAACAGTGGAGGTCCGAAGCTAGAAACTGTGAAGGTCCAAAGCTAGAAACTGTGAAGGTCCAAAGCCAGAAACAGTGGAGGTTCAAAGTTAGAAACTCTGAAGGACCAAAGCTAGAAACAGTGAATGTTGAAAGCTAGAAACAGTGGAGGTCCAAAGCTAGAAAATGTGAAGGTCCAAAGCTAGAACAGTGAAGTTCCAAAGCAAGAAAGAGTGAAGTTCCAAAGCTAGAAACTGTGAAGTACAAAGGTAAAACAGCAAAGGCCAAAGCTGGAAGAGAGTGGAGGTCCAAAGCTAGAAACTGCGAAGGTCCTAATCTAGAAACTGTGAAGGTCCAAAGCTAGAAAGAGTGGAGGTCCAAAACTAGAACTGTGATGGTCCAAAGCTAGAAACTTTGAAGGTCCAAAGCTAGAAACTGTAAAGGTCCAAAGCTAGAAAAAGTGAAGGTTCAAATTTAGAAACAGTGAAGGTCCAAAGCAAGAAACAGTGGTGGTCCAAAGCTAGAAACAGCGAAGTTCCAAAGCTAGAAACTGTAAAGGTCCAAAGCTAGAAACAGTGAAGGTCCAAAGCTAGAAACAGTGGAGGTTCAAAGCTAGAAACTTTGAAGATCCAAAGCTAGAAACAGTGAAGTTCCAAAGCAAGAAAGAGTGAAGGTCCAAAACTAGAAAGAGAGGAGATCCAAAGGTAGAAACAGTGAAGGTCCAAAGCTAGAAAGTGTGAAGGACAAAGCTAGAAACAGTGGAGGCCCAAAGCTAGAAACAGTAGAGATCCAAAGCTTGAAACAGTGAAGGTCCAATGCTAGAAACAGTGGAGGTCTAAAGCTAGAAAGACAGAAGGTCCAAAGCTAGAAACAGTGGAGGTCCGAAGCTAGAAACTGTGAAGGTACAAAGCTAGAAACAGTGGAGATGCAAAGCTAGAAACAGTGGAGATCCAAAGCTAGAAACTGTGGTGGACCAAAGCTAAAAACAGAGGAGCTCCAAAGCTGGAAACAGTGGAGATCCAAAGCTAGAAACAGTGGAGATCCAAAGCTAGAAACTGTGGTGGACCAAAGCTAGAAACAGTGGAGGTCCAAAGCCAGAAACAGTGGAGCTCCAAAGCTACAAACAGTGGAGCTACAAAGCTGGAAATAGTGAAGGTCCAAAGCTAGAAACAGTGGAGGTCCAAAGCTAGAAACAGTGAAGGTACAAAGCTAGAAACAGTGAAGGTCCAAAGCTAGAAACAGTGAAGGTCCAAAGCTAGAAACAGTGGAGCTCCAAAGCTAGAAACAGTGGAGCTACAAAGCTGGAAATATTGAAGGTCCAAAGCTAGAAACAGTGGAGGTCCATAGCTAGAAACAGTGAAGGTACAAAGCTAGAAACAGTGAAGGTCCAAAGCTAGAAACAGTGAAGGTCCAAAGTTAGAAACAGTGGTGGTCCAAAGCTAGAATTAGTGGAAGTCCAAAGCTAGAAAGAGTGGAGGTCCAAAGCTAGAAACTGCGAAGATCCAAAGATAGTAACAGTGAATGTCCATAGCTAAAAACAGTGGAGGAACAAAGCTAGAAACAGTGGAGGTCCAAAGCTAGAAACTGTGAAGGTTCAAAGCTAGAAACTGTGAAGGTCCAAAGCTAGAAACAGTGGAGGTTCAAAGTTAGAAAATCTGAACGACCAAAGCTAGAAACAGTGAAGGTTGAAAGCTAGAAACAGTGGAGGTCCAAAGCTAGAAAATGTGAAGGTCCAAAGCTAGAAACAGTGAAGTTCCAAAGCTAGAAAGAGTGGAAGTCCAAAGCTAGAAAGAGTGAAGTTCCAAAGCTAGAAACAGTGGAGGTCCAAAGCTAGAAAGAGTGAAGGTCCAAAGCTAGAAACTGTGAAGGTCCAAAGCTACAAAGAGTGAAGGTCCAAAGCTAGAAACTGTGAAGTTCCAAAGCTCGAAAGAGTGAAGGTCCAAAGCGAGAAACAGTGAAGGTCCAAAGCTGGAAAGAGTGGAGGTCCAAAGCTAGAAACTGCGAAGGTCCAAAGCTGAAACTGTGAAGTTCTAAAGCTAGAAACTGCGAAGGTACAAAGCTAGAAACTGTGAAGGTCCAAAGCTAGAAACTGTGAAGATCCAAAGCTAGAAACAGTGGAGATTCAAAGCTAGAAACTGTGAAGGTCCAAACCCAGAAACTGTGAAGGACCAAAGCTAGAAACAGTGGAGGTCCAAAGCTAGAAACAGTGTAGATGCACAACTAGAAACTGTGAAGGTCCAAAGCTAGAAAGAGTGGAGGTTCAAAGCTAGAAACTGTGAAAGTCCAAAGCTAGAAAGAGAGGAGTTCCAAAGCTAGAAACAGTGGAGGTCCAAAGCTAGAAGCAGTGGAGATCCAAAGCTTGAAACTGTGAAGGTCCAAAGCTAGAAATTGTGAAGTTCCAAAGCTAGAAAGAGTGGAGGTCCAAAGTTAGAAACTGTGAAGGTCCAAAGCTAGAAAAAGTGGAGGTCCAAATCTAGAAACAGTAAAGGTCCAAAGCTAGAAACAGTGAAGGTCCAAAGCTAGAAACATTGGAGGTCGAAAGCTAGATACAGTGGAGCTCCAAAGCAAGAAACAGTGGTGGTCCAAAGCTAGAAACTGTGAAGGTCCAAAGCTAGAAAGAGTGAATGTCCAAAGCTAGAAACAGTGGAGGTCCAAAGCTAGAAACTGTGGAGGTCCAAAGCTAGAATCTGTGAAGGTCCAAAGCTAGAAACAGTGAAGGCCCAAAGCTAGAAACAGTGGAGGTCCAAAGCTAGAAACAGTGAAGATCCAAAGCTAGAAAGAGTGAAGGTCCAAAGCTCGAAACTGTGAAGTTCGAAAGCTAGCAACAGTGGAGGTCCAAATCTAGAAAAAGTGGAGGTCCAAAGCAACAAACTGTGAAGGTCCAAAGCTAGAAAGAGTGGTGGTCCAAAGCTAGAAACAGTGGAGGTCCAAAGCTAGAAAAAGTGGAGATCCAAAGTAAGAAACTGTGAAGTTCCAAATCTAGAAAATGTGAAGGTCCAAAGCTAGAAACAGTGAAGGTCCAAAGCTAGAAACAGTGGAGGTCCAAAGCTACAAAGTGTGAAGGTCCAAAGCTAGAAACAGTGGACGTCCAAAGCTAGAAATAGTGAAGGTCCAAAGCTAGCAACAGTGGAGGTCCAAAGCTAGAAACAGTGAAGGTACAAAGCTAGAAACAGTGAAGGTCCAAAGCTGGAAACAGTGAAGGTCCAAAGCTAGAAACAGTGGTGGTCCAAAGCTAGAATTAGTGGAAGTCCAAAGCTAGAAAGAGAGGAGGTCCAAAGCTAGAAACTGCGAAGATCCAAAGATAGTAACAGTGAATGTCCATAGCTAAAAACAGTGGAGGAACAAAGCTAGAAACAGTGGAGGTCCAAAGCTAGAAACTGTGAAGGTCCAAAGCTAGAAACTGTGAAGGTCCAAAGCTAGAAACAGTGGAGGTCCAAAGCTAGAAAATGTGAAGGTCCAAAGCTGGAAAGAGTGAAGGTCCAAAGCTAGAAACTGTGAAGGTCCAAAGCTACAAAGAGTGAAGGTCCAAAGCTAGAAACTGTGAAGTATAAAGCTCGAAAGAGTGAAGGTCCAAAGCGAGAAACAGTGAAGGTCCAAAGCTGGAAAGAGTGGAGGACCAAAGCTAGAAACTGCGAAGGTCCAAAGCTGAAACTGTGAAGTTCTAAAGCTAGAAACAGTGAAGGTCCAAAGCTAGAAACTGCGAAGGTACAAAGCTCGAAACAGTGGAGATTCAAAGCTAGAAACTGTGAAGGTCCAAACCCAGAAACTGTGAAGGTCCAAAGCTAGAAACAGTGGAGATCCAAAGCTAAAAACAGTGTAGATGCACAACTAGAAACTGTGAAGGTCCAAAGCTAGAAAGAGTGGAGGTTGAAAGCTAGAAACTGTGAAAGTCCAAAGCTAGAAAGAGAGGAGTTCCAAAGCTAGAAACAGTGGAGGTCCAAAGCTAGAAACAGTGGAGATCCAAAGCTAGAAACTGTGAAGGTCCAAAGCTAGAAATTGTGAAGTTCCAAAGCTAGAAAGAGTGGAGGTCCAAAGTTAGAAACTGTGAAGGTCCAAAGCTAGAAAAAGTGGAGTTCCAAATCTAGAAACAGTAAAGGTCCAAAGCTAGAAACAGTGAAGGTCCAAATCGAGAAACAGTGGTGGTCCAAAGCTAGAAAGAGTGAAGCTCCAAAGCTAGAAACAGTGGAGGTCCAAAGCTAGAGACAGTGAAGGTCCAAAGCTAGAAACAGTGAAGGTCCAAAGCTAGAAACAGTGGAGGTCCAAAGCTAGAAACTCTGAAGGTCCAAAGCTAGAAACAGTGGAGGGCCAAAGCTAGATACAGTGGAGCTCCAAAGCAAGAAACAGTGGTGGTCCAAAGCTAGAAACTGTGAAGGTCCAAAGCTAGAAAGAGTGAATGTCCAAAGCTAGAAACAGTGGAGGTCCAAAGCTAGAAACAGTGGAGGTCCAAAGCTAGAATCTGTGAAGGTCCAAAGCTAGAAACAGTGAAGGCCCAAAGCTAGAAACAGTGGAGGTCCAAAGCTAGAAACAGTGAAGATCCAAAGCTAGAAAGAGTGAAGGTCCAAAGCTCGAAACTGTGAAGTTCGAAAGCTAGCAACAGTGGAGGTCCAAATCTAGAAAAAGTGGAGGTCCAAAGCGACAAACTGTGAAGGTCCAAAGCTAGAAAGAGTGGTGGTCCAAAGCTAGAAACAGTGGAGGTCCAAAGCTAGAAAAAGTGGAGATCCAAAGTAAGAAACTGTGAAGTTCCAAATCTAGAAAATGTGAAGGTCCAAAGCTAGAAACAGTGAAGGTCCAAAGCTAGAAACAGTGGAGGTCCAAAGCTACAAAGTGTGAAGGTCCAAAGCTAGAAACAGTGGAGGTCCAAAGCTAGAAAGAGTGAAGGTCCAAAGCTAGAAACTGTGAAGTTCCAAAGATAGAAAGTGTGAAGGTCCAAAGCTAGAAACTGTGAAGTTCCTTAGCTAGAAACTGCGAAGACCCAAATTTAGAAAATGTGAAGCTCCAAAGCTAGAAACAGTGAAAGTCCAAAGCTAGAAACAGTGAAGGTCCCCAGCTAGAAACAGTGAAGGTCCAAAGCTAGAAACAGTGGAGGTCCTAAGCTAGAAACTGTGAAGATCCAAAGCTAGAAACATTGAAGGTCCAAAGCTAGAAACAGTGGAGGTCCTAAGCTAGAAACTGTGAAGATCCAAAGCTAGAAACAGTGAAGGTCCAAAGCTAGAAACAGTGGCGTACCAAAACTAGAAACTGTGAAGGTCCAAAGCTAGAAACAATGAAGGTCCAAAGCAAGATATAGTGGAGGTCCAAAGCCAGAAACAGTGAAGGCCCAAAGCTAGAAACAGTGAAGTTCCAACGCTGGAAACAATGAAGGTCCAAAGCTAGAAACAGTAGAGGTCCAAAGCTAGAAACAGTGAAGGTCCAAAGCTAGATACAGTGAAGTTCCAACGCTGGAAACAATGAAGGTCCAAAGCTAGAAACGGTGGAGGTCCAAAGCTAGAAACAGTGAAGGTCCAAAACTAGAAACAGTGAAGGTCCAACGCTGGAAACAGTGGTGGTCCAAAGCTAGAAACAGTGGAGGTCCAAAGCTAGAAACAGTGGAGGTCCAAAGCTAGAAACTGAGAAGATCCAAAGCTAGAAACAGTGAGCGTCCAAAGCTAGAAACAGTGGAGGTCCAAAGCTAGAAACAGTGGAGGTCCAAAGCTAGAAACTGTAAAGGTCCAAAGCTAGAAACAGTGAAGGACCAAAGCTAGAAACAGTGGAGGTCCAAAGCTAGAAACTGTGAAGATCCAAAGCCAGAAACTGTGAAGGTCCAAAGCTAGAAACATTGGAGGTTCAAAGCTAGAAACTGTGAAGGTCCAAAGCTAGAAAGAGTGGAGGTCCAAAGCTAGAAACTGCGAAGATCCAAAGATAGTAACAGTGAATGTCCATAGCTAAAAACAGTGGAGGAACAAAGCTAGAAACAGTGGAGGTCCAAAGCTAGAAACTGGGAAGATCCAAAGCTAGAAACAGTGAGCGTCCAAAGCTAGAAACAGTGGAGGTCCAAAGCTAGAAACAGTGGAGGTCCAAAGGTGGAAACTGCAAAGGTCCATAGCTAAAAACAGTGGAGGAACAAAGCTAGAAACAGTGGAGGTCCAAAGCTAGAAACTGTGAAGGTCGAAAGCCAGAAACTGTGAAGGTCCAAAGCTAGAAACAGTGGAGGTTCAAAGTTAGAAAATCTGAACGACCAAAGCTGGAAACAGTGAAGGTTGAAAGCCAGAAACAGTGGAGGTCCAAAGCTAGAAAATGTGAAGGTCCAAAGCTAGAAACAGTGAAGTTCCAAAGCTAGAAAGAGTGGAAGTCCAAAGCTAGAAAGAGTGAAGTTCCAAAGCTAGAAACAGTGGAGTTCCAAAGCTAGAAAGAGTGAAGGTCCAAAGCTAGAAACTGTGAAGGTCCAAAGCTACAAAGAGTGAAGGTCCAAAGCTAGAAACTGTGAAGTTCCAAAGCTCGAAAGAGTGAAGGTCCAAAGCGAGAAACAGTGAAGGTCCAAAGCTGGAAAGAGTGGAGGTCCAAAGTTAGAAACTGCGAAGGTCCAAAGCTGAAACTGTGAAGTTCTAAAGCTAGAAACAGTGAAGGTCCAAAGCTAGAAACTGCGAAGGTACAAAGCTAGAAACTGTGAAGGTCCAAAGCTAGAAACTGTGAAGGTCCAAAGCTAGAAACGGTGGAGATTCAAAGCTAGAAACTGTGAAGGTCCAAACCCAGAAACTGTGAAGGTCCAAATCTAGAAACAGTGGAGATCCAAAGCTAGAAACAGAGTAGATGCACAGCTAGAAACTGTGAAGGTCCAAAGCTAGAAAGAGTGGAGGTTCAAAGCTAGAAACTGTGAAAGTCCAAAGCTAGAAAGAGAGGAGTTCCAAAGCTAGAAACAGTGGAGGTCCAAAGCTAGAAACCGTGGAGATCCAAAGCTAGAAACTGTGAAGGTCCAAAGCTAGAAATTGTGAAGTTCCAAAGCTAGAAAGAGTGGAGGTCCAAAGCTAGAAACTGTGAAGGTCCAAAGCTAGAAAAAGTGGAGGTCCAAATCTAGAAACAGTGAAGGTCCAAAGCTAGAAACAGTGAAGGTCCAAATCGAGAAACAGTGGTGGTCCAAAGATAGACAGAGTGAAGGTCCAAAGCTAGAAACAGTGGCGGTCCAAAGCTAGAGACAGTGAAGGTCCAAAGCTAGAAACAGTGAAGGTCCAAAGCTAGAAACAGTGGAGGTCCAAAGCTAGAAACTCTGAAGGTCCAAAGCTAGAAACAGTGGAGGTCCACAGCTAGATACAATGGAGCTCCAAAGCAACAAACAGTGGTGGTCCAAAGCTAGAAACTGTGAAGGTCCAAAGCTAGAAAGAGTGAATGTCCAAAGCTAGAAACAGTGGAGGCCCAAAGCTAGAAACAGTGGAGGTCCAAAGCTAGAAACAGTGAAGATCCAAAGCTAGAAAGAGTGAAGGTCCAAAGCTCGAAACATTGAAGTTCGAAAGCTAGCAACAGTGGAGGTCCAAATCTAGAAAAAGTGGAGGTCCAAAGCGACAAACTGTGAAGGTCCAAAGCTAGAAAGAGTGGTGGTCCAAAGCTAGAAACAGTGGAGGTCCAAAGCTAGAAACAGTGGAGATCCAAAGTTAGAAACTGTGAAGTTCCAAATCTAGAAAATGTGAAGGTCCAAAGCTAGAAACAGTGAAGGTCCAAAGCTAGAAACAGTGGAGGTCCAAAGCTACAAAGTGTGAAGGTCCAAAGCTAGAAACAGTGGAGGTCCAAAGCTAGAAAGAGTGAAGGTCCAAAGCTAGAAACTGTGAAGTTCCAAAGATAGAAAGTGTGAAGGTCCAAAGCTAGAAACTGTGAAGTTCCTCAGCTAGAAACAGTGAAGGTCCAAAGCTGGAAAAAGTGGAGGTCCAAAGCTAGAAACTGCGAAGACCCAAATTTAGAAAATGTGAAGCTCCAAAGCTAGAAACAGTGAAAGTCCAAAGCTAGAAACAGTGAAGGTCCCCAGCTAGAAACAGTGAAGGTCCAAAGCTAGAAACAGTGGAGGTCCTAAGCTAGAAACTGTGAAGATCCAAAGCTAGAAACATTGAAGGTCCAAAGCTAGAAACAGTGGAGGTCCTAAGCTAGAAACTGTGAAGATACAAAGCTAGAAACAGTGAAGGTCCAAAGCTAGAAACAGTGGCGTACCAAAACTAGAAACTGTGAAGGTCCAAAGCTAGAAACAATGAAGGTCCAAAGCAAGATATAGTGGAGGTCCAAAGCCAGAAACAGTGAAGGCCCAAAGCTAGAAACAGTGAAGTTCCAACGCTGGAAACAATGAAGGTCCAAAGCTAGAAACAGTAGAGGTCCAAAGCTAGAAACAGTGAAGGTCCAAAGCTAGATACAGTGAAGTTCCAACGCTGGAAACAATGAAGGTCCAAAGCTAGAAACGGTGGAGGTCCAAAGCTAGAAACAGTGAAGGTCCAAAACTAGAAACAGTGAAGGTCCAACGCTGGAAACAGTGGTGGTCCAAAGCTAGAAACTGTGAAGGTCCAAAGCTAGAAACTGTGAAGGTCCAAAGCTAGAAACAGTGGAGGTTCAAAGCTAGAAACTCTGAACGTCCAAAGCTAGAAACAGTGAAGATCCAAAGATCGAAACAGTGAAGGTCCAAAGCTAGAAAGAGTGAACGTCCAAAGCTAGAAAGAAGGAGATCCAAAGCTAGAAACAGTGGAGGTCCAAAGGTAGAAACAGTGAAGGTCCAAAGCTAGAAAGATTGAAGGTCCAAAGCTAGAAACAGTGGAGATCCAAAGTTAGAAAGAGTGAATGTCCAATGCTAGAAACAGTGGAGATCCAA